>CM018076.1:95816959-97130709 GCA_008658365.1 Alca torda
AACCTCCCAAGTGTTTATTTGTGAAATGGACATTTTTCAGTACGGTTGTTTTCAGACCAAACACCTCTGCTTTGCAGCTGAACTGCTGGGTGCCATCTGTCACCCCCCTCCTCTTGCCCCAGGCAGTCCTGCCCGGGGAGCCCCGCACGTGGTACATCCCTTCCCATGGAAGCCTGGATGACACCACTACGTGCCGCGCTGACAAAAGACCTTGGCTTCGATAAACCTGTGAACGGTGACACATTTGCATTTCATCAAAAAAGTCCTAGCTAGGTGTAACCCTGAAGTGGGGTGTGACTTTCAGGCATGGTACAGTAGAAGCAATGAGGACAACAGCATGTCTGACCGTTGTACGACAGAAGGTGGGAAGGACAGGTAGAATGTACGAGTTAATAACATGAGTCCTGACCACACCAGAGGGTGCCTGACAAGATTTGACTGCACTCCTGAAAAATTGCAAAACGATGCCTATAGGAAGCCTTGTAGCAATTCCCCTGGGATAGTATCTCTTCCACAACATCTGCTTTTCAGATCTGGCTCCTTTGCAACCTCCAGACAAAGTGTGTAAATCACCAAATATGCAGAACAGGATTTTTGAAGCAAGCTGTAAGCAATGGGTTTGGGGGGGGTTGAATTTAATTCCGGCCTAACTCTTCCAAGCTGATTTGATCTGCAAAGCCCTGCAGGCATGAATGCAGATCTGGGAGGACCCCAAGGTCTTGGCGCAGCACTTCCGTCACTCACCCTGCCCGCCGTCGGCAGCCCCAAGGACACGGGGACGTCTCTGTGGGGCAAGGGGTCAGGAAGAAAAGAGGACTCTGAAATGTCAGATAAGCAGGAGAAAGACTCAAATATAGGGAAAGGTCAATCTCCTCCTTAGTTTCACGGTGTAAGTGATACAGAATCACTCCAACCACAAACACCATCGGAGGAAATAGCACCAATCACGTAAGATTTGCTACTGATAGATCTATCCCACCATCCATACGCCTTGAGACTTTCTCCTTCAGAGAGGCAGAAAATGTAGAGATCCGTTCATACAGCCCAAATTACAAAACCTGACTTCTGTGGCTACAGAGGTGCCCCAGCACTTAACCCACTCAGTCCCACGCCGTGCTTTTTTTGTCCGAGGGTTTTACTGAAATTCCATTAAAAACCGGCTGTTGTTTAAGCCTGTCCGCTAGGGATCGGGATTGGAGAAAGCCCCGATCACTTTTACGACTGTAAGCATGATATAATTCACAGAGGGAGTTTTCTGGCTGGGTGCGTGGAAAGGCATCATTCTGCCAAAACTGCCACCATCGTATTTGCCCCCCCGCCTCCGTATTCACACACGTTGCAGATGCTCCGACCTCTGGTGGCAGCAGAGGGGCGTTACAGAGGGGTTTCTCATGATCGGTGTGAAAAGACCAGGAATAGAAAAAGCATCAGTACCTGTATGAGCGTTCACAGGTAACTGTAGATATAAAAAGCTTCAAAGCAGTTGAGTGAATGTAAAGCTCCCTGAAAAACTATTTTTTTTTGAAATAGCAAAGCAAAAAAAAAAAAAAAGGACAATAATTTATTTCTGTGAACTCAAAAGGGAAGTGTTTTGGTACCCTCTGGTTCCAAAATGAATTGAGACAACATAAATTAAAAAAAAAAAAACAAACCCCAAAACCAAAAAAAAAAAAACCAAAACCAAAAAAACCAAAACACACACAGGACAATTTTCCTTTTTTTTTTTTTTTGAAACCCATTTTCAGTTATTTTTATGAGTAATTATTTGAAAGGATAATCTGAGCTTTTTCTAGTTTTGTCGAGGAACTATTGTTTGATCTTGACTGGAAATGCCCAAAATGATTCTGTTACATACACCTTCAAAAATTCACTTTTGTCCAAAAACTTTCACCAGCTTTCAGAAAACATTCCAGAAAACATGCTTTAAATAAACAAGTGTTGGTTAGGCAGGCAGAGTTTCATAGGGCAGCTTATTAATGTTGTTCTATAGGAAAAAGCATCCCCAGAGGAAGTAAGCTCTGCCTAGCCATCGTGCTCCCTCTCTGATTGCATTCAATATTATATTTGGGGTGAAATTACCAAGTATAACAGACTGGAGATTAACTAAATCAAGTTAAAAAAAAAAAAAAAAAAAGAGAAGAAAAGAGGGATATGAAGACATAAGGATAAGGGGAACATGCTTGAAATTTCCTGAAAAACTTGGTTGCTTCAGGATCATGGCACTGGAAAGGGAGAGGACCTCTGTAGGGAGCAGTGTGCTTGTCCTTCCAAAAGGAAAAGAGCTTTTTCTATGACCCAGAGAGACGCATAACAAATGCTGCTGAAATATCCTGAGCTCTGGACTCAACAATATCCACACGCCAGGCTGATCTACATGTTGCTGACGTTAAGATATACGCTGATTCCCTCTGACTGAATGAGCTGTCTCTTAATTTGATGGAGCAGACCCACCTTGTGGCACTGAAACAGATATGCAGAGCAGAGTGATGAGAAACAGCTGAAATTTCGATCTACATTTAGGTCTAGTGGACCTAAACATAGGTTTCTGTGAGAGTTTCCAGAGAATTTCAAGCAATTTAATCAATGGCACTTTATTAAAATTATTAACCAACATTTTCTGCTTACCAAAACTGCAAGGTAAAAATGTTTGAGATGCTAACTCAATTTCAGAATCAATCTAGAATCATAAAGATTTTTGTACAAAATACTGAATGCAATGAAACTCCTGAAAAAGGGGTGAAAAGCCCTCCAATTATAAAGCGGGGTCATTTTTCACTGGAAAGCATCAATTACCTCTGAATAAATAGAAGACCCACACACACACATACTTTCTCCATACCATTTGGTAGCACATCTGCCTTTGTCACGTCCTCTCTTGTTCAGCTAAACCGAAAATGTCTATGAGTTTCGAAGTATTGGGATGTTATTTACGTAAATGTAAGTAACAAAGACCTTTGCAGAAGTGACTGGGACGCTTGGGAGCAAAGGCCTCTCCGCTCCTGGCTTACTTGTGGAAGTGTCCTCCAACTTCTCTGAACCACTCTAATTTCTGGCAAGTCTGTCCCAGGCCAAATGACCATAGAAATGTCTAATAAATAAACAAAAGCCCCTGCATTTTGTCAGTTTTGGGACTGCAGGAATACACCCTTGGCTTTTGGGAAGCCTGTCTTACCACGCTTGGCTGTGCAAAGGAAACTGAGCAAATAGTGTGTCTATTATACGCAGTTTCCTTTGATTCCTTGTGCTTGAATTATTATTTTTCTTCAGAAGGAGGAACAAAAACTGGGTAAGAGGCAAGTGGAGGTGCTTCCTTGATAATCAAGCCCGCCTTTTGTCCTTTTCAGCGGAGTTTTATTTGCAAATGCCCATCTGCACAAGCTTTAAAAGGCCTCAGCTTCTAACAATGCCGTGTCCTCATTGAGACTGACCTGGAGCGGACCTCTATTTACCAAATATAAAGATGCTAATTATTTCGTGTATAGGCCTTAACGTGATTACAGCAAGCATGGACACTGGTTGTTGTTATAGCAATCTGAATTAAATTATGCTTGTGCCAGCATAAATAGGATCCCCCCCCATGAGTTTATTGGGCTGGCATTTTAAAGTGGCATCTCAGCAGCTTGGTAAAAATGACGACAATTTCACTGTTGTGCCAGCTAAAGCATGCAGGCTGAGAGACTGAGAATAAAAAAAAAAAAAAGAAAGAAATTTCTTGAGCAAATCCTGAGGAGGAAGGTCTGAGCTTTATGGGAAGCCCAGAGATGGCTTTCCTGCCCCTCTGAGTGTCACAATAAATACTCTTAAAAAAAAAAAAAAAGGAACTGGAGTTATAAAAATTAAATTTAGGCCAGGCTTTCCTTGTTAAATGAATGCCTTTGCGCCATGGAAACAATTGCAGTATTCAAGCCCTGGAACACAAAAGAGGTAGCGAAGTTATTAGGCTGGGGACAGGCATGCACGTTGTGGGGATGAGGAGGGGCAGCTGAGGCGGGTGGCGGGTGGCGGGTGGCAGGGAATTTCAGAAAGCCAGGCAGGAATAAGGATGCAGCCGGGGGGCCGGATCGGTGCCTTTGGCCAGCCCTGGTCCCTGCCATGGGCAGAGAGGCCTCAGGCCCTTGGCAGGAGGCAGGATATCCCTCAGCAAGGCTCCAAGTGGTCATGCCACCGTCCCTCTGCCTCCCTCCTTAGGAGCCACCCTGCGCTGGCTGCAGCTTTATTACACAGCTTTGGGAACAGCTGAAGGTGAACAAGTGTCTTCTACCTCCTTTCTGCTGTTTTGGAGGACACTGTCTAAAGCTTCCCGAGGGCCAGGGCAGTTGGTGTTTCCAATGGAGAAGCTGCATCTGCACGCTGGCTCTGCTCCCAGTGAGTTGCCCCCAGGGACCAGAGGAGAGTGTCCCCGGTGCATCCCTGCCGTGGAGTGCGCCTGCACGAGCCCCGCACCCATCTGCTGCTCACCAGTGGGGACACCCAGTCCCAGAGCTCCCCCCAAGGAGTGGCAGCAGGGGAGGGACACACAGAGCTACAACATGTGACACGTGCCTGTCCGAATCATAAACACTGTCAATGCAGTCAGGAGGGAAAAGGTGTTAGTTTCTCACAGGAGCTCCAGCATGGGTAACTCTGACAGGTGGTTCGGCTTCTAAAAAAGATGTTAGTCCGTCAGAGGTGTGAGTCTCCTGGCGGCAGCAGCGATGCAAGTCATGCGTTGGAAGCCTGTGTGGTCAGTACTACAGGGATCCCATCGCAGCAGAAAATCACTGCGTCAGACACTTGGTGGGATGCTTTGCTCCCAAAAACCCATAAAAAATGAGCTGAAAGCTAGACAAATGCATTGCAGCCAAGGGGATGACACTTGCATTTTGAATTATGCAGATGCTTAAGGAATTTGTGAAACCAGGGGTTGTGGTTTGCCTTCATTTCCAGCACTTTGCACAATTCGATTTTCCGTGTATATTGTGAAGTCAGAAACAAGCAATAACATCGAGTCTGCTGCACAGACAAGAACTGCACACCTACCACATGCTTTCCAGGAACTCACTCGGAAAGTTTCTGAATATACGACCTTGTTAGCCAGGGCTGATGTTCTACGGGATCAGGGCAAGCCACGAATGTGAAAGAGGCCGGGAAGGAACCAGTTCACAGGGGAATTCCCACACAGCAGAGCTCACCGATCTAAATGGTCCAAGACACTGTCTTCAAAACTGTGAAAAGACTGCGGTAACAGCAGAGCAGCAAATGCAGCTTCCCTGGTTCTCACTATAGACCAGCCCCCTCATAAACAGCAACATGAAAAAGGAAACATTACCTTAAAGGCTGGTACTTTCAAGCATATATTTACATCATACAATTGCCATTCAATCACCAGCATTATTTGCCCTAAGAATCAAATACTGTGGGAGGAAAATTTGCAATCGATAATTAATATTTGCAGTTAGGCTTGTTGGGGGAGTTAGGTAGGCTTAATCAAGTCTTTGCCATACCTGATGGCTCGTGGTAGATTTTCCTCCCACCCCAGAGCAGTGGTGGGACAATGCCAGTGGGGTAAAGCTCAAGGGCCAGATTCAAATCCTGGATAGCTTCAGCGTTTGTTGAAAACAAGAGTTGGAGAAGACTTTTTCTTGGAAACAGGATCACCACCCAATGCATTCATGCATTCTGCTGTCAGTAAATATCCTCCTCTGTCCTGCTCTATCCATTTCTCCAAGGTGATCGGTCCCTGACTTGCTACAGGGCACATCCATCGCTGGCTGGAGTGTCAGACCTGCTCATGGGAGGCTGCCCTATCATGCAGGAAGCCCTCACACTCTAGCAGAGCCTCAGTGGCACCAACAAAAAAGGTTTTACCCTTCCAGGGATGACGAGACCAACTCTGATGTTTCCCACACCCTGTGTGAGTGGCGTTATTCTCCTAACGGTCCAAGGAAAGCTCCTCCTTGGTCCAAACAGGCCCAACACCCAGACTATCAGGGCTTTGCCTTCTGTGGATGATGGCTCCTCTCCAGGTCCAGGCAACACCACCTTTTGGCCCCCAGCTCCCGTGCTTGAAGGAGCCAGTCCAGACGTGCAGCCCAGCCTCCTGCCCAGGAGCAGGGAGGAAGAAGGGTGATGGAGGTGGAGGGATGCACGTTGTGGGGCTGGTTTGACACTGGCAGTAAAGCCACAGCTGCCCCTTTTTAAGGCAACGATGTCAGCTTGTGGCCAAAGCCAGCCCTGCACTCCAACAGCAGGACCCAGCCATGAAAGCTGATGAAGCATCTTAATGATCACAGCAACTGGAGGGGAAAGAGCAAAATTATTCATGCAAATTTTGGTAGATTTTTTTTTTTCCCATGTGACACCCGCAACAGGAGCATCTTGCTTTCCTCCCTCACAGCAGCAGTATTTCTCCTGTACGGCTGCACCCAAGGCGATGCAGTTGGGTCACAGATTCGTCTGCAATGGGTGTCTCAGCACAGCAGCACAGGGGGGATCTTCTTGCTGTCAGCAGTCACGGTGACTGCATTTTATCTAGATTCAATCCATGGATCTTAATATAGGTCTTTGTTACGTGAGATTGAGTACTGTTCCTGTGAAAGCACTGCCTTTTGCAACAAAATTTCAATGAGTTTATTATAAGAGCACTCATCAAATTGCTGGGGGGGGGAGGGGGGTACAGGGTGGGGACAAGCTATTTTAGAAATTGAAAATGAACTCATGGTATTTAGCATAGAGCAGTCTTATAGGCACCTTCAGACTTAAAAAAAAAAAAAAAAAGAAATAAAAGTAAGGAATCAGGCTTCAATAAAAACAAATACAAATCTTTATGTGATGTGTGTCGGTTCCCTGTGGCCCATAAAGATAACTCAGCATAAAATCAACCATATGGACTTATGAAACAGATATAAGAGTGCGCTAAGCTGATGTTATAAGGCATGGACTAAAAGCAATTGAATAGTTTACCGAAGTAACGTGACACAGAAGATATCGAGAGGGCACACATAATAGTCTGGCTTCATTTTCACGTGGGCAGGGCACTTCATTTGAAGCGAAGGAACGAAATCAGTTCGTTATTTCTGCAAAAGTCTCCAGATAATAGTGCAGTCTGAATGGCATTAATGTTAGTACCGCTGGATGTTTTACACCAGCTTGCCTTTTGCTGTTCCTTCCTGACTTTGAGAAGAATTATTTACCTGTAACTCTTGTGCTGTCGGCACACGCAGAGGCTGTAGCGGGGAGGCAGGGGGCCGGAGACCAGAAATGGGAGCTTTCCTCAGCTATTCATTTCTCTCCCCGCTAGATGGCCCATACCTCTACCCATGAGCCGGGGAGAGGAAGATTTCTTCCCTGCACGTATTTCGACAGAGCGATCCCACGCCGGCAGGCAGGCTCCGCAGGCTCGCAGCCCGGCGTGGGGAAACCTATCCCCTGCTGCCCTAATCCTGGCATCGCTGAGGGCTCTGTTTTGGAAAAGCCGTCCTCTGTATCTAGGAAGGGAGACACAGCTCCCAAACCCTAAAATACGTGCCATTTCACATACGACTACCCACCGGAGAACCAGTGCCAATTCTGATGGTGTTTTTCCAGAAAACTGTATTTGGAAACTCATATTCTGAATTTAAAGGCGACTCCCCTGCTTTTACAGCATGTTGATTTTTCACCTGCACGTTGCTATTCCTTTTGCTGCTCCACAGAAACATTTACATAGCTCTAAGCAGGTCTGACGCTGCCCAAGAGAAAGCAGGGTGCATCCTCTGTTATATCTATGTACACACACTCTTAGGTACCTAACTCCCTCCCCACAATGAAGAGGGAAAAACTACCCCCCCCCCCCCCCAAAAAAAAAAAACACCAAACAAAACTCTAGCTACATTAACCTGTGAAGATAAAAATAAGATATTTAATTTCCTCTTTGTGACCCGATCAGGACAGGAAAAAAGCAGCCCATTGTAAACATATTTACCTACAGCTAGAGAGCAGGAAGGACTGGCATATTTCAGACAAAAAAAAAGTAATCTGTTCAGCAGTGAGGACCTCTGGTGTAAAAATGGGAGCAAACCAGCATGGCGGCAAAACCAATGTTTTTTTTTTAGCTTGAGGAACTGGGATCCAGGTAAACTAGAAAACTTGACATTCCCACTCCAAAACCAGAGACTTCATACTAAGAAAGAAGTCAGACACACAGCGAGGAAAAACCTCTTCTGTTACAGCTTTTATGACATGACCACCTCCTTGCGTTACATCTGCACCGCTCTTCACTATATGTCAAAATCGTATAGCCTAAGGAATCCATGTCCTTATGGTAGAGGCATAAAATATGCACACACATTATTAAAGTTGCATTAGTTTCGTTCAATCTGCAACACAAGACCTTGGAGGCATTGTTGCCTTGAAGAGCAAACACCAGTTCTGGTAGTTAAGGAGCATAAATGCTAATTCCTTCTCTGATATTCACCTAGCTTGAGACTTCAGCTATGTCACTCGTGCTGCAGTTTCCTTACTTGTGAAGCATAGAGGAAATAGCGGCGTGTTTGCCTTGCAGGGGTATCTCCAACTGTTAATGGTTGAACTCTGATTTGAATGCAAATGGCTCTGCATTTTTAAAACCCACTTTTTTCAAGAAGTCAGAGGTCTTTTTAGTGATTCATCTGGTTTTCTCTTGGTCACCCTTGTGGCAGGCTGTGAAGCTGTTCGCAGAGGAGAGAAGGAAGGCATATCGTGTGGCAGAGCATGGGCACAGGGCACTCTGCCTTTCAGAGGGACACTGCAGCTACCCATGTAGAACAGCCTGCTGATGCATCAAGCCCGGCACGCGTCGCCCGCAGTGGCCGCTGCAGTGCACTCTGGAGGAAAGGTAGGTATTCCCGCATAACTCAACCCGTCATGTGGTCAATATTATACTATGGGGACAAGCTATGCATTCCTGACCTCCTCTGTCACTCGTGCCAAGAAAGCAGATTAATGACCCCTGTAAGGACCAGAATAGAAGTGGTACTAGTAAATATCAATCTTCCTCCTTTCTGTACTATCCAAATCTGTACCTTAGCACAGACCAAGTCTGCGTATGAAAATTCCCAGAGGTCCTAGCCAAAAGCACCAAAATACTCCTGCCAGGCTGCACTGTCAGTGTAATGTGCTCCTATCTCCCCTTAGTGCTCTGTTTGTCCCTCTTCTTGGGGTGGTTGTTATACCAGTGCCTTGCCTACTTCACACATCCTGACAGACAGACCCATGTTCTTCATGACCCTCAAGGAAGAAGTACCATCTCCAGCCGCCACACATCCATAGCAATTTACCCTGGCCATTGCTATACAGTCTCTGTCTCTCAAGCTACTGAAGACATGAACATCTCAGGCCCATCCAAAACAGACAACCAGAGGCTGATGTGTCAAGTCATGGCCATTCTGTGGAAAGGCCTTGGGCCTTAGGAATAACGGGTTGTAGTAATTTGATAGGCAACAAAATACAGCGTGTAACACGTGAGCAGTTTGCCGTTGACCAGAGCACAGGGAGCCTAAACGACAGATAACTGAGTTTTTGTATAACCTTAGTGGAGCTGGTGTAGGACTGCAGCCTTCCTCCCTCTCCAACATATGTGGCAGAGTTCTCTTTTCTTCTTCAGTAATTAGAAGAGAGGCCTCAGAATAAAAAGCAACCAGTATAATACAGCTGCAGTACTGATGTCAGATGTGCGTAACCCAGACCACGGAGAAAGAAAGCAAGAGCACATTGCATATGAATAATAGCAGGTCCCCCTGAAGTCATATGGCCAGTCAGTTGGTGGAATAACAATTTTAGTAGCACTTTTTTTTTCCCCTGGGAGAGAGACCCTCAGTAATGGAGTCCTTAGTAACAAATAGTACTAAGTGTGGCATTCCTCAGGGGTCGGTATTGGGACAGGTGCTGTTCAACATCTTTGCCGGCGACATGGACAGTGAGATTGAGTGCACCCTCAACAAGTCTGCTGATGACACCAAGCTGTGTGGAGAGGTTAACACACTGGAGGGAAGGGATGCCATCCAGAGGGACCTGGACAGGCTTGAGAGGTGGGCCCAGGAGAACCTCATGAAGTTCAACAATGCCAAGTGCAAGGTCCTGCACTTCGGTCAGGGCAATCCCAAGCACAAATACAGGCTGCATAGAGAATGGCTTGAGAGCAGTCCTGAGGAGAAGGACTTGGGGGTGCTGGTGGACAAGAGGCTCAACATGAGCTGCCAATGTGCACTTGCAGCCCAGAAAGCCAACCACATCCCGAGCTGCATCAAAAGAAGCATGGCCAGCAGGTCAGGTGAAGTGATTCTGCCCCTCCACTCTGGTGAGACCCCACCTGGAGTACTGCGTGCAGCTCTGGGGCCCCCAACACAAGAAAGACATGGACTTATTGGAGCGGGTCCAGAGGAGGGCCACAAAGGTGATCAGAGGGCCAGAGCACCTCTCCTGTGAAGACAGGCTGAGAGAGTTGGGGTTGTTCAGCCTGGAGAAGAGAAGGCTCCGGGGAGACCTTATAGCGGCCTTCCAGTACCTAAAGGGGGCCTACAGGAGAGAGGGGGAGGGACTCTTTAGCAGGGAGCGTAGCAATAGGATGAGGGGCAATAGTTTTAAACTGAAAGAGGGTAGATTTAGATTAGATATCAGGAAGAAATTCTTTACTTTGAGGGTGGTGAGACACTGGAACAAGTTGCCCAGAAGTGTTCAAGACCAGGCTGGATGGGGCTTTGAGCAACCTGGTCTAGTGGGAGGTGTCCCTGCCCATGGCAGGGGGGTTGGAACAAGATGATCTTTAAGGTCCCTTCCAACCCAAACCGTTCTGTGATTCTATGATAAGGCATTGAACTATGACTGTAATATTGATTTTTGTGATGTCTCCAACACAGCAAGCAATCCTTTCAACCATCAGAGTTTGGTCACTGGAGAAGTGCAGTCTAAGATAATACAGATGTATGCATCAGGGTAAATGACTGACACAACTGATTTCCAGATTCTCATGATGCTAAACTGTCGAAATTTGGTATAAACATACATTAGAAATGGAGTTGCATACAAGCAGTTGGAGGAGAAGCAAATTTCATTTTTGATGTTTCTTTCTGAGATCGCGAGAAGGTCAGCTTTTTTGTTGAGTCTCGTCTCAAGCACTGATGCTCCCTTTAAGCTGAGATTTTCAAATTCATTCTGGTCCTCTGATTATGGGAAAAAAACAACTTTAAAATTTAGTATTTCTGTCACAAAGAGGTCATCAGTAATATTTTATCATTCTATTTAATTTTTCATCTGTGGCACATGTAGGACATGAAACTTCTAATTTGGAGAAGTTAAAGGTCCTTTGAGGTTCACTGGTTCAGTTTTTTGAGCTTTCCGCAAGACACCTCTCAAAGGGAAGCAAGCATATTGCAGACATTGATGCTGATTGTCACTGTAAGCTAACAGGTCAGCTGTGGTCAATTAATAAAACGTTGAGGTCCATACAAAGATGATTCTCATTTTGGGTGAATCTGAGCACACATATGCAGGAGCTTCCACAGCAAATAACAGTTCAACAGTTATGTTACTGTTTCATATTTTGTTCCTCCTTAATAACACTAATTCAGCAATGTGCTAGGACCCAGAATCTGAAAACTCTTTAGCTGTCTAATGAAGAGCAAAATCATTGGAAGAAAAGTGTCTTAAAGCACCATGGAAGGTGCTGTAAGTATCACATTTCATAGAAATTTCAACTTGCTGAGTATCACATTATTGACACCTCTTTCTCTCTGAAAAGCACATCACAATCTTTTCCAATCCTTCTTCTAAGAAGAGTTTCCACCTTCAGAAGCAAGAATCCCATGGAGTTTGTGAGAAATTTTGCTATTTCTAATAAGTTTCCAGGGCAGGTGTTCAGAGCCTGTGGCAGGCAGTTATGAGTCTGCACTTAGGCATAAGTACTTAAGTCTCTACTGTAGTTAATTCTCATCCTAAGTGAATCTGTGATATGTCAATCAGAAGACATCAGAGCTGATGAAATGTCTCTGTAATGCTGAGGAACAGTGCAGCGATTGTGAAGGCAGTTTAGGTCAATGATTATGAAATTCTGCACCCAAAAGGACATACAGATAATCTGTATAAATCTTTAAAGCCCTCACAAGATTAAATTTAAAATGATCTAATATCAGGCTAATGCTTTCTTCTCAAAGAAGAGAACACACTGCTTCTTAGCAGGAGCTGTAGGCAAGCTTCAAATCAGCTCTTTCCAGCCAGTCACAACAGAATGTGTCACTAATCAAAGCTTTTCTTCCCCTTCCTCAAGTGTCCACCTAACAAAAGGTTATTTCCATGACAGAGAAACTGAAAGACCAGAGGAATGTAAGTGTGCAACAACTCCCATGTTCTGCAAGTTCTCAGGCAGAATAAAGAAGTCACAGACTTGTCTACACCCCTCTAAGAAACCAGTATGTGATTCAAAGGCCTGAGAGACTTTGAAACCTAACTCAAGTGAACTATCCTCAGCACATCTTGACAGAAAGTTGTCGCTTCCCTCTTACCTACCACACTAATTCTGAGCAGGAGCTATATCAACATAGGTTGGAAAAGCAACAGGTGTTGAAGAAAAAGCTGGGAGGATGAACATCCTCTTCATCAGAAGCAATGAAGTACTTTTCTAATCCTAGTGGACATTCTCTGTAGGATTCCTAAAATATTTCCCCCCAAAAGATTAAAATACTACACATTTTCTCTTGCAGCAGCTACTCTACAAAGGACAACATATTGCCTGGTTTTCCTCTAAATTCTCTGTACATGCCTGTCCTTTGACTGGGAGCTTCTGTGATCAGAGAGTGCTTGGCACATATCTAACGTGTACTTGTGATTAATTAATTGTAATCAAAGAGAGGCCTGTAGGTACAGACAGATTGCTCGCCTCCCTGGAGAAAACATTGCCTTTCTCATGTCTAATATCCACAAATGAAACAAGAACCCCAAACACCACCTTTTGTCATCATTCTGTTGGAAAGTTTACATTCAGGGACTGAATGATGGGAAAGGCAGCAACACGTCTCACCCAAGAGCTCTGAGTAAACTCCCATCCCCTTCTCTGTTTCCAGCCATGAGCGAGGCTGTGAGGATGTGGAGAAGACATCCATCTCTGAGCTATTGGAGGTGAATCCTGGTGAGTTCCCTGCCATCTGTGGGCAGCACAAACCTTGCGCTCCCCAGGAATAACCTAGAGGCCTGTGACAGCAATTTCTGCCTCCTGAGCATCCCTCTGCAATCGAAACACTCACTTCTTTCAAAGCCTCTCAACATACAAAGCAAACAAAAAGCCTATAACTCTAGAAGAAAGGAACAAAAGGAAGGAGGCTGAGGGGACGAATCTAGAGGTGACTCCTCCACATGCCCATTTCCATACTTATGTTAGCATACCACACATCACAGGAGAAAGTTACTCAGGGAAAGAAACTCGCCAAATACTGCTTTCTCTTGGAAGGTTTTTGGTGCAAAGGTGCAATCCAGCTAAACGCTTCTGTTCCTCAGAAGCTGCCTGATTCTGAGACAAATCAACACCCAAAAAAAAGCCATCCTCCGGCCTGTTGCAGCAAAGACAGCAGGTATAAGTATCTACTCATGGGAAAGCAGTAACAACTGATCTGTGACCAAAACCAGCCTGCGTGACTTGCCTGTACAGGACAGTGAAGCATGTTAATATGACACATTCAGATATGTGCTTTTTCTGCCCTTTGTGAGGGCTGAGTGTAACAGAGGATATTTTCAACAAAAAAATCCACTTTCTTCCAGAAGCAGCAGCATTAACATGCAGAAAGGGTGATGACTAATGCTGGACAAATTAATGTCGTTGCAACATTTGTTTTGTGAAATGCCTCAAATGAACCTGTTTAGTGTATTTCCAGAAAGCGGTGCTCTTTACTGATGACTGACTTTTACTGATGGCATTCTTAGAAACCCCCAAATGGTTGGTTTGGGAGTTGTCAATGTGGTTATTTGCAGGTGATGAAGAAAGGAAGTAAATAAAAATACGATTTGACATTTCATTAGTAATGCTAGAGATGGCTGTGCACAGGGCAGAGGCAATGAATATTGCACCTGCTGGAGTGCAAGCAATAAAGGCAAATGCATAGCCTGCTCTGACCTCTAGCCTTCATTACCCAGAACAATATGCTGCTCCCTGTATCCGAAATCATACTACGCCTGTGATAGCAGCAACCAGTGGCTGGATTTACATCCACCCAGCCAGAGTTAAATTGCTATGATTCAGCTACCTCCTTCCTTTCTCTCTTGAACATAACCTGTCTTCTAGCTAGACTGCTGCCTTTCCAGTTGGGAATAAGCCACTGTTTTAAAGAAAAAGAACTGTGTGGGTGGAATGAAATGCTTGGAGGATATATGCTCTGCCACTTAGATTTTTTTTTTTTCCCCTAATAAAGGAAGGGTGCAGAAAAGATGCCAGAATCCAAAGCACAAACTCAAGTGTGCAACTGCATCTTTGAGCTTCTTGATCATTTAGATAACCAGATAAAAAAAGGCAGAACATGAGGTTCCAATTTCCAGACTAACTCCAAGCAATCAGCGGTGAATAGTCCAAATATTTTAATGGTAAGAAAGATTAACATTAAAGTGATATTCCTTTGTAAAGAATGTAGCGATTCACACAGTTTACAGTGGCATAAATAAGATCAGAGTCTGACCCTGTATGAACATGTAATCAATCAGTGAGCTACCCTGTGAACAAAAAGCCATTTCCATGTACTTGATACTTGAAGAGATTATGAGAAAATGATATGCTTTGTATAAAATATAGTGCACAGGCTTGTGCCACTCTAGCTTGAAGGAAAGGTTACGTTCACAACCCACTATTAGTAAGAACCTTATTTTTCTCCTGGTCATCTAGTTCTTGACTTAGAAATAAGAGCATCTAGAAAACACTGCGTTTGTTTTCCATCTGGTGTGGGTGATAAAAATGATTTCTCAGCGCCAGTCTTGCACAAGATGCCCACGCTTGGCTCTAGCAGTGGTCAGTCTCAGTGAGAAATGCACTAGGAAAAGCTGTCATTTGGAGTCCACCAACAGTCAACCTCCCTGGTATCTTCTGGCAGCAAGTGTTAAACTCAGCCAAATAACACAATCTCCCTGTCCCTCTCAAACTGTTAGTCCAGTCCACACACCACCGCAGCTGGGTGCATCATGAGGGAAAGTCTGAAGGTGTCCATGGTACGGCTGAGTCTGTGTAATGGGTCTGAGCTTATCTTTACTAAGGATGTTAGCTTTATGTATGTGTAAATCTATATAGGGAGATACATAGTAAAAGATATACATTTATCTAGGTTTAAATATACAGAAGGATAGATATAGATATAAAGATATAAAATACACAGAAATAGAATTTACCCTTCTTTACAGGTGGGCTACAAAATATTTTTTGTGTCCAGCAATTCCCGTCTCCCTTTGGAGAGCTGGCTAGTCTCTGCCATGCTTTGCTTACTGGGTTAACCCTCTCCCTCTCCCTCTTTTGGCCAACTCCCTCCAAAGAATAATTAACTTATACTGCTTTACACCTGAATTAATTAATGTCACATTCCAGTGTGGATGAAAATCAGTTCTGTCGTTGACTTGGCTGCTCACATGCACACACACCTTTCCAGGACACAATTCAACAGCACCCAGGAAACTCGGACTAAGGCATGACCTGATGGTGATGGTGAGAAAACTACACAATTCCTCACTGGAAGCTAGCGAGGAGTAACTGTGCTGCTGGAAACACTGCCTAGCTGCTGTACAAATGGCAGAGCTCTTCCTAGAGACTTGGGACATATACAAAGCACCAGGCACAAGCTTTTCTACCTGGCCTGAATTCAGCTCCAAAGTTATTCTATCAGAATGGAATAGCTCAACCTTGCTCTCTAGTTCAGAGGAGCATTGCAGGCAGCGAGAAACAGAGCTACCAGTAGTTATCGACAAGGCGGCATCTTAGGGTACCCAGTGGCATCTCATTTCTGGCATTCATCAAATGGGTAGAAGACACAAGGAAATTCGCTCAGGTACAAAGAGGAATTGAACCAAAGAGGGATTTTGAGCTGTGACCCCAGAGCTCAAAGATGTAGCGGCAGCTGTCCCGCCTCTGCATGACAAAGGGTCAGTGAGAGATGTTCAGTCACTATAAACAATGTTTTTGACAATAAGTAAAACCTACCTGTGGAAAAAAATTGCCCAGCTCTACTCCCACATCACTTGGCCATTTATGAAAATATTGGCCTAACCCAACAGAAACATTCAGCAGCTTCCAATATGAAACAGAAAAAAAAAGTAAAGAAAGAAAATGAAACCTTTCCAATAGCATAAGGATTTATTGTTTACTTTTAGAGTGCAAAGGGCAGGTGGAGCATATGACTGTTGTTGATATTCAGTGGAAGTCAGCATTTCTGTGCCTTTTGAAAATTTGCCTCATAATTTCTGACAAAGAGCCTAGAGAGTAAGAAAGGAGGAAGTGTCCCGATCATCTGGATAAGTGAACTAAACAGTCCATCTTAGTCTGGCATCTCCACAGAAATTAGTCTGAGAAGGCCAGTTTCTGATCCTTTGCAAATCACACCTTCACTCTACAAGGCAGTAATAGAGATGGTGCCTAGTCTTGCATATCATTTACAATCCATAGGATTCAAAGTACAGGACTAATCCTTTGAATGACCTACTGAAATATAGAGTTAGGGGTTCACAATTTGTTCTCAGAAGAGGAAAAGGGAAGTAGCAGCAATGTTCTTGTTTTGTCCAGTTAAAATCAAAGCTTTCTGTTACACTGAATAAGCCAAGAACCATAGGTTCAGGCCACAATGTCAATCAAAATATGGTCAAGATGGCAAGCATGGAGCCTGGGGATGGCACATAACCACATGTTTAAAACCAAGAGTGCACCCTTCCCTGCTACGTTCACCAAAGGCAAATGTCCAGCACCTTTGAAGCGCTTCTTTGAACCATGGTGTCTGGATCTGGGCCAAGAGAGAAACAAATTCCTGGCTCCAGTGAGCTTTGCAACCTGCCCTCAGGTATATAAATCTCAAGGCACCTCATCTAATTACAGTTTCAAGAGCAAAATATTGGAGGAAGTAGTTTTAAAAAAACATTGCCATCACTTCTGCCACATAGATATTTATGATCTCATCTCTGTCTGCAGGGTCAATACTTCCACCTAGAGGTGGTTTTCCATAAGAATGTCAAATTTATGTTGACGCTTTTGTAGAGCCGTTCTGCAGAAATGAATGGGCTGGAGACTGGGGAAAGCTCATGTCTGCAGCCAATTATTCCTGTTTGGCAGGAGTCCTTCCTTCTGTTTTTAAGTTGTGGCCTATCATTTCCCTGTGATTCACTCACACTTCAGTGTTAAGTCTATGTACAGACACGGTGCAAAGCTTAGATACAGTCAGAAGGCTCCAGTGGGTTACCCAGTGAAGCCAGTTGGCAACTCAGAGGAGCTAAAACTCTGACCTGTTTACTTTTAAAATCAAACCTTGTCTTTCCTGGCTTGCTGGAGGGCTAGAGACAATGTAAAGGGAGCTTTCTCACCTTTCCATTGATGATTGCTCCCGAAGTCTTTGCTTGGAGAGGATGAAATCTTCCCTCCTTCCAGCTCAGTAGAAGACATCTGCAAAACTTCATCCTTAAAATACACTTTAGAAGCGTTACATAGGGCCCTTTACATAGCGGTGAATTTTACAGAGCAGTGGCACTTCAATTACTTTAGCACCTGCATATTGTATCTGAAAATCCAGCAGTCCGTTCTCCTTACTTCAGAAACAAACAATTAGCATAACATTTTTGCATTCAGTGGCTCTGATTCTGTTTTCATGTGCATATCTTGTACCCTGGTGTAACTTTAAGCATACTCAGACACAGTTGCTGTAATTGCTGACAGCAGAAGACCTAGAATGGTTCACATTTATTGCATAATTGTGACTTAATACAGAGGCAAGCGGTGAGTGTATTTGTTTTAACAATATCGGATTTTTTTCACCTTAAAACTTTCCCTTTAGTTTTGGAATGCAGTTGGCACTATATTATTCTGAACTGTGAAAACCTCAACAATTACACTGTTCTTGAAATACCAGGAAAGTTAAGTCTGTCAAAAACAAGGATGCTGCTTTGCAGGCTATGAATGAAATCCTGATCACATTGAAATCAGTTCTACAATTTAATTTGACTTCAGGGATGACAAAAATTTCTTACCAACCATCATTACTCAGAAACTGGATGCGTTACCTTCGCAGGGACTTTCTGCAAAAAGCTTCTTGTCTGGGTTTGCAGAATTTAACTGAATGTAAGGTATCTGAAAAGTCTTGATGGGAACCGTCCTGCTTTGATGTCTCCATGTTTAAATTGCCATTCTTTTTTTATCTGAATGTATTTTACAGAACAAGTTGGGCTCCTAAAATTCTGTTAAATAGCTCTTAAATAGCTTGTTGATTTGGGGGGCTGGTTTTTGGCATGGGTTTTTTTTTTTTTCAGAAATGCTGGTCACCTGGCAGCTTTGTACTGAGGGGATAAGAGAGCGGCAGCATGCAAAGCTGTGCCCTGTGAGCTACTCAGTTGTGCCCGACACAGCTCAGCCACCTTCCCCTGTCTGGACATGGAGAAACGCGGTGTAAGATCTCCCCTGGTGTGGTGCTCCTCGCAGGCGGCTGCCTCGATGGGCACCACCACCGTGAAGCTGTGAGACGAGACAACATCCCACCACTGACCACGGATCATCACCTCTGGGCCTCACAGAAGCTCCCTCTCAGTTTTACCGTACCGGGCTTCAAAGATGGGGGTGCAAGTCTTGCTTTTTCTTCTGGTTTCCTGAAGGAACAGGCACAAAGGACACAGCCACTTAGCGTCCTGACATCTTATCTGTGAAATGGGAATAACATGCTGCTTCTGCCTTGCAGAAACCCCATGAGGATGAACCAGGGCTGTTAAAGTCCGGCTGAGGTCTGAAACTCACTGACATGCAGCATCCAGAAATGCCTTGTTTGTTCCCATCCTGACCCCTGTGCCTCTTCTGACAAGAGAAAAAGGTGGCATGCAGGACCGTGAGTCTCTCACATTTTTTCATAGTCTTCTCCTGGAAAAAAAAAAGTCTGATCCTTTTCATTGCTATTATTTTATAATTCAGGAACTGCAGGTGAGACATGTGAAACCCTTTTCTGTATCATTTGCTCAGTTATGCTATCTCAATGACTGTTGTGATTAAAGTAAAGCAGGTCCATAAAGTATGGACCTTTAACTTGGCTTAATGGTATTTAAAGCCGGTTCCTTAGAGGAAAAGGAAAGAACTGCATCAATGAAACCTTGTCTTTACTGTCACACCTTGTCAGTTACCAGTACAACCACACCAAAATCTACATTCTAAGGCAGTACTTGGACCCCAGATATATATCAGTACAAAACCATGGTGAAGCTGTGTGTGGGGAATCCTTCTTCACATATAAAGATACTAATCAAACCTAGCCATTAAAACGCTACATGAGTAATGCCCAAATTTTTTGTCTCAGCAAGCAATGGGGCTTTTCTGGCGGCAGCAGAAGTCTTTCTGCTCTACCCTTGTTACCCTACCACCACAAGATGCTGCCGGCAGCAAAGCTGTTCCCCATACCCAAAGCCAACACAACGTACTCCCAAGCCACTGCTAGGAGGAGGCTGAAGGTCTGACATGTTAGGGCACCCTCTTGACTGGCTGACAGGCCATTGACTGAGCATCCCAGCATCAGACAAAATCCAAAGCAGTCTCACTGCCTTGGCAAGCTAACCTGCCATCGCTGACCTCAGCAATAGGAAATAAAGCTCTCTGTGCTAATTCCAGGTGAAATCCAGGGAAAAATCCAGAAAACCTCCTAAGCATATCTGATATTAGCTTTTGGACCTGCTAGCGATTTGCTACTCCTCACCCATTAGACCTTGCCCCAAATCAGTTAATGGCACCAAACACCAGTGCCTGTGGCAGGGGACCGCACTGTTACTCGCACTGAACACTGAGGGGTACCGTGGCCGAGTGGGTACCTTCTTGGGTACCTTACAGATAACACGGGTGAATCTAAGCACAACACAGAAACAAGCAAGATCAGCGTCCCAGAAATTGAGCATTTATGTTGCTCTCCTAGTCCATGAGGCCTGTGCTCTTGACAACTGTGCAGAGATGGAACCACCACCCAGGACTTAGATTTCTATAGGAGTGGAGAGGGGAACCTTCTTACTCAAAACATCTAACTGGGTAATCCATCTCCAGAAGAAAAGCATGATCACATAGGAAAAAAAGTTGTTACTATGGGGTTTTTTTAATATTCTGTTATGCACAATGTAAGTTAATAGTTAACCAGCTAGGCCCACGTGGTATGTTTGATAGTAGGGAGGGCGTGAATGAGGAAGATTAAGGGTTGTAGAAACACAGTCGTGCAACTATTCATGTGATTTGTATGAACGTCCTGGTGGTTTTACCCGTGCTTCTTCCTTTTTTTCTTCTTTTTTTAAGAAAACATGTTGGATGCAATCCTGGTCTCTCTGAGATGAATGGAAAAGAACATTGACTCACTTTGTGTGGGCACTGTGGAAGAAAGTGGTGGGTATTTTTTTCAGGGAGAACTTAAATAACAGGCTGGGTGGACCAGCATAGTGAAAGACGACCGAGACTGCCGTGCAAGAGTGGTTGGCGGTGTTGTGATTTTTTTTTTTTTTAAAAAGGAAACTAGGGCAGAGAAAAGATTGTAGGTGGCTTGCCACTTCATTGGGGGGGTGGGGAATAGTGAGGTGAGCACAGCCATTTTAGAAAGCTGAGCAAATAGGACAGAATGCCATTGAGTAGTCATGGTGCTGAGCTGGGAACATGGGGAGCTGTGTTTTATTCCCACTTTTAATGGCACTGAAAGGTTCATGCCAGGCAAACCATTTCACTTGTGCTGCCTTCTCCAGGCCTCTTCTCCACAGCTGTCCCATGGAACTGCCCTTCAGGGCAAAGCGATGTTTCTGACTCCTATGTTTCTCAAAGTAGGGTTTAGTGAGAAAGTCCTAAATTGTTTTAGACCCACTCTTCCTCTCCCTTGTGATCATACAGGTGAGCTTGTGCCTGCTGGATCATGCCCCATGGCCACCCTGATGCTGGGGCTTTCACCTCCATGCTCAACGGTGGGGCTCTATCCATGAGAGGGCATGTTCCCGGCATGCAGGGATCCTGACTTTACTCCTGGCGGCATTGACTTGGAGAAGTCCTCAACAACCATCTCTGTACTCACACTTTTGGTAAAGTCGTCTGAGGTATTATTAGCTGTCCAGTTCTTGTACCCTCCTGTTGTAATACAAACAGTAAATAATGAATAGAAATGGCAGGCGTTCACTATGACTAAATGTTATCCAGACCGTAAAAGTCAAACAGAAACAACAAAGAAATGTTCCACTGCATAATTACAGCTGGAAATATTTCAGGCATTTAGTAGTGTGAAGTAACATCAATAAAAGGAGAAAGTGCACTCAGGAGTTTAAAAATAAATATTTATTTGAAAAAATGATAATTGAATAAATTATGTTCACAGTCTCTTCAAAAGAGGTTGAATATTTACCGGTTAAGTCAGAGACCCATGAGTTGGCTGAGCCATAGGCAAAGCTGCTGAGTAGGTGATGTGCTCCAGGCAATTTATACTTTGCTCTTAGCCCGTTTTAGGGCACGATGCTGCCTGCAAGCCATTGCCTGAGAACCACTTCTTTGCACCAACATTGCCTAACCTTTTGACCGCAACAGACCGTACCTGCCTCGTCCATCAAATGAGCAGAATTTTCTGTCTTGTGTTCCTGATCCCAAGCTTTCCCAACAACTGACGTGGATGCCATACAGCCCCATCAAACAACTCGACACACCTCCACAGTCAACCACATGAATAAGGGGACACCTCTGTTTTGGTCACTTCACATATATGTGTCTTTTTATTGCAGTCAGACAGTGTGAGGTTCTTAAGAAAGAGGATAGCAGGAGGCCAGCCGAGAGATACCAAACCTCTGAGCTGTGAACATTATTTGCTCCCTCTCCACTTTTGACAGGCTTCAGGAAAAACAAGGAGCAAGCAGTGGACTGGATTAAATCTTGTGACAGGACTGAACTCTGCCTACTGGAAATTATTACATTTTTTACAATACGTACTGTGGCAATTTATTGGTACCCCATACTGGAGCCATGCATTTTGCATGGCCACAATAATAGTAACAAACTTGTATTTTTTGTTTTTTTTTAACAGCACATAAAAATCTCAGCACTATCCACTCCTGGGTGACACCAACACAGTCTTGCTAGTTTAACTGCACTAACATCAGAGACCTCTTTCACCAGTTAGGTCAGTAATCACATCTCTTCAACCCCTCGCAAATAGTAGGGTATGCTCAATTTATCCAGGTTCCAGAAAGTCATCTTCCCAGGAACAGTAGATATTTATCATCACAACTAGAAGAAATGTAATTCCTTTATCATAAATGATAGGCAGGCCTGTGTCTTAGAGATTACTGCTGTGATGAACTCTGCACTTCAATACGAACTAAGATATTACGTCCATTCTAAAAATACATAAATAAGATGTAGGAAAAGATCCTTAGCAGTTTTAGAGCATTGTAGCTTTGTTGATTTCAGCGGAGCTTTATTAAGTTACATGAAATGTAGGTCCAGACCTGCATTTGCAGTGCATCCTTCTCAGATGGAGCGTAGGAAAAAAATATAGAAAAGATATAGTCCTTCAAACTGAGTATTAGTCAAGATTACAGAGACATGAAACAGAGTAAAATCCTGATGTTATTTCTAACAGTGTATATTCTTTTCTTGGGATTATTTTTGATTTTCCCAGTTTGGGTCAGGCACAGATGCATAGGATCTAGATCATATTTTTTAGGCTCCCTCTGATTCAACATCTAATAGTGTTTATCAGTTGCTAATTTAAAGGGGACAGAAGTCATCAAGTAATTGATGCCTTATCTGCAAGAAATAATTATCTCGGTAGAAGTCTCTGAACAACACAGAACCAGTTATTATTCCCAGGAACTTTTAACTAAAAAAAATGCATCCTTGAAAAACAGCAATCTAATTCCTAGTGGTAAAGCCTCATAACTCAACTGTTTCATTCACTTTTAATAATTTACAGCCTTTCCCCTGGAGAAGGCTATGTGAGGTGATCAGTGTGGTCATCAAATGAGATGAGGTGAACTTTCAGATACTCTTAATTAATTGTCCTGTGCCCATTGGTCTGTGCCTAATAAGAACTTGTGGCGGCTTCATGAACTAGGGGGCTGAAAAATATTTAAAAAATCACTGGTATCTACAGCTGATAAACCTAGTATGTTTTCTAAAGATATTCTCCCTCCTTCCCTGAAGAGTCAGACCCCATTTTCTGGTTTCCAGCTAGAGATTTTAGGCTGAGAAACAGAGAACGGAGAACCACTGTGGACACCAAACCCCATCCACTGCAATCACAGGCAGCCACCCGGCTATCGTCACTGTCTGCTTATGAGACGTCCTCCATAAACCTGGCTTTTCCATCTTACCCATTGGAAATCTTTGATTCAGAAATGTTCTAGAAGATGCCCAAAGTGTGACAGCGTTCTGCTATGGTTCAGTGGTGAATCAGAGAAAGGACCAGTAAGAAATAATTTTTGATTAAAGGATACAGCATCATTTTTTGTAAGAAGCTTTGAGAAGATGACATGGAGGGTGGCTGCCCTTGCCCCTCTTCCCTGACTCCTCAATAGTGACAGCTGTAAATCAGAAAAAGCAATGCAAATGAGGTGGTGCTACCATTTCTCCTCTTTCTCTCCTTGAGAGCAAGAAAGGCCAGGTCTGACTTGCCTTTTCCTAGAGAGGTGAATGGGATGATTTCATGTGTAAATGAGGAAACCTTGGCAGTCTAAATGAAAGTTGTAGCGGCTCATGTTTGAGAAAGTCAACCAAATGGACTAGTCTCACTGTCAATAAAAATAAATGATCTAAAACTAAATCATGAAGAAAAGAGCACTCTGAGCAAATGGGTCTCAATAAAAAAAAAGCTGTTCTGGAAATATGAAATTCCTCGAGTGGTTTTGTAGAAAAGAACACATAGTAAACACAGCCATCAGTCCAAACAGAAACACAAGTTAAGACTGAGTTAGTTATTTTCTGAAAGAAAATCTGTTATGAGTACATTTACTTCTTGGGGAAAAACACGTTAAGTCTCTCAAGATAAATTCAGGCTCTCCTGTATGTGTATGTTATATGATATCTGTGCAGATTGTCTGAAGGCATTTAAAAAACAATTCAGTAGTTTGTGTTGATATTTTCAAAATCCTGCTAAGGTTATTTTCTATGAGACAGTAAATTGCAGGACAGTTTTCTAATAAATAGCCCATTTCTTTGTGCAAACTCTGCATCAAATTTAGTGGTGAACTCTATGGTCACATAACACACACATCAACAGCCTCACTCGGGTCTCCCTTACGGAGGTAGCTCTCTGGTGTCACCAGCCCCGAAGAAGCAGAACCACTTCTGGAGAAGGAATGACAGGAGATGAATGACCAGGCAAAAACTGACCTTGGGGGATTTACAAGGGGCAAAAACTGTACCTCTGCTGTCATCGGGACATTTTACATCCATCTAGATCTGGGGTGGTTTAACTGGCATTGGATGAGCTGAAAACACTGTGGGGATTCAATGGAGCTGCAAAACTTTCATCCAAAAGATCAAATTTGTACTTGAGTTAATTCTTGCCAAAACCGCTAATACCAAGGTTAAAGTATGGCTTCAGGTATGAAGGAATGTATGGACATGGATTAAATCAGGGAGGTGCCTGCTTTGTCGTCTTTCAGTAAGACTGCTCTTCTGGCTCTTTGGTACTTCCATTACATTCATTTTGTACCATCAGATGGTACACTCTCTAATGCCTTGTGATTTAGGTATTTTTTTCTGACTAATTTCTGACCAACCTGTTAATGTCTTCAGTTACCTGTCTTAACATTTCCCTTGCCTATACCTGACTGCTTTTCTTGCCCCCGGATTTTCTCTCTGAAACTCCTTGTATCAGAACAGAGTGTCAGTCTGAACTGACATCCATTTTGTGTATCTTCAGAGGCCTACAAGATACAGCTACCTACATCTAGGCTAGTTTTTCTTTACAGTCAGTGCAGGGAATCAGGCAGTTATAGGACGTGATTCATATGACCTATTTCAGACCTACTTCAGATGAAATGAATCACAGCCTAATCGTGCCTATTTTTCCCTCCATGGAGTCAAAGGAAGCCTGGAATGACTTGTTCAGCTGTGGATATCTGCAGCTGAGCTGCCTACAACACGGATATCCATATAATGTCAGATGGACCCTACCTTTGGTTGATAGACTCATTGTAACAGCAGCTTAACTTTCCTCCAGAAACATAACACTTACTGATTGGTGAAGATATTAATTCCATTGAATTTGGCTTTCTTTGGTATTCATCCCCAAATATTCTTCACTGTTAAAAGGAAAATGACTGTATCTTTTGATGGTTTTTTGTGAAACTGCTTCTTACATGTGCTCTTTCTTTTTCCCTTTTTCATTCTTCCTCTTAGCAATGCTGCTGATAATAAACAATGAATTGAAAAGAAAGAGCAAAAGCAATCCTTCATCTTCTGCCAAGGGCCTGATGGGTTAGTCAGAGAGCTGCTGGCTTGGATTTGTACATTAGGTGTAAGAAATTTACGTTGGAGCGTTGGTTTTCTGTCCTAAAATACAATTGTTCTTTAATAATTCCTAGCCTCCTGAGAACAAGACAGCAGGGCTATCCATGTTTTCATATGGTTCAGCATTTTCTGAATCCTGAACTTCTCATTAGGATGAGGCACATTCTAATGTAGCAAAATTTTCTCTCTACCTGTAGCCTCATATTAGTTTGTTGGAGCAGAGTTCATACAGCCATGGATATAAACGCTCTATAGTTCAATACTTGTGTTTTTCAGTGTCTAAACTGCACCAATAGAGCCCAAAGACTCTGCAGAGAAGATGAGAGGAGAGTTTAGCAACACGATGAGGTGAATAGCCAGTTGTTTCAAAGAGCAGGTTGGAGACTCCTTTCCTTGCAGCTCAGGCATGCTATTAGAAGGCAGAGGAATACAAGAAGTAAATCAAATCGTTGGTATTGTAATGCCAAGGAATGTCCAGAGGAATAAGAAATAAGGGAGATATATTCATCTGCTTAAATAGGATTTGGTCAGAAGAAATCTACAAATTTCCAATGCAAAACTATAGATACCCAATGTAAAAGTTACCTCTACCCCAACACATGAAAGTGAGAGCCAGAAATCCACCAAAGGCATAGACAGAGCTCAAATACCATCAAAAGCAAATTTCTCAGAGTAAATAATATGTATTAGATATACTGAATTTGTAGCAGAGCTCTCCACAGGCTCTTAGGCCATTCAGAGAAAAAGGAGAGGGAAATATCTGGACAGTGTGCTCAGAATGAATCTGGAGCACCTCTCAAGGTGGCAGCCGGACCTCCAGGTTAGCTGCAGAAGCCCTCCATCAAGCAGCACGTAAAGGGAACTGTGGCATTTAACCACTACAAGGACACACAGAGGGCCACAACCCAAGGCAGACAGGGATGATGGATCCATGCTTGTGTCATGGTGGTGGAAGAAGGACACTGATTCAGCCTGACAAAGTTATAATCAGAGAGCAGGATGACAATCATGGTAATTCCAAACTCCTGCAGCATCTCCCTTTTGCCATCTCCCATGGGTGACATGCACAGCATGACAGAGCTGCCAGGGCAGCTTGTAAAAAAATGCTATGGAAGACTAAGACTGCAAGGTCCTGCATTTAGTGTTTTTCTATCTTCTTCTCTTTTCTTCTTATCAATTTTTCTGTGCGGTGTCCTCAATCTTGTTTGAAGTTTTGACGTGAAGTCACTTCTCCATGGGCTTTTCCCCCTTCACCACTCCTATTGTCAGGAGTACTGCCAACAATAAGCATCGTTAACACTGCCAATATTAAACATAGGTTAAAACCTCTTAGCAAATTTTAAATAATTAG
This sequence comes from Alca torda, assembly GCA_008658365.1. Classification (NCBI taxonomy): domain Eukaryota; kingdom Metazoa; phylum Chordata; class Aves; order Charadriiformes; family Alcidae; genus Alca; species Alca torda. Next base: position 95,843,956 of record CM018076.1, read on the forward strand.
CACAGGCTAAAACCTATGTCCAAGCACAGGTGTAGTCTCATTCACTACCATAGATCTACACTTAATCTATGGTAAAGGAGAGAATCGGGAACAGAACTGTGAGGGAACAGAATTTCTTGCCTATGAAAGCATTCAGGATTTCAAGGACCATTAATGAAAACCAAGAATGAACTCAAGGAACTTGACATTTTCCGCAAAAACAGAATTTCCCAGGGAGGGAATGTTACTGGGTGAAAGGGAAGGTATCATTCAAAATTCCGTAACAATTGCTCCATACTTGGTATTTTTTTAAACCAAAAGTAATTTCAATGTATTTTCACAACAAAACAGTAGAAGACAGGATATTCTTTCAATGAACATCTGTTTTTTCAAAAAAAAAGTCATGTCTCTGATAAAAGCATTTTATGAGAAAAATATTCAAACAGATCTAGCCAGGAGAATTTTTTATAACTGTGAAACAAACTTGAAAGTATCTAAATTTTGCCAACAGCCACTAGATAGTTTATATCTTACTTAAGGCATCTAAGTAGTATTTAGCTAGAGATAAGAGAAGTAGAAGGAAGTTCTTTTTTCCCCCTGTGTTCATTAGATTAATGTATTATACAGCTTCTCCTACTCAGTGTAGCAAAATGTAGGCTTGCGGGGGGTATCCACTTAAGATACGAAAAATTTAGGAGTGTGTTTAACCTAAAGGACAATGCTGGCACGGAAACAGAAGGTCCAAAACTAGCTATGAAGAAGTTGATGCCAGGCAGTTTCTGGCTCTGGAGCAACCTTCCAGGAGGAAGGTGAGGGAAGGAAATCTATATCCACTAAAGTGATACATTTATAAAAGAGATGGTACGACCTGTTTGCCTGTGATAGAAGAGAGCTGGACGCGGGGATTTTTACACAAAGCAAGGTGATGAATACATCAGGTAAACCCGAATGATGGCTTTTGTTTATTACAGCCTTCGGAGTACTTTCCCGTTATCTATCAGCAAATCTTCCAGCAAATCCTTGTAAAAAAATAAATGAGCTCAGACATATTAAATGTGGGAGGAGAGGAAAAGAGGGTGCAGGGGGGAAACGTGCGCACACTCGGACTGAATGCTGCATTCGTAGCTCCAAACCACCTGAAGCAAAAAATAAAATAAAATATCAAGCTGTTAAAGCGGCAGTACGACCCATGGGGCAGAGTGCTGGCCTAGCTCCAAGGGGAGCCCGGTGCAGCTCTGGTTGTGGTGTGCGGGATGACCTTCACCGAGTCCCTTTATCTCCTGAGGTTCCCCATCAGCAGCGATCATCAGTGGTGATGATTACAACCCCTTTCTTCAAGGGCTTTGGGATCTGCACTTTTGAATTACTGGGTGAAATAGATATTGTTACTTTGCCACAGATTTAGTGATGGGAGATTTCATTGTAAACTTTATCCAGTGTGATACTGTATATACTGTATGCTCTTATATCTACATGGACAACAGGTCCTTGGGGTATGTTTTACAAAAGTGTTTAAGAAGTATACACTTAAAATACCTTTTTAAATATCAGCCTTAGCAGTTTAAAAAAAAAAAAAAAAAGAGGAAATTGTAATCTAAATTAAAGCAAAATTGCTCAGAAATTCTGAAATTTAAGTGCAAATAGACCTTCACAGAAAAATGGCAAAATAGTTTGTCTCAGATTTTTAGGTCATTGCAAACTTGCTACAAATAGTTTTGAGGATGTGCAGGCCAGAACTGGGGGTAAGACACACACCCCCCAGTGCCCTCTGAATAAAGGAAGCTTTATTTTCAGTTGACCCTGGTCTGATTTATCACCCAAGAGAAAACTCATGACAGTAGTTCACCTTACTTCATTTTTATTTAGCAGGCTACCAAGAGCACATAGCTAAACAGAAAGCCAAATATTAAGATTTCTAGACTGACATTAAGTGTCGCGCTATAAAGACAGCTATATATACAATTTCTATCTCTGGGCATTTCCTTTGTACATTTTCTCTCTTAATCTTGTCCAAACACCCTCACCCCATACTGAGAGGAAGGTGTAGCTACCCGCCAGAGTTAAAAGATACTCACACAGAGAACGACGGGGCTACTCACACTTCCCTGGCAAAGCGGACCCATTACAACTGCCTAATTTTGTAACAGCCGTGTTGGTGGTTGGGATTACTACTCTTTGTGTGGCTTACCTTACCATTTAGCTTACCTTTTTCCCCATATGTTTAGGGTTGCAACAGGCCTTGTTTTGTAGGAACGCATGGGCTATGTTACTGACTAAAAATAAAGCTGACCTGGCACTACTGGTAAGCATATTAATCACCAAAATTTGTTTTGGCACAAACCTTGCTTTTGGGACGCGGAAAACATGGTGTGAGTTTGACTTTGTTTCACTGCATTACTGAACGACTGCATTTCTTTTTGGTAGGTTTTATTTCAACAAAATTCTTTTCTCCAAACTGCTTTTGTTTTAAAGCGGCTTTCTTTTTGTTGAAGAAACAATAAAATGATTAAGCGAAACCCTCAAACCCAGAATAAAATATGTTTCAAGTGAGGTCATATGAAATATATTTTTAATATAGTTCTCTTGGAGTTGTTTGTTGTTGGTTTTTTTTTTATTTTTTGACTGACAAATGAATCCAGCAGCGGTCAGTCGTGAGACTCTCCTCCCACTCTCTGCATGGTGCTGCAGACCGATGCAATCAGACCTGCGGCATTTTATACCCGCTTCTGTTTGAACAAACACAATTAAAGGGCAAAGTAAGCTACAAGGCACTGGCGTATCAGGCCTTTTGTCTTTAAGGGTGATATCTGTGCGCTGCCTATACAATGTAGGCAGGAGTCCAGCAGCCAGAGTTGATACAGCTGGCCTCTAGAGGTAGTCTTGCTTTTCCACAGTGTAAACTACGATAAGGTCTATATGGCTAAACCTGAGCGGAAGCTGAAACAGATTATCACGGAGTATTTGGAAATTATAACCGACATCAGTGTAATTCCTGCTATTTGCTGCACTGAGTAGATTTAGATACAGCTGAGAACACGGCCTGGCATTATTTCCTGCCAAGGAATTTCCTATTTGTTTGTCTCTTTTATGCCTAGAGCCTATTAAGAGGTTTAATAGATAGCAGCATTAACAGGTCACATTTATAATAGTTTACAGGTTCTAAACAAGCTTCTCCCAATAAATTCCACCGATTGGTCCTAATGTCCTAAAGCAAAATTCACTGCCTGAACTACAATGTTTAATTTTTTCTTGTGCTCTTAGTGGACTTGTTTCAACTTCTGGCCCTTGCTTTTAAGAGACAGGAGGTGTGTACGGTGGAAAATGCACCCAAGGACTTTGGTTGACATGAAAGTGCTACATCATCTTGAGCTGCAGACATGCAACTTCATTCATAAAGTGCATGAGTAATTATGTGGCATAATTACATGGTCTATCCAGGTAATTGCATGTGAAATTGAGCATGGTGTCATGTGCTAATGAGGTTTACAGCTACATTTAAATTTTTGTGTGTATGATCACATCGATAAAGATATTTTAAATCTGCTCATAATACTAAGGGTTATTCAATTGTCTGGTCTAAACTACTCCCAGCAGGGTGAAAGCCTGCCATCACAGAAGTTTAGCACAAGGCCTTTTCATCACCAATATTTTTCAAGCAGAAATTAAATGCGAGCTCTTTCTCCTCCCACTGTTGGTCCAGTTACACTGTAAAAAGCTGCCTAGCAGTGATCCATTTCTCTTGTGCCGGTGGAAATCAGGAATAAACAGGAGAAATCAGGAAAATCGCTGAGGTCTTGCTACCGCTGTCATGTGTCAATAGGCTGTGTACAGAATGGTAGATAAAGCGTGTCATGTACAAGCTGGGTGTTTAGTGCTGACATATCAGAGTGGTATACAGATGGTTATCCTATTGCCTCAGGGAGGGAGCAGGAGGAGGGCCTGGTAGACCTGCCTGGGTATGGTTTTGCTCCTCAGGGTGATGGAGGGTATGTCCAGCACCTCTCAGAAAGCTGCTGCCCGTGTTATTTCGGTATTTTGTGGAGCCCCCAAGGGCAGGTTTGAGGCTAGGTACTCTATACAAATCCTGCAGAAGCCACTGTCCCCAAAGAACCTGCAGCATACCCTGCTTCCCGGTAGTAGGACCAACGTGCAAAAACCACCAGGTCTCGGGGACCTTCCCCACTGCAGCAGCCCCCAGGCACGAGCTGCACCACTGCCCACTCCCAACAGCAATCCTCCTCCACACTCTCTTCCCTCCTGTCTTCTATACATTCTGCTATCAACTGCTGGAAAGGAAGGGAGGCTCCACAGCAACGGCAATGGCTGGCCAAGTGACCCTTCTGCCCCAGGTATTACCCCGTCGATCCCGTGATCATCGCCATCTGTGGATCTGGTAAGGCTGAATAGTCCAGGAGAGTAGGCGGAGGGAGGTGTGCCTGACCAAGGAAATTAAAGACCTATTAAATGCTCATTTACAAAAGGAGGTGAGATCATACTGGAACACAGCACCTGGCCTTTCTTGCAAGTTTATAATACTGACACCTGCTAACATTAAAAAAATAGCCCATTAGGAAAATGATTTCACTATACTGTCTCGCAGTTGTCTTTCCTTTCAGGGAAAAAGATATATTAGCACCAAATTCTTCTGCTGCTGTTTTCCCACTGGCTACAGTAATATTGGAATCAAGCCTAAATGTGAACATAATTGAGAATTCTTTTGAATAAAATTATCTCATTCAGACATACTGGTTCTAGGAAGTCAGGCTAATGCAATCATTACAATAGGAGTCTAGAAGTCCAGGGCTGCTTACTTCTACCCCTGATTTGCCTACTAACTTGTTTTATGACTTTAGAAACAACTTAACTTTTCTGTGATTCATCTCCTTCAGCTGGAAGATGGATATGATAATGCTTGTTTATTTCAATTAAGTCTTGAGTGGTTTAAAAGGGATTAATTAACCTCCATGAGACAACTTTGAAAGGTACTAATGCATAATGTTAATAATACTATAATAACCCTAAAAATGAGGAACAGGAGGACGTTTTAGAAGAAGTTGCAGAGCTTTAAGCTTAAAGGTGGTGTAAATAGGAAGGAAAGACAGTAGCTTTATAAGCAAGACAAGTTAGATTTTGCATATTTATTTACCAGTGAACCATGTGTCTTCTAATTTCTCCTTGGCTGGTAATTCATTCCAGTTAGTTGGGGAATGTTTATGTTTGTTATCATAAAATCCCATTCATACCTCTCACTGTTTCAAATTAATTAACCCAGCTCAAACTTCAGTATACTTCGATCCTTTCAGGAGTATCTTACACTGTTAACACATCCAATACACAGAACTTGGGATCATACCACCTTGCTCAAAAAGAGCATTAGATTTGCAGCCTTCTCCCAGCCAGCATGGTTGTTCTTCCAGCACAAATTTGCATTTTTGGGGCTGAAAACCTGAGCTGATATTCTAAAAGTGACCTGAAGTAGGTCTCTACAATTTCTCTGAAGACAATTGAGGTATATTGATCCACAAGAGCTGATGCTCTAGCCTTGCCATAATATATATAACTAAGAGCTGTGTCCATGTTGAAAAAAGTACAGTCTGCATCTGTACTTATTTCTGTATTTTTAAGCAAGGAATTTAGTGCTAAACTCAGTCCTCATGTACTACTACGAATAAGTACCTGAAGGCAGAGTTGATTCTTGCTGTCATCCATCTTCCTCTGTAGCTCTCAGTGGAAAGCACAAATCTGAGGAACTTTAGGCTACAAGATCCATCTCTTTTCATGAGTAGGTTGGGAGTAGATGGTTCTCCAAAGGTAGAGTTTGTGAGTGCTGGTGTGTGTTGCCATGTTATCATTTAAGTTTGTTATAGTTTTCTCAGGACATTAAGGCAATTATGTCATTGCATTTATAGGTTATATCAATAATTAATAGAGCCTAGAATTAGTCCTGTTTGGAACAGTCACAAATACACAGATGAACTAAGTACGATCATCATTCTCTATGTGGCTACTTTCACCCCATGTCATCAATAAGTTAAATAATACCAGAAGGAAAGTATTCTTGAGAGACAGCTCACTTATCAGTCTTCTTCCATGGAAAGGCTGTTTGCCTCTGTCATAATGTTGAATCATAGAGTCATAGAATCATAGGGTTGGAAGGGACCTCTGAAGATCATCTAGTCCAACCCCCCTGCCAGAGCAGGGTCATCCAGAGCAGGTTGCACAGGAACGCGTCCAGGCAGGTTTTGAATGTCTCCAGAGTCGGAGACTCCACCACCTCTCTGGGCAGCCTGTGCCAGGGCTCTGCCACCCTCAAAGTAAAGAAGTTCCTCCTCAAGTTTAGGTGGAACTTTCTATGCTCAACTTTGTGCCCGTTACCTCTTGTCCTGTTGCTGGGCACCACTGAAAAGAGCCTGGCCCCATCCTCCTGACACCCACCCTTCAAGTATTTATAAGCGTTGATAAGATCCCCCCTCAGTCGTCTTTTTTCCAGACTGAAGAGACCCAAATCGCTCAGCCTTTCCTCATAAGAGAGGTGTTCCAGTCCCCTAATCATCTTGGTAGCCCTTTGCTGCACCCTCTCCAGCAGTTCCCTGTCCTTCTTGAACTGGGGAGCCCAGAACTGGGCACAGTGCTCCAGGTGCAGCCTCACCAAGGCAGAGTAGAGGGGGAGGATGACCTCCCTCGACCTGCTGCCCACACTCTTCTTGATGCACCCCAGGATGCCATTGGCCTTCTTGGCCACAAGGACACATTGTTGACTCATGGTCACCCGGTTGTCCACCAGGACTCCCAGGTCTCTTTCCACAGAGCTGCTCTCCAGCAGGTCAGCCCCCAGCCTGTAGTGGTGCATGGGGTCATTCCTCCCCAGGTGCAGCACCCTACACTTGCCCTTGTTGAATTTCATAAGGTTCCTCTCTGCCTAAATCTCCAACCTGTCCAGGTCTCTCTCTATGGCGGCACAGCGTTCCGGTGTGTCAGCCACCCCCCCCAGCTTTGTGTCATCGGCAAACTTGCTGAGGGTGCACTCTATCCCCTCATCCAAGTCATTGATAAATATATTGAAGAGGACTGGACCCAGTACTGACCCCTGGGGAACACCACTCGTCACTGACCTCCAACTAGACTCTGTGTCCCTAATCACGACCCTCTGAGCTCTGTCTTTCAACCAGTTCTCTATCCACCTTACTGTCCATTCATCTAACCCACACTTCCTAAGCTTCCCTGAACACCTTCTATATAATAGCTCCTTCCTCTTTGGAGTTGATTTTAATTAGACTCTATAGGTCCCCCAATACACCACTTGGTCTCATCTGTATGCAGCTTCCACAATTTTCCTTGGTGAATTTACTACAAGTGCAGGATTAGTGGTACTTTAGTCTTTGCAGTAAGTGTCTGTTTCTAAGTATTGCTCCTAGGGAACTTGTGGTAACGTTTTCAAAATCACCTAAGAGCCCAAGTTCCACTTTCAACAGTGAGCGAGGTGCCCACATCTCCAGACGAAGGGGCGCACAGGCAGCCCGACAGCCATTTCAGCATAGGCCATGCAGCAGCTGCGGCCCAGCATTATGGAGGTGCAGAAATCCCCCTTCTTTTGGTCACACCAGGCTGCTGAAGAGAAACTCGTGCTCATAGAGCCTTCTGGATATCTCCTACCTCATCTGCATTCATTCGGTATCCCTATGGCAACTACAGCAATTGCTTGCTTGAAGTAGTCATCTTAGGATAGTATTATATCCTTTCTTTTTCTAAGTGATTTAACAATGGAAAACAAAAGAAAATGGTAAAACAGCATCAATGACCCAATAGCTCTATGAAGACAACATACAACTACTTAACAGGACCAGGAGATGTCCGAAGACTGCTGCTTGAGTGGAACAACTGGACTCAGCAAAAAGCTACAGCCTTCCACTTGGGCAGCTCAGCACATTTCCTTGGCACTAATTAGAATGGGGAGAGGGGGAAATAGCTCTTAAATCAGAAAGAAACCTCAAAAGTTACATTCAGGGAAGGAGTAGCTTTTATTTAGGTCAGTGCTTCTGAGGTCTCTAATTTCTAGCATCGCTCTCTTGAAAGGGTTTTGCATCTGTGAACTGAAATTCTTTATCAGGGGCTCTAAATGGCAATGAAAATTATAGAGTGAAGGGCTCAGCCAGTATTGGGATACATTTCTTTACTCCATCTGATTATCGCTTAGCATCCATATCAATGTGGTGGGTTTGGTTTCATCCAGCTACTGCAGAAGCATATTAACTGTACATCAGTAAAACTTTGATTGGTATCAGGGTGTTTTTCTTGTTTCCATATGCAGCCATTTCATGGAAAATGTCTGTTAAAACTCTCAGGTCTTTGTGGTTTGCAGAGGTTTATTGTGTTTCACTTTGAAGATCCATAGCTCAGTCCCCAGTGTCAGCGAAGGTGAAGTCAATCAGACCATTTCAAGGCCTCTACACCACTTTAAATCCAATTTAATCATGTTGAGAGATTTTAGTGACGTACAACACTTGTGTTGGACCATCTTTTGTTCTATGAGAGCAGATATAAAAAAAATACTTACATTTTTGAGGTCCCTTCCAACCTGGATTATTTGATGATTCTGATTTTTTTTTCAGATACAATTTTCCAAATTTGTCTTACTCGGATCAGCACATTTGGATTGCACTCACCTGCAGTATGCTCAGCTTTCAAGCTGAATACTGCAAGATGTGAACGTGCAACAGGTCACAAAACTGTAAGCTTACCTTAAAGGCTGGGAGATTTTTAAATAGTAATATACTTAAGCTTGAGAAATTGTGGCTTTATGCAACACGCTGATTTTTGTAAGACTTTGTAAAATACTGACTGCTATAGGACTAAGAAATGAATTAAAGTTTCCGTGTTTAGTTCCCATCAAAGGCTTATGAGAAAACATAACACCACACACGAGGGAGGCAGTGGTCCTGACAACACAGTCAGAGACAAGCTGATAAAACTCCTCTTTCTTTCATGAAAATTAAGTCTTTTCCATCCAGGTGACAGCAAAAAAAGAGAAAATTTCATTCCAAGTTATTTCTGTATTTAAAAAAGAAACAAATACCTTTGAGCACTTTCACTTTGAGCCTATCATATTTTCTTCCATATTAAAACATGAGTAGAGGAACCTCTGAGTGTGTATCTGTGTGTTTTTTTGCATACATCTAGTCACACAAATATTTTAAAACATTAGTGAAATCAAACATTTGAGGATTATATATGTCCCTTTTGAAGCCAATGGCTAACGACCAACCTCAACGTGTCCATCCTTAGCTGTAATTATGTCTTGAAATTTACCTGGAAAAGCTTAATTTGTTGTCAGTGGAACCAGTCTCTCCCTTGCTAGTTTATTATGGATTGTTCTTCCCATGAAATTAAGAGCAAGAGGAACTGTAAAAGGCAGGAATAGAAATCAGATTTTCCACTGATACATGGGAAATCTGACTGCCAACAACGGTCAAATATACTGAGATGAAAATCTGAAGATACAAACTTGGACTGAGATTATTGGAAATATAAAGTTTACTTAGTTCAGAACTGAGAAATGTTTACAATTGAAACTATTTCACATATTAACTTTCATTACTTCCTTAGTTATATGTAAACATCAAAAGTTACAAAATAGAAATAAATGCTTTTGCAAGTTTATTCTCCAAAATGTGTTACTTCTAATGATTTTCCTTTTTAATATATTTTTAAACACTGCATTTTCATATGAGTCACAAAAATAAATCAGAAAGAGAAAAAAACATATATAGATATGTACATACTTTTAAAATCAACATATGTTCAATTAAATTGTATTTTGCAATGAGGTCAGCCTCCTGCTTCAGAAGCTTTCCTGAAAAATATATTTGTGTAGATGAATCATTTTAAGATTCAACAGTCAGTGGAAGTTGACAGGGGCTTTTCATATGAAATATTACACAACCTTATGAACATCAAAATTATATGGCAGGAACTGTTCTGTTGAGCACTACAGTCACCTTCCCAGGATCAGATCAATACATTTTCTGTCAAAGAACAAAATCTGCTAAAACAACCAGAAAATTTTTGCAAGAAAATGTTATTTTTAATACAGCTAACCATGTGATTCTAGAGCAATAGAGATAGGCTTTTACTGAAGTAAACTGAGGAGGTAACACACTGGTTTCCCAGTACATTTTCACAAACTCAGACGTATCTTGCAAAAGCTTACGGACATACTTAACTTTTCACAGAGGTGTACTTATTTCAATAGGCTAGGTCGCTGCCTGCAAAGTAAGCACATACATTAAATCTTTTCAAAATCAGGGTCTTTGGTTCTGATCACACAGGCAGCTGCATAAGCTCATCCCTGTAACTTGGATAAATCCCATTCACAACACGTGCAAGGGTTGTCTTCACAAACAGCTCTCAGGGTATAGCTAAACTCTGGAAACATTCTGCATGTGCATAGCTTTTCAGGAGAGGCATAATTAAAGACTACCTTGTTTGATCCCAGTGGATCTAGCCACGGTTGCAGAATTGTTTTAAAAGGTTTTCTATGTGTCGGCTACAACTCTTTATGCGTGCCTCGTGGAAGCTTCTGAGTTGTTTTCAAGGGGTGTCAGGATTTCTTTCTGTACGATATGAGACACAAAGACAAAAGGAGAGGTTGATATTTCTTTGCTTTTTAAGAAATTAGACATCATTTGCAGGACCAGTCATCATTTGGTCTCTTTGGTTTGATAGATCTTTATTCCCATTCTCAAGCAGTCAATATCCCACTGGAGGTAAAGAGTTAATCAGTAAAAATAATTGGTTTCCTGTGTTGGATTAAAAATAATGGCATCGTATTGATGGTTGCAATGACTGTAACAGGATGAAGAAATAAAATAGTTGTTGAACTGAGTCTTTTGTTCTGGTGTAAGAATGTGTTTGAACCCTACAAACTTGATTATTTGAGGCAGGGATCCCTGGATGCTTAATTTAAATCTGGTGGAGAGGAAATCAGCATTTTTTTAGGTTCTCTGTTCTTCTAAATCTTCATACAGGAAAACTAACTTTAGGTACCTAAGCACTTCTGCCAAAAGACAATCTCCTCAGATTCTGTTTATAGACAGTGAGAGGCACTGAGCAACGAGCAAAAAAAACCCAGAGTGAGCCTAGGTCCAAGGGGGGCCTGGTGAAGAGGAGCCTAAGAAGATCTAGCCTAAACTGAATCCCCACCTAATTTTACTTATTCTAGGCCTCATAATCTATTGCTTACATATTCAAAGGACCTGATCAATTAACAAAGACATAGCTACAATAGAACTTAATCTCCCCATTCACAAACCCTTTGCTTATGAGTCTGTGCACAGCCCAAGTTAGTAATTCATAGATTCTTCTTGAAAAACATGTCCAAAGTTTTGCTTTTGTCTCCAAATTCGAGCACATAACTGGATAACAATGGCTTTGTTTGTCCTTCACCTCTTGCAAGAGGTTTAAGATGCCTCAAGGCTGTCTCTTCTAACAGATACTCAGGGGAAGAAATGGAGTGAGGGCTGCAGGACACCTTGTGAAGCAACCACAGAAGAGGGCAGTAGGTGCAGCGCCTGGTGTCTCAAGGGGGTCTCACACACAGAAAAGGCCTGAGCTTCCAATGCTCACCTCCACTTTGGCAGTGCTTAGATGAATAATGAGGTTCTGAGAAGGTACCCTCCTATTTCCCAATGAGCTGTCATCAATCGTATCACTTTCCATCACATAAACCTAATATGAGTATCTGCTGTTGTCAGTATCTGAATACAAGCTTGGTCTTCTGGCTAGGAGTAAATTTCTCTGACAGGAAGGACCACCTGTCTGGACACAAGGCTGTTTTTTTGAACTTCTGATAGTGACAGAATTTTCTTCAACTTCTGAGCTACCATGCAGACTCCCTGGAGTTTGGGAAAGGTGCATTCCCTTTTCTTCGCAGAGGTCGTAGTGGTACATTCTTTCAGTAACGTCAAGGTCATGTACAAAACCCATTTTAGCATCTGGGTGATGCAGGCCATGGTGTGAGAGACTCAGTCCTCCGCTGGCTCACACTTCTCCTCCTTGGATTACTGCAAGAAGGAGAGAAGAAAGGAAACCAAGCCCTGGACTTTGCCTCCTCTGGGGGCATCAGGAAAGCCATGGTTCACTTCAAGCATCCTTGGACAAGTTGTACCCATCTGTCTGTAGTACCATTTAGTTTCAGCCCACCTACAACTCAGGACTGGCTCTGGTAGAGACAACTACCCCTACCCTGAGGATTTAAGTGGCCCTGTGTTTGGTACTGGAGTGCCAGCAACAGTGACTGTTTGTGCTAAATTTTAATTCAAACAACCATTTCTTTTTGCACAACTGTGAGGCATCAAGTTTTGACTGTCTCCAGCCAAGAGAGAATGTAAAATGGCCCAACAGGTGCAGCAAAGAAGCACTTTAGAATCCACTCATAAGTCAACAGACACAAAGTAAATGTATTCAATAAATATTTTATTTTGACACATAGTACATATTCGCACTTTAAGAAAATACTATAGCCAAAGGGATGCTTACAAAGACAGTGACACAAAAGAAATAGCAAAGCATAAAATTATCATCTTCCTGAACAGAGAGATTTTTGTACTTAGAAGAATTTTTATATTATTCGTTGAGTACCATTCATGTGCTCTGTACTGCTGAGAATGTATAGCCAGCCCTGGGATAAATATTTTCAGAGTCATCAAGTGATTTGGTGACTAAGACCCACTGGCTGTCAGTAGTTATTAGGTGCTTTTGACGGTGTTACCTGTCTTGTGCGGTCCACAGGGCTCGCTATCTAAACCCTTGAGGTCATTAAGAGACTTTCCATTTACTTCAAAGGCTCTGTGTCAGGCCTGCAAGGTGCTGTAAGCTCTCTATGAGGAGAGGGGAATCTTTCTGGAACAACAGATTGCTTTGGACTAAGAGAGATCATTTACTGAGGATAATACAAAGTATTTTTAAGTAGGTGATGCTCATTGCTAAAATGCAAACAGCTGAAGGAGTGGCACTAGGATAATACTGCACATGCATTTTGTCCTTTCTAGTGAATTAGGAAGAAAACCTATAAAAACAACACCCCAGTTTGATTCAAACTGCTGCAGTCTTCACTCGCACCTTAGCCAGGGAAAACTCAAGTAATCTTTGGCAAACCTGCAGCATCCCATCAAGATTAGCAAGGAAAAAAATGACTCACCTTGCTCTCTTCTGTCTACTCAAATTTGAAAGAATCAGGGCTGCCTTTTGTTATGAAACCCAACCTTGTGTGGATTCCAAGCTGATGAGCACGAGAGCCTGAAAATATCAGAAAACTGTGGTTTAGCAAGAGAAATAGGGAGTGAGTGGAGGAGCCATCCTGTTGATTTTGGAAGGAGTGGCAAAAGTTCCACTGACTTCAGCTGGGCATGAGCCAGGCCCACTGGGCATAAAACTCCACTTGGCATCTCTTCCATCTTCCACACACAATACTGACAGGGGTCCTGCAGACAAAATGTAATTGATTGTGGCACTCAGACATCACCCAGAAATTGTTTCTTTGTGGTAGACTTTACCCATGTGTAAAGAGTCAGCACAAATAGGACTATGAGAGACTTGGATGCTACATAAACCTTGTTTTGTTCCTCTGCATAATTGAATTCCACCCTTGGAGGATAAGCAAGGAAGTCTGCTTCTTAATGGTTAGTTTTCTGTTACGACACATGATGGATGACTGTTTTTAAAATATTTGCAAAGGCATGTATGCATTATACTAAAGAAAGGTGTTAGTTTGATCGTGCTGGGGAATAGAACCTTGGATTTAGTCAGAGATAAGAAATAACCCTTTGATACTTTCATAAAATCTCTAGTTGAAACGAAGCTACAGCCGCATCCTATGGCTTCATCAGTCCCCAGCACCACAACTGTTTCCTAACAGCTTTTCACAGAGCTTAATACAGAGGACAAAGATCAACAGGATGCTATTATCAAGCAGCATGTGCTGGGAAAGGGTAAATGCTGAAGCAGTCTGTACTAGCATCCTTGTTGTATTGTCTCTGCATCCAGGGATAGTGAGAAAATGAGGGCTTCTTGAAGTTAATTCACCTGAAGGATTTGACCTTCATCTTACTACTATGCTAAAATATTACTTCATCATACATAAAGGAGTCCCAAAGCGGACTAGGACAAACGCCATACTGAAAACTTTGAATTTTGTAGGATATCATTCCCCTCTTCAATTCACACATTCACATACACACACGCCTGTTCAGAGTGAAAACCGACTAGCTAGCAATCCAGAAGATGTCTCCAAGAACACAGAAGTTTTGCAGCATGAAGCAACGTCTTCCAGCAGCAACATATGTACTGGTTACTGCCATGAGAAAGCAGGCTACCCCTACAGACCTCAGTGCGGGAACGACAACCTGACAAAATCACACCCTGGACTTACTTCAGTGTCCCTGGAAAAGCTCTGAAGAAACCTGGAGAATAAAAGAGATCAAAACAATATTTTAAATAACAGTTGGTACTCTAACAAAAACAGCATCAAGATTTCACCACCTGGGTCTTTTCTTGGGAAGATGCTGAATGGGAAGGTAGCAACTAACAATTTTCTTGATGTCACAGATTAGCAAAAATGAAACAATATCCTTGGAGAAAGTGCATTATTCATGATAGCAGGAAAATGCCCAAAAGTATTTGGGCCCTTTCATTAAACCACTACAGTCGATTACATAAAAACTACTTTTGGGGAAAGATTCTGGATCTATTACAGGCCCTAAACCATAAAAGAGCGTAGATGTGAACAAACCCATTTTTTCATTGATTAAAAGTGCTACTGAGGTTGTCTTCAGCATAGGAGAGATTCTGAAATAAGAAAAGCAATAAAACAATCTAGCAGGAAAAACAATGGGGGTGACACCCATCCAAGTGCAAGTAGATTTAAAAACCAACACAGAGAAAAGATAGAAAGAGAAATGAAGGTGGTGGAGAAAATACATTAAAGAAAGTGTGCCCCATATTCCTACTTGAATGCCCCTTGGAGGACAAGAGGTGTTCCAGCCTTTCCTACAGTGATGGAACGACTCAACAGAAAACACAACACAGAAACAGTCAGTAAGAGTTTTTACCTTGGAGGGTGAAGTTTATAATCAGAAATCAAACCAAGTTAATACAGAGGCAACATTGACAAAAGAAGAACTACAAAAGATGCCTAGTGTAGAACCACCTACTTCAGTAACAGAGGTTCAGTGTATGGTGTCATCCTTGCATTCTCATTTTCCTAGAAGATACCTTCCTATAGCACTACGGACAGATTAGACCTAACCTGAACGTTGAAGGAGAAATGATTATTCTCTAACCATTCTGCTAGCAAGAGCCATGCAAGTTCATAGCCTCCCAGACATCCGCTGTGTCTAACTGTTCAATGATTTAGAGGCACTGACGTTCAAAGCGGCTCCACCAGGCACCTGTGAAACTATGCTCTTCCATCTAGCACCATTTTGATGCGATTGCTGGTAGTTCATTTGGATTGGCGATACTCCAGTCAGAGAATTCATTATTGTAAAATATGTCAAATTACTGAACTAGTGGATAGCTAAAGTGATTCTTGCCCTAGCTCCCAGTAATCTTTTTCCAATCACAATTGATATCCAATAGTTTCAGTCCACATTTCATGTTTGTGTACACCATATCTTAATGGTGTCTTTAATTTGTTTTCCCTGCCCCCTTTCAGGAACAGGATAAAACATTCTAGAAATGGGCTCGCCAATTAAATGTTCAAATCCATAAGGGATATATGCTATATTACCTATGCTGTTTCCTATACTGAAAGACACTAATTTAGGAAAAACTGCTGTCTTTTGGACGTGTTCATCTCTGTGTGCATGGGATGAACCTCACAAACATACTGGGTGAATGTGCATTTTGTGTAAGCGAACTTATCCCTGGCAATAACCTGTATTCAGACCTGCATGCTTACCCCATCTCCATGTATTCGGCTGGTTCTGCTTATAAACTTGTGTGTATAATGAAGCTCAGTCCAGTATTCATTCTATAAGTATACTAACAGTCAGGTGGAACTGGGGAGATCTTATTCATGTTGGTGGGCATTTACTTAGGTCATTGTACCTGCTGAGAAAGTGCTTGCCAACAGGTATTACAGCTCCACAATCTACCCTCACATAATCAAGTTCTGCCTGTATGCGGTTAGAGGCCTCCACAATGAAGCATTTCCATTCCCTGAAAAGGAGAGCTGCGTGTGGAATCAAGCAAGCTGATATTTTCACCTATACAGTTTTCCTCTTGCCAGGAAACTGGTTGGGTTTTATTTGTTTGGGTTTTTTTTTTTTGTTTGCTTTCTTATTTTTATGAGAATGTCCATGGGGAAATGTAATTTCCACTTAAACTTTTTTTTTGTTAATTTATTTTGATAGTAAACGCAAACAATTCGATGAAGATAAATGTTCTGCCCGGTATACATTGCACGAGAAGTATGAAAAATTCCTAATAAGATGTATTCATTCGAAATTGGAAGGTGAAGGGGTTCCTGTCAACTATAATGTGAAAGACTAGGAGGATTTGTCCTTAAGGAAGTAACACTTCCCACATCAGTTAACACTCTATGTGGTAAGGAAAGGAAACAGAAGAGGGTGCATGGTCACAGCTTCTGCTCCACTCATCCACGCGTGCCTGTTACACCTGCATGTGTGGATGTGAAAATGCCGAGCTCTGAATTATACCAACCTCATCAAAACAGCAGAGGTTTGAGAACCAGCCTGCACTGATTGACACAAATGTGATCCTTTCCAATAACTTTGACAGGGTTTGGTACAGGACTCTTCTTAGCATGGGTTCACACAGCATCACTAACTTTGTGTATCAGTTTGTGAGGGCAGCCAGGGAGAGACTTCACTTTTTTTTTTTTGATAAGTCAGCATCTTATGTCATGATTATTATGAAATAATGCATGCATAGTGTGCCTTAAAAGTACATGTAAAAAAATTGTTTACAACTGCTTCCAGCTGACTGTGGAGTTGCACTGGTGCAGGACCAAACCATGAGTGTGAACATACAGGACTGAATGCCAGTTTGAGCACAGATTCAGGTATATGACAGTGGTGAGAACAGGACAGAAAATTGAAAGCCGTGTGAACGCTAAAAAACCCAGTCGTGATGACTGGCTTTGGGGCATCCCTGAGGTGGTTCACAGGGTGCCCATAGGCATAGGGATGGTTCTGGCTGTATGTCTATAACTTAAGGCTGGAGAAAATTCAATTTCATCTTCTGTTTGGCCACCATTTTCCACTGTAGCTTGCAAAGAGCCATTGTTACTCTTTGTGCTTCAGTTTTCTACCTGTAAAACAGATATAATAATGCTTACTTTCTTACCATTTGGAAATGAGGTGAACATACAACACCTACAGTTCAGAGGCAGTACAGTAATCTACAAGTAAGCACAGTAGGTAAAAGAATGGATACAGGACTGGACTCTGGTCCTGAACCTTAGCTGCTATTGAACCAGAAGGTAGCTTAGGTAAAGCCTCGCACTCCTCTCTGCCTTTTCAGTGACTCAAGCCTGCAAGGGCTTGTTGAGACCTTTAGGTTCCTTCATAGCTCACTAAAGCTAATGCTGAATCCCTTTGCAAGGCTGCTAGGAGAGCTCTGTGTCAGGAAATTTCTGTAGAAAGCCCAGTACATATATACGCACACACTGTTGTTGCTGGAGCATGGATATTACCGTTACCTGTTGCTTCAGCTGCTTGAGATGCTTAACCTATCCCCTGCTCCACCATGGCATCTGCCATATTTTCCCCATCTGTCTTCATACACTTGGAGGATGAGGGCTCAGGTTAATTTGCCTGCTTCCTCATCTGCTTTTGCCACCTGTAGTTAAAGCAACGGGCCTCTCGTGCAGCAGCAGGCAGAGAAGAAGAGCTGGGTGAGCGAGGTGGCTTTCCTTGCTCCGGACCTGATGTGCTGATGTGTGAATCTCCACACACCACCCTGCTCGGCGGCCAGTGCCATTACCTGGCCTTGTAATGAGTTTTCCATCAGCACAGATGTGATGGCTTTGTCCCCAGGAAAACATTAGCTCCGCCCCCATTAGCAAACATCCCACACAACATTTCATCCTCAGATAAAAATGGCTTTTTACCCCAAAAGCACAAATATTGGGAGTATTTTCTTGTTACTGAAGTATGCGGAGACCGGCTTTGACACAGATGTGCCACTGAGGGGCAATTTTTGTTCAGCTTTCGGTACTTCGCATACCCACTCAGAAGCACAATGAAAAAATAAGGAAATAAAAATAATAATAAACTTAAAAGCTATACCAGCAAATGTGGTTATACCAATGAATTCCCTCAATTCTTTCCAGTAACAAAAAATTTGGGGTGCAGCAATGATTGACTGAGAAAACTCAGAGCAGGTCTTGAGTCTAGCTATTGCCACCTGTATTGAAACACACGAGATCCTGACAAGTACTTCTAAGCTGTTGACAGCAGAAGAGTATCCCACCGTAGCCAACGAGAGCCCCATCGCTGCTTTTCACACTGTCAGGATTTCACTTTACTGACTGTAAAGTTTTGGAGCAGGAAATCCGTCCCAACACAAAGCTCCAGGTTCACAAGGAAGACAGAAGCGACAGACCTTTGAAGCCACTGTCACTCGTTTCTAGGCAGGCCGTCTTGGAAGAACCAAGATCATGTGCAGGCTTAACCTTATGTGCACAAACAGCTCCCTCAAAAGTCAATAGATGAGTATATAAACCTCCCTTTGACTGAGACCTAAGTCTGGATGTAAGGCGCTCTGGTACTTTTTAAAATAAGGTTTTTATATGGGCAGGAAAAGTGGAGTGGAAGCAACAAGTCAGGCTGGAAATTTAAGAATGAAGGGGAAATAATTATTAACTTAATCTGCACGCTGCTGAGCATGCACAACTTGAGTTCTTCTCAGTAGGACTTCAACAGAGTCACAGACTTAAAGTTTCTCTATGAACACCCAGTTCATCACAGACCATAAATCTCACCGTAGATCTCTGCATGCCTTCCACAACTTCCATTTGAAAAAAATCCAGACAGGGTTACGCAAACCACCGATTTTTCAAATTGCTGGAGGTTCCAAAAAAAAAAAAAACCCAGGACAACAGATCACTTGTGTTAACCTGGACTGATTATTTTTCAAAAACTTATGCTGAAGCAAATTGACATTGAAGGTCAGGAAACTCCACTAACAATGCTATGTTTCAGGTTTGATCATTTTTAAGAATTTTTTTAATTGAAACAGGGAAATGTTTAATTTAGAAAGCATTTGAAAATTTAAACTTTTGCATGCAAATACAGGTACTTATACCTGCCCTTCCCTCCACATACATAAACATAATTACCCAAACCAGCAACTCACAAAACCCATCATTTGAAAAAAATGGCCCAGTATTATCAAACTGATATTTTGCTAATAAAGTTAAAACTTAAAATATGGATCAGCTCCACCACTTACCTTCTATAAAATTATAAGGAGAGACAGAGCATTATGACCAGAAATGGCTGTAACTTTTAGCCATGCAGAGTTCTCAACACAAATAAATGCTTCAACTAGAGCTGCAGACTGTCAGAATAAGGGAAATACACACCCACCATGGGTGTTTGAGGGCTAAACCAAGCAGGGTTGGACAATAGACTCCAGTGTGGAATTTGCTTACTTTATAGAGCTAAACATCTTCCTTGCTACAACACTGGCACTGGGGAAAGCTATGAGAACCTGCCGACTTCAGTGAAAAGCCACATTAAGAGGGCATGGAGGAAAGCACACTATATATTTTTAAAAAGGCTAGTTCTTACAGCTTGGCCTGCCAATGATTCTCATGTTGGAGCAGGGAGCAGCAGGAGAAAATGCCCTTCTTAAATTTCACCTTCTTCTCCATTTTAACCCAGTGGGACAGAAACAATGCAATGTTCTGATTTAATTTCCTCTCATGAGGCCTTTCACCTGGATGCACTGAAGCAGTGCACAGCCTTGCTCCTGCAGGAATATTTATAGTAGGCTGCACTAGTCCAAACCATGAATTGTTTTCTTCTTCTTTTCTTTTTTTTTTCTTTTTTCCCCTCCTGGAAGGCCACAAGATCCATCCAGTTTTGTTCCCCACCCTACATCATTCTTCAAAGCTGGTAATTGTGATTCCAAAAGCAATTCCTCAAAAAGGGAAAGCTAGATGCGGTCCCCTGTCTCTGGGCTCTACTGGATTGGATGCTTCTCTTTTTGCCAGGAGCTCAGCCAGGACTCCTTCACTGTGTCCCCACATGGCCACCACCTGAAGGAATAAAATTCTGACCTCTGCCTCTTTGAAGCCTCTCCCTTGCAGAGATGAACAAGACCACTAATATTAAATCTGCAGTGCTCTGTATTTCCCTAGATACAACAAGTTAAAGAGTCAAATACCATGTCTTTGAGTAGTTCAGTGACTAATGCATGCTCTTGTTATTTAGGGTTAAATGGTCACTCACTTTGTTTACTTTACAAATGGTAGCAGCACTGTGCAGCCAAAGAAGTGTGCTGCGGCCTCAAAATGGACATAACTACAGGCATGGCAAGTGGGGCAGTGAGACACGCATCTGGGAAGCTCACCAAGCTGTGAGAATTCATGCTCAGACGTAATGGGTGCTGCTCTTTCACTTGAGTCGCTGCAGGGACTTGCCACTTGTTTAGCACAGACTCAATGACATCCTCTTCAGTTAAGCAGTGGACTTAGCAGGCTAAAAACTTTTTACCCCTTGATTGTCCATGTTCCTCTAGACAGAAGTAAACATATTTGTGAGGTAGCTCTGAAGTCTCTGGTGCTATACTGGAGGTTGGAGGACGACACTGCAACAGAGTTGTAGTTTCTTTAAAGCACCACGAACATTTATAGAAAAGGGAGAACAAGCAAATAATCAAATAAATGTTTGAATAATACCAGAAACAGAGATAGGAAAAAGCAGCCCTTGGGTGGAGGAGGGAACTACTTGATAGCACTGAACTGTAATAAGGGGCAAACAATCTAAAATTGAAAAATGAGTTCCAATTACATTTTATGCTTAAAGCAGTTAAATATTATTGCAGTTTACATGAGAGTTAAAGCAGCAACTGTAAAAATCTTAAGTGTGGGGTTGCAGGAAAGCTACTCTCCTCTGGCCCAGCTTTTAATGAGGATTTTGTCAGTAAGTTTGAAGGAATCCCAAGTTACTGGATGTGAACGGTAGACCCACTGCTCTCTTGTGTGTCGCTGGCTATGGAAAACTATTTGCTTGCACTAGAATAATTCAATGGGCTCCAAAACCTCAGGAGAGCAGGTCGGATCCGATTTACGTATTTTTTGTAATGCAGCATACTTGTATAAGGACAAGGAAAATCTACTGAGTTTAGAGCTTAGCAGGCAATTGCTTCATTATGACAGACATTGCATATTTCACATAGACTAATATGTTAAGTAGTTAATTAGTTTAACATATACTTAAATGTCTTGCAGAATCAGAAGCAGTTTTTACAGAGGTGATAGACTCAAATGGGTCTGGATGCTCCAGCTAACCTATTACTCAATTCTTCCGAAACAGGAAAAAATGGTAAAAAGCTCCTCAAGGTGTAGTAATATTTCTCTGAAAAAGGAAGGTGCTGTGAAAGAGAAATCTCAGAGCAACAGCGAAAGAAATGTATGGAGCAACACACTGCAAGTTAGAAGACCAGATTTGATTCCTGACTTTGCTGCTTCCATACTGTGAGACTACTGGCAAGTCAATTCACCTGTCTCCCCCTTCCTACTCCCTTGTCTAATTTGTCAAATGAAACTGCTAGCAGCTTAGGCCAGAGGTTGCTTGTAGGATCTAACGCTCTTTGTGGGTGGCTCTATCAGAGGGAAGCAGTTGTCAATGTTCCACTAACAAAAAGAGGCATAAAAAAGAAGAAAAAGAGTTAATAGGAGTCAGTGGGAATTAGATGCACAGGTAGGGAAAGAGAACGTTCAGAAGCAGCATCTCAAAATTACGAAGAAGAAATTATCCTGACTATTTTAATGTTGTGAAATAATAGGAGTAAGGAATAGGAGCAAAGAGTCAGTTTCCCACAGAGAAACCAACCGAGCAAGCTGGCCCTTTCTTTGACTTCTACAAACTTCTGTTGAGTTCTCAAACTAAGTGTTCCTAAAAGGGGGTGAGGTGGGAACAATAACTTCCTAGAAGTGTGTTTCTGGAAGAATGGCTGTCCTGCACTGATCCTGTAGTTCTGTTCCCACTCTAAAGTGGATATTCTGCAGCTTTAGTTCAGATAAAATGCCTCCTCCCTTCAGTGCTTGCACATAAGTTGCTATTAATGTTACCATGTTATACAAGTGCATTGGAGAGGAAAATAGGCCCACTAATGCATTGTCCTGCTCCAGTGTTTTTTAACCTGGAGGATGCCACGCTATTCCATGGACTGTGGGTGGGCACAAGCCACGGGGAAAAAAAAAAGCAGCAGAGGTGGGACAGCCTCCATAAGGCTGCATCTGCCTCACCCTTTCTTCCCCACACTTCTCCCCAGGCTGTGTGCAAAGCTTAACGCAGATAAAGCATATGCTGCCCGAGTTGCCTTATGGCCTTCCTCCCCTGCTCACATGACAACCGTCACTTGTAGTCAGCCATGGTAGCAGCTCAAAGGGACCCAGGGCCTGCAGGCTCAGGCTGCAGCTGGCTAGTCCAAGCTTCCTTTTTATTATCTGAATACATTTGAAACGGCCATGGAAGCACGCGTCTATCTCAGCCGAAAAGAGCTACCGGCAGCCAGCAGGTAGCAGGTTCCGCAGGCAGCAGGTAGCTCCCACCGTGGGCAGGAGGAGGAGAGAAAACGGTCATCAAGGACCAAACTCAGGGCCCCCCGATGTAACTGAGCTCCACGGCAGGCCCCAAAGGAAGGGAACAGAACAAATCCCGATTACTATTATTTATATCAACGCTATCATTTTTCCTGTTATTATTAAAAAGAACAAAGTGAAGGGAAATATTTTTTTCCCTTTTGACAGAGCATAGACACATGTCTACTTATGTCTTTTATGTTGTGCCACAGGTTTAATTAAGAGGGGACACGCAGTTAGGAGGAAGACACTCCACCGTCAGTTGAGCACAAAACAGGCAAATGCAGATGAACTCAAACAAATGCGCAACTTCGAAGCCCCAAATTCTGCTGTGCTGGCATCTGAGCAAACTGCTTGATTTGTGCTGAACTGCATCGACTCCAGCGGAGCACTGGCTGGATGCAGGAGTACCAGTGAGCAGTCCAGAAGGTAGAGTCAGGGCATCGTTCTTTTAAAAACTAATTCCAGTCACACAGAAGTGAGAGAAAAGTGCCATGTGACAATACAAGTTTCTGCAGAAAAATCTGGAAATGCAACTTGTACGGAGTTTCAAAACAACTAATAATCAACAAGCAATTTTAAAAATTTCACCACTCGCTGTCCCTCAAAAAATTCTTCACAGACTCTGGCTAGCACCTTATAACTCTCAATAACAGTGACTGACTAAAGCCAGAAATATCTCCAAGTGGGCATGCAAAGAGATTAATTTGCTTAAAATAGTATATAGAGAAATGGAAACCCAGAAATATTTACTATCCTCTCCCCATCACGACCTCAGTGTTTGCAGAAGGTCCTGGATTGAGAGCCCAAGAAAATACAGTCCTCTCTATCACTATGGACACAATAAATCAAAGGCAGCGGAAACTCAAGCATTTTATTTTCTGACCATACCAGCGTACCTTAGCTTACTCTTCTCTCTTAAAGGGTGACAAAATACTTCTGCTTCTGTAGGTCTAATAGGTGGCTGCCTTGCAATTCATGAAGCCATTTGTAACTGTACAAAGTGGACACAAACCACGATTGTTCTAATTAGTAGTACTGCATATCCGTTTTGTATAGCTGTAAACAACCACATTGCATGCAAGGTGTCCCTATCTTGACCTCTTTTCTGAAATGGCCAGTAAAGGCATCAAGTGTAATAGAGAGTCCTGTTAACAACAAAACGGAGCATCCTTTAAAATGAACTTCATGTATACTAGCAAGCATCTACATCACTTATATTGCTTAGTAATTACCTACGTTGGCGGGATTTTAGCAATGAAGAGGTACAAGAGGCTCCATGATGTACTATCTTTAATAGGGGTAAAAGAATCCAAGAAACAAGGCACTAATACTGAGAAGTAAGAAACTATACCACGTAAGTTTTAACTGTCTGGCTTAGGCCTCTTACTGACAACTGCTTATGCATACTGAAAAGATGCTGCTTACCTACAATTGCAAAGCACTTGACAATCTACAAACAATAGAAGGAAGCTCTGCCTAAAAATTAGGCCAACCTTTTCAAATGTGACTAATAAAATTTGTGTGCCTTCACTTGCCAGTGTCCCGACCTGTGACACCTGACGTGCACCTGACTTCCAGCGGGCGGATGGTCGGCTCTGCTTTCTTAGCACAGAAAGTGAAAAAAATGAGGTAGTATGCATCAATTAATTAATGCATTAAAATGTGTGGACTGATTTAAAATGACTTCTCAGAAACAAGGATGCAATTTAATTTTCTAAAATCAGCTTGTACTTCACCCCACATTTTATTCAAACATAAGAAATATTATTGCACAGTTGTTTAACATAATTGTGCCGTAAAAAAAAATGGGGGGGGGTAATGAAAGAAGAGTAGGCAAGCAATGGGAAGATGCTGAAATTAACTATACCACCTACTCTTCATGTCCTGAAAACAGCTCAGGACAGAGAACGTACGGAAAAAACTCTGCAACACCCTTGGAGTGTTGGATATATAAAGCCATTGTGAAGCACAAACATTGCCCTTTTATTGAAAAAAAAAAAAAGTGCACTTTGGTTTCCATTGTTATTATTGCTGATGTTGTTTCTGATATTTTATTATTTTTTTTTAAATATGCTAATTGCTGACTGGAAGTCCCACCTGGAGACAATGCCGCACAAAAATTAATAAGAATAAATACCATGTGTAAGAATAAATACCATGTGTTTTACTCCTAAAATACATAAATGTCTCGTGTTGTTCATGTTCAAATCCTTGTGAACACCAATACGTCGGGTCAGCATACACAGTACGCTTTCACGTCGCGTTTGATTCCCACAGGAGAAAGGAGCTTTTCCAAAAGAAGTTAGGCTGTGTTTCCACGGGGCTTTTCCGACACCCGTCAGCACAATCGCCACGCAGCCACCCAAAAGCCGCTGGCCTCACGCTGACGCTTTGTCCCCACCAGCCTGCGAGTCACACAAATATCCCAGATGAACTTCACACCCCGGTGGCCGGTAACCGACGTGAGGTGCGGGGCAGACAGCCGGGCAGGACGCCGGAGCCTGGCAGACACGCCAGCCCTACACTTGGCTACTTGCGCCCACCGAGTGCCCGCAGTCCCTGTCGAGAGCCGATGTGAAGACGGCCCCGCTGTCGATGCTGGGCCGCCCAGGGCCTCTCCGCTACCTTTGGACCAGGATTATTAGCAAGGCGGCGGGGCACCGCCGTGGCTCAGCCGCATCCCCCTGCGGCGCCGCTGCCCGAAACCCTCCGGTCCCGGGTCAGGGGGCGACCGCCGGCCTCGGCCCCCCCGCCCGCCCCGGGGCTTGGCTTCCCGTGTTTACTCCCCGAGCCGGGGCTGTGCGGATGCGCTGCTGCCTCCCTCAACTTCTCCGCTCGCTGGCGTTTCGGCCTCTGAATGAAAGCCACCCAACTCGGCAGAGTAAGTTAGCGGGGGGCAGTGCGGGAGGTCGGCCGGGGCCGGGCCGGGCCGTGCCCGCCGCCCGCACCCCGCCGCCGTTACCCCGCGGCGCTGCCCGGGGCAGGCGTAGTTTACTCTCGCAGCCGTGCCCGGGCGACCAATGGACAGCGGCTGCCGGCGCTGTGGCCGGCACGGTTCCGCGGCTCCCCTCGGCGCCGGCAGCCCCTCGCTACCTGCCCCGCTCCGCCACCCGCCGCCACCGGCCCCTCCAGCCCTGCGAGGAGCAGCGCGACGATCTTTGTGTGAGTGTGTGCGGGGAGTGTGTGCGCCAGCGGCTCCCCGGCGGGCCGCGGGTGTAACGGCACCGCTGAGTGGCTGGCCAACACGTCCCTCAGCGCGCCGGCCAATGGCGGGCCGCCTTATATCGCGGGGAGTGTTGTGGCGCTGCCCGGGGTTGCATGGCTCTGTGTGGAGCCGCGTTCCGCGGGCGCCGAGGCGGAGGGGCTCCGCGCCGCGCCGCGCCTCGCTCCGGCCCAGCGGCGCCCTGCCCGCACGCCCGCCGGGCCCGCCGAGGTGAGTGCGCGGCGCCCGCCGCCCCTCGGCGGAGGGCAGGGAGGCGGGCGGAGACGGGCAGCGGCGGGCAGGGGAGAGGGGGTGCCCTCGCCCCACACTTTCCCCTCAGCGGCGGGGCAGCCCCCCCGGGCCCCCTCCGCGGCGGCGGCGGCCGGGAAGGGAGACGCAGAGCTTCCCCTTCCCTGCGCGGCGGCTGCCGCCGCTCCCCGTCACTTTTCCTCCCTCTTGGCAGCCCTGCCTTCGTTTGAAAGTTTGGGCAGGGGAGAACCGGGTGGGTTTGGTGCCGCCAGCCCGCTGCCCGGCCGGGAGGGCAGGGGTGACCGGGGGTGTTTTACCGGAGGGGGTTGGGGGGGCGAGGTGAATTGCAGTACAGCGCAGTGTATTTAAAAAAAAATAATAATTAAAAAAAAAATAACGAAGAAGAAGGCGGCGGGGGTAGGCCAGCCAGTGCCAGGCTGCGTTTGAAACCAGGCACCTCTCGCCGCCACAGAGAGAGAGAGGCAAGAGCAGCGGCGGCCGCGGCGGAGGGAGGAAGGGGAAGGAGGGCGAGGAGGAGGAGGGATAGCCATCGGCCGCCGCTCGGTGTGCGCCTCGGGGCGGGGGGGCGACTTTGACAGGGAAATCGCGGCAGGCAGAAACGAAACTTCATCCCGAGGGGCGGCGAGGCGAGGCGAGGCACGGCGCGGGGGGGAGAGTGCGCCGATCGGTATGAGCTGCCGCCGGCCTGGGGGGGCTCCGCGCCGCCGCCGGGAGAACGGGGCGGGAGAGGGGGGGGGTGCGTATAAAACCATGGAGGGCGAGGGGGCCGATCCGGTGGCTGCACGGGTTGGGGAGGAGGGTGGTGGTGGGGGAGGGAAGCGGGAGGAAAAACCCCGGCGCCGACCCCGACAACAACAGCGGCCAGGCTCGGCCGGAGAGTTGGGCTGTGCGTTTTCCGGTAGTCATCGGCGATGCACCCGGGGCGGCGGCGGCGGCGGCCCCGGTGGGCAGCCGTGGGGAGGAGGGGGTGTGTGTGTGCGGGGGCGGGCGGCCCTGCCGGGGTTTTTCGCGTGGATGTGGGATTATGTTGTGTCAATAAGTTTAAGGTGGAGAGGGAGAAAGGGAGGGAGGGAGGCGGGCGGGGGCCGGGGGGGGGGAGGCGGCGGCAGGCCTCGGCCGCGCGAAGTCCTATTTCTGAAGGTAAGTTGTGACATTGGGTGGTCGCGATGACAGAAAACTTGGAGGGGGCCGCCCCGGGGAGGGGGCGGCCGCCTCGGGGGGGTTCTCTCTCCGCCGCCGGGAGCCGGATGGGTGCTCGGCTGTTATTTGCTGCTGCGAGATCGGGTCGCTGGTAAATTACAGAAAGCAGCCCTCCTCCTCCTCCTCCCCCCCCCCCCGCCAGCCGCTTCGCTCTTCCTCCTCTCGGGTTTATTTGCAATGTATGAAACTTGCATGGCTGTGAGGAGAGCCGATCCAGTGCAGGTTTGCGAGGAGGAGGAGGAGGACGGGGAAGGAAGGCAGGCAGGCAGGGGAAAGGGAGGCAATCGCGTTAATCCCGGGCGCCGCACGGCAGCAGGTTTGCGTTAGAAATACCGGTGGCAGCCCGCCGCCGCTGAATGAGGAAGGTAAAACGAAGCGATGCGAGAGCCGCCGAGGCGACATGTACGGCGGCGGGGCGAGAGGCACCGGCAGGCGGCTGCCCGCCCCCTCCCTGCCTGCTGCCTGCCTGCCTGCCTCCTCCCTCCCTCCCCGCCGGGGCGGGGAAGGACCGTGCCCGGGTCTCCCCCGCTCGTCGCCAGCCGAGCCGGGGGGCCGCGGGGCTTTAACCGTGTGCGGGGCGGATTCGCCACTTTTGTTGGTTTTGGTGTTTTGTTTTGGTTTTGTTGTTGGTTTTTTTTTTTTTTTTTTTTTCCCGGGGGAGGCCCGCGGTTAAAAGTTTTCTTTTTTTTTTATTCCGGAGGTGAGTGTGTGCGGGGAGGCCGGGGCGCCGCCAGGCCGGCGGTCGGTGGTCACTCGGGCCTGGGGCGCCGAAACCATTGCCCGTCCTGCCGGTGACACGTCCAAGTCCCGCAGCCCGGCGGGGCGGCGGAGGGGACCCGGTCCGGCAGCCGGGGCAGGGACGGGGTGTCGGTCTCCATGTGGTTCTCCCGGCGGCGGCACCTCTTCCCCGGTGGCAGCAGCGGCGGCGGCGGCAGCAGCGGGATCATCGCCCGGGCCCGCGGGGAGGAGGAGGGGAGCAGCAGGGAGGTGTTTGCTGCCAGCCTGCCTCGCCAGATCCCGCCGGGGAGGGCAGCTGGGAGGGCCGGGGAGCCCCCCGCGCCCCCTCCCCGCCGCCCCTTCCCTGCTCGCCCGCCCGCCCCCAAAGGTGTTGTGCACACTTTTCCCCCGGGAGGGTGAGATTTATGCACTGCATTATTGCTCCTCTCCTCCCCCCTCAAAGCAAGATGGACTCTCTTCTCTCTCTCTCTCTCTCTCTCTCTCTCTCTCTCTCTCTCTCTCACACACACACACACACACACACACACTCACTCATACTCTCTCTCTCTTTCTCTCTCTCTGTTCTCCCCCCCCGGTGTCTTGTCAGCCTTCAAGATCGACATTTTGTAACTAAGATGCAAACTTGATGGTGACCGGGGGGGCGCGGGGGAGACGGGAAAACCCTGGGTCACGGCGGTCTTTCTCCATATTTAATACCTTTTCTTTCCACCCCACCCCGGAGCCCGGATTCCGGTGGCCCTACACTTTGCACGGGCGGGGGTGGGCGGCGGGCGGCGGCTGCAAACGACGCTTCCCCCCCTTTCCCCTCCGCCCCTTCCCCATCCGCCGCGGCGGCCGGGGGTCTCGCCGCTCTCCCCGCGGGCTGCGGTGGCGGAGGGGCCGGCTGGGCGGTCGTAGGACTCCGGGCTGGGCTCTGCCGGGAAGGGGAACGAACGGGCATTACCTGAAACTGTGTTACAGCGTTGCAGCCTCCCCTCCGTCCGTCCGTCCCTCTGTCTGACTGTCTTGTCTCCCCGGGTGGATCGCGTACCTGCAGCCTGGCGGCTTATGGGTTGTTGTTAATTTTGCGTTGTTTGGCTTATCCACGCGCGGGGATTGATCGCTCACTTGTGTAAGTTCCCGGGGGTTATTGTTATGTATGCCTCCTTGCAGATGGTGGTCAACTTTCTGCTTTTTTATTTTGGTAATGTGTGCGGGTTTCTCTGTGTGTGCATGTAAATAATTATGTGATGCATCCCTGTGTGTACGTATATGTGTCTGTGTGTGCGCATAAACATGCATTGGTGTGTACCAGAGACACAGAGGAAAAATAACCCACCCTGCTGATGCACACTCAAATGATTTGCTCCGTTTGCCCAGTCCTAATGCCCTTTAAAGACACCGTGCATCTTTTGTTTACTCCTTAAGGTTTCCTGCGACTGTCATCTTGTTTTAGGGACAACTTATCTGGGGTGGGGGTGAGGAGGAAGCAAGTTTCAAGTTTTGGGATCTTTCCTCTTGTTGGCGTTGTGGTGAGTTGCAATATTGTAAAATCATGGTGTGCTGATGGTGTGCCTTTATTTGATACTTTATAGGTCACTATCACATGACAAAGGCTTTGAGACAGCTTCATCTTCGTCTGTCAGTAGTTTCCATTTGCCTTCCTGGGTAAGTATGTAAACTGTACACATGGAAAAAGAACTCAGTTGTTGTTGATAAGATAGAAGTCCTTGTGCTGCCACTTTTTACATGGAAGATGCTTGTTCAGGTTTTAGCGCCTCAGAAAACATGTCTTCTCCGGGTGCTCATGGCAACTGCTAGATTACAAAGTTTGTATGTAGGGGTGGGTCTGAATAACCTGAGAATTAAAAGACTGTGCATATTCAGATCTCTCTTCACTTTTCTTCTTTTTTTTCTTAAACCTTGTTTTGTAAAGATAGTCAGCTGGTTGACTTAGGGCAAAAGTTTTAAAACAAAGTAACATTAGAATATGCAAAGTGCAACACACAGGTCAAGAACTTAATGAGAATGTAAAGTCCTTTTAAAATTCAGTGGTAGGAAAAATATGAAAATGTAAACAGAATAGGTAATTAGAAATCTCTGAAGGTCAAGAATTCAGTGAGAAGTTTAGCAGAACTGTAACGCTACTGCAACAGGAGTTGGTTCAGCTTTAACACATAAACTGAGAGCTAATTAGAATTCCATCCATGCTCTTTCTGTGTTACTGTTTTTTCTTTTGGCATTGATTAATGCAGGTACCTATCAATTTGAAAGATGAATCTTAGTGACTTATCTACTGGTATTCCTAAGCTTTCAGGTACACAACCTGTGGTTTTTTTATTTGTATGCTAGGAAAAGTTTTGACACCTTTTGAGGGGTTTGATGTCTTTTAAGCTGAAGTAGAAGAGGTAGTTTAAAGAAGAGGTTCTAAATTTGTGGGGTCACATTCATAGATGGCATAAAATGAGTGGCACTTGGAGCGCTTCTCATACAATCACCCATGGTGGCACTGAACTGTATTTGGCCCAAAATGGGGAAGTGGGAGGTAGTATTTTTTTTTATGGTACTATTGTGTACATAATTAAAAACAAGACAAGACATGTATTTGGGGTAAGCTTAGTACTCATAAATGTGAATGATTAATAACATACTCTTGACCTTTTCCAGGCAGTGTATAGCAGACATAGAATAAATGATGGTTCCAAACACACTGGCTTGAAGGGGGCTGCTCGGAGCAGCTGTCCTGGTGTGATACTATGACCACGAAACTAGTCTTAAGGCTGGGATAACCACTGTGGGGAGAAGATTCAAAGGGAGGATTTTGCCGGTTCTCCAGTTCCTGTAGAATTACACCCAAACTTCAGTTTTTCAGATCTCGTGGGCAGTGAGGTTGGTATGTGTAGGTCTGAGAGCACAAACACCAAGTTAAATTACTGAAATTCTTTATGACAGACTAGTTACATAGGAGAATACTGCTTTCAGTTTTATAGCATTACTGACAAGGATCGTGTTCTGTGTAGAGTAATTGCCGCAACAATTTTTACGAAGTAAAAATGTATTGGGAAATTCAAAAACTAGCAGATAGGCTTCAAACTGTTGTTTAGAGCTGAATACAAATGCACTGATTTCTGAACTTACTTTCTGTGTCTTCAGGTAAGAGTCAAATTAGAGTCCTATAAGTCCCAAGGACTTTATTTGGAGAAATAGTAAAGGGTACTGAATAAGAATAGCTTAGGGATCTTGCTTCAGGTAGTACCTTCAGTCATTATCTGGTTTTAGTTTTATGTGAGGAAGTCTTTTGGATGCATGGAAATTTGGTCCTAGAAATGAAATGGTGATCATAATTTTCCCACAGCTTTAAGAGGAGTGGACCTTGATTTTGTGCATAATGCTAAATGTAGGTCTTACCTGATGTTGAACCATCGTGAACGAATTGCAAAGAATAGAAGGGTGCAGTATCTTTTTGAGGAAAAAGGCATAATAGAAGCTTTAGAAAAAGCAGAGAAATACATTTCCTAGTAGCTTAGAAAAAGATAATAAAAATAATGTGCCTAGTTAAGGGGAGAATAGAGATTTCATTAGATTTGTCCATGACTAGAAACTTCCATTACTTTAGGGCAGCTTTTATTTTGGTGAAAGTGAAGATTTCTTTTATTATACATTTCTCAGCAAAGTAACCATTTATGAATGGAGTTTAGTAATTCAATCTTGAGGTACAGGAGAGACACCTGGGTTCTGGTCTCGGTTAACAAGTGCCGGGTGCAGGGTCAGTATGTCACAAGCTAAGAGGAGGCGAGCCACTTCGCAAGGGACCCTGTGAGTGTTTCAAAAATTGGCCCATGGTCTCAAAAGTTTGTTGCATATTACTGTCCCTCTTGGCACAGCAAACTGAGAAACCATTTCAAGCAGACACATAGTTTAGCAGAAACGTAACTGGTTTCTGTGTTGAGGTAAACTCAGAATATTTAAGCAGCTTGCCCTTAATGCTTTTGAGTTTTTTGGGGGCTGCTTGCCATAAACCTGTCACCTGCAAAACTTCCAATTGTTTCATCAGGAGCTTTATTTAGGAAAGGAGTGTAGGAGTGATGGTGAGAGGAATTTGTCCATGTTTATTTTCCCGTTCAAGGAAGAAAACCTTTCTCTTTCATAGCTGTCGTGTGAATAATTAAAGATATTAAATGTCAGTTTTCCACATAAAATATCAGAGGTAATTGTGCAGTTATTTTATAGCTAACATTTTTCCTGTTCATCCAGAATGATCTTAATACATTTGGTTCGTAAATTAGTGGTTCCGTAGCTTGCGATCCTGTAAGCATGTAAATATCTTTAAGCAGATGACAAGTCTTGTTAAATTCACTGATACGTTCTTCCAGGTTGCTGCTGCTCGTGGTCTGTGGGCTGAGGATGCGCAATGTCTCCTAAACTCAGTCACTGTGGCATTAGGCAGGGGCGGTCTTCTGACATAGAACTGGTAGCAGGGTGGCATGAAGAAAGGAAATTTTGACCAAGTGAGCTGGGGAGAGTTACTCTTCCACCGCATGCAGTGGGCGGGAGGTGCAGGTGAAGTAGACGAGACCTGCAGTCTGCAAGGCTCTGCTGTCCTGTGAAGGTTGTAAACGCACTTGCAGTGAAATCTGGGCATCTGGGAGGCGAAACACTGCCTCTCTTTTGACAGTACGTGGCACGTGTAGTGTTCAGGCACTTCATCTCAAGGTGGTTCCTTGGTGGAGAAAGGTACTGTAAATTTCAATTGGAACTGAACTGAAACTCTGTTTTTAATTTCTGAGTGTGTTGCAGGTTGTCTCTGTGAGCTCTGGCAGGTGATGTAGTCAAAAGCAGAGCCCGCTTTCCAAATTTTGGACTGCAGTTGAACTGCCTGTGCCTTGCCATGGGGGTGGCCAGCCGCAGCTGCCGGTGGAGTCAGCGGCACTGCCGTGGCCCACCACTGGCTTCCAGGGTCAGAGTTTACTCTTGGAAACACAGCCATGTGTCCCTTTGACACCTGCAAATGGAGACTAGCAGTACTTCCCTGTATCATTAAATCATACAGCACCCATATATTGGAACATTTTTCCTGAGTGAATTGTCTGTTTTAAAGCAGTATGGATAGTGTTTTACCTTACTGTAGCCTTAATAATTTATATTTTCTTTATTACTTAGGAGTCTGTAAAACTGGATTGAAATGGTAGTTGTTTGTGTTTCAGAATATTCTTGAGAAGAAACAGGAAAGTCAACTTTCTGACTTCCGTATTCTTAATTTTCTTTCTTTTCTTTCTACCATGTTTCCCCTCTTTCCTGGGGTATCATTGTCAGAAGCTTTTTCATTCTGTTTTACGTCAAAAGATTATTAGGGCTTACTTCCTTTTTATTATTTTATATTTTTTTTAAGATCAGTAGTGATAAAGTGTTCCTGTCTGACAGCCACCTGGTGAGCCTGGTGCTAGTGGACGTGTGAATTTCACAGACGCCTCCTACAGCTCTTACCCTTCTTGACAGTTTCAGAAGGGGTAGCACCTGACCCAGCATAAGAATTGCTCTAACTTTAAGAATGGCTTGATGGGCTGCTGTTAGATTGCATTGCTTGGAAAAAAAGGAAAAACATCAAACCCCATTATGTTATTCTCTCAATAATAATGATATTAATAATTGGCAGTTGTAGGCATTGCCTTATTCACGTGTTTATGTCCTGTCTGGTGAAGTACATAAGCCATACTGTAATCACACACCTCAAAACAAGCAACAATCATTTTTATCCCTGTTTTGGGCATCTGAGATACAAAGCACCGAAGGAGTGTAGCCTTGCCTGCAGTCACTTAGCTGATTAAGCATTAGCACAGAATGGAATAAAATCCGCATCTTACTCCTTAGTTTTGTATCCTTTCCCTTGGTGTATGCTACTGCTCTGAATCTTTCCTGGTAAATGCCTTTCTTGACATGTGAGTAGTCTCACTGAGTTCTGTGCCAGTTATCTTTTGCTAATACTCAACTTTCATTCATAATGCTGCTTTAAAAAGAAAAAAAAAAAAACACCTTCAGAATAGTGTGAAGTTACTGACTTCCAGTTCAGCTGTATTTATTGACAGGAGAGTCTAAAGTAGGAGGAGCGCTTACTTAAGATTTTTTGTCACTAAACATTGTATTTAGGCTGCTGTGTATATTACATCATTTATTTAATACTAACTTACTTGTATTAACTTTATGAAGTAAGCTACTGGTTTTCATAGCAATGTTTTTAATATATGCATACATGTGAAAAATTCCTTTACAATTAAATTATTTTTCATATTCATAATCTGATGTGAAAACACAACTAACTTTCATATGAAACATGGAATTGACAGAAGCAGCTACTCTGACAGTATTGTGATAAATAGGGTAACTTACTAATTCGAACTTCTAAACCTGCTAAATATCCTGTGAGATTCTCAGATTTGCTGATTACTAGTGTTTTATTACTGAGAATGAGCTGGCTTTGATTTTAAAATCGGAGCTGTATTTGAGGAATAAAGCCTACTTTATGTAATGCCTGAGTGTACACCTAATTGTGATATTCTCACAATGATAGCAGCTTTTTATTATTTTTAATATTTCTAAATTTGATTACATAAAAGATGAATCAACAAAGACGAAAAGCATGGTTTTGACACTTCTCAGTGTTCTTGCCTTTTCCTTTACAGCACACAAATGCATAATGTAATAGCAAGTCCTTATGAGCATGGACAATTCAGCATGTGAAAATAAACTAGCTTCAGGCATATCTGAGTACAAAGAAAGCTAGTACAACAAAATTTCAATTTTTAGCAAGGGGAAGGAAAGTTAACAGGATTTTGTGAGACTACACTAAGAAAATCAGTTGCTTAGGAAGCGTGGAATTCTTATTGTCGGAAATCTTCCATGTGGGTGTTTCGATATAAGAGATTTTCTAAAATGTAGTCATCACTGAAAATAAGAAGTGTCATTTTATTGACCCTTATTGTCACAGAGAGCCTAAATCAGCAAAAATAAAAATAATTCTGGGGACTTGCACAATATGGGATCTATGGAACTTAATTCAAGTGGAAGGTCTCTTGACAAGAAGCTTAACAAGTCCTGTCTACACCTTCCCTTGTTGAGAGAAAGTGGGAATGTATGTCTTCCCTCTGCCTGTTTGGTGTTTTTTGTTTAGTTTGTATTTTTATTATTCTTTCTGAAAGGTAATGCGTTTGTAGCAAATTGTTGAGGAGTCTGCTTTGAGACATTGTGAATCCACACTAATTTTATGCCTGGCTGTGGAGTTACTCTCCTCTTACACAGGTGTAGCAACAGGAAGATTTTGGCCATCCACACTCTCAGGAGGGGCTTCGTCCTGCTCTTCTGGAATCCAGCGTTCCCCTTGGCAGGCCCAAGCGTGCATGCTAAAGTCCTGCTCCTTGGTACTGTTGATGAGAGCTGTACTGTCCTGTGGCAAGGTTCAAGTGAGGAAAGCTTAAACCTGGTTCTGGGCCTCTGGTGGGCTGGGTTGGGTTGGTGACTACACCCTACTGCTGAGTGTGCCGGGCAGTACTTCACTGCTGTGGGGTTGATGGCTTTCAACCTATACCTTTCAGTTCTTTCCCCAGTATGTTTTTTTTTTTGCCAGCTTCATAAGGGCTTTTAAACATATGCCTCGTCAGAAGTTGACTTTTTCTTTTTTTTTTAATATATATTTCATTTGTACCCATGTCCTGCACAATCAAGAGTTACCCAGCAATGGCTGTGGGTAAGGCATGTCACACAATAATAGTTAGGATTATATGTCTTGCAGAAGAATAGTAAGTCTTCCCTTTTCAGTCTGTGTGTTCTTTTATGAAGCAAATAATCCTAGGTTTTTGTTTGCGTATGTGAGAGAACGCGTTATTTTGTGGTTGTCAAAGCAATATTTAAGAGAAAGACATCACGAGAGATTTGGAGATGAAGCTGGATAAAGAAAACCTGGGGAGAGAATGGAAGGAGTGAGGGGGAACTTGATTTTTTTTTTTTATTATTTTTTTATCTTGTTTCAGCCTCTTCACTGTGAAGTAACTCCATGAAAGTCAGTGGATTTGAAACATTGTGATGTTCTGCATTAAAATCTGTCGGTGAAAGTTGGGAGTAAGTTGCTCTCTTTTTGCCAGCTTGATGAAAGAGGCATTTTTGTGGCTGGCCATGTTTTGATTTACTTTCCACAAGTGGTCTTTCAGCCACATCATGCCTACAGTGATCTACAGTTAGCAACATCATGCTGATTTTTTTTAATTATTTTTTTTATTACTTATGGGGTGAAGTACAGGAACATCAACGTATCTTGCTCTAACTCCTGAAGAGCTCAATCCTGTAGCTGCAACTGTGCAGTTGGATTCCTGAACAAAAAAACTAGAACCAGAGCTGTATCAGCGATGTGCACCCCTTTGCAGATCTGCTGCCTGAAGTTGCTAGTGGCCTGTAATTCCTCAGGAAAACTGCAGATTTCACATTATTCTT
Organism: Alca torda; assembly: GCA_008658365.1. Taxonomy (NCBI): domain Eukaryota; kingdom Metazoa; phylum Chordata; class Aves; order Charadriiformes; family Alcidae; genus Alca; species Alca torda. Next base: position 95,880,639 of record CM018076.1, read on the forward strand.
AATTATTGATGTGCTGATAGTCCTGTCGGGGTCATGCTCTGTTGTACTTTGTGATCAGTGCACAAGCTTATAGGCAGTCCTTGCCCTGATGATGAGCAGTGCGGGAAGGGTTAGGAGTAGAGACATTGCTGGAATATACAGGGCTCCCATAAATGAGAAGAGGGTGGAAGAGCATAAAGTGTGAGAATGTCATTTGGTAGATGGTACGTCGCTTGTCGTGTGTGCCATTTTGTTTGAGTACGTTTGCTTCCCAAGTTGGTTATATGGCTAGCCAAAGAAAGCATTCTGATGTGCTGCAAATCAATGTTTGGAGATGATAGAGTTGGAAAGTAGTAGCATTATTACTTCTACTTCATTGGTAAGTCTAGCTTCAGATTTTCTTTCTCTTTGCAGAAGGTTTCTTTATACCCATGTTTCATGTTGAATAATGCAGACTTCGTGCCTCCCTCAGTTCTAATCAGTGAGTCCTCCGTGCCACAAACTTGTGAGTTTCAGGGTTTACCTCTTGTTTGAATATGTCTGTAATTTTTTGTCTTATTTAAGTAAAGTGTCTGTATTTGTATTTCTTTCCTTTAATTTGTTTGAGATACTCTTTCATACATTGTGTTAAACATCAGTCATCAAGTGCTCATAATATATTTTGAAACAAGTACGCAAAATTGCAGCATGATCCAGCACTGATTAGAGCTATGGCATACAAATTAATAAGAAAATAAAAATAGCATCATTAATTTCTAGCTGCTTTTGGAGAAACAGAGGTGTTCATAGGGGGAAATTTGGTGTCTGCAGAATGAAGAATGACAAAACTAGTAGCAAATACATTAATGCAAATGACTATTCACAACTTACTTCCTCTATTCTATTTATTAAAAACGGGTTCCAGTGCCGAAAGAATAAGCAGAAGCTCCAGTGCCATTCTTCTTAAACTGTTCGACTAAATAAAGAGTACAAGTGTCAGAACTAGAGCAAGGGGAGGAAGTTTTTTTAACTTTATTTCTCAGTATGGAAAACCTTAAATAAGGGAAGTAAGTTATGGATAACTAAGTATAATGGTTGGTTGAATGTGTCCATTTCTCATTAATATGAGAGAGAATTGCCTGTGAGTGGAAAATTATCTTTCAAGTGTTTCCCTTGCAAGGAAGATACTGATTTACTACCATCTCTTGTATGTACTTGCTTGTGCTCATCTGTCTCACCTCAGCATTGTGTACCAAAGCAGCAGAAGGTAAATAAAGTCTATGATTAAAAGTGACCCAGGCAAAAATATTACACCATGAGGGGCCCCACCACAGTTCAGACCATCACTTTCCTTCGGAGGACACTGGGGAAGAGATCTGGATGCTCAGTTGCAGGTTTTGGAATGTCCATTCAGTTTGCTGTTACTCAGAGCTGGCCTGTTGTTCAGGTGGGAGCTCCAAACAAAGCTTTGGGCCTGTGTGCCTGCAAAGTCTTCCTGAGACATGTCTAGAGGAAGCGGATTATTTATTTGTATTGGTGAAGTGGACTCTCGAGGATGTCCCTGTTGAGCTTTCTGTTTCGCTGTGATGATGGGGCCTGAGTGAGTGGGAGGATGCTGGAGCGCAGGGAGGGAAGCACCTGAGGAAACTGGCCAGCTGCTGTGTTTGGCCTAAGAATTGTCCTGCTGGTTTCTGTGCCACGGGTGATCTAGTTTCTGTGTGCGGTCTTGCTTTCCTGGATGAACCCACAGGCCTGCATTTGAAGTTTACTGTTACTCTTCACTTGTGGAGACAGGAGGTGTGGCAGTCATCGTAGACATCCCCATGCAATCGGTCGCAGGAGAGAAGGGCATGGTTCAGGTTTTCTAGTGAGGACAGTGTGTGTTCCCTTATTCAAGGATCCTGGAGGAAAAAAAAAAATCTTTGTGAGTGGGGGATGGTGTTTTGTGGAGCGCTAACAGGCTTTGCAGAGATTGAGCAGGGCTGTAGGAGAGAGTGGGGGCAGACACTGAGAACAGGGAGGTTTTTACACCTCCTGTTACTGGCCCTTGTGTGCCCCTCTGTACGTAGGCTTACGTGTCTGGTGCCTGGACATTCCAGTTACACCTGTGGAACTGATTTAAATCATGATTTTTGGCCAATAAACACTTGGTTTAAATTGGTGCTTTTAATCTCATTTTGCTTTGGTATTTTTGTGTTTGTTTTCTCAGAAGCAATCTCTATTGGTAGACGACCCTTAAAATATGTTGCTAAATATAGTCTTTACACTAAATCTGGCGCTACTTTTTCTGTTAGTTCAGAGGATGCACTGTATGCCTGCACACTTTCTAAGTGATTGCGTGGCTTCCATGCATTTATTTAGATTGCAACTGTTAAGAAAGTTTTGATTTAGGACATGACAAATTACATTTTTTAAATGTGGCCTTTAAGAATGTCCTATTTAATAAAGCCACACTCATGCACGAACATGCATGTACACACAAGTGAATGCAAACAGAGTTTACACTTAAAATGTAAGTAAAGTATTATCCCTACTAAGGCAACCAATGCTGTTGTAACTGAACGCAAGCTTTTAGAACTAGTAGAACTCAAACTTCTCTGCTTTGCTTTCTCAGATGAGGAGGAAAACAAGCGATCTTGCTTTTTCAGTTCCTAGTTAATTTCTCAACTTTACACGAAACTCTACTAAGTGACTTTTGGAGCAAAGACATTTTCTCTGCCGATGCAGTGGAAGGTACTACTTTGACGTGCTAAACCTTAATACTTGTTCCTGGTCCTTCGACGAAGACTCACCTGTTCGGTATTTGAACTTTGTTCACAGTTTTGGCATCAAAGATTTGCCATTTATTTTAATTTTATATAAATTGAGTTACATAATATTACAGTAGAATTTAACATTGTTTTGTCATAATTTAAAGATAAATTAAAATCAGGGTTTTTTTTTTATTAAGATACACTTCGTATCAATAACATCTGATTGAAATTTGGATCTGATTTCTTTGTTCAGAAAGGATTCATTTGTTTCTGTTAAACTGAATATATTTTCTCAGATTACTTTGGTATCTATTATCCAAGCTTTCTATTTGTACTAACAGATGCTGTAGGCAGTATCTTCCACCGTTGAGGAGTGTGGAGTAGCTCACTAGGTGGTACTGTGGCCGTAGTAACCTTTTTTTTTTTTTGTGGGAGCTAGACCCCTCTGTAGCTTCTAGCAGATACAGGTCAACAGATAACCTGTCTGTTTACACATATTAAGTACTTAACAGTCAAAAAAAATGAAGTGATTATTTTAAAATTGTTGTTGCAAGCTTTCCTCTAAACTGTGTGGCATGTGACTGTGACCTTAATGGTTGAGGAGGGGAACTTCATAACTTCCAGGAACGAATCTAGCACCACTGGTGTCCAGAAACCAAGTTGGTTACTGGATGCTGAATGTATTACTAATGTATTAGATGAAGAAAGAATGAGGAGGAAAAAAAAAACCAGGTAAATACGTCATAGCAACTCAGTGGGCTAACATGAGTAAAGAATTCTAACCCCCACCCTACCAAAATATTAATAGCATCCGGGCAGAGCCAAAAGAGCTTGATAACATGTGTTGACTCTGCAGCTCCACACGGTTTTTCTGCAGCAGGAGAACTCTGTAGCAGTGTCTCCATGTTAAGGAATGTGGAGTTAGACCTCTGGTAGTAGAAGGGTTGTGCTCAGAAATGTAGAGTGTGCCTGAGGCCTGGTGGCGCAGTTATACAAACTACTCGTATATTGCAATTTTGTCCCTGCCCCCTGAAGGAGGCGTTACATGCTTCAAGAAGTGTTTTTATGGCCGCCTTTCCCCAGCACAAACATAGGTTTTGTGATCCTGTATCTGTCCTATTTTTCTGTATTCTTTCATATCAATGTGTAGGGTATTCAAAGTCTCAACAGTTATTGTGATCTTGTATAACTAAATATAAAAAGATAAGATTAGAAAGCTAAATAGAAAATGGAAGAAAACCAAAACAAAGGTTAGAGTGCTGTTGTAGGTCACAAATGTTTAAACCAGTCAATTTTTAAAAAGAAAAAGAAAACTTTCCTAAAAAATTTGAAATGGGGAAAATTACTGAGTATTACCTGCTCTTTTTCTTAAGAAGAGAACAAGCCAGAGATGAATCACTCATCCTGAAAGGGTCGTCATTTTCATTTTCACATACATTTGGTACAAGATCAGTAAGAAAATAAAGTAGTTGCATATTTCGGCAACTTTTCTGATGGAAGCTGTTCATTGCTGAAGCATTTATCTTTTATGAAGCTGCCCTTCAACAATTAGCTCCTGTTTAGCATAAGTGTTTAAACAGAATGACTTACTAATGCGACTGATTTTGTAGTTATTGCATTTCCATAGGACTGAACTATTCGTGTTCTAACTTGCTTTTTTCCCCCCTTAGACATGTGAAATGTTGAGACTTTCCTTTCTTCCCTTTCAGAAAATAAGTATTTGAGCCAAGATTTTCTCAGGAGAATTGGTATCTTTGAGGGTGTTCTGAGATGTCTCAGAGAAGCCTTTTACTCAGCATGTGCTTAGCAGTGTTTTCCTGCTAGGTTATGTTGAAATGGGCTACTGGTCAGGCTAAGAAATTTGGTTCACTTTGGTCTGAATTCAGAGTTGGTGTGAGCTTGTGCAATTCCACTGAGGCTGCTGAACAGAATTTGGCTGTGTTAGTCACGGCGATTGTGGCAAAACCAGCTAGGAGCAGTGCGTGTTTAAAATATTGCTGTAACTACATCAGTAACACTTGGTCAGAAGAATGAGACACCCTCGCTCCTTTTTCGTTTGGTGGTTTTTTTTTTTTGTTGTTGTTGTGGGAGGGTGTTTGGTCCCATCACTGCAATTAAAGCTTGCTTTTTTCGCTTTACTTTGGTGAGCTAGGTGGATCAATTTAGTGAAATAATCCCACCAATGGTCCATATTTAGATGACAGGCCAGTCTTTTTCTTGAAACAATTTTATACTCAGGAACTTCCAGAAAATCATACCTTCACAACCGGAAGCGTTTCGGCTAGTTCTTGTCGCTGCCAAGCAGTCTGCTTTCATGGCAGCCCTAGCCAAGCGTGGAGGGAGTGGAAAGGTAGGTGCGCTATCTTAGCCTCAGCCCTCCAAGTTTGTGTAAGGTAAGCTGCAGGGGAATATCCTTTGCAAAGTATCGTGTATTGCTCACTGTCTGCAAAATGGATTCTGTCGCTTTCCCAGGTACTTCTCCCCCCACACCTCCAAAAGTGACAGGGGCAGCTAATCATATGTGTGACTTCCCCCACCTTCCATCCAAGAAGGAGCTATGCTGTTACGTGTGAGCTGTGCCCCATTAGGTCTAATCACTGTCACGCTGAGTTCAGTGAGAACTTTGCTATTGATTTCAGTTGAAATAAATTCTGACTTGGAAGAAAACCTTCATGAATCTCATTGAGGATTCTTTAAGGATCATCTGTACTTTACTGGTATAATGATATAGGTGATTGGTGTGGGTTTCACTGTGGTACAAATGTGGGTGAAAGTATGAGCATGGGTGCAGTAACCTTGGAATAAAGGTACAGTGTGCCAGTACAACTTTTTCAGCTGTGGAGACTAAAAAAAGCTGTAAAATCCCTTTCACAGGGGTGTGCTTGCATTTCTCTAAGTTTGCTTTTTTTACCCTTTGAGGTGTACTGGTATAATAACCGCTGTAGAAGTGAAGTGCACACACACAAAAAAATCACTTGCTAGGTATAGACTAGTATCCTGGTGCTGTAGTACTTGTTCTGATTGTGTTCTGGCATAGCTGAAACAAGACTATTTTCTAAGGTAGACCATTTCCTAGAATAATGCATAGATTATACTCTGATCATGTTAGGAGTGAAGAAGAATGATCTTGAAGTGAGTTTCTAGTAAAATGTGTCCCAGACACTGAATTAAATTCTGGAAATACGACCTGGGGCATACACAATACTGTATCTAGTACAATTTACTATTTAAGCTCAAATATATTCAGAGGGATGGGTGAAAACGCATTCCAACTCTGCACTTATATTTTAGCAAGCAAATGAATGGTTAGCACTTCCTTCTAGGATTCTGGCAAAGGCTGAAAATTGTGCTGGATGGAACCAGAAAAAAACCACTGGCTGGTGCTGCAGTTTTTACCATTAACTTGCTTCATGATCTCAGGCAGAGTGCTTCCTCTTTCTTTCTCTCTGTTTCTCCATTTACAAACTTAGGATGGTGATGGCTTCTGTCTTTGTAAAGTGTTGTGCAATCTCTGGAAGAAAAACTTGGTACTGAGTAGCAGGGCAGAAAGTTGAGAAGAGTTGTCCAGAGTCTTTAATTTTTTATATTTTTTTTTATTACCACGTGTTGGCTCTATCATAGGGTAAAATAGGAGTGTCATAAATTGTGGTGGTGTTACAATACTTAGGGAAAACTCTCCCCTGAGGCTCCGTTTTGTTTAATTTTTGTGAAGATCTAGAAAAGGTGCCTGCTTCTTACTCTAGAGAGGTGGACTTCAGGTTGACTTTCGGCATTTCATCCTACCGGAGAGTTAAAACAATTCACTTTCTAAACAGGTAGATAAACAAAGTCTGTAAGAGTGTGTACTGCAGAACACAGGTGGTGTTGTCATTTTTGTGTTAAATATTTTGTTAAACAGCACATTAATAGGCTGTAATAACACTTTGCTCTCCTGTTGCGTACTTTTACAGGCATCAACTAACTGCATTTTACAAACATTTCAGAACCAGTGTTGCCACCCCAGTTTTGCAGATTGCAGAGTAGACCCAGGGATGTTCAGGTAAGACCAGATGGCTGGTGGCAGAACCAAGTACAGAACTCCTGAACTGCCTGCAAGTTTCTGTGTCACTGTTAAATTTATTATACCAGCTACCTCCTTATTCCTAAAACATCTACCTTGTGTATGTGCACATATTTCTTCCCCATATTGGTAGGTGAAAAAAATGATAGTGAGCTGTCATCTATCAATTTCAGGCTTACTGGTTAAGTATTTGTGAACTTAGCAAATCTGTTAGCATCCAAGTTCAATTCAGAATTATTCTTCTACATTTAAGAGCTTGTACTACATGATAGAAACGTAACCTTGTAGGTCAGAGCTTTTGGACTTGATGTTTTGTTCTTCCAACCCAGAGTCTCTTCTTAACTCAGTGGTGTGTGAATATTGCCCTCTGTTTTCCCTGCTTCTCTGGAAGTGACTTTTGCAAGGATGCATAAGCATGTTCTGTTTGAGATGTGTGAAGGTGATAGCATTTATGCTGGTTCCAGGCATGAGCCAAAATGTCTTACTGTTCACATGGGCTTCTTAGGCCAGGCCTGGTCTGTACTTTAAAGTATTTCAGAGTGTTCAGTTCAGCTCTCTACCCTGAGATTCTTGCTCTAAGGATTGGCACAAATGGTCTGTAAGGAAGTCAGCATTGTGGCAATGTGGGGTTTTGTGGGGTGCTTTGTAGTTCAGGTCCCAACTTTAAACTTGCTGTTTCATAGTGGGTCAGTAACAAGGAAGCCTAATGACTGTCCTTTAAAGCAGATTGGACTAAGGATCCATGAATCTCGTGCTTTCTTTTCTTAGGCTAGTACTTACTGTTCAGAGCTGCGGACTTCTGTGCCAGCCTAGGGTTTTAAGCATGTTCCACTTTTTCAGCTGGTACACAGTCTTGAGCATACCAGAACTCGATTTCACAGAAAATTCTTAATACCTTGTTCACCTTCTGATTTCAAATCCAGCCATCTGTGTGCTATACTGTGAAATAAAATGATAAAAAGCTAAGAAGATAATCAGTAAAAATCTGTAGATCCCAAGGGGAGTTATCCCCCATCCTTGCTCTACAGTTCCAGCCAGTGCTATCAGGTTTTCTGACTGCTGACCTTTTTTTAAATGCTGCCAAACTTACATCTTTTTTACTTTCTCCTGTGTTGGGCTTATCTTAAAGGCAAGGGCCATGTAGGGAGATGGGAAAGAATTACTAGAATAAAAATATTCATCTTCAAGAAAAAAAACCCAACTGAAAAACAACTTCTAAAAAAAACCAACAGAACAAAAAATGGGGAAACAGCCTGTAGATCTTAAGGAACTTGGCCCAAAGAATGCTCGTCCTGCTTGCCATCCAAATAATTGATTTTTATTTCACAAATACAAAAGTTTTTTGTTTGGTTGATTTTTATTTTTTTTTTTTTAAGAATTGTGCTTCAGTTGTGGGGAGGACAAAGATCTTCATATACTTGGTTAGTTTAGGGCCCAGTCCTGCAATGCTTCTGTCATAGCAGTCTACCTGAGTTATTGCCGTTGTAGGATTGAAGCCCTACATTGCAGCTAATTGTACAGGGACCCGATCCTGCTCAGAGACACTTTATTACAGATCCTTGGGCATGTGCACAGTCTGGGTAAGCTGTTGTGGCTTGGCATCAGTGAAACAATTGGTGAAGATGGATCTGATTGTGGATTCCGGTTTGTGAAGCAGTGAGGTTCCTCTTGGAAATCTGATAAGACTTGTTACATATAGAATTTTGTAAATTCTGTAACCTGAGTGATTTTTCAGAGGTGTGTCTCAAGAAATAGAGATAATTACATTCAGAACTTTCCTTTTTTTCCTCCTTAAAATGTAAGGCTAAATAGTGGACAACGAAAGGAAATCAATAAGGGTATAGATAAAATAAAAACAGAAGGGATAAGTGGCCCAATAATGGGGTTTTTTGTTGTTTTTTGTTTGGTTGGTTTTTTAATATTTCTTCCTCCAGTTAATACATGACTAAAATAACTTATGTAACTTGTAAAACTTCCTCAACAAAAGCCTGCAAAAGTCAAATAATGTTTTTTTTACAGAAAAATAAATATTCTGAGGAAAAAGTAAAACAGATCTTATCCTGACAGCTAAGGAGTAGTGGTTCAGATGGGAACCAGGCTGAAGTGATGCTGTGATGCTTCCTTGACCTGGACCAGATGCTTCTGACTCCTTAGAGAACTTGCAACTTTAAGCAAAGTTAATGCTGGTTAGTTTTGGCTGCTGGTGTTCAGAATGCTGTGGACAACAGTGCGAACTGAAAATCATCAGGTACTTTTCAGTCTGATGCTGCTTGGGAGTGCTGTTATTATCAGTTCCAACTAAGTTATGCTCACCAAGAAGAGGACTTCTAGTCAGGGTATGAGAAGTCTCTATGCTACCACTGGTTTCCAGCAATCCTGAATAATAAGGTAGTAGCTTAGCTCCCTGGTACTGCAGTTGGACTGCTATGTGTATGAAGACAAGCAGAAAGTTAGCTCAGAGATCTTCTTGCTGCATTGGTAGTACTGAAGAATATAGGAATAGTAGAGAAATAAAATGGAAATAAGAGGATGTGGCAGGATATGATTCACTTGCATCAAAGTGGAATTTCTTGTAAGGTTCTAGTATTTCCCTCTCATGCTTTCTGGTGTTATGGAGACCTGCAGTTGGATCTGATCCATTCTTGTGCTAGAGCATGCTGTTTCTTTTTCTCTGTAGCCAAGGACTGAAGGTGGCTCTTAGATACATGTCTGCAGTTACAGTGAGGCTGACTTAACATCATGGTGCTCCAGAGCAGGGAAAAGGCTGAACCAAATAGCTTGTCACGAGATGTCTGTATTCCTAATTCCCAGAGTGAGGTAAGAGTGTAGTGGTAGTGGTACCGTGGCTGTCCTTGCAAGGTGTTGGCCATGTCTTGGGCGGGTGGGGTATGTCCTGCAGTTCTGATTCCCTGATCATCCAGTTGGAGGACTTTCTTCTAGACCATCCTGCCTCTTTGGGTTTCCTGTAGTGGAAATTGGGACAGATAAGGACAAATGTCAGGAACATTTTGGTGTCTTCCACACAGTCAGGACACAGACACAGCTTGGACTGGGAGGGATTCTCACTACTGGAGCTGAGGTGTGGTCAGAGGTTGTCGCAGACCTCTGAACTCTGGCTTATAAGTTAATTGTATGGGTACTGGGACTTTAGGAGTATATAGGAAGAGATAAAGGGGGGAGGAAATCGGAGGCAACCTAGTTTGTGAAGTTACCAGGGAAGCTTGTGAGGTCATAAAACTTTTTATTCAAGAACGCAAAATTTCTGTCCCTCCAGTATACTGTGCCAACTCGATTCATTGCCTGACATTTTGTCACTGTTTCACTCTAGCAAAAATACATTCTGCTTATGGATGAAACAGGACATTCCTTCTGTATTTCCTTTGGCTGTGGATCTGTAATTATTGTTCTTGAGTTTATTTATGAGCTACTAAGGCCTTTACTAGAGATGATTTGCTTGTGACATCAGGAAGAGCTGTTCCTGTTTTGAGTCTGTTAACAGTTTTTCCTTTACCAGAAGGAAATTACAAGGAGTTAAGTTTGCTACAGTTGGCATCAAGTACACAGCACGGTAGAACTCCACCAGGTTCAGTGAAGCAGTTGTGGGATGATGAGGGGGAAGTGCTCCCTAACTGTTCTTGCATTTCTGTGCATCTGTAACAAATAACTTAGCTTTAAGAATAGAAAGGAGCAGGTTCATTGACGCTGTTGATCGGGCTCACGGAGTCGCATCATCTGCACTCCTCTGTGCTTTTTCATTTTTGAGATCTGGAGCAGCAGAGATTTTGCTTAAATAAAAACAGAATCTCATCTCTTCTCTACTGTTTGCAGCTGTTGTTGTCTTTTGCACCTCCACAAAGTAGATGTGGTGAGTTACCTGTCTGAGGGGCAGTAGGCAACATGTAAGACATGAGAATGGAGATCCATGGGTCCTCACCTGCTTGTTAGTGTGTTGAAGAAGTTCGTCCATTCCAATTGTTTCATTCTTCTTTGGAGAACTTCACTCGTTCGTTAAGTTGGCCATGTATGGTAGGGGTAGAGGGGGATGAGGAGAGGAAAAGCATAAAATAGGAAGTCAAGTGGCAGTTAAAAAGTAATCAGATGGAATAGATCTTTTGGGAGAACTGGACATGTGCTATCACCATATTAAAAGTTAAGCACATGCATAATTCCTTATAAGACTGAGATTATTATTGGATTTCGAAATTGCACCTGACAGCAAGGATTTTCAGCCTAAATTCATATTATTTCTATGTGGAATCTATTTCAAATATGTGAAAATTACTACTGGTGACAAGTATTTGATCATAGTGTTATTTTAAACTTAGATGCATTAGCTTCCAAAACTTAGGATTCTTGACAGATATTTAAATATTTAAAACACCCTCCATAAGATTACTAAATCCAGCAGTTCAACTATATAAACAATGCTAAGAATAATGAACCAGAAAATACTCAAAATGGCATACCCTCTCCATAAATATTTCTCTCTTATTTTAACATTCACCATGGTGAAACACAAGAAAAGTAACTCCTGAATGTGTTTTAACTGACTAGCTTGCTGCTGAAACAAGCTTTCAGGGAAACCCATGGAGTCCCACAAGGTGGCAGGAGCTAACTGTTCTGTACTAGAGCCGTGGTCTGAAGGAAAGTAAAGGTAATAAACTGATTTTGCTAGTTGCATTCATTTGAATCACGAGCAAGTTAGACCAAAATTTCAAAAACTCACCTTGTGTAGGCATTTCTTGGACTTCTGAAGAATTTGGGCAAATGAACAAGATTCTGTCCTCAAGAGCCTTACTTCAAAAGAGAAAGTTCAAGCATTCTTACTTTGTCAACAAAAAGGACCTTTATTTTCACCTAGTGGTGGTAATTTGCTTGTAAATATGCATCATCACTGTGAATGGAGAGCAGGGATGAAGCCATTCAGGAACTTGCTGGCCTATGAGGTTCACAGTTTAAAAAATTGGCAGTGAGCATCTCTGACTTGCAGACTCACCTTGACATCGTGGGAATACTGATCACAAGGTGGGAGGCAGCAGTCAGGGCTGAGGGACTGTAGAAGTAAAAGAATTTTCTGCTGCTTCAGTGGGGCTGTAGAGATGTTTTTCATTGGAAACTCTGAATAATCAAAACAACATTAAAAGTATCCAAGTTTGGGGATTATTGGAAGTAATCAAAATAGCTCATCCTAACTAGTGAGACTGCACTGGCTGGATGTTGGCTAGTATATAGAGCATAAGGCTGAAACTTATTCCTTTCCCTTCCCAGTGTCCCAATCTTTCTTTAGGCTGCTGGAGTTCTTGTTTCACTTTTTCTTGCTTTTGTTTCCAGTTACCTGCTGATGGTCAGCACTCTCCTGAAAGACTCTGTGATCAGGATGTAAAGCACTGCAAAAGAGCAAGGGGCGTAATCAAGTATGTGTCATTGAAGGCATGATTTGAGACCTCTGGTTATATGCTCACGCTTGCTTAACCTTGTACTTTGAGTTCTAAGTCTCTAATTTTTGTAAAATATCTCTGGCCTGCCTTAGAAGAACTCTGTGGACTCCAGGGTTTTAGTTGGTGGAAGTAACACTGAACCAAAGAGTAGTAAGATGAAGTGATTTGCTCTGATTCAGTGGACCACAGAGTGTTGGTTTTGAGACTGAATTTCTTGATTTGTGTTAAGAGATTTTATTTTAAATCAGTAAATGTCCATTTTTATTTTTTGAATGAGAAGACAGATCTGTATATTAGCCAGGTATCTTTGGGAATTTGGACAGCCCTGTTTATGTGAACAGACAATGCAATTCAGTAGGACTAAGGTGAAATGGAGAATAGGTAGCTTTCTTAACCAGTAGACAGGTATTAGGAGTAAAACTAATTCAATTTTTAGATGAAATTTCAGTTTCTCCCATCCCACTTTGTGTCAATTGCTTGCCATTATGGTGTAGAAAAAGGTTCTAAGCATTTGTGATGGGGATATCTGGAATGTATATGAATGCCTGTATCTGAAATAGTGTCGTTTCCTTTTGTAGCAATGATGGAAGCAACTGAAGTTAAGAACATTTAGAATCAATTCTGTAGTGGCTTACAGACCTGTTGCACTAATGTGCATTGTCCAGTAAAATACCTACACCTTGTTTTACTGACAGCGATGATAGGACAAAATGTAGAGATGAGTGTTTTCAGCAGCTGCCATAAAGGAGTAGCATATACCATTGTCTTGCCAAAATACAGGAGCTGCAGAAGTGTTTCTTTTTATACCCCTATTGCAGGAATGCATGAAACTTAGGAAAGATCTTTGTTGTTAGGGCAGACCTGAATAATTTCAGTGGATGCAGTCAGATGATACTTGTAATTTCAAAGTGAAAATTTTGTGATTTCTAATGGTTACACCTTTCGCTTTACATAAACATCTTAAAATAGTGATTAGGAAAGTAAACAAGCAAGGATTCAGCATTTGATGAGCAGACTACTGAAATCTGTTCTATACAGTTGAAAAGGCACGTGATTTACACAGTTATGTACCAGCAGGATCGGACTGACTATCAGTTATGACTATCAACTGTGCCTTATTAAGCAGTCGGTGCTTATTGAAACAAACTTAGCTATATCTGCCATTACTTCTGTTAGAAATTTTCAGTCACGCAAGTGAGAGAAATGCCTCATTACCATTGCAACTCGTAAGCAATGGGTCACTTATGGTGACTTGAAATACTCAAAAAAAACCCCCACATACCTGCATGTAGATATGATGAAAGAAATCAGTTTTAAACTTCAAGATGGGAAATCATGTATTACCAAGGTGTCTGTGTTCAACAGCGTTCTTCAAGTGTAGTCCTGTATGCTACAAACATGTGGACCTTAATGTGGCTTGCAGAGAGTTTGCTACCGCTGCACACTGAGCATATTATAGCAAGGTAAAGTTTCATTCTTAAGTTTCTTTATGCACAAAAATTCAGTGATCATGATAATACCAGGGGTAGACAGAGTAGTGCAAGCAACTTGGTTTAATTCAATCCCAGAGTCAATTCAGAAAAAGGCTCCAGGGTGTATAGTGACATATGTCTTACTGGGCAGTGGTAGCTTTCCAGAAAACTGGAAAGCTGGGTGGTTGCTGGGTGGTCATTCTCAGCAGTGATAAAAAAATGATCACGAGAGGTTTCTGCTTTGTGGTGTACTTAAAACTATTACAGTGAACTGGGAGGTCTAGTAAAGATTACTGAATAATTTGGCAATTGATGACAATTGCTGTATAACTCCAGATTATTCACGGTATTATTAGAGGAAGTGGAGGTGCGAGGTGAAGAGGACTACGCAGGACTTGTGCCCCTCCACTGTAAACCCAGGGTCTTCCCTCCCTATCTGCCAAAGCCTGTCTTAAATGTCTCAACTATTCTGTTGATTTTAGTTAATTCAGGGACAATTGCAGTCGTCCCATCAACCAGATCCCCTGCTGAGGTGCTGAGTGCTTTCTCTTCTCCATGACCTCCTTGGGAATGCAGGGCATCACTGGTCTCTGGTACGTGCCCAGCTCAGCTAAAGAGTCCAGTCAAACAAACAGGCAAATATATACTGCCTGTTTACTAACAAAGCTAAGAGTTTTCTGCATCCCTCCCAAATCTGATTTGCAATTGGATTTGAGGGATTTTGAGATCTGGCAATTTGGCTGTGCAGCATGCCGGGTCTTTTAAAGCAAAATTCGAAAGATTCTTTACTACCAACTTTTAGAAGCACCTTGTTAAAATGTAGCATTTTAAAGCCTAACCTATGGATAAAACCTGGCATAATCTCAAACGTTAAGGGTATGTCTACATTGTAGACCACTGTGTTTTGTAGTTACCTAAGTGTGCTTTCAATAAGGTAGAACAAGTATCAGAAGTGGTTTGGCAGTGGTAGCATGGAGCTTTGTGCACGCTCATTTAACTTGCATCGTGTAAGGGTAAATTAGCTCATGCAGAGCTGGGCTGGGCTGCTGTGGTTAGAGTTCCTTGTACTTGGTTAGTTGGTTTGAGTAAGGTTTCTGTGTCTTCTAGGAACACAGGGCTGCTGAAGCCACCTGGAGTCTTTGGGAACAGTCACTGATAGTTGGTGCCATATGCAACGAGGGCACATCTTGGAAATTCCTTCAAGGTGCAAAGTCTGGTTAGGCTGCAGCAGCAGCTCTTCCTACACTAGCAAGTTGCAAATCCTGTTTATGGATTTCTTTTATAGCACTGGATGTTGAAAGCAGTAGTTTCTCTTGGGAAATTATTATTCAATTAGCTTGGCATTTATTTTGATATTAAGTTTTGTTGTTGCTGAAAGTGAAAACTAGTTGGGGATAAGATCTGCTTATTAGAGGGCTTGTTCTTGGGTTTTATAGGGGGAAACAGAGGAGGATGAGTGTATTGCCTTTGGTGCTCAGGGTAGAATTTTTGCCCTGCTCTTCTGCCTTTCCTTAAAGAAGCTGTAATTGAAAACTAGAGTTCTTGGGATTGTATGTGAAATACAGAAACCAGTCAACACTGAGGCCAAGTTACCTGTGTTTATCTAAAATATCTAGTGTGTGCTAGTCGATTTAGTATCTATTTAGTACCCATTGCTTAAATTGATTAAACTGGTCTTTTAGTGACTTCAACGAAGTCAGGTATTAAATTTAAATGAAAATTAAAAGAAACTGTAAATGTGATGGCTGAGTACTGCAATTATTGGGCTGAGCTTTGTGCTCTTACACCAGCGTAATCCTTCAAGGCTGTGTTTAGCATTCTCCCCTGTCGTCCCTCCACTCCCCTATAGAGAAAGTAAAATTTAAAAAAAAAAAAAAAACCCAAACCAATAATAATCAATACAGCGTGTAGTGTGCTGAAGATTTAATTGAGTGTCCGTTGACAGGGCATTATTATGTCTGTGTGGTTCGTATACTGCATAGGTCTACAAGTGATGCAGTTAAGTTCACAACCTACTCCCAAGTCAGAAGATCAAATTATAATAGTGAAATCGCTTTGACAAAAATGTGAATATTGGAGAAGATGCTGAACTTCTGCAGGTTGCTTGTTACAGCAGCCTCTTGCTCATAGAGGAGTGCACTTGCCCTTTCTCAGGTCTCTTAATCATCAAAGCTAGCTTTCGCTCTCCTTCCTTCTCCTGGGCTGTACCGCACAGAGTCCCAAAGAGCAGCAGTGGTGGTCAGCTGGGTGATAGACACAGGGACACAACCGATGACTTCTCTAAAGGTTAACAGCAGCAGCTGGAAGTTTTACTGTCTGCTATGGCCCATTGTACCTTTCTGTGGCAGTTCAAAATGCATCAGTAGCAAAAGTAGCAGTGGGTCAGCTCTGCAGCCACCGCATTTCACTGCGTGAGGTTTTAATGTAAATAGCTGTTATTGTTAACCTGTGTTTAACTTAAGGAGTGCAGGACAGATGCAGGAATAAGAGAATTTGTGATACTGGCAAGCCAGTGTCGTACCATAACAACTAGAGTGTTTGTTGTTGTTCTGCATAGACCAAGGATGTAATTTGGATCTATAAAGCATTGCATCCTTTGGTAACAAGTGGCCTATCTTAAACCTTTTCTTCCTGTCAATTAAAAACGAAAAAAGACAGCTTATATATTACAGAAAGGCCAATATATTAATGCTGTTACTGTGTTTATTTTTATACAAGCAGGTAGTTAACATGTAGATTGGCATCTGTGTTCCTTGCATTCATGTTGGAGTGGAAGGAAGAGACCCACCCTCTTCTATGGTGTCCCACAGATGTGTGTTAGTCTCTAATGGAAGAAACCTGTATGATATTCCGTGATGAAGAGGTTTGTTGTATTTATATGTGCATCAATCAGTACTCTATATAGTGCTTTGACTTCTGGTGGCTGAACCTAAAATGTGTAAAACAAAAAAAAAAAGTTTGGGTTTGGGGTTTTTCTTTTGGGGGTGTGTTGCATGTTTGAAGTAAAATGTGAATTTTTAATGTTGGTAATCAATTTTGTGTTCTTTTATAGTAAAGTGAAGTGTTGCATAATAGAAACTTTTTTTAGCTTTAGAGTCCCACACAAACACTGGGGAGAAAACCACAGACCAGAGAAGAAAAAGAGTCCTTTTTTTTTTTTTTTTGATTGAATGAGAAAAATGACTCATTTAGTTTTAGACAGAATGCTGGCAAAATGTAGAGAAACTCTTAGTTAGAGAAGACCATGTGACAGCTACTGATTCACACGTCCTGCTTTGGTGTCAGGTCTTTGGATAAGAGTGGACATCATCATGAGAGATGTTACAGCAAATGTTTTGCTCTGGTGTGTGAAACCCAGTAGTAAGTGTCGCTTAGGGTTTCACATTTATGCGTGTTTTTTAAAGTGAGTTTGCAATTAGCCAGGGCTAACTAATGGTTTTGCAGAAGCACCTCGATTTCAATTTGTTCACAATCATTCAGAAGAATGAGTTGTTGGTAAAACAAAGGTTTAACAGGGAAAGATTGTGACATCTCATAAATCCACAGAGACGGTTGAAAATTTTACTTTATTTGCTGGATTTGCATGCTGGGTACTGTATTTACACGGCCCTTTCTTGCTGGCATAACCTGCCCCCCCCCACCGTGTTCCAGGGAGGAGTTCTCTGTCCTTGCTCACAGCTGCGATGGCCTTGGCTGGGGCCAGCTGTCCCCCTAGCAGCTCTGCTTCCCAGGGGTGGCTGTTGCCAAAGCCGTGGTGTGTGCTGGTGTACCACTGCTGTGGTGTGTGCTGGTGTACCCCTGCAGCAGGGTGGGCACCCCAGGACAGGGTGGGGTGCCTGGGCCACCTCTGCCAGAGGGTGAGGGTGGAAGGGGGAGGCTGCAGAGGTGGGAGAGCAGCTGTAGGTCAAAACAGCGTAAGAACAGTTAAAGGTCAGGGTGGGTTTGCTCTCAAGTAAAACTGAACAAAAAAAATGATTTCCCTGCTGCTTTTGCTGCCCTGCTCGCTTTTCCAGAAAGAGTGTTTGTGGAGGAAAATATAACCTGGATATGCCAAGAATGGGATGGCAGCCCACCTGCAGGGGCCTGACCTCTCTCTTCTGTGCTTGCTCCTTCTCTCGCTTGATGCTGCCACAGAGACTGATCTCATCTCCTGCCGTGGCTGGCACAGCCGCCAGCTGTCCACAGATGTGGACAAAACACATTTCTTTAAGTCACTTGCGTGTTTTCTAAATCTTGTCCACTTTGTTCCCCAACTTCTTCCAGTGCCTACAGAAGTTTGTCGTATTTTTGGCCATTAAATCTAAAAGGAACGGATTGTAGATTACAACCCAAACCAAAACTAAGATTACAACCCAAAAAAAAGCTAAACTTCAGGATTTTGGCAAATGTGATATCAGTGGGACCAAGATCCAAAAATCTGATCTCTAGTTCTGGTACTAAAGTCTCATATTGCACTCAACCACTATCTTAATAATTAATATTCAAGTAAGTGCCAAACTTGGGCTTTCTAATGTGCAAGTTGATACTGTAACGTGAAGAAAATAACAAGTGTATCCTGAATGCAGACCTCAGGCTGCCATAGTGGTTTTCCAGCATTTCATTAAAATAAATTTGAAAGATTTGTTTTTATATGTATCGAGATTTGAATTCAATGAAATACTTGCTGAATAAGATGTGAAGCTGGAGGAAGTTTTTTGGTTTTTTTTTTTTTGAAGAAAAGATGACAATATTTGGCCCAAACACTAAAGGATTCTGTAAAAACAATTACACATACTCTAAAGGAAATCATTCAAATAAATAGTTGTGTGTAGCGGCTGTTTCTAATTGGGCTTGATGTTTTATCACAGTTAGTTTCCCGTTTAGGAGGGAGGGTAGGAACCATAAAACTTGACGCAAATTAGTGGAGTGAAATAGCTTTCTTTGCAACTGCTCTTTGAACCTTCGCATCTCTTTTAAGAATATGCTTACAGAATATTGTGTGGTACATTTAGGAAGAAAACTGGTTGTGGTTTTTTTTTTTTAAAAAAAAACCCAGAAGTATATGTCTTTCTAATAAATTGTTTCTGATAGAACTAGAAAATAGAGAAAATGATACCAATGCAGTTTCCTTTTTAAAAGTCTGTTTTGCATTTTAATCTCATGGAGAACAGCTCTCATTATTCTTAAAGCAAAAACTAGACAAAACCTTCCTAATTTAAAAAAAAAAAAAAAAAAACAGATATTGGAAATGTGGTAGGGTTTTTGTGCTACAGGTAGTGCGAGACCTTACATTGTGAGAAGTAAACTTCTTCATCTCTAAACTTGCCAGTGTCTTGTTCTGGTAATAAAGTTAAAAAGGAGGCAGCAGTGTTAGGATTTTATTCTGCCACATTGTATGTAGTATCTGAGTGCCTTCCACCTATAGCAGAGAAGGGCTGGGATTTAACTTCTCAGGCTAACAGTGGGGGAGGGATAAGAAGGCACAGCGTGCTGCTTGTGATAGGATTTTTGGCTTGGGTATTTTACGCGTTATTTAGGTATGACATTTGTACCTGAAGTTGTTCTGATGCTTGTGATGTGTGGGGGTGTGTAGTAGGTAATGGGGCAGTGGCTTTCTGGTGATGGAAATCTGCTGTATGCTGTTAATGTGCTACATAGCTGTATGCTGTTAATGTACTACAGAGCTCAGGAAGCTTTTCTGTGTACATGTGCATATATGAAAATATTTGATACATTGTCTAAGAAGTGCTGAGATGTAGGAATCATTAAAATGGTGATTCTGCTATTTCTGAATACAATCCTTGTTGATGGTGTTTTCTGGAATGTTTGATGAATTAATTTATCTGTTTAGTGCTAAATTAACTGTGTTGTATTGCAGAGTTATATAAGCATTAGATTGGGAGATTGTATCCATTTTGAGCTGAGTAGTGACTTTGTTTAGATTTAGTGATTAATATTGTATTTCTTCATGGGGTTGGAATAAAACATGGAGCTTCAGTGGAGACGATAATTTATTGATACTGCTGCAAACTCTGTATGTATATGTGAGCACAATTCTTTTGTGAATTTTACAGGATGCTAAATTACAATAATAGACTGATACTGCAAATGTGGTTGATTGGGGAATTGTTTGGATGTCTTCAAAAATTAACCTGGAAGTGACTGTCAGTGGAGTATTTTAAATATACTCTGAAAATGTATGTTTGTTTGTTTCCTTGATTGTTTGGTGTTATATTTCCTTGCTGGTTAGCAGGAGAAAGCTTTCAGCTGTGCAAGGTTCATCAGTATTACTTTTTTCCTTTGTATCTTCTTTCACCAGGTCTTCCCCATCTTGGTCACTTTCTAAGTAATTTTAATGCTCGTAAAGTACCAGAGTAACAAGCCAGGAGAAGTCATCCTGTCATGTCAGTTCAGGAGAAGATAGATGTACTGATGCAGTGAGTAAATCTGTGATCAAACTGTCTCTGGGTTGGCTTATTTTAAATAAATATAGAGATAATTTGGTGCCTAATCTCCACCTGTCTTTAATGTCGGGAATGAGAGGTCAGAAATTGTCACATATAAATGAATTTTGACAACTGTAGTTTAAGCAATACAAAAATTTCAAGTTAATGTTAAAAATGTACAGAATAACTATTTGATTGGAAGTGCCTGGACTGCTAAGTCTGTGTGAATGAGTTTAAAGCACAGGAGTGCGTACGCTTGCTACTTCCAACTTCATGCCGTCTTTCTGAGGTAGGTTTTTGTTGTTTAGTACCTAAAGGATGATTATATGGTAGATGATCCCTTTTCATGACCATTTTCAAGCTTTCAAAAAATTTGTATCCTCCCTGTGAGGAAAAAGCTGACACAATTTAAAGTAGTGGGTTTTCAACCTTTTTTTATTATTATTACTTTAAAACCACTAAAAAAGTGTCCTGTAGATGATACAGATGCCTGAAAAATGAATGTAAGCCTACCAACAATGGACTAATCTTCTTAGTTACTTTTCCAGACCCGTAGGAAATAACGGCTGCAGTGTAAAAACTGCTGATCTAATGCTGTATCTAGACTGAAGTCAGAGACCTCTGGACAGGATAATAACACTAGCCAGCAAAGATAATGACAGAAGTCTAGCTGCTTGGTAGTGTTTAGCACAAACTGTTTCACTTTGAGAAGAACGGTTGCCTAATAATGACTTCCACAGTCCTGCCCCTGAAATCCTACAAATGGTAAACTTTGATTTTTTAAAATGTACTTGTTAGTTTGACCTCAGTCAAGGAAACTTGGGAGGGGCAAAGAAGCAGAGAATAATTATTTGAAGTACAAGCAGATGCTGCTTTAATTTCTCAAGGAAGTTTCTTGCGTAGAAAGGCAGAGTTAAAGAAATAGAGCTTTTTGTACTGAAAACAATGCAATACTTTAGCCAGTGTCTCTCCAACTTCTTCTTTTGTGACCTATCGTCTTAAGGATGAAATGCTTTCAATAGTAAAAGACTGAAGTGGGTCAATAGAGGAAGGTCTTTCAGAACCTTTTCAGAATAAAAAAAAAGTTTGCAAAATAAATAATAGCAAGTTACTTAAAAAGATGTATGAGAGTGTTTTAGTTTGTTACTAAGTCAAGATAGACTGAAGTTAAAGATGTGCATTGCTAAAGTTAAAGATGTGCTTTAAGTGATTTGTTAGTCAATTTTGTAAATTGGTTAATGATTTTTATTTACTAACTAAGAATACTACTTTTTTTAAAAAAAAAAAAGTGCTTTTGGTGTCTTCTAGGTTGCTGGAATAAATTGTCTTTGACTGTCATGTCAAGAGTGCCAGAAATTGCTCTTCTGTATCTAATGAAATACTCTCACGGGTGTACATATGTACTTGAACTGAAGAAGTAGAGAGGAGGAAGGAGGCCAGTACATTGTAGCAACAGCATACCTGGCTGGTGTTTGTGAGGACTGAGAAGTGCCTTTTCAAAACAGAATATCAATTTGAATAGCAGGGAAAAAAACAGTACTCAAGTCTGTAGGATCTCTCTTCTATAAAGCAGGTAGGCTCTGAAAACACAGAATAATCCCTGGAATTGGAGGTGGGTTTGTGAGCTCATTTATCTCTGGTGTGGTGGACTCCAGAGCTGTGAGTGATGCTGTACAGGTGCTGGTTTTGATTTGAAGAGGAGCCCAGGCACTTATGTGACAGTAATTATATCAGAAAAGGGTTGGGAGTATCTTTGCTCTTTCTCTTAGGTTGAGCTCTTACCTGTATTTTAACCTTGCCTGCTGTTGGTCCCCACACCACTGCCATCACAATATCCTGTGCAGTTTTTGTGGATTCTTGGTTTTAACATTCATTAAATCTGTTCAGCTGAGTGTATAAATTATATTCCCACTTCCAGTATAGTTCTGGCTTTAAACTACATGTTTTCTTAGTAAGGAAGCAGCTGTACGTCTCTTCAGTGCTAATAGTTTCCCTGAAAAGGAGAAGGTTCTCCTGAGAGTGAAACTAGAGTGTCCCAGCATATGAACGAAAAGGCATAAAGCTGCCGAACTACATGGACCCTGGTGCAGAACTGACATTGAGATTAAGGTGGATAGGATCTGGCATGTTTTTTGTCATATGCTGGCTGGCCTAGCCTGCGTGCTGAGACTTAGGCTGCCTTTAGTCTCCTTGTGGCTCTGCTGATGTTGCTGCAGCACCTGAAGATACTGCTGCAATGAGGCTTTGCATCCATTCTGTCAGAGCTGAGAACTCCATCAGTAGCTGTAGATGGGGGGTGTATGTCTGCATCAGTGACCTTCATCTTACAGCCCGAGGGGTTAATGTAACTGCAGTCACCAGAGGTAGGCTGTGAACTGGGAAGGCTGAGGATGAAGGCACGGGTCCTGTCTGTTCACTCTTGGAAGTGAAGGCCATCAGGCTCTGCAGAGAGGTAGGGAGAGAGGTGTGGCTGTGTCTCTGGCTCAGTCTGGATTCCACTGCAGACTGAGAAACAGTGTCAAAAAGTGAACAAGGCACAGTGAATTTCAAGGGAGTCATTAAATGCTTTGTTAAAAGTTGCTGGGCTTCATAAGCTTCTGGATGGGATCTTCCAAATGCGAGTTAAAAACATACTACAGGTTCCTATATTGACCAGATAAGAGAAAATTTATGTAAGAAGTGTGAAGATCAAATTGGTTGGCCACCTTGCTTCTGTTTTCCCTTCTCCTGTCAGTACCAGTGTAGAGGGCACCAGACAGGATTTTAAAAAAATGTAAGAACTTCACTTAAACCGATGTACTGTTTTGTTTTGGTTTGGTCGTGTGTTCCCTCTGCACTCCCCAGTGCAAAATTCCTGCAAATCCTGCCATGCAAAGCTAATGAGGCAAAATGTTCAGACCTGAAAGAGAGAGACAGGTGTCTAAGTAGGAATACTCTCCGTGGCTATCTCCATGGTCTTATTTGGAAAGATCATAAATGCAGAGGGATTGTCTGCTTCTAGCTGAGAGGAACAGGTCAGATCCTGGCTGTGTGAGCATTAGGAAGATCCACTGTCATGCTGCCTTCCATTATGGGTTTTAATTCTTTTGAAACAGCTGATGGCTCCTGTTGGTAGTTGGTCCACCTTGCCTGGTATCTTTTTGGCTTTACCTTGACACCTTGTTTTCCAAGCCTACATTTACTTAGCACGTTATGTATTGCTCTGTTTTTTACGTGGGGTTTTGTAAATGCCATCCTAAGGATATGAACAAACCTCACCCCTGAGGTGCCGTCCCCCAGGAAGGGGGGCCTTGGTGGGGCGAGCATATGCCTTTGGGAGAGAAGGTTGATGTGGGGCAGGGGATGCTCTTGGGAGTTAACCCTGGCTTGATGTCGCTTTGAATTTTAGCCTGAAAAGCCGTGTGGTTCTTGAAGGTGTTTTCCTGAAGAATCTCTTCCCCCCCCCCCCAACCCCGTTTTTATATAGCTTCATCAAAAGTAGTTAGTTAGGTGCAAAACATGTCAGTTCCGTCTTTCGGAAGAGCCCATCACCTCTAGTTTTCAACGCGCAGCAGGCGTTGCCTCCAGCTGCAGGAGCGGGAGGGTCGCCTCGGTCCCGCGGGACGTGTCTTTTCGCACCGGCTCACGCGTGAAAGCCCCCGCCGGGGGCAGCCCTCGCCCGGGCCGGGGCCAGCGGGGGAGCGTCCGAGGCCACTCGGGGGAGGGCGGGCGACCGGCTGCGCAGAGGTGGCTACCTGGTGGGGGGAGGGAAAAAGGGCGGGGGGGGAGGGGGGGGCGAGCGGCCATGTGGGTGAGGGGGTGTTGTTGGCGTCCGTGTTAGCCGTGGGGCCGACCTGTGGGTAAGGCGGGGGTGTGCGGCCCCGGGGCCAAAGCCCAGCCGTGAGCGGCGAGTGGCCGCTCGGCTTTCGCTCGCCCCGCTCCGCTCCCCTCCGCTCCGCCCCGTCCGTGCGCCCCGCGCTGCTGAGATCAGCTTCCTGCTTCCAGCCTTCCTCCCGGCCCCGCCGCTCCTCCCCTGGAAAGAGTTATTTTCATCGCTCTGGAGTTAATTTTTACGGGTGGCTGCAGGCTCTGCGACTTGACGGGCCAGCACGCCGAGCTGGAGGAGCGGTATCATGGTGATTTTTGTTCTGTTGCGGCGAGGCGGAGCTGTGGGCAGAATGGTAGGCTGCTGCGCCGAAAACATTTCTGTGCCAGCTCTGTGACCGTGGAAGGCGAAGGAGGTGAGTGCCGGTTTTACGTCGCGTAGGTCCAGCGAGTTGTTAGAGGCGGAAACCAAGAGTCGCAACCTGCCCCAGCTCAATAACAAGAAACGAGCAATTACGTTGTTATGCTCTCTGATTAGATGCTTTTGCTCCGACTAATACCGTAATGGAGTATACTCAGGAAATGATGGATTTCGCTGTAGCAAAAGAACTGTAGTCAATGGAAGTTTACAGTGTGTAAATATGTCTTTCTTTCATTGAAAAGTGTATGTATACACGGCACAAATATAGCCATAAAGGACAGATGATAAAGGTAAGATTCACTTCAGACAACTTCCGATAGAAAAAATCGCTCAGATAGGTAGCTTCAGAACTTCTAGATTAATTGAATAGTGCCAGAAAGACTTTACAGTGATTTAGTAATAGCTATGGATCTAGAATAATGTGAAATGACATGATTTTATAATGTGCGGAAATAAAATCCTACACAGCAAAAACAAAAAGGAAAAAACAAAATTCTTCTTACAGTTGCTGAGTATCCTTCAGGATGGAAACCAGGTTGTTTGAGAGAAAGCAGATTATTTGGAAGAACATCTCAGTCGCAACAAACAGGCAACTTGTATAGAAACATGTCTTCTGACATTGTTGTGGGTTTTTTTAAATTTAAATTTTTTGAAGGTTATTTTTCTTTACGGAGTGGAGAATGTAAATAGTACAGGTTCATTAACCATCTTTCAGTTTTTAAACATGTGAGCATCGTTTTCTGTATACGTTCTCTTGGAGCTCTAAAATCATTAATCCATAACTGCTGGCAAGTTGATACTTTGTGCTGTAGTATCCTTCTGCTGCTGCCTTCTCATTACTGCCCATTAACAGTCAGATTAATGGGACGAGTTTGTTCATTTTGACTGTTGTGCCCTAGTTATTTTTACAGAGGATTCTTCATAAGAAGCCACTCAAAAAGCGTAGGTGTGATGGGCCAGCCAGGCGTTAGATGCTGCTGTTGCAGCTACAGGGCACTGCTGCAGGTCTGAGCTGCTCCCTGGATGACAAGGGACAGTAGGTAGAAGTCAGAGATCTTGTTCAGGATCATGGGAGATGTGATGTGTCCCAAGCTCTGAGGCCTGACCAGAATTGTTTGTGCTCTTGATCCAGACCAGAGTGCACACTTTCAGTAGCTGTTTTCTGTGATGCTGAATTGAATTTATTGGTTCTGCTATAAAATGAAACAAATTTAGTCTTTGGTTAGTTGTGGGAACGGGGGATACGTCTTTTACAGTGAAGTTCCTCAGTAGCTGTGCTGAAAGCAGTTCCAGGGAAACTTTGATTTCAAAGTTTGATGCATTTTGATGGAACATGAGAGGGGTATGGTAAATTAGAAACTAGGGTTTGATTTGTGGTAACATTTTGGGGTGTGACTGACTATCCCGTTCTTCCTTGGTGGAAATTAGTACTGCTTCTCTCAGTTGCGAGGCAAGTAGGAACATATTTTTTTTAAGAGTGTGTTGTGTTACTGGGCCACACTTACCACTTGTAATTGAACAGCTTTGTAGATAAATGTGTAAGGTCAAAAGAAAAACAACAGACCACTTTTATTGCCCAGTCTGTGGCCTGTCTGTGGTAGTGGTGGAAGAGCATTGTATAGGAAGTAATAATAAAACTTCCAGTCATGTATGGCCCTACATCTTTTGTATTTGGTTTCAGGTGCTGGGGGTACTACACTGTGTGGTTTTGCCTTCATGCAGTCTGTAAACTCATTGTAGCTAAATCTGCTTCTTGCTGTAGACTTCTGCTGAAGAAGCTAACCCTGTGTTATGTCATTACTCTGAGGGATAAAACTGTGGTTAAAGACAGTTTATGTGCTGTTTGTATCGGTATGTTAGAAAGATGATGCATGCCTATTTGCCTCAGTGTGTTGATTCTAAAGATAATTTTAAATGCTAATGTTTCCACAAGAAATGTGTGAGAAATGTGCTTATCCTATAAATGCAAATATATTTCCCAGGTGGGCCCAAGTACTCAACGCTTACTTGCCAAAGTTACTACCTTTTTACTCATATTCTGCCAGTAGAGAAACTGCAGCACTGAGAACAAAGACATGATGTTAAGTATCAAGCCCAACAGCTGCTGGACTACTTTGCTGTTTTACTCATCTTCTGTGTATTTTCAAAACTTTCATCCTGATTGATAGGAGGCTGCTGTAAAAAAAAATCCGACCTGTATCAGTAGAGTCAAGGGTTCCTACCAGTGACTCTAAATTTTGTCCTTATAGCTGATTTGCCAGCTTTGCTGACAGATAGGGTCAAAGCATTTGCTACTTCTCTGTCACATGTTGGCAACCTGGTCTTCTGTTAACTTGTAGAAATTTGCTAATTTATTTTGGAGTGCACTGAAGGGGAATGGGAAGTTCTGTCTGCAGGTTGGATCCTTCTTTGTTAGAGAGATCACAAGGGTATTAATAAGTGCTCTCTATTTGTAGGCATGAAGAGAAGAGTGAAGGGTATGGCTCCCACAGTCTTTTTTCACCTTCAGTTCACTACATGTGTAATGCTGACCCCATCTTCAAAATAGATAGAAGATACAATACATTATTTAAACTACAACTTCCTGACAAAGAAGTGAATAGGACTTACTTGACAGAGGTAATAGTGAAGCACTGTGTTTAAATGGCAGCACTGTCGCTGAAAGAAACAGTCCCAGCCTCAGACACTTGCATCCTACCCCATGGGACCATGCTAGTGTTTTTGCAGTTGTGTACTGAACTGGACTAGAGAACTGATGATAGCCAAAATTAATGGGTTTTTTAAATAGCTTAACTTTTTCTGTCCACTAAAGATAGAACTGACCGCTATTGGGTGGGTCACATATTGTGTCATGTATTAGAATAAAGAACTGAACACCTCTGTTGCCCCAAAAAAGGGTTGTCCAGGACTATGGGGAACAGAAGCAGGACAAGGGGAGAGGACTGCTTTTGGCTTCAGAGCTGGCTTATGCTATCTCACTGCTTGTCAAAGTAGAGCCTTAAGGGCAGGCTAAGTAAAATGCAAGAGAAGGAGGATGTATCTCCAGAAATAGACCACTATTGTCGATATTTCTTCTACTGGGGACATGTATGCATCTTTTAAATGTGATTTTGCAGTCTGGATAGTTTCCAGTCCAGATAGCATCAGTTAGTTACTGATGCTGAAGATAAAATGTCTTAATTGTGATGTTGCTTTTATCTTTCTCCTGTGATCCTTTCTGAAGTAGGTGCTGCCTTGCATAGCTTTCCTTCGTGTGACCTGGCATAGCATGCTACATGTCGGGCTGTTCTTAAAACTTGCATGGGACTTTCAGTGAATGTATTTGATAAGTTATTTTAGCAAGGTAACTCCATCTGGATGCAGAATACCAGTTTACTACAGATTCAAGGTGCTGGTTAATTTTAAGTCTGGTGTTGATGCTGTAAATTGTTCATATGATCAGTTACTCCGAGATTTTGACTAGTGGCAGAGCATCTCTAAAAGAGAAAGTAGCTTCTCCTCCAATGGTCTGTAAGAAGAGTATGTATCTGTGGCCAGTTCTGTAATATTTTTGTTTGTTTTTAAATAGCAGGGTGATTGTTGTTGCTTATGTGTGATTTGTGGAGTTCAGGAAGTTTTTGTTAGTGGTTTTCAAGCTTTTGTTATGTGTGTTAGGTGCTGGCAAAAAGCAGCAATAAGTATTTCTACATACATTCCCTGGGGCTGTGTTTTGGCTAGGGTAGTCAAATGTTACATCTCGAGATAAAGATCCAATTTTGAGATTTGCTAGTGTAGACCCGTGCATTTGTTCAGGGCCTTGTTATCCTCTGTGAGAACCCGTGCAAGTACAGAAGTCTGAGCTAGTGGATTTTGACAAGGGATTAAAGGATCGATGTTTGCTTTGCTTGGAAGTTGTTCAGATAGTAGAGTTAAGAGTTGAAAACATCGTATCTACTTCTCCCCTTGCCCTACCAAAGTAAACTGAAAGCCCATAGCAAAATGTGGCACATTAGCTCTTCAGATTTTTGAGTGATACTTTAGAGTACCTTAAGATACAAAAAGATGCTGTCCAATGAAAACTTTATACAAAACAAAAAATGTATTTGCAGGAGAGGAACAAAAGGAATGATAGTTTCAGGATGAGAAAGAAAACTTATATAAATGTTCCTATCAGGCTTGCACAGCATGAAATTCAGTTGACTTTTATAAAGCCAGAAGAATTGAAAGAACTACCTAGAATCCCAAGCATAAGAAAAAAATAAATAATAAATTGTCAGTTTGGTTTGATTATCTTCCTTTTGGAGGGAAAAATAAGTCTCTCTCCTCTTCCTGTAAGTGGAGAAGCTAGTTAATGAGAGTAAATCACAAGAATAATGCTTTCTGTGTTAGGCAAATTACAGCAAAAGACAAGGGACCTAACACCTCTAGAGCTGATGTAGCTGGGCCATGACCGTGGTTCTGTAAGCACACAGCTTCTGCTGGTGAGGACAAGGAGTTACTGCCCCTATTGCAGCACCTGCTGACAGTGTTGATGGACATGGTGTAATGGCAGCGTCATTCTCCACGGACTTCTGTCTGGGATGAGACTGGGAGAGCCTCACTGGGAAGTGCTGTTACAGCTGTGGAGGGATGATGCAGGGAGCTGGTGTGGTGTGCTGCCTCTGGACTTAGTCTTCCCTGATGGCTAGGTAACCTGAGTTGAAACCCTGGCAGCATTTGAGATTTTTCAGATGTGAAACTTGAGTATGACGGGGTATGTTTTTTTTGTAATGAGGGCTAATGCTTCACAGGGCCATTTTTATTTTTTTTTCCCCAAAAGCAGCCCAAAAAGATGCTACCAGAAAAACTTGTGCATTTCAACTAAGGATGAGCAAGATCCACTGCAGAGTAAAGCTACTCAAAATGGATCCCTCCCCTTTCATCTGTTAGATCACTACTGTAAGGTAAAGCATTTTTTTATGATATCAGGAGGTTAAAATATTTTCAAATTGAAGGGACATCTTTATGCAGATGTTCAAGCAAAATTACTGTTTCCCAAACTAATTCAAAAGTGAAACTGTAACAGAAGTGAAAATAACTTAATAGAATTGTCCTGTTCTCAGCTGGCTACAAGAATGTATGTTTTCTTAAGTTTAAAATGATAGTAATGTAGTTATAAGTGTACCATATGTGACTAAATTACTTTCTTTTTGTGATTGATGGTGCCCCTTGAAGCTTGTTAGTGTACGGAGTAACTCAGAA
Source organism: Alca torda (assembly GCA_008658365.1). NCBI lineage: Eukaryota > Metazoa > Chordata > Aves > Charadriiformes > Alcidae > Alca > Alca torda. Next base: position 95,910,190 of record CM018076.1, read on the forward strand.
ATAGCAATTGGGTGTGTAAACACCTGGAAGTTTCTTGGGTAAAACTGCAAGCAGATTACACAAGGGCCTATGTGCATTGACAAAATCTCAGTCAGCAGTAATACCTCCTGTGTTGGTGGCACTCACTCAAGAAGTATGTTCTTGTTGGTCAGGGGCAGCAAAGAGATACTAAATTTAAGCTATTTCCTCTCCCTTTGAGGCTGCAAAAAGGCAGCCAACTAGCCAGGCCCCATTTGAAAAAGACCGTGGCATATTCTAACAACACAACGGAGGCCTTCCCATCTGTGTGGTTGTTTATGGCTCATTCAAAATGATCACAGGACTAAGACTGTGGTACAGGCTTTATGAATTAGATGCTGGGCTTTCACTGAATGTCTGACTCTGAGTCTCTGGCAGGTTCCGTTAAGCTTTGTGAATTCTGAATCTGCACATGGAAGTGTTCGCTGCAGGTATGGTCATCTGCTTTCTGGTGGACCTACAGTGAGACAAGGAATCCAAATTGCTGCATTGCTGAAGTGGTGGTTAGGCAGAGGAAAAAGAGGTACTTTCCGACAGAGCTTTCAGAATAAATGAATATATTTTAAATGTTATCAGCAGTTTATACTGTTGCTTCTGATTAAATTTCCTGCAGTATGGGTTCACAAATGTACATAAAACAAATAAATCCTTTGCTCCTGGCAGTTCTGAGAGAGGTATTTCAGCTTGTCCTGCAGGTCAGCAAGCTGAGGAATGATAGGAGGGCAGGACCCTTAGAGAAAAGCATCTTCAGTTGACTGATACTGTTTAGCTGATTTTTTTGCTGAGTAATTAAGGTGCAAAGAGGCTGTCTTGAGATGCTTAGGCTTCAGTCAGTAACGTGTTTATTTCAAGATGGTCAGTCTCCTTGAATTATACCTGGAAATAATTCAGTAAAATTGTGCCATCTCTGGAAAATGAGTATCATATGCTCCCTTTGTGAAACATCGTAGGGGGGTGCGCTGCTACGCAGCTAACCAAAGTTCTCAGGTAGTCTGTGGTAAGACCTTTAGGAAAGACAAATTACGGCTGTCTTCTGGGATCATAAAAGCCTCATCAATATAATAAACGTTTTATCAAAAGGAAGTCTGTCAACCCAGGTATTTGCAGCATTAACAAAGTACAGCCATGCTTCGGCTGATCTGCATATTAAGAAGTAATAGAAGCTCCAGAAGGAACTTCACATATTAATTTTGATGCACAAAGGTAGGTAGATATTTTAAGAGTGGCTGTGGTATTTTGCAGTTTCTTGGTTTTTTAATTCCAGTCTGCCAGTATTTATCTGCTGCATGGCTACTTTACAGACCAGCCTGTTGCGTGGTGTTTGTTTTTATCTTGCACATACCTGCAAAAATGTATGTGTAGATGCATATGTAAACGTGTATGTCTGTGTGTATATGTATGTGGTATAAAAAGTATGTGCATCTTTCTTGTAACAGTGGGACAAGTGGGCTTGAGTGACTGTTACTGCTTCTCATTCACTCTTTGCAGTTTACCGAAAGCATGGTGTGAGACCGGGCAATGTGACTTGGCCTAGCACAGTATAAATCAGTAGGTCTCTATCACTGTCTGCTACTCGTTTCATCAGTGAAACTTTTTGGCATGCTATTTTAGACCAGCAGTGAACTCACTCTCTCACTGCTCTTTCCAAAGAGGATCTTATATGTAAAATCAATAAATAAAATTAGAAGGGGTTAAATTTGTGCAAAAGCCTTAAGAAATCAGTGGCCTTAGCCTTCATATGATGTTGGCCAGTTAAGACTGCAGAATATCAATATTATTTTTATTGACAATACAAGTTAGGCCTGTTTAAAAACTAGAAAAATAGATCTAGGGTGTGCTTGTGCAAACCTCAGAGTGCTGCAGAGCTGTCTTCTCACTTCCAGGCACCTCTGTGACTGGGCCCCTGAGCAGAGTGGCAAGAAACAGTTCTTCGTGATTTATTGACCCAAAAGGGTAAAGTGTCGCCCACCTTACAGAAATAAATGTGCTTCTGAGCCAGTCTTTCTCCAGGTCCTGCATGTAAGGCAGATCTGACCAAGACTTAATTTGCTAGACCTGTGAACAAGCAAGGTGGAGGTGTTGCCTGCTGCGATCAGAGGGTGGCTGAGCTAAGTACTAGCTTTAAACATCGTGTAGCTGCTGCTCATGCCGTGCCATTTTGAAGGAACCTTCTCTAGTTAACTCTGACATTAAGGCTTGCAAGGCCCATTTTTCATTCTTTCACCTGTTGGTGTAGTTGTGGTACCACTGTTTTCCACCACCAACTGCAGCTTGAAGTAGGTCAGAGCTCCTTAACAATACCATAATGATAATTTGCACTTTTATAGCACTTTTCGCTTGAATTACCCAAGTGATTTATAGGAATGATGAAGAAAGCCAGGTGACACCTTTCTGACTGAGGTGATTGAGGCAGATAGAGGCTCTGAGTCACAGGGAAGTTGAGTATGAATTTAAGGAAGTCTTTTGGCTCATCCATGAGAGGTCTGAAGAACCCATGGTTCCTGATTTTGGGGGCAGGGAGGCTACTGCTGCCAAGACTAAGTTATAAGGTGTTAAACTGCATAGGTAGAGTGTGTGTGTTAGGAAATTGTGTGTGTGGGGGGGGGGATATTTAACACCTGATGCTCACTGCATTAGCTCACCTCTGAGCAACAGTACAAGCATTTAAAAAGAAAAGGTGTAAATAGCAATCTCTGCTCAGTGAAGGCAGAGTAGCAACACTTTCTTCCAGAGCCTGGCATTAGTGTTGCAGCAAGTGATTTCCAGAAACAGAAAGAAACTTAAGACAATATTGCTCTCTGGTCAGGTGCCTGCAGTTCAGTTGCTCAACAGGTGGCACAAATTAACACAGAGTAACAAAAATGGATCAGAATCCAAGTTTGTTTCAAACTGAGGTGTTTATGTAAAAAATCAGTACTGATTTTTCAATTTTTTATTTCTAATATAGCTCAAATGACCATTCATCTGGGTGAATATTTGAGGTTTTCAAATAATTATACTACCTTAAATTTCTGGAGCTTACCTGACTGGAGGTGTTGAACAGAGAACTGATAAAGCATTACAGATTTTTATGAAGACTAGTAAGACTTTTGTAGGTGTTAATACTGTTTTTCAAAGTGTTATTTTAAATCATACTTTGAATACCTGTTTAAGCTATCATGGTTCTTACTGAGTTTTGCATGACGGTTCTTCCATGGCAGATGGTTCTTCCATGACTGAGATACCTTGCCTGAATACTTAGGTGCTTTGTCCAAACCTACACAGCCAGTTTGTGGAGAAGGAGGGATGGGAAGGGAGTAAGATCAGTTAGCTTGCTGTTACGCTGCTTTGCTCTTTAAGCAAAGGGCTAAGGGCAAGACTGTCACTTTAACCGGTACTTTGCATGTGTAATGATGGTATATCTCTTTTGCGCACCCCTGAAGAGGAACAGTGAGCTACATACAGGTTAGAACCTACACATCTGTGTCTACTCCAAAACACGTTTAAGAAGGACAGAACTTGAATTTGGCCTTGACATGGGCCAGAAATGGGAAACTAACGCTTACAGCGTGGTAGGGAATATGAACGTGGAACATCATGAACATGGTTGCTAGGACCGTATCAGGGTTCAGATACTGGACCTTCAGCTGGAGCTTCTGCCAGCAGACTGTTGTCAGTGCTGCGAGTAGTTTAAGGGTTCAAAAGACTCGTGTCTTGCCCTGACAGCCAGACTGCAGAAGCTGGTGAGCCTGCAGGAATTATCTGTGACCACTAGATGACTCCTTCAGCCTGCTGGTATGGAAACTCGGAGCTGGGAACAGCTGTGGAGCTGAAGAGCTGGTATAGGAAGGAAAGGACTGTTCTTGGTCTGTTCTGAATGAGATGCACCAAAATTAACGGGTTATGTATCTTGCAACTGAAGGAAGTGTTAACATGGTTTTTAGTTTGAGTTGAGGTAGTTACAGGATAATATATACCTCTGGAAATCATTAATTTGTGAGGTTTGTTGATATGTACTTTGAAAGAATTTGCAAAACAAAGGTCCAGACCTGCTTAAGGTCAGGGCGGATTTATTGAGGCAATGAACGTGTGAAGAAGCTAATTTTACGAGTTGTACTACTTCTTGACTAGACTACAAGTGATATCTGGCTTTGCGTCAAGTTCCACTGTTACAACTCTTATTTTGCAAGCTTTCAAAAAAAGAAAATCCACAAAAAACTCCACCCAAACCAGCAGCAACATAATGCTATCTTTGCCTCTTTTGCATCTTGTAGATGGATGGTTGAATCCTGTTAGGCTGGAAAAAATTTGAACAGACTGTGTTGAAGTTAAGGCACAGGCAGAATTTCCATAAACTCCCTGCAGACTTCACTGCATACTCAGAGGGTTCACTCACCCTACAATGCTCAGGATTAAATAATTTCTCTGTCATTTAGAGACAGCATAAACAATGCTTCAGTTTCATGAACGTGTATTTGCCAATGTCTCTACTAAGCATATAGTCACTTTATCAAGGTAATTGGATGATGAGGTGGTACTGCTGTTTCCCCATGTGTTTTTCTGACATCCATTTTTATTTCTGAGGCTTAATAAGGAATCATTAGTTGCCATTAAATATGTCCAGTTTCTGGTGCAAAGCGTGTGCTGGATATGGCAGTAGTGCACATGGCTGATGATATTTATTTTTTCAGTATTGTTTTTCTCAGCCAAGAATCTCATAGAGATGAGCCTTGGCCCTGGACTATGGCTTGATCTGGGAAGTTTTTGTATTATTCTTTGAAGCTGTAATGTGTAAGTGCTTCAGTGTTCATTGTAAACATAGCACTAGTCCTGTCCTTAGTATGCATTAAGATCATATATCTACTTTTAAGTAAGGGTCAGGTGTACCACCCTTTCCACTTCTATCATGTTTGAAAGTTTTCTTCAGGTAAAGTTTTTCCTTTTCTCTTTTTAAATCATAGAATCATAGAATTGTTAGGGTTGGAAGGGACCTTAAAGATCATCTAGTTCCAACCCCTCCCACTAGATCAGGTTGCTCAGAGCCGCATCCAGCCTGGCCTTGAATGTCTCCAGGGATGGGGCTTCCACCACCTTTCTGGCCAACCTGTTCCAGTGTCTCACCACTCTCATGGTGAAGAACTTCTTCCTAACATCCAGTCTGAATCGCCCCATCTCTAGTTTTAATCCATTCCCTCCAGTCCTACCATTACCCAACATCCTAAAAAGTCCCTCACCAGCTTTCTCGTAGGCCCCCTTAAGATACTGGTAGGCCACTATAAGGTCTCCTCGGAGCCTTCTCTTCTCCAGACTGAACAACCCCAACTCTCTCAGTCTGTCCTCATAGGAGAGCTGCTCCAGCCCTCTGGTCATCCTCCTGGCACTTCTCTGGACATGTTCCAGCATGTCCATATCTTTCTTGTAGTAGGGGCTCCAGAATTGAATGCAGTACTCCAGGTGGGGTCTCACGAGAGTGGAGTAGAGGGGGAGAATCACCTCCCTTGACCTGCTGGCCATGCTTCTCCTGATGCAGCCCAGGATATGATTAGCTTTCTGAACTGCTAGTGCACACTGACAGCTCATGTTGAGCCTCTTGTCCACCAGCACCCCCAAGTCCTTTTCTTCAGGGCTGCTCTCAAGCCAGTCACTGCCCAGCCTATATCAGTACTTGGGATTGCCCCAACCCAGACAGAGGACCTTGCACTTGGTCTTGTTGAACTTCATAAGGTTGGCATGGGCCCATCTCTCCAGCCTGTCAAGGTCCCTCTGGATGGCATCCCTTCCCTCCAGTGTGTCAGCCGCCCCACACAGCTTGGTGTCGTCGGCAAACTTGCTGAGGGTGCACTCTATGCCACTGTCCATAAGACCTGTTGATAAGTCCAAAACCCCTTCTGAATTAGCTTCCAAAAATGCAATTCTGGACTAAGTTGAGCCTTTCCAAACCAGGACTAAAATTTTCTTGATGCATACCTCTGTCCCTTGTGAGGGTTATGTTTATCCAGTGGCATGTTGGGGTTTAGTTCTTTGGATATGTTACAAAGACATGATATAAAAGCAGCTGTTATATGGGATTTTCAGTTACTTTCTATTTATGCATGTAGGATGTGTATAATACATACAGTTCTTCATATATATGCAAACATTCCCTATCTTTTGCTTGCTTTCTCACTTTCAAAATACGCATACCTTGACATACCTGCGTAGGCATCCTTTCCTTTCTCCCTACCTTCTTTTCTTCCCCAAGACCCCATACTTCGGGATTTGTAAATTTAGAAGCTACGCTATAGCGATTTCATACTGTTCTAAAGGAAAACTGCATGACCCATAATTTAAAACTAGACTAATATTTGTAAATGAAGTATGATAAAACTGATGAGAAATATTGAAATAAAGAAACTGGTTTTTGGCATTTGCTTAAATCATTTCCATCCTTCTTGCTGCTTCCGCTTCATTATTTTATTTCTTACACTGCATGTTCCATTTAACTTGCTTTCTGAGATTTCCATGATTTTCTTTATTTACTTAAAAGCCATAATTTTAAGGACATACTTTGTCTTGCTTAATTGAAAGGTCAAGGAGGAAGGTTCAGGGGCAAGGCTAGGGAAGAAGCTGATCACCATCTATTTAAACTTAGTTGGTTTGGGTGAATTCTGTGCTTTAGTCTCTTACATGCAGCAAGAGAAATAAAATAATTAGTAATAATTATGCTGCAGCATCTTAATACCAAACTAGCAAAATAAAAAAAAAATTAAAGGAAATTTAAAAAAAAACCAACATAATCCTGTAGTTCCCATTAACTTACTACTCTTAAAAGCGTTTTATTGTTGGATTTACACTATTTTTCCTGCTGCTGTCAGTGATGGTTGTAGATATGAATAGAAGGCAGCACGTAGCATGGATCCCAGTGAGGTGAATGAGCTGCATTGGAAATTTAGCATGCTTGAGCTAATCTGGCAGTGGAAATGACCTGAGAGACTTAATTTTATTTAGAACTGTGGAAAGGCAGAGGCATGCACGTGTGTCGGTCCTATCTGCCCCGACCTCTGCTAGGTCCCTCTTCTCGTTCTCCTGGGCCCCAAGCGATGTGCTGGGATGTGTGCAGGTTGTCGGCTGTGAGGGCATCTGGCATTTTAAAAATTATTTGGGCTACTGCAGCAGTTGGGAGCACAAGTGACGGTGGTATATTTTATGTTCAACTTCCTCTCTCAAGTGACTGAATTAAAGCACGCAGCAGTACTGACAGCGGCAGGGAAAAGGCTGAGCAAGGTGCTGTCATCCCTTTGCAGACCTCTAGCTTGCAGGACTCTCTGTGCTTGCCTGCCTGCCTTTCTGCTTCTTCCTTGTTCATCAGCTATCATGTGGTGATAGAATAGCCAGTCCCTCTGATATCTCTTTGTTCCAGCCCTTAGTACAGTAAATTTTCAGAATGGTCAATTGGCGTACTCTGTAATGTTGTGTCTTGGTGTGCAAAGTCCCAGGGAAGGGAGTACTGAGAATGGTTAGGCTGAGACAGATAATGAAGGTTGTATTGAGTTTGTTTAGGGGAAAAAAAAAACCAACCCCACAAAACAAACTCCTTGAGAGTCTGAGAAACTTTTTGAATGAAGAGGAGAATTTTATTTAAGACAAGGTTGTACAGCAGTTTTACTTACACAAGTTACTGGATTTAGGATTAAGAAATAAAGCTTCATATATTTCTTGTCCGCTTCCAACAGTTTTCCTCTTAAATACAAGCATTTAATTATGAATTAAGACTTAATTGTAAACTTGAAATCCTGTAGAGAACTCTTTGCAGGTGTCTTTGAAGAAGTTGCCTTTTTCATTTGTGTATTGGATTAGATAGCTGTAAAGTGAATGTGTCTTAAAACAAGAGCTCCTAAAACTTCGAATTGTTCCTGCAAAAACCTAGGAGTATTTTCATGCCTTAACCTTGTATTTTGCAAAGGTCTGTACCTGTCTTGCAGTCAGCTGAAGCAGAGATAACATTGCACTAGCGCTTTCATGGAGTTTCTGACAACTGGAGTCTTTCCCAGTGTCAGTTTTAGAAGTCAGGTTTTGTTTCCTAGTGCCAATATTGACACAGTTCTGAGATGGGTGTATTTAGTCTTCATTCTGAACAGGGTACGTTCTTTGATATGCATCCAGAAAATTGTTTTGGTGTGGGTGGGATTTCTATTGTACATGGGCACGGGGCTTCCCTCTAGGATTAGATTTCCTCATTCTCCCAAAGCTGCTTTAAGATGAATGCGTTCTGTACTGCCGAGAATTGGATTTGGTGTAAAAGCCTGTTCCAGTGCATTGCGTAGCAACTGCCTAGGCCACCCTACGATGCATGAGAAGTCCTCCCCAACCAGGGTGACCAAACTCCTACCATCTTCTTGACCCTTGCTGGCCTTCAGAACAGGAAACCTGTGGGAGAAGAGTGCTGGAATACTTAAATAGCAGTTATTAGTACTAATACCTCATTTTAGGATGATACTGGTGCTAATTTCTGATTTACTGAGAATCTTTGAAGTCAGTCATAATCTCAGTGCATCTCCTCTCCAGCATAGTATTTCCAAGTAATTTGCAACTAAACAATCTATTTCTGGGTTGTGGCGATGCATCGTGCTGGACAAGATGACACAGTGGCTTTTTGCATGTGCAGTAAGGAAGATAAAGAATCCGTATTGATTTAATATCCCTAGCTGAGGTTGCAGCAGAAACTCTGCATAAGGTGGTGATAGATGCCTCAAAGTAACACCTCACACTGGCCAAGCTGGCAGCCAGGAGTCTTCCTCAAGCAGTTGAAAGTTGGTTGAGTTTCCAAAGAGATGAACTATTTGTAGCAGGGCTTTTACAGCCTGAGATGGGCTGCAGCAGGTCCTGTGTTCAAGTGGAGTCCTGATGGTAACTAGTTGATACGTATTCTGAATTTCTAAATCATTTCTGTTATTCCCTCTCAAATGTAAAGGAGCAGCAATACATAGTATTCAAATACAGTGCTTGATATTTATTTGAACGTAATAGCCATTACATCTGTGTGATTGACAAGTTATCTAAGTTTATCTTGTGGTCTGTTTCTGCATTAAGCACTTTCATTAAAATTGGTAGAAGTCTGTAATACCTCAGTTTGTAATAGAATACAGAGCAAGTTTCATAGATGGGATTGCACAAACCTGTTGAGTGTTATTCATTTAAAAAAAAAAAACCCAAACAACAAAAACCTCAACCCGGCATTCAATATGCATAATTTTGTGTATACAGGAGTTCTGCAGTCATCCTTGGCATTCTGCTGTTGATGATCTGTACCGCTAGAATGGGTAATAAATACTGAATAGTGTTCTTTACACTATATCTTGTTGTATTATTTTTCCACAACAGCTGAATCTTACTGCAAATGCTTTACAAATATGTTAACAGTACATTCATTATTACAGAAGAAACAACTTTTACATTTATATTGTGTTGGAGACTCAAAGTATGCTTTTTTTGTGTAATAGATATGGACATATACAGATCAGGCATAGTAAGGAAGTCCAGCTGGAACCTGAAGAGTGTCTTGATGCCACTTTTTCCTATGCTGGTATAGGCACAAGAACTGGAGCGGGAGCTTGAGGGGGGATTGTCCAGAAAGCATGAAAATTAACAGTCCCGTCTTCATCTATTTTTGTTTCCTGACAGTTTTATTAAAATAAAGGCCTTTTTTTTAATTAAAAAATACTTAAATAATAACTAGATGTCTGTGGCCTTTCCTTACACCCCCTCAAAACCTGTTTTGGTTGTCCACTCTGATAAGGTCTATAAGTGCATGATTACATAGCATTGGCGAATGAAGGAACATACCATGCTGTTCAGCAAATACAGTCTACAAATACAGGTTAATGGTTAACTACACTTAAGTCTGGAAATGATCGTATAGTAATTACAGTTAATTATGAGACGATAAAAATGCATTGCCATGCGATGCCCTCAGAACACTGTGTAATTTCAAAATGTGCATTAGATTTGAGTATTACAGCATTGTCTTAAGACAGAAATACTGTTCTTCCGTCTAAAATCACCAAAGAGCCGTCATGGCTAAGTCTGGTGTTAACGTGCAGGCTCAACTCCTTGAGTGAAAGTTCATATGTGTATCTCTAAAGAAAAATTAATCTGTTTCCATTTTAACTGCAGTGATAACTTGTCCAGCTGAGTGGTTTGTGCCTGTGCTTGGCCCCAGAACAGCACCTAGAGCAAAGGTAGTTTCTCCTGATGCATTTTTGGAACTACTTTGGAGCTCGTCCCTCTTAGAGTTGCCTTTAGGCAACTCCTAGCATGCTGCATTTGGACTTCTGCGTATCTCTTGGCTGTGCACCAAGGTGTGGTATTTAAGAGTGCGCTGTGCTCCCCTATGCCTCTCCTCTTCTGGGGCAGCCTCTGTGAAATCAGGATTTTTATAGCTAGTTTTCCCTGCCTTTCTGCCCTCAAATAACAGGCTGTGGCAGAAGAAAGAATTGGCTCTCTTGATTATTATTTTTTTTTCAAGACAAAATGAATCTGTTCTTCATCCCATCGTCTATATCCTTTTTATAATACTGCTAATAATTTTTATTATTATTGGTTTGCACCTTCTGCTGAAAGTCAGATTCTGAAAAAAAAATAGTAGCTTGTATGACAGGGACTTCTGTTCGCAGCCAAAGTTTCACAGGGTCAACAGGAGTGCTGCAACGAGTGAGGACTCAAAGGCCACAGCTCTTAAGTGTTGGTCTTGAGAATATTTACACTTAAGCATAACTTCTCCTTCTGTTGACTTCAGGAATGACTTGTGCATTTGAAATGGAGCCCAAAAGGTAAGCCTTCACAAGTTGGTGACCACAGGAGGGGGAGGCAGGGTGTAAATGTACTGCTGTGAAGGGTGGCATTCATTTTCCTGCCCCCAGGATATCCATTGGCCACACAGGTGTTCTGCCCGGCCTCCAGTTACTGCTCCAGAAGGATGGGTGTCTTCTGGGGGTCCCCTGGCATATCTGCCAGCCCCTGGGGAGGTCTTGGGTACTCTGGCACTTCTCACGTGCTCACAGGCACTGAAGGCCTGTTTTTAGGCAACATCATCCCATCCTAACTAGCTTGACTATATCTTAGAGTAATGAAATCTTTACTGAACAGGCAAAATTAAGATAAAGGTACTGCCTTACAGACTTTAAAAAGTAGCTTTTCTGAAACTCTTAAAAAAACCGCAATAATTACTGAAATTGTTGTCAGGGTCGTGACCAGCCACTGCACCAGTCTCCCAAGGCAGTCATGATTATCCTGGGTGGTTTTCCTTAATACACTGGGGATGCTCACAGTGTTGGAAGACATGTTAAGGAAGAGGTTGCAGGACTGATGGATGACAGTGGTTGAGTTGGTCTGTGTGTAGTATTGACGGAGGGGAAAAAAAAACAAACATTGTCCTTCAGCCCATTGGGGTTGCTTCAGTTCTCTGTCAGCCTTCCAGTTAATAATGTTGTTTAAGAAACAGCTCTGTGGTATCTGTAAATGCCTCTTATGAGGAGGGGAGAAAGTACTTACAGAGATGCTTTCTGTAATTACGTATTAAAATAAATACTTGCATCTCTGAGTGATTGCACAAAGCAATTAAGGACCCATGACATGATCACTTCTTAAAAAAAAAAAAGTGGATTTTTTTTTTTTCATCCTTGTAAGTTTGAATTGTTTTTTAAAGTGATTTGTAACTGACTGCTCACTGTTATGGTGAAACAAATTTTGGGTAACTAATCATCATTGAATTTGTTACATCATAAAAACGCTACTCCTGCAGTGAATTTAAAGTTGCTTTCTACTGTATAGTACAGAAACAAATACATGATTTGTCAATGGAGAATAATAATCCCTACCTGACACGTAACATTCCTTATTGCTGCATTACTGGGGCTGTTCACAGAGGAGTTAACCAGTATTGTCCCTTGTTTTCTAGAAAGCTGTAACAGGATGGACATCCTGGGGTGCCAGCACTGGGTCAGTTTCACATAGCCTCTAGATTTTTAAAGGAAAAGCCAATTATGAGCTGCAGCACTAAACATAACAAACTTCCCTAATTAAGACCCAGAATTTGCGGTGATGCCTACTGAGAGAGTACGCTTCCTTGAGGATTCCTGTGTAGGAAGGGTTTCCTCATGCAGCTGACTCCTCAAAGGGATGGGCGCCATCACTGACCAGTATCCAAACATATCCATTTTCATGGGTCTAAGTAGAAAAAGCTTTTGGGAAAGCCGTGAGACCCTCTGTAGGCATGTGGGCTACCTGGCTTCTTGCCAGCAAAGCTCCACCCACTTGATTCATAGTAAGGTGATGCTGCCATCCCAGCACAGCTCCTTTTTATTGCACCCAAATTTAGGTGAGGGCTGCTTTGAAACTTGAGCTATTACCTCTTCTGTGTCATTTCCATGGACCTGAAGAGGAAGGAAAGAACTAAAAATGTAACTGAAGGCACACGTGGATGAAAATCATCAAAGATCGCAGAGCATCACAAATCTGTACATTTATAGCAAGTTTATGTAATTTGTGCATAAAACTTGGTGTCGTGGTAGTTTTAATGTATTCTTGAGATGAAACAGGAAAAGCATCTAGGATTATTTTTTACTTTTAAAACAAAAACCCAGCTTTACTTTAAAACTTTTGTAAGTCTGTTTTTGAATACATCTCTGTAGACTTGTGATCATACTTAAAATAGTATCTTTATTTCCTTAATTTAAATGCAGTGCCTCCCATTTTGAGACAAAGTCAAACTGGAGGGGGGTTGGGAAGAACGTAGACTCACTGTGAGAGTCCCTGCTTTCCTTCATATTTGTTTGGATCAGAAATCTTACTCGGGTGTTGTGCTTTAGTAAAACCATTGGCTCTGTCAGAGATAGTATATTGGAAATGTATCTGGATACAAACACACTGGATATGTTTGGAAGAGGATGGTTTTCTTTTCCTGCCGTTTACCTTGATTGTAACCTTTCGTATGTGGGTTAATCCTGCTGCTCTCAGTGTGTGTAGCTACTGGCTTTAGTAGAAAGCCTGATATAGGGTATGCACATAGTCTTCTAAATATACACAACAGTGGGTAAATGTAGAGCTTGTGAAAAGCAAGTCTTGTCTAAACTAACTAGGAAAAATATTTTTCCTGAAATTTATTTGGTACATGTTTCTGTACTTTTCTAGATTGTCAGAGTGCCTGGCATCTAAGTTTTTCCATTCCCCCCCACTCACCCCTTTGGGGCTTCTGTGGGAAGCCTGTCCAATAAAACTTGGAAGATAACTTAGGGCAACACTTCTGAGATTTTATTTATTTTTGTACACTAGGAAATAAGAGACTGCAAAGCTGTTGGCTAATGCTGGAACAGCAGGTTGGGGGCAAAGTAATTTCTTACTGTTAAATTGCTGGGGGGTGTGTTATATATTTTTAATACCTGGGCCCATTATTTAGACCATCTTTTATAATCTGTATAATCACAAGGTGTGAAAATAGAAGTAACCATTGTAGTTGATTTTTGAAGCTGACAGCTGCGACATAGGAAAAGGTATTTTAGTGTAGAGTATTTTGTGGCACTATGGTTGGTGGGGTAGGGTTTTTTTGTTTTGGGGTTTTGGGGTTTTTTGGTGTCTTTTTTGGTTCAAGATTTTGTTGAGTGAGTGAACTTAAAACTTTTTTGATACTTCTTTTTTTCCCCTTATGCATTATCATTCAGTATTTAAGTGTTCTGTAGGATTAAGAAGAATTAATAGTCATAATTTTTCTGTTCACGATACTGTTTTTCAGTCTCTTGTAAAAGAGCTCTAATTTTTTTGTACTAAAGTCTGTCAGATGATTTAAAAACAAAACAATGGAGAAGACTTAATCATTAATTTTCTTTATTTCTTTCTGTTATGAGGGCATGTTCGTGCTTTTTCCAATTTATTTTAGGCATTTAAAGAGAATTGTATAAGGATAAGGATCCTGTTCAGCTGAACATAGCACAAATGAGCCTCGAAAGATAAATGGTACACCCAAGCGCTAACCACATAGTCACAGTTACTTTAGATTATTAAATGACGTGGTTATAGTTCCCAACATAGGAGTGCTGCAGCGATTTTTGCACACCTGTCTGTCTATTCCACCAAAATGCTTCTGCAAAACTAGAAATGCAGCTTGAAAGGTGGCTGGACTAACTCAGGAAGAACGCCAGTGGGAGATGGAAGAGTGCGCTTAGGAATTCCCGGTAAATTCAACGTTATCATATGGAAAAGGCTTGTCAGGCTGCAGGCTAGTTGTAGGGTTTCTGTGACAAATTGCTGAATGCAAAAGCTGGAAGAATGATAGGAATGTGCATTGTTTGTCCTGCTCAACAGCAGCTTGGGGTAGCGGAGTTAATTGGGTTCTTCCTAGGGTTTTACTGTGCTTCCTAGGGTTTTAGGCTTGATTCTGCCCTGTCTGGCAGCTCTGCCATCCTCTTGGGCTGAGTGTGGGAGAAAGGGAAACGGGTCACAGGCACAGAAACTGGTCTTGCAGACAAAACCTGGCAGGCAGCTTTGGTGACGCGGAGCTGAGGCTGCGATCTGTTTATCTGCTTGTTGTTCTGTCGGCTCGGCGGCGGTAATGGGACTAAGAACTAATAAAACTCTTTCTGTCGTTAAAGTGAGCGCTGACAGGGAGATCATCTGCTGAGTCAGAGAACGTCAGTTTTACATTGCTACTACTAGGAGCGTGTGCACTTAGGGAAAGGATATTTACTCGTAATGCAATTTTGTGCACATATATTTTCTCCATTTTGTATAGTAAATAGTAGTTTGGCAGTGCAAAGGCTTTCATTTGAGACAATCCGATTTAAATGTATGTAGTTAAAGAAATCCAGATGAGATTTTGAAGTGAGTATTGTTTGGAATAATAAAGGGGTACACGTACATCTGTGCTGGCGTTGAAATGTCCCTCGTTACTGCTGCTTGCAGAATTAATGAGACATCAGTGTATTGATTTTTTTTTTTATTTATTAAATAACATGTAGGTTGCTGTTGTGCATAGGGGAGGACTGGACAATTTAACCAAAAGCAAAAAAAAGGGTGTCTTGTGGAGTATAAAGTAGCAGTATAACAAATTTCACAGCTTAAATTTTCTTCTTTTGCAGTCTCCTGCTTGTTCAGGTTATGTATGTATATATATAAAATATAAACCACATATGTATGAAGTTATTTACTATATACATATTTTGTATATTGCATACTAAATAGGAGGCTTGAAAATCTCCCCCCCCTCCCCCAGCACTGGGGTTATAGAAGTGAAATCTGAGCCCTTCCCAGGGTTTCTCTCTAAATATCTTCATGCTTCCATCAAACTCTGGCTAGGCGGTTTGCTTCATGCCTGACACTTCACTATTTCAGGAGGCCAGGAGTTTCCATGTCATCCTTTAGTATGCGCTGGTCTTTCCTCAGCAGATGAGGAAAGCAGTTTCAACTGCCTATATCATTTTATTACAAATGGGTTGGGGTGCAATGATGAATATGGCTTATAAGCTGTATTACAAGTTTATCCTAGACTCTGCATGTCATAGTGATACAGTGGGCAGCTGAACCTTCTCATTCTAGCACAGTTCCAACCGTTTGGGGAAAAAAAAAAAAAACCAAAGAAACCAAAACCCAATACAAAAACTAGGCATCCAAGAACAGTGGTTGCTTCCTGATGTGTCCTTCTTTTTAATGAAGTTGGACAAGGATGCTTTTTCAACTTTGTGGTTTTTCAATTCCCATGCATGCGACTTTTATGTTTTCAAACATTCCTCTGCAGCTATAAGCTTTGTCATCTTCTCCTCTGAAGGAAAGCAGAAACCACTGGATTTCAAGAATTTGTGACGTGCTAATGGAATTATCATACCATCTAACTTTCCGTATCTGTTGCCTGAGTTGAACACAGAATATGAGTTGGAGGTATGAAAGGCTGCTTCCCCAAATACCACACAGCGAGCTATAAAGTTGTCTAATCTGACATCATGGGTGGAGGTGTTTCTGTTTCCATTCCCAGGGTGACTTTTCAGTTTTCCAAGTGTATTCCATTGCATGAGGAGGATCTTTAAGAGGATCAGGGTTCAGGAACCATTTCCTCAGTAATCTTCTGCAAGACACCTGAAGTAAATGACTCATACAATAGTGTCTTAATGTTCTTGGCCTAACCTGTAACTTAGGGATGCCAAATGTTTGGTTTTGCAATATATAGTTACAGTTTGTGGAGAGGTAATTTCCTTTTCTCCAGTTGATTCAGCCTCAAATCAAACATATATTCCTTTTGAAGACACAGTTCCTCTGATGTCCTTTTTTGGTGTTTGAATTTGTGTGTTTCCTTTTAGATCCTAAAAAAGAGCAAATCCCACTTGCAGGTTGGTGGGGTTTATTTGTGGGGTTTGTGTTGTGTGTATGTTTGGAGTTTTTCTGTTTGCTTGTTTTTTTGCTTGTTTTATTTTTATGTCATTTACTGTGTGTGTCTCACCTAGAGCAGTTTGCATGTCTTCAGCATTCCACGCAGCCCAAGACCTTCCTGTAAGATCAGGGTTTTTTGTTTGTTTGCTTTCCCCTAGCAAACCATGCGGCTTCCATGGTTCCAAGAAAACCAAATCAGACTGGCTTAATTTTGTTCTCAACGAGAACAAGTTTGATGAACTCCACAGTCAACTTATCTTTATAGTGTGAATCCAACCTTCTTACATGCTTTTTTGTTTGTCCCACCTTGTCTTACAAGCTGGAGACATCAGGATTCAAGTGTTCTAATGCTCAAGGTGGGGCGGGGGGGGGAAATACTGCTTTAATATCACTCAATTTGCATATTTTAGTCACTAGAGGGCAGACTTGTACTTCTCGGAATAAATTAGTAACTGCAAACTAATAATTAATTGGATCCAAAGAAGTAGAAATAGTTGCCTAATGAAAATAAATATATTTGATGTATTGTTTTTTTGAATAAAGCAAATAAAAAAATTGCCCTTTTCATTTTAGTTAAAGGTGCTTCATTAAGGATTTCATTGTTGCTGTGTTTTCTGAATTGCTTCAGAGCTCTGAAATTTGCTTGCTCTGATTTACTTGAAATAACACTGACAGGATTGGTGGGCAAGCTCGATACCCTTCCGTCTCCCACTTTGTATGTACATTACCTCATAGAAACTGTGTATATGCATATGTTCTGTGCTCAAAGTCTGCTGAGTCCACTAAATTTTCCTTTCTGTGAGCTAACAAAAGAATATTGCAAGTAGAAATTGGCCTGATACTTGGGGCTGAAATCACCATTATTGCACTATATCTCTCTAATTCTTTTCCCAGTATGAAGTTTGAAGACTGTTCTACCATGCAGGTGGGAAGCATTTTGCACTGATAAAAGAGATGACATACACCAACAAAGAATAAAGCCAAACTTTGTCTTTTTGAGGTACAATGTGGGAAATATCTTCCAATTAATGGCTTTAGTAATTTTCTTTTAAATGACATTGAGATTAATGAAAAGCAGCCCTCTCCCAATCTTAGGATTTCCTGTCTACTTACTTGCCTTTGCTGCACTTTCCCTTTTTTATCCCCCAGTAGCGGGTACGTTAATAAAATAGAGTAACAGAATTGATTTGCTCAGCACTGTCTTGTGGATCATAAACATAGCTCAGTTTTATTGCTTGTTATCTCCTATTTCAAAAACAGTGAGAGAACATCCGGGATGTGCCTGTATTGTAGTAAAAGGTTTATTTAGCAATGGTGTTACCAGCTTGATTACTTGATAGAGACATTAAGTGTGCTGACACCTGGCATAAGAATGCCAGTAGGGAAGGGATTATCAGCTATTTGTGATAAAATTCCTTTTCATATACAAGAATTTATAAAAATAGTCTTCAAAGAGATGTTGCTACTAACAGCTCCTCCTTTCATGTGTTTTATGCTATGTAATGACTATTTTAAAGGTTCAGCTCTTAAAATTATGTTCATTTAAATTCTTGACTTCAAAATTCCTGTCTTTAATTAAAGTAACCCCCAATGATTCTATTTAAAAAAAAAAAAAAAAAAACAAACAAAACCCAAACAAATAAAAAAAACCACAAAAAAAACCCCAAAAAATAATCTTGCAAGTGCAAGTCCGTGAAGCTTCAGAGTTAGACACCAAACTACAGAGTTCATAATGACTTTTATTTGAAATCATACAATTGTTTAAGTCCCATTTGCCTGGAGTCTCCTCTGGTCTTAAGATGTTCTCTCTGTAAGATAGTATCTTCTACTTACCTTAGTAATAGTATAAGTATCTTGATAGAAGACAGCAACAACACTGGAAGGGCCTTTTCTTATCTTTCTTTTTCCCTGAGGTCGCTCTCTATCGGTGCGTTTTCATTTTTGACTCTTGTGCTGTGAAGACTGGTAAAACATCCCCCTGCGCAGGCCCTGAGAAGAGCAGTGACCTCAGTTATGCACAGCCATACCTCTCAGTTCTGGCAAAGACCTGTTGTGAGTTGCAATGTTCAACAGAGACGAAGCAAAGGACGTGCACGTTGTTCACACATAAGATTTAAAATGTAGTAGGATTTCTTCCTTTTAGTACAAAGAACTCTTTCAGCATCTCTTAATATCTGCCTTTGTTTCTTAGCTGAATAATTCCTGCAGCTTGGGTGAACGGACACTAAATTTGTGGGGCTCATCTATAAGGGCTAAAATGTGAGATGAGTAATAGTTAAGAAGAATATATGCAAATGGAAGATATTTTCCCACCTCCTCTCACTTACAAGCATGTTACCATTTCCCTGTAACAATAGCAGGTACAGCATACGCAGATCGAAATTATGATACTTGAAGGTGATACTAGACTGCAGCATTGTGCTTGGCTGATAAGAGCTGCCACGGCAGCCTTCAGAAGGTGTTTGCTGAAGTGGTTGACTGTTGCAAGACACATCACGAAGACACCTTCATTTGAATAAACACTTGAGAAGTCACAAAGGCTTTTGAAGACTAATTGACACTTGTATTTCAGCTTGTCTTTTCTGGATCTCCTTGTCTCCCTTTCTGCCTCCCTGCCTTCCTTTTTCACTCTGCTTTGTGTGTCCCTGGGCTGCGCAGCTCTTGCTTTTCCAATGGTCGCGTTCACTTGCCTTGCTCCGACTGCCCTCTCTGTAGCTACAACAATGTAGCTACATTCTTCTGGATGTATGCTTCTCTCCTCCATACTGAAAATATAGCTTTAATGTTTTTATTTCTAAGGAATTGATGAGTCTTGGGTGAATCGGGGTTGAAAATTTAAGAACAGTTTCTTTTCTTACCCATTTAATGCACTTTTAAGAGCTAGTGCTCAGGGAAACAAACAATACTATTACATTCAGGTATTCTGGTGTCATCAAATGATTAACCTTCGTTTGCACTAAACATTTCATGCTCTAGGTAAACATTTTTTCAGTGCAGAATGTGTTGGACTACAGATGATGTGGATGATCTACAGCTGCTTGCAATGGATGGCTTTTTGGGAACACTTGGAGAATTAAGAGAATTGGTTAAATGGAATTAAAATTTGCCTCATTCTGGTTGACAGTTATCTGTTTATAGTTCCCAGGAGCTTTTCATTGAACAATAATATATTATATATGTGGTACTAAATATCAGGTACTGTACCAAGATTCTAGAGGTATTTTAGACTGGGGAGGACACTAAAATTAACGTTAGGTGTATTGGAATTAGACTGACACACCTTCAGGACCAGTCTTCCTGTGCTTCAGGTGTCTGTGCACAGGCATCTTCCTGGTCTCATTAACTTCATTGCTACTGTGTGGGTACTTATTTCATGGTTAATGTGTTCCCACACGGGTAACTGGGAGCTCTTGCTGTTCTCTCTCAGAAGTTGTTGCATAGCAATAGCAGTACCTATAGCAATTCTGTGGCTCTGCTGTGCCCACTTCACAGGCAAACAAGCACTGTCAAACCACCTCTTTGCTCTGCTGAATAGCCCTGCATCTCTGGGAGCAGGTTCCATATGCTGGCTTGGAGAAGATTGATAAGGCAAAGAGGCTGGTCCCTAGTAGTTCGGAGTGGTCTGA
This sequence comes from Alca torda, assembly GCA_008658365.1. Taxonomy (NCBI): domain Eukaryota; kingdom Metazoa; phylum Chordata; class Aves; order Charadriiformes; family Alcidae; genus Alca; species Alca torda. The sequence continues at coordinate 95,930,202 of CM018076.1, forward strand.
AAGAGCCCAGGAGCACACATAAGGAAGTACCACTGTTTTTTCAACTATCTTTTCACAGCCATGTTTGCAAACTTATCTAAGCTATATAAACATTCAAATAAAAGTAACTTCTTATATGGATAATGTTAGGAATTATTATGCCTTACACCAACCTTTGTCTTAATTATAAATTCTGTTGCATGACTTTTTTGGGGGGGTGTAAGCTGAATTAACCTGTGAAAGTTGTTTTTTCCTTTTAAACGGGTTATCAATTGGATATCATCAGATCAGCACATATATCGCTTCCCCTTTGTAGGGGGGGAACAGGGTAAGCTGTGGAGAAAGAAGGAAAATTTCTTTTGAAACTCAGGATGAACCCATTCTCTTTTCAGTCCTACCTCCCCCTCTCTCTTCATCTAGTGTAAAGCAGGTAGCAACAACCTGTACTAATTCTGGTGGATGCATGGGCATGTCAGTAGGTGTTCAGATGAGATGCCTCTATGCTATTTTCTTCTCTTTTTTTTTTCCCTTTTTTTCTTTTCCCCCACCCCCAGCTTCTTAGAATTAAAGTCCCTTAGGAGTTACCAGGCAAGACTTGGGATCCACTGGGAGGTGATGGTGAAGAGCACTTTCCATGCTTTTATTGTCTCTATATGATTCTCAAAGTCTATGTGGACAAGCCCCGGACAAGTTGGGGGGGATTGTGTTTTCTGGTTTGTGCAATTCTGAACTATACCCAGGATCATAACTTAGTATATGATCAGCAGGGATAGTTTTCAGATCTCTAGCTTCTTTGTGAGCCTTTTCCAATTTGGAGGTTGGTTACTGTTTTGAATAGCTTCCTGTATGGGACGCTCTTTAAGCTACGGGGTCATTAGGCCAAGGGTTATGTTGCTTGAGCGTTTGGAAAAGGCTGTATGTGAAACACAGAAAGTTTTGTTATCGTACCACTTTCTCCTGAAAAAGCTTTTTACTAGGGGATGGTATTTGCTGCATCGGTGGCTCTTAGTGAGCTGGTAAATGAAACTGAGCCACTGCTGTGAAGCCAGCTGTTGCGAGCTGTAGGGATACACCTGCAGGTTTGCTTGCAGTTCCCCCTTGCTTGATGGTGTTTCTCAAACTCGATCCCTTCAAAAGGAGAGGGTATTTGAAGCATTAGTAGGTGCCTTCATCGCTTCCATGCTAAGCTCCTGGAGAGCGTTGGGAGCGGCCACTTGGTTTTCAGTTACTTGTGTCTCCATGACGCTTCCGTTGCCCATAGAGACGGTGGCTGCCTGGGTCCTGGGGGGCTCCTGAGCACATGTCCTCAGGCTTGGGCAGGCATCTCTGGCCTGCAGCGCTTCCAGACTATAACATCTTCACTAGGAAGAATCTCTTTGCTAGAGATTAGGTGAATACTTCAAAATCTTGAAGTATTTCTTCTGCGTAGTTAGCATTAGTTTCAGCAGCAGTTGTTGTTCATCCAGGAGTCCAGTTGGGAAGAAGGTGGGTAAATCTTACTCCTGTCAAGCTAGAAGTAATGTAGAGTTGTAGAACTCAGAGGGTGCAAGTTGTTCATCAATAACATGGGGCAGATCTTCTAGGTACTGTGAATTGGTGTAGTCAGCTGAAGAAAGTGGCCTTGCTGAGCTTGTGACCTGTGACTTAAAGGTAACACAATTCAAGAGTGCGGTCGTTACTTGTGGCATCTAATACTATCTCACTGTTCAGGAAGATGCCTGCTTCCCCATTTTCCTGCAACTCAAGCTGATGTTTATATCTTTAATGTAGTCTTAGATTAAGCCTCAGCGAATCCAGTATTGTGCTGTTTCCTTCATGCAGAAATTGAGAATTGCATGGCACATGTTGAGCTCTAGACAGTCCTTATTTGCTTTTGTCTCTGGGCAGCAGCTTTGTTGGGTTAGGCTGAGTTGGATAACCATTATCTTGCCAGAATCTGATTCAGTGTCTGAGCCTTTTAACAGTGTGTTCAGTTGTGAACAAATGGGTTGGGTAATGTCACTGGTCTGCAAACCTGTAGCTTAAAATTTGGCTGTAGTAGGATAGCTTTCCATTACTATAGTGGTGGCCAGCCTACTGCAGTCACTTGCCAGCTGCTGCTGTGTCCCCCTTTGTATGGTCAGAGATGCTGGTCATTACATGTTGGGTACATGGCTAGGCATGTGGTAGGACACATCACGCACATTGTTTTCACACATGGAGACTTCTGTATGGTCACAGTCTTCTCCAGATTGTGGACACTTGATGAGTGTTGTGGTGTGAACACCAGTCTGGTGCTCTGGTGGCATGGACCTTGCAGCAGGCCACTGATAGAAGATACGTTTCAGTATAAAGTTTTGATAACTGAGTGTCTGCAGCTTCTGCTGGGAATACCCTTGTGGTGAGGTAAAGTAGGTGGACTCCACCAATCTCCTTTCATTGAATTTTCTCCATTCAAATCTCCTATTATTTGACCTTCATAAGCCGAAAATGTGCTTGACCTGGCTTTTGCTGTAGGCTAAAGTGGGCATGTATGGTCAGCTACGCAGCTCAGCTACTCAAATTGCTGTAACTTAGTTCTTTTTCTAAGCTCATAAATCCATTTAACCTAAATCAAAGTAGTGAACTTTGTAAATGATTTGTCTCGTGAGGCTTCAGCTTTCTGACTTCTTTCATGAGAAATCAGACCGGTTTTTGTGACACACTGTCACATATGTCATGGATGTAAATTTCAACATTTGGTACAGCTTTATTCCCATGGTATGGTCTGAGCTTTGTGGTGTTGAGGAACCAGCCTAAGCTAACTGACAATAAATGGTTCTTAAACTGAAATAAGAATTGGAAGCATCTGAGTTGGTTTTAATTTACTAATGTGAGTTCCTGTGTAAATAAAGGCTTATCTTTGTATATGTAGTGTAGCTTGCACAGCCTAAACAAGTAGGAAATTTTAGAAGACTGCTGATGCGGATTTCCATAATGGCCTATGAAAAGTTGTGACATGGCTAATTTGGAGAAAGGAAAATGTCAAATATCAGACACTCAATGAGTGATGTAACTGGCTTCTAATTTGATGTGGAGCTTGCTAACGGTGCGTCTTGTCACTGAGCTCTAGCAAGCTGCAGCATAAATGGTCTTCTGAGATGCATCTTGCTAGGTGTTAATGTCATAAAGCGATTCATAATTCGCAAGTCTCTCTCTCCGAGGGTAAAAATCCCCTTTCCAGGTTCTTGTAAATACATGTGTACAGTAGAATAAATAAGTTTGATAGAGCCACAAAATCCAGAAGTTGCATGTGTTAGACTGTATCTCAGCTATTTCAATTTAGACATTATGTCACTGTATGTATAATACAACAGAATAAAAAGCCTGATTTCTGGCAAATTACTTACTGTTTACTTTCTCCAGTGAGACCATTTTTAAACACTTTCGGCATTTCCATATGTTTTTAGTGTGCAAAGCAATAAAAACTGCATTAGAACTTTATTGTGTAGGAGTTAAAAACCAAACAGAAGTCCGTTTTTCTTTACCCATTCAAGGCGATAACAATGCGTACAGGATGCTCAGTTGTACTGTAGAGTCTACAAAATATGAAATTACAAACGTAAATGTATTTATCTTATTTATCCTATCTTATCTCTCTTATTTATCTTTGGCTTTGCTGGGGACTCTATATGGTGAAGAGAAGGTCCAGAATAACATCATAGAGCAGTTCAGGAGCAAAGGTCTTCGAGCATCATACAAGCTGTCAATTTGTTTTCAATCCTTCAGCCAGATTTGATTTCCATAGCCTTGTATAGGTATTGTAGGTCATTATCTCAATTGTAAAAGCTGTTTTTCCATGCAACAGGGAAGGCACAATCTCACATTGTGTGAGGATGAATAAGAAAGCCCTTTGAGTACACGGGTGTCAGTAATTCAGTAATGGTCTGTCTGTATTCCCATCTCCCATGCATGCTGATTTAAATTACTTTTGAGTCTAAGCTCAGTGTAACCTTATATATTTTTATGGGGTTTCTCTGATAATACAATAGAGATTTCAGGGCTTCCTTAGCAAAACAAGACGGGGGGGAGGAGACCCCAAAACCTGGCATTTTTGTTTGGTTTGATCCCTTATCTCTTCTCCAGAGAAATGTCTTTGCAGGCTTGTGGGTTTTTGTATGTGGTGGCTATTGCAGACACAGCTTGTTTATAATTTTGTGTGAGGATACTGTTGTCTTTTAATGAATGTCAAGGAAAAAAGTTAATTACTTAAATTCACAGTCTGTTTAATAAGAAGAGATGTTTTCTCAGGCATTACACTGCTTTCTAAAGATGTTTTTGAAGCTGAACAGCATAAATTCAAGCCTACAATTCTCTATAAGACAAAGAGGTAACATCATCTCGGGACTTCAGGAGACAAGCTGTGGAGTTTTGCCTGGAGTCGTCCTGAGCACTAGCAGATACTTAGTGTACTTGATGTGCTGTTACTTGCATAACAATAAGTGATGGCAGCTTTTACTACAAAAAAGATGATCTCCAAGGTGTGCTAATACATCTGCTGTCCCATTCCCCCTCTCCACACACCTGCCTGTTTTATCAACCTTAGGGGAAACACCTAAATAATAACAACTGGAAAATATTAGTCTTCAGGGCCTTTTTATTTGCTTATTCATTATGCCACCCCATCTCTCCTCATGAATTTATGCTGGTTTGTAGTTAGTTCACCACTGTGGCAGATGTGAGTCTTGCAGACAGGAAAGCATACACAAGTTGTAACTTTAAGCCCTTGGAGAGGAGGCTGGTGGTGGACTAGCAGTGGGCTTTGTGGAGTGGATGGGGCCATGTATGACCCCGTGCTTGGCACCGCTCTGCGGCAGCTGGGGCTGTTTCAAGTGAAATCTCTGCTGACTTTGGTGATGTAGGAAGATCGTTGAGGTATGTAGTGAGGAAGGCAATCTGCAGCATAAAAAAACCACAATGCATAGTGGTTAATCCTGTAGCTGGAAGTGCTTGTCAGCTCAGCCACACCACTTGTCATCCTTGGACATCGGAGGGACACCAGTGCTCACCTTCCTGCAGCCCCTCGCATGCAGCAAGAAGGGCCCAAGATGCCATTCAGCGCCCTGGTGGCTCTTACACAGTGTGTTGCCCTGTGGTGGCCACAGGCAGGGACGCGGGTCGCCAAAGCCTCTCAGCTGCCATAAGGTAGTGTGATTAAAGGAACACTATGAGATGGTGACTACTGCATTGACCTGGGTGTTTTCAAAGACAGCTGTGTTCATACAGACACAGCAGGAGTAAGGAAGACTTGGCAGTTGTTGTTTGGGTGCAGTGTGGGGTGTTCATTATTTCTTTCCTCGTCAGCACTGGACAGTCAGTGTCCTGTCCTCTTGGCTTCTGCTCCCCTCTGTTCCAGGGGATAGCTGAAGTGTTCTGGGCAAGGAAAAGTTTGTGGGAAGGCTGGTGGGCAAATAGTTTTCCTGCTGCAGCAAGTGCGTTCACTGCAGGAAGGTGAGAAGGTGGAGGGTGGCTGTTGCTGTTTTGCTCTGTAGTTTAAAGCTACCTGCTTTGGTACCTGATGCAAACAGAAAAGGGAGTTTGGCTTTGGAGAAAAAGTCAAGTCAGATTTGCCACATTTCAGTAAACCAAAATTACAGCAAATAGGAAATATTCCACGATCTGTGATTTCGTTGTATCATTTACAATTGCTTTGATATGATCAGTTCTTTAATTGATAATTGATGGTGCAGCAAATCATTATTAAAAGGGCAAACCTTGATGTCATTGCTGTGCCATTTAACAGAGAAAACAGGAAATTCTCCTCCACTTGAAGAGATCTAGTCCTTAACCGCAGAGGAAGGGGCTTCATCAGCAATCGTTCTCTTCACAGGAATAGTATTTGTATTGATAGTTTCATTTCAATGAACTATATTTTGACTTGTCTGCAGGCACAGCTGCAGTTTCTCCTTGGCTGGTGGCAGAGTAGCTAGATGTAAAACCTATGACCTAACGTGTATACATAGTTAGATGTAGATACATCTTATCTAAAAGTCTATCTGTTTCTCCATCTAGGAATATCTGCATAGGCATAATAATACATTTTATAAAGCTCATAAAAAATATTGGAGGCATTCACAAAAACTCAATTTTACATGTGCTTAAACAATCAGTAGAGATCCCCAGTGGCAATCAAAAGAACTAGGAAAAACAATATTCCTATCTTTATTTCTTTGTGGTCATAAAGATAGGTAGATAAAACCCATATTGCCTACCTGTAATCTTCACTATCCAATCTTCTTTGAGGTGTGGCTTATTTGTGAAGTAGCTTTCTTTTATGGTGGCTGGAGGTTTATTGTTTTGTTTTTTTTTCTGCCAGAGAACTACAGAAGCAGTTTTCACCACCCAGCTGGAGCCAGACTTGGAGTTTTTTTCATGAAGCCACTTCTTCTTTGACTGTCGGTTCAGAAATGTGAGTTTTAAATAGGTGATAATGAGAACCCAAAGTTTAAATAACCTGTCTTACTAAGAGGACTTCTCCTTTCAGTTTTTATGGACCTCTGGTGCTTTCTTCATGGTTCTCGAGGAAACCCTGCCAAAAGTAGATATAATGGAACAGTGCAGACTGAGATCCTCTGCTTGTGGCAACATCATTTTTGACTGCAGCTCTTCCAGTTTACAATTTTACTCCATATTTTTTGAGGTGTATAAGGTTTATTAAAAAAGAATAGCCGACAACAACAAAACCCCAAATGAAAAGGCAGCTGTTTTCCATACTTTTCATATTCATAATAAGCACAAAGAGCTGAATCCCAGGCTATGGGACTTGGCAGCAGAGGGAACCTGTGTTTTATGTGTTAGTGCTCTCTTTCCAGACTTCAGTGTCAATTATGAGTGCCTCCGTCAAATGTTTTCCTGCAGTTTTGGTTTTTTCCTTTTACTTTTCTCTTTAAATCAGCTTTCTGGCTTGTTGTGTTACTGGAAGTTGCTACTGTGGGTGGTCTTGAGGCATCATTCCTTTCAAGAAAATATTCAGTGTGTAAATGTTTTACTGAGTACTTTGCCTTCACATTTTGGGGATCTTTGTGCTGTCTGTGGGTTTTTTTCTTCAGTGGTAGGCCTGTGCAGTGGAAGTGTGAATTAAAGATAATTAAAGACTTTGGAAGTGGCGTACTTTTTCCTCTGAGCTGACTTTGCCCTTGTACTGAGAATATTTACAAAGATGAGAACCCATTTGCTCTTCCTAAGCTTTAGCCAAGTGTTTGACTTGTCATAATTTAGCTGTGATATAAGGCAAACTGAGGTATTTAATGCTAATGTCAGAAAGAGTTACCAAGAGCTACTTTTCATAAATCCAGTTTTAATCTTTAAAACTGGAATGAGTCATTTAATATGATGCAATGAAAACAGAAAAGCAGGAGAGATATTGAAGCACAAAGGTGTCAGTTCATCTTCCTCTTTCATGTTCCATAGAAAATCTTTCCAGTGAGGAGGAAATTTTTAAGCTGTCTGCAGTGTAACTTCATGAAGACACTGTGGCGTTTCCTAAAGAGCAGGAATTCAGGACTCTGTTACTGTTGATGGGGGGGAAAAAAAAGATGTCCTTAGAGTCCACTGAACTAGAGGAGTCCCCCTGCTGAGTTCATACAGTAGCATGAAGAAGGTAGGATTGATCAAATACCTGGCACATTGAGAGTTAAGTCCACTTCTTTCCCTTACCATAATGTGCAGTTTAAATCAGCGGAGGAGCTCAGGTCATAGATAATGAACATAGCATAGGTGGTAGGATGTACTCTGTACAGGAGTACAAGGAACAGTAAGCAGTGTAATGAGTATTTTCTTGTCCACAGTAGCCTGCCATTATTGATACCCAAAGTGTTCAGGAGAAACCCATCTGTTTCCCAGGCTTTTGAAAACGTTGGATACACATGAGGATAATTTTTGGAGTGATGAAAGCCTAAACTAGTTGTGGCTTGTTGGCTGGTATTTGAAGAGCTTTTTTTTTATACTAAGATTTTTTTATGATCTTTGTTTATTAAATGGTAAAAAGCATCCAGCTTTGAGTTGTATTGCATTGTGAATGGGCATCAGCAGATAAAAACAAAGGACCACTCAGTGTTTCAAAGATGGAGGTTTCTGAGTTACTGATTAATGTATGTGTCTGCATTCACATATCCATGAAATCTACCCATTTTGAGATGACTTCGTTAAGAGCCCAGCATTTAATAAGCAAGTATCCATAGCCAGGCTTTAGAGGCTTTTTTGTGTTCCAAAGTACCTGTTCACTTAAAATCTTTTAAAAAGAAAAGAAAAACCATTTCCTGCTTCCTGAGGAAGTTTCAGTGGAAACCAGCACTACTCAGAAGGAACTGTCTCGGATGATTTTAAGTGTTTGATTCTTTAGTGGGCTGACTTTAGTCTCTTGCAGTGAGGTCCTTTGTGTCACCAGCCTAAGGCTTATGAAAGACCCACGTATCACAGGGATTGCTGCCAAATTAATGCATCCCATAGCAATTCTAGAGTATTTAAAAGACCTTCCACCTGTTTTCTCACAAACTCCAAACCGTGGCAAACTACACAAGTTAAGGTTATTTTTGAAACTTGAATTGGAAAGTCCTGTCCAAGCATATTGAGGTCCTTGGGCATCTTCACTGTTTACAGTAAGCTTTTGATCGGCAAATCATGTGCGGTTGTCTGTCCAGTTGCTTATCAGCTCACCTGGGACCTAGACTTCCATGGAAGACTTTTTTGTGTTTAGGCCCTTCAGCATAGAGAAACAGACTTCTGAACTGGCCTGTCCACAGAAGATCTCTGAGAATGTTAAACATCTGGGTTTTAGAAAGAATTTGTTCATTAAGTGCCAGACACTCATATGTTATTCTTACATTACACATGTTACATGACCAGGAAGTTCACTTGCTTGCTCTTCCTCTCTCGTTTGCTCTCTTGAGGTGGTTTGTTTTTTTTTTTTTTTTTTTTTTTTTAGGGCTTTCCTCAGAATCACGGTACCTTCATGCTCTTCCCCCTACTGAAAACCAAACTTTTTAAAAGGTCAAAATACAAGGGAAAGCTTGGAATAAATTCAACTCTCATTCCCAAACAAAACAAAAATACCATGCTATTTTCAAATCTCATGGATTTTTTTATTTTTTTTTTCAAGTTGTGGACAGGTGTTTGCAAATTTGGATTTGTAGAATAGGGCATGTTTCTGAAAAAATACAGGAAGAGTTGAGCCCAACAAGCTGCGCTACCTGTTCTTTAGCTACTGGTATTTCCAGCTCTTCTGCATTTAGAATTGCTGGCAAATATGGTAATACGGTTGTAATCTCAAGCTACTATGGGTCAAGTGTCATCATTCTCATGGATCATGTAAGAGGAAGAAATCAGATCCTGAGGTATTTAATTGTGCTCTGAGGCACAAAGAAACATCTGGGAGACAATGGACTGGCTGACCTCAGCTCCATCCCTGGGAGGATTGTGGCACTGGTCCTCATGGAAGCCATTTTCAGGCACATGAAGGACAACAAGGTGACTGGGAACAGCCAAACATGGATTTCCCGTGGGTAAATTGTGCTTGATCAGTGTGGTGAAGTGATAGAGACAAGGTGCTGTGGGCAAAGGGGGAGCAGAGGGCCTTGTTTACTTTGGTAAACTAAGGTTTTTGACATTTCTGTTAGCATTCCTGGAGCCAAACTGGATACGGACTCGTTAGATGGACTACACAGAGCATGAAAAATTGCATGAACCAGTGGTTCAGCACTGAACTGGCAGAGTTACTGCTGGTACCGGTGCCAGTGTTGTTTAATATTTTCATTAACGACACAAATGATGGGATGGAGTGCGACCTCAGCAAGTGAAAGGCGACATCAAATTGTTGGAAATAGTGGATATGCAGGAGGGCACACCTGCCATTCATCAGGACTTTAGAAAGCTGGAGTAAGCTGATAGAACCTCATGAAGTTCAACAAAACGAAAGGCAGAAAACAGCTTTGCAGAGAAGACCTGGGGATCCCAATGGGCAGTAAATTGAATAGGACTCAGCAGCATGACCTTGTAGCCACAAAGCAAACTGCAGGCTGGGCTGTTTGAGCAAGAACATAGCCAGCAGGTTGACAAAAGGAGATTTCCTGTTCCACTTGGCACTTCTGAGACTGTGGACCCCTGTACAAGAGAGACTGAGGAACTGGAGGAACCATAACCAAGGACCACTGAGGTGGTTGAGTCTGGAGCACGACTTACCATGAACGGCTGTGAGAGCTGGTTATGTTTGAGCTGAGAATAGGCTGAGAGAGGCTCCAATTGACTCCAGCTATCTGCAGGGCAATTATGAAGAAGGTGGACCTAGACTGCTCTTAGAGGTGCACAGTGAAAGGACAGGCAAGCGGCAGTAGTCACAAGTTAAAGCAAGGGAAATTCGGGTTGAGTATAAGAAAAATATCTTCCGTAGTGAGGATGGTGGAGCAGGTGTCAGAAAGGCAGTGGATTCTCCGTTCCTGGGCAGGTATGAGCAGCATGATCCAGTTTTGAAGCTAGGCCTGCCTTGAGCAGGACCAGACACCTCCAGGTGCTATGAATGTAGTCTTTAATATTTCCCTTTTCTTGAAACAATGGAAACTAGTAATTATATAATCTAATTTTAAGGAAAAAGACACAAAAATATGTTGCCTTAAATCTTTTACGTACAGCTCATGTCAAATTCCTGGCTTTGGATCTTTCGAAGTGGACATTGCTGAATCATGTGATTGTGTTTCCATGAATTAAAAATAAGCCAAGTCTTTCTCCTTAAAAGAGGCTGTTATATTCAGCAGAACTCGTTGTGGTGATGCATTTTTGCAACATTAGTGAGTATGCATAAGGCTTTAGAATGGGAGCATTGTCTATGGCCCTGCTTACTTCTGATGGTTTGGTTTGGAGTTTGAGAGAGAGATTTTTAGGGAAAAACTCTTGAAAACTGTGACTTACTGCATAAATCTACCTCTTTGGCAAAGAACAGACTTTCTTGGTAACTTGCTTTCTTCCAGGAGTTTGGAGTCATCCATGCCCAACATCCATCAAACTTCAGGAGAAAGTGGCTATAAGACTAACTACAGTGAAGTGCCAACCATTAAATATGGGTGCATTGTGTTACGCGCTTCTCATCTTTGTGAATACAGTTTGTCATTCTACGGGCTTTCCTAAGTCATACTCTTAATCTTGTAGCTCTCAAATAAAGCAGTTTTAAAAACTATTCTATGAAAGAGACTAAAAATATTCCTCTTTTTTCTTGATTTGCTTAAGCTCTGTGGGTTTGACCTTTAGGCCTTTTCCATCAAAAGAAGTAACTTAAGACTGCATGCAGAATTTCAACTTATTTTTCACCTCCATCTACGTTTCACCTGCAAAAAAAGCAGTAGGCTTGGGCGTGATGTTGTGTGGCATCCTGGGAGATGTTCTTTGCTAACTTGGCTCAGATCATTTTGATGCACAGGCTCTGAGTGGGCACACACTTGAGAGAATACACAAAATACTCATATCCCAAAAAGAGCTAGTAGCCATGAAGACAAAAGCTTCCATGCCTTCCAAATTGAATGCATGTTTTTGTTTAACAGATCAATAACGCAACAATTTAGGCAGCGAGATATAGAACTATAGGACTTTAAAATATTTTGATTTTGTGCTTTAGATGTTAAAAGGAGAGTTTAATGTACTAAGTAACTGAGGCCACCATTTTGGGGCTAGACCTGCAATAAGATAATATGCTTCCTTCTGAGGATTTTTTAAGTAATGTTGTTTATTCCTTCTTTTTTTTTTTTAAATCTGTGTGTTATGAAATGTTACTACTCTATGGCATTGTGTATGCCCTGCTCTCGTGTTCAGGGGCAGCTTTGTGATTTTACGCATCTCTAAATCTTAGTGTTGTTTTTTATCTAATCGCCCAGAGGTAACGGCGCTATCCTATAAATTTTCCAGGACCTGTACGTGGATTATTATGTTGAGGATGTTGGATAAGCCTCAAATCAGATGGAGGCATTCCACAGTGTGTTGAAGGGCTTGTAGGCATTACAAATGGGAGACTGCTCAGGTCTGAAATGAGACACGTACAGGTTTGTCCATGTAGTGTTTTGTCGGCACAGTCAATTCGGGTTGCCCAGCGAACTCCTTTGCTGCTGGTGTTGTGAAGGGGTGATGCACCTGGCTTTCTCAGGCTCCACCACACAAGAACTACAGCGATCACCTGTGTGGGGTGGTTGGGTTGTCACTGGCCGTTCAGTGCGTCGGCACGGGTGTTTGCCTGCAGAGTGGTACGTGCGTCTGCGCTTCATTATCTTGAATTCTGCAGCTTTGTGGAGACCCGCATGGAGGTGGGTCTAAAGCGTGCCTCACTGGGGTTGTTTACTGTCTCTGTAATTGCCCATGTAACAATACACAGAAAGATTGCTGAATATGAAGGTTTTCTTTTCAGTTTCTTCATCTTATGTCTTGTGAAGGGAGAGATGGCAGAAGGGAGCAGGGGCTGGGATCAGAGTTACAAACTGTCTTCCCGGTTTCACTATGAATTTGTTTCTGGCCTTTTTTCGAGATATTTCATCTCTCTGACTCTGTTTCCTAACTGGAAAAATTATGAAAATATCAATGTTCCCACCTTTTATTAGGTGGGATTGCTTTGAAATCTTGATTCAAGACACAATGAATAAGAGCTACACTTCCCCCCCCCCCCCCCCCTCCCCCCGGTTAATTTGATTCTGCCACAGCAAGGGAGCTTAACAAGTCTTTCAGTAGAAAAATAATAGATGATGAACTTCAGTAACAGTATGTTTTTAATTTTGTCTCTGTCTCAAACTTTATGTTCTAATACTTCCTCTGTAGAGATAGATACAAATTTATGTGTCTATTCCTGTAGATCTATCAAAGCACGTTACAGAAGTAGAACATCTTTTTAGGCTCTCAGAAGTCCATTGTAAAGAAGCCCAGATATTTTCATTGGTTGGTTGGCTACCTGGCACTGACTTCCATATTTGTGTCTGGGGATTTCCAGATGGAGATATAAGCACATAGGTTTCTTTGCATACATATTGAATTCAGGATGTGATGTGCTCTGCCTGTTTTCCACAGGTTGTCTGCATGGTGTAGACCGTAGGTTTGACGTCTTCCTGGGCGTACTGTACTGCATGTGCATGTTTAGCCATTTTTCAGGATACCTAGTCAGCCCGATTCCCTATACTTGGAGAATAAGAGGATATTTGAGGTGGGAGACGGAAGACCTGGAGTAATTGTTCCCATTATGAGACTAATCTGAGAAGTCACCAAACTTAGCTGGATATCAAAGGTTTTGGCCCGTGTAAGATCACAGGTTGGGCTGAGTGTAAAACAGAAACCTCTTGATATTGCACTGTGGATTTTTGGCTTGATCTGGTGTGAGAAATGCTTAGAACATGCTTTATTCTCCAGGATTTTCTCATACGTTCAGTTGAGGCCCTAATTACTTACGGACTTTCAATGTGTCAGAATTTTCTCATGATAAGAAGTCATTAAGTTGTACTGAAAAAGCTCTAAATAATGAACTGAAATTTATGCTCTGATTTGTTTCTATAGATAAGATGGATAAGATTTTTTGCCCTTTTAATTTCTTAGTCCTAAAATCAGCTGTCTTTTGGCCCAAATTCAGTCCATCAGAATGCTTAAACTTAGACTTAATTTAAGCTTCCGCTTATCATTGCAGGACCAAGAGTTGCATGATAAAATAATAGTAAGTGATAGAAGTAACAAACTTTTTTAAAAATTTCAAAAGTGGGCAAAGTTATTTTTAAATACTAAATTGAAATAAAAATGAAAATAACCACTAGATGGCACTTGAAAATTGTATATTGAGATAGTACATTTGCTTTCAAAATCATTACAAATTTTGATAGAGCCAAAAGGTTTTCATGTGGATCTGCATAGTTCTGAGATGGTGGTGCTTCCAAAACCAGTCAAAGTTCCTTTAGCTTTATCTCCTTATTCCGTGATCAAAAAGTAAACCGCTCACTAGTCTTCATTAAAAGCTCTTTTCTGATGCTTAAAATGCTGCCTTTAGAAAGAAGAGAAATACCCGTATAACTGATAAATGTGTGCAAATTCATTTGTTTTCCACTTATTTTTATTTATATCCAGCTTTCTAACAAAATTCTGCTCTGCCCTGGTGTTTTGTTTACCTTCTTCAGTTATGCTTAACTTGAGATATAACGTATTGCTGCTTTAATATTTCTTGTAATATTATTTTAGGTCAATAGCTTGGAAATTAACCCATAGTCTGGTAGGGGCAGGTTCAGGGAGGGAACAGATTCCAAGGGTTCACTTTTCACTAACTTTTCACGTTACCCACTTTATCTCTTGGTAGTGGGAGAAGATGGAAGGAGATTGTGACAATTCGATTCTGCAGAAAACATGATAGTAGCTAGGAATTTATCATCAAGTCAATCTTGTGGTGTTTCTTTCAGCGATGATCGCACAAGCCTGTTTTATTTGACATTTTCATGTAGCCTCTTTATTGTTGTTTCTGAGATGCATAAGAGTTATGTTACCATGATTTATGAGCTAATAATACTGAAGATGAGCAAAGCTGAGTAAATAGTCTCTAGCCATTAATTTGATTCTTCTTCCATAGGAGCTGTTTTGAGGGGTTGTTTGGGCAACTGTCTTAGCCTATTGTACTTGAGTTGAAGACAGCGAAAGTAGACAAACTATAATACTGGCTTGTGCAAGGATATTTTATGGCCTATTAAATATGTATTAAGGGACTAATTCTTTCATTTGCTCATACAGCTGTATATGGTTCCCCTGACACTGGTAGTAATTATGAGTGAATTTTATTATGAGAGCTTCGTTATGCACATGGTAAACCTTAGAATGGATTACAGTAGCGATGGACACAGCCGCATTGTCCCAGTTTTGCAGAAGATGCAAGGGCACAATCAACAAGAGGTGAAAAGGAGAGCTGGAACAATTTTCCCATTCATCTGCGCTCACCCTGCGATGTCTGCTGCAGGAACGTCTCCCCTTTTGTGCTGCGCAAAAAGCACTTGGCTGTGTTTCTGCCGTGACTGGACCCTACAGCAATCTGTATGCCTACTAATCCAAGATAAAAATGAAGCTTTGAGAGTGGCAAGTCAAAAAGATTGACTTTTTTTTTTTCTTTTTTTGACATTTAGATGGTGTCATCCTCTGATGGCTGAGAGCAGAACTCCAGGCCATCCCTCTTGTTGACATAAAATTTCAATTTGACTCTGAGTTCTTACCCGGTAGGTCCATCAGTGAGGATGCTGTTGCTGAACTGCAGATGCCCTCGTGGGAATGAGCTGATGGGAGTATCCATGCACTGAAATTCATTAAGTATTTCCTGTGGCCATCTTACCGGTGATCTCACTGGCTCTAAAGCTCTTTACGCAGAGATTAACTGTTTAGTGACTTGCAAAAGCTAGAGGGAACGCTGGTGATCCAGTTAACAAATGACAAAGTTTTTCATTTTAGGGCGATATTAAAATACCAGCATAACACAGGAATGACAGCTGTCTTTCTAGAAAAGCTGCTCTTCATGCAGGCTCGGGTAGTCCCAATCACACAGGAGCACAAAGCAAGTTTTTTGGGGTGTGTATGTGAATGCTCTCTCAGTTCTGGACCCTTGTTTTCATTGCTGTCTGGCAAGTATTCTCTCAGTCAGAATTTCTCCCCTGCTTTAACGTGTAAAGTCAGTGATTTTTACATTGTGCTGTTGCTATGGTCTGTGATGCTCTGCAGACAAGCCCTCGTCTCCTGTCTGAGGTGGTTGCATTTCACAGTCTCTCTGTGTCCCTGGAGGAAAAATACACTATTGATAAATTGCTCTGGCGTCAGCAGAGGGCTTTTGTGGTGTGTGTTGTGATTATCCGCGCCCCCCCCCCCCCCACCTCCGTGGGAGGAAGCATTGCAGAGTGGGTTGGGCTCTGTCTGCCTCCTCTGTGTTTTGAATTTCAGGCATTTATTCTGTTTGCCTTTCTGGGTTTGTTGGTGCTCGCTTTCATTGTGGCAGCAATTGTAGGAGCAAAAAGAAATGCTGCTTTTTGAGCAAAAGGATGCCAGAGCTTTCTGGCTGGGTGGGTCACGTCTCTTTTCACTTAGGAGCAGGGCTGGGTTTAGTAGCGCAGGTGTCCCAGTGTAACCATCCCATGGGTGACCAACTTCACCTGGCTCCTTTGCATTTGCACTGCACAGAGCATGCAGTGAGGGAAACCCCTGCCTGCTCTACAGGAGCTGCAGGCAAAGGAAGCCGCTAGGCTTATCCAGGTGGATTTTCCCAGGGGATGCTCATGGCCATGGGCAGACGTGCTGTGGCCATCGGTTGGTTGGCACATGGGGTGGTTAGTGCCTGGTGTCCCAAAGGCAGCTCTCACCCTAACAAATGCTTGTCTCCTGCACTTTATGAACCATAAATTTTGACTAGTGGAGTGTGTCACAGGAGGCTTGTTAACATTTCAGTGAAGTAGGTGTAGCTGTGGCCTGTGACTCGCTCGGCTTCTTGTTTTGTTGTTTCTGCCTCTGCAGCTGCTGAAGGCTGAAATTATTCCTGCAATAGCAAATGTCCTACTGTAGCTTAAGTTCAAGTTAAGACCTGAATCTTCAGACAACTGATTTTTTTTAAGTGACTCTGGAAGAAAGCCACACAATCTGAAAAACAATGTTAATACAAAATGATTATCTCCATTTGCTTCAAACTGTTTAAATTGCATCCTTCTGTAAGGCTCCTCTTTGGAGACGTTAATGTGTTTGAGCAAAGGCATTCATGATTTACACCCCCAAACCTATTTCTGCAAGGCAAACTTCCATCGAAGATGTGCGTTCTGCGGCACAGGGCAGTTGGGCAGCTTTCCCCTCGACTGCCGCCAACGAGAGACAACCACACGCACAAACATCGTTTTGGGTGGGTTGGCTGCTGTTTTATTTCCACAGTGCATGCTGCTTGTTGGGTTGGTTTTTTTTGTTTTTGTTTTGTTTTTTTTTTAAGTTTACTTTCAAAAGGTGCAAGCTTCCCTGCCCCCCCCCCCCCCCCCCCCCCCACCAACCCCAGGATGCCAGTTTAGAACCCCCAGGGCTGGGGACAGTTTGGAAGCAAACAACCTCCAACCCCTTCACCAGCTGCCTGGGCTCGGCTTCTGCTTGGCATCCTCCGTCTCCTCCAGCACCGAGCTCAGAACCGGGGGGACTCCTCTGAGCAAAGCCTCAAACACCTCGTTGGCTTTCCGCTGGGCCCACGGAGGTCTCCTGCAAGGGCATCGCTCAGCAGAGCTGCCAAGTGTGGCTTCTCCTTTTCCTCACAGCAGGTATTTACTGCCCTTTCCCTCTTCCCGAAACACTGGGTGGTGGCTTGATATGACTGGAGAGTTGGCACGTGGGTGCAGGAGCCCTAAAACAGCTGGCGTGCCTGGCCCCTCGCCTGTGGGAGTGGTGCCTGGCTGGCCGGTGGGACCTGCACCAGCCGTTGGGCACACAACTGTACCCCTTCGCTGTGCCCCAGTAGCCCTGTTGGCCCAGGAGGTTGCCCTGCCCCGGGCTGCCCTGCAGCTTCCTGGCATCCTGGACATGGCACAGCCGCTGGGTCCAGCACCCCAGAGGCTGCTTTTCAGCCCCTCCTCTATCCTGCGCGGGTACCAGTGCCATGATGCAGTTACTGGTCGTTTGGTCACAGCCCCGGCGTGGGTCACCGTTGGCACCGGCTGGCAGCAGCATTTCTGATACCTCCTCCTCATTTTCCCTGAGCCGTCCTCCACAGCGTGCCTCTCCTTCCTGCTCCTGAATTGCTGTGCTGTTCGGGCAGGTGTGTTTCCCGTACCCCCTCCTTCTTCTGGATCTGATACTCACCTACTGGACAGGTGCTGGGTTAGTAGATGTGCGTTATTTGGGTGTTTTGTTTTGATGTGGGAGCAGTATGTTTCTGCCAAACAGAAAACTCTGTGGCCCCAACAGAGCAAATGTTTCCTGTGGGGCCGGTGGCTTGCCATTTCATCCACCAGTTTCATTAAAAGCTTGGTCAAAAGTAAAGCGCAACCTGTTGTGCCCGGCCTCAGCAAGTCCGTTTAACAAGTGTTTGTCGACCGCGTGGCCGTCTTGTTATTTTTTGAAAATTAATAATTAGTGTTTGAAGTCCTGACTTTTTTCAGAGCCTAGGTTATATTTAGGATGAAGCATAGTAGAAAATAAAAGCTTGTCCATTTCCTAAACCATTTCTCACTTTATAAAGGCTATTTTTGTAGGTCCAGGAGCTGATTCCCACAAGCCTGGTAGTTGGTAGCCTCCAGGTACCGCTGATAAGTTTAAAATAAATGTGCTGATTTGGTGTTACCTGGCACTCAAACTGTGGAAAAAACCATAAATGGCGGGGAAAAAAAAAACACCAAACAACAACCTAATGAAATACTTCAGAGAACTAGGGACTGGTCGTGTTTATAAAGATTGTCCAAACTCCTATCTGACCACCCTACTTGCATTCAGTACATTTTGAGTACTTTTTAAAAATACATTTTAAGTTGCATATTTGAAATACCATGTACCGCTTTGCTTTCATAACTAGATTACATTTTTTTTCCATTTAACGTATCGAGTGAGAGGGACTAGACACGCCAGCTGGGGGGTTTGTTCAGCAGTGCCATTGCCCTGCATGCCACGGCCTCGGGGCGCTGGGTGTCCCCCCGCTTCCCCCAGCAGACACTCTCCTGCTGCCGCTCCTGTAGCGCTGCCTGCGAGGGACCGCTCTCCAGGGCTTCGCCTCCCTTTTCCTTCCTGTCAGCAGAGGCCACCCACTTGCGCTCTGCATTATGAATGTGGAAAATAGATTATTTGCTGATGTATTTTATGTATTCAAAGCCTGTTACTTTGTCTTTGTCAAGCTAAGTGATGCTGGTTTTCACAGAGATTTTCCTTTTTTTTCTTTGCCCTTTTTCTTCAAACTTTTTTCTTTTCTCTTTTTTCACCCTTTTTTCTTCCTCCACCTTTGCTTGTCTTTTTACTGTTTGCTCTCTTTTCCTTTTTTTTTTTTAAATTATTTTTGAGTGTATTCTCTAGACTGCAGCTACCAAGTTACAGTTTAACAAGTAATTTCCCTACTGACAGCAAGCACTTGCTGGCAGCCCAACCATGATACACTGTTAACTTGGTTTTCCAGTACAGTATCTAATGTAGCACTCCAAATTTGGGTTATGTACTGCATTTCAGGCCAAGGCTTGGTTGAAATACTCACTTGGCTGAATAAGGTACAGTCAGCTGTGTTTGTTCTCTGGCAGGGGCATAAGGAAAACCCAATAGTCAAGTTCTATGCTGTTTTGTCTTTCTAATTTCCTAATCAGTTTACTTATAGGCTGTTGTGATAGAATCCACTTCCTAAGTGTGTCTTTTGAGGGTAACTTTGTAGCAGGCAGGGTTTGCCAGTCTTTCACTTATTATAATGAGGACATTCCTGAAGGCTGAAGAACTCTCTACGAAGGAAAATATTATTTTATTTCTTCATGTTGTCTTCTATGAATGAAGAGGAAAAAAGAGAACTAGAAAGAAAAACAAATGAGAAATCATTATTTAAAACCAGCCATCATTAAAAGACTTTGCAGTAGATAACATCTGATGACTTTTCAAGCCTTATTTCTTAAATTATGCTTAAGTCTCATGGAAAGATTCACGTTCATTTAGTATCTTTTAAAACACAGTTGCCTGAAATGGTGACACAACCACATCTGGGCAGAGTATTCCTTGCATGGAATAGGCAAGTTTTTTCTGTTTTTTGAATATGAAGTTTCCTTGTTCAGTGTGTTCTTCTGCTGTCCTGTGCACTTGCTGTCTGTGTGGTTTCCAATTTAATAGCAGATTTGGGGAGAGCTAGCACTTGAAATGCCCTTACAACCATTCTGATCGATAGCTCTGAAGAATTAACTATGATGATATTAACCAAAAGCAAAACTAAATGATATGCACATAAAAAAGGCCAGTGAACAGTAGTAACAAATTTATAGCCCCCCTTTTTTTTTTAAATTTGAAGCATCCTAATATCATGCTAATGATGAATACAGTTGTTCAACATAAAGTGCTTTTCGTACTAGACAAAACATGGTTGAATTTTTTGCATTTAAAAAACCCAAAGAACATCTTATTTTTTGTGCGTGTGTGAATGAGCTGAGAAATAGTGGAGCTGAAGTTTAAAATCTAATTACTTTTATTATATGTTGCTTTTATTCCTCATTGGTAGGCCTGAAAGATTCACTTAACCCCCAAAATTCAAAAAAGTGCTTTTGACATTCTTTTGATGATCTTGGGGTTTAATTTCATGTATTAGAGAACAAAGAAAGCAAACAACACAGATCTGAGTTTAAGAGAACAAGAAACAATTTAAAACCATTTATGAAGATGGACGGGCATGTCATTAAAAATTAAGTAAGACTTGTTGCTGTGTTGCTAAGCGTTTCGTGTGGTGACAGTCTACCCCAAACCTCTGCTAGCAAACAGGACT
Organism: Alca torda; assembly: GCA_008658365.1. Classification (NCBI taxonomy): domain Eukaryota; kingdom Metazoa; phylum Chordata; class Aves; order Charadriiformes; family Alcidae; genus Alca; species Alca torda. The sequence goes on from CM018076.1 coordinate 95,950,618, forward strand.
CCATTGAGTCTCAGCATGTCCCCCATTAAACCATCACATATCCGAAAGTTAGAAAGCTCATTAATGGCTTTCCCCTGTGAAACAATAAAGAGTATATTTGCTGACTGGTCAGTAATTAGTGCCAACTAGTTTTTGTCCCTCATGATAGAAATACTCTGGTTCAGTTATTCCAGAGCTAAAAGAAATTTATTTTTTTAAAAAGCCTTTTGTATTCATGTAGGTGTATTTTACTGTCAGCAGTCTCCTTTTATTTGAAAATTCAAATACCTCTTCAGCCAACTAGACCTGTGAGAACATGAGCTCATTTCCCAGTCTCCTGCTTCTTTGTTGAAATAGCTCAGTTCACTGACTCAGCAGCCCCCAAAACACCAAGCCATTAGTGTCATAGTTCAGTCCTCTCTTCTCTCGTTGGTATTTGTTGTTATAAAGTAGTAGAAAATTTAGATAGTGTAAAACAGAGCAGAAAGTGTGGACAATACATTTGAATTTTTCCTTCTGCCCCTTTGTACTAGTAACATGCACAGAGTCAGCCGAGGGTCCAGCTGGACTCCAGGAAGTGTGGTCTTAAGGTAACAGGAAAATAGAAATTTGTTTCCACTGTCCTCGTGGAAATAAGGTGGGTGTTGCTGAAGTTTAGACATTCTTCAACAGATTACTTTCCAACAGGGACTACACCATCGTCACAGTTCGTGTCTTGGGGGTTCTACTTTTGCAGGTCTTGGATTTCTTCCTACCCTGTATTACAACATGAGCCTTAAAGCGCTTATTTACTTTTAAAGACCATTATAAGGATTTTGGTGTTTGTGGACACAGTTTGAGGAGTGCCTGGCGAGTACAGCTTGATCAGCACAAGCACTAGCAGCATTCTCGGTGACAGATCAACCATGGGGCGAGATAGTCCCAAAACTAGGACCACAGAAGTTGGTCACCTGTCTGTATCGGGCTTTATAAATAGCAGAGGAAGATGGGAGGAAAATGAAACTTAATGAAGATAACCAAACACTTGTTGTTAATGAGCATTTGCATACACTTGTGTAATTGAAAGAGAAATGTATGCTGTAAAAAGCTAAACAATCATTCTACTTTCCCGCTTCCCTCTCCACCAACCCCTATCCAGCTCTTTTCTTAAGGAATCTTACTTTTTTTCTTTGAAGCCCCATTAGGTATACATGTTTATAAGACATCCAAGAAAACTGTGATTCTTTGATTAATGTTTCCAGAACCAGAAAGGAAATAATACAGCCAGCACACAAAAAAAAAGAAAAAAAAATATTTTTTTTTTACTGGTGTAATACCTGTGTAACATTTGATCTGTATCTGAAGTAAAGGTTGGTGTAGGACATCACCCTGAAGGTATCTCTTGCTGTGAACGGATCGTGAATGTCAGCCTTGACAGGTATCCTCTGGTGATGTTATAAAGCATATGTGGCTTATTTTAAGCAAAGCTGTCCATATTTTTGTCTTGTCTTGTTGGAATATTGCTACTTTCTCCCTGGTGTCTGTCACTTCTTTGTCATCCTTGAGCTGAGAAATGTCTGGTGAAATCTTGTTAGCTGGTTTTAATTGTTTTTCTTCTTGCTAAGTTCTAAAAGCCATTACATCTAACTTAAAAGATACATGGTATTTTTACTAATACTGTAGCCGAAATTACTTTTTTTTTTTTTGTGATAGGGTTCATAAATCCCAGTTATTGCAAACCTTGCACTTTGGGTGTTTTTTATCTTCTATACTTTTAAGCCCCAAATCCTGCAAAGAACTGCCCATGACTTGTTCTGTGACTTTGTATGGAACTCTTTAATTGCCAAGCTTAAACACGTGCTTCAGTTCTTGTAGGGTCTGAGTCCATCTCTTTTTTCAAAAGCTTGCTGGTAGGGGTGTTTGGCAGCACTTGGGGATCCCTGAGACGGAGAGAAGGAGCTGGTGTTTTCGCTTGCTTCTGTCTGCCAGCTTCCCGTCTCCCATACAAAAAGGGCAACTAACATGCTATTCATGATGTGTCCAGGGGCAAAAAAAAAATAAATCAGGTAAATAAATAGAATGGATTATATTGATGTTTTGCCATTCAACAAGTAAATAATGTCAGTAAAACTTGTGCTGTCATTTAATCACGTGCATTCAGTTGACTGTGGAGTGTCTTGTCTAAGTAGTTACACTATGTCTTGCCAAAATCTTCCAGACAAGAAAATGAATGAAAGTGTTCATGTTAGTCTGTGTTTTGCATTTGACTGCATTTTTTTTTTTTATGGGACAGCTTCTCTCATAATTATATAATTGTACGTGAATATGTCAACAATTATGACAAAAATGCCCATGAAGTGTGGGGGTAGTAATATGGAAGATGAAGCAATCCAAAGGAAAACAAGTTCATCACACTATGTCAGCATCCTTTCTTTAAAAGGAAAAGTCCCCTGCAATGTAGTAGAGAATGAGAACGATTTTCATGATGACAATCCTATGTTTGACTGAGAGGCATCAGCAAAAAGTGAACACCAAAAAAGTCTCTGAAATGTTGGTCAAAACTTATGAGAACTTGAATAAGAGCTTCAGTAAAATCGGGGAAAAAGGATTTGGAAACACAGAAGTATTAAAAAATAGGAGCTGAAATAGTTCATTTGTTCATGGTATGAATGACCCCCTATTATTATAGGAAAGAAGAGAGGGCATAGAGGATAGAGTATATAGCTTGACATACTTAAGGGGTGGAGGGCTTCCAGGCCATGCTGTAAAAGTAGAGTTTGAAGTCAGTTTGTGGCCTCAGCCCTTCCGTTAGTGGGGTTAAATCAGGAGAGTTTTTGTTGTTGGCTGTTGCAGAGATTCACTGTGAAGTGGAAGCGAAGAGCAACATTGTATGTCTTTCTGTAGTACATGGTGCCCGTATAACAGCCAAGATCTGACTTACTCTGTGTCTTGGATCTCCTAAATGCTTCTTCAGCTGATAGGGGAATGACCCATCTTGGTAAAAAGCCTCTTTATAGTAGAACTGCTGCTTCAGGGTGATGATTAGGGTAAAATGGCTCACAAATTAAGAAAACAACCTAATGAACATGACTTGAATTCCTGGAGCTGAGCATACGTTTCTTTTTCAGCACTAATGTGCAGTGAGCTTTGATTAATTTATTTTAGGGGTAACTGGGTGTTAAATACCCAGCTTTATGCGTGGAAAACAAAAATTATTGGGCAATAGTAGAGACATAACGTACTGAGAGCCCCTTTGGGACTTGCAAGGCGACGGGTGGCTAGAGTCTGTGCTGCCTTGCTGAGCTCAGCGTGGAGCATAGGCAGGGCCCCAGGGGTGATGGAGAACACCTGTAAAGTACACGGTGGGATCACTTAAGTCCTGTGAAGGTTTCTCTTGCTCATTTTTCTGAGGGCAGCAGGCAGAGAGATGCTAGCTAAAGGTGATGCTGTTGTTGAAATAGCACTGAGGCTTCAGCTGAGCTTTGTAAAGCAGGCTCATGGAGCACACTTCAAACATTAATTTAGTTTCACACTAACAAGACAGAAGGTTCCCAGTAATACTCATCTTACTTAGGAGGGACTGTAGGCAGAAACCATACGATTAGCTCACCTAGGTGAGTCAGTGGTAAGAAAGGGCTGGAGTAGCTGACTCCCTGTCATACTTGTAGCGTATTTATCCTGCTCAGAAATAGGCCACATACTTTATTGACTACAGTATTAGGCAGATCTCTATCATTTAACAAACTCTGAGACTCAGCGAATCTCTGCAGCCCACAGGAGCTGAAGTTCCTGCTTGAACAGAGCTCAGCTACTCTGTCGATTTGTGTCTGAAAATACCCCAAACAAAAGCAAATGGTGTTTCAGCACTTTAGTAAGAGAGACAGATGGGGAGCATGGTGCCATGTGATACATGGTGGAGGTCACGGTGGGACAGAAACAATGCCAAATTTACATTTTGTGATACCGGATTGCAGCTTGATTTTTCCACACTTCAGTGTTCTTTTAAAGCCAAAGTTGTTTTCGTTCTGTGTATGTGGAGCCACTTTGCAAGTCATGGGCAAAGATTTGGGTGAAGTGGTGCATGATTATGTGCCATGTAATACTCACTGAAAAGACAGGAGTTGGTTACAGAAAATTATCAGAGGAGCGGATGCTGTAAAATCGAAGTTTAAATGCGCTCTAAGTAGAAGCAGCACGACGGGGACAGCAAAGTGTGGAGCTTAATGGCAAGGTGCTGCGAAGTTACAGGGCATCCTTAACTGGTGGGTGCCAGGTACTGCTGACAAGTGGGGAGGAACTAACAATCTAATACACGTGCAGGAAAATGCTATTCTTAAATGTAGGTTAAAATTTCTGTACCTGCTTCCTTCAGCGTTCAGTCGTTTCTTCCAGCAAGCAGTGTCTGAAGGTCCTTCAGCTTTCTGTGCTCTTGGGATCTGTGGGGGAAGCAGCTGCTTATGCACGTTTCTGGTGCAAACAAGGGCACATTGCCAAAATGCTGGTGAGTTAACCAAGAAGAAACACACGTGGAAGAGATCAGCCAAAAACAGAACTAGTGATCACTAAAAGGGTGGGATACGTAGGAGCGTGGCAGGATCTGTATGGGCTGTAGCTGCTGAGCACCGCTGTATGAGATGGCTCTGGGGAGGCATTTGCCCCAGCGCTGACACCAGGGCTTGGGCAACCGGTATAAGTGCAGATGTCACAGCTTTCCCTTCTACAACTGTAGGCCGAAACATCAGTGCTCTAGCAGGCGTCTTCCAGAAAGCAGCATCCTAAAATGCAGTGTGGCCTTGCAGTTACAAGGCTTGACCTCTTTTCGTGCCCTTCACCCGAGTTAAAAACCAAGCTGCTTCTGGCTTTGCTTATGGGACCAGGACTTAGCCCAGCTACTTCATCCTACTGGCGAGAAGTCCCTGTGAGCCTTCAGCAATTTTTATTGGCTTTATAAAGATCTAGCTGGCTAACCACTCTCCAGTTTCAGTTTGTTTTGATGTTTGCGTTGATTTCTTGGAAAGCCAGCCATGCTCCTGACAGGATTATCCATTGACATTACAGAGTGTAAACAGAAGGCTATGAGGGACCTGACTCTGCTGGCAGTGCTTGCTTCCTGTGGGCTTTGGTGCTCAGATGTGGTGTGCTGACTTTATTTTTTATATATTTATTTGCCCCTTACTTGGGTAGCAGATGTTTAAGCCACCTCTTAAATTGGTAGTTAGCGTTTGTTAAGCAAGTATTTTTACTGAGTGGTAGTTCTGAAGTATGTTTTAGATGAGGACACACATACAGGGGATAGGTGTGTAAGTAAGTACTATTTACCTTCTGTGTGCATTTGGTTCTGCGGATGGTTTGTTTTCTGTGCTCTGCGGGGGCTTTTGTTGATGAGTACTTTGGAAGTGTCAGGGTAACTACTTCTGGTTGTTTGCTTCAAATTCATGTATTAAAATTCACTTCTCTTAGGCAGGGAGTCAAATTTCCCCATTGCACCTTTTAATGGCACTTGGGAAATCCTAGCTCGTAGTGTCATGGGGTTCTACATCAACATTGCTGTGTGTAAGTGCATGATCAACAGATGAGTTCCACTGCTAAAAAAAAGAGGGCAAAATACGAAAAATGGCAGTGGACACCGGTGTGGGAGCGCTGTGGAGTCTCTCACTCACTTGACTAGTGAAGTGCAAGGGCTTTTCTGCTATGTTTCAGGCAGGAGCACATTCAAGAGCTGAACTGGCAAGTGTCCTTGCTTCATGCTCTTAAATTGTATGTTGATAGTTAATCTGGCATTAGGTGGAAATGTTAAGATTGGAAAAGATATATCCATGCTGTTGTTGATAATCAAAATAAATCTCTGTCTAATATCTTGCCAGAAACTTACAAGAGTCTTGCATTAGTGCCCCATATATCTGTCACTGGTTTCTTTAAATATCTGTATGATGGTCATCTTTGCCTAACGGTTTGTTGTGAACTTATGACTATTTTTGCATGACAGGTCACAGTAATGAAAGGCAGTAGTAGGAATAAGGATCATTCGACAGAAGGAGAAGGAACTGGGAAGCGACCAAAAAGAAAGTGTCTTCAGTGGCATCCCCTGCTTGCCAAGAAACTCCTTGACTTCTCTGAAGAGGAGGAGGAGGAAGAAGAGGAGGAAGATATTGATAAGGTAGACTTGATGGTTGGATGCTTTGACAATAGAAGATTAATGGTGGTTTGGATTCTTCCTAGCTATGTTTTTATTTTGTTTGCTTCTAGCTGTTCTCTTTTGTGAACAAACACAGTCAATTAAAAGATGTGATGCTGTGCCCATAAGGCTATAAAGGCAAGTAGCAAATAACACAAAAAAGTGAATCGTCAATCATGCTTTTAAAATCTTGGACAAAACTCTGTGTTTTTTAGAGTTAGACTGGAAGAGTTTTAACTGGGTTGTTTAAATAACAAGTTGCACATCTCGATCTTGATTGCTCAAGGTGGGTTTTTGACGTGGTTTTTTTACTTGTTTATTTTAGACATGAAGTTAGCCTGTGCTTGATATCTGCTTCTAGTGGCTCTGAGGACATACCAGGCAAATGGTTTTCTTTCTATATTAAAGATTAAACAAATACAAAGATTAAAAGGGAAAAAGAAGGAAAAAGCTGCCAACAATTTTTACTATCTTTGCATGTGAAATTCAACACCCTCCAGAACGTTGAGAGCACAGGTGCAATAATCTGTGTCTGGTTTGATGCTTAGTGTTCTAGTATTGTTCAATGGCGCTGGTCTTACCCATTTTTCGTAAGGGCCCCATAATGTGACACCTTGCAAATGTACAGTAAGACTCATCCTCTGTAACAAGACATGGGAATGGCTCATGGAGATGTGATATTTCCATCATGTGGATGACATTCATATCTGCATCTCCTTGATGCCTTCCTAAGGCAGGAAGGTAGAGGTCACTGCTGAGGAGACTGCCTTGACCCACATACTGGTAAGGTAGAGTGACCCTGACAAGGATATGAAGCAGCAAAGAGGAGCCTGATACTCGGACAGTGCTTTCTGTTGACCTTACAGGTCACTTTCACAATGTGGTATAAAATAGCAGTGTTGCAGTTAGGGTAGGAGATGGTTTTCTGTCTCGTACAGAAAGTAATTCCTTTCATTCAGTCAGAACTAGCCCTCTGTGGTGTGTCCCTTTGTAGCAATGATACACTGGCCTGTAAGAGGCGAGAGCATTTTGGCAGCGTGTTCTGTTGAGATTTGCCCTCTGTCTCTGACTGGGCAAAAGTGCAGTGGCTGCACTGGAGCACAGCTCACAGGCTGAGTAATGAACAGCAGGAGATGGGGAAACAACTGTTACCTATGCACTTTCCTTCCTATGCACTCTGTAGTTGCAAACGTATGTAATTTGAGGTTCAAGGTAGCTTAGTTCACCTCATCCCACTGAGATGATTTCTAGTTCGTGGGAAGCAAGCAGGAAGGATGTCTTCCCCCCAGCCCCTTTAGGACTGTTACTAGAGAATGCTCCTCAGTTTAGAAATCTGCTCCACTTGCAAGTTGGAGTTTAAGTCTTGCAGAAAGCATGAATGGACCATCAGGTGAGGAGGTTTGACATAGAACTCTGGGTCTTTTGAACAGATTGGATGGCATTTGGAGACAGCTGTGTGTAGCCATGTGCGTCTCCCTTGTTCACACACAGCATACACGGACACTCAGTCTCCATGAGTAACCAGGGGTAAATGAGTTTACACCCCTTCCCTTTCGGTTCTGCTAGGTGCCGCTTCTTGGTGCTGACGGTTTAGAGCAGGATGCTGATGAAACCGAAGATGATGAGTCTTCAGAGCAACGAGCTCGCCGACCAATGAATGCGTTTCTCTTGTTCTGCAAACGCCATCGCTCTCTCGTGCGAAAAGAACACCCTCGCCTTGATAACCGTGGCGCAACCAAGATCTTGGCAGACTGGTGGGCTGTTCTAGATCCAAAAGAAAAGCAGAAATACACTGACATGGCCAAGGAAGTACGTACTATCTGAATGGTGGATGTAGAGAGATTTCATTACACTTTTGTCTGTTTTCTGTTTCTCACTGTATTAAATGTTTTCTGTGGGGTCTTTCTCTTCCCTGAGCTCCTCAGCTTCCCTAGTGGGATTATGGTGCCTAGAGCTGCTGCTGTTCTTGCTTTGATTCACTTGATCCATTGGGCCAGAATGAAAAGAAATTGGTCTGTGTACACAAACTAATCTGGCTCTAGTAGTCATTGGAACAAATATATGCACTTTGTGATAGATATCACCTGAAAATTCCTGCAGTACAAGCATTAACACGTGGATAAGAGTGTGGCCATTGAAAACAATAAATGATATGGTTCAGTATCAGCTGACTGTAGTGAGACATCCTTAAGCTGTGCATTTGGCATTGATAATACGGGCTGCTGTTATAGTACAGGCAGACCAAACCAAAAGCATAGTCAACAAATGTAGTCTCTTTTTACCTTTGATGCTAAAGAATTTTAAATTTACTAGTGTTTCATGAAGTACTCTCCCTATGTATTGCTAATGGCTTCTGATATAGCAACCTTTGGTGAGGCAGAGTCCGATACCTGAATTGGAGAGCAAGACACAGTCAGAGTCCTTTAACTGAGAGCAAGGAAAAGAGATTGATCCCCTTGCTTCACAAAATTTTATGTTACTTTAAAATTTAAATGAGGTTTCTTAGGAAATAGCTTGCATGGTAAGCTGGCCCCAGGAAGGCTGTGGATATTGATAGTGGAGAGTGAAAGACAAAGCCAGTTACATAGGCTGATAACATCACCCCAAACCAGATCACTGTAATTACCTGTGTGATCTAGATTGTGGGTAACCATTGCATTAAATCTTAGAAAAAATAATGGAGGGCTAGTGAGAAGGAAGAACATCTCTGTCATTCTTCAAGTAATGCTAGCGTACTGGCAGTACAGATAGCTGTGAAACAGCTGGGCAAACTATTATCTGTATCTGCCCTGTCACCCAAAGTTGTCTGCTGCTGTTAATGCATGTATATAAGGTCTGGCTGTTCAGTAGTTGTGAGCATGGAAAGGTGTGAAGTGTTCTGCGTGGCAGGTCCTTTCTGAAGCAGGGTCTGTAGTACCCCTGTAAGCCTCCCGTCTGTGACACTGTGTTGAAATACTTGACTCTTACCTTTGACCAACCATTCCTGATTTGTTCTGCATTCCCACTTATAAATTAGGGATGCTTCTTGAAATGTGTGGGACAAGGGCAATTAGGAGATCCAGTACAGATAGAGAGGAAGGAAAGATGAAAATGAAGAAAAAAATTTTGGAAGGAACAAACCTGATGTGACTGTTTTTCTTAGCCTTTTGTATTGCTGAAGGAAATTCATTCATTAAGAAGGAAAATAATTGCAGAACTTCTCTATGAAGTGACAGATCTGAAACTATTAATCATATTGTTGTAGAAATCATTGTTCCTGTAGTGATTTATTTGTTTTTCTGGGCATGAACAACAAATTGCGTCTTCAACGTCAAAGAGAAACAATAAATCTAAGTAGTTTAGATCGTTATGACTAGTTCCAAGAATGTCTAAAGAGAGAGAGCATATAATTTTTATTCTTTAAACAGTTGCATGTTACAACAATAGTTAGCAGCCATAATGTGCCATTGAATGTATTTGGGTCTTCACCACCAGGCTTGTTCTCTGTGTGTTTATCAGTTGTTTGTTTTAACACTCACTTTTATAGTTAGGTTTACTGCTGAGACTGTCAAAAATATGTTAATGTCAAGTCTTGTCTGAACCATTTATTGGTGTTTTGCTTTTTCCTAAGGAGAGCTCATTTGAAAGTCAAGAAAGTGAATGCCTTTGGAAGGACATAAAATTACCATTTCATTAGTAATCTTCTGCTTGTGTACCTATACTTATAAGCACATTGAGGTTTAAAATACAGGGATGAGCTTCCGTTACTTAAATGTAGCTTTTCAGTGCCCTTTGACTTCCAGTTTTCACTGCATAGCCTCTAGCCATTGCCCTGGCAGGATGCACATCTCCCAGAGGGGAGCCGGTGTCATATCTGCTGTCCCCACAACGCGTCTTGTATACCCTGAGCATCTGAATGACTCTTCCAGAGGTAGGAATGGACCTGACAGAAGTGGTCCCTACTGCAGGGGCTACAAGCCCTGTTATTTTACAGTCTTCAGAATGTTTTTACTATTTGAAGCCAAAGTTTACAAAGCCAGTTAGCTCAGATCAAGCATCAGGCAAGCAGCTTTCAGTTTCTCACCTGCTTAGTACCAGCAGTCGATACTATCTTAGCAGTGTGGCGTATTTACTTAACACGTATCTGGTTATATGGAAGATCCAAGATTTTGGAAGACAGTGAGGCACCTGAACACTTTGCCAAGTGGAATTATGAGAAGTTTTCTATTGGGTTGGACATCTATCTGTCATTCCCACTGAGGGGATAATTGGATCTATGATTCATTTAGGCACTTATGGAAAATCCCATTATAGAATCATAGAATCACTTAGGTTGGAAGAGACCCTTGGGATCATCGAGTCCAAACATCAACCCCACTCTACAAAGTTCTCCCTTACACCATATCCCTTAACACCACATCTAAACAAGCCTTAAACACATTCAAGGATGGTGACTCCACCACCTCCCTGGGCAGCCTATTCCAGTGTCTAACCACTCTTTCTGTGAAGAATTTTTTCCTAATGTCCAGCCTAATGTCCAGCATGTTATGTATGTTATATACATATTAGTATGTATATAGTATACATTAATATGTATATATACACATTAGTATGTATTCCTAATGTCTGGTATGTTATGTATGTTATATATCTGTTATCTATATAGTTATATATATCTATTATATATCATAATGTTATGTATCTGTCTGTACCATGGGGTGCCTTAATTTCCGAGTAAAACTGGCCCATCCTCCCTCTCTTTTCAGTCTTACGGTTTATGGTCTCTTGTCACAACACCTGCCCCAGAGACCTCATACTGTGCCTGCAGAGCTCGGTGTCAGCTTCTGCTGGTGTTTTCTTTAGGACAGGCTTTCTATTTGTATCATACAGACTTTGTAGATCATCTTAACTTTGAAAGTTTCATGACAGAGGATTTAAGCCCAGTAGCTGATAAATACTCCTGAGTGGAACCACAGGTGTTCCTGCCATTTGTTAGCATTTCCCTTCGCTGAGGGGAAAATGAATTCGGCCACTTATAAATATGCTCCAGCATTTTTAGTTACTACAGTAATAGGGGTAGTGTTCTCCTGTTAACTTTTATGGGGCTTACTGGGAATATTCAGCTGTCTTGGAAAACATCCAATGAGATTATTATTGTTGAAGCCCCGTTTCTCTTGCTAGAAAAAACGCTTCATTTTTAAATACGTCCTTGCATCAGCAAGATCTAGGCAGTCGGGATTGTTTCCTGTAGGGAGCAGCCTGATGAATCCAGGCTGCTGCCATTCAGTGGCGGAGACGAACACTTCTCCCCACGAGTGCTCGGCCAGTGGTCTCACAGGTACCGTCAGCCTGGCTGGGAGCTGCCTGTCCTTGCTACACCGCTGCTTTGGCAGCCGCCTCCGAGTAGGAGGGAGCAAACGTTCTGGCTTCCTGGCTGGAGTCTGTCAAGTTCACTGGGTGACGTATGGACCATAACGTGTAATGCAAACCCTGCGTCCTTCAGGAGTGAAAAACGGAGTGTAATATTTTCTGGGGATTTTTTTTTTTTTGTTAGATCTCTGGGATTCATGTGACATTTAATAGCCAGTTGGTGGGATTTAAGCATCCATTTAAAGTTAAGCATGTGCTAACTGCTACCCTGAGGTGTAGCTGGAATCCACTTGTGAGCTCCTGTTCCCACCACACTGGAGAAAGCAAATCTTTTTTTTTTTTTTATTTGGTGATGAAAGCAACTCAGGGAGTTGCACTGAAGCGCAGCACCTTTTTTAACCTCAGCTCTAAAGTGGCACCAGTCCCCTTGCATAACCCAGGCTTTTGCAAAACAGAAATGATACATCAGACCAATCCCACAAACATATCCTCTGCTTTTTTATCTTACCTGGAACTTCTGGATGTGACACTGCTGGTCTGTCCATGTCACTCACGTGGGAACCAAGGTGGTGTCTTTGCATTCCTCCCCTTTTAAAGCGACTTTGGAGATGTCCTTAGGCTGGCTGTGTTAAGTTGGCTGAATGGAGGAAAACAGCAAGCTCTGCTATTGCCTTTGGCGTTTTCTTGTTCCTGTGTAGCTCATTTAAGTTATCTTCTCATGACTTGGCAAGTAGAATCTATCACTTCATTTTAGGCCTCGGTCTAATAGTCACAAAAATCAATATTAAAAATCTTTCTGAGATTTGGATCAGGCCCCTGTATGCATTTTATAAAACTACTTCTTGGCCATTGTTTAGCTTCTTACATTTTCTTTTTCATTTATCTTGAGTGTTGAAGCTGTGAAAGGGTCAGATGAGTTGTCCTCCCTCAGTTTGCTCTCTCCCCTTTGGAGAATGCAGTCAATGTTCACTTCTTGGCTTTGAGAAGGAAAAAAATCCATTAATACACCAGCTCACTTGGATTGCTCTTGTTGGAAACTGATTAAAAGCTTATTGCTGCCTCATCTCGCAAATGGTATGCGTTCTGGTTCTCATTTGATGGGCAGCCTGTCGGCTTGTCAAATTACTCCATAGAATAATTCAATTACTCAAAGCAGCAATGCTGCTATGAAGAGTTTATGTACCTCATTGCTAGCGATTCTGTGCTTTTCACTCTGCAGGCTGGAAACATGATTTGTGAGTGGGCTGTGGCTTTAACAATGGAAGGCAAAGCTGCTTCTCTCTGTATTTCCTTTCTCTTCTCCCCTTCCCCCCTCCCCTTCCCTTCCATCCACCAGGCTATTTTTGTGGTGTACTGAGCTCCCAAACCAAGCTGAGGGAAAGGGAAAAGAGGTGTCGCAGTCCTTAGTTTGCAGATTTAACACATAGACCCTATTCAGAAAATACAGCATGTATGTGGGTCACCATTCCCTGCACATCTTTATTATTTATAGCCATTTCTATAAATACAGGACTTCACTCAGCGGGTTCACACAGTGCTGTGATTCTTGTAAACTGAAACGTTTTTATCCTTGCCACAGTCTGGAGGTAGCAAGTGCCAGCTGATAGGTTACGATGGAAATGAAAGCAAGCGATACAGATGCGATGGCGATCCTGCCACAAGGCACGCCGTTTATTGATCTGGGGAAACACTGCAGTGACTCTTTCAGAGGATAAGGTTTTCAGTGCTATTTCTGTATTTGATACCCAAGGGACTTTTTTTCCCCCCTCCTTTGTGTGTGTTTCTGTGCAGGCATGTGCATGAAACATAGGTGCTTCTCCATGCCATATCCTGGGCTGATGACAGCTGCGGGGGTGGGAACAAGTGGAATCACAGAAGAAACTTCCTGCAGCTGCCCTGCCATGTACTTTAGGATAAAACTGCTCTTTTGGTTGTTTCTTGCCATTGAGAGCTACCTAGTGCATGAGGAGGTATTGGGTTCCTTCTCCCTGCACTGAGCGCTGGTACTTACTGGGCAGGCTCCCATAGCAGCCAGTGCTGTAAGCCCCTATCAGTTGTTAGGCAAACATTTGCAGCTGGAATGCGTGGCATGTTCCTCTGATTCGCCCGGTCTCCACTTCGCATAGCAACACATTTGAAATACTGAAATGTGTTCTTTTTATTGCTGTTAACATTCAAAAATCTTGCTTTGGTCTGGTCAACAAGATACTTGGAAGATGTCAGTGTTGCGTTTTGTGAAGAAAGTAAGTCCCTATCTTTCCCTTTACCCCCCAAACCGTGTAGAATCCAGACCTTTTCCACTACCCCTCCATGTGTAGTCTGTTATGGTTCCGTTTTCTGCCTCATACCAAGAATATAGCGAACAACTGAGGTGTGTGCTGCATGCTTAAGGCCGAAGAAAGTTTTAAATGGTCCCAGTTTATTTTATGCAGCCATGCAGCATGGTACATTTTGGAAGGAAAGCTGGGATGATGTGTCAGAACTTACTGAAAATGAGGTGATACTGGTAGCGGTTTATTTTCGTTGTCTGGTTTGGGAAAGCCTATGCTCAAATATTCTAAAATACAGAACTACTAGAGAAAAATGAGTGCAAGGTAAGGAGCATCATGCTGCATTTATTGCTAAATGTATGTTTTCATTTCATTCAAACTATAAAGTAAACAAAGATTGGACCTGCAAAATAATTCAAATAGCTGTCTTTCTTTCCCAGAGAGTGAGCACACAAGCACTGGGGAGCAGTTCGCAGGATCAGAACTTCAGCCTGGCTCTGGGTGATAAACCCTGAGGACAGGAAAGAGAAATCCCGCTTTTTTAAATACAGCTCTACTTATCTTATTTCTTCTTATTAAATTGTGTTTGTGGTCAGACTCTAAGCATGTGATTAAACTGTTAAAAAATCAAGATATTTAAGGATTATTTGCTGTATTAAATCCTCTTACATGCAGTGCACTCTATTGCCCTGTGGATAGTATAATTTCATGAGTGGCATGACTGGTAATTTTCCTTTTCTTTTCTAGTACAAGGATGCATTTATGAAGGCAAATCCGGGATACAAGTGGTGCCCCACAACAAACAAACCTGTTAAAACCCAAGCATCCACTGTTACAAACAGGAAAAAGCTATGGGCCTTAGCATCAGACACTGCAAAAGATATACCGAGCCCGAGGAAAATGACAAAAAGTGAAGAAATGCCACAGCTTAACTTCGGGATGGCAGGTGAGATTTCCGTCCATGTTACTCAGACATAGCATTCGCATTTTGTTTGAGGAAGTGATGTTGAAATCGAACTGTGATAACCAGTTTTCTTTACTGCACATGGTACTGTAGTGCAAATAACTTTGATGTCCCGAATTAGCTTGCCAAGACTCTCGTTAAAACTCTGCGTAACAACTGTCTAAAATTTTTCTTAGTGCATGATTGCTTTCAAGAGTCAGGTACAGATGTGTGGCATCATAACCCATACCCCAATTGGGGTCTGGATTTGGTTGATTTTTAATTCCATTTTATCTGCTGTTTGAGATTTTCAGTTTCTAGTCAAAAAGGAAGATGCTGATTGTGTGCATTCTTTTTCATTGAGCATTGTACTATGATTAGTTATCTGCTGTTTACAAAAATAATTTACGGATGTCTATGAAGTTGGAAGTGTCAACATTCTTGTGGATGAATGTACTGCTGGAGCTAACTTTTTGTATTTAAATCAAGAGAAGAGTAATTTAATTTCACTTAAAACATGCTCTTTTGCCCATTATACCTCGGAGGAGAGGATTCTAACCTTTTAAACATTTAAAAAAAAAAAAAATCAAATCTGTGAATAAGTGTAGGTGGAGTGCCTGAACTGGTGAAAGGCAGATCTCTCTCACTGCTCACTTATGCACAAACAGCAGAACTGTTGCAATCATGACCTTAAAATACAGAGACATTAATGTTAAATAGTGGCAGCTGAAGAACCTAACAGCCAACATGGAAAATAATTTTTCCCCCACCACCCTTTTGGTTTTTTTCCCGTTTTTGCAGTTTGAAGTTTCTAATTATATAAATACTGATGTATTTGAAACTTTGTCCTATCCTACTTAGTTTTTGACAAATGCGTGGCAGATAGGACTTTTCTGCTTAGAGAGATCTTGAGCTGGAGAGTGGAAAACAGTTCTATGGAACAAGCGTAAAAGGATAAAAAGGCATGTACACCTTTTTGACAGTATAGTGGTATGAAAATTCCTGTATGAAATTCCTTCTGGCTATGAAGGAACTGTGAAATGTGATCAAAAGAAAGTTTTTTTGTGCTACATAGTTATGATATATGGGAGACCAGTTCTAAAAATCGCAAGCCCCTTCATCCCATTCTGCTTTTGCTATCAAGAGGAGTAATTTCTATGCTCCTAACAGGTTTACTGACTTAACACAAAGAACAAGTAATAGGTCTTGGTCTACCTGTCTGCCATCCCCTACCGCTCCTGCTGGTCTACTCAGATGTAGAGTTTCTGAGTACAGAGAGATCTTGAATCAACATCTGTCAGAGTAGAGGACAGAAAACTTAAGAATTAATTAGAAACTAATCTAATCTATTGTTTTATCTACAGAGCCATTCATTTCTGAAGGAAGGCCCTTTTGTGCGACATCTGATTTAAAGTTTTTTATTATTATTTATTTAACTGCAGACTGAGTCAATGAGCATAATAATTCATAGGGGTCTCACTCCAGTCCTTATGCCAGTGAAGCCTGACTATTTCTTGAGTATAACAATAGCTCATAAGGTAACGACAGCTTCTGACAGAGATGTTAGCAGCATCCAAATCATGACAAGCCTGCCATGCTGAATGGATTACTGTATACCAGTTTGTGCTAAATGTGTTTTGTTGTGTTCTTCTCTCCTTGACTTCATGGGATAGTTCAGTTCAACTCTGACTCTTCTGTCTAGCACAGCCTCTTTTAAAATGCAGGCTGTATACTAGCCAATGAACTAAAATGTAGCTGAACCACCTCAGAAACACTTTTACCTTTGAAGGGCCCCTGACTGTCTTGCATCTTCAAAGCAGATAGCTTCCTTAAGACAGGGATTATATGATTCCACAATCATTCCAGGAAATCTGTTTTACTTGTTGGTAGTTGTTAATCCTGCCTTGATTGCTTTTTACATGTTACATTTCATTTTGGAAAATGCAATACGTAGAGAGTAAGATCTTCCTTTTCTTCCTTTCTTTTTAAGTCCCACACAGTCCATATCTCTCCTTTTTTTTTTTTTTTTTGGCATTCCAACAATACCCACCCCACTTCTAAGCCTCTCGTTATTGTGTCAAGAGGCTGAGGTGTGGCAGCAGCACTGGGCTTCTGACCTGCAGACCCCACTAGTGGTGTCCTTGCTCATGTAGCCTAGAAGCTGTAATTGAGCATGTTTTTCTCATGATGCGGCTCACCTGTGATCTGTTGTAGGGCATAGGGCCAAGACAACTGCTGTTCACAGGTGAACGCGACCATTGCAGCGTCTACCCTCACAGCTACAGAGCTAAGTGAGCAACAGCTTTGCTATACAAATGTGCAAGATTCCCAATACTTTCACATTTCTGCATCAGAAGAAAAACATCTGAGCCAAAAAGCTTTTTAGTGAAGCGAAGGGTAGAAAAAAGACACTTGCTTGAGTAGGCAATATCTTGATAGAGATGCAATTTTTGGGTTTTTTAGAAAGAAGCTTAATTCTGCACCCAGGTAAAAGTTAGTTGAAACTGGTACCTGTTGGCCTTCTTTCTACTTAGTTCTTCCTCAGTTCTTTATTTCCTCTGACTGAAAAAATGTGATGATGAACAAGCCAGCCTGCTGAGTATCTAACCCGACTAATACTAACAAAGTGTCGTTCCCAAATAGTGAGATGGTTTTAAGTTTCTTCAATATTAAAAACTGTTGAGAAAGTCACGAATTGCCTCCCATTCTGCAAGTTAAATGTCTGTGCTATTTTCTCACTACTGTTGATTTAACTGTAAATTGCTTTAAAATAGCACTTAAAAATTCTTAATTCTTCAAACCAGTAAATTCCTAGTGGCATAAAAGAAACATTGTTGGGCTGAGAAGGCACTATAAACATATGGCAGTGTCTGCATATGTACATTTTGTCTTCCCTTAGATGAAGTTTTTTTGTAATTTGAAACCTTAGTGGAAGGATTTTTGGTTTTATCATGATCCGACATCTAAGCACCAGCCCTCTGCTACAGCTGCAGCATAAGTATTCAAGGTCTTTAAGGACCAAATTAAACTTTCGCTTTCCACTTAGCTGTCATTTTTTTTCCTTCCTCTTAATTTTTATATTTAAATAAACAGTCTAAGTATTTGCTTACTTGGGGAAAAAGCAGTCCTATGCTTGTCCTGTTACTTAAGCTACTTATTTGAAGGGCAGAAAGCTGAGACTGCCAAGAAGATATTTAGAGGAGGGGGAAGAATTTTAGAGCCATAAGCTGGGTGTTCTCCAGTTGGCCAAAACTGAGGAGGTGGAAGAAGATCCACAGGTAATTAAAGTGAAGCACAAGAGAGGAGTGAGGAGCCGTCAGTGTGATGTGGACCTAAGAAAGTGCTTTACTGCAGTGTGTCAGGCAAAGTGTTTTCAAGACCTGTAGAGTTAATGCCATTGAACAGAGCACAGCTCA
Organism: Alca torda; assembly: GCA_008658365.1. Lineage (NCBI taxonomy): Eukaryota > Metazoa > Chordata > Aves > Charadriiformes > Alcidae > Alca > Alca torda. The sequence goes on from CM018076.1 coordinate 95,968,729, forward strand.
TCTGATGTGGTTGCCCTGCTGGTCATTGACATACAAGAAAGATGAATTCCACCTGGAATAACTGGAGAGGAGAGCTACAGGGATCGCTGGGGCTGTGGGAGATGGACAGGCTTGATGACATGAGGAGATCTTGATTTGCTTAAGCTAGGAAAGCAAGTGGAAGAAGAGTAGGGTGACTCCTGTAAACACAGAAGAGAGAAATACCATTTAGGTAGAACAGGAAAAAAAAAAAGAGAGAAAAATGTATGCCTCCTGGTCCTGAGTAAACTTAAACTGAAAACTTGAAAAAAGCTCTTCTTAGATTTGGGTTTTGCAACAGCCTTCCAATGGGAACTAAGAAAGTAGAAAGCAACCAGCAAGCCCTTAGTGTTTAATATGAAGCTCAGTAAGTTTATGATGGGCTTAAAGATCTCTTGCCATCTCTCCTGCCTCCAAATTAACTGCCTGCTCAGGCCTTATCTTTCAAGATACCTGTTCACATGTCACTTCTTAATTGCTCTGATATCTTCTTGTTTGAAGGACTGAACGGTTTCTGATCAAGTATTTTGATGGCAAAAAGTGCTGTGCTGACAGGATCACTTCACTTAGAATTATGCTTAGGTACTTGCTGGCCTGTCCCGTTTTCTGTCTCCATTTCTTCAAACACTTCTTGTTACTAGATCCTACAGTTCTGATAGTGCCTTGTTTCTTTGTAGAAACTTAATATCTTTTGTTCCCTTTTTTATTTAAAAGTTAAAAGGTTTAAAAAAAAAAACCAACCTACAAAAACCCCACATACCTTCTACCTGTTTAATATGGTAAATGAAAAAATTAATTCCAGTTGAACATTGGTTTTAAAGCCAGGTGCTATTTAGGCTGTGTTCTTAAGCTAATGAGCCACTCTTCTGTCCTTGAGATAGTGGTTGAGCCTGATTTACTCACATTGCTTTCCTCTGCTTCTATTTACTGCTGTTCTAAGAGAGTATTGAAAAAACTTAGCCAGTGAATGTCAGTGCAAGATGCTGTCTGTGTGAGAACTTTTGGCAGCATCTGAGGTATTGAATTAAACAGCACCAGTGAGTATTCCCATAAACTGGACCTTGATCATCTGTAGCACTAAATCATTTGTAGGTTTACAGGTATAGGTTTGGCCCATGTCAGCTGAAAAGCTCAACAAATTCCCCAGCACCGCTTACGAGTGGGAATGGGCCAAGGGATTTCCCAGTGGGCATTTTGGATGCAGCTATCGTGCATCCAAATTTTGCATAACAAAATGCAACCAAATGGACAAGGGTAATTGTGCCAGTTGGCCTGCATTCCAGGGAATGGTCCCAGGCACGTGTAATTATTTTTGTAGAGAGAGGTTTTGTATAGTTTAGTGAAAGGAAATTGGAAAATGCGAGAGCACGCTTAGTGAAACCTGGGGAAGGTTACTTATCTTTGGCCTCTAATTGTTACTGAATTTGGCATCTCAGCAATACAGCAAGGATAATGCTTCCCTTTCTCTCATGTTGTGGCTGTTGTGCAAGACATTTGGGCCACAGACTGTCTCCCTGTCTATACATAACATTCTGTTAAATCAGGCCCCTGCATTGCTTCCAAGGCACTCCCACAAAATCAGACAATTAGACTTCATAATGATGAAGAGCAACCACTGTTCTGAGTGGAAAAGCCACTCCATGAGTAATTCAGTCCCACTGTTCATTGCTTTCACTTCTTCTTGTCATTTTCTGAGCTCCTGAGGTGCAGGAAGGCTGGAGGCGAGAAGCTGTCAGCATCAAATACTTGGAGAAAGAACAATTATATCTCCATTTTACTTTCCTCAATTATGTATTGTATTGGCAGGGCAACAGGTAGGCAGGCAGCTTGCCTGGCCAGTGCCTGCGCTGTTCTAGCATAGAGGATTAAGCGCTTCATGCTTCAGAGCTGTCAGGCTGGCACTTTTCACCAGTAAATGCAGCTCTAAATTAAAGCTAAATGAAAACAGAAATTTTGCTTCAGAGCTTGATCACGTCATTTTGTTCCATCTTTTTACTTGTTCAGTGGCTAAGGAAGGGAACCACTCCCTCAGTAGGAGCATCCATTGAGTTACAAACTTCTGCGATATTAGAGCATCTTTGTGTATATTTATGTATGAGATCATTACAGTTGCTATTTTAAAGATATCCATCTCTGTAGTACATAAAACCTTTGGCAGTAAAATTGTAAATCCACGCAATGGGGTGTTAAGCACACAAATCCAATTAAATCCTTCAAACAGCTTTGAAAGCCTCTCCCAGAGGGTGCAAAAATGGTTATTTGTGATTCTCTTGAACTGCCTTTTATGGCAGCTTGCTTAGAGTGTCTGTGACAAGTAGTCTTCTGGGGGTTTAACACTGCAAATGGTAGGTTCTTTAAACAAGCAAATGAATAAACTTAAGACTTGGTTTTACTCTTAACAGATCCTACACAAATGGGAGGCCTGAGTATGCTGCTTCTAGCAGGGGAACATGCCCTGACTGCACAAGAGGTAAGGAACTCTCTTCTCTCCCTTACCGCGAGGCCTCAGCTTAAAGAGAGCTCTGAAGAGGAGTATTTGACCGGTGGGAAATGAAATTTAAGATACATCTTGGGTAACCTCAGGTGGGACTGAAGTGTGAGCCCTGTGATCTGAGTCTTGTATCCCAACTGTGAACATAGAGTTTGGGCCCAGGTTTTATATCGGTTCAATATTAACTCTGCTGACTGAATATTTGATCAGACCAGGCAAGTCTGCCCCCTGAGAGGATATTGTCACAGGTAGAAGGGTTGAAATACAGGGACTGTGTTAAACAGGTGGTTTGCAAGCTTTTTTGGGCAAGGATTTCATATGCTTGTGCAGTGCCTCACACAGCTGTGGACTTGACATTCATAAAAAAAGTGAGGAGGATTTCTTTTTTGCTTTTTTGTTGTTATTGGGAGGAAAGGCAATCATTAACTGTCTATATGTGATAGCCCCGAATGCAAAATGTGTAGTGCATTTGAGATGGATTGCTCCTGGACTGCCAAGACTCAGCCAAGAGTCCTCAATGCTTTGCACACCAGTTTGAGCAGTGGAAGTCTTTGTGCAAATGTGGATACTGGCTTTCTGTGCTGCAGCATGAAAAATAAGAACACTAGGACAAGGTTGGCAGAGAAGTGAAAAGAAATTGATTATTTTGTGCTAAAATGAGAATGCCCTGTAGTTTTCAAACTTTTAGTCTCTCAGCTTAGAGTTTAAAAACTGCTTTCACTATGCTGTTATGTTTAAATGGGAGGAAAGGTGTACTGTAGTCACAGATAGTTCCATTAAGGAAGGGTCTTTGCTATGGCCTTGTGAGTTGAGACAGAAATTAGCCTATACTTACTAATGAGTTACCGTATTTTAATTGTCCCACGCTATCTGAGAAGCAGGTAAGGTCAGAGCACTTTGCCAGGGAGCAAAACTGCATGTCTCTGATTCTTCCAGAGGATCCCCTATGTAAAATACATCCTCCAGAACAATCTGGGTGCTTGGTATTCTCAAAGGGACCCAAATGGATGAATTTCAGTCCTCCTAACTGTGCATCAGCATGAATTAAGTCTCCAGTTGTGTTTCTGTGCAGTGGGAAACTTCCTCAGTTTCTTTGCGTGGCAGCCCTGGTGTGTCTTCCATTTTCCTTTGTTTTTTCCTTTTAATTCAGTGTTTCAGTGGTGATTAGACATGGAGCAAATATTTCCTGGGCTTGTGTTTCCCTAAATGCAGTAAAGATCCTAAACCTATTTAGATTTGGGTAACGGAACAGCACTTCTGTCTTCCCATCCTCAGGCGGGTGGTTAGAGGAGACATAAGGTGTTCGTCCTTGCATGCCTGTGGGACAACCGATGGTTGGGTTTCCATGCTTTATGCTTGAAAACAGTTTCACGCTCAAACCAGCGTTTGGGAGGGTAGCAGAACACGCTAGGAGGTGGTATGGCAGGCTCAGTAAGAAGCACCAGAATTCATTGTAGAATTGGTAAACTGCTTGCTTCTTCAGTGGAGGGGAGTTAGTTGTGTTGTGTTAGAGTTGGTATTGATGTGGGAGAGAATTTGGTGTGCTAAGGTGACTGCTGAGGTATTGCAAGTGAAGAGGTTCAGAAGCTGCTTAACTACGGAAAATACAGGTATTGTTTTTATATGCATGTAAGTATATAAATATATGTTGTATATCTAACCCCCTGGCATTTCTAGTTATTTATTTTTTTTAAAAAAAAGGACAGATGTACTGTCATTTGTAAAAGAATGCTCCAAATGATATCATGTAGTCTTCATTAGCATTAAAGTGCGCATGTGTACAGGTAAGATGCACATGCATATATATGTTTCTTAAACTGAGGGACTGCCAGACATAAGATTACCTGTCAACATGCAGTTTGATTGCTTGTGCATATGTATGATTATGCAGACTTGCGTGGCCTTGTAAGCATAGGTCTTTAATACTACGATGATCTTAAAAACTGTTAATAGAAAGGAGGGCAGCAGTGGCATAGTTTGTTCAGAACTTGGGAGAAGATGAGGGAAATTATACTTAGAGGTCTGCTAATCCCACATAAATGTGTTCAACGCCCACTGATTTTCTGTCAAGTGTGTGTTAATGGATGTATAGGGACTTTTCAAGTCAGATGTTTAACCTTCGCGTTGTCGGAAGCCCAGATGTCAGGCAACAAAGTGAACAGGCCCCAGCGGGAGGATGGGAAGAGGCATGAGTGGTATTTACAAAGTTGCCTTGAGGCTGCAGTCACCATCTCTGTATGTTGCCAGTTACATTCCTGTTGTAATTTTTTTCAATAGACTAGGGAATTTTTCCTCTGATAACAGAATTCAGTGTCAGTGCATGACTGATTTCCAGGCGGCATCTGGAGTTACTAAGCAGATAGGCAAGAGAAGCTACAGACCTTACCAGCCGTAAATAAAGTACCAGTAAATAAAGGACTTGGATATATGCAGTGAGTTTCCATCTGGCTTTTGGGTCCTCTCATCAGTTACACAAGACTGTGGTGTGTATATGAGCATATTTTGTTGAACATTCGAGCAGAAACGCCAGACGGGTCTGCTCCAGCTACTGTCTTGTGCTAGGCGAAGCTCGGTCCTCGCAGCAGGTTTATTAGCAGAAGAGCTGAAGTTGGGCGAGGAGCACTCTTTGCTTGCCCGCTCACCTCCCTCCCTGCACATCTCCCTTGCTTGCCCGTCAGGCCCTTTCCTTGCCTTACAGCAGCACCTAGTGGCCTGACTGCAGGTTACTGCCCAGCAGTCCCGGAATTTGTAGTGTAGTCGAAACCTGGCTCTTCTGCCAGTTTCCTCCCTTGCCGCTTCTTGGCACACCAGGACGGCATTAAAGCCTCACATCGGTCAGTGCAGAAGGTGAGCCAGGGGCCGCCCCTCACTTTCATTCAGCGTGATCCATTTAGAGCAGGTTATGGTAACCTGCAGAGAAAGGGAGGCTACGGAGGCGTTATCCTTGCGGTTTCCTTCTCTTTGAGAACAAAAGGTTACCTTACATGCAGTGCTGGGTCTGTGCAGGGTGGTATTGCCCGGGGTGTAAAACAGAAGTGAAAAATCTCTCGGTGCAGCTGAGGGTAAGCTGAGAGGGGGAAAGAAGAAATGAGGAGACGTTGAGGATGTTTATTACGGCAGGAAATGAGACATACGCAATGGCGCTATTTGTGCATCCATTCCCTGCGGTAATTATTTTTACGCTTTGATCAAGTTCAGCCTGGTGGAGGTTAGAAGTCGTGGAGATAATAACTTTTCCACAAGTCAGGAGTGTGTGGGGAGCGGCAGAGCAGAAGAAACCAGCTCAAATTAGTACTTCTGTCAAGCAAAGGCAACAGCATTAACTTCTTAAAGATAACGGAAATTGATAGGATAAGTGTAGTTGTTGTAACCACAAAATCATCTCTTGAGTTAGTGGGCACCAGCAACCTCTCCTTTACACACAAAGCTGTAGAAGACCAGCCTTCACACCTTCCACGACTTGTGGATCCTGGTACCACAAGGTGAACAAGCCGTGCCTGACCCACAGCACGTGGCCTTCGAGGCAGCAAGATGGCTCGTCCTCCCTCTCCGTGCCTGCCCGGGGAGCGAGTGAGTGCCATACAGCCTTTGTGTTGTAGGGCTGAGCTGTAATAGCCCCTCTTCGCGGGGGCTTCTCCCCCCCAGCACGGTGCTCCTGGGGTGGCGTGGGTCAATGGCTGCTCCCAGCTCGGAGCTGGTTTGTGCCGTGCCAGCTGTTGACACGTTCATGCGGTCATGTCCTTAGATAGGCAGAGGAAGGTGTGGAGCCATGGCCTCCGTTAGGGCGGGTGGGCAGGGTTCAGGCATTGCGTGGCCCCGCAGCGCCTGCCTTGGGGAGCGGAGAGGTTTCACAGGGCTTCCTCGTTCACATCGCTTCTCCTAAGCAAAACAGTGCCCTTTTGTACGGCGCACTGAATATAGGCTCCACTTGCGAACAGACTGCTTCAGTAGATACCAGAAACAAAGCTACATAAGGCAGCTGGTCAAACTGCAGAAAATTTAAGTTATATGGGGAACCAAATCCCAAATTCGGTTATTCCGGGGAGAATCACACTGGTGACGTGGCCTGAAATAACCAAATGAGCACTCAGGCATGCAAGCAGCATCCTTACATATTTCACACCAGTGCAGAGGCTCGGACCTTCAGAGACGAGTCACTCAACAGCAGCGAGATGAGTATGCATCCCTGGTACAATCCACACCACCGCTGAGACACAGACATCTTAAACAGATCATACAGAAACATGAGAAAAGCAGTAATAAACATTACATGAGTGAAAACAGTAACACAAGCCATTGAAAAAAACAAAAGACAGGCATTAAAAATGCATTCTTTGTAACCCTTAGGGTTGGTATACTCCCATAGTACGCTGATGAAACATCCTGTTCAGTGTTTAATAAATATAATGGAAGCACAGATCATAGGAGGCACTGTTACAGCTTGGTTTTATGGCGGGAAGAAACACGTTCGACTGTGTATGTAAGCAAATTGTGTGGTATAGTTCCCCTTGGCTGTGGGTTGCTACACTCAGATTTAGTGTTTTCAGTGGAGTAGGGGTAGCAGATTCCCGAAACAAAATGCCATGGGTGCTATTGCAGTGCTTAAGCATCTGGGACAAAGAGCAGCAGTACAAACCACATGTGCGGCAGGCCTGCTTATTCGGCGGTGCTTTGTGCTTACTGGCAACAGATGCAGTTGCTAGCTAAATCTCATGTGTGTATTCACGAATAAATGCCATTGACATACTTGTTTTCGTAATAAATAAGAGAAGAAATGCATTTGCATCAAAGTGTTTTAAATAAACTGAAATTTCATGAAAAATTTGAAATGGTTAGGAAAAAAAATAATCCATCCTGTTATTACTTCCCTAAAATCTCACAAAGCCTCCTTCCTTTCTTCTGTTTCCTGTGAGCCATGTTACATACCTTATTTTATGCTAACAGTACCTTATGCTTCTAGGAGTTACGCATGTAAATCTTCTGCGCTTAAATGTGACATTTAATGAATGTCTTGTATTTGATACAATTCCTTTACAGAATGATGCTTGATTAACACATTTCTGTCTAAATAAGAATTGTATGGCTAAGCTCTGTGTTAGTTTGAATAAAGCTGTTGGTTTTGAGCAGTCATTTCTTTGTATTTTGATTTCAGAAGTTATGACTCTTTCTTGCACTGTTTCTCATAAGCACCCCGAAATGGATGTTTAGGTACATTATTTGAGCAATTTTAGGCTTGTAGTACCCTTAAATACTTACTTTCATGTTGTCAGGTGGCTGAGAATTATTTTTTCTAATACGCGTTTCTGTCACTTAGCAACCCTCGGTGTCTTCAAAATTTTTTTTTTAAGCTTCTAAATAATTTTCGTATTCAGAATGGTAGTACAAATTACAGATACAGCAGTGTTGATGGCATCGCCGATACAAGGTAGTTGTGTGTGTAGCCCGGTATCATCAGTTTAGTATCCTGTTGCGTAAAACTCTTTTCCAAAGTTTGGAATTACAAAAGAAAAAAAAATCCGTGGTATTTTTGTGGTCTTTCTTCCTAGGTGATTTTCAAATGCCCTAAAATGGGTGCTGAACTATATTTTCACCTATAAGTTTGATTTAACCTGTCCAGGGCTGTGAAACATTAGATGTTGTGAAACATTCTTCTCTTAAACGTTACTTCTTGTTACTGCTGCCTGGTATTTTGTTTTGCTCCCTGTTGTTCTTAGCTTCAAAAAAGCACCTTTGAGGTCTTACTCTGCACATTCCTTGTTTCAGATTTCCTCGAGTACTTGCCAGTCTGATGCAACTAATTCTACGGAAACCTGTCAGAAGTCATCATTGTTTCAGTTTGCAGAGGTGAGTTTCTTCAAAAAGGGTTGTCTTCCGCAGCTTCCCCTTCCTTTGAAGAAGCATCTGATCTTCAGCTGAAAGAGAAATCAGAAATCTTTGACTCAAGTTCATGTTTTTATTTCTTCCTTCTTTTTGGGTTTATGGTAATAGATCGTTTATCAGGTAGATAGGTCAGACTGGAAGTGCAGGAGAGTGTGTTTAGGTACATGGTGGAAACCCTAGTGCAATAATGGAACTGTGGTTTAAACAGTAATTTAGACATGTGTCATTCCTGCATTTAAACTAGAGTCTTACTAACTAAAGTTTTAACGTGTATATTTGGATGTCACATTATGTCCTCTATCTATTGTGGCTGCTTTAGTCGTTGACTCCATCAAAAATAACTGGAGTTCTCGAATTTCCAAAATTTTCTTCTATTCTGTAACCACCAAATAGCTCTGGGCAGCTATGCTTTAGTTTTGCAATGTACAACATTTCTGTCAACGTATTTCCAGTTATTGCTAGAAGTGCAACTGTGGTGGTTTTGCTGTTGTTTGTTGTTTGGTGATGTTTTTTTGTTTTTTTGGTTTGTTTTTTAAGTATACACTATTTCATCCAAGTTTTAATGGATTTCATTGGCATAACTAACATGACAAGAATGAGATTGCAAAGAATCCTGGTCATCTGCAAGCATCACTTGCTTGATTATATCTTTCCAACTTTTTCGAAATTATCATAATCAAGTGACACATAAATCTTTAGCTATATAAATGTTGATTGTGCAGGATGCTGGTGTTTTATTACGTGTTTTCACGCCAGTCGTGAATCTGGCTCCCGTGTCTTTAATACTCATTGCTGCGTGCACCGTCATACTCCTCCCTAAACCTCATCACTTATGGAGCAGATACATTGCAATCCTAGCACATAGAAAATGGGAAACGTTTTGTTTTGCTTTTGTTTTAACATGAACCCACAAGACCTTGAGTTTCCAACTTAAGATCTGAGGCTTTCAAAATGTATTAGAAATAAAGCACTGGTCCTTTTTTTCTGATTAAAGGTAATGGCCGCAGTGAAGTATGTAACCTGTATTTAGGCTCTTAACCTGCTGGCTTTTCGTGTTAGAAAGAGGAAATGCCTGGTGTGTGAGCAATACTTAAGAGCTTCTTAAAATTGGTTAATTCCAGTCTCACTTACGATAGTTCTATGGCAATAATTCATCATCCATCTTCCGGTATTTCTAAGATGCTTTTGCATGCTTACACTGTTAGTTGAGTAATGTCATACTTTGTATAGTTTCTCTTGATAATGGTCTCTTTCTTAAATTTCACTGTTAAGTCTTTCAAAGAGTAAGACAAATACCAGCTCACTTAATTGTTTCAGTTCAATTTTTCAGTGCTCAAGCAGGAAAGCTCTAGAGCCATGTGGTAGCAGGCAGGAATTGTGAGCTGCAAGATATGCTTCTGCTAAGGGCTTGTGACTCCTGGCTTTTCCTTACCCCTCAAAGAAGAACTTCAGTGGATGCCAGGAAACAAGCTCATCTGCACCACTAGAACAGGAGGTTTAGAAGTAGCTCACTGATGATCAGTAATTAGAAATGTATATTAGCTAGTCTTACTTTTCAAGGATGTTAAACAGCCTGTAGTGAGGCTGCACCTAACCAGTGCATGGTAGGTATGTGTGTCAATGGCAAAATAATCGGTACTTGTACCAAGGTCTGATGTTATTCAGAAGTGTCATTTGCAACAAAAATAATTGACAAAAGTTAAACAGTATAAAATGCAGTTACCTTAGTGTCTGGGATAGATCTGGATCTCAAAAGTACCTGCACGCATTGTGTCCCAGTCCACACTTACCTTCCTTGCTAAGTAGCAATTTGTGCTCTATCAGCACCACTGTTCTGCAGTCTCAGGTCTTTCACTGAACTGTGAAATACAATATAGCATTAGGTTTTTGTTGCTAATCCTCTTTTGACGTATCAGTAGGTAAATAAGAACCCTTCAAAAAAGTTTTAGCCTGTTCTATTTATTATAGGAAAGATTTTCCTTGAGAAAAATAATTCAAGATCACCGTTTCACAGCTCACCCATTTATGTGTCTCCTGGAAAGCAGCTACTGTTCTTTGTACAGGTGTGCTGGGACTTGTTTGTATGCTCTTAGGTACCAGCAGTCTTTCTGTATGATGGGTCAGAAACTTAGCACGTTGAAGTTTGATACTGAAACTGAAGAGTTAGGTAATATAAATGTAATTGTTTTCCTGACAGATCTCTTCAAGCACATCACAGCCTGGCGTCCCTGGAGCTGTAAAACAAACTGAGGAGTCTGCATTATTTCAGTTTGCTGAGGTATAATGGCTGAAATATGGTGGGGGAGGATGGGAGGAAGCAACGAACCAGTAAGAGTTGTCACTGAATGGCTAAGCACCCTGCCTTATAAAGGATTCCCATCCATAGATGTTTATCTTCATGACAGCATTGTGTTAAGAAAATTGTGGAGGGAATAACCAGTGACTAGTCGAGATGATGGCCAGTTCTACCAGCTCTAGCATACATAAAAGATACTGGGCTTCTGAACATTACGTGTCCTCCCATACCAAAGGACCACTGCAGACATTCTCCAAATGGCCTTTTAATTTACATCTAGGAAAACAACAAATGAAGACATTCTGAAATGACATTATGCACTGCCTATGGAAGAGGCTGCAGCAGTGCAAAATGGTAACCCCCCTAGAGGCAGGAATCCTTTGAGAAATAACCTTGCAGCCCAAAGGAAGCTTATCACAACAGCTCCAAGGATATCTAACAGCATTGTTAGGTGGTGACCTATAAAGCCTATAAATTACCCATAAGTACGTAAGCTATCCTCCTTCCTCCACGTATTGAAGAGTTGGAGTTCTTAAAGATTGCTTTTAAGAATTTCTTCTCGCATGTGTTTAATGTGCCTCTATGAATTGACTTTCCACATATACTCTTCTTGCCCATTTGGGGGAGTCTGGTACTGCTTGCAGAATCACGCTAAAGGTATATTCAGGGCGTATCGGACAAGACTAGGATTGGAGCTGGTGCTATTGTGGAGGAGCATAATAGTATGGAAAGATACCCTGTTTGTTACTTCACATGCTTACAGAGGTTTGACTACACACAACACGCTTCTTTCTGCTAAATGTAAAGCTAATTGTGTACTGCGTGTTTTTAGCTTGGCTAGGATGGGTCTTGATGTATTTCTTAGGAGGCCCAATTAAGAAAAAACAATTTACTGATTCAGGTGCCATAAAATACCTGACTACAAACACCCCTATAAAAGATACAGTAGAGTTAGTATCTCTAATCAGGAAGAAGTTTTCATATTTGCCACCTTTTGTTTAAAGTTACGAACTAACATGGAAAGCTCTTTTGAGAAAATTAGTGAAACTGAGCAGGATGAAACCATGTGCTGAAGCCAACCTTTTAAACCCAGTAAAAGATGTAAGCTGGAGAACATTTCTTGTGAATTTTATTGCAAAATGTTGGTCAAGTGAACCTGCTAACTTGGTTTCAAAAATCTTAATCATCTTATGTTCTAATTAAACAGCAATTTTAGATATCTGCAGAGTTGAACAGGCTATGAATTGCCTTGAGTACAGTATTTTCAAATTGTCGTGTAAAACCGTATTTACATTGTCATGTAAAACCATACACTCAAAATTTTGCAGAACCTAAAATAATTTCCTCTTCAAATTGAATAAATAACAAAATGACGAACCTGAAAATTGTCATATGGATGTGACGTCGCATTGAGTTGCGTACCACTATGCTGAGCCAGCTCATTTGGCACACTGGAGTGCATGTATGAATCATCAAATGTTAGGCAGAGGTGCTTAGGAAGTTAATTAGAAACTGGAGAGGACAGTTTTAAAGTCAGGGTTAATATCTTTTTCTTCTAAAAATATAAAAATGTGTGTGCAGTCTGGAGGGGGTTGTATTTTTGGGGTTGGTTTTTCAGTGTCTGGAAATAAGGGACAGAAATGTGGAAAAGCAAAAAAAAACAAAACAAACAAACAACAAAAAAAACCCAACCCAAACCCCCCCTTGTTGGCCATGGTTATTCCTCCTGTGTTATACTGTTGTTGTGAAACCTTAATGGCAGTGACTAGCATCATGGTTTGTCTATAGCAATAGAGAAATGTCTTCTTTTTTTTTTTTCCTTAAGATTATAGTCTGATTTCATTTAGGTTGTTCCAGGGGAAAGTCTTGAGCATGCTACAGAACCTCTTTAAGCTTTCTCCCCCCGCTATTAAAGCTGCTTGTGCTCTTTCAAATATAAGGGCTTTCATTTGCACAGGATGTCTTTGTCAAGTTTGGCAAAAATCCCATTCCTTACTGTGCCACTTCTTACTGGGTCCTGTCGATATGAATGCATTACTGCATTTAGGAAGCTAAATTATGGTAAGCAATTTGCAGTAGGCTGCTGTCAGCAACGTACAGTGCTACAAAAGAAAAGAGAGAGGGAGAGAAAATAGTTATTTAGCCAGTAGCCAAGTAGACCTGTGAAGAAATGCGAAGTGTGCTGTGGTCTGATGTGCCTGGAGACTTTTGGCAGCCATCCCAGCTCAGTTTTGGTTCTGGCTGGGTGTTCCTCATATGTTCCCTTTCTCTTTGCCGCCTTTGCGGCAGGGTGAGTAAGAGTGCCTCTTTGTGAAGACAGCAATCCCATTGAGTAGACTTGTCATTTAAAATGAACACCTTTACCCCAGGAGTACAAGTCCCCTGTCACTCAGAAACAGCTCATTATTTGTAGATGTAGCATGGGATTCTTTCTTCATTACAGCCTCGGTTAGGCTTTCATCTGTTTTTCTGTCCCAAGTGCTATAGTCTTCAATTAAACTTGTTGAGGATATGGCTAATGAGGCTTGCCCGGTGACTTGCCACAACAGATAATGAAAATCCCAGGACTAAGACTTCATTGGGTCCTGCGGCTCCGCAGGCAAGCACTGTGGAAATCATCACAGCTGATGTGACGTCCTCGTAAGAGGTTTTTTGAAATGTGAAGTGTCGCCAAGTTACAGTCTTGGCTTTCTCATTCCGCTCTGATTTTGGAAATACTTGGCCCTACTTTTGTCCTTCTCATTTGTACCTTTAGGGAAAGCCATTATATAGGCCAGTGATTTCTGAGCAGTGGGCTGTGTTCCTCAGCGCGGTGGCTGTTTGCAAGCTGTCTGCTCACGTGGGCTGGTTGCTGTCATCCTCCTTGCCATGTGAGGGAAGCAGAGCAGATGGGACCCCTTGCTCTCTTGGTCTTACTGGGTGTGTGTTTGGCAAACGTGAACAGATGGTAATGACTGCTTCATAGAGAAGAAACACGAGCACCTCTTAGATTTACTTAGCTAAACTCTCATCCGTTATTAAACGAAGAAAGTGCTTCCTGAGAGTGAAAGCAATAAAATTGCTAGTTTACCCATCTTAAACACAAAATGAAGCCAAAACCCACAAACTCTTCACTTTCAGCTGCTTTTCTGAAGTTTTTTCTCTAGGTAATTTAATCAAAAAAACAATTGCATGCAGCATGCAACAAGGTGCAATTTTCTTTGCCACTCCAGCAGGTTACTATGGGTTAAGAAAAATGCATGCTTGAGGATGATGTTGTCCCTGCTGCATTCTCACATACTCACTTTGAACTGGATTGCAGGCAACCCTTTCTGTTTATTTCTGTGCTGAATAGAAGGTTTGAATCCAGGACTTTAGGTCAAAATGCCTTGAAATTGGAGTGTGAGAGGTAGTCAGTATCTTCTCTTCCAGCCTTCCCTTAGGTAAAGCTGTAACCTTCCCAGGTAAAGTCGTTATGTAAAACAGATGAATATATTTGCTCTTTGCCTATGTACTGAAATTATTAAATATCTGTGTTGAAGTGAAATGCCTGTTCTAGGAGGAGAAATGAAAAAGCGGTACCATGGCACGTGTTTCTTATGCAAACTAGAATGTAATATAGTAGCTAAAATGCTGAGCTGCATTGTAACAAAAGATAACGTGATCCTAATGATCGCCAAGTTAAACCTCTACATAAGAAGGGGCTATTTGTGGTTGTAGTACTGCAGGTTCCAATTATTCTAATTAAAACTGGAAGATGATGTTGAGACAGGGAATGAGATCTGTAACCTCGCTGAGAGCCGATTGATCAGCCATCCTCTTCTGATGTGTGGCCAGCAACTTTGGCAGAATGAGTTCAAGGTTTATGTCCCTTGTAGTTTGTTTTCCTGACTATGAAGAGAATCTTTTTGCTGAAGTGAGATGTTGGCTTCCTCTCTTTCTGTTAGTACAAGGATCTCACTTGCATTTTGTTAGGAGCACCCATTCCATCGTCAAAATGAAATTCTTTCTTCTTTCTTCACATTATGCATCAGGAGGCAAGATGTGCCTGCATGTTCTCAGGTTATACTTCAGTGTGTGGGTGTTTTTCTGTCCTTTTTATGCCATTCATACTGTACTGAAAAAATCATTAAAAGCTGAGGATTTATTACAGTAGAAAGATAAAAAAGTTGAGGCCCTCTTCCTACAAAATGCAGTGTACAAGATCACTTACCCAGTGTGGTTCTGGGCAGCTTCCCTGAACTATCGTAAAGCAAAACTAGGATTTTGAATTATTTTAGTTTAATATTAAGAATTACTATTAATGTATATTCAAGTATTATTTGCCCATATTTTAAATAGCTTGCAGTAAAATGGATGTTCCGTGTTTGCGGGGGGGAATGTGTGTGTTGTAATGAATCTCCTTGACAATTGGAAAGTAAACTCTTGAAATAATCTAGTTCAAAAGAAAGACATTAAATATAAAGAGAAAGGCTGAGATAATTTTTGCATCTGAAAGATTGTGGTCATAAGTGTGATTTTTGTGATGAGGTAGATGCCACGGCAACACTGGTGGTCTTGCCCCTAATCTTAGGGCTTTTCAAGGTTTCCAGGTCAAATACTAACCAAGTAATGCCATGCCAGAAAAGATCAAATATGAAAAATAATTATTAACTCTTGCGTTGGTGAACCCATAATGCTGCACTTGGAAGCAGGTCAGAAAAAATTTGGCTGCAAAACCAATTCCCTGAAGTGCCCTGGTAGTTATTTACTCAGCGTTGGTGCTGGCACACCAGTATCTATTTAGATGGCTAGATTTGATCTCCAAACATAAGGTCTTATTTCTTTTTTTCTAACTAAATAAAGTGAAACAAGCAGTGTCTGTGAGGACAAATGGTCCTTTTCTATATATAACCAAATGGGAAACACTGCCCAGGCTTTCCAGGAGAATTTTATTTCCTTGACCACCACAGTTTATGTTTTTAAGCAACAGGTAATGTCTTGTTCACTTAGTCACATAAAGCACACAGCATGATTGAATATTAGCTGTGGACAATACAAACGTAGAAGAGAATCTGTGAACCTAATCTAAGGAAGAAATTCTGTATTTGCTTGTATCCTGCTGACTTCTAAATGCCTGTTAAGTGTTTCTTGGATGGGATTGCCTATCTGAAGTAGGGCCTTCTGGCAGAAAGATCTAAAAGTAACTGATTTAACAAACTCCTCAATTTTTTCATTCTTTTTCTCTCTTCATTTCTGTCTTTTCTGTGTGCCACTGAAATATTTTTCTCCTCTGTTCATTTAAAACCTAGATCTCATCAAATACTTCCCAGCTGTCAAGTCCTGAGCCAGTAAAGCATTGTGGGAAGTCGGCACTCTTCCAGTTGGCAGAGGTAAAGTCATACCCATTAGTGTCACAATGGGAAGATGTGTGTATCTTTTCCCCAAAAAAGTATGAATTGCATAAGGTTTACTCTAGTATCAAATTTCATATTTCAAGAAGCATAAATTAGTAAATCATGGAATAGCAAGAGAATTAGGCAGTTGCAGTAGCCCCAGGGACCTAGTTTTTCTTTATACACTTGGTAGTTTGCATAGTTTCTTTTTCGAAAAAATAGCCTTATAACGGTAATAAATGCAATGCGCAGGACAATAGCAAAGACAAAAGACAACAGCATTCTTCTTAATGAGGAGCTGGGTGCCAGGATTCAAAATGTAAAGCTTCAGTGATAAGGACTGGAAGATGCATTGCTGAATCAGGGACCAAGAATAAGAAGAGAAAAGTAGACTTTGAGATCATCAGGCATCTTTATGAAGAGTTGGAAGCTGAAGCAGTGTATTAAGTTCTGAAATCGGCCTCTGTCAGCAGTAGTCAAGAATACTAGGTCAGGTTTTCCTAGCAATCCTCTGTGAATCTTAAATATAACCTTGTAGAGGTTTCCTCTTTGATATGGATGAATCACTCAAAAACCTTTGAGGTCTGGTGTGCAAATATTATTCTTCTTGATGACTGAAAGATGAAGATACATGCTGTATTCCAGGTAAATAAGGGAGGATGCTAGCACCTTACTTGTACATGTTTTTTTGCTTGGGTTTTTGTTTGTTGGTTTTTTTTTTTTTTTTTTTTCAAAATCACGTCCTGTTTCAGTGAGGAAAATGGTTCTCTAGATCCCATCTAGGGGCATCTAGCATATATTCTTGCTGATGAGGTTAATCCCTCTCAGGGAAAAAAGACACAGATTGGAAGCACTGAAATAGAAGTGTTTTGTGCCTTGTTCCATGGATAGTAATGATACTATCTGACTTTATAGGAACTTATATGAGTGGAAGAAAACCTGCCTTATTTTACAGGCAGTCCCTGGCAGTAGTAGAGTTTGTGGGTGTTTGCTACGTTGTCAGTAGTACCTTGGCAAGAGTGATTACACCTAATTCTGATCAGTGATCCATAATGGCATTTGACTGTTGCAGCCCAGAGACAGCAGGAAGGCTGGTAGTATTTCGTCAGGATCACCAGAAGTTTTTGAGGTGTCCTCTTACAGGACAGCAGTAGGCTTTGAGTAGTGCTGCTCTGGAGTAAAGCTGTTGTTGAGTGCAGCCTGACTCTTCGAAGTCAGTGTTAAAAGTTGTGATGTGACTGTGAAGCTTGTGAAGCCCTGATTTGAGGGAAGGACAGGTGCTTGTCCACAGGAGTGCAGAGTTTGTACTGCAGTTGGCAGAAAAAGTAAAGCTAAGTCTGGCAGCATGACATTTGTATGTTGGACAGGTTTCCGTGGTGTATCTCTTAGTGATTGCTCAAATGGATTCCTACAAGCCTAATTTACTGTACTAAATGAATGTTAAAGGCTCTGATTCAAACTGAGAAAAGCATGGCAGATGTGCTAAGAACATCCTTCTTGTCTCTAGCTCTTGTAGGGCATTGGTGCTATTGATTTTTTTTTTTTTTCCAGTTTTGAAGACCTCTGTAATGTTGGATTGAAATGGGGAAATGGGATAAATAAAATCTGAGAATTCCAGCTTAAGTTTTATAGAACCATAGAATTGCCTAGGTTGGAAGGGACCTTTCAGATCATCTAGTCTAGCCATCAACCTAACTCTGACAAAAACCATCACTAATCTAAACTATATCTCTTAAGTACTATGTCTGCCCATCTTTTAAATACCTCCAGGGATGGTGCCTCAACCACTTCCCTGGGCAGCCTTTTCGAATGCTTAATAACCCTTTAAGTGTAAAAATTTTTCCTAATATCCAGTCTAAACCTCCACTGGTGCAACTTGAGTCCATTTCCTCTTGTCCTGTCGCCTGTTACTTGGGAGAAGAGACAGATAACAGTTCAGGACCTGATTTGGAGCATCCCAAATAAATGGCGTTCACTGTCACCTCGAGGGTGTCCTAGGTTTGCAAGTTGATGTTGCAGACATCTGTGCCATGCTGCTGTAACTCCAAACTGCAGATGCTGTGCACTGGAGGGGACTGAACTGCTGTCTCCATGCTACTGGCAAGGCAGGAGGGGTCTGGTGCGCGGGAGCCTGTCTGCTTCTGCCCACCACATTGCTCTGCTCCTCCTTCATCTATCTGCGATGTTGATTAACCAATTTTATCTTCTCCTCTCCACACACACCTTCCTTTTTGATATTTCACAGATGGTGATAAAATAAAATGCACAAGTGTGTTAAATTATTTTCTAAAAAATTTCAAGAATTTCTAAGTTTCTAAAAACGGTTGGAGCAGCTGCTCTGCAGTCGGAAACCTTGGGAGGCTGTTCCTGATGTACTCTGCTGAGTCTCTTGCTGTGCCTAAATACATGCTTTGTCTCTAGTCTTCAGTGCGGAGGCAGGAGAGTGAAGAGAGGCAGTGGTGGGGGTGCATGTCACCTCCAGAAGACAAGGAGAAGCCACTTCTGCCACAGAGGGCTAACAGCGCTAACAATGCCTGGCTGTAAGAGGCGTTTGGAGACTTGAGCTGTGATGGTCAGAGGTTGGGAGATGCTGTGAAGAGCTACAGCTTCCAGGAGACATAGGGATATAGCATTGTTAACCTTTTTTGTTTATTTCCTTTACAGTAATGAAGGGTTGATTTCTGCAAAATCAACTTTGCCGGCCTGTGTTGGTTGAGAGCAATGAAATCTGAGTTTGGGAGGATAGGGGGAGCTAAAAGGTTGTAAACACTAGTTGTAGGGTTGTAGTCCCTAGAGCTCCATCTCTTTCTAAGGAAGCAAGTATAAGAAACCTGCAAGTATAAGAAACCTGCAAGCCTGATCAGAGATTATGGAGTAAGTCCTTAAAAATGGAACATTTTCTTCTTCATACTAATGGCAAATCCTGAGACCAATGCTTTTAATTTGTTTAGAAAAAGGTAATTTCTTTGCACCTAACTCAAAACTGATACGAAACACTCTAAAGTACTGAAGAGAGGATCATGGCTTGATACAGGAAAAAGATTCTGGAGAATAAACAGCTGCCTGCTTGTCAGAGAGTCTCCCGTACTCTTGAGGAGCAGTAAAGGTTACCAAAGGCTCGAGGGCTCCTACTTCACTTTGGTTCCGTAGCATCTTTTTTATATGAGTCCTATAGGACACCAACACCTGACAGGAGTAACCTTCTTAAGCTATGAAAATGAAATGATTTTGCAATCAAATGTCTAACTAAGCCTTCAGAAACACCACTGGCTGGGTTACACGCTGGTGTAGATTGGTGCTGAGCTGCTGGAGACTGTTCATGTGTGAGAGAGCATGTGCTTCAGTTCATCCTGCTCTTCAAAGGGAGTCCTGACAAGAAGATCCCCAAATCTGGAAAAACCTTTTAGTGTCCAGTGGTGTTATCCACCGGAGCAATGCTGGAGCAGGGTTTTATTTATAACAGCATGCACAGATCTGCACTTCTTTTTCAGTATATAATCTTATGAATGAGTTTTTGGAAGAGGGAGGAAATAATCCATTCAAAAGCTGTGTGGTAAACATAAAAGAATTGTGCTGGTAAAATAATGGTTTTCTTTTTTCTCCCCCTCTGTTTTTTCTTTAGATTTCTTCAAGTACATCCCATTCAGGTCCTTCTGATTTAACAAAACAGTGTGGAACATCAGCATTGTTTCAGCTGGCAGAGGTAATATTAAAATACTGGTGACTAATTACCACAGGTGCAGTGGGGTGGAGAAGTTAATGATGTTGATTGCCGAAGTCTGGAAGGCAGAACAGTGCTACAGTTCTAATTACACTGTTGCTTATAGAAGCATAAATTATCGTGGCTTGGGTGCCACAAGTCAAGATTTCCCCAGACTAGCCGTCAACTTGGAGGTTTCTAAGAGTGTGTGCTGCAGCTGAGAAGTACCAATCCTGGTGGCAAAGGGACTTCCCAGTCACCATTGAGATTGTTTCAATTCCTTGTTTTAGGGTTTGGGGGTTTGACTGTTTGGTTTGGTTGGGGGTTGCGGGGGTGCGAGCGCAAGGAGTTGTGAGAGAAGGCTGGACTAGTCTGTTACTCAGATTAGGGTATTGCCATTACAAATACCAGTTAAAGGTCATTAGTTGCTTTCATTTATTTTTGCTTTTCATGCCAACAGTTTTTTGAAGTGGGGAATAAACAGGTCAATAACTTCTATAGAAACTCTGCTGTGCAGATCCTCCTTCTTGGAACATTTAAAACCAGTGGCATCTTATTGAAATGTTATATTTCTTTTGTTTCTAAGCTTTTTTTTTTCTAAGCTTTCCCAATCTTAAAGACTGTGAATTGCAAGTTTATTTAGAGCTCACGAAACAGAAGTCATTTTTTTGTAGCCACATCCATAGCCCTCTGTACTGTTGGTTACTGCAGAAGCAGCAAAGCTATAAAGAAAAAAACAAAAAAAACATTGTCTGGGGTCTGTGTGTGTTTAATTGACAAAATGTAATTACTGTCCAAAGAGTTGTATTTTAAAGATTGATCTTTAGCGTTTGAAAATCACAGGCTGTGGTTACATTGCAGTGCAGTAAAGAAGTCACAGAAGTACCTTGGTACCAAGAACCCACTTCAGCATAGTTGTGGGGTTCTCCTCTGCATAATTTAACTGCTTCCCGATAGACGCTGTGCTTCCCAAGCTCTGATGTTTCCAGTGCTCAGCCTAGCTTGACCTGAGCCGCATCAGGAGTGTCTGCCCTGTGCAGCGAGAATTTTGGAAATCTTCAAACTATTCTATCACTAGTGTTATGCTCATACATGTATTGGTGTAAGAGGTATGTTTAGATTGCAAGTAAAAAATGGCTTGCCAATTTGAGAAATCTAAAATTAACCTAAAGACAACCCAGTGATCTGGAGGGTACATCCATACTGACCATGTGGCCCATGGGTTGAGCTGCAGGATAGGGAAGCTCCTGATGTCTGCTTCAAAGCAAGCCTCTTCCACCTGGTTTTGCTCCAGGTGGCTGTTTGGTTGACTTCTGTTTTAAAAACAAAATAGCACTGGAAATTCAGCTTGGAGGCTTTGAGAGGGAAAGCAAGAAGAAGAAATCCCAAGGACAACTGCTTGGTGATGTGAAGGGGACTACCCTTTGTCGCAGTGCCAACGTAGTTTAGAGGGGATCCAAACCCAAGAGGATCTCCCACGTCAGTGCTGCAGAAACATCGCAGATTGAGGACCTTTTTACAGCTTTTTTTTTTTTTTTTTTAGTATCTCTGTTCCTCAGACAGTAAGAGGGTTTTGGTTTCCATTGATGTTATCTCCAGGAGATGATAACCATGGCAACCACTGCTGCTTTGCAATTCTTTGCAAAATAAGTCTGTGACGTGAGAAGAAAGATTCAGAAGGTTTTTTTACTACCTTCCAAATTATTTTGCACATTCAAGTAAAAGAAAATAATCTCAATTACTGAGATTAAATTGACTTTCCCCCTTCCCCCCCATTTCAGGGGCGTTTGGAAAATGGAAGGAAGAGTTGTATATAGGGACATTTGGGAGTTGAAGGGGGTATGAATGTGAGGTTTCAAGTAACTTGTCTGTGGCAATAGTTAGAGATGCTGTATTTTAGGGTATTCTCAAAATCAATCTAGCAGTGGGTTTCCAGATTATATAAAAGGCACTTAAAAGATCACAGAAACACCACTGACATCAGTTGGAGTCTTCTTCCATTAGAGCGGTAGAACCCGCCAGCCTTATTCTAGCACTTAGCCGTCATCACGTCACATCAGTTTCAGTAGGGCTTCAGTGTGTTTTTCAGTACTGTCCTGTAGCATAGTTTGCTTTCCTGAACTAAGATGCCAGAGGGATTCCCTGTGTAATGCTTCTGTTAATATA
The DNA here is from genome assembly GCA_008658365.1 of Alca torda. Taxonomy (NCBI): domain Eukaryota; kingdom Metazoa; phylum Chordata; class Aves; order Charadriiformes; family Alcidae; genus Alca; species Alca torda. The sequence continues at coordinate 95,990,634 of CM018076.1, forward strand.
GGTAAGTAACGTTAATAGGTGAGTTGTTTGTTTAATGGGACTATTTTTAAACTCGTTTTAGATGTGCCTTGCTTCAGAAGGAGTGAAAGTGAAAGAACCTGGGAAAACAAAAGTGGAAGCACCGGAAGACGTGGGAAGGGAAGTTCCAGAGGAAATGGAACTAGAAGAACTGGAGAAAACAACAATAAAAGACCCCTGTAAAGTAAAAGTAGAACAATCGGAGACAGAGAAAATGCAAAACTGGGATGAGACAAAAGCTGAGGAATCAGAAACTGCAAAATGCAGAGATTTTACTAGTCTTGCAATGGAGAGCAGTCCTTTTGAGAGACATGATAACACAAAGGATCACATGTGCTGTTCTCCAGAACTTTCAATGGCTGACATGAATATCCTCGGGCTAAAGCCAGAAAAAATAAAGAAGAAAAAGAAAAAAAATAAGTTGGACCGGCACACAAACGAAAAATCCACTCCCAAGAAACCTTGTAAAAAGAGGCAGTCCTCCGAGTCGGACATTGAAAGTGTAATGTATACAATTGAAGCTGTTGCAAAGGGGGACTGGGGTGCTGAGAGACTCGCAGAAACCCCCCACAAAAAACCCCGCCCTGTCTCAAATGTGAAGGGAAGTGTGTTGGATACAAAATCACCAAAGAAAAAAGTGAAATCGAAAGAGAAGAAAACATCAAAGGAGAAACCCCTGGAGACCACCAAAGAATCAAAGCCTCCCGATTTCCTTAGTATTGCAGCCAGCAAGGAAGTACCGTGTGAGGCTTCTGATAACATTAAAGTGGAACCACTGACCCCAACAGAGGAGGTGGTACCCCAAAGCTTACCAGGACAGGTCAAAACTGAGGACAGTGACTGTGTTAAAAAAATAGAAACCTGTGGCTCCAGGAAATCGGAGAGATCTTGCAAAGGTGCTCTATATAAAACTCTGGTGTCAGAGGGCATGCTCACGTCTCTGCGCGCTAATGTGGACAGAGGTGGGTGGCTTTGAGTGTTTCCTTTACAGCATGAACCGCAAAAGCCTTCCTGGAGTGGGAGGAAAAGCAAAAGTCCATGTTTAAGCTGGAGTTTGAGCAGTGTGTGATTGGAATGCTGTGTCTGGTCACCCGAGATGCTGGAGGTGGGTGGAGGGGACGGACTCCATGGTCCAGGGCAGGTCTTCTCACGTCCTGCCCTCTGTGTTAGTACTCACCTCACCAACTCTTAACCTCTCCCTTTTTGTCTTTTATGAGCTGAGATTCAGCTTTTTGACTGAAGGCTTTGGTGGGTAATTTGTCAGCCTGCTGACAGATGTAGGCAGGATTTGTGTTGTATGTGACCCTGAACAATTAGCCTGTTTCTGTCTAAACAACTCTAGTAGTTGTGAGCATAATTCTCAGCCCTACAAGAGGCAAGTGTGTTGTGCTTTTGGTTTGGTTGTTAGTTTGGCTGCAGGTGGTCAGCGAGAACCCTTCACCTTGTGGAAGGATAAATTGGAGATAATTTCTGGAAGCTTTCAGTGAGATGTCTTGAAATGTATTTTTCTGATTAGATTTATGTATGTAATTAGAACACTCAGAAAAGAAAAAGATGTTTTAAAATTGGGGAAGTTTATTACTGTAAATCTACTCATATCTTTCTCTTACTTTATACCTCGAGAGATCCTGACTTTGGGGGGGGCGACAGGAAAGAGTTGCCAATATCATCATTATCTCATTATCCACTTTAAAATAAATAAATAAATGTTTTGTAACCCCTTCAAGAAGGTCAAGCATCATAAAGTTGCAGTACTGAATGGGTACACAAGTTCCTTCTGAGGCCACTTTACTTTGGCACATTTTTCTAAAGATGAGAAACAATTTTCTGCCTTCATCCCAGGAAAAAGAAGCTCAGGAAAAGGCAACTCCTCTGATCATGAAGGATGCTGGAATGAAGAAAACTGGGCTTTTTCCCCATGTGGCACAAGTGGGAACAAAAAACTGAAAAAGCCCAAGCCAAAGGAAGAGTTTGTTTTTGGGTAAGTTGCAACTTAACACTGTGCACAGTTTTAGTTAGGTCTGCATGGTAGCTTAAGAGTAGGTCCTCCTCATTGCAGCTAGTGAAATGCATCCAACACCCAAATAATCACAGTTAGACAGAGTTCCTGAAAATTACAAACCCCGCTGGGCTGAGTCATGCTCTAGATACTTGTTGTTTAAATACCAAATTCATTCCTTTGAGATCTTTCCTGTTTTACACTACTGTAAACAGATTTGAATTGACATTATTTGCTCACTTCTAAAATAAAAAAAAAAACGCAATATTTACCTGCTGAAGAGGTGGTGAAGAGGTTTACTTGTATTTTCAGAGCACTTTGCAAGCAGTATTGAAAGTGCTGTGTAGGTGTTCAGTCATCATAAACAGAACTAGACTAGAAAGAACAGGTCTCTTTGCCTGCTTGGCGAGATTGATTACAGAGGAAAGTAAACAATGTTCTAATATTGGCAAATAATTATAAGAAATATATCATTTTTCCATTGTAGAAACAACATATTTAAACTGTTTATGTACACCATGAAGAAATTAAATATATCAGAAGAATAATTAACAATTACAAATGCATTAAAATTTAGAAAGGCCACACAATTACTTTTCTAGTATATGAATAACAATTTTTGTCAGAGTTTTACAAATTTATTTAACTGCAGGCATAGGTGTTAAATCTGCTTAGCCATTCATACATACTTGCAAATTCTTGAAGACTTCCAATTATCTGAATTGAGAGGGTGAAAAGGAATTTTAAAAAGTAGGTTTTCCACGCTCCATGCTTAAAACTGTAATGTGTGTGTTTTGTGGAGGCTTGCGGTAGCCTTTTTTATAACCAAGTCTATGTGAAATTTAGCTGCAGCTCACTTTGCTGTAAAGACATTAAATTGATGAAAATCTCCCAAGTCTTGATTGCTTGGAATAGTCAAGAAAAACTAATGGAACACTTCTTGTATTTTTAGTGCATTGCATATAAGATTTGTAAATACTTTTTAAATTTAAATTGAAAGATTAAAAGCTTTTCACACCTAATGCTGTGAAAACTGAATGCATCTCCTAGCCCCCCCCCCCCCCCAAAAAAAAAATTGTAGTTACAAATGATTTATTCAAAGTAGTTAGGAAAATTGTGTAAATAATGAATTCATTTGACAAATACTGTTCTACCATCATTAGCTGGCTGGATGGGGAAAATGCATATTTGCCAATATTGCTTCTTGATTCAGTCGTGTCATTAATGAATATTATTCAGTGAACTCTGTAAAGGCAGAATCAGTAACTTGTGGGGCGTAAGTGCTGGAGAAGGTATCCATTATCCCTATTCATTGCACTACCTGATCTTCTAGCTACTTGACAAGCTGGTTTTACCTCTGCCTGCTCCTCCTAACTTTTTCTGCTCCCTTCAGCATCACCTTTGAGCCTCATTTTGTGTGTGTGTGTAGGGAGGAGGGTCCTCGCCACTTTGGAATTATGTCTTTCTCCCCATGTCCTCTTACCTTTTTCTCCATCAGTAGTTGCCCACGCTTCCCCCACGGTCCCTATCAGGTGTGCTTTGTCCACGTGCAGCCCCTGCCTTTGCCCAGCAGTGCTCTGCCTGCGTGTGTCTCCTGGCAGGACCAGGCTTTCCGGCATGAGGACCTCGGCTCAGCTACACGTGTTTAACCAGGCTTGTGAGATGATCTGAAAACTCATGACAGTGTGAATGATTTTTTTTATTATTATTGTTTAATAATTAATCGCTGATACAGTGAAAGCATCACTCTCCACTGCCTCCATGTTGCACAAGCTGTAAATTACAAACCAGGATGGCAGCTCGTCTGCTTTCAGGGTAGGTCCTTCCCAATTAGAGCTGCAGCCCCTCATATGCTACAGTGGGAGAGGAACTGGGGCAGAGGATGGAATTGCATGACAGCTGTCAGAGCAGAAAATCAGCTTGTGTTGTGGTTGTCAGGGAACATCCGCAAGGAAGAGAAAGGTAGCAGCACCAAGCACAACTAGTGTCACATATCTTTGTGATTTAAAAACAAAACAAAACATGCACCAAAAAAAACCCCAAAACAAACAACAAACAAACCCTACCATGCATGCAGTCTGCCAAGAGCCAAGTCTATTTTAAGACGGAAGATTGCTTACCGAAAGATTTAATGATTACTGAGGTAAAATGAAGTATCATTCTGTGTACCAAAGCTTTCAGAATACAATTTATTTGAAGTGTTACTTCAGAGAGCAGAGAGAAACTTTGTGTTTCTTGTGGTACTTCCAAGTGTACAGTGCTTAGGGTCCGGTGTTCATGCCAGTTTTTGTCAAGCTCAGGTCTTCCATAGCAAACAGAATTAAAGACGAATAGAAAATGTCGTTGTTCCCCTGTCATTAATGGTGCTATTTATAACTTGGCTATCTGTGCGCAGTGCCTTTTATTAAAATACAATTCCTACTTATTCTCCTGCCTGGCTGCAAAAATTTGCTGGAACTGAGTGCTTAAACAAGACAGCGTAGTCATTACAGCCAGAAATGCCATGCCATGCCACCCCATTTGAGTGGTTTATTTGCATCTGGCTCTTAGGAACAACAATGTGAATTTCTTGAGCTGTAGGTAAAGCTAATTACAGTCATTCAGGTTGGGCTGATGTACGAGGAATGTTAGGTTTCATGGAAGTTTGAGCTAGTTGCGTTCTTCATCTTGCAACAAATAAAATATGAGGGGAGGAAATACAATCCCTCAGAACAAATACAAAGCTAATTCTTACCCCAAAGCATCAGGTTTTAGAATATCCCCAGAAGGCTGAATAGTTTGACATTTTTCTTCTGGTTTGAATTGTTGCTGTCTTCATTCTGGTGTAAGGACTTTTATGTGAAGTTATTTTATTTGTTTGTTTGTTTATTGGTTTTATTGTCTTTTTTTAATTCCCCTCACAGAATAGACAAATCTCCTGTATGGATCTGTGCGGCAAAACTGAATGTCACCAGCATGACATTGATTTTTTTTTTTTTTATATATATATTATTTTTTTCCCCCCCGAATTTTAATATATGCCACTGTTGTAATCAGTTTGTACTGAGTTACAAATGCAGAAGCTGGAGTGTACATTCTCATCCCAAATTTTTATTAATATATACTAGTTTGATGTTTACAGTGTGTGTGCGCTTATCTCTTTCCCCCTCACTCTATCTAGATGGTTATGTATATACACACACATGTTCCTAAACAATATTTTTTTTTCTCCAGAAACGGAGTTACATTTAATTTGATTGGTTTTGTTTCCCCTTTAGCTTAGCAAAGTTGGAAGAAGAATTTGAAAAGAAATTCAACAGCCTCCCTCAATACAGTCCTATTACCTTTGACAGGAAAAATTCTGCTGTTCCAAGGAAAAAGAGAAAGGTTGGAAGTGGCTCATCTGAACAACCAAAATCCAACAAAGGTAAATTACCACATGCAATACATTCTTAAGCAACACAATCGTATGACAAGCTCAGGAATTTGTACTTTCTTACTTTACTGTTACATGTGAAAAGTGTGAAGTGAAAGAAAACATTTTTCTAGCACTGCAATTAGTTGGTTCTCACCTGGGTTAGTTTTCAGGCTGTACTCTTGGCTACTGGTTTTCATGCCGAGTAGAACTGCTTAGAGTTTGTACATTAAATGTATTCCTTATAGCAGGAAAATTTATCAAAGCCATGAATATTTGTGAGCTAAGTGAATTTGACAAGTTTTCCCAGGAGAAAATGTGGAAAAAATGGCAGATGATCAAAAGGTTACATTTTGACATTTTTTAGAATGTAGTTTTATGCCAGTTTGCGTTTCACTGTAAATTTAGGCTCTATGAATTAAAACGTAAGATACCAGAGATGTCTGAATGAAACACTTTTATTTTTTTGTCAAGATTTTAACTCCTATCATAAGTTTAGAGCAAAAATGTCCTGACATGATGGAAAAAAAAATATTAGAGGACCTCATGACACATTTGGGTTCTTATACACAACCAACCTGTGACATAGAGGTGGTAGAGAAGTGAGAATATGGTACGGAAAACTACTTTAAGTAGACTGTGGCAGAAAACTGATGCATGTATACAGTACAGAAGCATCACAAAATGAAGGAATGATGTACCAGTAATCCTACAAAATAAAAGGATACTCAAGAGAGTCCTCATTATGCACAGTTCACAATGTGAAGCTGGTTTCCTTTTCTGCTACTATGGTAGTTCCACTGACTGACAGGTTTTCAGATCTAATATGGCTATTTTAGCCAGGTGACCCTGGATTAGATCTATGCCTTTTGAATGCTTCACAAATAATCACATTACAGTATGCAGGACTGAGCAGCTGTCCTTTTCTAGTGCATGCCAGTTTGGGTATTGATTTTTGTCTTTATATAATTAGATGTGGAACAGTCACTTTTGCAAAATTAGACTTGTGCTAATCCCAAGCGAGTTCTGACTTCAAATGCCTTTCAATTTTTTATGGTATGTATTTGACAGAAGTTCTTCAATGAGCATGAATGAATTGCTTTACAGTATGATAACACAGTGGTTAATTAAGCAACATCTGTTGGGAATAAGATCTCCTCATCTACTGTGATGTCGCAGTTAAAGTTGTAATAGCAGCTCCTTGGATTTCTCTCTATAGTATTTACCTGTTCAGGTGTCTGTGCGTCTAAAAATTTCGCAGGCCCTACGTTGTTTGGGAATGGCACACTAGAATACTACCTCAAGTCGGGTAGCCCCGAACTGCGTTCTGCTTTTGACTAGGTTCATATGTGAGAGCTTAATTTTTATCCTTGTTTGTGTCACTTAAAAAGCTTTGGAGTATATTTGGCCATGTCTCAAGGGAAGGTCAGAAACATAACTGCAGGCAGTTTACAAGCCTGGTAGAAGCAGTTTTGCCTCAGCCCTGTGGTGGAGGCCGTGGAGGATTTGCCTGCAGCTGACAATAAGGGCTCTTTAAACTAAGCCGGCTGACTTTGCACTGAAGCAGATGGTAAACAGTCACATGAACTTTTCCACCAACTGAGCTGTGGGGTTGCAACAAGCAGCCCCAGGGCAGGAATATCTGATCGTGACACTGCTGTTCCTGTAGTGAACATCTAACCGCAGCCCTGAACTAAATCCAGATGGAGCTAGTGATATCTGCTCCTAATTTCAACGAATGTTGAATTCACTCAAGTTAGCTGGGCAAGCTGTCAGCTTGTGTCAGTCATTCCAGCTCCCCGGAGAGTGAAGTTTAGCTCTCAAGAGGTAGTTGAAAAACTTTCTGACAAACCTTTTTTTCTTTTGGAAAAGAAAGATTGCTTAAAAGTAAATATTCCATGGCAATGGGTCGACTTTAATTTGTTTTATTTTGTTAGGATGCTTAAAATTAGGATGCGAGATGTGGATTTGAAATGACCTGAACCAGACTGCATACAAGCAAGCTTACTAGCTTAGTAGGGAAACTGTTCCAGCTGAGCCAAACATTCATTAAGCTGAATCTTCAATTTAATTTGTGGTATACTGACAGGCCATTCAGCCTCGTCGTGCTGTTGGCTTGCGTGTGAACTCTGACGAGTCCAAACATGGTTAGAGAATACTGACCTCCAAAGGTGTTAAGCATACAGGTCTGCATACTAGGCTCCTGCAAGTATCGCAGGAAATTAAAATGGCATATTCTGCAAAACGATAGAGCTTGGTTTCAAATGGTTCTGGTTTTTTTGAATTATCGTGGGTTTTTTACACCATCAGAATTAAACTAAAGTAACATCTTCTTCTTGCAATGTGATGAGCATGAACCATGAAGGGTCAATGTAGTCTTACGGGTGTGATTGTGTTGGGATGTAGGAGACCTTAACTTTGCTCCGCTGTGCTCTGCATTACCACGTCCTGTGGGGTTGTTTCTGCTGCTTTGCTCTGTCTGCAAGGTAATTAGAAAAGATGTCCGGCACACATAGCACCTACTGGTGGTTGGGGCCTCTGGATGTTTCCAAACAACAGATAATTACTAAGGGTAGGTTTAGTAAACATTCTTTAGAATCATCCCCTGTTTCTTCTGAATGAGCACGTGCAGGTTCATAAACTTCCCAGGCATTCTTAGTTCTCAGATAAGTACTTAATTTTTGAAGTCTACGTATCAATGCCTACTAAATTACATTTAAAATTTGGAAAATAGGTTGGAGTGCTGCACACTAAAACTTCCCTGGGATGTTAGGTGAATAAAAATGGAGAAATGTTTTTGTTTGTTGTTTCTGGGGGTTGTTCCTCCCCCTGCCCCCCCAACTAGCACTGTATGCCTTAATATGTTTTATTTTGGAGTAAATGGTGCCGGATTGATTTTCTGTCAAATGTCATTAAGCTATACCTACAAGAGGCCTGATCTGCTACCTAACCCAAACAGCCAGGATTGTCAGGATGTTTTTCTACTCCTACGCGGAAAATGAGTGGGTCAGTGCCCACTTACTCTTTCTGTTGTGCTTCTCATGTCCAGTCCTCGCTTCAGCCAGTTCTTTTCATATAAAAACACTTGAAGAATTCTGCAATACGAAAGCTGTTTCAAATCCATATGTATAAGGGAAAATTTGAACTTTCTTAAATGAGAGGCATTTTTTTCCCCAGAGCTTTCCAAATTGTCCAAATTCTGCTCCCACTGAAATTAACGGGGCTCTTTATTCAGTGGGAGCAGGACTGAACAAGCCGTAATGCTTCAGCAAATTCTCTGTCAAGCATTTTGAACTGGGAGTATGCATATACAATAATAATGTCACAAAATGGCTGAAAAATACAGCTACACCGAATCTGTGCAGATGACCTGCTCCGACATTTGCTGGAGCTGTGACTGACTTCTTTTTTTTTCCTTCTTTCCAATGGCATATGTGCCAAAACATCCCACCACACAGAAGTCAGCAGTCTGCAGTGAGTCACTAATCCGCTTGTATGCGAAAATGAGCAACAGGCACAGTCATTATTTCTGCCTTGTGCTGTGAAGAAATGCTCACTTATGCACTAAGCGCTGCACTAAGGCTTTCATTTTAGGAAGGCAAGGAGAGGAATGCATAGTGTGCTTTCATTTGGGAAACGGATTGTCCACAATTTTTTTGTGTGTCTGTGGCCTCTATGACTAGACTAGAAATAAAGCATCAGCTTAAAACAGATGCTTCTTTGTGGCATTCCTCTCAGTCTTAGATCAGGGGGGAGGGGGAGCTGGCTCAGTTCAAAGCGTTCAAATGCCTGGAGATCGCATGCCATAATGTTCCAAAGATCATGACCTAAAAATACGGCATCTTCCTCCTGAGAGGTGCAGAAATACACAGAGAAATCTGTTTGTCCTGGTTTTCTTAAGATCATGTTGAAGCGTTCTCTATATGATCAGGCCCTTTAAAATAGGGAACTTTGTGGGAGCAGAGGGGGCATATGCCCAGAAATGTGGAGGAAATGCAGTTATGGTTCATTATGTACGGTGGGTTCATTTTCTTGCCTGCTGCTTCCCCAAGCAGCTGCTGTTGGCTGTAGCAAGTATTCCCAGGAGGAAATCTCTACCGCCTTCAGTGAGCGCAATGGAGGAGCCAGGGATTAGCAGGTGGTTAAATCCTGTGGCAACTGCTGAAATGCTCGGGCAAGGAAGAGCCATGTAGAATATTTCCAATACATAAGCAGGAGAAAAGGACTTTATACTTGCAGGTGGCTGTATGATAATAAACTAACATTAAAAGGTTTTTTTTTTTTTCAGCTTTCTGTCAGAAATCCCATTCAGTGCCCACTGCCTAACAGCAAGCCTTTTAGGTTAGGTAGTTTTTTCAGTTCTTCAGGGATTTTCTCTGACTTGAATGTTGACAAGTGGCATTTGTTCGAAGTCTGGGAGTACTTGCCTGCTGTCCCCATGAGACAGGTGTAGCCCAGCCAGCCATCCTGTAAACTCCTGCATGGGTGAGTGTGCCTAAACTGTGCCCCTGGGGCACCTGCCAGTGAGAGCCTGAAAAGGGTTATTCACTCTATCCAAAACCAGCACATGATCTCAGGAAGACTCCTTTGTTCAGCCTTTCCTACATGCAGACGTCCTCTCCGGTCCAGACTATATTTTGCCTTCTCCGTATTGGTTTAGTTCAGTTCATTTCTATTAAAAGAAAAGCTCTGGTTTTCATACCTGAATATGCCATGCAAAGATCCTGTATTCGGCAGTTCATTGGCTTAAGCCTTAATCTAAAGGCTGGATGGGATGTGGCCGTTTTTGAAGAACCACTAGATAGGCTATTTGGTATAATTACTAGACAATTTGTATGTGTGTGAGAGTGATTGTAATTTGGCTTTTCACAGAGGACAGTGAGCATATCCTCATAGTTCACTCTAAATATTTCTGGCAGGGAGTGTGGATGAAGTTTCTCATGGAATCAGAAGTTACATTCTCAGGTCCGAGTATGACATGTTGACCTATTTAGCTATTAGCCCGTCTTCTCTTGCACTGCATTCCTGGCCAGAGGGTATTCAAGTGTCAATGGGCACTGTCTCACAGGAGTAACAGCTAAAAGGGAAGGAAATTGGAAGCTTCTTTAGGAAAAGGCAGCTTCTCTTTTGATCCCACTGAAGTCAATGTTCTTGGATTTTCTGTTTGGGAACAAAATTTTATGTGCGAGTGGCATGTGCCTTGGAGTATCCTACATGTTGCACATACAAGCTTATGACAAAGGTGCCTTGGATAGTAGAAAAGAGATGAAAGACGCAGGTTTCCTTCTTCATGCAATGCTTGTCATCTTTTTGTGAGTTTTTCATCTCAGTTATTCTGGTTAGAGTTGCTTGCGCTGGCTGACAGTCTACAATACTGATTGAAATGGTCTATAGGGTACAGGTTGAGCTGTAGAAATGGAGATGTCTGCGATACTATGTAACGTGTTGCTTATTGCAAGCACCTGCAAAAATCACTAATCTGCTAATTTAAAAAGAAAAATAATAAAAATGTCATAAGAATCATCTAGTTATGTACTACTGTCTCTGTCGTCTTAGGTAACTGTTGTGGGGAAACTTGTCTGTTTTGATGTGTTTGATCTTAGTCTTCAGAAAAGCTCAGTTTTTTCACTTAGGCTTTCCCTCAACCTGCCTGAACTTTTTAATTCCTTGTTTTGCATTTTTATTGCACTGCCACTAGATTGCTTATGCAACTCTGTGATACTCGGGAAGCTATTGTAAAATTTGTAGAATGACACTTGAATCATTTCGAGTGAATATGGCCTCTTCTGTTGAACTTTCTGGTATTTTCTATGCAAGTTCTGGTGAAGCTATTCAATTTCAAGCTGATGTTGCCTAAGGTGGTGTCTCACTTGGACTTTATTTGGTTTGTGGTTTGAATTCTAGATTTTTGGGACATTATTAATCTTTTCCAAAGTTTTGATTTCTTCAGTAGTAAAAAAACAAGCATCAGTGAGACACAAAAGTGACATGTAGAAAATCACAGAATTTCTATGCCTGTTTCTGGCTGGATTTTAGCTTTCAGTAATTTTCAGTATTATTCAAGCAGCCTAGGCTCTATGAATGATTTTCCCCTCATAAGACTAGATCCTTCCATGTGCTACACAATTTTCTCCTTTCCCTGCATATAGAGAGTCAGTGATGGCAAATTGCAGATGCATGATGTAGACTTACCTTGATCGCATGTTACTGCATGGTTGCAGTTGCATATCAGTAGCTGATGCGTGTTTCTGGTTCCTTTTAAGGATGAGGAGGAGTGGAGGAGGCGGATATTTGTGGTAGATAGAATCCTGTTCCAAGTCAGCTGCAGATGGGAAGGACACACTTTTGTTAGGCTATAAGCCATCTTGTCACCTGCGGTGCATCTCATTTCTGTTTGGGCTGGTCTGTTCTGAGCTGAAGACTTGCTTGCCTGCTGTATCTTAGGAAATAAGATTTTAAAGTGCAGTTTCAGAAAAGTAACTCCATAAAATTGGCTTTGCAGTGTAGACACTATGCATCTGTTGTATCTTTGGTCTGTTACGTCTGTATTGGTATGGTATCACTGTTTACTCCATTAGTGAGGCAAAGGGTAGCTTCTTGATGACCTCTGCTAGGGGCGTGCTTTGTGGTCTGATGTCACATAAGATGTCTTCTGACTACTACTAGTAAAGACTCTGCTGTCAAACTAAGAATGACACCACGAGCTGGGCATAACTTCACCTTCCTCTCATGGGGCCTTTTACTTTTGCATTTAGTATAAACTAATTTCTGGTCACCAAAAAGGCAAATGTGACTCTTGCGTCCTGTGGTGGGTTCGCCCTGGCTGGTAGGTAAGTCCCCACCCTGTCGTTCGCTCACTCTCTGCCACTGGGATGGGGGAGAGAGTTGGAAGGGCAAAAGCAAGGAAAAAACCTCATGGGTCAAGATAAAGACAGTTTCATAACCGAAGGGGGCGGGAGGGGAGGTACGGAAACAAGTGATGCGAAACCACCAGCAAACTGATGCCCAGCCAGTCCCTGAGCAATGACTACTTTGGAAAAAAACCTCTCCCCCCACTTTTAATGCTGAGCATGATGTTATTTGGTATGAAATACTTCTTGGTCAGTGTGGGTCAGCTGTCACAACGATGTCTCCTTTTAACTTCTTGCATACCCTCAGCCTACTCGCTGATGTGGCAGAGAGAGTGAGAGAGAGAGATCTTGATGCTCTGGAAACACTGTTCAGCAGTAACTAAAACATTGCTGTGTTACCAACACAGTTTTGGTCACTGGTCTAAAACACTGCACCATCCAGGCTGCTGTGAGGAAAGTTTAGTCCATTCCAGCCAAATACAGCCAAACTGCAGACGCATCCAAAAGACAGCATATACTTAAACAAGCAAGCAAAACCCTTGTTTTATTGTAAGGTCATCATTCTCCAAAATGCTTTCTATGCACTTAAGAATTGGGAGCTGACGGGTTGAAGTACAGCCTGCTGAAAGCCTCCATAGTCCGTTCTGGCAGAAGGTCAGGTTTTGTGCTTCCCCATGAAACGACATCCTGTAATTAGTGGAAGGGGAGGTTGTATAGTACGTACTGTGGCTGTTGTACTCTTTTTAAAACTGCTAATTAAAAGTTTGTATTATTAATGTTGTCTGTAGGTTCATTCCAGTCTCAGAAAAAGAACTTATTCTACAAAATTGTCAGCAAATGTAAGCACAGAAAGGAGAAGCTTAATGTCCCGGACACAGGTACTGGTGCATCACTTAGTTAAGGTTTTGGGCTGCCTTCTCTCTCCATTCAGTCTCAGAGAAATGCCTCTAGGCAGAGGCTACTCAGCTCTCTAGTCTTTGATTGCTTTGGTCCCTTATTTCCCCGTCTGCTTTGAGTCCATTAGCTCCTGGCTCCAGCTGATCGTATTACTTAATTCCAGTATGATGCTGTTTTGTTTTTAATTGGCGTCTCCCTTAATTACAGTTTCACTGCTCCAGACGCCATGCAGCAGAGCTGACAAAGCAAGGGCAATTCTGCAGTTGGCCCTGAACTCTTTATGTTCAACAGCTCAGAGCTCTTTTGTCCATTTCAAGCTGTCTAGAACTTTGCAGACTGCAGCTGGTCAGAATGTAAGAGCTTGTTTCTGCACCAGATCTCAGAAAGACTAACCTAAAAAACGACCCTTCTGTAGAAGCTTTCCGTTTGCTTCAGATTGAAAATAGCTTTGACAGTGTTTTAAGTTATGTCCTGGACTTACTCTGCCCGCTATCCTGCTGGAAGCTCTCCAAAGTCTTTTGCTTGTTACAGTGTTGTGGTCCTGCATACCTACATACTCACAACTCTGAGGGGCGTTTTCAAGTGTACAGGAAGTCCAGGGTTATGGCTTAATCTCCTTCCCTGGGCCTTCTTTTTTTTTTTTTTTTTTTTTTTTTGTCGTCCACACGATCCAAATCATGCCCAGGCTGTTCCTTAGCCCTTCCACAGTGGAGTTCTCTCTCACATTGTACTTGTGGTATGGAGGAGCCTCTCTGGTTCTGCGTACTTAGGTAGCTCCGTGAATTTCTTCCATTTTTTTTGCCCCTCCATATGTGTCTAAAATAATAAAATTACTAGCCTCTTGTCCAGTTCCCCCAGCTTCATTTATGCTTAATATCTTTCCCTAAGGCTTGGCCATGCCATTTCCTCTCCTTCCCCGATGCTATGTTTTCTGTCCTCTGTGGTGCACATGCACTGTTCTCCCACATAGGCTCTGCCAGCTCTGCTGCATTGACTGGTGCAAATATTTTGAAATTACTTGCTCTGTTTCATTGTATTTGTACAGCAAACATGTTGTAGGAGTCGCTTATGAGAAGTAACTATCTTGCTTCCATGCTGGTGTGAAAAAAGCCTCATACATTAACATAGCTTTTATTGGGTGCCATTCAGATTTTTGTTCCTGAATTATTAATAGAGCATGTAGACAAATCAGTAAGAAAAAAGTGTGTGTAAATTCTCCTGTGGGAAAAGAACCAGAAAATGTTTCATACATGATAGAGTAAAAAATATAAATATCTTTAAATCTGCAAATATAAAATGTGGCTAAACAAAATGTCAAAACCTCCATTTGATTAAAAGAAACCAGCCTGTTTTGATACAAAGTGAAGCATGCACTATGATCAAAGATTCAAGCCTGGCAAGTGTTGAGTACCCTGGCTTTGTTCCAGCACAACACAGAGGCATGTCCTTGGAAGTTAAGCATGTGAATAATGTCATCATGTCTAAACATTAAAGATGTGTCTGTGCATTTGCTGGAGTAGGGCCAGTTTGCTGAGTTCCTCCCAAGACTGAAGCAAAGACACGAGGAACTTACGAGCGTTACACAGCCTACATAGAAATCATCAAAGGAAAGACAGTGGATATATATATTGGTGGGGAGCCACATTTTCTGAGTTAAAAAGGGGAAAAAATCCGGGGTCTTGCCTACTCTTAAGTGTACCATGTAGGGACACGGAAAGCAAAGTGTTGATCAGCAAAGTGGAGCATGGGCATGGCCTTGGCACTTGGTGTACAGCCTCGCCATCATGTGCTGCCTACGTAACTTCATCCTTTCATGAGTTCCCAGACAGTAGGGCCCTAAATTCTTCGACTCCACTGTCCCATGTTCTGCAGCATTTGAGCTGGGAATCCCAGCGTCTTCATTTCAATTCAGATATACAGGATTTAGTGAATCAAACACTAAATTAAAATTTCAACTCCTTTTTGTGGTTAGTCTATACTTGGGGCGAGTCACAAGTCTATCATGTGTGGGTTTGGTTTTTATGGAGTTAATTTTTCTGGAGGAAGGAGTTTGAATATTCTTATAGCTGGAGAGGAGACACTTGGAAGGGTTGCTGTCAGCAGAGGTCATGCTGGATTCGTGTGTTGTCATCTTGAAAAGTGGGTGTGCCTGTATGCATCTGTGTTTTGAATGAAGAAAAGTAAGTGCAGTAAAGGCAAATTTTGATGTGTTGAATCATGCTGTCTGCATCTGTCTCTGGTTTGAGTATCTGAGTGAATTTTGACTCCATGTGACTATATCGTATACGGCATCACCAGTGCAAATCACCGTATTACAAGTTTGCAGGTGTTGAGACAGACAGATACAGCCCAGTAAAATACCAGTGGATGTGCCACAACCCCTGCTTCCCCTAGCACAGAGCACACAGTGGTGCAGCTGACTATGTTAAGAGGTATGTCACTTCACTGGGAGGGCTGACAGAAGCACAGCTGGACCCATCCCTGTTTGGGGAGGTTGAACACCACTCAGCTGAGATACTTACTTATTTTCTGCCACACTGTCACGGCTTTCTGGTGGGAGGCAGTACTTTAAATAACAAGGGGTAAGTCACAACTCTTGACTCCTTGCAGGTACGTTTAGTGAGCTGTCTTGAGGGCTCTTGAGGAGATGAACCTACACACCAGTCTCAGCACAAGCTGATGTGTGAAGGAGCCCCATCTCCTGTGGCTGGTAGAGCTTACTCCCTGCTACTGATCCTCCATCAGCTCTCCCGCATGCACATCAGTGTGTACAGCCTTAGCACATATATTTGAGACAGAACAGAACATGCAGAAAATCAGCAAAATGACTTTTTTTATTTCTTTCTGCTGAGAAAGCCCTGTTGTGTGGGCTTTGCAACCCAGAGGGATCCAGCAGCTCTGTGCTACTGTGCCTTTGGCAACCATCCAGCCTGGAGGAGGACTGGGTCAGCATAGGCTCATGCAGCAGAGCTCCCCATCCAGGCAGCTGTTCTATACACCTGGCTTGACCATCTGCGGCTTTGTCAGCTGGTGTGCCTCTGCTGGTTAGTCCCCAGCCCTTGCTGCAGCTCCATGTGCCGCCTGACCCCATGAGCAGTATTGCAGCAGCGTTCCATTGTCAGAAGAGCTGGAATTTCCACCAGGGTATGGATCAGAGCGTGCTTGGCTTCAGTTCCTTGGTGAAGTGGTTCCCTAGGCACTGGTGACTTGAAGCTTTTCTCTGCCTTTCTCAGCTTCCCCTGTTTAACTTCATAAATACCATCAAAGCATTACAGCCCATCTTTCCTTCTCGATAGCACTGCGCTTAGACCCACAGAACATTTGTTCTCCACTAAATGGAGTTAAACTTCTTCAGCGCTCTCTCGTAACAGATAGGCACCACTGAAGAAAATTCTTTTAAGTCTGTCTGTGTCTTGCTGGGGTTCAGTCTGAAAAGCTTGTCCTTTTCTGTGGTGTGCTGAGTCAGTCCAATAGACTTCATTTTTCTTGTTCGCAAAGAAGCGGGGAAGTAAGACTACGTGTACTCTGCATGCCTGCAGAATAGGGTAAAGTGTCCATGCTAACTTTTAACAAATCTAGCTCAGGAAACCATCTGGCATAGAGCTCTAGATGTTTTTCTCTCAGTCGTTTTTGTCACTGTGGTGTAAGCATGCCAAAAGGCTCACATCTTCGTATCATGTGCTCAGCTCTGCTTGCAAAAATAGCCCTGTAGTTTTGCATGTGCTACTGTCATACGGAAAGCTAACCGTGTAAATACCTGTTAGCAGGACTGCCCAGTAGCTGCAGAACCTTATTTCATTTCTAGACAGCATTTTCCTGAAAATGAGCAGAGCTCTACGTGGGACAGCTCTTGAACACAGGACTGTGTGGAAACAGAAGGAGTGTGAAATGGATTAAAGAAATTACTAAATAAAACCACAGGGAATTTAACTTCTTTAGCCCTGTCCTTTCTGCACAGCAAAATCAAATCCTGGTTTGAAGCATCCCTATGAAGATACCTTTGTCAGGTGAAGCAGTGGGGTGCTGTTCCTCTTGAAGGAGGTGCAGGAGGACCCCTTTTAGCACCTAGCTTAGCTATAAGGTTGTAGAAGCATGGACGACTGTATCCTCTGGAGTTCAGTGCAAAGGGTCTTGAGTCAAGCCTTTGTGTGATTTCCTCCAAGTTAGGTTTTATGTCTGCTTGAATAATAATCTGTAAAGAATTCAATGAACTGATTTCTTAGCCCAATGTCAACTAAGACTGCTAGAGAAGAAAGAAGAAGCTCTTCCCTTCAACACACACACACACCCACACCCACACACACACACTTGCTCATTGTTCACCTTTAGTCTTTCCTTCTTCAGAACTGTATGGCAGCAATGTTACGATGAAGTGACAAAGAGCTTACTTCAGAGCTAGAGGAGGGGAAAAAAAGTAGAGGACTCTGAAGTCTTATTTCAAGGACTGAAAAACCTTGAAACACGGAGAGGGAATATACTTCCTGCATCCTGAGTTTGTCAGCCACCTTCTGCTATTTCTTTGTCAAAAACACCAACGTCATATACTCCTCATGTATTTAATAACTGTCAGCTCTTTTTGTTTTGCCTTTCAAGTTTTTTTTTCTTATCTTTAATTTCTTGAGCTTTTTGATATATACAGTATGAGAAAGAAAACAAGTGTAAAAGGGAATGGTCTACTGTATTGACCAATCATGTTAATTTCTAGTGATTTTCTCTAGAGATTTCTAGAGAATCTTCCAGGATTACAAGCCACCTGGCATGGCTTGTAATATACAACACATCTAATTAAAAATATATCAAATCAGGTTTCTGTGTATCATATGTTGTTTATTGTTGGAAATCATGTCTTAATATTTGTATTAAATGTTAAAAAAAAAAGTGACTTGTATTACTAAGATTAAAGCCATTATAAACTCAATCAACTAGAATTAAACAGCACTGTCAAAGTACTATCTAATTAGAGCAAATCCCCAAATCGGAATTAACAAATAGTGTTGGACTACAACCAAACCATTACATTAATACATAATCAACGCTTATGAATTCCCAAATAAGAAATCCAGAGAGAAAGCTGCCCATTTAATTATACATTCCAATTAAGATTTTGGTCTCGGTCAGTGCAGTAAGCTTATCTGAACATCTCACTATTAGCCCAGTTGAGTTACTTGAAAGTCACATTTGCAGTCACTGGTGCTTCTACTTAATTGGACTGTTACGGGGAAGACCTTTTCTTGTGATTTCTCTTGCTCTCTTTAGAAAAAAATAAGTTTTACAGCATAGCTCTGCTCTAGAAAGGTTAGCAGCTACAGCTAAACACTGAGAAAAGCGATTTGAAGCTGTGGGCTTTTTTTCAAAATAAAGGGCATGCACAAGTTCAGAAATGTTTTACAGAAGAAGATACGAAGCTGAATTAAGAACATAAACAAATTAAGGTTTGGAACATTTCCAAATGTTTTTACACATATGTACTAGATCTGATTGTATTCTTATGCCATAAAACTTAAAAGGTTCTTTCCCACTTAAAAGAGCAAAGGGCAGCCGCTAACAAGATAAAATGTGTTACAGCTATTCCCTTCACTCAGTCCACGTCCTCACACAGTTAACAGCTGAAGAAGCTAGCAAAAAATAGAGGTTATATTAGCCGTCTCTTTGCATTGGAAGAACATTAAATCTACAAAACAAACAATAAACAAACAGTAAATACACTCTCAAATGAAAGAGGGCAAAGTCCATGCAGACTGTTCGGCTTATTGCGCATGGCTTGTGGGGTTGGGGCTGCTCCTGCAGGACACAGCCAGTCTCCGTGTAGGAGGTTGGTCTTGTTCGGTGCTGAGCCCTTCTGAAAGAGCGGTTGTTTGCGCTCCAGCTTGAGCTGTTGTGCGTATAATTTTTGCTGGTCTGACCACCCAGAAAGTGAACAAACGGATCTTAAACATATCTTTAAAACAGGAAGAAAGATTGAAAGAAATTGTGGGGAAGAGAAAGCTAACTGTAGACACGGTAACAGCTGTGAATTATATAAAGGACTGTTGCAAAGAGATGTGGTTTAACCTGAGGTGTAGTAAAGAAGATAATGAGTTGAAAATGCAGCAGGGAAGATGAGGTGCAAACATTAGGAAAAAATGTGTAATCATTCAGGATGGCAGTGCCCTGGGAAAAAACACCCCAAAGACTTGGTGCGGATGCCCGTGAGTGCTCCCAGTTTCAAAGCAGATTAGACAAGCATCTGTAAGAAATGACTTGGCCATTCCCTTTGCTACCTGTAGTCTCTTTCTAACCCTAGCTTACGGTGATCACAGATGGGGGAGGCCTCATAATACTTCTGTCATAGGAGGAAAAAAGATGTCACAGATCGAATTTACGGACTAGTGCTACCATATGGTATCAGCCGTATGGCTTATTAAATCAATGGAAATTAGAAACGATTGACGACTGTGCACTGATCTCAGACTTTGGAAGCTTAAATACATTTTGTGATAGCTGTCTGACGAGTTTCTTCATGAACAAGGTTAAAGTAACTTTAGTCAAGTGGAAGTTCGTTATCACGTTTCATTTTGGGGCAGAAGGCTACTTTGAAATGCCAACACTGGTGCTGTTGAGAAACATTCAGACTGTCCTTTCTCACTCTCTGGCTTTATGTAGGCATTATTTCCGTAATGGTATTTTATCCTGTGCTTGCTTTCTTTTTTCAGCGCTCTTGTCTTCAGCTGTGGTCCAGCTCTGCTTTTGCATTTGCTGCCTTTAGGGTGTTCTTTAAGGTTTGTTGTTTTATAAAAGGCAGTATTTCCCTCTGCTTAGAGAGGATGACGTAGAGTCACTATAGAGGGAAGACTGGGAATTAGGCAGGAATTCCTGAATTCTGCTTGTGAGTCCATCTGTGAGCTAAGATAATCTTACATGAGAACCATTATTGTTCCTTTAAATACATTTTGTCTCTTAGCTACTTGCTGGCATCTTCTGTTGCAGAGTGTTTTATATAGACTGTTTGATACCCTGCTCCCACTGAAGTACGACTGCCCATCTCACAGGTTTTTTTGCAAATGCTAGAAACTTGAACCTTCTGGGATATCTTTAAGAGCCAATGCTACTATTTTCCTGCAAACATCTGCAGCATTCGGATCATATCTTGCCATGGGTTATGCTCTGAGTACCTGTGAGGGAACGCTTTATGCAGATAGATGCAAAATGGTAAACGAGCATAGCTAGTAGCTGAATTATTCTACGTGTAAAACTGCATTTTTATCCTCTTTCAGCCATATTCTCAGAAGACAGACATTCCAGTGACTCTGCCTGGAAGAATAAATTTTCTATATCTGCCCTAAACACTCCGGAGCCGGTAATGATGCATGAGCCTTTAGTTGGCAGCCAGAAAAGGAAAGCAAGGAAAACTAAGATCACACATCTTGTCCGAACAGCAGATGGTCGAGTGTCACCAGCAGGAGGGACACTGGGTAAGGAAATCAGAGTTTAATTTCTGTTAAAACTGAATGATTGGAGGAGGTTGGGGAGTACAAGCAACCTATCAGGGAACTATGTTTCAGTTAGCTTGTTTTTATACCTGCTTAGAAAGATCATTCTTTAAAATACAGGTATCAATCAATTGGGAAATCCGTTAAGTCCATAATGGCCAGCTTCTTTTGTTTGAATGCCCAAATCTGTCTTCTTTCACTGGATATTTCTCTCTCAAAAACTGAGAGGTGATGCAGAGAGAAATGGAAAGCGGTTACCGTTCATAATTTGTTTCCAGTCCCATAAAGAAATTACACTGTGCCTAGTTAAAGGATGTAAAAATGAATTCCATAATATGACAGTCAATGCCACAGTCCTCGCAGGAGTCCTCTGCAGTTAAGATAAGCTTTCAGGGCTTCTGTACCTAAAACATACACAAAAGCCCTCTTGCTTGACCTAAAAGATCAAACTCTGTTGAATGCAAAATCAGTAAACTGCTTCGTAAACCTTAGTACTGTGCTTCTGACAGTAGCTTGGGTCAGAAGAGGTTGCAGCATGAATCGCATTACACTTGCAAAATCAAAGTCCTAAAGGTAAAGATTGTGTTAACACCAGACTAGTCAGTATATCGATGAGCTGCTGTGAATTTAAGGTCTAGATTTGCAAGCTTAACTTTTTCTTATTGCAGAGGAGAAGCCAAAAGAGCTGCCACAAAGTACTCTTCAAAAAACACCAAGCGCAGAAACAGATTGCAACAGCGAATGCTCCAGAAACGCAGAGACAGAAGCAAATCATAGTATTACATCAGATATGCCAGCGGTGTCTGCATTTTTCAGCTTAGCTGCTCTGGCAGAGGTAGCAGCCATGGAAAATGTACACAGGTATGGTTTTCTTTTCCCCTTATTGTCTATGTGAATAGTATGGGGCTGCCAGATCACTCAGAAAGCGTGTGAATTGCAGACTGATTTGGCCTGTGTTTTCTCTTCCACAGCTTTCTATGAATGTCTGGTTTACACCACTTGCTTAGTAGTGTTAAGTCTACACCTAAATGGCTATGTAATCTATTTCGTTAGTCAGTAAAGTGATCCTCCCTGGTAAGCTTACCTACCAATTTTTTGTATAAAAACAGGCTTATATGCTCCTTGAGATCCTAATGGTTGAAGGTTTCTAATTATCAGATGCCACTTGTCAGATAATAGCTATTGCCTGCTGATTTGTATTTTTCACTGGCCTAAGACTGTCAAGAGAATTTCATAAAACTTCAGCTGTTTTTATGCTGAACATGGCTGAAGGAAGCTAACTTGTTATTTTTACTCTTGCGCTTTGCTGTGTAGGAGGCAAAGCGTCTGCAGAATGGCATAGACACAAGAACTCTGGGTGATGAAAGCCACGTTAGTTTGGGTTGGTCCTCCCCGTTACTGAGTAGACCATCCACACAGATGAGGTGGTGAATGTGCAGGTTACTTAAGGCTGTTGGATCAGTTCAGCATGGTCAGATCCTGCATGCTAGACTTGTGATGGGAGGAAACCAAGGACAGCAGGTCCTCCTTGGCTCTTAATTATCCAGTGTTGTTCTTTGATGCTGCAGCTTATTGGAGATGAAACCCTGTCCTTTCCTGCAGTGGAAAGTCAGTGAGGAAGTGCTGGGACAGTTTGAAACCGTCCCAGCCGCCGCATTTGACAAATTGCTGGCTGCCTAAGAAACTCCACAAGGCAGCAGTCGATGAAACCATTCACAACCTCAGTTTACTGCTGATCTTGTGGCCCCCATCAGCCAACCCAGTCCTGTATGTTCAGGCTGCGCATCAAACATTGAAAGGCTTTTTAGAAGCTCAGGTGTCCTACAAGAAACAAAGTCAGCCAAACCCAGTCTGTTAGCTCTTCTCTGCAGAACCTGATGTCTTGCTTAAGCAACGTTGTTCTTGGTGAGAAGTGTTTTCACACTGCAGTCAGCCTGTCCTTTCCTCCCAGCATTGCAGAACAGGTGTCTGCTATCAAGACAGCAAAAGTCTGAACTCGCTTCTGTCATCTTCTGTTGTCAGAAGCCACAAAGTGAGACTTGGGGAAGTGCTGTGCTAAGCTCTGCTCTCGCTCACACCCTTGTGGTTTCATTGATTTCCATTAAGGCTGACCAGAATTGCACAAGAGCAATGGGATTCGCTTCGCTGTGGTTTTTCCCTCTTTGTTTCTCTGAGAGTTCTTGTCCTCCTCTTGTCCCTGTTGAAGTGAGCTAGTATTTTACATAGCCTTCTGTTTGGGTCTCTTTTTCTTACTCCCACCATTTGTCATCTCATCATGCAGCTAGAGCCTTCTATGAGGTCTGAAAACACCAAACCAGCAAATGTCCAGCAACTGTTGCAAATTCCAGATTGTAATCACTGCAGGGGGAAATCACAAGAAGGGAGGACTCTTTCCCAGTAGAAGCTTTCCCATGTCTTTCACAGACTCGGCAAATGGAAGTCAAAACAGAAACCTAAATGTAATGGGCTAGATGCTTATCTCTTTTCTACTCTGTCTGCTTGTTATCTTTTGCAACTCACTTCTTTATTTGCAAATAACCAGAAATGAGAAGAACAGCATTAGAGGTTTGCTTGATGTGTTTTCTCCAGTGTCTGAATTTGATTATGAAATAATTTCACAGAGCCTTGGGCCACGGAAGCCAAACTCCTTTTTAACTGTAATTACAGCTTGCCTGGAAGTGGCAGCGTGGTTTTCATGGGAAGGCTTCTGTTTAGCTTTATTTACCTTGTGCATGCCCCGGTTAAGCACTGTGAGCCTGAGCTGCATTTTGTGCCAAGGCCACTTCGTTGCACTCCGGTTCTGCAAAGCACGTTGGTTCCTTCGTTTCTGCTGGGGTCTTAGCTGTGCCGGAGCCAGGTAAAAGTGTAAATAAGAAGCGGGGCCCAGATTTTCATTGCTGCAAATGACACATACTGTAACAAAAATAGAACCTGACTTGTGAGATTAGATAACAGGCGGTGACGTGCTTTGTGTATTTTAAAAGGCAAGCTGCAAAGGAGCTCTCCCAAGTCCATCTGCTCCAATGATTGATGTTGATTTCCAGCACATAATTCTGGCGCAGTTTATTTTTATGATCCCCTGTGCCAGGGGATCATTTGTAAATTAACACAGCTGTAGTAATGAAAGAGATGTTGTGCTGGGCTGATGAAGTGTTAAGTCATGAAATTTGGAGTAATCCCAATGTGCAACTCTGCTGATGGGTATATTTCCATATTGCTTAAAAGCTGGCTGCAGACTTGTATTAATATGATATATGCCTCTCTGCCTTTACCTTCTTTTGCCACACATGAGCTCTACTCTCTGCTTCTGAGGGCTGAAGCCACTCTCTTACAAAATGAGTAACAGCACTTGTGCGCTCTTAACTTACTCTTTGGGCATGCATTTTGTTTTGTGTCTTCAAATACCATCATGTCTTGGTTTTGCCTAACTTTGCATTGCGTTGCAGGTTGTCCCCAGGATATTGTGTTACGCTGTTGCAGGGATGCCTCTAAAAAGAGCATGTAACAGCGGTATGTGGGCATCTGTAGCAGCAGGGAGTTACGGTGCTGTAATGCCGGGTGTTAAACCATATCACGTGCCGCTTCCCGTCCTTTCTGGTCCGATAAAAGCTCCGTATAATGATGGGTGGCTTTTCTTTTCTTCTTTTGCAGAAGTCAGAGGGCCACACCTCTCCCACATGATGGACAGCCAAATGAAATGTCTCAGGCTCCAGTGCTTATTTCCTGCGCTGACCAGTGAAGCTCCTCTTTATTGTAAAACATTGTGCTTTACCTAATATCCTAGCCTTGTCTTTACCAAGGGAAGCTAGTCAGTCCATATGATGGAAACTATAGACTGCAAGCAAGCGTTTATTGCTCTGAGTGGCCCAGAATTCACTGGAAGCCAGACGTTAGCAACTTGGGCCAGGTCCTCAAATCGGATCCCAGTATGTAGGAGGGTGATATTAATTGTCTATTAGTGAACAGAAACGGTATGATCCCAGAGCTTGCTTTCTATTGAAGGCTTTTAAACAGTAAATAGGTGGTTGGTGTGAAAAAGGCTGCCTTTACTGTTAGCTCACACAGCATCTCTTTTACCAACCAGAGAGTACGGCAACTAGTTTCATATAATACCTAGTTATTCTAAATTAAAATGAAAAAAAAAAACAAAACCAACAACAAAAACACTGACGCACTGCACTAGTTATTATTAGATATTCTTAGTCATTTTTGTACATGAAGATTTAAGTTCTAAGATGGTTTATATTAATAGGTTATGCCTACGTTTATATTGTAGAATGAATTTAAAACCTGTTCCAGAGAACTCAAGGCAGCCTGGACAGATGTACCATTGTTAGCGGTGTTTGGGCAGCCATGTGGTCCAGATGTTCTGCACTTTTATATTTGCCACCAGAGTGGTAGAGTTTACTGGCAAAAATTCTGACAGGCTATGTTTGGGTTTGTTTCTTTTTAATTTAGCTTTGAATAACCAGGATGATGTGCATTAGAAAAAGGAGTGGTGTATGGAAAAGAAAATACTGCAGATAATTGACATGCCTTGGAGGGTTCCTTTGTTTTTGCATAGATATCTGAGCGACTTGGTGAAACTTTCCTGTAAACAAAGAGTACTGCAAATGCGTTTTTCAAAAGTGACCTTAGTATTATTTCACCGTTCTGAAAAACCTAAAACCGTGACTTTTCAATATACATGTACACTGATACACATACCTTTTACATTTTACAGACACTGGCATTGTTGTAGTTACTATGCACAGTCCAAATCGGCTTCAGAGTTTGCGTAAAGGGCCAATTACAGTTTGTTTTGGTAAAGTGGCAAGTTGTATACAGGTAAACTACAAATGAAGAGTAACGTTTGACTGAATTCAGACTACCAAACAGATCCATCTGCCAGTTTCTGTCTTTGCTTATGTTGAATTTTTGTTTTTTGCTCTCATAAATACATCCCAAAAGCAGGCCAAGTGTATCACTTGACCTGTTATCTTCGCTATTGTGACTTACACTATTGTATAACCAAGCATTGATTCCTACCAACAGATGCAAAACGATCACTAGTAATTGATCTAAAGCTACAAATTCAACAGGGTACTTCTTCTATAGCACAAGATGTTTCCCTACTTTTTGCATTGTAGCACAACAATTTACCAAATTGGACTCCAGCAATAATTTTCTATTAGTCTTCGTCATACCGGCTGAACTTTTGATAGTATTAGATTGAGTTTGAAGTTCTTTGAATTAAGTCTTTAAATGATGCGAGTTTACATCACTCTATCAGGCATTCTTATTTATACTTGACTGAATTGATAATGTGTTTTGGGGTTATTTTGTAACTAATTTGATGTAATAGCCATATGGACAGTAACTCTATTAATGCTTGCTAGGTTTAGCCTTTCATTGTTGTAGTTAAGCGAAAGTCTTTGGTTCAGTGTCGGGAGACAACATACAACATACCACACGAGTTGTAACGAAGGATTAAAGGTCTGACAAAAGGCAGGGAGCTGGGGAAGTGTCACTGAAACAGCACCATCGAGGATGCATGTGTTGGAAGAAGGGAACAGCAACAAAAGAACAACATTTACAAGCCAATGAGTCAGTGAAAAGGCTTTTTAAAAATTCAGGTGAATATATGACTAAGAGCCCCTAGAATGCCATTGCAGCCTGTGGCAGTATTTTTAATAAGATTTTATTAAAGTTTTATAAGTTATTTTAACAAGACAGAAAAAACCTAAAAGACTTAAAACTGTTGGGTCACAGCAAGGTGGCTGTTGGTGTTTTGGACCACTTTATAATTAGCTGAAATCCAAATATGTTACAGTGCAGGCCGTTCACGTTGACAATGGTACTAACTTATTTCTCTAGAAACCTTTAGAGTAGATATATTTTTGTCAAAGCACCCCATCCTTCCTCGATTTAAATTTCAATATTGTTCCTGAAGATATTTCTGTATATTAATGGTACCTTTTTTAAAAGAAACAGAAAATTACTTTTTTCTATATGAATTAATATCTTACTTGATCTGCTTTTCCTTGACTTTCCCTTAGAGAGGGGGTAGGGTTGGGTCAGTTTACTGGATATGACTGTTTTCAGATACTTATAAACCTTTTTGTAGATATGCTTAATTTTTAAGCGATTAGGCACTGAGAGTAGCAGAAATCCTGCAAAGCTTTATAGTTCACTAGGCATTTGCCTTTGTTGGTTCTCTGAGTGATGTCTTGATTTTAGTAGCTAGAATTTTCCCTGAATCTACTAGAAGGGGTATCAGTATTTTCAGGTAACAAAGTCTGTTAGCACAACAAAAATTTCAGACCAATATCTTACTGTATTGGGGTTGGGTTTTTTCCTCGTTTGTTTTGTTTTAATTTTTATTAATTTCAGCTGCTTTCATTTTGGAAGATCTTATTGCTATTGTGTGTACTTCAGTATACCAGCAAACACTGTTACCCGTTAACACATTGTCCACAAATGCCTCTAGAGAAGAAATTGTTGCACCTTATGTATATCTCAAGCAAACCAAAATATGATGCTTTTCTGCTTTGTTTATTCTGAATATGTTGTATCATACTTTACTGAACCCATTTTAACTTAGCTAAAGCTATCAATATTTATGCATTTCACATTATTTTCTGGATCTGAACCTGTGTATAAATCTTTCTTTAAAAAAAAAGAAAAGCATTTACCGTAGTCGTCCTCTGTGAGTTATCCATGGGAGGGGGGAATCTTGTCTCAAGTGTAAAATGCAGTACTGTCCCAGTTTTCCTTGGCTTTTATTTATTTAGTGATCTTTGATATTTCATATGTAGTTTTGAGGTATACTAAATACATTGTCGTAGCCGAAGCTACAGATCTAAGCAGCTGGGAGAAAATTACTGTAATGTCTTCTTACTTGTTCTAGTACTGTATACAAATATGGGAAAAATGTTCTGCAGAACATTTGAGATGCAGATTCTTATCCCCACAGTAGGTTATTTTCCAGGTATTAGACCAAATCAATCAAAACGCGATGATCTTAAAGGATTCTGTGATTCTAAAAACATCTATGGAGATTACTTTAATGCTCTGCTTATGGCAGTAACTACCCCTTGAATGTGCTGTGATTTCAGAAATAGAATATATTTATTTAAGATGACTGAATGCTCTTTTATACTAATACAATATCCCAAAGTCATGAGCAAGAGACTTCTTGGTAGTTTGGGTGTCTATTTTATAGCATTGGTGCATGACTTTTGAAATTAAAGTGATAAGCGTTGTTGGAAAGGAGCACAGGAACAAGGGACTGGTAGAAGCGTGTGAACTTGTGGTGTTTAAATTCCAGCTTTGGTCTTTATTATTTGGGTGAAAGCTGCCTTTGTAGCACGTGGCTGAAGAGCATTCCGCAGTCTGTATCGAGTAGAAACCCAAGAGAGTTGTAACTCACATCAGAACGAGGGAATGCCTTACAGTTTGGATGCCTTCTCTTGGAACAGGATATTAGATTGAAGCAGTTTTAATTTCCACTGCCTGTTCAGCTACTGTACGGATACTGAACAGACTGAAGGCAACAGTTGTAGCTGTGGGACAGCTAAGAGAGGATGAAAGGAAAGCTGGCCTTTGTTCTCAGTATGGCAAAGTTATGGCAACAAAGGGGAATTATGAAAAAAGATAGATGTATATATATATATGTGTGTGTGTGCATGTGTGCGTGTGCGCCTGGGTGTGTACATTCTGCAAAAAAAAAAAAATGTAGGAAAAAACAAAACCATGATGGGTCTGCAAGAGACTATAATGTATGTTGACCCTTTGAGTGCACTCCCTTTTTTTGAATGCTGAGTCTAATATGGCTACCTCTCCTAAAAGACTACTTTCGTTAACTTCCATTTGCATTCAAGCTTGATCGTGTAATCTTTTCAGCCATTGGTACCATTTGTATATCACTGTGTGCTTTACTTTGCAAGAGCAACATTTATATAGCGCAGGCGACGTAAAGGCTGAATATACAGTGGTAGCCAAACTATGTTGTTGGAGCATTTTTGTTTAACCTCTGCCATAGTCATATGGGTTGCAAGACGTGGGCCCTCTAGCTCTAGTTGGTTCAGTGAAATCGGGTTTTATAACAGCAGAAAATGCAGTGCTCACGGGGTGGTGGACTTCAGATACTGCCAGCAGTGACGCAGTCAGCCACGTGCTGCTCTTGAGACTTGTTCTGGAGTTTACGCTTGCAATCCCGATTTCGCAAGGAAACGTTAACTGTGCAACTTGTGTGTTGTATACCGTACGTTATCCATTAGATGCCGTTTGTTTGCCGTGCTTGTTTGATAGATTGTAGAGCTCCTAGGTATCTTTGCCATGTTTTGTAACACTTGTGGCATTCTCCCTACCTTGTACATACTGTGGAACTTTCACCTACAGCTGCCAGGATGCTGAGGCACTTCAGGACACTGAGCGCCATGAACGAGTGCATTTAGTCTGTGAAAGAGTTACTTGCCTCCTCCCCTGAATTCCCCAATAAAAAGGCACAGTGAGGTTTATGCTCTCACCTAAGTACTATTATAGTCATTTATATACTCAGTATTTTCTACTGAATTGAGAACTTTGAAGAAGCTTACGAGATGGACGTATATTTTATGTTCCCCCACTAACTCTTCTAAGGCAGAAATGTAGGAGGACTTGACCTGAGATCTCCACTCAGCAACACACCTAAGCTTACGCTGAAAACCATCCTTACTTATGGGGCAGCATTGTTGTTTGCACTGTGACAGTGCAGGAGCCCCGATTATGGACCACTACGCTCTTGGAGTTAAGCTTGGGCTTGCGTGATGTTCCTGGGGGAGGTACGTCATTGTGACCTAGGGCCTTCATTGACATGGAATTTTAAAAATGACTGCAAATAGCTTAACATTTATTGAGTTCTTCCAGATAATTGTATTGTAGTTTCTGGATCTTAACTGTTACTGTATACCAGCAGACCCACGCTGTACTCTACTGGGAAAAAACACACATGTACAGGCTAACTAGGCTTCCAAATGTAATGGTCTAATCTACTTTTTTCACCCCTGCAACAGAAACCTTATTTTCTCCCGCACACTGCTACACTTTAATCAGTGGATGGGGCTTTGAAGGTGACAAAAGCAAGAGTGTCATATATGTACATGTGTCTGCATGTATGTATAGATATGCATACACACACACACATAGGACAGCAGTGATTTGCAACATGTTCTCTGTACAAAAGTGTTCCCGTGTTAGGTCAATAAAATAACATGAGATTTCTCAGATGATAGTTTTCCAACTTTCTTGCTAGATTTCAGTCTCTTTCCTTCACATTACACCATAAGGTGTGATCGTCAAAAATCACACCTGAAAAAAACCCACAGATCCCGCTGACCTGGATGCTACAAAAACCTTCTTTCTCAGCAGTGCTTGCTTTTAATAACCGGTATCTGTTGACAGTTTTAACACAACGGATTTGCTATGATCTTTCTTCCTAGGGCCCAATCCTTCAACTTTTATTCTCACACATAATTCCACTGAATTTTGACCCAGTATTTGGCTTTATTCTCTCCAAAGCTTCGTGTAAACATGCCTTACAATAGCTCATCTCCATCAGTCGTATAACAGAGCTGCTGCCTTCTTAGCTGTGTGTAGTTGGAAGTCAATAAGCACATTTCTAGAATGTCATGCTTTCTTCAAAAACCTATAATTTGATATTTTTAAGTGCACATGTTAAGTCATGTGTATAACATGCTAAAGTACATTAAACTGTGATAATGAAACTGAATAAAATATTTAATAAAATATTTGAAATATTTGAAAAGGACCTTCAAATAGATTTCTTTATGTTCATTCTATTTTGGTTATCTAGTGTGTGCCTGTAAACAGTTTCCCATTTAAACCTAATGATTGCAAATAAATGCTATTCAAACAGAGCTTCTTTGATACTTCACCTGCTTTACTATCAAATGATTGTTTACTTGAACACATGACTGAGTTAGCAGTATTTGCAGAATTTGTTTTTAGCTACAGTATGAATTTGCTGGCTTTTTTAACACTTAAAAAGAAACAAGCTCATTTTCCACCTGAAAACGGAAGATGCCAAAACCCAGGGATGGATCCTCAGAGCTGTAAGCTGTAGTTTCCCGTCAGACCATCCGTTCAGCTTCTGCGCAATGGCTCTAAAGATGTTGCATATTTTGCAAAGAACTTCTGCCTATTTGTTCTTGCTTACACATGTCTATAACGGGAGCTTCCATTTTATTTTTAGAAACTTCTGACTCTGGTTCAGCACTGTTGACATTGTTGGAAAGATCCATAGACCCATGCAGGTGCTCCAGAATTCAATGGATTTATTTTGGCATGAAGCTGGAGACTGTGGGACACAGAGAGCCAGGACTCAGTGCCGTTGGGCTGTGGGAGAAAAGTTTGCCTTTTCTCCTGAGCTTTCCAGGTATCCCCTTTGTATTTCTGGATTTTGTCATCTTTGCACGGTTGGGAAGCTCGTTTATAGTTCACACAAATGTAAGAGGAGTCGTCTCACGTGAAGGAGCCCTTGCTATGTTTTTGGTCTTTGGACGCTAAGAGAACTTACTCAAAAATGGATTCTCTTTTCGAAATAAGTAGCCGGTGTCATCAATGTTTGAACTTAAAGGTCCCCACTACTTTGGAAATGTATTTAAACCAGGACTGTGTTCTGCCCATGTATTTTACCGTCTTGAGGCTCGAAAATTAGACTGTTGGGGATCTTGTCTTTTCCTGCCTTGCATACCTGAAGCCTCCTTGTATTTTTCTCATCACAGAATACGCAAGTACAGACTTGGTAGTAGAAGTCAGTAGGTACCAGTTGTTCACATGGGATCAGAACTCCTGTCTCTGAGTCAAAAGTAGCAGAAGGGAAGCCTTTAGTTTTGGGTTTTTTTTTTTTAACTATGTGCCATTTACTCAGGGAAGAAGAAACGTATGCAATCTTGCGCTGCCTTTTCTGGGTACGTATCAGTATGTCTGCAAAGAAAGACCAGGAATGGAAGAGCTTCAACATTAAAGGCCACGTAAAGGTAGTATGTGGGGAAGGTGGAGAAAAGCTCTGATTCAGTGAGCAAAAAAAGCTGGAAGAAATCTTATTATGAAATATATATTCTCTCGTTATAGTATGCCCAGAATAGTGACATTGAAGTCACTATTCTGTTTTTTTGATTACCAAATTACCTTAAAACAGTCATCTTCATTCCTTGAACTCCCATCTTTTTTCATCTGCTCTCATTTTGTTCTTCCAACAAAACACCTGCTGAATCCAACTAACTCTCGGTGCATCTGGGTCTGGTTTGTTACCCAGCTCTCACTCACGTTGCTTCTTGCAGCCGCATTGCATTACGCTGACACTCTCTTAACTGTCAGGTAAGACATTTCCACTAATACTTCTGGAAAAACACGGGGTGGAAAGGCATCGTCCCCCTAAAGTGCCCCGCACTTCTGCCAGGTGCTCAAACGTTTTCCCCTTGATACCATTTGTTGGGTTCTTTTCATTGTTCATCCCCGAGGTTTTTAACATGCAGCTAACCCTGCTTTCAAACCCTTTTTTCCCCCCCCCTACAGTGTGTGACAACATAAAGTGAGGCACAAAGGCTTCTTGAGCATACCATAACCACGTTATAGTTCGTGAAGCTGTCGGTTCTTCAGTAGGACACTAACACTTTGTAACAAAATATGAGATGCATTCCTATATCTGCTGCAAAGTTCTATTTTGTTTTGTTTTCAGAAATAAAACCTGTAAGATGTAACGCCTACCATCTATTCAGTGTCAGCTTCTTTTTGTGGACTGTTCTTGGCACAGAAACAGTAAGAAGCTGAGGTCTAATATAGTTGTATTTAAAATGTATTCTAGATTTCAGCTAGGCTTCATTAGTTACTTTCTGATAGGAGGAGATAACATTAGATCTTCGGCAGAAGTAAGCGAGCGCAAGATGTAGCTGAAACTCCAATTGAAAATCCAGCCTATATAAAGTGACGCAAAAAGTTTATTCCATGTAAAGCAGCTCTTCAACCTACTTGTCAGCCCATGAAACAAGAGGAACTAGTTAAAATAGTCCCAAAAATCAAACCAGTTGACTTAGAGCGTCAGGCTTAGTACCAAAGTGTAATTTTCTGAATGCAGTCAACTAGTACCTTAACCCATTCTGTGGCTTTGTTTATTGCTTTTGTTACCTTCGTTCTTAGATGCAGAGAAGTAACGTTGAGAATGTCAGGTGCGTTTATTACAGTTTGCACACTAAGAGAAGGCCGGTGTTGCTATCAAACAAAATCCAGTTTAAGAAAAAAAAAAGGAGGGGGGGGCGGGGAGAAATTAATTGAGCGCTCAGGGGACGTCCTTCTGATCCAAAAGTACTATTTGGAGTACATCTCAAATATATGGCCCACCAAAGGCTTCCCAGACATGGCAGACCATCAGGCTGCAGTCAGATCAATCTGAGCATCAGTTCCCTTCCTTCCAAGGTCTGGGTGGGTTCCCTAAATACACAGTCAACACCTAGAGTTACGATTTCCTTTCAGGCTTTCCTAATATGAAAAGTCTTGACTCGTGTATGTTCTCATGAGTGAGATTCTTAAAATGATACTGCTGCTGGAGGATTTGAAACTCAGCAGCATGTTTCCAAAAGTTCCAAGGTCTAGTATCTCAGATACCAACCTCAGAAAGTTTACTGTAATGGGATTTGTCTTCTAATTGCGGTCCTCTAAGTGCTGCTGTCTTATCACTGTAGTTTATTAAAACATCTTACCATCTTTCAGCAGTTAAGGAGAATTTGGAAGTCATATAGTCGCAATCCGTCAGTAGTTTAAGATTTTTTTTTTGGTGTCAGTGTCCAGTAATACTGGCTGAGATGTTCTATCTGGTTTGGTACTCGCTGGCTCGGTCAAGCACCCATTCCTGTCCGTGGGTGAACCTTACCAGGACTCCCAGTTGTGGCGTTTATCACGAAGCAGGGCTCTGGCAGAGGGAGGCTCTTTCCCCACGAGCCTCCCGGCCTCTCCGCTTCAGGACAGCAAAGTGTTTCTGTGCTACTTCAACTTTGTCCATGCAGCTGGGCTCTTTGCCCACAGCTGCTCAGATATATATATATTTTTTTTTTTTTTTTTAAAAACAAAACAAAACAAAACAAAACACACCTAGCTGGGAACTTGACGGTAGAGTCAGATCTTCATGAATTTCCAGGTTTCGGTAGGCGATAGTTTGAGAGTGAGGGGTCTGACGTGTCTTCAGTCAGAGCAGCTATGTAAATTGTGTGCAGAGATTGACAGGTTACTGCAACAGAGCTGGGTTTCCTGGTGTTTTGGAGAGCAGTGTTTTATAATGGAAGTAAGGTGGCAGGGAAATTAACCATCACAACAGATGGACTATTTCCTTGTCTTCAAAAGATTCCTATTTCAAGAGCGAGGTTTGCCACCCGGTCTGAAGAAAGAGGAGAGATTGCAGTTCCAGTCTGTGGCTTGGAATGGATGCCGTGTTTTACTTCAGTGACTGTAGCTTTTCAGTCAGAAGTAATACGTGAGCTGCTTGAGGTGTGATGCAGTTTTAAACCACCCCATTCACCTCTAGATGGACAGATGTATTTGGCACATGGCAAAGGTGTTGCTAACAGGTGCTTCCCTGCGTGTACGCCATAAATAATGCTAAGTGTTTGTCATCGTTTCAATCGGTGATGGAGAAAATTCTTCCTGCTGTATTTCAAGAAAATAGATTGTGCTTGGCTGGCACAAGGCATAGTTTTACCCCGTAAAGTAACGGAGGGAAGCGCTCGCTATGTGACTGTTTAATCTCGGTACATCATTTTTTTCAAAACATCTTTACTAGTACCTATATTTGCAGTGTACCATATTTAGGATATAGTTCGTCCAGCTCTGGGGTCTTTGAAAGTGAAGATAACCACTTAATTCTCATGCAGAAATCCACACCAGCAGGGAATCTCTTAGGGACGAAGGGTTGCTGAAGGATGCTGGATGCAAACGCTAGACCTCCTAAGATGTGTGAGATACCGGAGGTAGGACTGCAGACCGAGGAGCCAGCCTCTTGGCAGGTGTCGGCACAGGTTGACAGTGTGGTTGCGCTGACTTGCATGAGGGGAAAACAAAAGAGCCTGTGGTTTACGCGTCAGGACAGCTGTATTTTAAACCCATTTGATTCACGGAGTCCAACACGTTGTCGTCCGGCACCGCGTGCTCTTGCCAGAGGGCGGCTGAGGGTTGGTGGGGCGGGAGGTTCCCTTGCTGTGCTGCTGGTCCTCGGTGTTTGCTGGTCCTCGGTGTTTGCTGCTCGGTGGGTGGCTTTCTGCAGCTCCGCGTTTTTAACTTACAGCTGGGTATGAAGACGGTCGCAGGCTCCTAGATCGGCCGTAGTGACACTTGGTACAATCGCGTCGCCCACTGACGGGCGCAGCAGCCCCGCTGTAGATTTAAGGCAGTAAAGTGGTAACCGGAGGTTCCCGAGCACCTCCGGGATTGTCTCCTTGGGGTGGCCCGGGGCAGCTACTGCCTGCTTCGGAGGAAGGACGGGCTGCGGGTTTTACGGTGGCAGCACTGGCAAGCCTGATGGGGGACCAGGCTCTGTGAACAGCAGAAACAGAGGATGTTCGTAAGAAGTCATTACAATAAGCGAAGCAGATTTTTACTCAGTCACATCTGTACACGCATAACGAGAGGATCCATTCGGTCTTTTATGGTTTTTATACAAAAGCTGCCTGGAATACGCGGTGTTTGCTGCCACGAGCTCTGACAGCTTCGCTGCTCACACAGCGTGCACTGTGCACTTGATTATTTATAAACGAGTGAGGGGGGGAAGACTATTTATTTTTTACAGATTTCTCTGTCTACCAGATGGCAAAATGTACCTGACATACCTTGGTCACCGGGTGGTCAGAAGAACAGCTGAGTCCTTATTTTAGCATTTTCAAACAGCCGCATTTTTAAAATTACTGATTTGTGAGTTGCACACAGGATGTTTCACGTGTGAGAACCATGCAAACACCATAATACGTACGAGTCAATATAAAAGCAGTAGTTTTGTGTTCACAGGCTGTTAATCTGCAGCTCCTTTAAAAAACCTAGAGGAAAAATAAATGTGCTCTTCCACCTTGGCAAAGTGATTCTGTAATTGACAGTCAAGGGGTACCAACAGGGATTTAAAAGCATCTTTAATAATGAAATAAAAATTTCTGGGCTTTTAGACCATTCGGAAAATACTCCAACTGCTTTGTGGGGTGAGTAATTTTTTACTAGTTTTGATTAATAAAACCACAAATACAGTTAGTTTGACAATCCTCAAATAAATAGAAGACGGTGGATGTCATTTTTTAGATGCCACGCGTTGCCTCAGACCTAGATGGGAGTCCCTTGGCAGCACCGGCCCGTCGCAGTTGGTGGCGCTTGCGGCAGGACGTGGTGGCGTGTCTGGAATGTGCAGCTGCCTTCGGCACCAAACCACCCTCCCGTAAATCTCAGCCGTTGGAAATCCATTGCCATCAAGATAGAAGGGTCATAAAAGCTGTTTAAATGTAAGAACTGGTTGGGTTTTGTCACTTTTGTCAAATCTACTGTCCAACTGAAAGTGCTTCTTATTTGATAGAGACAAACGTCTTCGCTGTATGGTTTTGTTCATGTTGCTGGAAGTTGGGAATGTCAAGCTTTGCTTAGAAATTTCTCACCTTCCTTTTCAGTCATCTCCCCTCTCTCTGCTCGAGCAGCTAGAGACTTGATGGACATCAGTAGCAAAACGTCCCACTGATTTTCACTAGGATGGGCAGTGTCCCACACCTTCCCGAGCTACTGCACAACTCTGAAAAACCCACAGAGAGTATTTTTTTTTTAAGTAGTGGTATTTTAACAACAATTTCCCCCAATTTTGGCTGTGCATCAAGGCCAGCTTCTGCAAAAAGATGGGCAGGAGGAGGTGGGATCCTCCAGCAAAGCAGGTGGAGCGGCAAAGCTGGGCTCTCCAGCCCAAGCAGCGCCAGCGTCAGGAACCCGGCAGGCTTTTGAAATACGATAAATTATTTCCTTCTCCTAATAGTCTACTGTTGAGAACAGATTCGTAGTTTATGAGGATTTGGGCTGCTTCATTTTTTAGTGCGTGGCTTGTTAGGGCAACTAATGTACCTTGATGGTACATGCTTTTTTTTAAAAAACAAACCAAACCCCCCTTCAGCACTGCATTTCAGACCTGCAACGTTTGCGTTAACTCATACTGAGCCTGAACTTGCAAAATAAAACTCTTACCACGTTTCTAAATTTCTTTCTTAGAGGGGGAAAAAGAGAGTCCCCGGGCAATTAAATTCCCTTTCTGTGTAATTACTGAAGAAACCTGCAGATCAAATAAATGTAACACCGGCTTTTCCAGTTACCTTGCCCACATAGCCTCGCCTACGCCAGGTGCGTGTGGGGGAATCCTGCGGGATCAGGACCATCATTGCTTTCCCGCCGGACCAGGCGCCCTGTCCACGGGGAAGCACGGTGCGGCTGCCCCACTGCATCCAAAGGGATGGGATGGGGATGCCTCGGCTGAAGGGTGGGGAGAAACCCCCTCAGCGCCCGCGGGAGAAAGCGGCGGTCGGAGCTGCATCTGCAGGATGCACGCATCGAAGCATCATAGGCTTGTTGCTCTGCACGTCAGTATAATGTGGCTTTTAATTTCCGTATCTTTCTCCTGCTTCTGTTGGAAAGCTGTCCTCGGCACTTTGTGTGACAGAGCTTGTGTCGGGCGAGCAGTTCCCTCTGGTTTTGAGTTGTTACGGTGGAAGATTTGATGGTGGCTGTGGCAGCTCTGGGTACTTGCCGTTGTGATCTCCGGCCGTCTCCTTGAAATACGGTGGTGGTGGTTGTCCCAAGCCCCTGTGCGCATGGAGTTACTGCTGATGCAAAGACTTTTTTATCCTCGTAGTATTGTTACTGGACATTGATTTCATCAAGAAACGTGAATTCAGGAAGGACGCCACAGATTTTCATTAGTTAAATAAAATGTGTCCTTTTTTTCACCCTTGTGAAATTCATAAATGGGGGGGAAAATAATTCAGGGTGCAGACAAGCCTATAGGAAAGGCCAGCGTCTCCATAAATCAAATTCTGCGTTGTCCGCATGCGTTCCTATGGTGAGGGCAGGTCAGCGAGCTGCTCAAGGAACCCTTCACTGCCGAAATGGTAAACAGACGGATTCCCGCAGCCGTCCGTAGGTGAGCGCGGCAGACCGGTGCTGCCGCTGCCGCTGTTTATTCGCTTCCTTTCATGCCTTGTGGGTTGATTGCTCTTAATGCGGTTATATTAATTGCGCAGCGTAAGCCAGCCGCGAGGAGCTCGGTGCGTGAGGTCAGCTGCGGGCAGTCGCGTTACGCAGAACGCAGCGTCGCAAATCATCGTCGCAGAAGTGTTGGTATTTCCTAATGGCGTTTCATCTCGGTGTTTGTGAGTGCCTGCTTAAAATGTCCCAGGCTCCTAGCTTGACTGTTTTTCCTTTTTTTTTTATTTCTTTCTGAGGCAGAGTCGTGTTTGATGTAAACCGGGTAATTCTTTGTGCTACTTGTAGCAGATTTTAAAAACCAGCTGCTCTTTAAAGCCGTGCAAGCTATGGGCCAGAACCGGCGGAGGATATGTAAAAGACGCAGGGATTCTTGGCAGTGTGGGTTTTTCTTGCTCATTACCAACTTGCCAACAGTTCAGTCAACGTTTTTCAAGATGACGAAAGGCTGAAAGAAAGCTCTTTGTGGCAGCTTCTGAAATGTTAGGGTGAGCATTTCTCCGCGTTCTTCTTGCCTTGCTGCTCCCCAGGTGGTTTTTTTTTTTTTTTCAGGGGGGAGTATAAAAGTAGCCAGGCTCTTGATGTTTTGTGAGGAAGATGTTAGCTGTCTCTTAATAGGATGTCTGAAGAGCTTGTGTGTCTTCCTGGACAAACAGCAAGCCAAGGCAGAAAAGCCAAGGCAGCCAGTCAGGATATTAAACACATCCCGGGTCCCGGCAGGATGAGCTGTTGGCAGTGTTTACTTGGCACAGAGTCACAGGGACAAAAGGGACTTGGGGATGTCAGCTAGAGAGTTTCTCCGCTCTAAGACAGGTTAAGCTGTACTTAGCACATACCTGACGGGTGGGTGTTGAACCTGACCTTAAAAGCCTTTAGTAGTGGAGACTCGACCATTTCCGCATGCGGTTCTTGCCAGTGCTTGACTATCTTTACATTTTGAGGGTGGTTTATTCCCGCAGTGCCCAAGTGCAAGATTTTAGGGTATAGGAGAAAAAGACGGTGTCCTCAAAAGATGTTAGACAGAGAAGCATTTTAGCTGTTTTTACAAATGCAACCTTGGAAATAACGATCAGATAAAATCTGAGATGAGATTTTCAAGGAGCGCCAGCCCAACTTTATTGTTGGCCACAGGACTCCTCCACGCCTTTGAAAATCTCTTCCTTCAAATGGTGTGTCAGGTGACAGTTAATAGCCATACCAGAGAGGTTCAAAAAGACCTTTCTCTTCTGTGCTGTGTTTTCTATCTACCAGTTGCCTTTAATTTTTTTTTTTTTTTTACAGAGTTCTGTCAGTAAAAAAACAGAAAACAAAACCAAAAAAAAAAAACCGAGCCCAAAACAACCCAGATGATTTTTCCTGGGTACCCTTTTCAGACACTACGAGTCCATCATTAAAGCCATATTGCAAGGAGGAAACCAAAGGCAAACAGCATCCATTTCATTAGGCAGCGCTTGTGCCAGCCGCGCCAAGAGGCTGGTGAGCCGGTGGGCGCCGGAGCGTGCCCTCGCCCCGCGGCCGTCCTCTCTCAGCTGCCGCCAGGCTTGGAAACGGGCGTTTTCCTGGCTGTCCTCCGGCGGGATGCTGCTGGCGAGGCGTCGCCTGCACTTGCAGCGAGGTCCCTGCCTGGTGTCCGATCCAGCCTCTCCCCGGGAGATGTGGGAAAAGCTGCCCGCGGTGGTGTCGGCAGCGCAGGGAACAGGACATCCCTGGGGCTCTGCTTTGGGGTGGGGACCCATGGCTGTACCTGCGATCCTGTCTCCTGCTCTAAACCCAGGACTAGTGGAACAATTTTGAAACAGGAGACTAATGGAGCAAGTCCAGTGTGTTGGCAAGAGCAGTGCGCTCCTGAGCTGACGGTGCACTGATTTAGCCGGGGAGATGCCGAGGAGTCGTGGGGGGACAGACTGTGCTTTTCTCCATGCGGAATACCCAACACCAGGAGCAGGCGTTCAATGGGGGTGCAGGGGAGAGAGCACGTCCCTCAGGCAAGGGGTGCGATTGCCTTCACTTTCTGCCCGCGCCGGGCTGTTGGGAAGCTCCCAGCCTGCGCTCCCGGTCGCTGTGCCTGGCACCAGGGCAGGGTTTCGCTGTGCTCGGCAGCAGTTGTAGGCTTACAGGAATGGGTTGGCAAAACCTCTTCCACACTAATGATCCAGGCACGGGGCAAATGTCGCGCCGGCGTGCTGCGGGGACCCGGCCCCAGCTCCCACCAGCCCTGTTCTTCTGCATGGCACCGTGCAGCTCGGAGGCAGGGGGTGGCAAAGTCCCCTGGCTCTGGCGGCGAGCGGCGTTAGCACCCTCTGCAACGTGTGGCAGCCCCTTGCCAGCCCCACGCTGCCATGGCAGGGGCCGGCGGCACCGCCGAGGGCTGCACGGGGCGCTGGGGTGATGCCCAGCACCTGTCGTGCACGTCCTTGGCTTTGCAGCCCCAAGAAGAAACAGCAGCGAGCGGTGGCAGAGGTGGCCCTGCAGGCGCTGCCGGAGGAGTGCCGAGCCCATCAGTGGCCATTGTGGCCCCCTTTAAGCCGCTCTACGCGGTGGTATGGACCCGGGCACTGACACCCAGGGAGGCACAACAAGGGAAAGCAAGGACTGGGTGCTGTATTGAAGAGCTAAAATAAATGAATCCACAGGCAGGACACAAGGCAGAGGCCCTAGTGACGCCGGCCTCCTACAGGTACTTGCTCCAGGTGACGCCTGGCCCCCTTATGGGCACGGGCATGGCAAGGAGCAGATGGGTGAGGGACCCAAGTCTGTCTGATTCCAGTAAGAGCCTTTGACAAAAGCCAGTGCAACTGCGTACCGACCAGAGGCTGACTTTTTAAGGGCAGTATCTCCACAGAGAATCTGCTACGGTAGTTGGCAATCTCAGAGCGTTGAGAGAAAAAGCATTTTATGGTGAAAAATGAAACGGGTGCAACGGAGCAGGTCAGGAAATGCAATTTCCTCAACAACCTTGTGAGCGGGAGAAACGGCACTTTTATAAAAGGGGGAACGAGGTGTGTGGAAGGGGGGAACTGATTTTGTCCAAGCCCAGTGATCACCCCAGCAAGGACGGTGGTAGGAATTTTTGACTGCTAGTTTTACACGCAAACTATGAAATACAGCGGATGCCTGTCAGACTGCACTTCAGTTGCAAATTACCCGATATGTTCAGCAGTCCCTGGCTTTCACCGTTGATACAATCTTCAGAGATGCCTGGAGAAGGAAGGGTGTTTTCCTCCATGTTTCACAGTTTCTCTCCCTCTCCAATAGACCTCGTGCTCCCCCTGATTTCCTCGCTCCCGCCCAGCCCTAGCCACCCTACCCAGGATAAGCAAAAATAGGTTGCGGTGGAGTCAAAAGTGACAAAAAAGTCTGCGCTTTGCAGCGGATCAACCTGAGCCTGACTTCCAAATTACACCCTTTTCCTCAGTAGTCAACAAAACAGAAGAGCAGCCAGTAAAGGTGAATCTTTAGTTAATTTTATATCCGATGTATGTGCTTTTCTCTTAAAATTTGCCCTTTCTTTCCTTCTTCACAGCATAGCGGGGCGCTGCTCCTATTTTCCCTGCTGTTGAGTACCAGTGTGTGCTTTGAGTCCTGTAGCGCTGAAGAGGAATTACTAACAGGACTGAGAAATTACACTAATCCTCTAACACTTGCAGGCACAAAATTCTTACCAAAATACAAAAAAAAAAAAAAAAAAAAAAAAAAAAACAAACAAACCAAAAAAAAAGGAGCATTTCCCTTCTGCTGTGCTTGCACGTCCGTCTGCAGAACACCCAGGGTAAAGCAAGGCGCAGAGTTGTGAGATGAAGTTGTGAGATGAACTCTGTGGAGATGCAGGGACTGAGGTGACTGGGTTTTAGACAGCCTCCGTACGCCGTGGCTTTCCCAATACAGGCAGGAGAATTTACACCGTGCACCGTGCAGGTCAGCTTCTGGCTTGTGTTTGTGCCCCTCTTCTTACAGCACTTACCTGGGTGCTCAGTTTGGGCGCCTGGATGAGACAGAGGAGGATACCTGCGGCTTGGGGAGCAAAGGTTGCTCCTGAGGTCGCTCCGAAATACCAATCAGGAATTTTCTAGCTTTACGGATTTGTAAGCAAAGAGGCAGAGGGTAATGGTGGATTCGGCGAGGATGTGTTTGCCTGGCAAAGCGCTAATGATAGATGTGCTTTTAAATACAGTCCACCCTTCGTTCTCTAACGCTGCAGATACCTCCTGTTCCATCAGGGCATCGTCCGTTAGAATACCCATTTTTAAGGTCCTCTACCAAAACGTCAGGATTATCACGGGAGGCAGGTTATTTATTGCCGCACGCTCCTTGCTACATGTTTTGCGCTGTACTCAAAATGACGGCTTCTGTCGGGGGTGTGTTGTACGCTGTTGGTCAGGTGTCGGTGCTTGTACTGGAGGTCGTTTCTGCCTGTGCGGGGCCGGGAGTGCCGGGGGAGCAGGGCCCTCTCTCCCACTGGGGGGACCGTGACGAGTCACACGGGCCGGATCCCGGCTCGGCAGGTCTCCAGGAAAGGTTGCAGGCTGTGGGGGACACCCAGGTGCGTGTGAAAACGGAGCTGAAGCCAGAAACATCCCTCCCTCCCCCCCGAGCCGTCTCACTGATGGGGGTTTCTGCCCGAGTGGGAGACCCCCGCGCTTGCGCTGCTGTGTGTCAGGTCTTCCCTGGCTCTGAGCCACTTAGGACCTGTCCTTCATGCAACCCCAGCTCCTCACCACCAGGGTGGTACCCCAAGTAGAATAACTGCGCATCAGGGTGTCATCGCTGATGTGGGAAGAGGTTTCTAGAAACCCTTACGGCAAGGAACGTGTTAAGTGACGTCTGCGTCGTGGGCAAAAGTGATGTAGGACCTCAGGATCAGCAAAGCCTGGGACGGGTTGGGCTGAGAGCAAAACGGCACCACTTACAAAGGGGGCCTTGTGCCTCGATCCTTGTTTTTAATAAAAATCCCATTGGAAGAGTTGCTGCCCATCTGCACGTGCATGCTACTGCTTCGCCTTTGCGAGGGGACGCCAAGATGCAAGCAGCGAGCAGGCTAGAAACGGGTGGCCACAAAAGGCATCCCTTGGTCTCGCTGGGTCCTAAACGGTGTCCCCAGCAAACGTCTCTCCCTCCCCCGTCCCCTGCTCGGTGGCTTGGGCTCGGCTCTCGGGCAGCAGCAGCGACGGGCGGCGCTCTGCTGCCTGCCCGCTGTCGGGAGCGTGAGGCCAAAATAGCCCATCTGGAGATTCTGGCCCAAAATGCGTTAAAAGCATTTCCTCAAATAGTTGTTTTTAATTTTACTGAGTCGTATTTAGTAGCCCTCAGGACACTGGCTGTGGGAGAGGGAAGGGTTATGCCCTAAAAGTGAAATAGGATGGATGGATGGTTGGATGGATGGATGGATGGATGGATGGATGGATGGATGGATGCTGCGTGAAGGACTGCTGGGAGTTTGGTGTGGGGTGAGAGGCATCGCATCTTCCTTGGAGAGAGGAGCCCTTGCAACGTGGTTGGAGCAGCGTGGGGGGGGGGTTGGCAGGGGAAGCACTTTGACTGAGAAATGTTCTTTTAGATTAAACAACAAAACTCTGCATGCACATACAGACTAGTTCTTCATAACGCGGCCAGGCTTTGACAGTGTACTGCAGCATTATTGCTATTTATAATCAACAATTACTAACACTATAATCCAGTCAACTTAGTGGTAGCAATTCCAGCAACATAAATAGCAATCCCGATGACTAAAGGCGTTGCTGTCAATGCGGATGGCAGCTATAGAAAAAAGATCTGGAGGGAAGATATCGGAAATTGATGTGCGAGCTTGGGTCTGCTAGTCTTTTATATACCGTTTTTAATATACTTCCTGAAATGAAGCTTCGGAAAGGTACACTGCCTCTTTAAAATTAGTCTAGGAACTACAGGTAGTTCACGTTATTTTTAAAATAATAAATCTCTATATATATCTATATTAAAATATATATGTATACATAAGTTGGCTAGCCTACCTTGTGGAAAGGCTGCAGCTAAACTAAGTCTGAGCTAATATTGCATTACCATGGTCTTCTGGTTTGTAGATAGCCCTTCCTTATTAGATGAGGTTCTGTTCTTGCTCCACAGAAGGTGCCTGTGTATATAACTCCTTTGTATTGCTTTCTGCAGAGTCCCTTATATATTTCTTACTACTAATGCTGTGTAGAAAAGGAAATCCAGAGATTTTACTACTGATAATTAACCATATAATGGCCATTAGCAAAATAAAGATTTAGTTGTTTGGGAAACAGATTATTTATATTGTGTATGGTTTATTGCCTGATAACTTGTTTGGTGACTGGATATTCTTTTCCTTCTCCTGGTCCTTTTCTGCTTTTTCCAGCTATGGTGTTTACTCCTCACTTTGATTATCTAGCAGGCAATAAAGTATATTGTATGTTTTGAAGCCGAGCGGTGTGCTTCTTAATTGTCCGTTAAGGGGGAGTCGGTGTTGGTGGAAGCTGGATGGTGGAGCACCTCTCTGGCAGGAGGACAACTCTCCAGCCACAGAATCACAGAATCACAGAATGGCGGGAGTTGGAAGGGGCCTCTGGAGATCATCTAGTCCAACCCCCTGCCAGAGCAGGGTCACCCAGAGCAGGTTGCACAGGAACGCGTCCAGGCAGGTTTTGAATGTCTCCAGAGACGGAGACTCCACCACCTCTCTGGGCAGCCTGTTCCAGTGCTCTGCCACCCTCA
This sequence comes from Alca torda, assembly GCA_008658365.1. Classification (NCBI taxonomy): domain Eukaryota; kingdom Metazoa; phylum Chordata; class Aves; order Charadriiformes; family Alcidae; genus Alca; species Alca torda. Next base: position 96,035,214 of record CM018076.1, read on the forward strand.
GGGTAAAGAAGTTCCTCCTCATGTTTAGGTGGAACTTCCTATGCTCAAAGACAAAAAACTGGCGTTTCCTACTGAAAGAGAAGGAGCTGCAACCAGGAGCAGTCATGGCCTCACTTCCTAGCCATCCCTAAGGACAGGAGGAGCCCATGTGGATGCAGAAGAATTACTGCATATCTTCTAATTTCACACAACAACCCTTTTTACTTCCCCAGCGTGGACAACGGGGGCAGTGGCAGGTACCGTCACTGTCACTGGCAGCTTCTGGCCGGTGCCCCGGCCGTGCCGGGTATTTACCCGGAGGTATGGAGATAGGCAGAGCTCAGGCCACATGCCGGGCTCGGGTCCGTGGCCTGGCAAGGAACCTCAGGGGCACTCCGTGCTTTTCCACACGTGAGGGGATGCACAGCAGCTGCACACCCACACAGGCAGCGTGTGCCGAAACATGGCTCCCAGGAACACGCTCACGCACACGGCGAACGGCCCCAGCTCACCTGGTCTGCTTGTCTGGGGTTTTATTGCTCTGGTTTCGTTTTGGTTTTAGCAGGGAGCCAAGTTCTGCCCGGCGATTCCTCTCCCTCCTGACATCCGTGGCCTTTTTTTTTCTGCATTTCAAAGATGTCACTCCCAGAAGCGACTAATGGGGAGGGTGCCAGGTGCTGCCTTGGCAGGAGGAGCCCGTCCTCCTCCACCCCCTTCCCTTCCTCTTCCTCAGCTGTCGCTGCTCAGAGGTGGCTTGTCACCTCCCGAGAGGGACACACAGAGACACACACACACACGGAGCGTCACCTTGGCCTCCTCTCAGCAGAAGACGGCAGCCTTAGCGCAGCACGGTGGGGGGCTGCAATTGGGTCGCTCACCTGACGAAGCCGGTCCCTCTCCGGGAGCTGGGATGTGGGCACGTGGCCCCGCTCCCGTGTGGCAGGTCAGGGAGGACGGCGTGGAAGAGGGCAAAGCCACTTCCCGCCAAATCTCTTAAGAAATTAACAAATTTGGCATCCGGGGAGGTGAAGCTGCCTTCGCCGGTCAATGCGATTTCCTGGTGTTTATTTTTCCCCATTCCACCCTGAAGCAAAGGTTTGAAATGGTGGCGCTACCCGTGCAGCAAAGCTTCCCAAAAAGCAGTAAAAAAAAAAAAAAAAAAAAAACAAAACTCCCTCATTTGTAAAAGTCAAACGGAATTTTTTTGCTTCAGCGCTGACGTTCACCTATTTTGCTAGTTTTTGTGTGGGCGTGTGTGTGTGTGTGGGCGTGTGTGTGTGTGTGTGTGTGTGTGTGTATTTCATGCACGTACGCAAGGAGGGACAGCTGAAAAGCCTGAGTCCGTACACCTGTGCACCGCTCTGGTCCCTGCACCTCAAGGTGGGGGTTTTTTTTGGGGGGGACGACAGACAAAGGCTGCTGCACCCCCCAGCCCCAGTGCCCGGCCAGGCAGCTACGCAGGGACCCATGTGCAAGGCGTTACCGCCCTGCAAGGAGGGACGGAGCGCCCTTGGGGGTGCCAAAAAGGGCCCCAAAGGCACCCTTGCTGTCACACGGGGACACGGGGGAGCCAGCCCCACGGCTGCTGGCAGGGGGCGGAGGGTCTCCTCACCAGTACGTGTTCGAGGTGGGGATGCTGTGGCGAGGGGGGCACCTCTTCATTTTACGTGGTCGCAGCCAAAGGGCTCAGCAAGTCAAAAAAATTATTTACTGCTCATTTTCGAGCGGTCCTTTCCTCATTTAGAAGCGGGAATACAACACGACCCCTTGAACAGCACCTGCAGTTTGGTCCCCTACCATTGGCGCAACTCCAGCTGGGAACAAAAGTGCTCTTTCGTGTTAATAAAAGTATACGGGGGATTATTCAACTTGTTTCGATGTCAACAGAGAAGACGAACAAGAGACTCGCACGCGGGAAATGCCTGGCTTCGTCTTGCTGTGCTTGCTGCATCATGGCCGGGGAAAACAGGAATAAAAGCTGCCTCCCTGTTCTAAGCAGTGGTGCTTCTCCCTCGGACCTAAATCACAGCCCTTACGTCCTGAGGTGCCTGTGCCAGGACTTGTCCTCACCCGCACATCCCACCCGGAGACATCAGTCGGTAACGTAGGCAGCAGCAAAGCTGGCGGCTCTGAGTGGGTACAACAGCCCACAACACCTATATTCAGCAACCAGTGAGCGCTGGAGTAAAACCTCAGTTATGAAGCATATTTTTTTATATACATGTGTCTATATATTTTTTTTCCTTTTTAAAATTGCTTATTATGGCATATTTATGATCGACTGTATTATTATTTTTTTCCATAGCACAAATTGGATCCGACACAGGCTTTTTTTTGCCAGCACAAGTTAGATGTCAGTCGGGAAGGGTTGCTGCAGGTACTGGGGGAGGTTAACGCCTTCCTCTCTGGATGAGCCCACCTGGCAGTCACAGGGAGCGTTTCGTACAGATAAAATGAATCTTGTGTTCGTGCTGGGCCTCGTGTCCTCAGAGGGAACCCCGGGCAGGCGATGCTCCCAGGTTTGTGGAGGGAAGGCTTGGGTGCGCTCCAGGCTCCTGCAGGAGCTGCGGTTTGGCAAACCCCTCCTCTGCAGACACGGCCGGCGCAGCTCTCTGGTCTAAGTGGTTCACCGCTGGGTGAATGCTTTGAGCCAGCTGGCCAAAATGAAGCACTTGCACACCCCCGGCAGACTAAGGAGCGCTTTCAAGCTGATTCAAAGTCCGACAAAAGTCTCTGTGGATATGCTTGGTTTGGGTGAAAGCAGAGCAGGCCGGAGAATGACCAGTCCCTTGGCTGTACCAACCCATGGGCTCGGGGAGCAGCTTTGGTGATGGGCTCAGTGGTCTCAGGACATGTGTCTGGCAGGATTAGGGGAAGGTGTCTTTAATTAAACTAGCTAGTTTAGGGGGGAAAACTGTTTCAGCCTGCAAGCCCTGTGTGAGCATCGTTGCAGCTCGTGGTTTCCCACCCCATCGCAAAGGGGCCAGCTGGGACAAGACCCTCGAGCCGGGTGCCTGCAGCCGGGGCTCCTTCCTGAGCCATGGCCGTGCCGGCCGGGCCCACTTTGAGCAGCAAAAACCTCCTGGCGTCGGTGGTGGTGAAACACTTGTACCAGCCACATTTCTCCTCCCTGATCGAAGGTCACTACCAGCACCAGGAGCTTGTTTTCTGTCGCTTTAATGTTTATGGAAATGGCTGTTGCTGGGATGGGAACACCAGCACTCAGGTTCCCAAGGCAAATCCCTTAAACCGCATTCCTTCCGACAGGCAATGCCAGGAGGCTGTGACCGTGTGCTCCCCCCCAGCCACCAACCTGATCTTTATCAACAACCACCTGTGGTGGCCACCACGGGTGCATCTAGTTGTGATGGTGGCATCCGGGGCTCAACGGGTTTTCGGGGAGACAGATAAGAACACAATAGCCAAGGGCAAACTTGAGCAATGCTGGTACTGCGGTTGATAAGCAAAAATGACTACAGGTCAATCATCTTAACCCCGTAAATAGTGAACAGCCCAGGAGCCCTTTGAGCTCTCCTGCACGGCAGCGGGCTGCAGGACAGCATCTCCCCTTGAGTAGGTACGCCCGCTCAAGGTGACTTCTTGAGATTCAGAGATTCCTTGCCACAGCACATCCTCAGGAAGTGATTAATAGCATGCTAAACTGTGAAATCTTAGCTAAGCGGTATAAAGGGTTGATTGTGCATCTGTAATCCTTTAGACACAAATCGTTGCCCAAGTCTGGGACGAGGACTGGATCCAGCCGCACCCAGACTCCTCCATGAGAAGGAGTTTAGAAAGCCAGGGGGTCCTTTCTGAACCTCGTGACTCAACCGGAGGGTCTCCCTGACAGCTCTTTCTGACCCTGTCCTCCATGCAGTAAATAACCAGGTGTGCCTCACCATCTCCAATCTTGTTAAAACACTGTCGCGTTTACCATCAAACTTTGTTAAATCCCCATTTTATATCAAGAAATATACTGCTGCTTCGCTCTCTGAGTGAAGTGCGTCCCTCCATCCATGACAGAGAATGCAGCCGGCCTCCATGTGCCGCCCCGGCACCACGGGGATGTTTTGGTGTGTCTGGCTGCCGGCGTGGGGCCGGGCAGCAGCCCACGTGCCCGCCCTGCAAGTGCTGCCTTGCGTTGGATTTACTCATCCTGCCAAAAGCAAACAGCTTCCTTGTCGTCTGATAACCAACGGGAAGCTTTGGTTGTGGGTCACGGAGCAGCAGTGGTAACCTCTGGTTTAAAAATTAAATAAAAAAAATAGAGCTAGGCACTGCAAGCCATTTGGGGCAGAAATCATCCTCCTCCTCCTCCGCCTTACTGCATCTCATCAGCTTCCAATTGTTGGTTTAGATAGATTTGAGGGCACGCTTGGGCTGGCACTTTAATTGCTTGTCTTAAGGACCTGAGTCTTTAATTAAAAGCCTGATATCACAAGGCATGGAGAGGAATCCTAAGGGGCAGCACAGCTCATGGATGTAAAATCTTAACAAAAGCGCTCCACCTTTCCTGGTTTTAATCTCTCCCTAGCTAAATAAAAATGGATTTTTTTTCATTACTATTTCTCACTCCTTAAACTTTCTTGAGCTTTCTATGCTGTAAATGGTTTATATATAGTCTGCTTTTCTCCTGATGGCACACCATGAGATTTAAAATACCATGGCCACTTGGGAAAGGAAATTTACCAGGAAACTTTCAGAAATTCTGTTTTGTTCAGATAGAATTGGGGAAGGGGAAACCAAACGCAAATATTCCCAGTGCCAGCCGTGCCTTTGGAAGGGAAAGCTGCGATTGTGCCAGCCTGGGAAGAGGAGTTTTCTCCCAGCGGTTACAAGCAGCCGGAGGGGTGGGGGCTCTGCAACCGTGCGCTGCTTTTGCTGCTTTTAGTTGCTAAGTGAGGTTTAACTCTGCCCACCTCCCAGGACACGTCATGAAGAGGCACGTAGTGCAAATACAGGGTGCAAGAGCACAAGGAAGCAAACCTGGCATTCAGACCTCTGATTATATCCTTTTCCCCCCCCCATGTTGCAGAGGGAAAGAAGAAAGAAGTAAATCTTCGTAAGCTGAGTTGCTTGGGCTGGAAGCTGTGTGAAAATCTTTTTCTGAGCCGTTCGTGATGACAAACACTTAATTCCTTCTCTGCAAAGTGGTGGTCAGGAAGAGTTGCCACTAAAGACCTCAAAGGCTGGTTTTCCCAACCTTTCCTATTTTTTTCGGATGCCGGGAAGCACGTCCAGCTGCCCAGAGCAGAGTCTGAATTGCCCCTGTGCTCAGCAACGGCTCTTCTCCGGAGCTTGGTACCTGCAGAGGTTTGGCCTTTGTGTTTGCATTTTCTGTGGTAGGGAGCTACGAGCCAGCGATCCCCCCAGACGGCACGCACGTGCGCACACACACATACGGAGCCTGGTACCGCTGCCCTGGCTCCCAGCAGCGATCCTGTCCACCATGGTTGCTGCCTTGCGGTCCGGCGCTTGCAGACGTGCTCCCTCCGTTCCTAGCCTCCTCATATGGAGCCCCAAGCCATCCAGGCAGTGGTGGGGCCTCCGTCCCAGGAGCTTCACAGAATGGTAGGGGTTGGAAGGGACCTCTGGAGATCATCTAGTCCAACCCCCCTGCCAGAGCAGGGTCACCTTAGGGCAGGTTGCACAGGAACACGTCCAGGTGGGTTCTGAATGTCTCCAGAGACAGAGACTCCACCACCTCTCTGGGCAGCCTGTGCCTGTGCTCTGCCACCCTCAGGGTGAAGAAGTTTTCCTCATGTTGAGATGGAATTTCCTGTGTTCCAATTTGTGCCTGCTGCTCCTTGTGCTGTCACTGGGCACCACTGAGAAGAGTCTGGCCCCGTCCTCTTGACACCCGCCCTTTAGATATTGATAAGCATTGATAAGATCCCCTCTCGGTCTTCTCCAGGCTAAACAGACACAGGTCTCTCAGCCTTTCCTCATAAGAGAGGTGTTCCAATCCCCTAATCATCTTTGTAGCCCTTTGCTGCACCCTCTCCAGCAGTTCCCTGTCCTTCTTGAACTGGGGAGCCCAGAACTGGACACAGTGCTCCAGATGTGGCCTTACCAGGACCAAGTAGAGGGGGAGGGTGACCTCCCTCGACCTGCTGGCCACGCTCTTTTTTATGCACCCCAAGAGACCATTGGTCTTCTTGGCCACAAGGGCCTGGCCCCCGGTTTCGGTTTCTAAGTCTCCAGATGATTGTTTGCATAATTGAGTGACAGCCGGTAAAGATCTTTTTAAAACCAGGTCTTTTAAAGGCTAATGGAAAATATTCATATGTATTTATGTGTAAGGTAATTGTTCCCTTGTTTTGCATGTTACTGAAAAGAAGTGGTGTATTCATAACACATGGACTTTTAAGGCAAATTTTAGTTGCTAGGAAGGTCTGGATTATCAGTATACTTGATTCATCCTTTGGGGGCTGGAGCATGGTTGATTCATCACTACAGCTTCAGCCAGGTGTTTAATGACCTTTTTCTTTTCTTTTTCCCCCAGCTGGCTGGATGTCTAGTTCCTGTTGATTTTAATAGGAATTAAACATGCTTAGCCCTCTGACATTTAAAAAAAAAAAAAAATCTCAACTTCAGTATTTTCCATAAGTAAGCATGCAGAGCACAGGCGTGCAAAGGCTCGCAGTCCGTGGCTGCCCCGCTGCCCCCCAGGACATGCAGCCACTACTGTCACCCATTTCCAATGTGCTTTGCTTTCTTCTTCTTCCGAAAGCACCGGGGCTGGGCACAGCAGCTCTGGAAAAGCATCAGTGACAAAGATGATTTCGAGATTAAACTTGGAGGGAGGGGGAGATCCCCTGCAGCACGGCTGGGGATGTCTGCACTGCGGTGCCATGGGGGGCAAAAAACGGAAAGGGAAGGGGAAAGGGGAAAATCCCCAGTGGGAGTGGAGTAGTCCTGCCTGAAGATTTATGCCTTCAAAGGCCGGGACTACAGAATTGGGAATTCAATGAGTGTGAATTCCCAGCCCTGTGGTGTGCCATCACCTCTCCTGCCAGCCCCAGCTCCAACCCCAATTCCCATTTTGTGGGTGTTGGTGTTGGCAAGGTTCGTCATCATGTAAAGCAGGACTAATCTCCTGATCGAGCCACTTAATAGCAGGATATGAAAGACAATGCTGCTTGCTTTTCCCTGCTCCCTAGCCGGTGCACTTGGCCCCACAATTTTCTCCTAGGCCTGGTCAAAAAAGTTCTGTGAGTCCTTTGATGGAAAGCTCTTCTGCTTTGGTGTGCTACACAAGTTTAACGCCATTTACGTGGGCTGAGGAACCACGTCTGCTACCTGGAACAACGAGTATATTCATCATCTAACAAAGCCTTGCCACTCTAATCAAAATAAAAGCCAACAGGTTCTATTAGTTCAGTTACCATGCTACTGAAATTCATAATCCCAATTATCTAGTTGCTATTTTTTTATTATTTTACCCTTTCTATGCATTGGTATGGCACGCACTCTACATCCCTGTTTCTTTGCCAGGAGAAGGACATCAGTGGAGGGATTTCTTCCTCCTTGGTCAAAAGCCCATTTGAGGCTATTTTTTTACAAATTTTAAGCAGTCTGGTTGAGCAGTCCTTCCTTTTTTTTTTTAAGCTTGTCTGCAGGTGTAGTTACAGGATGATCACTTGTGTGGTAAGGGTCTCTTGCTATCATTTCCTTGCACAAAGCGAAGCTAAAGCTAAAAGCAAGTTGGGCAGGAGTCAGGCAGTTTGCTCTTACAACAAAACACAAGCTGAAATAAGGTCACGGCTGCCCAAAACGAGTTTGTCCAAGGCGCCAGGCCTCGTGCCACTGAGCTGCCGCCCGCCTGCGGGTGTATCTTATCGCAGAGGTTTACCCCAGGCCCTAGATCCGTCCCTGCAGTCTGCTCTCACTCCCCAAAATGCTTGACTTCAAGCGTGCCTCTGACGGCTCCCCTTTTCCAAGCAAATATCTGATTTTGAGGCAGTTTTTCCTTTTATTTTTCCTATTTACAACCAGATGTTGAAGGTAAACCACCCCCCATTACCAGCAGCGGTGGGGGGAGATCATCCCTCCTGCCTGACTCAGCAAACTTTTATCAAATAGCGTCAGTTTAAATCGCTGCAAGCCTGGCGCCTGAGACGCTGGGTATTTCTCAGGTCTCGCCGGTGTTGTTCCAGCTCTTGGGAGCTGTTAAACTGGCACCACTCATTTTCATGCAAACCAGTTTATTTCACCCTCATCTCTATTCCCCAGACTTGTTTCAGCCAGAGACGGGATCCAAGCTGAACCACCGTCCGAACTTGAAAAGACTTTGGCTGGCTGGTAAAAAGGCATGGTTCAGCTGCAGCGTTTGATGGAGAGGCAAATAATTACCAGCAGCCCTACGGAGGGAGCTGTGGCGCGAGTCGAGCCTCTCCCAAGCAAAGCGCTCGGGGCCGAGCTCTTAGGCTCAGACGTAGTTTCATCGGTTTTTGAAGCTGCAGTCGAGATTTAGGGGTGATGCTTCTCGGGGCAGCATCAAACATCAGGTGTGACACTCCTGGAAGTACATCTGAGCTGCTGGGAGAGGTGATTGCTATGGTGACAAGACTGAAATCAGTGCAGAATCATTAGAAATAATGCAAACCAATCCGTAGCTTTCTGTTAATTTTCATTATTTAGCAAATTCAATGATTCTCAAACTCTCCGAAGGCCCAGTGTGCCCGTAGGTTATCGGTCTCCTACAGCCCCAGGCAAGCACCCATGCTTCTCAAGTAGTACATACCTGGGTGATTGCACTCACGTCACGGTTTTAGAGCCTCTTATATCCATAGAGTTTGCACTGATTCGTTGCTGTTTCAAGCTGAGCCACAACAAGGCACTGTTAAATCTATATTTAATACAAAACTGAAACACAAACAAGCCCTGGCCTGATGTCCACACTAATGATTTTCAGGTTATCGCAGGCAAGCACACTGGAACTGGCCCCAAAACACCCAGTGAGGGTGGGTTAATCCCACCCGAACCCAAGGGACCCCATGCAACCAACAACTTGTGCCAGATTTGCTGTTAAACTGGTGCACTCAGTAGTGTTTCGACTCAGTTCATCTCCTCCTGGCTGTGCTGGTCCGGAGGAGCTGTGTGATGGTGGACCAGCTGCTGTGGTGGCCCCCTCCCTATGCTTTGCAGGGAGGGGGCCAGTGGTTCATGTGCATTAATTTTCTTCTGGCATTTAAGAACCTGGCAGCTCTGGGCCAGGCACGCCCCAAACGCAAGCAGGCCCCCAAGGGGGACATCTGGAATCCTCCTGTGGACAGCTTCCAGCCACGCATGCGCTGGGGACCTGCAGCGCCTGTGCGTGGGGACGGACGGACGGACAGACAGACTACACCTGGTTGTATGTAAAACTCCTGGAATGAAACTTCAATCCAGAGTCAGCAACTCACCTGGTTTGCTCTAGTCCGTTGCAGCAAATTATGTGCTAATGAGTCATTTGAAAACTTACCCACGGCTGACCTCCTCGTGCTGCTTCGCCTGGCTGGCTCGTGGGGAGGGAGAGGGGAGAGCCCGCCTCAGCTCAGCGGCCAGGGCAGCGTCACCCACCCGTGGGTGCCAAGGAGAGCAAGTGCAGATGAAAGTCCAACCTTCACACAGCCCAGTGGGGTGGGCACCTCCCAGGTTTTCAGTGCAAGCTGTGCTGCAGAAAAGGGAGGCCAAACCCCTCTCCACGCAGAGCTAGTTCTGAGCTGCTCCAAAACCGAGAGCAAACACTGGCCCATCACACAAAAAAAAATCAATGTTTTCTCTGGCCTGACCTCAGGACCCTCATGCCTCCACATGCCGGGGTCTGGTGGCTGGTGTGCAAGCGGGGAGCAAGGCACTGGTGGCCGGGGCTGTGTGCCTTGGGTAACACGGGCTCAGCGAGAGCAGCGGTGGTGGCATCTCCACTAGGACCACGTCACTGCGGGGTCTTCAGCTGCAGGTTTGGGCTCTCATTTCCTTCTGCATCCGTGCAGTGCTAGCATGTGTGGGGTCTCAAGCATTGCTAAGGCAGTAAATGCAGAAGTCTCCGAAGCGGCTGCTTTTCCTGCAGCCAGTCTAATGCTGTGCAGAGATAAAGTTATTTCTAATTAACTTTGGTTTTCTTATGCTGCTTCCGTGGAAAGTTTTTATCAGATCAAATATTTTTATCGGATCAAATACTTGCAATTCTGTTACTGTGTGAGAATGGTGATGGGGACACAATGTGTAACACCACCACTAACCAGCACCGGTGGATTAGTTTGTTTTCTTTAAACCTCCTATTAAACAATATCCCAAGGCTGTAAAGGCTTACAACTGGGCTAGCCACCACGGCGTGCCACATCCCAAGGCTCAGGGACTGCTGGTCTCAGGCACATGATGGATATGGTCACAGATATGGGTGACGTTGCTGACAGAAACGCTGTGTGCCACAGCTTCCTCGCCAGCCTTCTCCAAAACTGCTGCCGGTAGCCTGGGTATTGGCCTAGCGCTGCAGCAAGTGTGGGGCCAGGAGCCCAGCTGGGCTGAAGCCACCCACCCTGCACAGCAAGGTGTGGAGGGACACCGGGAAGGTGGCCAGCCCAGGTGGCGTCAGTCTTGCTTGCAGTGTTGTATGGGAGAGGATGCTGCCAAGTCTGGTGCTGCCAACCGTGAGGGGAAGCCACCCTGACGCGTGCACTGTGGAGGCTGTTTCATGTGGGGTTTGATGGACAGGCGGTAAGGAGGAAGGGAGGCGAACGCCACGGACAGCAGGGACAGAGGGGATGAGGGGAGGAACTTGCCATACTGAGGAAACGCTGGTTGTGAAGCTTGACTGATGTCCGAGTGCTGCAGAAAGCAGATATGGGCCAACGTTTTGGGGAACCTCCACCTCCATCACCTCCCGAGCCATCTGCAGGGAACCGAAAAGAAGTTGTTTGCAACTGCCCAGGAAGCAAAAAAATGTTTATTTTTAAACTTTAATCCACAGCTCTAACCCAGCTTGAAAATCTGTCCACAGCCCATTTTAACATTTGGTGGTGCTGGAGCTGGGTGAGGCACACAGTTTAATGCCAGCAGGGGCTCATGGAGCGAGACACTGAGAGGCCACCTCGCTTTTTTCTACACGTAATTGAGCCTTAAACAGGAGAATAAAGAAATTGTCTAACTATAAAAGAGAGATCATTCACTAAAATATTTGTCTAAAACAGATGGCTCTGGTGACTCAGATAAAATACTCCCCCTGCTACGAGCTAGCTGAAAAGCAACCGTGGTTTGCCATTTAGAAAAAAATGACACACTGTGGTGATGAGCCTATCTAGGAAAAATGGAAGGAAAAAAAAGAAAAAGCACTAACAGGTCACATTTAAAAGATAAAGAAGGTTTATCTGGACCACTTCTCCGGTCTAGCACAAGCTTGGTGGTGCATGTGTGCAAGGATGGGGTGTGGGACACGTCAGGAACTGATTTGTTATTCCTTGTTTTTCAGGATGAATTTATATCACTTTAAAACAGGGCACAGGGATTTCCATAAATACCTTCAGACTGAAACCCTCAGTTTCAGTCACTTCTGTGGCATCATTGGTTTTTACTTCATTTGGGGAAAATTGTAATATATGGCTATTTTTGCCATAGCTTTTACATCTTAGTTCCCTTTTTCTGCCTTTGCAAATTCACTGAATTCTTTCCTTTTGTCGTTTTTTGGCTAGTGGCCAGCCACAAGCCTGTGCTTCTTCCTTTCTGCTGGCTACCTCTACAAACACCTGCTGCTCTGCCCTCCCCTGCTGAGACTTGGTGCTTTCACTCCTCTTAGAAAAGCTTGTGTTATTCTGCAGCACTCGCGTTCTGCTGGAAACCTTCAAAATATCCGTGTACTTGCGGCTTACCAAACACGGCATAGCTGTTGCAATATTCAGTAGGCTTTGACTTGAATAAAATACAACTTACATCTGCAGATACCCTTTTAGTTTACCAGTTTTGACTACTTGCTTTTTCCTCGTAGTGTAATTTTTATGGCTGACAGGGAGTATCTACAGCTGGGGTGGTGGCACAGATGCTTTTTCCTTGCCCAAGCCTTTGCAGTACAACTGCCAAGCAAACCGGCACCACACGGCTGCTACGCATATCCCATAGGGACATTCCTCCTCTGGCTCACACCAGAGGTCAGGGGACCCAAGACCACCTCTGCCACCGGTGAGGTGATCCCAGCTTGTGCCTCCCCACCTGCAAGCCCCTGGCAGCAAGGAGCCTGGCAGATGCTCTGGACCCTGCTGGAGGAGTTCTTTCCAACTCTCCATGATAGCCAAGGAAAGCTCTATATATGGCTTGTTTTAGGTAGAAGTTCTCCTGGGAGGGAAAATATAGTTTTGGCCCTTAAAATACCCAGCCGGTCTGTTGAGCTTGCTTTCTCATTTTCTGCTGAAGGTTTCCCTTTGGGACCATGCATTAAGCGCTTCTCAGCCTTTAGCCAAGTGGATGGAAGGATCAGGCTTTTAATAAAGTCTATTAATAAAGCCTGCAAGTGATTGGAGTGAAGCAAATGTACAGTGAAAAAGAAAAGATCTAATCAGCCATCTCTTTCCTTGTTTTCCAAGCTGATGTACCATCGCTGGCTGTAAAGTAAGTCCACCCTTGCCTGTATTTGCCGAGTATGGTGCACTCGCTGTCTGGTATAGTGTACATACCATACATATATATGTTTTTATGTACATATGTATGTGCGTATATCTAATAACTTATCTTCTATACCACAGTACAATAGTAAAAGTCCCTCTTCATCCCAGTATATCTTCTTATACTGGGGTAACTAGTGATTGCCATACAGAAAATCAGGAATGTGTCCTGATAGGCAGGCTCCCCGTGCCTGCCTAACGACAGCAGCTATGGGGGCCACACCACCACCACCATGTTGCTAAAGAAAAACAAAACAGAAAAGCAGCTTCAAAGCCTCCCAGCTCGAGTCCCACATGGCTAGGATGGGAGAGGGCAGCCGTGAGGTGCCCTCGGCTGCATGGCCCATGAGCAAGGGAGGAGCACGCCGGCTGATGAGCGGTACCAACGCCACTGGTCAGGGCCAGTAACCCTGTTTCCTACCATGTTTCGCTGCTCTGACCGTCACGAATGAGTGAAAAGCACAGCACGGGGAGAGGGCTCGAGACAACGTTAGCAAGTACTTCAAGGCCACCTTTCTGCTTGTTGTACCCTAACAGTGGCACTGCATAAGAGATGGCACTGCATTTCCTGCACTTCCGCTCTCAGGACCGATTTCAGTGTATTACACTGCTGAGTCTGGGGAAAAGAATCTTTTAGTAATAATAATTATTTTTTAATTTTTCAGTAGCACACCAGCAGGCAAAATGCCACCAGCATCCCCTGCCCCTAGGGAACAAAGATTAAGGTTTTCCAAGACCGTGGCTCCTTGTAGGCTGGGAAAGCCAGGTGCCACGGCTGTTGTGGTGCTCAGTCTTACCTGGTTTGTGCTTGGCTGGGCCAAAGTGGTACCTCTAACCCGTCAATGTTGGTTTTCTCTTGTGTAAAACCCAAAAAATACACTTCAAGAAAGGTAGATGTTTCCTTCTGCTAACCTTCCCATCCCAACCCCCTTCCCCAAGGCTACGATTGGCAACATCACAAGGTTTCAAAGCAGTTTAAAGACCTGCATATTTGTTGAAACAACCTGTCCAAAAGCTGGTTTTTCTTGGCTTTAATAAGTTGAGTGGTTAAAATTCACCAGAATTTTTAAGCAGGTATTTTTAAACTGCTTATTTAAATCAGCTGAGTTTAAATTCTGGCTCTATTTTTCTGCTTCCCTAAAGAAAAGTTGGTATTTCAAAAGCTCAGGGCTTCAGTTCAAGTGATTCACCCTGCTGCAGATACCATCTGAATCAAAACAAAGCACGGATCCAACAACCACACTCACTAAGGGAGAATTAAACCACTAAAAACATTTTTTTAATTGGCCCTTATGAATAATCATGACATATTTCCTCAGTTGCTCTCTTTTAGCTTTGTTTTAGCAGATATAATCCCCTGCGTGAGACAACCCCCGCCTGTTTGAGGAGCATTATCCTCAAAGACAAACAGCTTCTGGAGCGAAGATGGACCCCATCCTCCGAAACGCATGGACCAGTCATTAAATTGTAATGCTGACCATCCTCCTCCTCACGGGAGGACGGGTCTGTGCCTTTTTGGCACAGGACATACACATGTTTTCTGAGGTATTTCCCGGGAAGAACAGTGTTTTGCACCTCTTTTTGTGCGTCCTGCAGGCTGTTCCCCCCAAAAAAGAGCTGCTACAAACCAAAGCAATAGCTGGGTGCAGATACACCTTATGGAAATTATTTTCACTGCTCCCGCTGTCCTCGTGATCTCTAACGATCCAGAACCCTATTTGGCCTCATCCATGAGTCATCAGGTCCCCAGTCTTCTTCCAGCCAAATGCACACCTTGCCCATCCCAGGAATCACAAGGGATTTTTTTCCCTTTCCACGAATCTTAGTTTCAGACCCTCCACTGTGTACTTCCTCACACACTTTTCCCCGAGCTGTAGTCATGTCTGTCCCGTCTTTACAGGACATTTTGCCAGCAGGTCCAACCCTCAGAATACCAACATCCATTTAACAATCTGATTACCAGTTTTACAGACCTCTCTGATCTCCTACAGGCCGAGATGAAGCAATGGGGCTGTAGAGTTGAGCTGAAGCGAGAAGCAGGTGGGTGCTGAGGCCCCAGCAGCAGAGTTGCTTTGCAAAGCTCTGTGCTGCGCAGCCCTTGGCGGCACCAGGCTGGAGCTGAGCGCTGGGAAGGCGCAAGGAGCGAGTGTGAAAGTGCCTTGGGGTGCCCCGAGCTGAAGGGGCAGCTCCTGGCCAGGCCTAAACACGCGTGGGCCGGTGGGGGGAGCAGGGGGTGGGGGCACACGGTGGGGCGCTGTGCGGGCTGCAGGGGGCCCATACCCGAGGGCGACGGTTGCTTGACAGTGGCCTGGGGGAGCACCGCGGGTTCCAGGCCCACCGACGCCTTTTGCCCGACCGACCGCCCACAGCCAAGGGGTGGGGGGCCGCGACAGGACCACAACCTCCCTCCACCTCCTGCCTGCGCTCTTTTCTTTCTTAGGACGCACCAGGACATTTTCCCTAGTCTTCCTTTGCTCTTGAGATACTTTATGAAGCCCTTTTATTGTTCGTGACATCTCTTGCCAGATTTCATTGGCTGCCTCAGCCACAAGGCCACATGGCTGCCTCACGCTCACCCGCTTCTCCAGGCCACCAGCACTCCCAGGTCTCTCTCTACACGGCTGCTTGCCAGCAGCTCAGCCCCTCACCTGGGCTGGGGCATGGCCTTAGTCCTCCCTACGGGCAACACCCGACGCTGGCCCTGCTTGAACTTCAGGAGCTCCCAACTCTCCGGCCCCTCCAGCTCTCACCGAATGGCAGCACGGCCTTCTGGTGGCTCAGCCACTCCTCCCGGGTTTGTGTCAGCAGCAAACTCCCTGAGGGGACACCCTGGCCCCTCATCCAGCTCCCTGAGGACTATGGTGAGGAAGACTGGGCCCAGGACTCACCCCTGGGCAACACCGCTAGCTACAGGCCTCCAACTAGACTCTGCGCCGCTGATCCCAACCCTCCCAGCTCGGCCATTCGGCCACTGCTCAACCCACCGCACTGTCCTCTCCTCTAACCCACGCTTCCCAAGCCTGCCTAGGAGGATGTTAGGGGAGACAGTGCCAAAAGCCTTGCTGAAGCCCAGGTAGGCAACGACCACTGCTCTCCCCTCATCCACCCAGCCAGTCCTGCCACCACGGAAGGCCACCAGACTGCTCCAGCCTGACTTCCCCTTGGGCAATCCCTGCTGACCACTCCCCAGAACCTTCTTCTCCTCTACCTGCTTACCAATGGCAGCCAGAACGAGCTGCTCCATCACCTTTCCAGGGATGGAGCTGAGGCTGACTGGCCTGTACTTTCCTGGGTCCTCCTTCTTGCCCTTTTGAAAGACTGGAGCGATGCTGGCTTGCCTCCAGTCCTCAGGCACCTCTCCTGTTCTCCAGGACCTTGCAAAGAGGATGGAGAGCGGCTTTGCAAGAACGTCAGCCCTTCTGGGTGCATCCTATCAGGCCCCAGGTGTCATGGTGCAACCGCCTCCCCCCTTCTTCAGGCCACTTGGTACTTTCTGTCATCTCCCTCCCAACCCGGGCCACAGAACAACACAATGGACCAGAACATAACACAATGGTCCAACGTGAAAGAAAAGGTAGAGAGCTACAGACCAGGACACAATAGTGCGCCTAGTCCCCATGGCTCCTACTGTTTGAAGATAATAACTACAATTGATCAATCCTGACACCATATGGATACTAGGACCCCAAGATCTAGCAAGCTCTGGAGTTGTGTAACTATCGTCTGAGTTGGGCCAGAGTGGAAAAGTACCTGATGAAAGTCAATTGTCTCAGCTCCTGTAAGTAGCGATTTGAGTAAAGACCCTTTGAGCTCTTCTGGATCGCAGTGGGCTGTGGCCAGTAACTCCCCTATTTCCAGCTGGCTGTAGAAGGCCTCATTGACTTCCTCTTCCTGATCCGGTGGTCTGTCGTAAACACCCACAACAGTGTCACCCAGATTAGCCTGCCCCTTAATTCTTACCCATAAGCTCTCAACACATTCTTCACCCAGCCCTAGGCAGAGCTCCATACATTCCAGCTGCTCTCTCGCATAGAGAGCAACTCCACCACCTCGCTCCGCTGGCTTCTCTTTCTGAAAAAGTACATGGCCATCCATGACAGCATTCCAGTCACGCGAGCTAACCCACTGTGTCTCTGTAATTGCATTAGATCCTGTCCCTGTGACCACACACGCTACGGGCTTGGGGAAGAGTGGCTGGAAAGCTGCCTGGTGGGAAAGGAACTGGGGGTCTTGGTCGACAGCTGGCTGAATATGAGCCAGCGGTGTGCCCAGGTGGCCGAGGCGGCCAAGAGTATCCTGGCTTGTATCAGCAATAGTGTGGCCAGCAGGTCTAGGGGAGCAATCGTCCCTCTTTGCTCAGCACTGCTGAGGTGGGGTCCTTTAATTATAGTTGATATAATTTTATTATAGTCCTTAAATTCTCAGTGTTTCTTGAATCAAAGCTTTCAAGTTCTACCTGGCCTGATGCCCAGTGCCTGCGGGGGTCTGTACACCACACAACACCTTTACCTCCACTTTGTGTTTAATATGATGAATTTTCTTTTCCACAGAGCTCAAATTGCAAGAGATGTCAGAGAATCCTAAATCACCTTTTGCTTCAGTGAAACTCGACTGGTTATGCTCAAACTTAAATGAAATTAATTGTAATGGACAGACCTTAAAAGATCCCTATTCTCCTTACTATTTCTTTGAACTTTTCATTGTTTGTGCTTGGATGAACCTTCTGGTCAACAGCAGAGTGAATTTCTGCTGGTTTCTTTTTGCATATACCCGATTTATTAAACAATACTGCTTTCTTACACAGAAAAAAAAAAAAAAAAACCACAAACCAAAACCCCAAATGCCCAAAATACAAACAAATGCTCTTGCTCTGAAAGCAATTCTTGCTGCATTTATGGAAGAAAAAAAGGAAAGTTAAATGAATGTAACCAAATAAAACTAACATCAAGCTGCCCCTAAGGTCAAAGTTCTGAAAAAATGTTGTCATCCTTCATTTTTCCACAGGTCTGGGAATCATTCTGAGTTTAACCTGCATCTACCTATTGTGCAATCTTAAATGAAAGGGGGAAAAAAACCCCAAACAAATTACTAACCAGCTAGAGCACTCCGTTTCAAAATCTTTCATTATCTGCAAGTACATAAATTGTGAATGACAAGTAAAAGCCAGTACTTTAAACAGTTTCTAATTCAAGTTGAAGGCATTCTAAACCTTAATCTTTACCAGTTAGCTACCGTGCCCAAGGGACATCACCGAGGTGTGGCGGTAGCATGCTGACTTCACATGACAACTGTATGTCCCCAGGTACCTCTACTTGGTCAGCTGGCTGGTCACATACAGAAGCTGGCGCTATAGAGTCTTAGAACTCCTGAAGGCTCCAGAAGTACCACTGTTAAGAGTCAAGCTGGAGAAATTGTACGCTCTTCTAGCAAATCTGCAGTCCCTAAGCTCTTTAAAATACCTCTCCCCCCAAGTGTATTCATGACAGTCTCTCTACCCTTCATTGCACCCACTCTCCAGCCCAGTAATTTCAAAAGCCTCCTTCCTGTAGTTATTAAAAACAAGCAAGCCACCAAAAGAACAGAAGGAAACCAAAACTTGTTTCAGCACTGCAGTTCTCCTCCCCCATCCTCGTCTCCATGCTATTTACATTTGTGTATTAAAATTTCTTGCCACTTCATCAAACCACTGAAATAATACAGCCCCGCTCTGCTCTTTTCTCCTACTTTATGACTACTCCTTCCCTTTCTACCGTAGCCCAAGCTGCATCAGAAAAGGTGGCCTGTGAAAGGCAGTCCTCAGTGCCGGTGCAGGGACTGCAGCGCCTTGCGCAAGGTTTGGAGCCCACCTACCAGGTCATCCCGTACCCCCGCCGCGTCTCAGGAGCCTGCACAGTAGACAACAAGACAACTGCGAGCACTTAAGCAAGAGGGACAGTCCAGCTCATGCACTTTTTTTGTCACGAAAGTTTCGAAGCCAGACGTATTTAACTCCCGAGATCGTATTAGCTGGGTCTATGACAAAGGCAAAGAACACTAAGCACGAAATAATTATTTGCTGGAGAAAATAAATAAGTGACACACTTTTATTACATGAAAAGAACTAGAGGATGCCCACTTTCACTATTAGGCAGGTAACTACAGTAGTAAATGTCCAATTAAAGCACTCTAATAAAGCACTGAAGCTCTTTCAGAAGGCTTCTAGACTGGAGAGTTTAGGTTTGGGATGGCTTTCCAGGCTTACCTGATTGGAACAGTCTGAATTACAGCTATTAGATGTGGTTGCATTGAGATATTCTCCAACCGCTTACACTTAATTAGCCTCGTTCTTCTCACCCCAAGGTTCAAGCAGGCAGTCTTCCTCAGCTGTAGGACAAGGGTCACTCAGAGTTTACAGTTTACCTTGCAGTTAAGTCCCCTGCACAGCAAAATCCTAAAACTTTCAAATCTTATAGCTCGAACTGTGGTTCATTGCTCCTTTAGAGAGGAAAGTGTGTGTGTGTGTAGGGAAATCGCATGAAGAGATCTTGAAGTAACAGCCACAGTTCAAATCCCCCTGAATGCGCAGGCAATTGCTAATGACCGTAACTGCTCCCATCAGCTCAGCTCCACTGAAGGGAATGTGCGAGCAGAAACACTTCCAGACAGGACTTACAGCCTTCTCTCATTTCTCCACTCTCAAACAAATGTCAAACACAACTGGAGAAGATCTGGAACCTACGCAGTTGTACTTCAGCAGTAACACAGAAATGCCATTTCAGCGTGGTGAAGACTGACTAGAAGTATGCGCTGCTCTGTGTTTTTAAAGTTACACCAGCAGCTTGTTATTCCTCAGCTCCTATTTCCTCCCACAGCATACACGGGTGACAACATTCAATGGCTGAAGTTGGTCAGCCCAGTTAAAGTTATCAGAGGGCATTCTACATACTTTCTTCCCCAACTGGATGACCTTTTTGAGGAGAAACACCCAAGATCTCCCAACCAAAACCAGCTGCACCAGCGTAAGTAACACTGAGAACATTCCAGTATACCCAGTAAGTAATGTCAGGGGAAAGACAGTGTAAAGGCAGGGAGAGAAGCTATGACTATAAATTTATGGAAGCGACAAGAAAATATCTCACAAAAACAACTTAAAATGACTTTATTTTTTAAGTATATTAGCACAATATTTACAAAATTGTTTCATAAATAAAAACATTTTCTTGGGTAAAGACTATAGATCTATAGATATTTAAAATGTCTATATATTTATATATACACACATACATACACACACAAATGGAACCATACAGTTATGAACAACTTTGGTTTTAAATTACTGGTGGGAAAGGGCTGGGAGTAACAATGACTCTTTAAACGCTTGCTTTTAAAGTTATACCTCCAAGATATCCAGAGCAGAGCCCTTAGCGCAACAACAGGATGGTGGGTTTCTCCCATTTCTGGGGCAACTGACCCTGCAGCCTGTACATGGCCACTGAGATCCTCGTGTTTCGGTAAAGCCTAGTAACAGCTCGGCCTCATCCCACAGCAACACAAACAGGTTCAACGGCAGTTTGCTTTACGGAAGTTAACATAAAGCTATTATACATAATAGTTTTTGTAAGGCAGAATACCTCAACAGAATTCCAGCTGGGTTTGTTTTTTATTCCTCAACGGCTCAACTTTCAACTCACCAGAGGGAATCACTAGTTATAAATAGGGAGCTCTGCATGGTACTTCATCAGGTAAATTCTTACACTGAATTGTTAATGGAGAGTAATCTCCCATCTTTAGGTAGAGATTGCTGTGATTATGGAAAAGCCTGTATCAAAAGATACTCAGTCTTCTGCTCAAATCTTCTTATGAATGCTCCCACTGACAAACGTGAAGGCATGAAAGTAAGTGTAAACCGTACGTGCTTCTTAAATGTTTTATCATATGAATAACCCTCTTCGCTGTGGCCAGTTCCACTGACTTTAGTGAGGCTGGACCATGGGTTCCTCTAAGCGGTTCAGTCCTGCAGCCCTAGCAAGAGGGCTGTTTATGAGAGTAAATATTGTAAAATCAGATACCTCAATTTTATTTTGTTGAATTCTTGGTGCAAGGTGTCTGCATCGAGACTTGGAGCTCAACATGCAGAGACCTGAATCTCTGCAACATGCACCCACAACATGGATATGAATCTTAGTTTGTAACATCCGACTCCGAGATGTGCCAAATTACTCAGAATCTTTAAAAACATGGATTTTATTACATTACTGTTTGGCAACAGCTTTCCAAACAAATTGTTAGAAGGAAAAAACCATGTGTGCCTTTGAAATATATTACCTCAGTACTAATACGAGGCAGCGTGAAGATTTCTACAAAGATACATAAAGTCCAAGAGAAGCCAGCTATATTGGAACAATTTTCAAAACAGTTATAAAACGTGGTAAGATCTCATGGAATGTGCAAGTCCTAGAAAATTGATTTTTACCCGTACCACTTACATATATACACAAACTGAGCCTCCTCGCTTCTCATCAGCTCCTCCTGCTTATCTTCTATTTTATGTATTTCTGTTGTAATGGCAGCACCACAAACTTGGGTCAGAAATGAAATAGCTCCTTTTTCCATTCAAGAAAACAGATTTTAAAACTCTGTCAAAAATACACTAAATAGGACAGCTCCTATTTTTTATGAAGCATCAATGAGTTTTACAAATTCACTGAGTTAAGAAAATCTGAAATTGCTTTCAGTACCACACACTGCACGACATGAACGCACACAAGAACCACATTCAGCATGAAAATTACTAGCTGCTGTGCTCCATAATTCCAGTGCTGAACTAGGCTCAAACAGTTGAGCAGTTTCTCATCAAAGAATACGGAAGAGGCACGGAGAGCTCTCTCACTGGACTAAAATATCAGCCACCAGAGCATACATGACTACGGCCTATGGAGAGGGCTACTACTGTTTTGTGGAATTCAGAGAATTCTGTTAATAACTTAAGGAGAGCCGGGAGTAAACTTTGTACTTATGCAACTTTGTGTATAAGGATTTTATTTATTTTTTTTATGAAAGTTTTACTGAATCTCAGAAAAGATGTATTTGTAAAATCTCTACTTCCTGCTTGTATCATAGACACATGACCGTACCTTGCCCATGCACACAAATAAAGAAAACAATAGTCTAAATGGTATTGCAATCTTTGGGCTGTGCAGGCCCATTACCAAAGCAGTGACTAATGATAGTTTTTGAAAATAATACCACTAAGTATTACTGCAGGGAGACCCTGTAGTGGGCAAACAGTGCTTTTTATATCCTCACCCTCAACCATACCATTTATACCATAACAAGAAAATAAAGATCACATGTGGGCAAACACACATGTTCCTCGCTACAGCTGCTGTGACTATAAAATTACATCATTTATATCAAAAGCACTTTTGCCACACATGCAAAACAACTAGTTTCCTGAATTTCTTCTCTTTTGAGTAGTGCATCTTCAAGGCCACGGTGTATCAACAACGGTGTACTATTCACGTATCACATAACTCTGCAGTTCTGGGGAAAGAAACAAAAAAAAAAGATTGTCTGGGATGAGCAGCAACAGTTTCTGCTCAAGTTACAGCTTAAAACAAAAAGACTTCTTTTTATTTCAAACTTCAAAAGCACGCTTAGCACTCAAACAATGGAAAAGAGTGGTACTAACAGCAAGTGATGTTTCAGTCTCTCCACAACAGCAAAGTGGACACTGTCTTGGAGCTCCAACTCACGAACTGGAGTGAGCTGTAGTGGCTCCCAGCCTTAGCTGTCTGACCTGTCCTGTCTTTACTCTTAAATGCTGGTTTACTTTCACATGCCATTTTGCAAGCTAGTGTGCTTCAGCCTCTGATGCATCCCTTCAGTGTGTGTGTGTGAACTTCCAGGGAAGGTTAAGGTAGAAAGCAGGTAGAGCTCAAAAGGTTCCTGCCTCCAGCTTGCGTGTCAGAGCCCTTGCCTTCTATCTGTAAAACCTTCTGTTATGTTTAGGAGCCATCTTTCAAGGCAGAAAAAGCAGACGGACTTTTAACCTTACCCTAAAAGTTCGAAAGAAATGGACAATTAGCAATTTCTGTGCTTTTGGAAGCTCTACATCAGCACTTAAAAGAGGAGGCAGGTTTCTGTAAGCCTAAATGAGACCCAAGAAGAAACAATCAACATTTAAAATTGGATCTCCAAGCAAAACTCTACCTTGTTCTCCAAGAATAAGCAGCAGAATGTGGTAACTGTATCCATCCCATCCTTATCTCCTTTCTGGTCAGTTCTGAATGCAATACACTGGCAAATATCTATTTATTTCCTGATCTCAAACTGCTGCCCTGAAGAACGAGCAACAGGCACTTCTGAAGAAGGACCTACCTTCCACTCTTCCTACTTCAGATTATACTAACTGGTATACATTTTATCAATGCATTTAGAAGACACCAATGCAGTTGTCCTTTGTAGTGCAAAAGTGCCTGTATTCCTATTGGTTTGGAAAATAATCCTATGGCACGTTTGGATGAATCGGGTAGTAGTCATAAGTAACATAAACCTAGCAGTACCTGGTATTTGCAAGGAAGCCTGTTTTTAAAATCCACTGACAACTTTTCCCAATTAGGGCTAACTAGTACCTCATTTATTGTCACATTGTCAATTCATACCTTCTAGAAGTGGCATGATATAAAAATATTTTAAGTAAGTTAACCAATTTAGAGTGACCTTACTCTTTATCCTGACTACCGAAATGTAATTTGATGCAGGAGTACTAGGCTAAGGGTCTAGAGATACCTTGTGAAAAGCTTGCTCGGTTTCCAGCAAGAAACAGAAGTACTAATAGCATCAACATGTGCTCTTTTATCCTATTTCCATGAAAATTATATACAGCTTCTGAATAGAAAAAAAATCAGTAAAAGACTGTTTTCATTTTCAAACCTGAGAATCTAATCCAAAACTTAAGATCTTCAATGAGAGCTTAAATTTTAAGCTCTCTACAATCTGGCCAGGCAAATTCTGTTACTCTTCCGATGGATGTGAGCTGCAGGAACCAAGAATCTTGGCAAACTTGGCTACTCACTTTAGGTACCAAGTTGGGAATTTTGGGCCAAGTTAATAGTTTCATGGCTTATTATAAATTATCAGGAGTCTATTTACACGTAGTCAGTGTTGCAATCTCACAGGCCATTATAAAATCAGAAAGGACTAATCCCAGCATTGACAGTTCAAATCAGAAGAAATCTTAAATTAAGCCAGGACACTGCAACATATATTTTTGTTTACCATGTTTGGTAGATCTTTAAACATCAAGCATAACCAACGGGCAGAAGCCACAGTGCACCTTTAGATCTTGAAGTTCAAAATTCAGGTTTGTCAAAAGTAAGTTGAAGTTATCTGAACAGTTCTTAAATCTTATGCAGATGTGTTTCAATTCTGTTTGTTTTTAAACACTACTATCTGACCCTGAAAAATAATAAATTGAGTGAAATCCAACTGGAATGCAAACAATCTAACAAAACCCAGAGAATTTAAGTAACTTCTAAAGGGGCCAAGGGGGAGATAAAGTCTACTTGTAAACCACTTTCCTGTGAACTTCCATGGGAGATGACCAATTAAATACGTAGAGAAGTCTTAGTTATATTAACAACAACAACAAAAACAACCAAAAAACAAATACAACAACCCACCATCAAGGAAACAGTCCATGCATCTTAAATACTATATAAGGATAAAGGAAGCATACAAACTATTTGACTTTCCACATTCAATCAGAAACATACTATTTAATAGTTCTCTCACTGACTCATCCTCTTCACTGTTTAGAAATAAACATTCTTCCCCTATGTATGATACATAAAATATGTATGCTTTCTTTTCAATGAAACATAATTTGAGTAAGAACAGCACTTCCACCGAAACCTGTCCTCCAAGTTTAACCATATTAGCACTGGGTAACTCCGAACATCAAAATCCCGAAATACATGTTAATTAAAATAAATATGTGGAGATATATTTGGACTTACCATCATTCTAACATCACACCTTTTGCATCTTTAAAAGCCAAGCAAATGGATTAGTAATGAGCCAAACACCAAGAAATGCTTCATAATTAATATTCAGATTAATTCTAAAATTTGGGTTACTTGCTACTGCCCAGCATGCCAATTAGTGAACAGAACAGCAAAAATAAAAATAAAAAAGTCAGTCATCCCTTCCAAATTTCCCCCATCTTAAGCGCTATCAGAGGAGCCCAACACCATTGCAGAGTTTCTCCAACCCAAAGAAATATCAAAAGAATAGAGTGACAAGGATAGAATTTGCTATAATCACAAGTATTCCACCAAGATAAAATGCCCATGAAGAAGAATTAACATTGATTTTCAAGACCTGTCTCCTCTTTTCCTCTTAAAAGTCGGACTTTTTGCAAGGTGAAGTGGGTGGATATAATATCCTAAGATACTAGATTTGTCCTAAACCAGCCAACCAATGCCACTAGCTAGCAAAGCACAGTAACGTACAACAGGGGGTCTGGAGCTGCAGGCATAATTTCATCGAGAGATCAAATTCTTACTGACTCACAGAGCCACGTAAGTTGACATACCGATCTGCCATCTCTGTGCTGTTGTATTGAGAACTAAAATTACTTTTTTGACCTTTTTCCATAATTAATCCCTCCATTAGAAGATAAGCCTTGAATATCACCTACCATTTAGTGGTTCTTCTACAGCTTTCTGCAAAACATTTAAAAATATATATATGTATAAAAAGCCTTCATGTTTACTTTTGGCTCGCCACAGTTAAATTACTCTAATTGACATATACAGTAAGTAGTGATTCTACAAAAACGAAGAAAGCTGAATGTTAATGAAATTAATTACTAGAGTTCTGAAAAAAATTAAATCAATCAATAACTGCATTCTCCAGATTATTTTTCCCCCACTGCAAATTTTTCCTCAGACGAAATACCTCTAGGTGGCAGCAAAAGGCATGCAGATACTACTTTTAAGCTCTAAAATCTAACTGATATTTCTGTGATTTGATCTGGTTAGTAATAAAGCAGCATTGACTAAAAAATTTAAAAAAAAAATTAAAAAAAAGAAATAGCCAAGCAATCAAGTGTAATCTCCTCAAAAGGAAATACACCACAATTGTGCGTTTAGTTTGGTAGACAATAATCAGAAACACCACATGCAATCTACAGAAATGTTTAAAAAATAACCAGGAATTGCTTAAGATGGCAGATTTCAAAATACATATCTTTTCCCATCAAACTCAAGAAAATATCAAGCATCATTTTGTAAGTGTGCCCCATTGCCAAAATTAAGCACTTCACCAATAGTAACTTTTCCATAGTCTTTAGATTACACAGAATCAAAGTGTACTTTCAAAACAACTTTCAAAATAACACCTACTTATTGCCTCAAAGTACAGCAATACATGCTGAACTGCCCTTGGTGGAAATGAGCAACATATTAACACACTTAATTTTCCACTAGGTCTTTCCATAACTTATGTAAATTCATGGCACAAATTATTGTCACCTGAATTCCTCTGTATCTGGCCCTCCACTAACTGCAGCTGCAAACCCCATATTTTTAGTGGCTGAGACTTCCAATGACCTCCAAGTTTTAAAAATTTCTTTTGATTTTATTCCTGTCTCCAATTCAGAGAGTAACATGGTGTTCATTACAACATAATTGTACCTATTTCTTTATTTGTCAAATCCTCACTGCAGTGTAAAACCACCTTGTGAAGAGAACAGCTCATAAGGAGAACGGAGTTCCACAAAGGATATTATTTAGCATTTAATAAAATTAAAAAAAATAAAAACATGTAATAAAGGTAATTTACAATCAAAAAACTAAGTTTAAAAAAAAAAAAATCTCCTCTTGCCCTGTTTGCTTCCATTCTGCGAGTAAAAATAAGCATGTTAAGTAAAGGCAAGACCTTGTTTCGAAAGAAGCGTATCTGTAGTACACTTCTCAGCTCATTTTTATAACATAATGAACCTTATAAACCTCCTCTGTTTTTAATTTTTTTTTTTTTAAACTCCATGCACTTATTTTCCTTCTGTAAGTAAGAGACCAATCCTCTGAAATATTATTGCTTAAAATGAAAATGGAAGAGAAAAAGTGAAGGGAAAAAAAAAAGAAAAAAAAAATCTCTGTTGTCCTAACTATGGTCAGCTCTCCTGCCCCACTGTTAGAAACCATCTTTCTTCAACAGCTGGGTCTCAGGCCATAGACTGAAGAAGAGATCTGAAAATGTGTCTCAAATAATGGCTGTCAGCCAAGAAACGGGATGATGTAGAATTTGCCATGCTCCCCTGCTACAAGGAAATTTTACTGGTATTTTACAGTTGTGCCTCTTTACTTGCTTCTGCAAAACTCCAGAAATCAGGCAGCTCACACTCATGGATCACTAGAAAGCACTGCGTAAGTCTACAAAAATTACTGTTTTAGGAATGATTACTCCAGAATTCAGACAGACTGACTGAAAAACCTTCTTTAAAAAACACAAAGTGCTTTTCTATTTGTTCTGTGTGACCTAAAGACTCTGCTTTCAGATGATCTCATCAAATTAAGGGGCATTATAGTAAAATAAGAAAAGAAAAAAATATCAAGGCTATAGCACTTGTATAGCTGGGAAGGCAAGAGAATTTTCAAGAGTTCTGCTGTAAAAGACCATAGGAAAAAACCCAACGTAAGTCTTTGTTTTAAGCCACCTAGATTAAAAAAAAAAAATCAGTGGTACTCTGCATTCAGCTTAAGGAAAAAGCGTTTTCCTTAAGGCGAACAGAAGGTCTTTATAAATTCATGTGAAAGAGTGCATTGTAAAAGAACAACAAAGTTCCCTTCACATCCACCACCTTTTTGTGACAGCCCTTGAAACTCCATTTGGGCACAGCAGCCAGAATAGCCGTCAGGTAAGGGTGGCAATTACAGTACTAGAGACACACTCAATAGGGACAATGAAGACCACCACTCACTCAACATTAGACATCTGTTACACAGCCAGAACTTTTGCTTGCTACCAACCTGGTCTGAATTCGAACTAGTGAAGAAAGGTTCAGTATCTCACTACAATCCCCTGAGCCATCTAGTCACCCCAAATTTATTAATTTTAAGCTTACCCCTGGACGAGGATGATCTTTCATTCTGGAACCTAAATAAGTGCAAAAGAGTGAGCATGTCACGATCAACCGAATAAAAATAATCTACTGATGAAACTTGGAACAGAGTAGCAGGACACAAAAATGAAGCTTCGTCTATCCAAAACTACTTAATATGATGATCTGCAAATTCTTAAAGTCTCTAAGCACTCCTCTGTTTAGGAACTGAATAATCTTCTCATGCACAGTTTGTGAATTGTCTCACTCACGCATTCAGCTCTAAAAATGAATTATGCTACACACCATTCTTTGTGCTTATTTTCGGTGTGCTGGAATCTACCCAACAGTCACATTTGACTTCTTCAGCTAGCATAACCAAACTACAAGTGGAATATTTATGCAGACACATAGACACACATCATATATGCAAGTAGTCCAAAGTCAATAAAAATTACTTTTATTGTTGTTAAAAGGCTTGCTTCATCTCTGTCACATTTTTGACTCATCTTCATCTCAGACATCAAATATTAGGCATTCTGCCTCAATTTCTTCTTTAATGGCAATCCTCCCTGTCTCAGGGTCTATTCTGACCATGCCTACACAAAGTGTGCATGTACTAAACCTGCAAGACTGCATAGTTCAGTGCAGACCAGCGTCTGCACTGACCGTATACACATCAGCGCAATACATGCTCAATTGCATGGTTCTGCATCCAAACTAACAAGCTGCTTGAAGAGCCTTCATGCGCGGCTTGAGACAAGTCACACTGCTCTCAAATCGAAGCTGTAAAGTCCACATAATATGCTGTGGTGTGCCAGCATTCCAATCACATAGCATTGCTATATTTTTTGCTTATTTAGCAGGCCTGACTGGCCTTTACATCTTTATATCTCTCATCTTTTTGAGATCTGGTGAACAGACCAATTTCTGAAACAAAGTATTACTAGTCTTTCCTCCTGGCTTTTAAAATTAAGCATAAGAAAAAATAGGATTCACTAGAATGAAAGGTGTGCATTCAAATCGCTCTTATTTTAACCTACCTCTAACCAGTGGAAATCACTAGGCAGACTTTTTAAATTCATATTTTGATAAGCTTTTCTGTGCACCACCCCATAACCCACTCTAAAATCCTTGAAATCTCTTCATTCTAAGCTTCACCTAGCCAACTGTGTAAATGAAGAACTTAAACAGTAACAAGCATCCTACAGTTGAAACACTCGTACTTAAGAAACCTGGCTGTGTTGATCTCAAGACAGTTTATTATGATAAGCTGTAAATTTCCTTACTCAAGATTCCCCGCACAAGCTCTATGAAACAAAGCCGATATATACAGACAACTTTTCAGTAATTTTTTTAACTATGTAATTGTGAAATCACACCTTATGTCCATATATGCTGTGTCTACCTCTGAAAAGTACAATAGAGAAAATTGCTCTTCTGAATATTGAAGTGCTAAAAAAAATAATGCAGAATATTAGGTGCTACTTACCCATAATAAACACGTAACCCAGACTAAGCAAATTTGCAATAGCCAGAATAGCTAAGCCAGCAATGACAACAGACCCATGTATCGGAGGACAGGCTGTTAAAAACACAATAAAAGAAACTGTATCATCTGACACAAGTAAAAGCACAAACTTTTCTTTTTGGATATAACTGAATACTAAAATAAATAAGCCTGATAAAAACAGATGTGAGTCATTTCTCTTTCAAAGCTATCCCGGAACTACTTCTGCATCTTTCTTTTTCTATATACATTCTTTAATGGTACAGAGGCATTTGCTGATTTATCCTGCTTAGCTGTACTACTACAGTTTAGCCATTCTGTCATTCACTGCAATCGGCAACATTCTTTCATTAATTATTAAATTATTTTAAATTTAAACTTATATCTTCAATCCCATTTGTCTGAAGTATAATTGCATTAGAATTACAGAATTCAACACTGTTACTGGTAAAAAAAGGGAAGAAGGGAGCAGAATATGAGGGCAGTTCTGAGGCAAATCCAGGCCTATCACAGAGCAGGAACAGGCTACTGTAACCCAACCATAGTTGACTGTACAAACTCCTTGTTCTCTGATTCTTGTTTCCAGGGTCCTGAAGTCATTGCAACTACCTGTGAGCTCAACCTGGGAGGAGCTATTTCTGCTGACACATAAGGGTCATTAAACTAAACTTCCAGGGATACAAATAACATCTACCTTGTATGACCTGTGAAAAGGTCACCCTGAAAAACTAGGGAGACTTTCCATTTGAACACATAATAAAAACATCCTCCATTTTTGATTACTCTAGAGGATTAATGCTTTACCAGAAATCTCCCATCAGTTTATTTTACTACTACATTTGACAAGACTTAAATGTCCCTTACATATACTTCTGTAAATATTAACAATAAGCATAGAACTCCAAACACAACTCCACTGAAAGGTCTATCATTTCACCCAGATTAGGCAGACCTTTAGAAACCACTTCAAGGAGAAATAATTTTTCTTAAATCCCCAACCAAATAAATGATTAAAATGAAGAATGTCTCTAAGAAACAATAACCCAGGGGTATAAAGTGCTTCCAATGAAGACGAGTATGTATTCTACTACTAAATACACTGCGAAGGATGCCTAGTCCTAAATTCACCCTTTTCTCTGCTGTGGGGTTTTCTGGTGGTCAGAGTTCCAGGAAGGCAGGCAGGGTACAACGGGAGGGTACGAGGCAGGGATAAGGGGTAGCGCTGTGCGCAGTATTTAGTTGGAGTTCTCCTACAACAGTGACTGTTTTCAGGGCTGAAACAGAATGCCAGCCACAACCAGACTTAAAACAGTCCAACAACACTTCCAAGTTTACTGTTGCTGCATTTGCCTTTTTAAGCTGTTACAAAGGTATTCATTTCCCAGCGACTCAGTTATCAGTCGCATACAAGCGGAGATTAACAAAGAATTTCTGATTTATTCATTGAACATGAGAAAGTCATTATGACTCTAGTTTAGCTTTTAAATACCCTAGGCCTCAGTAAGAATAAGATTACTAAAGGTCAACATTGGTTTTAGGTGACTCTTCAGGGACTAACTGCTGTAAAATTAAAACAATTAACTTTTTTTTTTAAGCAACTGCTCATAGAATGCAGTCATGCTGGATGTAGTCATACTAATGAAACTGATATATGTAATACTGCCTTTGGGCTATTCTTCTTTCACCAGATAAAAGAGCATTAAGACAGTACTCCTAAAGTACATTTACAGAAGTTACTTGCTAACGTTCAATGTAGTGAAGCCATTTTCACAGCATTTTAGTGTTACAAATAAACAAACATCAGGTAGGGACAACAGTAAAAAGCCAGTTTTACAGAAGAGAAGTTGCTTACCTGAGACACACAAAGCAAAACCAACCACAGCAATTACATAACCAAGAATTTGCAGACCTATCAGAGCAAATGTTGCTTGTGGTAGACTACCGAACACTGCGAAAGACAGAAAGAGAAACAAAATTGCAATTTTTTAAAGATTAACTAAAGAGATACAAAATGTAGATCACTCCCATAAAAACTAGAAATCATGTTCTCCTAAATTCCAGGCTCAGCCAGCCAGCATGATAACAAAGCAGCTATGCAAGTCGCTCAGTGCTCTTGACGTATACACACGCACAGAAAAATATACGTATATATAAATAAAATTATATTATAAAAATTATAAAGCATAAACAAAATTAAATACACACGTTCTGAGAGTTAGTTATTCATCCCAGTCCCAAGACCTAGGACGGAAGAGCAGGAATGGCTCAGATGTCCTACCCTAAATCTCATTTTTCAAGCAGGTAACTTATACTTCCTCCCTGAAGCAACTCAGCCAAACAAACACAGATTAAACATTTTGTTTTGAGATACCATGAAGGCGAGGAACCCAGCATGCTATGGTAGCACCTATTTATTAAAAAAAAAAAAAAAGAAAACAGTATGTAGACTTGGGGGAGGCTCAGTTTTTCAGTCAGTATGTTCTTGAGCTAGTGAATAAATACTCACCTATTCCAAACATAAAGTATTGAAGCGGTACGAAAATCACAGCAGGGACTACAATTAGGCCAAGGCCAGTTTGATTCTGTGGAGTATAGCCATCTGCAAACATTTGTACAGAAATTAGTAAAACAGAAATCCTTGACTGGAGCAAAGCACAAAGCAAAAGTGAACTGTTAGTATCATCAAGTTTTTAGGGTCCAGAAAAAAATCCCACTGAACACCAGAAGTTAGTCCCTAGCCCCTAGCATTCACTCAAGGCAGGAGGACAGAAAATATAAATAAATTTGGAGTCTCTATCTCCCTATGATCATCTGAGGGCCTGACAACCACAATGCTGTTTTTGTTGTATTCTATCATTATATTTTTTTCATTTTGAAATTAGTAGATGGCTATTAATAGGTGGTACTAACTTCCATACTACTGCATGGAAGAGATTAATTTGTGCTCTTATTCCCTTAAACTAGGCAGGCAATTTTAATACACTTACCTTGGACAAAAAGAACAGTGCCTACAACAGCAACAACTACGGACATGACAACTGTTACAATAATGCCCATTCTCTTCTCAGGTCCAATTTCGTATTTTAATGCTTAAAGACAAAACGAAGAGAGACAGAGAGGAAAACAATCAGACATACAAATTATCTCACTAAAATACACAGATTTTATGATTGAGACTGTTGTCCTAAACAAATAAACAAAGTCCTAAAAACTTAGCACTATAAATACTAACAAGATATCATTTGTTTTCATTGTTTGATATGGTTAATACGGCTTACTCAGATAAATGAAACCTGGCACTGGTGTTTTAGTCAAATTCTTAATTCCATCTTCTATGTAATTCAGGTGATATGTTATCAAAATAACTTTGGGACATGGTACTCGTTAATTCAAGTAGATGCGCTACTGACATTTAAATAATGTTACACTGAATTTGTTACTCGGGTGAGTATCAGACAGGGATTTCAAAATTCCAGGTTTAATTCTCTGCCCTGTGACACTGTGTATCACCTTCATGCCCAACAGAACAAGGTGATGTTCCCATCTCACCAGAACGCTTTGAGAATGAGTAGATATGGGATGACCTACATATTCAGATGCCATAGACAAGACTAATTTTCAGTAAAACTGCACTGCTAAATAGCTGCCATCTCAGAAATGGTTGATTCTAGTGGAGGGTTTCAAAGCAGCAGCACTTTAGTAGTCTTTGGAAAAGAAGGAACAGTACAAATACAACATCTTAATACGCCGTGTTTGTTTCTGCCTCATACACTGCTAAAGCTAAGACACAAAATAAGGCAGCTCTTGCTCCAAGCTTGAAAATTAATATACCGCTAATCTTGGTGTATGTTGAAATTGGTAATCACAAACAGAGAAGAAATACTGCCAGTAACTTCAAAAAGAAAAACAAGGAGCAGAATTAACATCCCACTTACATGCACTGCATAAGCACAAAAAAAGTATCATGAGGATACAGTAAATATTCTAGAGGGTACATGTGACAAAATCTTTAATAGTATCTTTTCTATGGAAGGGTCACAGCATACTCTCTTGTAATTAAAACTCTGTCTTTCATTATATTCACATTGTCTAAAGCAACAAGACCCCAGTCATACTCACAAGTACTATCGTCATTTAAACCAAAAACTTATCTGGAATAGTAGTAATAGTAAAAATTTCCTGCATATCTGTACTGGAAATTCACATACTTTCCTATTATAAATATGCTAAATAAGGAAAGCAAGACATAAAGGCAAAAGTAAGTAATGGATATGCTATACTTAAATCCTAAAACCCAATCCTGTAAGCAAAAGAAATCAAAAAACCCCACCACAAACCAACCAACCAACCAACAAAAAATACTGCAAGAAACCAAACCCCCCAGAAAACACAAACCCAAGAAAACATATATTCCAAAGTGTTACACAGAAAACTCAAGCCCAGTTTAACAAACTATTTAAAGGTATACTGCAGCACTGCTGGATTCACAGGTTAACTAAACCAGTGCAAATTAAAGGGAAAAAAAACAAAACCCAAACTAAAAAAAAAAACCACCAAACCAAACAGTAAACACACATTTATTAAGTTAGAGGTAGCACAATTACTTTTCCCCAGGGAGGTCAAAGACCTTGCAATAAAGTGCACAGATGCAATAAAATCCAAGCAGGCTCAACTTACTTCTGTAAAATGACAGTGCTTCTATCAATGCTTATTTCAGGACAATTATTACTTTGCTATCAAAATGCTAAAAAATGTTAAAGTTCCGCTATAAATGGAAGGCAATGACAACTCCTGGATATATCAGAGACTCCTAAACCATTATGAACAATAATGAAAATCATGAATCTAACACTATGGAAATAAAATAATTTAAAAAATATGTATTAGTTGTCAACCTCTGACCACGGATGAACCTTTGAAGAGTCACGTACCACTTTCAGAGGTTCATGAAGAGGTAGTAAAGGAAATTATATACAGATGGTTGAATATGTATGTGATTACTATGAATCACTCTGAGTGTGAGTACTTTCCACTTCTTATGGACTCGACTCTAAACAGATTGTTTTTTTTTTTTATTTTTTGGAAGTCTACAAATTGAAAAAGGCTGAAAAAACCTTGAAAGAGTGATGTAACAAATTGCACCACAGGGAACCATCTGAAAGACTAGGACATAACGCACACTCTACATTGCATACACGTTGGACACCAGTGTATAAAGAACACCTAAAGATGTCTTACACTGGTGAACGTATTGCCTCTGAAAACGTCTAACAAAATCAGTGTTAGATTATAACTCAGCCAGTGCTAAAAGGCTAATGAACAACTTTATATTAAGAAGACCACCCCAGCTTTCTCTAATACTGCTTTTATGACCCTAAAATGAAACGTGTTTCTGTTTCTAGTAATTCAGTGTCATGGTGAACCAACAGTGAAAAAAACCTTCCTTGTTCTAACCAATGACAGTAGAAATTACCATTTATACCCCACAAAAATTACACATGTGCAAAAAAGCTCATTGTTTGCAACAGTACTGGCAGCAGAAACATCAGCACATGGCAGACTAGCTCTAAACACAGACTTTTTAGGCTGCACGTCACACCTTTGTCTACAAGGACATATATCTGCTAAAAATCTTAACCCCGGGAACCAACCCCTGGCCTCCAAGCAAATAGAGCAGACTGGCCCAGACCCCACTGCCTGTGTCCACACTGCATGACTGGGGCACCATGTGGCACGCTGAAACCCCAAAACACATGTCTTTTTGATGAGTTCATGTTTGGTTTCAGTTCAAAGGTCTCAAACTGCAAATGTTATGCCAGACTAATGCTTTCACAGCTTGATGCCAAAAACGTACGTTACGTGTCCTGAAGGAGTGCAAGGCTTACTGAAAAAGGAAATGGAGCACAAAAGCTCCATTTTTTGTAGCACAGAAGACTGTAGCTTGGTGTGCTCTTATTGATCAAGCCTGTAAGTAACAGTGCTTATTAGGAACTACCATATACAAGTTGAGTCTCTTGTGATATTAGCTGATTCCTGCCAAAAGAAAGCCCAGATGTGAACGTAAATAACAGTGTGTGGATGATCAGGAGAGGGATTCCAGAGCAAACCAAACACCTTATCATGTGACAAAGTAGACAAACCACCCTTCTGAGTATCATCTAGATCAATTCCACCAGACACCATTTAGATGTAAGCACTGTCTTTCATCTTACATGGATGATTTTATGCAAGCAAGTGATTTTAGAACAAATCAGTAATTGCAAAGAATTAAAGAGTCAACACTTACCAACAAGAATTAACTGAGCCAAACACAAACCAACAATTACGAACGGCAACACTATGATGACAGTCCTTTCCACTAGAAGAAACCATGATCCTAGAGAATAAAAAAAGAAAAATGGTAGGAAGAAAACAAAAACTGAGGTTATTAGCTTTACATTTATTGCTCATTTTAGGCTATGCTCTAGATTGCTCAATACTCAATGTAATAGTTAGCATCAAGAGTTATAATAGGCTAAGAAAGCTATGACTTCTACCTATGTATTTTTCACTCTCATCTTGTCTGTGACAACCTATTTTTTGAGTATTTCTAGTTACCCTAACATTTTCCAGACTGGAGGTCTTAATCTCCACTGCAGCAGAGGACAGGTTTATGCTACTGTATGGCAGTACAAGCTACTTAGCTTGTGGAACTACAAACAGCACATTAGATCAGAAAAAAATGTTGTATTTAGGCTAAGCAGGGAAGCTGGGCAAGATATTAAAAGTCCAGTTTGATGCTTCCCAAGCTATTCTATTCTACCTCCAACTGCTGTAATTCCTGAAAAAATCCAGATGTGTGGTAAGGAATACGGGAGCTACCTAAGTGAGAAGGAAACACTGCTCTGTTAATTTTAGAAATCACACATTTTCCTTTAGGTCTTCCCACCATCATCCATTTAGCTTTTCTTCCCCTTGGATACCTTAGGCTGTTCAGTCACTCATGCTGTAAGACTGTGTAAGCCACCTTCTAACAGAAAATTCTGAAAACATCTCCACTGAACTAGACAATGCAGTTGATTCTTACATCTCTACTCATAACTTCATTTAGACTCACCCAGAGGAGTCCAAAGTCTCCATTTCTTACATTATACCGTTCCATTATACCGTTCCTCTGCCTGCACATTTGCTTCCAAAGAAACTTCTAATCTTCATTTAGATGCATACTCCTTGCACTTACTCTCCATATTTAAAAGCTGTATCTTCAGCTCCAGAAACACGGAATGAACTATCGATACATCACAACTTTCAATGACAAGTAAATACCTTGAGGACAGTTTCAAATTCACAAATTCCCCTCTTTCCCCCTCCCCCACAAGGAGTCACAGAAGAAGATACTGTAGTTAGAACATAAATACAAGGCAATCACAAAATACACTAAAGGCAGAGAAATGGAGGAATATCTGCCAACTTCCTTATCAGCAAAAGAAGCCTAATTCAATGAACGGTTTCATTAAATGTTTTGCTTCATTTGCATTTTCAAAAAAGCAACAAATATTGAACAGTAACTTCAATGCACAGTTGCCATTCTCTAGATTAGCCAAATCTTACAGGCAAATCCCAGCGATGTTAACTGAAAATTATTAACGAATTGAAAGTATCTGCAAGCAGAGACTGAAAAGCAGCTTCACTTCCTCTGTATCATTTCCAGATTACACTAACAGGTATTACAAATAGAAAAAAACCAGACATGAAGCCTGGTATCTGCTAGAACTTCAGCATGCAACATGGAACCACATGTGGTCCAGTCTTCAAGTCTAAAAGCACTTATTGTATGGAAATGCTTGCAATACTGCTGGTACATGCAGCATGCAAGTAAGAGAAACAGCTGAACACATTTTCTTGGTAATACATTTTGCTTACTCTGTTGCTTCATAGCAATTAGGTAAACTCCTGGCAAAAAGTATTATTTTGAGAGCCAATCGAAGTCAGTTCCAAACTAACAAGGGAGACTTTCAGACATGCTGAGGAAGAGGGGGGAAGAAGAGAGAAAATAAGAGAAGAGGGAAAAGGGAAAGGAAACAGGTGAAGGAGAGAGGAGGAAAGGAGGCAAAGGAAAGGAAACAGGAGGAGAGAGGGGAGAAGAGAGGAAAAGGGAAAAAGAAGAAAAAAAGAGAAAAAGGGGAGACTTTATGGTCACTCTCCTGGAAAGAGTGTGCCCAAGGACAAGGGTACTAGCATTTAAATCTTGCTCACTCTGCTACCCGCTTCCTGTATGAATCCAGGAATTCTGTAAAGTGAGATGAAGAATAGTTGACTCTTAGATGACTATCTTTGTATAAGCATCAATTTGAATATATTAATAGTGACAGCATGGATTCATTGCTCTGAAATGGCAGAGCGAAGACTAGTACAGGATTTCCATTATTCACTAACCCTTTTCAAAACTCACTTGCTACACTTTCTTCTATTAGCTTATTATTATCTCAAGAGTCTCTCTAGAACACGGAGGAGCAAACAGAAAAAATTGTGCAGAAGAACTTAAACAGAGAACAAGCGACTGGTTTACTTTCAGCTAAACGCTCAAACATATCACTGAGTTTTACATTTTCTGGCATATACTCTCAAACTAATGTGACCTCGCAACTATAAATTCTTCACTAACCACATTTTTCCTTTGGTGCTGGGGTACTTTCCTTGCCGCAACTGACAACTAGAAAATGAAATTAGAAAAATTACATCAGTTTCCCGCTTTGTAGTCTTTATACAGCTTTCAAAATTCTAAACATACAATAAGTAAAATAAAACAATAAAACTTGCAAATAGGACTTGATTGTATTACATCCTCAAGCCTTGTTTCCTCTTGTAGAGCTTAACAGTGAATGGCAAAAACAGTCCAAAAAGGCTGAGTAATGAACAAGCTATAAGAGAAGGAAGGAAACTGCCTATGCACCTCTTCCCCTGTTTTTGCAGTGTTCTAAGAACCAAATGATTTTGCAGCATCCTCACTCTTTCAGTGGCTGTGCCCCTCTCAATCCATTTCAGGATCACATTTGCTTTGCAGTGTATAGGGTTAACTCAATAATTAGACCCAACTGTGAATCACACCACTGTTTGCAGCAGAACACAAGTAACGTGTGCCTGACCTTCACAAACATTTTAATGACAAATGCAAAAACTAGTAGCAAAAAGGTCCTAGGACAATTCCATAGTGCACGGGTAAGACTCCACGTGCTATGCATGTGTAACATATTCAGTGCTTCTGAGAAGCTTTCCAGAAGCAAGTCT
The DNA here is from genome assembly GCA_008658365.1 of Alca torda. NCBI lineage: Eukaryota > Metazoa > Chordata > Aves > Charadriiformes > Alcidae > Alca > Alca torda. The sequence continues at coordinate 96,073,690 of CM018076.1, forward strand.
CCTGTGCAGAACAGAGAAACAGTACACACGTATGTGCAGTGAAACTGTCACTTCTGCAGGATACTAGACAGACTGCACATGTACAGCAGATCCCTTTAGTCAATAGCTGCAGCACTAGAGCACATGGACTGCGTCTGGCAAGATAAGGTAAAATGGCTCACTAAATGAGAAATTCATCACTTAGTCACCGTTATTTTAAACATGGTCTTCTAAAGACGACACTGAATGCCAGACATCCCTAACAAGTTACCATCTAGTAGCATTTTCAACCTCGCTGGAAAACTGCATACTTCCAGATCAAGTTTTACAGCTCTTATACAGAATTTCTATTAGTTCTATCTGTAATTTTTCAGCGTAGCTAAAGATTGCAAGATGCAATTCTTCAAAGAAAAGATCTCTGCAGCCACTGGACGTATACAGCTCAGTATTACAAAGATATTAAGAATATCTTTCAGTATGCAATGAAGTAACATAACCATGCTGAAAATATTACCAACTATATAATCTAAAAGGTGCTGGAAAGCATATATTTTACTATATTAGACAAGTGATTTTCAGACATTTATTATAGAGTGAAAAAATGTGTTCAGATCTTTCCCACAGAAGCTCTCCCCTATAACTTAATCCAAAATAACTCGCATTAGCATTCAAGTTAAAAGACTTGTGCTACGTTTTTTGTATTTTCAATTTAACATAATACATTGTCATATTAATTATTTTTCTCTTTCCTGTAAGATTTTGCTTGTTTTCTCTCCCAACAAATTCTAAAACAGTGGTAGGCAACTCACCTGAGTATTTTCTAAGTTCAACTCTTGTTTCTCCTTCTCTGTTTGATTCCGTTACTTCACAACTGTAATTTCCAACATCTGCTTCTTCACTGTTAAGCCTTAGAGAGGCAATACCCTTGGGTAAATCCACCTGAGATACCAAGTTAGCTGATGGAACTGTTGAATCTCTGAAAAACTCCTTTTTTCCTCCATCAAAAGAGAAAATTATTTTTCCTTGTCTCTTCCACGTGACAAACATGACATTTGGATTGTTGTCATTTAGATTAATCACATGGCAAGGTAAAATGACAGTTTTATTACAGTTAGTTTTTTGAACAACATCTGTCACATTAAACATCAACTGGGCAGAACCTATAAAGAAAAATGAAAATTGACACATTCAGAATTATTTCTTAATGTACAAGAGAAGAAAGAAAAAAGAATTACAACATGACATTTGGGAAAACAAAACACTCCCACGAAACCACAAGAAGAGAACCATGCTTTAAGGGAGTAACAAAAGAAGGAAAAAAAAGCATTACTGTAATTCTACCACAGCTCTATACAGACTTAGCCATTCTCACATCCATTTAATGTATAGATACCACAACCTATCATAAATTAAAAAAAAAAATAATAAAAACTTTGGGCTGCCACTTACTGGACACTTCCTCTAAAATACCATACGCAGAAATACTGCATTAAGGCCTGGTTTCTGCAAAGCATACATATAACACTAACCACAGGTTGTCCCACTGATGTTCAAATTTTTGCTGCTGATCACACAGGTATCTAAAAATGGAGGTCCAGGCATCAGCTCCACACCAGCATCCTCTATAGTTTGTTAAGGACACAGGGAAAAAATTCTACTTTTACACTTCTGAAAGAAGGCAGGCAGGGCAGCTTAGTCAACAAAGGTTTGTCATTTGTTCCTTCTTATCTCTGAAGGTGGAGCCAAACGCCCATAGGTTTAGAACGCTTCTTGCAAATTCTCTCCTTTCCTTTCTGATGGACAAGGTGCACAAACAATACCATATATTACATAAAATTATTACTTAGTATTTGAGTGTATACACAATAGAATTGAAAATGGAAAAATTTTAAGAAGTGTCCTGTATTATAAAGCGTTGTGATTAATGCTACTAACAATGAAATTCAAGGCAGGTAATGAAAAATCACCATCACACAGAATTATGTTATCACTGCTAGTTTTTATCATTTCTCTCCCACATTGCACCACAGTTCTAAAACAGCAGTACTGACTGAACAGTGCTTCAAGAAAGACCTAAATCCTATGTCAAGATTTTATCTGAAATGAAGACCCATTAATCAGTTCTTGAGGATAACAAAAATTATAACATCAGTATTTAAATTACACCAGGAACCCGAAGAAAGAGGTTAATTAAACTAACTTGACTGCAAAGTATGAAGGCTTTGAATCCTTATTTTCTGTATTTTTCCTTGTTTGTGTGAAATTTTAACTTATTAATAGCTTTCCTAATAGTCATTATTCCCCAGAGTCCCAGTGGCATTAATCATTCAAAATGTTTGACTATATTCACCTGGCAAAACTAAATATGGGAAAAGACACATATTGTAAAACAAGACCACAACCCCTAATACTGTAAGCACATAGAGTTACAAAGTGGAGTAGCTCCAGTGACTTCAGAAGAACTACCGGTATTCACATGTCTAAACCAGCTCAGAATTGAGATATGTATTTGATGACTGAATTCAATGAGGGGAAAGGGAGGAGAAAAACAAAACCAAACAAACAACCAAAAAAAGAAAAAAAAAATCAATAAAAGCTGTGTTGCTATTTGCAGTAGCCCATTTTTTTCAAAGCAACAGTCTCAGATCAAATTTAAAAAGTACAGATCCTTGAAACATTGATTTAATATTCTCACACAAGTCACTGGATTACTACAAAATATCAAAAACTGACAAAATGCATTATGCATGACAGCACTTAACAATGAAGAAAGAATTATTCTCTGGTTTACTCACTGTGTTGCATTTTTTAAACTGTACTTCAAAAAAATACAAACAAAAGCAGAACAAAGGAAAACTGCAGCCAAACTGTGCACTAACAAAAAAAAATGCAAGCAATTAAAAGCTGTAGCATTTCAGTGGTTCTTCCTGAAATAAATTTCACATCTGTTTTATTTTAACACTATCTCACGACAAATAGTTTCTGAGTATGGGGTTGTCGGTTTTGGGGTTTTTTTTTCCTCCTTTAGAGCTAGCACATTTACACTTTGTAGAATTTATTCTCCGCTGGCTCCAATCACCAAGAAAGGTGATTTTCAACTAAAGAAAGCAACTATACTTCCAAATATTTACCAAAGTAAATAAAAAAAAAATCTTGAAGGAATTAAAATAAATCGATCACGACTTTCTTACCAGTATTAGCACAGAATTGCAGGGAGCTGTAAATTACTGATTCCATGGGTTTGTGTGATGTTAGCCTATAAGAGCTGGCATATTTTGCCCGAAGCCAGTGAAGAAGTACTCACGTGAACTGCTCCACCACCAGAGTGCTGGGGAAATAATGAGCAGGCTGCGGACAGGCACCAGCAGCAGCACAAAGACAAATATTTGCAGGTTTTGTCCTCTGCAAATCTGACTGCTTTAATAGAAGGGTTTGGGTGGCTGCTATCTCACTAAAGGGAACCTGACTGCTTACTACACATGGCATTTCCACTATCAACTTCCGACGTTCTTCTTGTGGGACGAGGAAGTCGTCAGAACCCTTTGGCAATAGTTCCCAAATCCTCCACGCAGTGGACTACTAGGTGGGCTCCTAGCCTCAAACTTTCTCACGGATTATCAGCTTAGATGTGTCACACAAAAGTGACAAGTTTAGAGCCTTACACTAAGCAGTTCAGGGGGGGCTGCTTCTGAGGAATATGCAGTTGTGAAGCCGTCACAGAAAAGTTTCAAATGACATATGCAGGGCAAATTCAGGAATACTGCACATTATGTCAAAATGGGCTGAGCCTGGTAGTTGCACCTGATGGACACCTGCATTTCTCACTGACTGCAAAATACGCACAGGGACTCAGCATTTAAGCCAGTCTACTGCTAATTTGGCAACCCAGACACGAATTTAGATGCTAGTTTTAAACACGCAGCTCTAGATGTGCTGCTTACTGACAGAAGAGCATTTACACCTCACTGAAAAGCGCTGCAATTTTTTTAGCTCTCCCTCCCCCCACCGAGTTTCTTCTGGAGGCACAGAAAAATATGAAGTTAGATTGCGAGATGCCATTTGCACACCAGCGACACCCAAACTTCTTTCAGGTCCGAGAAATGTCGTCAACCCTACAGCAGACGAGCACTTTGATCGTCGCTAATTTCTTCAAGAAGGGGCATTAAGCTGCCCTGAACGCTGCGAGGCAGGAGAAGACGAGGAGCTTTGCGCTGGTCACGACGTCCCTCCTCTCCCCCGCGACTTCTGCGAGAAGCCACCCACCCCCAGACCAGGGGAGGATGCGGGAGCCGGAGGGGTGGAGGAACACCCCCCACACACACACAGCCCCGCAGCGGATGGCGACCTACAGCTCAGCACAGGGCAGTCCCGCACACGCCGGCTGTCACCCTCGCCGCTCGGTGGTCACCAGCCACGGCCGGCAGCTCCGGGCAGGGGCGATGGGAGTCTCCACGCTCAGCGGAGGAAGCCCCGCGGGACCGGGCGCCTCACGTCCCGATCCGCTCCCCCTCCCCCCCGCCCTTCTCCCGCCGCCTCGGCGACACCCGCCCCTCCCTTTCCCGCCCGCCCAACGGCTGCGGGGGGCTGGGGGAGGCGGCTCTGCCCTCCTTCCCTCACACCCCCCGGGGCTGGCGGGGCGCCTGCACAGGGACGCCGCTGGAGGCAGGGGTGGACGGAAAGGTGTCTCGGGCCCGGCTACCGCGGCCCCAAGCTGCAGGGGTCGGGACGACGGAGGGAGAGAGGGAGAAAGGAAGGAGGGAGGGCGGCAAGAACTCACCGGCGCCCACGGCGCTGAGCAGCACCCAAGCGGCCAGCTGCCACATGGCGGAGCGGCGGCGGCGGGGAGCGCGGCCAGACAGCCCAACGGCCTCCGGAGCTGGGCGCCGCAGCGGGCGGGCGGCTCCGCGCAGGGGGCGGGGCGACCGGCGGGAGCGGGGAAGGGGGGGTGGGGGGGGAGGAGGGGGCGTTCTCGCGTCGCTGATTGGCTGCAGGAGCTGGCGCGGGGGCGGGAGCCGTGCGCCCCTGCTCTGCCGCCCCCGCGCGGCCGTGACGGAAGCAGGCGTCTGTCCCGCCGGTGGCCGGTGGGGCCCCTCGCGCTCCGCCCGACGGTTACCGGCAGCGGTGCGTGTCGTCGTTGGCGGGGGCAGTGGCGGCCCCGCGGGCGGGGAGCTGGGCCGCTTCCTTCCCTCTCCCCGCCGGGAAGCCGAAACAGCCCGCGGGAATAGCTCCGACAAAGCCCGTTTTTTGTTTAAGTAATTATCGGGACCGATAAGTAATTTTGCCCGACCGCTTGGACTCTGGGGTCAGGGTGTGTTGTCCCCGCGCGCGGAGAGCTGTGTTTTTGAGTAACGGCTGAATAAAATGGCTGACTGGGACGGCCGGGGCTGCGAGGTGGAAGGTGCCGAGTCCAAGGCAAGAGGAAACGTTGAGGGGGCGGCTCGCGCTCCCCTTCCCGAAGGGACTCCTAGACCGCTTTGGTTCAACGCGGTTAAACTGCCCTTCGCCAGCGGGGGGGTGGGGTGGGCGGGAGATGGTGTCTATTCGCCCCAGCAACACTTAACCCTCTCTGCCCCCGTCCTGCGGCGGCTGCCCGAGCGGGGGGAGGGCGGGCGCTTTCGGTTTCCGTCTCCCATTCCCGTTAACACGTGACACTGCACTCGTAAATAAGCCAGGGGAGGGGAGCGGTGCAGTTAAAAGGCCTGTGGAAAACCTCCCGTCAGCGGCGCGTTTGTTTCTGGTAGGTGAGGGGCTGCGGCTCTGGCCCGCCGAGGGAAGGGCAGCGAGGGGAGCTCAGTCCCTGGCCTGAGGCCCTGAGCCTCCCCCCGCCACAGCCCTGGGCCCCTGGGTGAGTTACCAGCCTGATGCGCTCTACATACCGCTGAAATACAAAGTTTTTTTTAAAGACGGCACAAAACACAGAAGAATTTGTTAAGTGTTGTGTTGTTGCCCTTCAATTAAAAGCGAGGATAAATGCTCTCTTTACCTACTTCCTACATCTGCAGTTAATACACATTCGAATGTTTCAGCAATGTTTCAACAAATGTTTCTCCAGAAGTAGCCCTCTTTAGGACTTTTTTTAATGGTAGAATTGTCTCAAAATTTTGGATGTATAAATACTTGCACCCTAAATGCCTACTTTGTTCCCAGACATATGTGTTGGTGAAGTGTTAAAAAAAAAAAAGGACTTAAACATATTTGAGGAACACACACACATAGGTACATAGATACATATATATATATATATAAATGTTATTACAAGTCCCAAAGTTCAACAGAGGATGAAAACCAGAACAGAATCAAAAATCTGCGAGAAACTGAATTTCCATATTTTATATGTCTCACGTGGTTTTACTACATGTATTTTTTAGCTGCAACAATAATACTGACTTGGATGGTTCTTTGCCACCCATCCCCCCCAGCTTCCTGAGATTTTATTCTCTTAAATTCTTCCCCAGCCCTCCTTAAGTTATTAATGGATGCCGATGCCTTGACTACTGCATTTGTTTCCTCCAGATATTCATAAAGCACTCAGACATCCTCCAGCATTCCACTTTAGTAAAAAGCTTTGAGCAGTGGGAGCCATCTGACTCCAGAAACGACGGAGGGGGCTGGCACGAAGCAGCTGATCCTGCTCCTGCCAGACTGATTCAGACGATGTTCTCTGGAGGCCAGAAGAGACGGGCTGGAGCGGAGGGGAGTAGGGAAGACATGTCTGCTTCAGTTGTAGCTTGTGCGTCTGTGCCCAGACTGAGTGCCAGCGCATTCAGAGCCGCAGGCAGGCGCTGGGGGAACAGGGTCAGCTCTGTGGGGAGCTGTGCGGCACGTTGTCTGTTAAGAAAACGGGATGCTCTCCTGCTGCAGAGAGGAGAGAGATGGCCACGGCTGCAGCACCCATTTGTCGCTGTTGCTAAGGTAGCAAGTAACACACCCCCGCTCGCCTCAAAGCAAAACAGTACGCATGGGAAATTTCACACAGCCAGGAGTCTTGCACGAAAGAGTGCTGCTCCCCTTCAGGTGCTGTCTCCAATACTACTGAGCTGGCTTTCACCAGTCCCCAAAGGATAACTCTCTCTCCATGCAGTTTCCCTGGGATTTTTTTTGGAGGTAGCAGTGCCATCCAGCTAGGCGTGCATGTGTAATACTTTGTCCTGCGATGTTCTGCCTTCTGCTGCTGAGAAAGGTCTGTAACGCCTCTGCTTGCTGATGGTCTCAGGAAGCAGGATTGTGCAGCGCCAGGCAGTTCTGATGCTTCTGATTCCTACTGAGAGAGAGGTTAGGCAGTTCTGCTTTCCTTTCTGGAATAGCAGAGCTGTGTGCTTTTAACCAGTTTTTCTAACATCACTGTGACCATTTTCCTCTCTTTTTGCCCTGTGGTGCTGCGTGTCTTTCTTCACCCAGAGCATGCACACTCTAGAAGCTTGTACGGAAACACATCTCGGAAGCTGTGACCCATTTCTGACTTGCCGCGTGGGGTCCAAGCGCTCCAAAAACAATAGGTTGTATATTTTGAAAACTCTGCATGAGTCCCTGATTGATAACTATGGCATGCTTTTGGTCTTTAAACTAGGCAACTGTTTTATTACTGCTACTAGGCACTGATCTGCCATTTTATACTGGTTTACTGCTCTTTGGAGTGCCATTGATCACTGTTTGGGGTCAGCAAGTAAAGCCGTGGCAGCCGTGAATCACACACACAAGCCAACATGCAGGAGGCAGCAACTGCCGTGGCTGGCAGGAAGACGCTGAAGAGTGACATAAAAGCCTGCGTGCCTAAAGCAAAGGGTGTCCGTGGCTGTGATTTGTCCAACTGACTGTGAGAACTTGCCTCTCTCAGCAAGAAATGCAGCGGCCAGACCTCCATCTGTGTTCGTGGACTCACTTGACGTACATATCATAACGCTCACAGAAACCATCCATACCCAGAAGTCACAGTGCAGCAGCAACGTGATGGGCAATACCTTGTCCTCCCTCAAGCACCGCAAAGCATTTGCAAAGGAGCCTGGTTATCCCTTTCTTTTTTGATCTGGAAACTGAGGCATGCCGAGGTTAAATGAACTGACTAAGGTTGCATAATTAGCCAGTGGCAGAGCTGAGAATAGACTCCATATCCATTTCTCCAGGCCTAAGATCTAACTCCCAGACCTGTCTCGGGGGCATAGGCAGCCTACCAAAGCTGTACATCACAGCTCTATAGAATATGACATTTTTAGAACAGGCTCAACCCTGAACTTACTGTAAGTTCTAAAAAAACCCACCAAACCAGTTAAAAAAAAAAAAGAAAGGAAAAGAAAAGCAACAATATTTTCTTCTTATGAGAGATCTTGCCTGGGCAAGAGGGTAAAAATAGGATTCAAGTAACATTTATGAATATTAATGGACTTCTAAGCACTAGCAGATTAAAAAAGTTCCCAACGCCTGAACTAACTTTGAGTAGTAGTTGCTGGAGACCTACTCAAAAATAAAGCAATGCTATGACAAGGTGCTAACCTTTCACAGTTGTTTGATAGGGCTAAAATGCAATCATTTTTCCTCCATTTCAAAACTGTTTCAGGGAAAGAATGCTTCTTTCACGCTCCCCCTTCCCCTTCCTCACTTACTCTCTTTCTACTCCTATATTTCAATGCTTTTTTTTTTTTTATTTCCATTATTATTTTGCATTCTCTGTTCACCTGCCACTGTAGCTGCTGGGATTCATCACCCAATTTATCCCTTTAGTGACTTGGTGGCCACCAAAAGCCCAAGCCCGTGACACAGTCTCCTGCCACGGGGGCTGCTGAACTCTGAAGCTTTGCAGCTCAGGCCACTGAATAGCCGCTCCGGGCCACTGCCCGAGACAGCTAGGTGGAGCAACTGTCTTGGATGTTATCTGCATCTGCCCTCCACTTCAGTGGGGCTCCTGGAGAATCCTGGATCAGATTATCAACAAGTTTAAAGAAATTATATGTTGTGGTATTTAGGTGGTGCAGATGGTGATCTGCTTTCACCCTAGGCATTTTGCCCCTTCCAAGAAAGTTCTGTAATGATGAAACAATCTGTATCATTTCAGGGAGTGGTTCAGTTAAGCAAGAACTGTAGTTTTCTAGTTGGTTCTCAAAGGCAGTTCCAGAAATCTCTCATTTCAGTCAAGATTCGCTCAGAGAGAGGGTCAGTTCTTCTAAAATATTTAACAAGAAAGGTTCACAGCTTTAAGGCTGTTTAAAAACATGACTTCTCATCCAGTGTAAGTCAGAACCCCTTTTGATGTCGGAGAGAATTAGGCTCTACCTATCTTTACATATCTTGGCTGAGTCACCCAAATGCATTTCCAAAGGCCTGAGCAGCTTTCATTAGTGTATTGGCAGGTCTCAGAGCATAGGGAACACATTGTCCCCCACGTTGCAAATATTTGTTAGCAATGCGCCTATTATGTTCCATTATTCTAACCATGCCTTGTACTTTGCCACTCTGTCTTCCCTGCAGGCACCTACCAGCTCAGCCCAGCCCACTCCAGCCACCATCCAAGTTTTGCAACCCACAAGTACAGCCCCGGGGCAAAATAGTGCCACTGCCTGCATCAAAACAGCGAAGTCTTTTCCCTCCATCACAGCCGGCAGAAGGAAGGTCTGTGTCTGTTCCCCTTCAGCCACAGTGATGTCCCCTATGAAATAATACCCACGGGCAAGAGGCGGAACGTCCTGGTGAGCCGTTTGGAGAGACAGCCATGCTGATTGACTCCCCTTGCCTGCAGCCCGACTGGCCGCCTTCGGCCAGGATGGGCTGAGGATGAGCCGAAGCCTCCCAGATTTCCTTGACATGGCATGCTCGCAGAGTGGTCTTGCGCTCTATCCTCTCCCTCCTCCTCCCTAGCCCCAACCCTGTCTGCTGCTGCCTTTCACCAAATCCATAGAAATACAATTATCATGGAGATGTCTGCCGCTAGCAATTTTTTTTCTTTGGAAATAATTATAATTGGCTGTGGCAGTTAAAAACTTATCAGCGTAGACAGATGACAGACAGCACAATCACATAAGCTTGCCTCTGAGAAAATAAAGCTAAAACCCATTTATCATCCTCGTTGGGAACAAAAGGCCTTCCTCTGAAGAGCCAGGCTGTGGAAACGCAGAGAGAAGACTGTTATGCTCAGGGATTAAATCCGTGGTAGGTAACCAAGCGCAAGCAGTCCATTTGCAGCAGGATGGTACTGTAGTAATTATAATAATATCATTTCTTTCATCTGAGGAATACCTAACTAGCTAGGGCATATCAGCCAGTTCAGAGGCAGTGACCGAGGTCCCAAGAGGTTAATTAAGAGTCTGGAAGACAGCAGGCCTGAAGAGTGCACCATGGACACAGAAAAATGTAAGCATATCCCCATAGCGTCTATAAGGGCTACTTGCATTGGGATGCAAAGCTGGATATGGATCACTTATTCCTGGAGTAAATCATTAATTGCCCTCTTCCAGAGAGCAGAAAAGTTTTGATTCCTGGGTGTGTCTCCAAGGCACAAAGTCTCCTGGAGCCATCTTTCATGTGACAGCTTGCCTGCCATCCCTGGGAGGAGCCTGCGCCCTCTCCATCCTGCTTCCCAGCAGAGCCCGGGCAAGGACTGTGCAGCCCTTGTCCTCCCTCCCTCCCTCTTGGTTTAGCAGGTCTCATTCTCCAGCGAGGTAGGATAATCCAGCCACCCTGCCCACAGTCCAAATACAGATTTTTTTTTTCCCGGATGATTTTTAACATCCTGTCGCTCTTTGAGCTGAATGGGTTTCTGATGGCACGTGGGCTAGGGGTGGTTGGGGAGGTGAGTGGGAGGGCTTCTCTTGGTACTAATTTAAAATGTTTAAACAATTCATAACCATTCCTGAGGTATTTTAAGAAAATGAAAGCTGGGTAAGAAGAATGGTTGCCCTGTGGATGTTGTTGACTACCCCGTATATGCCTCAAATTCTGAAAGATATGCTTGGATCTAATGGTATTTGCATAGGCACAAAGAGAAATATTGTTAGCACGCAACCAGTTGTTGTATGGGGGAGGGCTGAAAAGGGGACGGAGAGGGGGGAGGATGGGAGAGAGAAGGAGAGAGGAATACCAGAAACACAACTGCACAAAATGTTTTCTGTAGCTCTACTTCCCAGGATTACAAACAACCCTCCAACATATTCACTAATTGACATGCCTCACGTGCAGCAACATTAATGTCACCACTGTTTCACTTGGCTCGGTGCATGCATTCCACTGACAAACTCTTCTGCCTTCGGATGAAATTGTGGATGGTTTCAACCTCTTTTTTTTTTTTTTTTAATAGCCTTCTTGGCTCCCAACAGCTTTGCCTGGTTAGATTTCCCCTTCTGGCTAAAAAAAGAAATTAGACTGATCTCTTTTGGCAGGTGTGAAATGGTTGCATATTGTGTATGTTTTCTTGATGAGCTTGCATGAAATGGAATTTGGTTTTCTTTTGATGGATACACCACTTTTAGCACAATGTCCCCACAAGATTAGCAAGTGTTTACTTTTTTTAGAGGAGTTTTTATGTGCACGTAATGTCATGTATGCCATTCCTATACAGCATTATGAATAGCGCGTAAAGCCGCTTGAACAGGGAAATGGAACCGATTGGGGAATGTTTCCCCGGTGCATGCGCAGTATGATTTGTGATGGTGTGTAATTTGCTAATCACAAAGCTTCAGTTGATGGCAAAAATTCCATGAGATTCAGGTTTTAACTCTTACCACTTCCCAGAGCCAAATTCAGGTGCTGTATAACCTATGAAACTGGCTGTGCTGGGGCTGCCCTAAGAAAGGTTTAGCCCCGTGTCCTGTAATGACCGTGCCCAGAGGCGGATGCCTGGGGAAGAGGGCAGAAGCATACGGTAGTTCTTACTTTCTTGCTTCCTCAGCCTCCAGTCTTTTTTAGCTCAAGCTCCCGGAGCTCCCGGTTTCCATGTATTTTAGAGCCCACAATGAAGAGAGAGAGGAGGTGCAACTTCCACTGAAGACGACAGATATTACACTGAAAAGCATCGTGGGTGAACGCGATTGCTCTGTCGTCTTGTATGGTTATGTGCACGAGCCTCAGTCTAGCCTGTGTTTCAGGGTGATGCTCTTATTAAGAATAATATCAATGAATGACAAAGGAGATGTTCCGAGACAACAGGGGAAAGGCCAAAATGAGTATAAAAGGGTAATAACATTATACGGGATCTTTATTATTATAATATTATGAGATAAAGTGGCTGGCATTCTGCCATTCTCTTGTCCAATGTTTAATTTCACCATGAAGGTCTTTTTTGAAATTAGATTCAAGAGAGTCAGGAGAGGACAGAGGGGCAAGGAATCTATTCTCTCTTGAAATTAAAAGCTTTTGTGAGGTGGAGGTGTCATCATTTAATTGTTTGTCTGACAGGACTTCTCAAGATCAAATTCAAATGTAAGAAACACTAAGTAGTGGAATAATTAACAGAGTGTTCTGGTTTCATTTATTATATACTGTTGGCCTGCCTGCTTGGTGAAACCCTTCAGTACTGGTAGGAGGCATTAATGGCTAATGGGGTATCACAGACTCTGGCCTTGTAGGCTGCAGCTGGACCACCGGCTGGAGCTGGTTTTACTGTGGATTGCCAGAAAAGACTCCCCCGTGCCTCTCTTTCCCGTTCCGTGCCTTCCCAAGGGGCTGCTGAGCCAACTGTGTGGGGTGGGTGGGTGGGCAGGCAGAGGGGGCTCCTACAGGATTAGTGTTCAGGCTGATCTGTGAGCTCTTCTAGCTCATCATGCTGCTTCGCATTGGCAACTCCTGCGGGGAAAGTGGCAGAAAGGTGCAGATGAGGAAACAAAACGGGGAACTGAACCTACCCACAGCAGCTTCTTATTAGATCACCTTAACCCAGCACTAAAGCTGAAGTCCCAGGGTTTTTCCTACTGTAACTGCCGGCAGAGCACTGCTTCTCCGGACAGGCTTCATCAGCCCAGCCGCTGTTAAAGCTGGGACTTAGGAGGCTTTCAGAGCCAGTGTAGGTAGTCCACCAGGCACTGCCTTCTCCACCTTGGTGGACCTCCGTGGAGCCAGGAGTCTTCCCAGGCAGTCTGTCCCAGGCCCAGGGCATGGAGACATACGGTTGGTCTGTGGCTCTGGGGCAGGATGCCAGGGACGCAGGCGGCACTCCAGCTGAACCTAGCTTCAACTCTGCAACTGGCTTGTTTCAAGTAAAGCACTTTGGCATCATCATGTGGGCATTTTTCCACCTGAATTTGGTTACACAGGAGTATTTTCAACCAGCTTGTCATCGGAAGTCTTCAGTTTGGAGTAGGGACAAAGAAGTAACAAGGAAGAAGTTCTTTTCTGAGTTATATGAGGCAATTTAGCTTATGGCTCTCCTCAAGGTCTCCAATGGATGTTTTTCCAACTAAATTTTGTTTAAATATAACTGCCTTTACACCCGCCTGAAGTGATAATTATGGGTTCTGCCCTTTGACATCAAATTTGAACTTGCAAACAGGAAAAAGGGAAGTGTTCAACAGGAATTCCACTGGAGTTACCACTGGTGAACTGAAAAAACTGTAAAACGGCTTTCATTTTGTTTGAATTTTCCCTATTTCTTGTAAAAATTATACTGGACATAAAACATGAAAGAACGAAATTCTGTTTATCATCTACTGAGTTAACAGCGGATAAATGAAGTTCATCTCCAAAGAGGGAGGGGGAAAAAGCAAGAGAGAAAACATCGTGCCTTGGAAGGGGTTACTGTAAGAATTTTTTTACCCTTTCCCCTCAAGGTAGTAGCCAAACAATGAAGGTTTTATTGACTTGTAGCTGTTACAAGTAGGGTCTTACTTGCACTCTTGCAGCAGTTTACACTGCACTTAACTGTTTCTTTGTGGCTGCAGCAGATAATGTAATATCTGCCTGTGCAGCAGCTGGAACAGCTCCAGCTATTCAGACACCAAAACGGGAAGAGCTGATAACAAAGGAGGTCTATGTGAAAACCAGCATCGTTCCAGCACATTTAGCATAGTGCGCTCTGCCTTCCTCCTCCTCCCTCCTCTTCTTCCGTTTACAGTTTCCTTTCTTTGTGTATCTGTTTCTGAAGTTGCTTAGCCGCTGTCCTCACCTAACCTTTTGACTTCCCCCTGTTTTTTCACCTATCCTTATTTCCTTTGATTTCTTCTTGTGGCTTTTGGGCACCAGAGGCAGTTCTGGTAAATATAAGTTTTGTTTGGTTGTTTTTTTGGGGTGTTCGTGTGTGCACATATGCTGGGGAAAATGTACTGTGACTTATGTTAGCTTATGTTAAGGCTGTAGTGAACTCCAATTTCAGACCCCTCTGTTCTCCCTACCCTCAGTGCCTCTTTTTCCCTCTTCCTTTAAGCCAGCTGCTCCTTTTTCCTACCAACGGTGCTTTTCTCTTGCTGTTCACTCTCATAGCAAATTTGCTTGCTCCAGAGCTTTTGCTTCCTTGCTGGCTTCCTCTGCAATTGCTGCTACCTTCTGCCCCTTTACATCACAGAAACAGCCTCATCTTGATGACTCTTCCCATGCTGCAGCCTTCCTGTTTCTTTTCTGGGATTCTTTGCATGGTCGTGTCCAATTGTTTCGTCGTGTTCACCACCTTTTGTCTTCCAAGTCTGTCCTCCATGGGCATGATCACAGCTACCATGTCCTCATGTCCTTAACCTTGCCTTTCTTCACTCTGCAGGCTGGTACCACTGCAGGTGCCCGTAGCCTCTCGGTTCTGTTTTCAGCTCTCTCCGAGGCACTGGGTATGCGGTCTGCGATTCGGGCTGGCCATGATGGGCAATGCCCTCCTTTGCCTGAAGCAACTTTTCATAGAAACCCACAGTCACTTCCTCCTGACAGGGTCAAGGGTACACCCAGGAATATCAGTTTTGGGGAAAGGCAAGGTGCAGCTCAGCAATATGAGTAATGTAACTGCCCTAGCTGGTCATGGGGTGGGAACAGGGATCAGCAGGAAAGCTTCAACACCATTGGTTTATTCCTGGGTGTCCTGGTAAGTGTAATGCAAAACAGCCACTCAAAATAGCAATTGTCTCTTGAAAAATATGACTCATTTTGACACTCTTGGCTGCTTTAACTGCATAAACCATTTGTAGGGCTCTAATGACTCAGTGTGAAAACTTGCCCGCGCAGCTTGTGCAAGGCGAGGGCAGCGCTAGAATTAGCCCCAAGCGGAGTCCACCACCACGCTTCTTCTAGGGAGCCGGTCCTGCGTGAAAGGAGACCTTGAGCGCTGGCAGCTGTATTTCCAACACGGGGTGAAAAGCACCAAGAAGTGACTTCCAGTACTAACCTGACCAGCCACTGGAAACAGACGCCTTTTTGTCTGGCTTTTGTTTTCAAATGGCCAATAAGAACAGATCAGCGCTGGCACCATTGTCTGTAATAAATGTGTTTTCACCCAGTGGAATAGTGTGGCGTGCTGTAAACAATTATGGCACTGAGTAAAGCATAATCGATCACAGAAGCACCACAAAGGATACATTTGCCAAAGCATGGTTTAAAGACCAGGATCTGTATGATGGAGCTAGCACGCTTAAGACAGTGAAAAAAGAGGTATCGGCATTCTCTGGAATGAAATATAAAATGGAGTGACAAAGATATTTCATAGCCCTTTACCACTGCATTTTCTGCATCACAGCAAAGCTCGATCTGCTTGTCAGAAGGTCCCTCATTCTGATAAAGTGGTATTTTGTATTCTGAGTAACTGAAAAACAAACGCCATGTTTCTTCTCAGATGCAGACTTAGTTTACTGTTGTGCAGTGAGAGATCTTTCTGTATGCTATGGGTCTTGTTCATTGCTACATTCTTGAAGCTTTTTGTTGGGGTTACTCTGCTAAAATCAAGAACGGCAAATTTGGGTGTTCAGACAGCTCACAACACGTGGCCACAGGATAAAAAGCTAGGTCCTATAGGGAATATTATAGCTTTCTAAAGGCTATATCCTGTGGCCATAGCTTCTCGCATTTCTCTTTTTCTTCCACCCCTGGACAGAACATCTTTTTATCACAAATGAAAGGCTCCCTCCTCCTAGCCAAACCTTATGCTGATACAGGTCAAGTTAAGCTGCTTTGAAACTGTAGGTAGCAATACAGCTCTTCAAGATGCATATAAGAAGGAAGTTTCTTTGCAGAAGCAGATGGTTGAAATATAAGGGGGTTTGAAAGCAGCAACGCAAAGATGTCTCTCCTCCAGACAAAGAGATAAGCAGATCCATCCAGAGTTCTGAAGCTTTAGGCATAAAGGTGACAGAGTATGAAGAGAGTAGGTGGTGAAGATGCGAAAAAAAGGTGAGGTAGGAAAGCTAATCCTGACTCAGAAGAATATTTAGCCTGACCCCAAGGACAAGCCAAGAGATCAAGTCTAGCAGGAGAAGACTTGCATTTGGGAGCAGCTTGTGTGTTTTACTTTCTGGTTTTTGTTTGATTCATTCTGGGCACAGCAGTTACCACCTGGCTTCATCACCGCTTTCTCCTCCCCCTGATTAGAGCTGAGTTTTGATTAGCTGCTTTTAGCAGTAGGGTGACAAGCACCATGGTGTTCACCTTCCTCTTGTATGCAGCTCTAAGAGCAAATTCAGTCTGCCTGGCTTTCTACGGTCTCCTACAGGGTTTACTTAAAGACCCTGCAGAGAAGCTAAGGTTTATATGACAGGATAGGTGGGGACAGCTTCCTGCTTCTGATCTCCCCTTGACACCCACGCTGAATCGATGTCAGCAGGCCTCCCGGCAGTGGTTGCTCACATGTGGGACTGTACGGAGGCACACTAGGTAGCTTCCACGCAGGTTAGCAGACGCTCAGACAGACCGACCGCATCATTTATATTCAGGTCACGTTGTCAAACTTTCGAGTATTTGGAGAGAAGCATCATCACAGAGGAGTGAGCTGTGCCCCAGAGAGGGATGAGGACTAACTAGAAGCAATGAAGGGAATATAACTGTGAGGCATATTTTCTGTATCTAAGCAAAGAAAAATTGGAAGAGCTTTTTAAAGGAAGCTTTTTCACTCTATCCATTTGAATTTGTTACCCATGTATCAATCCTGTTCACAACTGAGAGAAAATGTAATGGACTTTCAATTGTTTATCTTCTCTGCAGTTACCTGCAATTCTGCTTTTCAATAGAGATCTCACAAACCCAAACGTAGTATTAAGTACATTCTTATTCAAACAGAAATGTCAGAGTACTGGAGTACTTAAAGCAAAAAAACCTCTCCAAAACCATCACACCTAGGGTATACCTTTCTGCCCCAGGAACAAAGTCTTCTCAGAACAGTATTTTTTATTCTTTGTTGCCAGTATGATACAGCTGAAGATGATGAAAATCTTCAAGTGTGTTTTACTTGAGCTTATAATGCGGGCATTCTACAGAAGGCTGTAATGAAATGGCTGCTAGACAGATTAGTACAAAATTAATGAACGACACTCTCAAGATCACAGAGTTTTCATTGTTTTTACTGTTGTGTGATAGCATTTGTCAAACTTGGCAGAAAGGGGCTGCCATCATACTGGGAACTCGTGCACTTCCTGTAACAAAGGAAAAAACGATCAACAGATGCTGTCAAACCTCTTGAAACCTTTTGCACCATTTTCTGGCACTAGTTTCCGGCAAAATTTCACAAATGGCCTGTCTCCCTTGGTCTGACTACAGGTCTTTCACAAAAGGATTCTTTGAAAGGTGGTGAAACGCTCACGGACCAGCAACGCTGGGAGAAGGATAGAGACAACTCTCGAAAACCTTGCAAGAGCCCAGCCCCCCTCTCAAGATACAGTGAGAAACTTCATCCCTAAAACCAGAGGAGGGATGGGAAACTTTTGGTCCAGGGGATGCCTACAATCCACAGTTCAATTCTTCCTGTTACTACTGAATAACACTAAGATGTCATTGCCATCCTTTGAAAGCTACAGAAACAGGAAAATATTTTGAACGAACAAGTGCAATTAGTGAGTCATCAAGAGGAGTATTATTAGAAATAATTATTCTGTACTTCTGACCTTAAAATATTAATCTTTGTTGATTTTTACAATAGGTAGCCATGACACGTGACTAGCATGTCTCAGCCACTTCCAGGATGGAGTACTGAGATACAACCACTCTTAATTACTTAAGACCAGGAATGAAAAAGAATAGAGTAAAACTAGCCAGTAAGTGAAAGACTAACATTATTCAAATTATTATTTACTCTCAATAAAAAAGCTCTCAACCCTGCGTTGCTGGGGAATAACTGTTTGAAAAATGCTAGGGCTGTTACTAGGAGGCTGAAAGACGGATGTTTCCAGCAATGCCAAGCCCTGGAGCAATAGCTAAGTATTAGCTAATATCTGAGAAAGCCCTGGTAACAGTGTTTGCTAGAGGGAGAAATACATCGAGAGGAGGAACTGGCAGACAAAAATAACTTTTGCAGTCCCAGAGCCTCCTTTGGAAATTCCCCACCTATGAATGGTATTCACACAGCAAAGGTGGTGCTCACATCCTCTATTTACTTTATCTCATAGGCACTGACGTCACAGGCCAGGCTTTCCCGGAGTTGTATGCCAAGCTTCTGTCAGAAAACACCTAAACATTTGCTAAAGCGTGAATACATCAATGAGAAAGTGGAAAGCAGGGACGCTGCGGGAACTGGGAGCGGGTATTCCCAGGCAGGTTGTTACGCTGCCGAAGTCTGCTGCTGGTTTCGGCCAAGCGACAGGCAGCAGGATGTGCAGCGCCTCTGCGCATCCACGTGCAGCTGCCCGTTGGAAGCACACTGCTGCATTGACATTCTGGGAGCGGGCTGAGCGCCAGCGCGAAGAGAAACAGCCTCACGCTAATTTCTTCTTTTTTTTTTTTTTTTTTTTTTTTTAATTAACGTTTGTCAAACTTGGAGAGAAGCCCAGGCGGCAAAATTTGGACGCAGAATTCAAAGAGCTCAGAAGCTGGAAATGTTCACATACAGGCTCTTCATTTATGCCTAGTCTTTTTTATAGGTCGTACAGAGATGACTTAATTGCTCTTACAGTAACTTATAATTAACAATACAGTGATTTTTTTTTTTTTTTTTTTATTTCATAGTGCACAGCAGAGCTATACTCGAAAAAAAAGTGCCAATGTTTAAAAGTAGGCGGGCATTTGTTTTCCTTTTCAAGAAAAAAATTTCCCTGAAGTTCCTCTCTTTTGGGTGGGGGAAAAGGGGAAGGCCCTTAATGCTGTCAGCAGAAAAGAGTGAGAATATTTTGACCAGATCTGGGAGTTGTTTTAACAGTTAGTGGTTTCTCAAATTCATGTGAACTTCCTGCACAGCACTCACTGATGCAAGTTCAAACGATTAAGAATGATTAACTTGTGTCATTAATGAAATACTGAATTCTTGGCATAGGACTGAAAGCCGCTATTAAACTCTTGCAATTTCAGTATTAAGCCACTATCTCCACAGAAGGTTCTCTATGGGATAATGGGATTAAGAGGTAAAAACCCAGCCCTTACTTTGCACTTTCTACCAGCACAGCACATAATATTCAGCAAATCACGCTGTCTGCTGACATTAGAAGAGAATGGGGATTAGAATACTATATTTGTTAAAGACGGTCATGCATGTAACATCACTCAAACATCCTAAATGGCCTGTAAACAGCACCTCTAATAGGTTACCAAGCACTAAGGCTATTTCCAGTTCCTAGCAGGGCACTTGCATCCATTAGATCCTAGCCTAGAGATAAGATAGCCCAGGGAAATAAGACACTGAGTCACATTATGAGGTTCAGAGAGATTTCAGAGCTGCAGAAACCCTAAGACAGATGTTGCTAGTGTTCCTTTTCTGGAGCTTTGAGGAGTACAGGCAGGAGAGTGAGCTGGCTACAGAGGAGCCTTCCTCAGCCACACGATTCCAAGAGTCAAGTCTCAGCTCTCCCTGAGGCCACAGATGAGACTGAACTATTGCGGTCCTCCTGGCAAGGACAAAACCCACGGCTTCTCTGACCAGATTCAGCAAATGAAACTCCTTGTTTGTCCCTCTGCGCTACTTCTGGATCTGTCTACAGCCAGCTTCTATTTGCCTTCTAGATGACATGTAACAGTGGCACCGTGCCTCCGTGCTGATGTATTTCAGAGGACTGAAAATGTTCAGAGACCTTGGAAGAGGAGCGCTGTGTATGAAAGTGAGCTCTTACGAATAGTCCTTCTGCCCCAAATGCTCTTCAGAAGAAGACTGTTGTATAACACAGCACAGCTTCACGTGCATCCTACTAACTTAGGGACACCTTCGTTTCTTTGGTCTTCAGTTCTGACATTGCATTAGCTAATGAGCAACGTATGAAACCATGTGAATCAAGTCATTTAATTTTAATGGGGCTTCTGCTTCCCGCATTGATCCAGCAGTGGAATAATTACACAGATAATTGCTTTTTTAGAACAGCCTTTCAGGCTGCTTGTCACAGACCTCACTGCTCTCCTCGTGCTTTTAAGGCAGGTGGTATGGCCGCTTGCTGGATCAGTGAGACTGCTTTCAGAGCAGGGTCAAGTAATTTTACTGTCAAAACGGGCAAATGGCTTTCTTTGCCAGATGACAATTAAGGGCCACATATCACTCTTGAGACAACAAAAGTGTCCTGCTTAGATTAATGCAGTTTCAGACAGTACCGTGAAAAATAATGTAGATCCATTACATACAATTAGCATGCTATTTAAGAATTACTTTGGCATAAAGGAGGCTAGCTTGTCTTCCGGAGATTTTTCTACCACATTAGAGGGTTTTTGGCCATGCTTGTCTCAACAGATTCACTTCTAATGGAATAAGAGGCTCTATTCATAAGGGAAGGTTTTTGATTAATTGTGTTTGTTATATTAGCATGAAGGAGGAGTTTTGTGGGGAAAGTATTTACATAAACAGCATTTATACAGCACAACATTTGCAATCCAAAAGCGTCAGTGAGCAGCAATGCAGAAGGGGATTGCTTTATCTTAAGTTGAAGTAAACCCACTGTTAAAGTAAATATGCAGTAGCAACACCAGCTAACAAAGGGAACATGAATAAGTTTTCTAATTTAAGATGAATGTGGGAGGATATAGGTAGGCAACAAAAGAAGCTGGAAACTGATTTCCAGTGTGATTCATAGAGATTTTCAGCAGTTGCTTGCACAGGTAAATTATAATAGTTGACATTTACATATAGCTTTTCACCTATTAAAATCTGATGGGTCTAGAGCTTTTTCTTTTTGGCAAATGAAATACTGAAGCACAACAAAATTAAGAAACTGGCTTACGGTACTGACTGTGTCAAGTGTCTTGTCTTTCAGACACAGAACTGATCCCCTGATTCTGCAAAATACTGCTCACCTTTAAGTGAGAGAAATTAATTGTAAGATGGAATGGATTTGCCTCCAGAAGTTAGGGGAGGATTTTAATATCACTGGAATTGTACCAATATTGTCCGTGGCTTATGAACAATGGTAACCAAAAGGATGTACTAGTGCTTTAATAAGGCTATTTCTTTGTTCCACGCTCCTTCATTACCACTAACATCTAGAATCACTCCCTACCTATGCATTTACCAAGACCAAGGGAGCTCCCTGTTGCCGTTACATTTCCAACCCCTTCCTCCTACATTTTGCTTCTCATTCGTATTACACAACTAGATTTGGCAGTATTTTTCCTTAACAGAGATCAAAATTAGGTGTTCTAATACAAGAACAGAAAACAAGAATAATCCAAATGATGTCCACTGAGCTCTACAACATACTATAAATGAAAGCGCCTTTGACCCCATGGATAATATAAAGTGATTCTGAAACGGTGACAACACATGGGAAAAAAATAGAAAACCAACAGTAATTTTCAAACAGTACTTTCCACATTCTTTGGTCTTATATAGATTTTGTTATCATTGCTTCTGTTAAAGGTAATGTAAAAATAATTGCAAAAAATATCCATACCGGTCTATCTAGGGGACGACCCCCTGCCCCAGAAAAAAAGAAGTGAGGAATAGGGTGGTTGTCCATTCACAAATTTGTGTAGGGCTGCCCTAGGAGCATTCCAATATTATTGAAACATTAGTTTATTACTTAATTCATAAACTTCAATTCAAAGCAACAATTTACTTTTGCTTGCAGCTGATATCAATTTTGGGCCAGCCTTTTAGAAAGGGTAAAGCTGTATTATTTCAGTATCGTCAGTTAAATACTTTATACTAAATGTATGTAAATGGCAGTGGTAGACATTCTTAAGTTCCTTTCAAGTCCTTTGCAAGCAATTTTCTTTCAGCACTGTAGCATATCAAGATTACAGGCTGTCAGTATCATTCTATAGACTTTCACACTAAATAACACTCTACAATGAAGTAGAGACGTTCAATAATAAGAATTTATTAGTATATTTGGAAGGAATCTGCAGTAAACCTTTACAGCACAAAACTAAACATGGCTCCATGTTGAGTTCAAAGTGTGCATGTTACTTCCTAAAAGTGCATGACAAACATCTTGTTAAAAACAAACGAGAAAAAAAGAACGTTCCCCCTTCCCCAACAAAAAGGAAACCTCTAAACTCACAAAAAAGCACATGACAGAAAACTGTATTTTGGGCAAACCAAGTCAGCTCCAAACAATTTTAATAGGCACCTATTGCGGCTTCTGAAATCATTGTTGCATGCATATCTCTAGTCATATTGGATTTCTCTTTCAGCTTTGACTGGAGTAATGTGTGTTCCATTACACCGATTTGTATGTCCATCTGAATGGTTTCTTGCTTCAGTTTTGTTAAGGCCTGTTTAATCTTCACTAGAGGAGCTGTTCAAAAAAAAGATAAACAGTGCAACTCTGTGTCAGCTACTTAACACAAAAGCATTATTTTCTATAATTCACTCCTTAAACAAAAGGGTGTTCTACTCTAAAGACATGATTGTACTGATACATCATTTTTAATATTCAAGACACTTTAAAGACAGAAACAGGCAATGACAATTTCGCTGTCTTCTTGACATCTAAAATCTGCATAAAGACGTGCATCAACATTGAGATAGATTTTTCAATGATGTATTTTGCTCAGCTGAAGGCCTCATCCCAATACCTAACTTGGAGTTTGGTAGAGAACTGAAGACACTTTCAGCAGGAGGTCATCTTACCTGTGAAAAGCTAATAAAATGTTTTGTGCTCCATACTTTGTTTCTAATCCCTCAGCTCCCACTAATATCACCCTAGGGATGCTGCTGCTGCATCATACTGATCCTTATAATTCTGGGCTCTAGATTTTACCTTGACCCTTGGCCATGCCATAATACAGAAAAAGTGTTGCGAGGCAGGTGAGTAGCTCCTTCATAGTGAAGCAAGAGTGCACAAAATTTCCTTAAACAATAACACTTACTACTTCTTGAATAAATTAGCAGTAATGGTTACAGTTAAATATGGATACAGCTTGCATATTTAGCCCTACTGTAACGTGCATCCATTTATTTCTGCATTCATACTCCTTATACATTTGCAACAGAATGCATTTATCTGCAAAAATCTCAAACAACCAGATCCTGAGTCTGAGATAAACTAATTCAAATAGGTATGTAGTTTTAAATATTAAAAAAAAGTCCAAACATCAAAACATCAAAACAAATTTTCTCACTGACTCCAGCCAGCCTTAGTCAGGGAATCTAACAGCTACTGTCAGCAACTATTTCAGAGTAAAAGGGCTTGAACCTGTAATGTGTGATATTTTTCCAGTGAGTTGATAAATATTCAAAGCAGAGACAGTGCCCCGCCCTGCCTTGTTTTTTTTTTTTTTTTTTTTTTTTAATTTTACAAATACTTACCAAAGGGGGAAATCCTGGAATCTCTACCTTCTGCAGACTTATGTAACCTTTTCAAAGAGGTTTAGACTACTGAGTTTCTTAGACACTTTTTAAAATTTTAATATTGATATTTTGGATTAGTCACTCATTCTGGTCTTATTTTTTCTTTAATAAAGGACGAATTATGAACCTGTCACTGAGGAAATGGGTGTGTGGTTTGAGGCAAAAACATACTTACCACCATCAGTCATACTGCTTCCTTTCTCTTCAGTTTCCTGCTTTACTCTCTCTAATACTTCTGTAATCTTAAAATAGATATTTTTTTCTTAACTAAACCAGATGAATGTCAAGTTAAAAAAAGAAAACAAAAAATTATCTGCTGAATAACTGTATTACTTAAAATAATGAATTAATCTGTCTTAGTTGTTGTATATGAAGGAACAATTTTTTTCAAACATTAAGAAAATTTTAATTTAACTGAATTAATGTTGTAAAAATTACAGCAAAAAGAGTAAGAAGTTGGCCAAACAGCATGGTGTTACGGAGAATCTGTGCATCCCAAAGCAATAAAAAGAACAGTGTAAGAGCTGCAGTCTGATGCTGGATGGCAGATAGGAACCAATGTCCCTGCAGACCAAGATTTACCCAATGACCACGCCAGCTGCCCTTCTGGAAGTGTCAGGACTTCAGCAGATGACAGTGGAAACCTGAGAAACAGCACTGCAGCAAAAGATGGTGCAACAGTTAAGTCTGCTGGCACTGGCAGGGGTATGGGTATGTAAAATGCATGTATGAAGAATAAAAGTGCATTTCAGGACTGACTATCGACAAAATTTGCCTTTGTAGACAACGAAGAAAAAGCAAAGACGTGATTCTAAGGTACAGTCTAGGTAATAAGTTAGTATTTTTGTCTATAATATAAAAATGGACTTCATTAAGGCTTCGATAAGACCTTTCAACAAGAAAAAAGAAACACTGCTGCATTGTTATTGCATGCCTACAGTGGCACTGGTATTGCCGAGTGGGCTGAGATTTGCTTGCATGTCTGAAAGCAGATCAGTAGTAACATCCAAAGTGTCATTTATCTCAGATATGCACCACTGCACCTACATAGTTTGAAGGCTGCCAACTAGTAACATGTTCATCATTACTAATCAGACAATAATTTCCAAAGCACAAACACGTTACAAATCTGAAGTCATCATAAAGTACTCTCTTTTTTAAACTTACTTCCTTGAGAGCGAAACAGAACGAAGCTCTAATTCTGCAGAATCGATACACTCAGAAATCTTTGCTAGAGAACTCTCGTTAAACTGCTGTGTTTATTACCTACTGCTGTTGGACTAGATGATCGTTCTGGTCCCTTGCAACTGAACTATTCTATTCTATTATATTCTAAAAAGTCTCAATTTTACAATTTCCAGCACATTCTTATGGTGTGATCTATTTTATGTGACTATTCCGGACACTTTATCATCTAATAAATAAAGTGGGTTTTTCAAACCCAAACAACAGAGGAGTTAAAAAAATTCTGAATTGGACAAAAGGTTGAAAAATTCTAAATGAAATGCCACGAAACATATTGAGGCAGTTAGGAGTCAGGGGATTTTTTCTTTAAATTTGTCAGAGCACTGATTTTTTTTTTTTTTTTTTTTTTTCTTTTTTTAAACCACAAGCCCACAGAAAAAGTTTTAGGTATTAACATAATTTGCCTGGTATCGAAAGTTGCTATTTAGTCAAATATTGGTTTTAAGTGCTTGGAAGATAAAAATTTCACATTTAATTTCAACTAAAAATAAGAGTTAAGCTTTTCTTCTTCCAAAGAACTTATGGATATAATTTGATTAGTCCTCGATAATTCCAGGACACAGGTTATAAAATGCAGAACATTTACCCTCTTTTACAAACTGAGGAAATTAAGAGCTCACAATAGTTTGCCCAAGTTCACAAGTTAAAAATCAGTGGCAGCCTGGGTCTAAAATTTAGGGACTGGACTAGATCGCCTCCACTAAACAAACAGATTAAAGTTTAACATGAGAACAAATCAGAAAGAACTAGGTTCATAAAACCACAAACATTAAATGCCAACTCTCTGCATATTGTTTTTAAATAAGCAAAGAAAAATATGTGAAGATGTGTTTTACCTCAGAAAGCACTCTAATCCTTTCAGTTACTCCTCCACTCCCCTCCTGGTACTTCTCTTTAGCCTGGAAAGAAACATATTTATTGCTGTAATGACAAAGCTAAAGAGATGTATGCAGATAGCTCAGAGAGAACAC
Source organism: Alca torda (assembly GCA_008658365.1). Lineage (NCBI taxonomy): Eukaryota > Metazoa > Chordata > Aves > Charadriiformes > Alcidae > Alca > Alca torda. The sequence goes on from CM018076.1 coordinate 96,099,679, forward strand.
CAAAACTTGCTCTCGCACATCCCAATTCCAGAATTCTCCCACAAAGTCACAATTAGGTTTACAGTGCTACACGTATGAGGACAAGCTTGAAACATCAGTCCCTGTAATGAATATCATTCAAAAATTTAAAGCAGTTTTAAAAATTGTAATAGCCCTCATACATACACAATAAGAAGTATGTTTTCTAATCATTTACATGAGGAAAAAAACCATAAAGAAAATTTGCCAGAATGCAGACAGAACTGAGTCCTGAAACCCAGAATATTTCTTCGTCAATAGTAAATTACTATCTTGAAGTTAAAGTTTGATAGTAAGGTAAACAGAAAGCACAGAGCTTAAATCCTGTTAGTCTTATTTTAATGTCATGCCCACAAATTGGAGGGCTAGCCAAATGGCAGCTTATACAGGCCTCCTAACTAGGGGATCAAAAAGCTTCTCAAACAGCACTTTAATGGCATAAAAACTAAATGAAGTAAAGAAGTAATCAGAGTGCTTTGTGCATGTTAGCACGAGTAATCAATATAAGAGATGAGTGCTGGACTGAGACTATCTTTTCCACTCATCACAGATGCGTGAACTTCACAGGGAAAGCAGAACTAGCAATTTACTAGCTGCTCAAGATTGGCAACAGATTTACATAATAGTCAGGCAAAAAACATTTACTTTCCCCTGTAGAACAGTTGAATAAAAATAGCTAGTTTAGCTTAAAAACTATGTAATTTGACAGCCAATCAACATTTCCTCTGCTTTATATCCAACAGCAGAATTCCCAGATAACTCCTCCGAGTCATCTTTGCTTTCACCCTCACTTAATAGCAAGTTAATATTAGAGGAGGCAACAACAAAAGATCAGCGCATTACCTCACTCAGCAAGGCTTGTGCTGAACGGTACTCTTGAACCAAGTGCTCCAACTGATTGTTGATGTACTTTTCCCTGCTGTTGATCTTTTCCAATGTTCTACTGATTTCATTATGGAGTTTGTCAAGGTAACCCTAGAAAATCATATTCTGTGGGTTGACGGTATACAGAGAGTATGTAAAGAGTATTAAAATGGTGCTGTAAGAAAGGATATGGAAGCCTATAAGTGGGAGAGAAAAATAGCACAGAAATGCTGTGTTTGGCCAACAAAAAATTATTCCTAATGTGTTCTGGTTTGCCCACCTCCAAAACATGTGTTTTAAGCTTTACTGCTTCCATCACTCTCCCCCTCTAAATTAATTACAAATATCAATGTCAGTAAGTTACTCTAGCAGCTGTTTTTGACAGTATTTTGGTTTTCAGATTGTATTATTGTATTATTCTATTTTGCCCTCTGTAGTCAGGATGTACTTATGGTAATGCATACATTAATGAACCCTAATATCCCTGTTAATCCTCACATATACAACTCTTTCCCACAAGATATTTTGCCAGTCCCACTGTCCCTAATCATCATTATCGTATGTTTCCCTTTTTAGTTTTACAGAATTAGCACAAATAAAATGAAGGGGAAAAAATGAACCTAGTTCTTAACATATGTTAAATAAAAGAGAAAATAAAACCACTGACAGATCAATGAAATATTCTGCACATACAAGACATACCCTAGTTTCTTTCAAAGAAGATTCAATTCCATCCTTATGCTGATGCATTTGATCTACATGAATCCTCCAATCCTAAAAAAAGATGCCACAAAGTAAAACACAGGTAAGTACAACTTTTCTCTTTCTCTGTTTACTTGCTGGTACGCAAGGCAGGGTCAGTTCTCTTCTATACTGTTACCACGTATCAGTCTGCCGCTGCCATGTTCATATCCAAAGGCACTTGCTTAATGTGACACAATTCATAAATATCCTAAATGTGACACTCACATCCATAAACAAACGCTGACATCCTCACTGACATCCCCCCAGTAGCTATGCTTTTTAGAGTCTGTTTGATCTTCATGGGACTATTTCTGCTAGAAACCACTCTGGATACCAATACTGAAAATATTGATTATAGCTGTGCTAGTTCAGCTTATTCTTGGACAAAATGAGTGCTTCAAATGCCAGCACCTACCAGTTCCAGACTATCAGATCTTCCCTTTCTACTTCGTCCTTACTATTATCAGGAGAAGAACAGAAAAAAATGAAAAAGGCAGAAATGCCTAAACTTGTTTTTGCTAGTGGGACAAATTTAGAAGGGGGAAAATTACTTGCAGCTTCTAGGTCATAGGAAACATACATGGACTCAGGGACAGGCGATGAGAAAAGGTGCTGGTTTAACTTGATAGGTACACATCTTTTACTTAGAAATCAGTTCCAGTTCCCAAGCTTTATCACAAAGTTTTCCTTATCAGTGCAAACTTTTTACATCTCCCAGACCCAAAGCACAGCTGCAGACAGACTGAGAGTTTGAAATGAAGCGAGTAGCAGCACTGCATAATTACTGCTATTTCAGTATTGTGTTTCTGAACACACTAAAACTTTTTTTTAAGATTTTTAAGCTTTTGGCACTGTACTGGTCTAGGTGTTAAAAAAAAAGAGCGATGTTAATAAATCTTTATCACTTGAAATCAAACCTTAGGAGACTTTCTTGTAAAATACGTACTGTAAGGATACATGGAAGGTGACAGTGTTTGCTTCAGTAAGATTATCTGATCAAGGATCTTTTCAATATGGATGCTAAGCAAAACACAGAGACACAAACCTGATCGATACACCATAGTGGAGGCATTAACAAGAAACAAACCTGGCTAGTTACACTAATGGATCAGGGCATATGGAGTGCGAGAATGTTCACACATCAGAATTATCTGATGGAGGACCTTGTCAAAATGGGATGATAAGGAAAAGGGGGAGGGGCAAACCCAAAATCTATGGAGACACAGACCTGTTAGACAAACACTAAGGAAGACAAGGACAAGAAACAAAGCTCTGCTTCTGAACCTCCAGACAAGAAGCAGCAGCTGCACCCACCAGTCTGGGATGCAGACCCGCAAGTCCGCAGGCACAGGGGGCTGGGCTGCAGCACCTGAACAAGAGGAATGCCCAGTCCCAGAGCTCCTGGAGGATACAGCCACTTATAATGTCTCATAACAGGTACAAAAGAAATCCTGGCTTAAAACAGCTGCACACTTAAACATGCACCATCCTTCACTCACAGGCAGTGCCACTGATTTGAAGCGAGGCTATCCCCCTGCACAGGACACGCACATAACTACCAAGGGACGGGTGCTTCTGTCTCACTATCTCGGAAGGGCACAGACGAGCATCTGCAACAGCTGCTCAGCCCATGAGGTTCACCCGCTGTCTACAGTTGTGCTGCTGCCCAGTGTTCTCTTTCAGAGTGAAACAAAGGCTAGTAGAGAAAACGTGCTTATGTTGTATGTTGGGTTTTAAGTTTGCAGCAGACTCAAGGTCTTCTGTTGGTCTGGTGACAATTGCTCCCAATTTGTCAAACTTTAGAGTTTAAATAAAAACAATCCCACCCCTGCCCAGGACTTTACAAATCAGTTCTAGTTTCTAATGCCATTGATTAAACCATTAACCCTCTCCTGGTGCTATGTATAGATGTACTGTGTAGGAAACAGAACATGATGCTTTTCTTCTAGAATGAAAAAACACCAAACGCTTCTCTCCAGTTATTCCTAAAAGAAAAAGAAGAATGCTCTCTTCATGTTGATTTTGACATATTCCTTAAAGCCAAGAGAGGGTGCATTAAACTGGAAGGTAGTAAACCTCCCTTCTTACAGTGGCTTTCGTTTTCCACATATGTCTTTATTCAGTTTTAATTTCTTAGTGTGAGAATCAAGCATGATGTTTTCTGTAACAGATGGGCTTGCTAAGGATCACAGAAAGGTGGCTCAAACCAGGCAATTCTTCACGTAGAAGAATGCAGTATAACATAAGACAGGCGAGCAAGTTAGCAGATAGTTGAGAGCTTATGCTATTTTTGGCAAGATAATTATCTTTCATTGAATTCTGTATCACTGCTACAGATTGCTCCAACACCCCAACTAGCTGGGTCACAACAAATGAGCAGTTTCAATACTGCACTGATCTCTGTGTGCTATACAAGTTCCTAGAGAGAATGTTCACAGCAATGCCAGGAATAGGTCGTAGGCTTGGACTTTGACTTGCCAAAGATAGATGTCTGCTTCTAAACTGCTCATTCTAGACTCCTTGGAATAGATTATGGTGAGAAATACTCATGTCTAAGAAATGATGAATTTCATCTTGAGGTAGTTATCTGGATAGGTAAGTAAAATCAGTAAAAAAGTACTCACTTCATTTTGCTAAACATAAGGAGAGACCATGATGACTAGATCAGAAGTACAGACATACTTTATTGCCATTTAAAGTTCAGCAAGATGAATTCCATGCAGACAACCTTTCATGTGGTTGACAAATGGAACAGTTGAAAGGAAGCTCCTCAGCTCTCTTCCCGGAAGATGTTTTACTAGCTGCTAAACTGAGGGTATAATTTTTCAGAACTATGAATACATTGGAAATGTTTAACGATTTAAGATGTTTTTACTGAATAAACATATGGAAATAGGGTGCGTTGTAAGTAGCAGAAAAAATTATTCATATATAATATTGGAAAAAAACTCACGGAAAATTATTACTTCTAGGGTCAAAGTAAGTGACAAAGATTCGGAGAAGATAGCATTGGAGAGCCCATTATTCACAAATCTTGGCGTGACAGAAGAAAACAAATGTTGCAAATTGAAAGTAAACAACACTGAAATCACACCTTAATCACCGTGTGTACACATGCAAAGCCATTCTGGCATACCTTATTGTCAGTCCTGACCGTAACTTTCAGCTGTGGAAGCACACGTTCCACTTCCAGATTCCATTCTGCTGCATCTATCGTGGACTGTAAAATCTCCTCGTGCTTTGCAGAGTCATTCATGTCCTGTGTAAAAATCACAAAGTTTGTATACAAAATATACATAAGCAGAGTGAGAACTGTTATAAATCATGTTATAATGGCTTACAATGTTCACAGTCAAGAAAAAAATTATATCCAGAACGATCTAGACTACAGATGTAACAGACTTCTTTAATGGCTTTGTTTGAATTCATAAAGACTAGGAATTGAAATAAATATATCTTATCATCATACTTAGAATTGAAAAGAACAAAATGTGTATAATAAGAAATTATAATACATTCCAGAAATAGCAAGGGGGGGGGGAATTAAAATACACTCAAGAAACTAATACCACGTTTCCCTAAAAGTCTCTGCAAAACTTTCTTGCAAATGTTTCTAGCAACCTTGCAGTGATAACAGTTTAGAAACTGGATGCACATTTTTCTTTTAAAATAAGCTAATTCATTTTGGTTGGAATGATTTTTCAAGTTTAGACTATAAAACGACTTCCACACTTAAAGACAACAGAAATAAATGGCTGCTACAAACATAAAAATCTCTCAAGAGAGGACTGATGCGTAACAACTTACCGATCTGTATGTCTGTGCCTTTAGAACATTCAGGTCAATAAAATTCTCTTCATTGTCCGATTCTTCTTCCTTAAGGAAAGTTACAAAGTAAGACTTCAGTAAGTATTGCGCAATCTTTCTCCATAATTTTATTTTGCAGGAGCACAGGACAAGAAGTATTAAATTCCAAATTCCTGACATGGAGAGTTTATGATAATGGAGCTTGCATTTACTTAAAATCTTATGAGGAGACACAATATCTGGGACAAGTTGAAAGATCAAAGCTACCCCACATTTTCCTCAGAGGGCCACAGTATTTAAAAACTAAGCCTACCAACCAACTAAGAAAACCCCCAAAACCTAAGCCTTCTGTCATCAAATGGGCCATTATCAATAGCTGTATGGTAACTGTAATTTCTTATGCATTTCCTAAAGCTTTGCATTAAAAATAAAAACAAAGCAAAAAACAAACCGCAACTAGACCTATACACAGTTTTCAAGATGATGTTTGCACTACAGATTTGGAGCTGCAGAATGATGCCACATTTGAAAGGCATGCAGAAAAATAGAATTCAAATTGAGGCAACTGATTTGTTTTCTTGCCCACGACACTATGCACTGGGCTGGCAGTTTTATAGAATTACCTATTATAGCCTCAAAATCGCGCTCCTCAGTGATCATGATCAGCTCAGAACCCATCACTGCGTAAGTCAAAGGTGCTTTTGCCGTACATTACCCTCCATTTATCTATACTGAATTTCACTTGCCATTTTATCATCCATACACTTCACCCTTATACACCTTCTCATTCTGTGGCTCTTCTGTTAGCCATCATCTTTTCCACCGAAGTCAAACTTCATCATTCACCTCCTTTCTAGACAAATTGTGAATGCTGCAATAACACGGGTCTTAGTGTAGAACCCTTCAAGACTCAGTGAAAACCTGAAAGCTCATTCCTGTATCTTACCTAGTTCTTAATTAACAGGGCCCACTTTATTTTATACTGGTATATTTGGCCCCTAGTCCCCTGAATACTTGCAAAAAATTAATGGTGACTAGACTGGGACTGTCTTTTGCTAAATGGACAATATATATTTGTACAGCACTTAGAAGAACATACAACACTACCATGACAACAACAGGACTAGTTATCAGAACGGAGGAACCAAACTGTGCAGAATTCCTTGCACAGCCAGCCTTGCTGGCTCCTGTTCACCTAATTCCAGAACAAGGCTTGTTTCTGTCTGCCTCATCAATTTCATTTAGAAGAATAAAAACCAGAAGAATAATCAACAAATCTCATGACTAGCATTTAACTATTGGAAATACTGCTAAATTCAATTATGGATACAGCTAATACATACAAGACATATCAATATATTGGCAGCAACAAAGGACCGGGAGAAAAAAAAACAAACCTTACATCAGCATATAGTTAATCCCTGTAGAACCATTATGGGCTCTAAAAAGTGGTTATCCACTTGGTATAATCCTAGCTCAATGGTTTTATTAACACACAAAATCAGAAGAGCTAATAAAACACGTTAGTTGTGAAAATCATGGCCTCAGATACTACCTGAGAGCAAATCCAGAGGTTCTTTGAAGGGTTTCAACTGTGTCTTAGTTAACTGTTTCCTCCCCACTTCCCAATTTAACAGCTTAGACCTTAACGAGACACAGAAAAGAGCAGACAGCTGACTGTTTTCATATTTAAAGCTTTTAACCAACAGCTTACATTTCTGAGGCTGGTCAAACATGCAATCCAGAATGTCTCTTATTGTTCTCAGAATTATTCAAGACTTTTTCTGTGGAGACTTCAAAGCTGGTAAAATGCAACCAGGCACCCACATCACAATATTTGCATATTGTGTGAAACTTAAGAATAAAAGTTTGGAATTTTTCTTGGCTAATAAAAATGAGAAAAATAATGCAATACTTAGGAAAACTGTGAGAAGAGGTAGAAGGGAAGCAAATTCTTCAACTGTTCCACTTCTGTAGACTACTGGTATGTAAATTGGGAGTATGATCAGAACCATATGACAACATTACTGGCACTCTATTTCAAACTTTTATGATTCTTAATTTTTCCCAAGCACTTGAAAAATGTGAAAACTAAAATGGGACAGTTGTGGCATTTTCTATCCAGTATTGCTGGGCATTAACACTCCAGAAAATTGTTTTGTCCTCAAGTAATTCACTGACACAGCAAGTGAACACTTGCAGGCTCACAGTTTTTGATTATTTCGGTTTTGACCTGCATTTACTTTGCACAGAATCATCAGTTTTTGGAGAAATCAGATGTGAAACTAACTTGTTTTTGTAATTTTCACTTGTAATTGTCTTTATCTAACTTCCCTCTCCAGAAAAATCTTGTTTAAGTCATCAGTAAAAAGAATCACTTCAAGGAGACTGACAGAGGCCTGTGTAAATGACAATATCTTGAGATAACATTATGCTATCAGATAACAGTGAGACTCCAACTCTCAAAAATAATCTTCTGAGAAAATCAATCAGCAAGAAACAACTTCTATTCAACATTCATCCATCAGTTAAGTCCTAAAATCATATTTGAACTTAGAGGTGCATTTCACAGGCTATGAAAATAGTTGTGACATCTTCACTGTAATTATTATAGTTAAAAAGCAGGAATAAATAAACCAGTTCATCCTCACACACTGTCACCTTGTTGGTAAAGACTTCTTCTGCAGCCAGAATGGATGACTGGGTGTTACCATTTCATTCGTGGAATATATAGCAATGCGCTGCCATGACCTTTCTCTAGGGAAACAATTCCACAACCTTTATTTAGGTCTTTGCTGGTGTTTTTAAAAAAATGCTCGGTTTCCAGTTGTCTTTTCTATATACCCTATTCCCAAATCATACGATCAACTAAGTACCAAAGTTACTGTTTCCAATTTACAGTGAAATCTGAGTTACAATAGTGAGCACTCTATTAATAAAGCGCTGGGCAAATTTTAACCAAATATCAGCCAATTCCGTAAACAGGGATTGAAGTTTCATTTAACATCAAGACCTTGTATCAGCAGAAAACAAACAGTTCTGAATCTATGTGATTTTAATGCATGGTTAAATTCCACTTCACATTAACTGTAAATGAACATAAGTTCTGTCCCGAAAAGTTAACAACCTTATCTGAAAGGAAACAAAAAACTCTACAGAGAAGCTGATGATGCAGGAAAGGAGATGCAGGAAAGAAGGGCAATGAAACAGCCAGCAGAAAAGACTTCTTGAACAAAGCCAAACAAAGTGAAGAGTGAGAAAAATTTCCTCAAACCTGACCAATACTTATATAATCCAAAGCAGTTAGGTAAACCTACCGCAACATCCTCTTCCAGTTTATTAAGCGTTAATTCTGCATCATCTTCTGTTATTTCTTCTTCTTCTAGCTCTTCTGTTGGATATGCTGGCCTGAAGTTAGTACAAACAACAGCAGAGCTTTTAAACACAGTAAATTGGAAATACCTCTGTAAATTGTTCCTAAGCAAACAAAACAGTTCATGAGAAGTATGGATGATATACAACACAACTAGACAGTGTCTCACACACTTAAATAAATAAAATTAACACTCAGCCTTTAAAGTCTTTGTTAAAGTCTGTCTTAAAAGTGAGAGGTAGTTATTACGCCAAGCAGTACACTACATTCATATTGCAAAGACATCTTGTGAGTCAATTTCAAGTCATTTTCTGTTTTGGTCTAACCTCTTAAAATTTAAGTGCAAGTCACACTCATTTTTGGCTTGCAGTGGAATTTATGTACTAAATAGAGGTACCAGTAAAATAGTTTCAAGGTAGAAATTACTTCACTATATCCATTTCAAAACCCATCAGAGGGAAGGAATGAAATCAAGAGCACTTTTAAACAAATTTTCATATTCTTGAAATTATCTGTGATCTAATTTCTCCTAAGATTTCCTTTGGATTAAATACTCAAAGTTACTGTAGCCTACTTGTAACATGATACGTACCTCCAACTGAAGAGGTCAAGATTAACTGATAGGACCTAAAAGAATATTAATGTGTTTCAACTCAACTGTCAGATTAATGAGCAGTTATGCACAGGAAAATGACCAAAAAAAGGTCATCAGTCAAATCTTTATTAATTAGCTAAGTCTATTAATGGCCCAAACTCATCCTTGCTGGTAATAGACTAAATTGTGTGAAATTGCATTAGAAATTAATTTGTCCCACTGCTTCAAGCCTAGTTGAGTTCTGCAGCTCATGGAACTTCAGGTAAAACGTTTTTGGTAATTACTATGTTTTGTCTTTACAATTATAACTTACATTTGTTTGCTGGAAAACAAAGCATAAGGGAGGACACTTAAAAGTATACTATACCTTTTCCAGCTAAAGCCAGTGTATTTCAAGGCTTCTTCAGCCAAACAATCAAGAACATAGCATGCTTGCTCTCCGTAGCCTGCCTTTAGTTTTGAAGGTGGAAAATCTACAGGCCTTCCCTAAAATAAAGAGGTAAACTGTTTATTAATAGCTACCGATCAATCAAGTTTCCTCTCAGGTAGGTAACAACATTTACTATGCTAAAACCAAAGTGTCCATTGTGTATGAAGATTTTACCTATGTTAATACATATTCTTCCCCTATGCAGCTCCAGTCAGGCAACAGAAGGGAAAACAGAAGAACCCAAGGAACAGATACAGTGTAGAAATCTTAAAGCACCTGGTAACAGGATACTCACAGGGAGCAGAAGAGTCAGAAGCTGCAAGGGAGCTAAATGGTCAAGCACACAAGTGACACGCCAGCCAGGCAAGAACAGCTATGGAGGACCTCAGGTACTGAGACTTAACCACCAGCTTTTCAACTTTGCCTTGTTTCTTCCAGATTTTATTTATAAAACACTTTCTTTATTGCTATCCTACAGAATAAGTATCTCAGGTTTTTTTATCAAGTAACTCCTTTAGAGAACAGTGTTCTTAACATCATTCACAGCTGTACCACAGTATAATCTTCCATAAAATCATACTTTCTGTAAGTTGATACACTCTCCTAACCTTCAGGAGGGAATTTAATATTGAAAAAAAATCCCAATAATTCCTGGCAGTTTATGCAACCTTTTGCTCCCTAACAAAAAAAAAAAAAAAAATAAAAAGAAGAAAAGAACACAATTCTAAACCATTTCCTTCACTATGAATTATACTATTGACTTTGGCAGGAGCAGGATCACAAGCACTGTGTAAACTTTCAAGATAAAATCTTTGTAAATTCATAGAACGGTTTAGGTTGGAAGCGGCCTTAAAGGCCTACTAGTTCCAACCCCCCTGCCCTGGGCAGGGACACCTCCCGCTAGACCAGGCTGCTCAAAGCCCCATCCAGCCTGGCCTTGAACACTTCCAGGCATGGGGCATCCACCGCTTCTCTGGGTAACCTGTTCCAGTGCCTCGCCACCCTCACAATGAAAACTTCTTCCTGATATATAATCTAAATCTATCTTCTCCCAGTTTGAAGCCATTACCCCTCATCCTATCATTATGTGCCCTTGTAAAAAGTCCCTCTCCAGCTTTTCTGTAGGCCCCCTTCAGATACTGGAAGGCCGCTATAAGTTTTCCTCTAAGCCTTCTCTTCTCCAGACTGAACAACCCCTACTCTCTCAGCCTGTCAAGAAATTTACTACTACAAATGAGAAACATATGTGGCACTATAAGAAGTAAGTCTGATTTAAGCCATTTTACAGATTGTGGAACAAAACCAATTGGAATCATATATAATATTGTAAGACCATTTTTGTAGTGCCAAAAAGTTAGCAAGTAGGTACACACAGTATAAACTTCCAATTAACTAATTAACACAGTACACACTTATAGATAGAAGTCCGTCCAGTCCTTGGTAACATAATCAGACAGCAGAGAAAGTATGTCATTACTGTTATTTCTGAAGGTAATGCATGTGCTTGGCAAAACAGCATGTTCAACACTTACGAATGATCGCAGTTCTGAGAGTACATTTGATATTATTGCATTGGGGTCATCATATTCTTGTGGCTGTTCAAAGGGATGTCCCGCTTTAGTGATCAGCCAAGCGGCAAGCGTGCAAAACATAAAGAACTGCTCACCGGGATTAGTGGGCAGTGCAAAGTAGTGCCTGTTTAAAAAGGGGGAAAAAATGGTAAATATTCTGAGCTCCAGAAGTTCTTACAGCACAGGCTAGAAAGCAGTTTCTTTAACTGACTTTCTCAATGAGTGATCCATCTCAACTAAATTCAGGATGTCTAGTTTCACGCATAACCACAGTAGACTAAGTTTTCTACGTGCAGCTCATCTGTTTCCCGCTTTGAGTGAGCTATTAATCAACCCTAGGCTTCAAAGGAATCAAAAGGAAACGAGGTACTCCTCTGTCCTCCCAGAAGGATTATAAACTTTCAGTTAAACACCACCAAATTAAAATTTCCACATAAACCCAAGTTATTTCTCTTATTTACCTGAGCAGTCTCAAATCATGATGAGCTCAATTCTGTTCCCATTTAATTTTAAGGATGCAGAATCCATCCCATCACTTCATAAAATACCACCACTAACTAATTAAGAGCCCATGCAACGGATTCATTCAAATGTCCCTTACATAACATAAAAAAAGCTCAAAAGAATCAAAAGTCAAAGATCAGCAATTGCCAGTAACTTGTAGACCATGAATGAGCTAAGATTTTGCTAAATCTCAGGCATTTTTCACAGGGCAAGTCATTTACAGTGCAAGACAAAATTTAAATTTGAAAACCATCCTCTGAATTGATTAGCAAAGTGATCGATAACCACTGCCAATATGACACACCAAACAGCCTACTTCAAAAACAAAATTAAAATGATCCGCTGCTATACATTTACCCATGACACTGGAAGTCAGGGTGGATTTGTCTCATCTTTTATCTACTTTAAAATACATTGAAAAATGCTTTAGAAGCACATATTGCTCTCTATTAAAGACAGTTTAGACAAACAGCACAAAGAAAGGTATCTGTATTGGCAGATACACTTGAATAAACTTAAATGGCACTTCCTTGAGGAAGGGAGAAAAAATTTACTGAAGCCTCATTGCATAAAGACATGTGTCCTTTCTCTGCATATTGTCCTCATCCATGCTATTATACTACAGAAACCTCACCTTCTGTTCCCTTCTTAACATCCCCAAACACTCTTTCCTGACAACAGCAATACATACAGTTCCTTTTGCTCCAAAGTTCCCCAAACGTCTTCCCTTTCCCATATTCCTCCAGAATGGCAAAAGGCTGGTGTACCTAAATCAGTGCGTAAGCTCAGATCAGGAGCACATTTTTGAAGCAATCCTTCCAGCCATCCTCACCTACTGTGCTTTGGGTCACTTTAGACAGCAAGGTACACAAACTGAATCTATTTTGGATCACGCTGAATTGAAAGATGTGGTCCTAATGAGAATTTGGTCCATAAAATCAGACCACAGCGAGTCCCTTCCAAAATATAAACTGCGTGCACACTGGATACTCGGAACCAAACACTTCCCCTTAGACACTGCTGCTTGCTAATGGGGACAAAAGTTCGCTTCCTTGCTCCGAATATACTGATGGTCAGACGGCTGGCTAAAACCAGCTTACAGCCACTGAGCTCACACTTGAGCCTCCCTCTCAACAAGAGAATAATTTGGACTATGGTCTTCCCCCCTATTAAATTGCTGCTTACAGAAAGCTCAACTATGTTATATGCTGCTGCGGAGCATGATTGAAACTGATGGATGGATTTGAAAGTTATTTGGGCAGGTGGATGTTGGGAGCACATTGGTCTCATTTCCCAAGTTTTATGTCTCCCACCGAAATTAAAAAAAAAAAAATAAAAAAGATGTTACCTATGAAACAAATATGTATTGGAAATGAAAAACCAGACTTAAAAACAACAGGTCCAAGCCCCCTTACAAATACACACCCCCCACAGTTACCTGAATACCAGAAATTCATTTAAGGTGAAATTATTTTTTGCAGAGATACACTGGCATGCAAATATTCACGGAATTTCAGAGTTGGAAGGGACCTCTAGAGATGATCTAGTCCAACTCCCCTGCTAAAGCAGGATTGCCTAGAGCACATTACTCGGGACTGCATCCAGGCGGGTCTTGAAAGTCTCCAGAGAAGGGGACTCCTACCGGGGGGGCAGCGAAGGTCAAGCGACTAGTGACTTATCACACCTCAGCCTTTAGAGGAGCTTCTCATTTTGAAAGCTTCAAAATCACACAGGAAGCGGCGAAGATGACAGGTTTTCACTTGACTCTGGCATCTTGTCATCTGAGAGCGAGCCGGCCTTCCTTTCCCAGTCCCTGACCGCAGTGGCGTAACCCTCCCGCCGGGATTTCTCCCCGCCAGCACCGAGCTCGGCCCGTGCCCGACGCCTCTCGCTGCACCCGTGGCAGCTGCAGACCCCCACGCGTAGAGCTTCGTACCAGGCGGCGCGACCCCCCGGCCCCAGCCGGCCCCCCGCCGCGGCCAAGCCAACGCCTTCCGGGCGAAGCCGCCGCCGCCGCCCTCCCCAGGGCCTTCCGCACCCCCGCCGCCGCCATCCGCCCGGCGGAGCGGGCGAGGGGCACCTGGAGAGCGGCCGCATGTTGTGGCGCCGCAGCACCTCCTCCTCGTAGCTGAGCAGCTTCAGCTTGTCCAGCAGGTCCTCCATCAGCACGAACATATGATAAGCCGCGCCCGGGCCCCGCTCCGCCACCACCGCCCCCTCCTCGTCCCGCTCCCCCGCCCCGCGCCGGGGCCCGCCGCCGCCCGCGGCCTCTTCCGCCATCTTGGAGCCCCGCCGCCGCCGCCCGTAACCGAGGCAACCGGGCCCTACCAATCCTCGCCTGCCGCGGCGGCGAGACCCCACCCCCCCCCCCCCGACCCAATCACAGGCGCCGAGAAGCCAGGCCCGTCCAGAGCGAGTCACCAATGGCGGCGAGGCATGCCGAGTCAACATCCAATCACCGCTCCATTGTGTTCGTCACTTCCGCTCGGTAGCCACGGAGACGGCAGGCCGCGAGGGGGGGGGGCGGGGGAAGATGGCGCCGTTGTACTCCAGGGGCCGGGCGCGGGCCGGCAGAGGCCTGACGACCCGGGGCGGGCAGCTGATAAATCCTCCCGGTGTGGGGCCCGGCCCGGCGTCACCCTTCAGCTCGCGGGGGTGTAGTTCTAAAAAGCTTTGCTGCTCCTCTGCCTGACGCGTGGCCAAGCCTTGGGCTTGTGTGTGTAAACAAGTTAAACGTTTACCCGATTCAAGACTACGCCGTGAGTGTTGTCCCAAAACTCGTGGGATAGTTTACCCGGTGTGCAAGCCGACAACACGCGGAGTCGAGGTATTAGCTTTTTATTAGCAGTTCTGCGCAGAGAAGAGTGCTAGGGGGTATTTCCGCAGAGCTAGCACACCCAGCACTGATACAGGCATTCATTTATACATTGTAAATAAGCATAATTAACATATTCGTTGTTTATCAACCTTTTACTCGTGCTTATAATTCCTGATATTGAAGGTGATTGGTGTAAAATGTCCTCGTCTTCAATTAAAGGTACAGTGTCTCTTAATTTTACTGCGCAGGCTCACTGGGTGAGGGTCTTCAAGCGGAGGCGGGTATCCTAATTTCCAGAGGAGTGGTTTTCATATTTTAATTAGTCAAGTTCATCTAAAAGGCACATGTGGTATAGCCAAGTTTTTTCGGCAATCAGACCACTGAAGTTTCTGGTAGCTGGTTTTAGGTCCGATTGTTCCTTCTATCACGTTGTCGTGTCAAGAATCATTTACCCAAATGATTTACAGAGTTACAGTTGTAGAGGTTTAGATACCATAAGCACATTAAGCCATGCAGGCTGAAAGGAGGCAGCAGTGATACGTACCTATAGCTGATAGCAAAGCTCATGGCCTGAGGTGCAGTAGCTTACAACTGGATGTATGGAAACATAAGTCTTGCGAGCAGCGGAGCTGTAGCTGGAGATCAGTTGCAATTGCCAGCTGGAACTGTTGCAGGGTGGTGGGAAACAGAGTGGCTGGGAAAGCTGGTTCTCCCAGAAAAGCAGGAGACTGTTGCGGGTTGTGTGTGTACTGCAAACACCACTTGGGATCTTCTAGGACAGGCATCGCTTCCTTTCACTTCTTCCTGCATTTTGTTTGTGTTTTTTTTCTAAGCCTTCTTCCCTAAAATACTTCATACTATCCGTTTCTCCTCCTGGATAGCACATACAAGGCTAGAATTGTTCAGCGAAAATTAAGCACTAGTGAAATCCTGTTAAAGAGAAAATAGATTACATAAACCTGCAGATAGCTCAAGGTATCTATGGTTCTTGTTTCAGATTAACAGCTTTCTGAGAAGAGTGTCATGATAATTTGTATCTTAAATTCTTCTTGTCCTGTGCCTGTACAGGATTTACCTTGCTCCCTGCATCAGATTCCTACACTCTTGCCTTAGCAAGAGAGTTGCCGGTCTCTACAGTGGCTGTGGTGCTTATGCTCTTGTAATGCCAAGCACAATCCCAAAGCGGCACCGCTGCTGCTGTAGAAATCACATTTCTGAATAAGTGATTTCTTCTGTTACTCGGTTACAGCTTGCAGGAGTTATCATTAAAAAGTTTGTTAAACAAAGCCAGGCAAAAGAAACGTTTAAGAGAAAAAGCTTTTTAATCCCAAAGAGGGAGAAGAGAATCAAAAGGTGTGGAAGCTTCACTTGTATAGAAATGTGGTTCACGCTATAGAAACAATCGCTTTCATTTGTGGGACAGGAATGAATTTGCAGATTAAATAGGTGAGTTCTGGTATGCGTAGGTGTGGCTGTGAAAGGAGCAGTCAAGAGGCAAAGTTCCACGGCTTCGGCAGAGCTGTATGTTAGTTTTATTTATATGTATATATATTTATATATATATAAAAACCCTGGCTGAAAGAAACACCTGAAACAAGACTCTGAAGTTTTTGCCTACTTGTGAAATCAGAACAGGTAAAAAAACCTGACATTCTTATTAACAGCTTTATGGCATTATAAGTGTATGGGGCAGATGGGGTGGGGGGATATCTGTTATGTGTATATTGAGGTAAAAAGTGGTTACTTCCTGAGACAACTTTGGATGTTTAGAATGTGATATTCTTCCTTTGGGGGTATTTCTCAACAACTGAAGTACGGAGTTAGCATTTAAGTTGTAGGTGGTTTCACTGGGGGGAGGCAGAGAACTAATTCTATTTTCTACTGCAGAAAATGCCTCACGTAGATTCAGTGGGGAAATTCTGGAAAGCTAGTATATTTGTGGCTAGTTTGGGATTTTAGCAGTATGTGATTAACATGGGGTTTTTAGAACTTTACACATTCGGTTTTCTTGTTTGCTTGTTCGTAAAACTTGCAATCCCCGGGCATTTCCAGTGTGCGTGTCCTTGAAATGTGCTGTTGTTCAGTTAACTTGAAAAGGAATTAATCAGAATCGTTCTACTAAGGAATAAAAAACTTTTGTTTGAGAGGATTAGGAGAATATTATAATACTTACAGCTTCTCTCAAAGTGGGTGACAGAGGAAAGTTCACCGAGCAGAGATCAATCCTAATGCCTGTATGCTAGGGGAGTCCTCTGTTCAGGGATCAGATTGAGCGCGAAGTTCAAGGTGATGCAGGATGCAGTACATGTGGTTTGGTCACTGTCTGATAGAAGAAAAAGAGAGCATGTGCCTTTGGATATTTGTTTAATATAGTGGCCAAAGCAAGTGAGCAAGTGCAGTGTTGCCCCTACCGCTATCTGAGCTGTTCAGTGCTTGACTTCTCTGTGTGTCTTTTAAGATGCATTTTAGTGCCTTGCCTTGCTCTCAGAAACCCTGGCTGACCTTCTGCTGCTCAATTGAGCCTGTGGAGGTTCAGTATGAAATAAGCGTTCTGCAAACTAGAGCGTCAGTAACTGACATGACTTCAGTGATCTTAATTCTAGCTGTACGCTTTCTGTGGAAATAGTTTTGTATTGATATTTCACTACAAAGCCTTAGGGAGTAATTTCTTGGTTGTGCCACTTAGGTCTGTAACAACCAGGAAAAGCATGTTTCTTCAGTACTTTGCAGTGTGACTCTAACTATCGGCATACATACACTTTATGCCTTTAAGACCCCAGACCTGCTGAAAAGAAGACTGGCCAGGTTTTTTTACAGAAGAACATTTTTCTCAACACACGACGGTGGGATTTGTGCTGAATAGGAAAATTTTCAGCTAACTAGTTATAGTTCTGTATGTCAGTACGGCGTTAAGGAATACAGCTAGAAGAGGTGAGGCAGCCAGCGCTCTCTAGGCTTCGCTCCTTGACGCAGCCCCCAAAGGCATCACAGGGGTACTGTTGGAACCACGTTACTCTCAGAGCATCACTGCCAAACTGCACAGCAGATCACTCACTAAGGGGAATTTAGCATTGACTGCAGTTTCTGAAATCCAGACATCAAGCACAATATATTGTATTAATCAAGTTGGAAGTGATGGGCAAATGAGCAAAAAGTCCAATAAAACATGATGCACACCACTTGCGAAGGCAAGGAGGAAAAGAAGGCAGATATTGGCAATTGTTGCTAACGTGGAACAAAAGTATGTATCGTAAGTGTTTGTTTTACTCTTGCATCATCTCTGTCTCAGGTTTAACATTTTGGTGCCCCTCTGTTGTTTTTTCCCTAAACAGAAAAGTGAGAATACAGAAAAGAATCACACCAGCTTTACAAAACAAATAACATGCAAAAATCCTTGGGACATAAGATTCACATCCACCACAAATACAGTTATGCACACCAATCAAAATTTTTCACTAGTATTAAAAGAACTGGCTAGTAAGCCTGGCTAAACTTGCTCCCTGTGTTAGTTAGGAGTGGTACCTATAGCTATCCTCTGGGGAGGGGAGAAGGACTAGGGGAAGCTCTTTAGACTCTTTTCAAGCTATTTGTTTCATGAGGTAATTTCTCCACCGTGGTACGCTGTATTTTAGAATAGCATGCCTGGGTGGAGGAAGAGTGCAGTCGATCGGTTACAATAAGATTATTCTTTTTTCATTGTGCTCAAAAGCTTCCAGTTCATTGTCATTTAACTGACAAACTAGAAGATATGATGGGAGAACATCCTCCTCCTCCTTTGCATTCCTACCCTAGACTTCCATACACACATTTTTGGAAGTTAAGCTGATGTCCTTTTGATCTGGTGAAGAGTAAAATGTGGAAAGTTCTTTATATCTCTAATATTTGCAAATGCAGGCAAATTTCCCACCTCAGAAAGTCAAATATTGGAGTAATCAGAAATGTATTTCAGGAAGTAGAAGAATCTGGCTTGACAAGGGACGTCTTAGATCCTTTTGGAAATAGCACTTGACTATTTTTTCTGTGTCCTGTTCATGGATGATGAAGATCAATATTCCCTAGCCCTTTAAGAATGCTGAAGGTAAAAACTTTCTATTTATTAAAAATAAACAGAAAGTATCAGTCTGTGAAGGATTACATATTAATGAGAGGGCCTCAACCATTATGAAATGTGTAGTATTACATAATGACCGTAATGCCAAAAATCTGGGCCAAGACTGTTGCAAACAAAAAACATGTTACAGAGGCCTACAGTCCTTAATAAGCTGTACAAAGGAGTAGAGTAAGTCTTTTACCTGCATTTAAACAGGTTTTCTCTCCTCCTTTTATGATGTCAGTTTGGCATGAGTCTACTAAGAAACAAAGAAGACATGAAGCGACAGAAAACACCATCTCTTCTCATCTATTTATTTCACATAGGTGCTACGGTTTGGGGTATGTTTTAACTATATTGTTTATTAAAAATAATAAAGAACACAATTTTTACTAATTTTTTAATAGGAGGGAAATAATTAATTCAAACACTGCTTAATAATGGTGACGAATCGATTTGGGGCAATATAAGATACTCCTGAAGCAAAAGACAACTGGAAGAGGTCTGCACAGATGGTCACGGCCGTCGAGCATGTTGAGCACTCAAGCTGTTACCTGCCACCTTTTCTGCCCCGTGGCTTGGCTGGTGGAATGCGTTGTGTGACTGCTCAGCAAGCAGTAGTTGGCAGTTTGTACTGAAAATCATTTGAAGTACATTGGTTAAATTTGCATTGGAATGGCTGAGGAAAAGACATCTGGCTTACCCTGCCAGCTGAGCTGGAGAGGGCATCAAAATTTCCGAGAAGGTGGCTGCAACTGGAGACTAGGTACCAACCTAACAGGTTGTGCTGCCTACCACAGCATTTTTTTTTTGTCAGGGATAAGGAGGGGCCGAAATATACTTGCAGACTAGATTTAAATTAATTTGCTCATTTGTACTTATGGGCTTTAGGTTTTACAGAACAGGAAACAGTAACAGGGCTGTTTTCCAAGGATTGCATCCTCCCTTGTCCTTTCCCACCTGGGGATGATGAAGTAATTTACTGGAAGAAAGGGGACAAAAACGTGCACAGCTACTACTACCAGAAGGATCAGCTGGAGAGACAAGACCCAGATTACAGACACAGAACACACCTTTTCCATGAGAACATTCCTGGTGGAAACGCTTCCTTGAAACTTAGTAACTTGACCTTGACTGATGAGGGCCCTTATAGTTGCTATGTGGGAACGCAGCAAACTAAAACAGAAGTGGAAGTCACGCTGCACGTAAGAGGTCAGTAAGATGTCAAAAGTGCTTGGATCATGCTAGTGGAAATGGGATTACACCAACAGATTCCCTTGTGTTATTTCTCACATGAAATCAAAATCCTCCAACCCAATAGAGCACCTTTTGGGCCTGACGGTGTTATCAAGCAATTCATTTTCTCTGGTGAAACGTTGTAACACGAGTTGAAAAATTACAGTGCAGCACTTGTTCTCATAACCTGCTGCACTGTGATTTCTAAGGGGTAATTAGGTAGTATACTTGAGGTTTAAAACATTATGTGGCTTCTCAGAACAGTACAGACCCTGGCATTGACAACAAGTAATGCTGTGCTTTCTTCTGAAATTAGTCACGGGTTAAATTTTGTTCTCAGTTATGTTTATTCTTCCCAGTGTTATTTCAAAAGACCAGTCACTTCAGGTTAAAAAGCATTTTGATAGTAGGAGTCATTTATTTATTTATTTATTTATTTATTTATTTATTTATTTATAAATCTACAGTTTCCTCTTACTATGCACTGGAATACCAAAAGACAGACACAGAAAGGATGCTGAAGTGCTATGCCTTTCTCACTTATCCAGCACCACGTATATCTTGGGTACGAGGCAATATGTCCATCCTAGAAACAGATCGGAAGGAAGCCAGGGATGGAGTTCTGTATTCTCTTAGAAGTGACCAGAACTTTATAAACACAGCTGATCCTTACTACTGTCATATTCATCTCCCTTATGAAGACTGGGCTGCTGAATGGAAGATGCAAGGTAGGAATGGATGGAAGTCTCTTCCTGCATCGTTACTGAATGTCACAGCTGGTTTCAGAGCCAAATTAAATACAGTATTTCTGCAGTGGGGCAACACAGGTAAACAATGCACCTTCCTCTTTGAAACTCATCTGTTGCAACTACAAGGCAGCATAATGTCCAAGAAGCAGGGATAAGAGGAGGTACCTCGCGCTTCTATAAGTTAGCTTTACTCTGAAAAATTTTTCCATATAAGTCTCAAGTTTCAAGAGGTGCAAAATAATCAAACTTTACGCTCTATCAAGAAAAGAATGAACTCGGGCAACATATATGAAAACCTTAGTGAATCTGTGGGCTATATGAGGGAGGGGAAAGTTTGTCTGCTGCTCTAGATGCATATGCTCCTTACTCAGTCCATACCCCATCTTTTAGCGAGAGAGTCTTCAGTAATGTTTGGTGCATTCTCGATGTGCTTCTCTTCAAGTGCTTTCTGAAGGGCCTGGGTTGAGTGCTGGGGGTGCATGAGAGTGGAGAGCAGCAAGCTGGCATTTGAGCGTACAGCAGCTCATTTTGTCAGCTGAGGAAAAACAGGGCTATGAAATTTCAAATCTCCATTTTGTCCTCCTCCTGAATTTCACTGGAAAGTCAGTTCAAAGAAGTAACTGGTACTTTTCAACTTCTCCTGTTTCTTAGGAAATATTTTTCAATTGGATCAAGAGCAATGTAAGAGCAATTCTCATTAGATGTGCATGGCTGCTTCCATTGCCCTGATTTCCCCCTAAAGTGTACCCAGACACTCAGTTCCTAATCCCCTGTATAAGCTTCAGAATAAGAGTGCGGTTTCTAATTTACATACAACATGGAAGGTGTCAAGTATGGCATCACAGTAGGTAACAAGTGCACTATAAGTGTCTCTTTTGTTACTCTATCTTCCTGATCCACAAGCGAAAAAGGTACATTTCATTAGACTTTTGTTTGCATCCATCTATCCTCTCGCTGGAACATTTGGAAAATATACTGCTTTCCTGTGCGTTGTATAATAGCAGTGTGGGGTAAAGTGTTGGGGTTTTTTTGTCCTCATGGTTTTCAACCCCACACCTCTGTTAGTTCAGCCCCATACGCAGAAACCAAGCATGGTGATACCATGTAAAAATAACGTATTAGTTTCCCCTCCAGAAGACTGCCAGCCACCACAGCCTCCTCTGTTTTTCCTTCCTTTGCAACAGATCCCTACTGTCAAATTGGTAGTTGTCCTATGATATTAATTTGTCTTACATTACTATTTTATACGTTAGCTATGAGTTCCACTTACCTGCTCTTTCCTTCCCTTTCCTTTTTTTTAAAAGCTATTAATTAATTATAAGTGTTCCACACAGACAGGTAAAGTACTTAGGTCCACTGTAGCTGAAAGCTATTACAAACTAAATACAATCTTGTTATTCTTTATATTAAATTATGTTGTAAGTTTTACCCTTTCGCTTTAAATGTGCAGGTATCTGATTAGTTGCATTTTCTCTCTGCTCCAAACGTGGAATTTCACGCTACTTTGCACAGTAGCTTAGACTAGGCTGAATCACTTTTATTAATGAGCCCCCAATTAGAGGAGAAATAGGCAAATGAAAACAAAATAATTTTCATAAATATAGCTAGTACCGATTAGACATTTTTATTTTTTTAATGTAAGATAGGTTTGCTTTTAAAATCTTCATGTGCTTCTAGAAGCCTACTGTGATGTTTGAATATGAAATCAAAATAGCACATATGATATCAAAATAGTGAAATATGTTTTTATGTTTGTCCACAATAGTGTCAAACTTCATTAAAAAAACCCGGAAAATATCTAAATAACCTTCACAGTATTTTCAAAAAAAATTGCAGAGGGTTCTTCAATTATCTGTTTCAGACCAACTGTCTAACATGGAAGGAAGCAGCACTGCAATTCCCTGTGAATACAGCAGTAACACTACAACCAGTGAAGGTTTCAGTGTTGTCTGGACATTAAACAGAAATGCAGTGATTTCAGTCTTGGCCTCCTTCAATGGTACATCTCACTCTTACCAGCCTCGAGTCCAGATTAACCAAAGTGACTTTTCACTGGTGTTGCGTGATCTTACTCCAAATGACAGTGGAGAATATCTGTGTAATATTTCAACACCTCACTACACAAAACTTACTGTGAGAACTTTGCAAGTTGGTAAGTTGCTACTCGTTCCATTTTGGAGGATGGGGACCAGTGAGGGGAATGCAGAGCCAAAGGGTCAATCAGAAATCTAAAATATTGAGAGAAATTATCGCATGTAATAAGTACAGCTGGGTAGAAAAGATATTTTATTATTGTTGACCCAGGAAAAAAAGTTACCTAAGATGTATTTATTTAGAGACTTGAAGTTTCTTTTTTTTTTTTTTTTTTTTTTTTTTTCAGTCAGCAGCTTGTGGCAAAGGTCTCAAAATCGGTGACTGCCCTCAGTTGCCACTGACTGCCCTCGGAGCTGAGGGCACAGGGAAACTCCCAATCACGTCCTAAATGCTCCACTAATAGCTGGCACAGTCTTTAAAGGTAGCAGGGAGATGAAGGGAAGCCCAAAGATGTGGTATAAATTTGCCTGCAGAAGAAATCTTGTAGAGGAGAGTGCACAGTTGTTGTTTTCAAAACTCTAATTCTACACAGGAGGCCTTTTTTAGGCCTGGGGATATATATGTTTATATGCATGCCTGCATTTTTAGGACCTGTACTAAATTTCCAGCTGTGAAGTCTTAGTTACAGTTATTTCATTGTCTTCAGTTTCAAGCGCACTTACTGATTAACTTTTCTGTCTGTTGAAAACTCTTACTAAAGGTTAAAAAAATTTACTCCTGCTTTCTAAAATTATAGTGCAAACAAATTACAGATTTGTTCAAAAATAGTATGCTCTTTGGGATGCAGCCTCCTTAAATCCCAGTCCAAAGGGAGGAGGGAAAAACTCTCATTTAAGCAGTAGCACATAGGCATTTTATGCAATTAAATACAATACAAAAGACTAAAAACTAATGCAGGGCACCTAATTTGTGGGGTTTTTTTTTAAGAAAGATGAGAACTTGAAACAAGCCAGTGGGATGTGAAAAATAGATGCAAAATAGCAGAAAAGAGGCTAGAATAAGTGATATTAACTGCATATTCTTGTCTTCCTTTGTCCCCCCTCCTCCATGATAGCTTAGTTTCAGTCTGAAAACTTGATGTAGGGTGTGTTTTAAATGGCAGTGGCTATATGCAATCTGAAGGAGGGGAGTTAGATTAAGAAAACGGTTAAGTCAGACAAACACACTTTCTTGCAGCTAGAATTCCAGCATGATCTTCCTTATCCTGTAAACCTTGTATTGTGCCTCTGAAGTGGAGAGCATTGGAAACCTCCAGGGGGTTACACACTTAACTGGTGCTCCTAATTTATGCGCACAAGTTCATCAGTCTCCCTGTACATTTACTGGAGACACCCGCACCTATCCAGTCCAAATATGATCTGGGTCATCCTCCACAAATGCCTTTCTTTAGCTGGTCTCTGCAGATGGATCTTAAAATAGCCATAGGTGATACAAATCCCCTCTTTAGTGGCTAAATTACTGTGCTGCTCACAGAATTTTCCTACTTGTGGACCAGAAATACATTATACGGAACACAGAAAACACTTACCAGAGAGATTAGCATCTTTGTGGCAGCACAGGCTGAAAGCAGGGAGGCAGAATGAGGCAGTAGGGCATAAGAGAATGAGCTAGATCAGTATGTTGGATGGTGGTTGTAGCACAGCAGCTGCTCAACCATCTGAAAGATTTACAAGGGCCACTGAGAAGGAGACTTTTAAGGGCAAAAGTGAGATGACTTTATAATCGTTTTGGAGGCCGTCTTCTGTGTAAAGAAAGGTCACAGCTTAAAGCTGCTCCTACCAAAGGAACTGACAAGATGTGAATACAGGTCTACATGCGAGGACAGAGCCAAGCTAAAGGCAATGACTAGATTAAATGATCTCTTTTGGCAGTTCTCAGTTTTGAACTGTTTGCTAGACATCCTTAGGAAGTTTCCAGCGGAGTGCAGAATTTTTCAAATTCTTTGGATGAGACGCAGCAGTGGAAAGGAAACCTGAAGTAGAAGAATTGTACTTAAAGGAATGAGTCCTCCGGGTCTGAGTGTTCTCACGTTGTTGAAATTGGCTGGAGTAATGAGATGGTCGGTGCCGTGCAGAGATTTCTGCTAGACGGGCTCTTACCTCCTGTGGAATCTGTTGTTACCACCCACCTGAGGATCTGCTCGTTCTTGTGCCCACCGGGATTGGATGGTTGCATCAGGAAGTTACAAAACATTTTAGAAGAAAGTTGCAAAGATTTTGCAACAGAAATCATGAAATCTGTGGTCCAGGCCGGGTACATTTACTGGGTGGTTCTACTGGAAATCAGCAGTACCGTTAATGGCACTGAGCACTGTGCTTGGAGTCAGTGTTTACCATACTGGGCAGTTGATTGTTTTTAAATGGGACTTGTATTAAGAAGTCATCAAATCATATTACATGAGCACACATGGAATTTTGTATCAGCACAATTAAGTAAAATAATCTGCTTACAGTTATTCACACTTAGGTCAGTAAAGTGTCAATTTGAAGTCTTACAGTATGGGTCAAGTAACTTGAACATTGTAGTATTAGTAACATTAAAAAGAAACAGATATTCTCCCAAAATCATTACTTTTAGATTATAAATAAGAGAAAAAAATCCTAACTTTGCTATACTTATTGAACAATAAGTGTGCATTAATTTGCGATATAAAGCATTTATGTTAAACTTTTTGGAATTTCTATTTTTAAAGAAAATTCAGGTAACACCAGGAAAACTGGGCTAGGAGTGGTGATTGTTGTAGTGGTGCTGTTAGCAGGAGTCGTCGGTGTCAGTGTCTTGTTCAAGGTATGTACAATCATTAGGAGATTTATTTTTGAGGGTACTATTAAGCTTAAATCCAGACCTTGAGTGTTTGACCAAAACATAAATTTTATTTTTATGGGTTAAAGCATACAAAAAAGACTGAAAATATAGGATGATAAGTCTCAGCATACATAAATTGTCCTCGTTCTTGCTATTTTCTATGCCCAGAAGGCCCTCTTTGGTACATCTGTGCAATAGTACTTTGGTTGTAACAATGTTAACGTGACCTTCCCTTGACCAGATGCTCTCCTGCGCTCTATAAAAAGATTAAAAAGTTGGTTTATCCTTCACAAATACTTTCTGATAACTTGCTTTAAAAGCAGTCAGACTGGTTAATTTTCTCTCACTTGTGTCTAAGACCCAAAAAAACCCAAACCACCACTTAAAGTCCCTCAAACAATACACATACCTAGTCTTCATTAGGGCTCAAATTACTGTTTCAATTATATCCAACGTCAAAGGTCACCAAAACTTCAGTGTGAAAAGTTATACTATTTGCTTTGTTTAGGAGACTGTTATAACTATACGGTCCCCAATCTGATCTCTGTACACATCACTCCTATTTACTAGAGGACAGCATCTTCAAGTGGATGCATGTTATTCTTTTGCATTTGTAATAGGCTGGCTCTGTCTTACAGTATTCTGTCTCCTTCCTCTGCATTTGTGGTGAGTATCCTTAAAAAATGAACTTTAGCTCTTAGTCCTTAGTGTACATCTTTCTGTGTCTGACAGTACAGCCTTATCCATGGACTATACCTTCAGGCTCGCTGGGTCTTAAGATTTTGTCACAGCCTGAATTCAGTGAGGCTCAGGAGACATTTTATGATGGCTACCATGCGATTCAACAAGAACACACCAGAAAGACAACTCGAAAATGATTGAGTCCTTTTTCATTTTTATCTCACTTAAAGATCCACTTGCATACTTCTTAGTAGTCAATTTTAATGCTAACATGCTTTAAAGATGATAACATACTTTTGAGATGTAGCAGTTTAATTTAAAGAATTTAAGCAAGATTCATTTATCTTGGGACCTGTTGAGACCTTTAACATATAATCAGAGGAAGTGGAACAGTTTACAGGTTAGCTCAGGTTACACTGATGGAGGACTAGGTGGAAGAAACAGGAATGTTTCTGCACTGTTATGTGAATGTTTATTTTACTTGGCTAATGTTAAAATGGAAAACACTATTTTATCTTTATAGTCAGTGTGTCCTGTTCTGTTCCCATTAGGGGATTAATTTTACATATCAGTAGTTCTTACAAACATTTTTGTTTTCACTAGAAATGCAGAAGAAACGAAATCATATGAGCACCTTGACACACTGGAAGAAAATCGCTCTCTGCACACATGGATGCTACTGATATTGCTGCTGAAAAGAACAGAGTTCCTTCACCTTCCCTATTGAGTTACACTACGAGCCGCATAGAAATGTGATTATCTGAGCAACAGTAAAAACCAACTGAACTGATAGAAAAAAAAAAAGTAGTAAGTCAACTGACACTTGTATATGAGGAGTTGGCATGAAAAACTGGAACTTGGGTATCTTAAAGGGACAATGAAAAAGTTTGCACAGAAGAAGATTCAGTTTTGAAGGATTTTTTTTTTTTCAATATGAGGGAAAGAGAGGTCTTACTGCTTTGCACTTCATTTAGTATTTTAATTTCAAGCATAGACAACTTCCCTGTTTAAAAGTGGAAAAGATCTAAGAGAACATCCTATTTCTGAGCCACAGGCAGTCCTGATGGGACTTGTCCCTCCACAGCGTCTCCTATGTCTCTTCTGCAGCTGGCGAACAAAAGTCCTTTGGCTGGTAGTAGTGGAAGCTTCTGAACTGACCATTCGTATGAAGAAGTTTACTTTCTGCTCTCCTACAAAACGCCTGTAGGCTGACTGGCAGGACAGACGGAAGCTGGGTTATCACAGCTTTAAGGGCCGTCCCCCTGCACAGGTTTAATCTGTGATGCTTTAACAATCTGCACATGAAATACATGAGGCTGTGAAGCATGGCTGCATTTGCCCTTGGTTTTGTTTTTGTCAGAGATCTGCCAATTAGGATTTGTTCCAACATAATGAAGTGGGCTGTTGGCAAATGTAATCTTTTATTGATCCCTGGGACCTAGCAAAATAAAAACACAAAGAAATGAATGGAATACACTATAGAGTCTGGATTTTCACTTGATGTTTATTTCTGTAAGTGCTTATTTTTTTCTACATCTGCTTTAGTTGTGCCTGATTATATCAAGCATCTTCTCATATCTGTCAGCTTGGACTGTATTTACTCCTCTTCATGAACCTGAAATGCAATTGAGACAGTATACAACTGTTAAAAATGGAAGTGTTGAGGGGTTTTTAGAGTAAGTTCACAAGTAAATGACAAAAGATTCTCTTCACTAATGCTTCTGCTCCCTGGTATTGCCAGTTTGTATCTGAAACAGACTAGCACCAATCTAGCCAACCTTTGCTTGTCTTACTTCAGCTAACAATACAGGTTTCTTGTCCTCATGCTAGAGTATATATCCCTTTGATAGCAGGTGACTTCTATACAACCCTCTTTCAATAGATGGTGGTTGTTCTGAATCACACACACTTCCCAGAGTTTCCAGGAACATGGGTACTAGTAGCAGCGGACAAGGTATTTCTAACACCACACAATTAAAGTAGTCTCTCTAATGCTTTTGTCACCCCAAAGGAGACGTGTCATGACTTTTGGGACAGCACTCGCTGTCTGAACTTGTTTCTTGGCAGCTACTACCATTACTGCCACAAGTTCCTTTTTGTGGAGATGACGCCTCTGCACTTACTGTTGAGCTCATCTTTTGACAGTGCAATACTCAGCTCTAAGCCAGAGCTGGAACTGGTGTTGGCAAACTAACATCGGACTAATAAAAACAAGCACCTGCTTTTCTATGACTTATGCATCTTTGAGGCAGAAAGAGGGTACTTGTAAGATACAGGGAATAAACAGCACTCCTAACAGTATTTAACAAAATTAATTACTCTCATGGTTTACCTGTTTATTTCAGTTGCTGTGTGATGCCGTGGCTTTGTGAACTTATATGAATTTTCATTCTTTTTGTAGGGATGGAATAATTTAATGAAAAATATGTGGAAATATTTTACTCTAAAAAGCTGCAAAACTTCTGAGCAGCAGCTAAAGTATTGCTTCCATCATATTTAAATGTGTGAGACGCCACGTCTTCAGGCAGTTTTAATGTAGCTCTGCTCTAGACAGTGGAGCTACGGCCATTTATATCAGTCAAAGGTGGTGACTTTATTAGTCCAATACAAAAGCAGAAATTGGAGTGTTTCCTCCCACAGAATGGTGGATACAGAAGAGAGAAGGAAGGTGTTGGGATCAAGTGTGATAAAAATACCAAATTTATACAGAAGTATTTTTTTTCCTCTTTCTTGACTTGGGATCTTCACCCCAATAAAACTTATATGATGTTAAGCATGGCAGTTTATGTTTCACTTGCAAGTGAAATAGATAAAGCAATGACCCAGCTCCTCTTTCTATCATTCCTACAAGTAACAACCCCACTCTTCCTTGTCCTGGTTGCCACAAGGCAAGCACGGATAAGCAAAGGTTTGCTTTCAGTTCCAGACCAAGTTCTTAGACACCTTTTAGTTTCATCAATATTTTTCGGCTACCATTCTGCTCAAGTGCAAAACACCACAAATATATTTCTAATGAATTCCCAGCACCTAAGTGACTACTCACTAATATTTTCTTTCCATCCAGCTCTTCAAATCAATACAAGTTCACTGAAAGAGCAATGTTAAAATATCTGGCAAACTGCTAGTGCAGTAATCCCCAGGCTGTATTACATACATAGAAACCTACATCATCAGAGGGAGAAAAAGATGGAACTTTTTAATATCCCTTGCAAAAAAAAAAAAAAAAAGAAACAAAAACCTAAGTCAACAGTTCTGGAAACTTCTGGCTGCTGAGCACAAAAGTTAAATGACAACATCAAGAGGACAGAGAATTCATTTCGCCTAAGCATCAGATTGCTGTCCCAAAGGCTTACCTGAATGTTAAAAAAAAAGAGTAGACTAAAACTAAAAAAATGTAGTAAACATAAATGTAGTCCGCGCTACTTTAAGAGATGTAATAGATCTTCCTGCATACGTAGCATCCACTACTGTGTATTAAACAGTCACATTTACCCCCCATGATATAACCATACCTTTTTCATGCCAATATCTCTTGACTTGCTCCTCAGCTTATTAACTTGAGATTCAGCTATTTCGGCCCGTTCTTCAGCGTCGTCCAGATCGTGTTGCTGTTTTCTGTACTTCGAAAGGTACAGATTGGCTTGAGCTTCCTGGTGAGAGAAAACAGTGCAGCTGATGCCTCCTGTCCACGTGAGACGAAGCTTTCCATTTCAGGTGGGATGGAGAGTGCTCAGCATGGCTAGGTGACAGCTGTATGGGAACCCCTTGCCTCCTGGAGAACTACGATTGTTGTTTTACAGAGTTGGTATTTCCAGTGGCACTTCCCATGTTAGGTGAATTGGGAGGTTCTCACATGCCTCCTGAGGCAGTAGGAGGAAAAGAGTCTTTCCTGTTCCTTCGCTTTCCCCCTTCCCTTGCCAATTATACTGCAATCTTAAGATAAAATTGAATACCTTTTCTTAAATATAATCCATACATATGCTACATATTTTATTTTCTATATATTATAAATACATTCACACGTACAGGGTCTATATGAATATAAATATGAATACACACACAAAATGTGTATTTGTACTAAAAGATTCTATGGATTAAAGATTGTGGGTTTAGGATAATAAATTTCTCAAAAGGACCCAAATAGTTACTTACAGCTTCCTCTGCCTGGTGCTTGTAGCTCTTCACTTTTAATTGTAGCTTGTCAATCAGATCCTGCATCCTGGCCAGATTCTTCTTATCTTCCTCTGACTGCATCAAAACACCATTAATTGGGCTGACAGTGTAAAAAGGCCTAAAGCATCTCCCACAATGAAATAGGTATGGCTGCCATATATATAATTTTAGAAACATATAGAAACATATTTGAACATATGTTCAAAATACAAACAAGCTGTATCGTGATCATCCTGAGTATAGATGAGAAAAATTTCTATATATTGATTGAAGATGTATGTAAGCCCGGAGGCTGAGAACTAAAAGAGGGTACCCTCCCCATTCATACGTATGTAAATATAGATACATATAAACAGAGATATATATGTGCACACACTTTCAGGGATATACACATACATACACACAGAGTTCCTCGCTCAAGGGTGAGGAGCAATCTTATTATTTAGTGCAGCAGATTTGTGGGCCGGCCTAAAAATATGTAATTTGTATATTGCAAATTCTGGTTTGGAGGAATTTTTGGTAAAAGGAGCCAGGTTTAAGCTGTCACAGTCCATAAGCAGAAGGACCAGTTAATTCTGCCTGCGCACTGTATTCTAAGAAAACAACCTTCAGCCTCTGCGTACAAAAGTCAGAGTAAAACAACAGGTAGGAGGCTAAATAATCTCCTAAAGCAGGTGGGTGGGATTATTTTAAGAATGCTGTTGGAAGCAAAAGGATCAGCGCTCTGTGCCGAAGACCTTTTTTCGGAAGGCAAGCAGCAGCCGTTAGCAAACCTGCGGGAGGCTCACGATGAGACCTTGCTGCTCAGCAATAGGTGACAGAGCCCTGGGACTGGGCAACCCTACACTGAGTGACGCATTAGAGCCAACTGAATCCTTCTGGCTCTTTTTAGCAACATCAGCGCAGCTGAGAGACAGCTGGGCTCTTTCTTCTCTTGCGGCGTGAGTAGTCGTCTAAGCCTGCTCCATATTAATACTCTGCTGAAACTGTCCAAATCCCAGCAACAGAGGCTTTCTAACGTTATTCACAATGAGTCAGGCAAGATGATGGTAGCCCTAGGGAGATGTTCCTCCTATCCTGAAAGCTTCTTACAACCAGAAAGCTCTGGGTAATGCCACCCTTCATCCTTCACTATTACTTGAGTTCTCAGTGTACCTGGTAAGTCAGCTCTTTTATGCGTCTCTCAAACTTGCGGGCTCCTTTTTGGGAATCTGAATTGCGACGGAGTTCAGCCTCAAGTTCATTCTCCAGCTCACGAACCTGAAAAAAGAAAAAACCTTTGCCATTATGCTATATATATATACACACATATAAAGCAGCAGGAAATTTAGTTGACAGTTCGAGAAATGCTCGTTTTCCCAGCATCTCCAGAGTGTCGAATTTCAGGAAGAGATCAGAATGTAACCTTTCCATTCTGCTTTTTCATAAATGTATTTAAGCTGCACCAGCAGTCAAAGGTGCAGACATACGCAAAGGCCAAAAAACTTTAACTGAAGCAAGCATTGCTGCGGCTTTTCCTGGTTTTAGATGTTGTGTCCTTTTTTGGGGTTGGTTTTGATGTATTTTTTTGTTTTAACCAAGGGCTTGGTCATCTGCTGTGCTACAACAGCTCATTGTAACTGGATGATGAAGGGGAAGCATGTCTCCAAGAACTACTCTGCATGTTGTGAAACAGAGGAAAGCATTCATAGTCTCCCTTATTGGCCTCCATGAATGTACCAGGCAGCGCTAGGGCATCTCCCTGGTCTCAGTTCTATAAGGCAGGAGATAGTGGTCCATAGTTTGATCACAAACTTACCCTGGATTCCAGTTTCTGGATCTGCTTCTTGCCACCTTTCAGGGCTATTTGTTCTGCTTCATCCAGTCGCTTCTGGAGATCTTTAATGGTTTGCTCCATGTTCTTCTTCATTCTCTCCAAGTGAGCACTAGTATCTTGCTCCTTTTTAAGCTCCTCAGCCATCATTGCTGCCTGCAAAACAACCACATTTTACAGCAGCTCTCTTATGCTACTAAATTACGTCTCAGAAGAAATGATGGGAGATTGATCTTGGATTATCCATTACTTGGATCATTCGCTGTACCCAGAGCTCCAGAGAATATCTTGTATGTGCGGAGTCCTTTGTTTTCCTCCATATACTAATGCTGGGATTTAATATTTCACCCCAGCTTTTTTTTTTTTTCCTTTCCTTTCAGTATCTGTGCGATACAATGTCCTCATTTATAAAGCCCACAGGTAAGCTTGTGCCATTCACTAGAGACATTTTACCAGGGACTTGTTCAAAATCTAATCTTGGTGTTTGGAGCTCTTGAAAGGCAGTAGATTAAAACATCTGGTGGACAAATTTCCCTGCAGAGCCATAGGCGAGAGCTGCCTGAGCAGCTGTAACAGCAGAGCAGTTTCTGCAGCCTGTGCTGGGATGGGAAGCTCAGTTTCAACATCCTACATAGTCCCTGGCCGTTCTGGTAAGACAGCTAACAGGCGTGCCAGTTAGCTCATTCCTGCTTCAGTGTTTTTCCCTGACACCAAGAGCTGTTTACAGATTTTGTACCCATCGCTGAGCAGTCATGGGAAGACAGCAGTCATTGCAATCCAGGCTGGAGCTGAACCTAGGACACTCAGCATCTTCTCGGTGGCAGGCGGGAGTAGTGCTGTCAGCTGAGACTCCGCAAAGACGTGGCACAGGAATAGCTTTGTCCAGGCACTCCAGACATGTAACTCACAGAAACCTGCAGTTTTAGCAGGTTTTAGCAGGTTCAGCTGATACATCAGCTGAACTCTGAAGACATGGATTTCTCCAGGTCTGTGGGAAATTAAACTATATCTGCCCAAATTGTGTCTTCCCTAGATGAAGAATGCACTCCATCCCTCCTCCTGGGATCTTGGGCTTCATGTTTTTCCAATAGACACCTAGTTTTAGAGTATCTCATTTGGGATTCAGTAGTTTTGTTTCTCACATCAGATTCTATGTACGTCAGGAGACCAGTTAGTGCTAGTTCAGTCTGAACTGGTTTAGCCTGTCCAGATTTACCCGATTGAAAGATTACATGACCCGAGACTTTGAGGATCAGTGGAAACTGCATTCCTGGGGCAAAACCAACCGAAACAAAACAACTAAACCCCAAACATGAGGAAGAAGTTCTTCCTTTCTTTCTACCTCTAGCCTGTTTTGTTTTGTAGTTTCTTCAGTTACCTTCAGATAACTGTGGAGTGCTTTGGGTGTGTGAGCTTTGCAACAAGCACAGAAATGGTGACCTGGGAATTACTTA
Organism: Alca torda; assembly: GCA_008658365.1. NCBI lineage: Eukaryota > Metazoa > Chordata > Aves > Charadriiformes > Alcidae > Alca > Alca torda. The sequence goes on from CM018076.1 coordinate 96,133,498, forward strand.
GGCAGTTGTCCCAAGGCATTGCAGTACTGAAAAGAAGGGAGCAAGGAACCAGCCTACTTACGTCTGTGATTGCTTTCTTGGCTTTTTCCTCTGCGTTCCGGCACTCCTGGATTGATTCCTCCACTTCATTCTGCATCTGGGAAATGTCACCCTCCAACTTCTTCTTTTGATTGATCAGACTTGTGTTCTTTAATTAAGTTTTCCCCAAAGAAACAGTGGAAAAGGAGGAAAAGTGATGATTAGAGACATAACTTCTCTAAATACCGTAGCACACCAAGGCTTACTGTTTTTTGCATCCTCTGGATGGCAGCAGTATTTAGGAAGGGAGACCCAGGTATGTGGTAAGGGCTGGCCTTTACTATGGAGCTTAGCTTCAGACTGAGGAAATATTGAAAATACTCTCAAAGCTGTAAATATTCAGCTTTTGATTCAGATAAAATAATAAGCCAGAGGCTGAAATAGAAGAATTAATAAGGCCGTTCATCTTGGAAAATTAACAGTCCACAATAGGTTATTCAGAGGTGATTAAAACAGAAGCCCCACATCATCAATGGGCTGGAGGAAACATTGCAAAACGTTGCCAGACTGTAGCACGTTTTGATTTCCTTCTGACCGTTATTTGTTGAAGAGAAGCTTCGGTTTTGCAGCAAAAGTGCTGATGTGTCAGGATATGCCCCTCCACGACCCTGCAAAAACTGCAGTGTCCATCGTGACAAAGTCCAAAGGCCTATCTTAATGAAGACCTGTGACATGGTAGAGAGCACCTTGCTGGGGGGTAGTTTCCTGCCCTGCACAATACACCTATTGTTAGAACCCGGCCTCTGCAGTTTTTATTGCTGGGTAACGTCAGCGCCCTGCACAAAAACATGACCCGCGTCACTTATCCAAAGAAATGCCTCACCTTCCCAGCCATGGCTTAACTAAAGCAGGAAACTAATTTTACAGCTCTTTCTGGAAACTGTTCAAAGCAGTTGGCTGAATCATCAATTCCAGCTAACTTGAAGGGAGTGAAGTGGCATATCTACGGAGTGACTTACTTCCTCATTTTCTCCCTTGAAGGAAGGCAAGGTGTATCTGCCTTATGATGGCCATGCAAAAACAGTGTCACTGCTTAATAGACAAGGCTCAGTTTAACTCAGTGAGGGAGAGAGCACAGAAAAAGCCAACCTGAGTGTGGAGCAGGTTGACACGTTCGGTGGCTTCCAGCAGTTCATGCTCTGCCAGCTTCCTCGCCCGTTCAGTCTGGTCCAGTAAAACTCTCAGCTCATCCAGCTCTGACTGGAGAAGGTTGTTCCTCCTGTCAGAGACCGCCAGCTGCTCCTTCAGATCTTCATTCAAGTGTCCCAAGTCATCCAGCTGCACCTGTAGCTCCTATAACACAACAGACGTTTGGGTTTTTCACCAGCGCAACTCCATTTCAAGCCGCTGTGCTTACGCAAGAGGACCCCAGACTGCAGAGGTTGCATGGGGCACACCTCAGGAATTCCATTGCTTCTTTACTGGAGAAAGGCTTCCTCCACACTGTAAGCTGAATCGCTTTGTGGTGTGTGGCGACACAGGGGAAGACCTGTGTGTTCAAATCTGTCAGAGCTCATGGTTTTGCCCAAGGCAGAACTGGCTGCTTAGCCATGGGAGAGGTGATGACTGAAGAGGTGCCTTAGCAAAGCACTAGTTTTTTTTTTTTTTTAAAGCTATTACAGCTGTTGAAGCAAACAACAAAGCTGTATATACACACACTCTGTACCCTGTGCTCCAGCCAACTGACTTGCTCTCCACTTTTAAAGGACTTGCAAGCTCACAAGAAAATCCCAGATTTTCAGTTCCTCATGCTGTAGCTTTCTGCCCCTTCCGGAGGCTGTAGCCAACAAGGGCTTTATGACTGGATCTCATCCAGCTTGTATACAAGTCTTGGAAGAAATCCATATTTCAGTATTCTCTTATGCCAGACGTGATCACTAAGGGATTTCCCTGCTCATCCTTGAGAGTAGCTTCTCTCTTAATTACCATCAACATTGCTGTTTTGCTCTGTGCTAATGAAACCCAGCCTGCACCTACCACTGGGTGCTTGTTACTGGCAGCTCTCAGAGTACCTTTATTTGTGTCTGCAAAGCACGCGTTGACTTTGTTGCTTCTGCAGCATGCCTGTTAGCATGGCTGAGCTGGATTTCCATCTCATTGAGGTCCCCTTCCATCTTCTTCTTCAGCCGAATGGCCTCATTTCTGCTCCGTGCTTCAGAATCAAGGGTGGACTGCAGTGAATCTATGGCGCGTTGCTGATTTCTCCTGAAAAGTACATGAAGGGTCAATGGACTCATTTTCTTTTCTGCACAGGAACATAGAAGTACGTGCAACAGCACTTAATTTTCTGAAAGTGTCTCATTTCCCCAAATAGTATATTTCTGAATGACACACATAGCACAGGTTTCTAGTGCCTCACTGGCATCTAACTGGCTGGTGTGCGTCACACCCTCAGTGAACTCCTGATCTGCAAGTACCGGTAGCATCCTTCTCCCGCATTTCCTTTGGCAATATTGGAGCAAGGAGTTCTCTTGGATCTCTTGCAAACTCAAGCAAGTACAGGTTGGAATCTAACAAGAAGCACTTCAAGCTTAGCAGTCACTCACCAGGATATTTACTGGATCATTTACTGGGGTGTTTTACAACTCAGCCTTTTTATGAAGGCACGAGTGGAGGGGATTAATCAAACTGAAGGGAGGCAGCTGCATTCTAAGCTAACTACTCTAGGTGCTCCTTATAGGAAATGGCATGTGTAAGCTACAATTTATTGTGTCTTAAAGTAGAGGTTGAAAAACATTTCTTATGCTAATTATAAGGGGAGTAAGTCAGGTATAGAAATCTGTGTTATGGACATCTAAAGTTAGAAGAGATTAAGTCCACCCAATTTACGGCATGGTCCCCCTGTGAAAGGCATCTTTAGTGTCAATTTAAAGATGGCAAAACAGATACAGACAGGTGCCTAATTTTCTTGACTATAATAGTCAAGTCCTACAATGAACAATTTGCTCTCTTTCAACCAGAAGGTAACTCAAAGCACAGAATATGACTCACACAAGGAAACATTTATCTCGCTGCTGGCCAAGTTTTGCTGAAAGCATAGGAGTTCTGGGAAATCACCGAGTCAACAGGGAAAACCTTGAGGGCCTTACTCCTTCAGCAAGATGCTGAACTGTGCCCTAGACTGCCAGGAACCACACAGCATGTCTGCTGAACAACTTAGCAGCAAAACACTCATAACAAAGCCGAGTCAGAAGGCATTGATTAGGATAGCCTGTCCTGAGATCTCTGTAATCCAGACATCTGCAGGGCATCAGAAGACAGTATCTGAAAGGGCTGAAACATTATTTGTTTGTGAAACAAATAACATATCAATCCTTGTATCTACACTGGCCAAGGTAAGCCTTGGACTTCGCCTTCCTTACGCTTTATCCTAGCAATAAACAATGATGCAGGTCTTGGATTAATAGCGCTGCAACACTGACTAATTCAAGACCGGAGTTTTCTGAAGAACTGCATACACGCATTGCTGAAAGTCTGGCCCAGTGTAGCATCATCTTAAGAGCATAATTTTTCAGACTAGAGTTTGTGCTGGGTGGCAGGGGAGAGACAAAAGACATCATCCTCCTGTCATCTAATTGCTTTCCATTTTTCCTGTTTATCCCTTTCACCTGCAAGCTCCTCTCCTTTCATAGTCATACTTTCTGTACCTCTGCAATTCTCACTGCTTACCCCAACGGTGTACACAAAATGGCAAGCTCCTCACATCCTCCCACAATCAGTGTAGCTATAGCTGCATAAATTAACTAAATGCAGAGGTAAAGATTGTCTGCAGATGACACAGGTTTGAGCACCGCTGAGGTAGTGCTGCTCATTTTGCCCGTGGTTCCCCTTGGGAGGCAGCCATCCTAGAGGATTAGGAGAAGGCAGCTCACTAGATACTGTAAACATACAGACTTGGTGCTCCTTGGTCTGCTGTGACTTTGGTTTTGCCAGTCAGTTGTGTTATGGCTGCTATGTGATATATATGATGGGCTTACACGTACGCTGGCAGAGGCTGAACTGACAGGACTATCTGAACTAAGAAACGCTAAGGTGGTAGGGCTACCCTTTGGCAAATAATCAGAGCTGTCTCGGTTTCTAGTACATACAGTATCTGCTTGTGCTGGCATAACTACCCATGGTGCATTTGACTGGCTTGGGTCTTGAGAATATTTCTGGTCTTTTGAGATTTTCCCCTTAAAAAAACATGCTGCTTCCTGCACAGTACCTTATATTTTCCATTTCTTCGTCCTTTTCTGTCAGTTTCCTTTCAAACTCTGCCTTAAGCTGAGAAAGTTCAAGCTGAAAACGAAGGGTCTTACTTTCTTCATGCTCCAAAGCTCCCTGAAATAGAAAGCACCAAGAGCTTGCTAGTCCAGCAGTCCCCATTTTTTTATTTTTTCAAACCACAAACTGCTGCACAAGGATGATCCCTTCACACTTCTCTTCCCATTCCAAATAGCACTGTTTCCTCCCTGCCTCTCCCTCTAGTCAAGGACAGGAGCGGCTTACATAGCAAAACAATGCATTTATTTGCCTCCTAATGCAACTTGGCAGCTGGAAAACTGAGCAGCAAGCTCCTCAGAGGACAAATTGTCAAACAGGCCACGTCTTACAAAAAAAATACCCTAGGCCCTGCCTGCGTGGTTTTGATACCAACAGACGTTCCTCGCTCCGCAGCCCTGGAAATTCACCCATTTCCAGACACCCTCTGGAAATTCACAGGCTTGTAAGGGATAGGCAAAAGCTAAAGCAAGATTGTTGTTGGGAGGGTGAAGGGGTCCGCACCTTCCCCAGCTCACAAAGATCTCTCCAAATCATGAAGTGTTGAAAGCCTCACAATTACTAGGCAAAATGACTTCCAGGAAAGAAATAACAGACTTCAGCTCTCTATGACAAAATGCAAAAATACTCCGTCCACTCTTTCCAATTAACATGAAGAGAAGTCTATGAAACAGGGGAGATTTGTTCCTATGTCTTTGTTCTTACGTTTCTCTTATATACGCAAGTCAAGAACTAAGCTGACAGTAGCCCATAGTGAAATAACAGGGCCTCTGACTTCCAGGTCTTGCATAAACCAGGCTCAGTGGCGTTCTGTCTCCTTGCTGCTCGCATCGAACAGGGAAGGAAAAACAGAATTGAACACCATATATTTTGGAAGTGCTCTCTGAAGGGTAGAATTGCACAGGCTTAGCTGTGCTTCCTGTGGGAGATGACGGAAACAGAATGGAGATTCTGAAGACAAAGCTGTACAAAATCCTTGCTAATCTCTGGCCATCATGCAGCAGCTACAGGTCAGCCGAACACACACTTCATGCCAAGAAGCCACAAGGTATAAATGGGCACAGCACACAGAAGTAGTGCGTCACCAGTCGAGACTGCTGGAGACCCAAATTCACAAGGAGGGGAGAAAATCTGCATTAAACCATTTCTTTCACAATTCAAATAAGATACATCACCACTTTACTTTCGTTAGTTCCTAATATCACTGAGCTTTAGGAAGCCATTCCACACAGTCCAGGAAAGTAAAGTGTGCCCCTTAGATGCCTCAAGCACCGATGTATTCTTTCTAGCAAGAGAAGTTTACTGACAGAGCATATAATCACTCTTCACGTCTCAGAGCTGTGGAAGGAAGGCATGCTCTTTCCTCTGCTCTGATCACGACACCTGTTTGTTTGGCCGTGAAATCCCTGCAAAGTATAAAGCATCCTGTAACACACAAAAGAAGTTGCACAGCATTTAAGGTATTAACGGATCCCTGTCACTGGGTGATGTTCGTTTTGGCGGATACTATCTGGAGTACAATCCAAAAGAAATGCAGCCTTCACTAAAAATCCCTTTCTATGTGCGGTGTTGCTTCTAGCCAGCAACGCCTACACCCCTTCTCAGCTCTGCAATGCACCAAGCTTTCAAAAAAACTGACAACCAAGCCCTTTAAGTGAATAACCAGGATTTCCAGTTGGCTTGTTCCATATTGTTGATTTGTTTCTGGAAGCTGGGATGAGGCATCCCTCTTTGGGAACATGCATACTTGTCACTGTAGAAATTAATGCAGTGATGCTAAATGTCTTTACCAAACTCCTATAGGGAGTGAAAGATTTTCTAAATGGCCTGTTTTCATTTGGTTTCTGAGACCGTTACCATGTTTTTTTAAGCAGGTTGCAGTATCCAACACAATATCTGAGACCTTATCAAATTTAAAGTCATCGGGAGGTTTGTTTTCTCTTATTCTCAAAAACAGGAGATGGTGAATTTGCTGTTGGAAACTAGACGCTAGAAATCCTTGATAATGCTCAGCATAATGCTCAGCACTTCCTGTTTCCCAAAAGGCTGAAATATTCTATGCTGAAGTGAGCAAGATCTGGATTTTCAGGAGGTGGGTAGAGATTTCTGAGCTTCCTGAAAGGTAAAAAATCAAACCCAACAATAAAAACCCCAAACCTACAAGGCGCCTCCTTTGAAAGGGCCTCCACTGAGACCTCACATCTCCAAAATTCACCAGTCACTCTTGAAAACACTGGTTAGCAAGGCTGGGGGAGCTGGGCGCAGAGAGCTGACAATTGACACGCTGGCTGTGTTGCTGAGAGGGTGAAAAGGGAAGGAGGTTAGAGACACCCTTTCCTCTTCCCTTGAGCTTTGTTTCCTTACCTCTGCTTCTTCTAGAGCCAGCTGAACTTCTGACTTCTCTTGTTCAACCTGTTTCTTGATTTTTTCTATTTCATGGAGGCTCTTGTTTCCTTCACTAATCTGATTGGTCAGATCAGAAATCTCCTCTGAAATAAAAAGGATGGGTGGATTTAGCAATCAGAGTGTCCCAAATATACTGCAATTCACAGACCAGGAGTACAGGACCCATGCCTCAAACTGCTACCTCAGGGGGTCGTCTGCACACAAGCGCTGCCTTACTTTCAATTACAGCAACTTTTTTTTTACCTGACACACTTTCTTGCAAATGCTTTTTGAAGTGGTCACAGCGGTTTAGTTTTTATCTGTGATCTGCAGGGTAGCAACACTGTGCTCTGCTTTGGGAGCTCTCTTGGCTTCATCCACTGCACCTTTGTCATCTTCCTTGTTCCTCTCCTGAGACTGGCACCTCTGCCAGTCTCCTTCATTGACAGGTGAGCAAAGGGAAGCCTGCTCTCCTCTGGCCATACCAATTTTTATGTTTAATACTTTCATTGCCAGCATCTGTCAGTGTCTCCAAACACATCAGAAAGCTAGTCTCAAGGATGAAATAAATGCCTTTCCCAACAGCCGTTACAGGGCACCTGCATCCCTCCAGCTGTCCACTGTTGCTGCTCTTGCACTGGATGCGGGGCCTGAATGAAGCCTACCTTGGAGGTTCTTGTTTTCCCGTTTCAGTGTCTCCAGATGGTCCAGCGTCTCCTCATAGGCGTTCTTCAGCTTAAAGAGCTCAGTGCTGAGGCCACGGGCCTCCTTCTGGGAAGCCTCTAGCTCAGCCTGTGACTCTTCGTACTTCTGCTTCCAGTCATTGATGATCTTGTCAAACCCACGCTGCTTCTTGTCCAGGGAGGCAGCTGCTGAGTTGGCCTTCTCCAGGTCAATCATCATGTCTTCCAGCTCGTTCTGCAGCCTGTGCTTTGTCTTTTCCAGAGAAGAGCACTTGGCATTGGCCGCCTCAATTGCTTCCTCAGCTTCTTGCAGGCGAGCGGCAAGCTTCTTCCTACCAGGTGGGAAGAGACAGTGAAGTGACCGAGTGCCACCGCTGCCGTGTTACCCAGAAAAACTGACACTAAAGCAGTACCCTCAATAAATCAGTTCTGAAAGGGAAAATTTGGGGGGGGGGGGGGGGGGATCAAGCCTCTAGAGAGAAGGGGCTATGATAAGGAAAAAAACAGCTTAAATTATGAATGCTGACATGTGACAGATAATTTTGTGCCTGCGTGCGTGTATGTGAATATTTGAAATTGAACTTTTGAACTCTCAAGCAGCAGCTTGCTACTTGCTCCCTGTAACCACTATGGGCTGGTTGTAAACTTTGATTAGACCTGGTCAAAATGAACGTGTTGTGTTCTTCCAATTAAGAGACACAAGGCAGAATCACCAATTAGGAGGCTGGTCATGCCTTGGGCTTTTGTTCATAGACTATTTAGATTGGGAAAACAAGGGGCTGGGAGTCCCAGCAAGAAGAGGTCCTGGAAAGAAAGGAGGGCTCAGAAAGAAGAAGGTGAAGATGCTAGACAGAGAAAATATACTGGAAGTGAGGGAAGATCCTGCAGATCAGAGATGCACAGAGGCAGATGCTGGAGATGCTCAGAGACCTTGCCAATAACGCCTGAGAGTCGTACATGGGAGCAGCTGCACAGCACGAGCCAACATGACTTTCTGCCTTACCTTCCCAGGGCAGCCATCATCTCCCTGCTGGGAAGGGAAGTCAAGACCTAGGGAATGAAGCACTGGGCTAGGGCAAAGCAATGTGTGAGATAACCAAGGAGGGTAATCCAGTCTTGTTAGTTCTTAAACCCCAGTATCCACATCCATGGACAAGGACTCAACAGAAACATTGACCTGCTCAAGCAATGAAAAGAACAGAAGAAGGACACCCACAAATGACAGCAATGAGCCAGAGGGATTTTTTCCAATCAGATTGCCCTATTTCCTCAGCGCTATAACAAGTCACAGGAGCACAGTCCTGCCAGCCAAGGGCATGAAGCCCACGTAACCCACTTACTTGGCATCTTCCAGCTCCTCAGTTCTCTGAATGGCATCAGTCTCATACTTTGTCCTCCACTGTGCCACTTCTGCATTTCCCTTGGAGAGAGCCCGCTGCAGCTCTGCCTTGGCTTCTTGCTCCTCCTCATACTGCTCCCGCAAGAGATCACAGTCATGCCTGGCTGCTTGCAGGGCATGAGCCAGGGCATTTTTGGACTGCAGGGATAGAAAAGCCACAGCATTGTAGGGTTACTTACAGTAAAACCCAAACAAACAGCTCCTAAAAATTCAAATAGAGGCTTAAGTCTTTTTTCCTTATTTCCTCTGGCCTTGACAATCCAGGTGAAGTGAGGTAAGAAGTGTTTGAAGTCATCCCTAACTGGTGACATGCTGAGGAGCTATAAAGACTGAAGATAATCTAACACCTTTGGAGAAGCATCAAAGCTTTTAAGACGCAAGATCGGAGATTTTGGCCATCCTACTGGGTATGTTTTATTTAACAATTATGGATGCTGGTTATTTTCCCAAACTCTTTTCCTGTGACTTGTCTCAGTCAGGGGCAGGAACCTATATCCATTCAATTACCAGGAAGCATTCTCACTCCTATGTCTCATTTCTTTTATCCAGCCTTTTATCCAGGCTACAAGTGAACACAAACAGTTGTCCCCATTCCATCTGGGACACAGTCAAAGCATTACCTTGGTTTCCTCTTCTAGCTGTCTCCTAAGTTCCTCAATCTGTTGTGTAAAAGATGTTTTTCCCCGGGACAGCTGACTTATCAGTGACTCCTTCTCTTCAAGTTGTCTTACAAATTCACCTGTCACAGGATTTAACCAAAAAAAAGTAAGATGATGAAATGACAAAGTCCCAGCCAAAATCAGTCTCACTTGTCCAATTCTGCTGAGGAAAAGAAATAACAGTGATTGCGGCTGACCTTTTGTGAAGCTTCTTCCAAAATTGTAACCATTAGACATTTCACTAGGATAGTTTCTCTTAGGGTTTTGTCTGTTTGTTTAAGGGTTTTTTTTGTGGGTTTTGTTGTTTTGTTGTTTTTTTGTTTTGGTGGTTTTGGTTTTGTTTTTTTTTTTTTTTACATTTTTTGTACTGCCAATACCTTGATTTGTTAATTTTAGTTCAGCTCATGGATCAGACTAGGCTGATGCTTAATTTCATGTGCAGTTGTAGCTGGTTTAGCTGGTTTTCTTTATACTTTTCTTCATTACTTTACAGTTTCAGAGGGCTGTGTACAGAAAGGAAGGATACATAAAGAAAAATTCATTTATCACAAGAAGGGCGCCACTGCGGGGTGGAAACTGCAGCCTTATAGGAGTACATAGAACTAAGAAGAAAACACACGGGAAATGAAATGTATGCCTGTCTTTGAAAATACACAAAACAGTGGTATCTGATGAGGATGCAGACATTAAATAGTACTACTCTGGCTAAAACCGTAGCAAGGACTTAGAGAATATGTGGCATTTTTAGTTGGATATGAGTATCTTTTAGAGTGCAAGGCCCAAGGTCACACTGAGGAAGATGGTATCCACACAGACAGCAGCAGTATGCCAACTCCTTCATCTTCACTCTGGCATTGCAAGATAGATGTACATGTCCTTGTTCCTGAAGCTGGGTACCCAGCCAGCACATCCATTTCAGCTCATGAGATGGAATCACAGTATGCTGGTAAATACGGTTATGGGGTTTGTTTTAAAAGCCAGTCGAAGGCAAGGTTGTACAAATATTGAAGACAGGAAAGTCAAAAGACCCAAAGCCACTGCTTCTTTGAGCAATCCTAAGCCAGCCACCTTCAAGCAGACGCCATTGCACAATACATCTCACTGACATAATGCTGAGACACACTTGACAGACTGTTTCCCAGTAACTTATTTTAGGCTGAACACGCACATACCATTCTCGCTCTGGAGTTTTGTCTTCTGAGTAGTGAGGTCATTCATGAGGCGAGTCATTTCCTCCAGTTTAGTTTTTGTCTCATTCAGATGGTCTTCATAAGTGCGACAAAGTTTCTCTGCATTTGCCTAACAGGAAATCAGGAGACAAGACATACAAAGCTATAGCCCACAGGCAACCATTTGGAAGCAGTAGCCTTCAAAATGTGTCCTTTTTTTGTTTGGCTTTCAGGGAAATGGCAGATAGCAAAGACACATAGGGAATAGGAGCCCTGTGTTTACAGTCCCAGGCCTGGGATCTTCCCATCAGACCACCTTCCCCATTTGTTTTCCCTGAACTGTGTTGAGAACTGAAGCACCAGCATAAAAAAAACTCTGTGAGAACTTCAAAAGCAATCACATGCCTATGAAGTTCAGGCATAAGCCTCCTCATAATTGCTAGATGGAAAAATCACCTCCAATGAAAATTGCTTTACTGATTCTGCTTTAATTGCCATTTATCATAAACTGAGTTTGACAACAGCTTTCTAACTCTCAGAATACTGACATTTATTTTCTTCACTTGCACTGAAATAACTCCCTAGAGTGCTCTGAAAGCTACCAAGATTATCTACTCGAGAAGAAAATCTACAATTGAGCCATAGGAAGTAAAAACACACGTGATGGTCGTGCAAGCCTTTGCTTAGTACTCCTTGCTAACATGGGTGAAAACTGAATCAAGGGCAGGATCCGAGAGGACTCCGCTTAGGATAGGAGATATCCAGCCTTGGATGCCATCACCCCAGTCATCACCAGCTTGGGGGAGCACAATTTAAGTGACACAGTTTTATGCTCTGAGATGTACGGATAAACGATATGCCTGCGACTGGGGATGCACTATGTGTTTTAGATAGGCCATCTTAATTGCTCCAGGTAAGAACTGTTATACCACCAGCTGGGGAAGGGGGGACACTGTGCATATTAAGCACCCTCAGATTGCAAGACACCACCTTCTAAAACATTTCAGCCCTACCAGGTGTCCTGGAAAACCATCAGACCAGCCTTAGCTACACATGACTTTTGAGGGTTTAGGAAGCCTCCAGGACCCTTACTTTTCCCTTGACCATCTGCTCCATGTTGGATGACAGATCATCCACTTCCATCTTCAGCTCGCTTTTCTCCTTTTCCAGTTTCTGCTTGACCCGCTGCAGGTTGTCCAGTTGCTCCCCCATCTCAGCCACACTGTCTGCATGCTTCTTCCTCAGGGTGGCAGCTGTGGCTTCATAGTGCAGTGTGGCCTCCTCAAGGTCCCGCCGCAGCTTCAGGAACTCTGCCTCACGTTTCTTGTTCATCTCCAGCTGGGCAGCTGTGGCTCCCCCAGCCTCCTCAAGTCGCTCGCTTAATTCCTCCAGCTCTCGGGACAAATCTGATCTCTGCTTTTCCACCTTGGCTCGAGCAGCTCTTTCTGCTTCCAGCTCCTCTTCCAGTTCTTCTATACGAGCCTACCAAAGAGACATTAATACCTTTGGGTCAATTTCATGATGATTCCCATTGGAATACCTTGAAGCACCTTACAAATTGTTAAACCCTCTGCCAGCCCACACTTTCCAACACAGGTGAAAAGACAGAAGCTTGGCCATTTGTGCCAATAAATCAGATCTTGAGCTAGAGTAAGAATGATGAGTCACATCCTTCTCACAGTAGATTGCTCTCCAAGTTTGAGTTTGAGACATTTAGGTCAAGTGCATTGACCTTATACTCAAGTACTTGACATTCAGTTGAAGTACATGAGAGAAGAGGATTTGCAGCAACGAATTGTCATTGAAGGGGACGGACTCTTTGTTCCCATTTTAAGAGCTCTGTGACTGAAGCAACCTCTCCCTAGGAGCGTTAAGACAGGATTTTCAAATATACAAAAATGCATAGAATTGAATTAATAATGAATATTCATTGGGAGCAGTCTTTTTTATGAAACAGTTATTTTGACTGATCTACACTTCACATACAAGTTATCCAGATGTTCTTTATTTACAAAAAAGCAGAGCTGATATTTTGGGTTAAGACATTTTTGTTTTGACTATGCTGACTTTCTTTGGCCTTTTCATTTCTGTTGAAAATTTCCTGTGCATTTGAGCCCTTCCCCTAAATTGCAAATGCATGCTTACCACTGCTGAACTGCTCCCCAGCAACTGCCCTCAGCTCCATGGTTAGAAACAATCTTATTTGCTTAAAACAAAACACCAAAGCCTTTCTGCCTTGCCTCAAGCCACTAGCATTCTGTGGTCATATGTCCTGATACCGGGAAGGAACCAATATAGAACAAGCATCCTGAGGGGAAAAGGGATCAGTCTGGGAAGCTACAGAGTTGCACCACTTTGGGTCTCAAATCTGAGCTGCTCATCCTAAGATACATGAGAAAGAAGCAAGCTGACCTGAAGCTCCTTGATCTTCTTCTGCAGCTGCATCACTATAGCTTGTTCATCTTCTATCTTGGAATTCAGCTGGCTCATTTCAAATTCTTTCCTGCCACAGAAAAAAAAAGTCACAATTTTGCCTGTAGCTTCAAGTTAGGCTTTTGCAAAATGTAAAGAGTTGTTCAATAAAACATCTAACATATCTAAAAATGAAAGCAATCCTTGTGTATTGCTATTTGCATGAAAACACATCTTCCTCTGAGCAGTGGTTTCCAAGTCAAGACTCTGCATGCATTTGTGCAATTATATTTCTGGTTCTTTGTGTCAAACAAAAGTAACATTATTTTCAGACTCAATGGAAAAATATATTTAACAGAGTAAGGTCTTTCAATAATACTGACATAGCTAGTTAGGGTGAATAACTTTTTAGAGACAACCTTCAGCTTTCTCCTCTAAGTAATGAAAAACATAAATAACTTTTTTTTTTTTTTTAATGCTGGAAAGTGTAATGAATTCTAATGTTTCAGGTATACTATGCCCAAGTAAGAGTGATTTTCCCTCCGTCCTTGGCTACACACTCTCTCTCTCCTCATGGAATTTCCTTTTAGCCACCATCAGAGCAGGATAACACACCTGAAGGCTCTGAAATGACAGTGGTAACTCTGCTGCTTTATTTTGTACAACAGAATCAGGCTCTTACTTTTTTAGCTTTTCTTCCATCTGCAGCTTATCATTCTCCAAGTCCATGACGCTCTCTTGGGTCAGCTTCAAATCCCCTTCCAGTTTGCGTTTTGCCCTTTCCAGATCCATCCTCACTTTCTTCTCTTGTTCAAGTGAACCCTCAAGCTTTAGGAACAAAGTCACTTATTAAATATATTGAACACAGGTGGTTTACAACATGTATGTTGTAGATGTATGCTGCACAACAGGTGTATGCTGAGCCCAGTTTTGTGCTGAGCTCTACCAAGTTGCGAAGCAGAAGTACTTAAGTACAAGCATCCTATTTTACATTTTTTGTTTTCTAGCAGCTAGTGGGCATATGGTCTAAAGAAATAAAACATAAGGGTTAGTCCATGCTTTACATTTGTGGAATCATTACAGTTCTCTTAATGGCAAAGTTCTTTTTGACTTCATGCCAGTTACCCTGCAAATGCAAACAGAGTGGATTTTCCGTTGTTAGCGCAATCCTTTCGAAGGCTGAACTACACAGAGAAGTTTTTATAGCATTCTTGTAATTATACCTTTTACAGACAGTACAAGGACTGTATTTCTAAATCCGTGATCATTTCTAAAAGGACAGGAATACATTTCAAAGCTTTGCAGCATTTCAGACTCATGAAAACTGTAAGTGGTGGACAAATAACCCTGGGGAAACACGAAGGCAGAGCCAGCTTACATCATCCACTTGCTGTTCCAGTTTCACTTTAGCTTTGCTCAATGTGTTGACCTTGTCCTCCTCTGCTTGTAGGTCATCCAGAACTTGCTGATGAGCTTCCTGCAAGGACTTTTTCTCCTTAGTGAGTTTGCTGATATTCTCATCCAGAGTCGCCATTTCTTCTGTCAGATTTTTGACCTGCATGAGAAAAGAGGAAGTATTTATAAGACTTTGAAGCAAGGGTTTATCATAACCTGTCTCAAATGACTACCTGTACTGAACTTGTATGCAGGAAGACAATGGAAAGAAAGGGATCTCTCCCCTCCCCCAGCCCCGTGAGGCTCTTGGAGTGAAATTGCCATCAAGGGAGCCAATATGTGCCCATTCTTGTTGTGGGTTTAGTACATTCTTTCAAGTGTAGTAAATGCAAGTGTCACTCCCATTGTGGTGGACTCCAGCTTCTGATTCTCTCTGGGAGAAGTAGGAGACAAGCTTTACATTTACAGGCTCTAAGAATAAGAGCTGAAAGAACGCATGGTTACAGTAGAAAATTGTTTATTTAAAAATGCCCAAACTAGACATAATTCTTTAGCTGAAGTGCAGCAAAACTCACTTCAGAAAAAGGGAAACATGCTCAAAGTTAACACTTTTTCCCTCATAAGGTCAAATAACTCTGTATATACTGATCCTTCAGTGTGGCCTGTGTAACAGACAGTGTAAAACCATCAGAAGACCAGTAGCTCTTGTCATAACGGTAATCCACGTTCAACCTCTTTTGGTGAAGTTCTAAAGGTACCTTGTTTTCAGTAGCATGCTTCTCTTTCTCTACTTTTGCGAGTGTTATTTCAAGATCATCAATATCCTTCTTGAGCTCAGAGCATTCATCTTCCAATTTTCTTTTCTTAGAAGTCAGCTCAGAATTCATCTCTTCCTCATCCTCAACCCGCTCCGTCAGTTCTTTGACTTTGGCCTCCAGCTGAATCTTGGATTTAATCAACAAGTCGCACCGTTCCTCGGCATCTGCCAGAGTGTCTTGCTCCTGGTGTGGCACAAGGAAGAGGACAGCAATGACTGCCTGGCCTTTTTTCTTCCTCACTTGTCCCCTATCCTCTAAGTGATCAGAGAGCCTGGTCAAACACTACAGAGCAGCATAAGGAAATTTTCTTACTCCTGATTTCAGAAGACAAGACCGACAAGTAATTAACGGACCAGGATGAGACAGTGGTGAGCATGACTAGTCACATATAAGACTACTTCCATATCTAACTGTCACGGATGTTGCCTTGGACAGAACCTAGCAATTTGCATTGCTAGCCCATCTGGTTATATGCTAGAACATGAGAATTTCTATCCACTCTAATTTTGTGCAAGACTCTGACAAGACCATCAGCTTATTCTAACTAAATTGCACTAGCACTTTGATCTGTTAGCCTTTGAGTTTCAAAGAAAATCTAATAAATATATGAATATATGTGTCTACTCACAGCTTGGAGCTGGAGAAGTAAATCATTTTTTTCCTGAACTAGAGAGACTTGCTTTTCTTCAAGTTCTTTTCTCCTGGCTTCAGATTTTTCCAGGGCCTCCTTCAGTTTCAGGAACTCCTCCTTCATATTGGCCATCTCCTTTTCAGTTTCTGCAGACTTCAGAAGAGGTTTGATCTTAAAGAAAAGCTTCATCCAGGGCCAGTTCTTCACAGCCATAAAAGCACGGATGTTCCACTGAATTACAAGAAGGGCATCCCTAGTGTAAGGAGAAAACAAACAAAATTCTCTAAAGCTTAGCCTGATTTGAGAAAGTCAGAATTCTTTTCATTCTCAGTCAGTTTTATGGTTTTGTTCTCAGTAATATTAGGAACTTGTACTAGGTTCCAAGATATACAAGAAACTTCCTCCATATCTCTTGATTTTCAAAGACATGAAAAATTTCCAAATCTGATTTTTACCAGAGCTGCAGGCAACTAAGATACAGTTGCTATTACTTTTATCATACACCCGTTTTAAACCTTTAATTTAGGGTTAGCTATAGCCTTAGGGAATGTAATAATGGCTCTATTCAACATATAATGAAATGGTAATGACTATTATCCACTAAAATTTAAGGGGATGCCTTCATACCTGCGTTCCACTATCTTCTGAAACTCAATCCGCATCAGTCTGCCACGTGCTCTTGCCTGGATCATTGTTAAGATTTTCGCAAGTCTCTCATCCCTCATTTCTTCTAGATGGCCCAAGAGACCAGCCTTGAAGAACACCTGCAACATGCACAGATGTCATTTCACCATACCAAATGATTTAATTCCAGTTACACAGACCTTACTGACATCGTTCAGAAGGATGGTATTTTGATTGACACATTATAAAGTAAAAATGTATAGAGGGACAAATACTACTTGCATCAGGGACTGCACTGTACAGTTCCAATTTTTTAAAACGGTGTCTCATTCCTCCAGTTTTGAATAGGCCAAACTATTTTATTGCCACAGTACTTTTCAACTGTGGCAGGGTTCAAACCAGGTCAACTGAACCACAGCTTACAGCTCCCAGAGATCCCTGCTGATGGGATCATGTCATAATTGCACATGGCCTCATTTCAAAAGCTGCAGCTGATCTTGTGGTCCACACATGTTTGAGTGTACCTATATTATATTAAATAAGCTATTGCTTTACTGGGGGGCATAGAGCATCAGCTACTGGTGTGTCTGCTTGTAGTGTTGCTGTAATAAAAGCTTTGTGCGAGCTTGAGCCAGAGAAACAAAATTCCTCCAGCACAGCTTAAAAATCAATATCACTTTGCTGTTATATCACTGGTTCCTTGTATTATTAACTCTTCACTAATTGCTACCACCAGAAATTGCATAGTGTCCTGTTCTGAAAATCAGATATTAGGTCCAACACTTTTCTGTTTACATAAGCAGTGATAGGCTTTTCTGGCTACCTTGGTGTGTCCGAAACGATATTGGTTATGGTCAACATCTAAAGATGCCAGCAGTTTTTCAGCAGCTTTTCTGCTATCCACAAATGTATCCTCTGGGATCGCGCCTGGATTCAGAATGCGGTACCTGTTAATAACAGATGAGCAATGAGTAAAATTGACCTAGATTCTGTCTTTTTTTTTTTTCCCCCCTCTTCCCCCAAAACTTAAAGAAACTAAAATAAAAAATCATCTAGGATAACTTCCTACTTTGCATCTACACAGACACAAATGAGAGCAGAATTCTGCCTTCCATGTTCAGGCAAACTGAATAGAAAATAAACTTGAACGGAATAAAATACCTCAAATATTAAATTGAGAAGACATGCTTTGCTTATTTTGACTGATGGTTTAGGACAGGAGACAACACAGCTCTGCATTACCTTTGTTTAAAGTCAGCATAAAGCACCCTGTTTGGGAAACCCTTACGGCAAATGCGGATGCCTTCCAGGACACCATTACAGCGGAGCTGATGCAAGACAAGGAAAGCATCCATTTCACCTACAGGCAAAAAACAGGCTAAATTAAAAGAAGCTTCTCCATAGGGCTTAATCTTCATTTCACCAAGGAAATTGGAAAATGGGAGGGGTTATCTACTGGAAGAGCCACACCATCGGATAAGGTGAAGAACACAGACAGTATTTAAGTACAATCTGGTGACTTGGAAGTACGTGTTGGAGTGACATTGTTCAAATATACTAGAATTTTAAGACTGTTGTGTCTTCCATACCTGGAGTTTTTGATTCATTGGGGATGATGCATCGCACAAAGTGAGGGGCTGTAGATCTTAGGTTAGTCATCAGCTTATTTAAATTTTCCTAGAACAGACATATTAAAAACACCATTAGCTTTAGAGGTTAAGTGGAATTCCCACCACTTATTTCTTTGGTTTGGCGGTTGTTAAATTTATTAAGGTCATCTCTCTAAATGGTCTCCAACAAAATTATAAGCTTACCAAATTCATTACAGGGAAATGTGTTCAAATAAACCAAAGTACAAATAAACTTTATTATAGGAATCCACATCAGTTTTAGCAAAGTCTTAAGAAGGCACATGTTTTACTTACAACCCCAGAAATGTCAGAAATAAGATGAACAGCAAGCAAGGTGCAGTATCATCCTGTGGAGCATTTCTGTAAAGCCAACTGCATTTTTACCTAGTCACTTCCCCGCTCAGAGAGAATAGTTCACCTTTCCCACTTGTTCCTCATAAAAGCTAGGCTTTTGTCCTCCTGGCCAAACGTTTTCCCTTTATTGATCTTAATCAGACATCTCCCAGGCAGGCAGCAAGCTAGCTCGGAAGAAGCCAACCATTCAGCGCCTACCAGTGATCACCAAGCTCTGCATAAAGTGTTTTGTCTAGTAAGCAGAAAACGGAGACCATTAGAGGTGGAATATAATGTCATCAGCACAACTGTTCAAACTGAAAATTTCTCATATGCCAGTCAGGACGATAAGTGAGACAACCCAAGCTAGGTACTTAATGACTCCTTGCGTGCTGGAAAGTGGGCTTCTATTTGTGTATTATTAAATTACTGTCTGAGTGATCCTTCAGCTATCTTTACACTTCTTCAGCTGGTAAGATACAGCTCTTCATTTCCTGTGACTTCCTTTCATGAGGAATACCTCCAAACAAGATAAAATTACATGACTCGTGGCAGATAACTACTTCCTTCCCTACCTGAGCTTTACCTACGTTACAGCTTCCTCAATGTTACCCAGAAGAAATTTTACTAATGGTAAATTACAGGTCTCATTTTTCCCCAGGGATGATCCTAGTAACAGCTTCCACCAGGGGCACACACCAGTCCCAGTAGAAGGGAATTACTTGGGAAAAAAGAGGCTTATATGACACTCCATTGGACAACTTTTGTTTTCCATGGCTGCTCTAGCCCTAGGATCCAATTACAAACAGTAATCAGATAGGGACTAGCAAATTACTTGTAATCAGTTCCTATTCCACAGACACGAATGAAGCACTAAGACACAAAATAAGTGATAAAGGTTGTTCACAAGATTTTGTGATACTTTCTGAAGTAGAATAGAAAACATGTCATCTCCTGCATGTTCAAAGAAGATAAAACGGAGCAGCCCCTCACACACGTGGTTTTAATAACAATATATTCACTTAGCCAAAGGCAATAACCCAAGCCTAGAATCAAATTCTGATGCTGGATTTCAATTTTTTTTGTCCAATCAATCAAATTAACATTCCTCTTCAATGTATTGTCTTAACTCAAACCATCAGGTGGGGAGAGGTAAACAAACCTTGTGCAATGAGGACACCGTTTGAAAAGAAGCACCTTTCTTGCGTTTCTTTTCTCCACCCTGGTCAGCTAAGGAAAAAAAAAAAAAAAATCACAATCTGTAGCTCAGTGAGGGGTGCAGACAGTGTGTGGGAGACAGACAAACCGTTTCAATAGTACAGCTTCCTTTGAATGAAAGGCATAGCTCATGACTTGGTGGCTCTGATTGCTCAAATATTACACAAAACATTCTGAACATCAAGTGTGATATATCACAAGTTTGCAGCTCTCTGTCCATACTTAGGATTTTTGTCAAAGACACTGTAAGCTTTCTGGGTTGCATTTGCATTTCAGATCTACACAGCATCACTTGTTATGCAGAAAGTCCATAAATATGAATAAGGCAAAAATAACTTTTAACAAAATAGAGTCACTTGTAGTTCATTAAAAAGCCTATAGTGTGAGACGATGATGAAAAGTAAAGCTTAGGGAAAATTTATACTTTACATTGTACTGTATAGACATTGATTCTTGTGTCTGCTATGCAGTCACTGAACTTGTGTGAGTAATAGAATAGAGGGAAATGAATATTTATTTTGTAATTTTAGATATAGTAGCTTTGCATCCCCTGAATCTTGCTTAAAGCTTCAGAGTCAAAATCACTCAGATCTGCCAAAGGAATGCTAGTTTCTGACATGACCTTTATGAAGTTTCACAGGAGCCAAACGTGACCTAAAAACGTACGACAATTGCTGCAGCTTTCTAAGCACTGGACCATTAGATCATTCCCAGGAGGTCTGGCATTCTGTCACCTGTCAACAACAGTCAACATAAAAGGAGAAGTAAAGAGTGCAATGTGCTTGATGCAATTATCCACAGCGTTTCCCCCTTTTGAAAGGGACACTGCCAAGATGGGAAGGAGCTAATCCAGACAGGCTGTTCTTTTCTCCTGACACTGAGGAAAAGCAAGGTAGGATTCTGACTGACAGGAATATCCACAGGCAAATAGGCAGTTGGTAACTTGCAAGAATTTGCTAGTGGCAGGTTTTTTATTATTTATATTCAGCTCCGTCTCCTATTCACATTATGAAGTCTGCAGCCTGCTTGTTTCCTCAGAAAGCGTCTTATGATTCATGACAACCACATCTATAGAAACGAGGTTACTAATAAATAGGCTGTAAGTGATTGCAACTTCAGGACATAAGAGCTACATTTCTGTAATGAATGCCAGTCTTATTTACTTAAGATCAATTTTCTGGATGCTTGCTAGTTGCCTTCTCACAAATAAAACAGTTACGTGTAATGCGTACAGTTTAAATACATTCTCAGGCATACATCAGTCTTCTTAAACAAACAAACAAAGAAAAAAACAACAGAAGAAAAAAGGAAGATGTATTGGCAAAATCATCTACTTTGGCCAATGTGGAATGGTGTTCAGGTACCTTCAGTGTCTACTTGCCACCAATCCAACAAAATATTCCCAAACTCTCCTTTAAACTTCTTATTTAATTCAGGGTGGCTAGCAAGGAGGACTACAGCGTGGGAAACAAGAGCTGTTCCTGTTCATAGGTATTTACGTACGATATTTTTTGTGCAACACTTGTCTGCATATCTGAACACTTACATGCTCAACCTCCCACTGGAGTGTTCACAACACACAGATTTCCTTGCCAAAATTGCTCAGAGGTATTACGCATTCAAACTAGCTGAGTTAATGGCCTCCTTGTATAATTGTCAAACTCCTACAGATGCTGTGCACATCTAAATAATTAGTCACTGCCTCATTTAGCATTGAGTCGATTGCAGTTGAGAGAATTGTTTTGTTTCTGAAATTCATTTTCAAGCACACATCCCAGAAATGAAAGAAAACCCATGTGAGCTGATTCTGCTTACCGCTGTCAGCACCAACGTAGCTTTCAAACAAGCTTGCCAGGAGTTTGTTGGAGGATTTTTGGAAAATACCTACTACTGTTTCATTAAGCGGGTCTTTGTTCTTCTCAAGCCACCCAATGATGTTATAGGGAACCTACAGCAAGACATTGAAAACAAACAAGAGGTTGCAAACATTCCCCTTCAGAGCAGCCAGTAGTCCTTTATGGTGTGGCTTGAAGCCAACGACCTTTTATGAAGCGCTGCTCTCAGAGCAGTACCAGCCACCCAGTTTTTCATCACTTCCCCTCCAATTCTCTGCTTCCTAATTCCCAAGCCTCTCTTCCTATTAATTACCATCTGAATCCTGCACACCCCTTCCAAACCATCTGGTTCCTACATCTTCTCATGGACTCCATCCGGTTGGCTGAAGAGATACCAGAGGTCATCAGTGTCCAAGGAGCCCTACTAATAAGTCCTGAATTATGAAATGAACAAGTAATAATTTCACTTCACAACATGCTACGCAGCATGCTACGCTGGAATAATCAGATTTTCTGACAGAAATTTAATGATTAAAAATCTAACTCCTGGACTTTGCCACAGCTGTTTAGTGGGAAAATATGTTCCATTATTAATAACACAAGGGGACAGACATTCTAATTTTCTTTCCCGAATACATTAACAACTACAGATGAAGAGCAAGATGGGCATTATTTATCTTAATAAATACAAAATTAGCTGAATGTTCAATTATAATTTGAAATTAGCAGCATCAGGTAGGTTCCAGCTCTGCTGGGCTGAGGCTCCATATCAACTCTAGTTTGATAAAAGAAATTCCTGTGTCCCTCTCAAATTCTTTTTCCCCATCTAATCTGAAAACAGAGCTTTGAAACTGGGCAAGTTTTGTCTCAGGTATCACAGTACTGGATTGTATTCCCATTCAGCCCATCATCAACGGACCTGTTAACTAAACCTTCACAGGAGAATTAACCACATTTCCCTTGGCTACCTTGACACACTGCACTGGTCCTAACATGAGTAAAAAGTGATGTCAAATCTTTTCAAATCTTTTTTTTTCTTTTTTTTTTTTTTTTAAAAAAAAAACATCCCTGAAAGTTAGGCAGAAATTACTCAGTTCATTTGTACAGAGAACCAAGATGGAAACTTAGATGTTGCTGCTGCTGTTTAATCCCTAGTCTGAATCTGATTATAAGAAAAGTTATACAGGCAAGGCTTATTTTCAGCAAAATCACTATTAACCTTGCCTAGCTTGTTTCATTTTATTTGTGTATCCAAGGACCAGATGTCCTGGAGTCTGGTGGCACCTTACTGTGTTGCAACACTTGTGCAGAGAGAGTAGATACCTGCTTTTGCTCCTCACTGTTCTTTTCTTCCCCTCTTCATCCTTCCTGCCCTCCCCTGTTGTACGCTATGGGAGACCTCTAACACAAAATCTACCCGCCAGCAGAGGAACTTACTGCACCAGCATAATGAAGAAGTTCAAAGTGAGCTTCATATTTCCTTTTCTTATCAGGCCTGGGCTTCTGCAAGTTAGGCGACTTGCCAAGATGATTGTCGTAGAGTTTGGCTTTGAATGTCATATCTGTAGCTTTTGGGAACATACATTCCTCTTCAAGGATAGACAGGATTCCCAACGGCTGTGGATTTAAGAACATCTTTGTTGGAAAATGCTTAGGCTGCCTGATTTCGGTAGCTGTACAGCCTTAAAGTTTCATCTGATGGAATTTTAAGCCTGCAGAATTTCTTCTCATCCTGAGGAAGAAGCCTTTGACTATTCTGTTAAAATAGTAACCACACCTTTGACCATTCAGTATGTCACTTCTGCCTTAGAAGGCTTTATGATGGCTTCCAGAAAAGGTTTGATTTACCTTTCAAGGCAGTTGGACCAACTAGTATTTTACTATTTGTGTCTCAGGAAAAGATGAACTAACTTCCTAGCACTGGACGGATTGTTTGAGGGACTAGGATCATGTGCAGATATCCTAACCCTGGAGAAGAAACTGATCGAGAAGAGCACTTAACAGTCTTTCTACTCCAGTTGTTCCAAATGTCCTGCTAATGTAAGACACAAAATTTCATTGTTCCTTACACATAAGCAGGGTTAGATGCCATGCCATAAAAGATGGCAAAAAGATACAGCAAGGGACAGCTGTCCCCACCAAGACCACATTATACTCACAAAGAAGAGAAAAGGAAAGGCATATCTCATGCTGGGGAAGTGGTGAGAGGGAAGCAATAGTTTCAGGCCAGGAAGAGCATGAAAGACTTTGTACATCAAAGTGTAATGTAAGAAACAGGAGCCTCACAGGGAGAGGTACGGGGCATATGACTGAAACTTATTATTTGCCCTGAAAAGCTGACAAGTAAATTTGATGTTAAGCACATGCGGAAGAAAGTAAATGGAAGAACAGTAAGGACAGAGAAAAAGAAAAGCAAAAATCAAGGAAGATTATACAGCCATTCAAATTAACAGTTACAGCTTGTGGTTACTGTTGGTTCTGTAAGGCAAACTTATGGAGGTCCAGCCAAGTAGCCACAAATGCTACAAATATTGATTTTCCTTTGATTCTGTAGTGCATGTAGAAAGGCAAGAAACTTATCCTGCTGTTTATCGTGCTCTGTTCACTGGGACGTGAGGACATCTCCAAGGGACCATCATGAATAAAACCAATTCAGCAAATACACCTTAGCACTCCTGTACATACCTTCTCAATTAGATCAATGCAGGCCTGCAGGTCCATGCCAAAATCAATGAATTCCCAGTCAATGCCTTCCTTCTTGTACTCTTCTTGTTCCAGGACAAACATGTGATGATTGAAAAACTGTTGCAGTTTCTCATTAGTGTAATTGATGCAGAGTTGCTCAAAGCTGTTAAACTGCAGGAGATAAAAAAGAAGCATTTGCACCACAGTTAACTATGGTAAGGTCTTGGTGGAACAGCAAGAAGGAAACTGTTTACATCTAAAACCTTCTAAACAGTAACTGGTTGAGAAACTACTGAGCATAACGCCAAAGGCAAAGGCGGCAGGGGGAGTTCAGTAGCAGGCTGCTGGCTGCCTCATGTACCGTCCTCTGGAGTGTGAGGATGCCCAGATTTGTTGAGGTCTCTCAGGATGCACGAGAGACTTTCCTTCAGCAGCATGCCACACCAGTCCTGCAAAGCAGAGCCAACGGGCCCTTTGCTCTGCTGTATACAGAGAGCAACACATAGCAGCAACAGCATTAAGCACCTATCTTCAGGAATGGATTCTGAGAAACAGAAGTTGTGACGTGCTTTTCTCATGTACACTTGTTGACAACGATGGTAGAATCACAGAACAGCCCAGGCTGGAGGGGACCTTTGAAAGGTCCAGCCTTTCATGGGAGAGGGAGCCTGGATGAGACTGTTTAGCACCGTATTCAATCGCATCTTGGAAGACCTCCAGTGATGGGGGCTCTACCACGTCCCTGGGGAAGTTGCTCCAGTGAGTGATTGTTCTCACTGTAAAAAATTTCTTTCTTATATTGACATGAAGATATATCTCTTATATTGAGATACAAAGAGGAAGAAATATCATACCCTATAAAATATGCTTTCTCTAAAGAGAAAGAGTGGGGAACAATGCATTCTCCTAAAACGCAGCACAAAGAATGTGGGATGTTGTCTTTGCCCAATGTTGCCACCCTCTTCTTCCCCAGGAGCTCTCTGCATGTCCAGCTGTGCTAAATGGTGAGCGTTTTCTACATCTATTAATGGAGAAACCTTGTAAAATCCTATACATAATTTGCTTTACAACTTTCTCAGCACTTTGCCTTCTGTTCCTTTGGAAAAAGAAATACCCACCCAAGAGCTATCACTTGATATCTTTTATGCCCTTCCACCAAGTCCTCACACATTAATACTCACATCAAAGATTTCAAACCCAGCAATATCCAGGACTCCAATGAAGAACTGTCTTGGCAGTTTAGTGTCCAAGGTCTTGTTGATACGGACCACCAGCCATTTGAACATTCGATCGTACACTGCCTTAGATAAGGCTCCAACAGCATACAAAACCTAAAATACATGTTTCAAAATACCACTGTGTGGAACAGAATTCACTGTGGAACACAAAGATTTCAGTGCAGTAGCCTATTTCAATCCCTACTTAAGGTTTAAATGAAATTTCACAATGGTTCTCGTAATCACCAAGGCATGCTTAATGCATCACACAGCTTCTCCCATTACCCATGCTGACTTCTCTTCAAATTTTGGTTGTGCATATGTATGTATACTAACATGTACATAAAGTGCTAGTAAAATGCCTCTTGGGATACAGCTGGACAGCGAGTTGCAACTGTTTTAATCCCTTACGTTGCCGTGGAAGTTAGGTACCAGAAAGCTCACAGGCTGGATGCCAGCCATGATGTCCAGAGCTACTGCCAGAATAGGGGAGGTCTGTGCTCAAGTTGCTCATTGCCACTTGCTTCTAACCCTTGAGGGATGCTATGGCATAATCAGGCGATCGGAAATGTCTGTCAAAAGTCTCTTTAGCCTATGCTTGACTACACTGACAGGATAGACCTCTCTCTAGCAGGTTGCTAGTTTTTGAGACTGTACCACAGCCTGTCTTCAAACAACAGTTTTCATTGTAACCAAATTGCTGCAGCATCTTCTACAATACTGCTAGCAGTGCTAACCCAAGGACTTTTGTTTCCTAAATTAAGAGATACCTTTAAGTGGATATTACCTTTAGCTGATTGAGGTCACACAGAGCTTAAAATTACATGAATAATGAATGAGTGTTGAGTGAATAAATTATCCATGACTCAACTCTTCTAGGTAACTATTCTCACCCATAATTAGATGTCAACCCCCCCGTGGCTTCACTGCACCTGGTTTCCTTGAGTGGCTGCTACTAACACATCATAAAAACAATCCTAACAAAGGCAGTGCCGGCCGCTATTCCTTTGTCAGTCTCTCGATTTCCTGCACTTCACTGTCTATTCCCCCAAGTTTGGGGATATAGAATAAGAACAACTACTAGAGGTACATGTTAATATTTCTAGCAGCTGTCTGTCTCTCTGAGACGTTACAGATGAATTGTCAAGGTTTGAGGGACAGGTATGCAAATACCCTGAGAGCTTCTCCTTACCTGTTCAACACTTTGACCTTTGGTCACATACTCGTTGCCAACCTTCACTCTAGGGTGCAATAAACCCTTAACCAAATCAGAGGAGTTGATTCCCATTAGGTAGGCAGCTTTGTCAGCACCTGATCAAGAGAAACAGGGTTTCAGCCGGCTTTGAACTTCTACATGGAAACATGCCTAGCCAAGAAAAAGATATTAAGTACATCCACTTCCAAAGAGAAACTAGATAAAGACTTTTTCTTTTAATGATTTGTGCTAGGTGTGCCTGTACTCTCCCTTGTGGTGGATAAGCTCATTTAGCTACCTTAGACCTCAATGGCCGCAAGAATCACACTTGAGAAACTCTTCAGCTATAGGGAAAAGAATGTATCATCGCCACACTGGTTATAGACAATTTCAGGTGCAAGAGGAAGTAAAGAAGCAAGACCTGAAGACATGAAAAAGAAAGAGAAGGCAACAACTTTTTACAACCATTTTGTTCAAATGGTCACAAAAATGGAATTTCATTGGGTTACTCTGGCTGTGTCTATTCACTGTCTAATAAGTAATGTTACCCACCACTGAACAAGACACTGCTACAAATAAAGCACAGCACTCTTGGCTGAGAAGGAGCTACATTGTGTGAAATCAAAGCCAACAGGCTACTTCTTCCTCAACACAGTGCATGATACATGCCAGACTTTTGAAGGTAAGGAGTAATTTTAGGTGTTATTCTTACTTTCAGTGCCATCAGCCTCTGCCTGCTCTTCTCTGGGTCTTTGTTTGAATTTCATGTTCCCGAAGTGCATGATGGCACCTGTGAGCTTGTAGGAACCAGACTTCTCATCGGGCACAAATCCCAAAATGTCCATGGCTTGCTGTGAAAAGGAAACACGGATATTTTGTCACTTCCCTATTCGAAAGCAATGGCATTTTGCATCCCCGCAAACCACCTTTGCATAGCAGATATTACTAACCTGCCAAGGGGTGTTATCTCACAAAGCAGCCACTGGAACACCATGAAGACCCAGCAGTGGCTGGGGAGCAGGAGGGGAGCTCCCTTTATCTAGCATTTTATATATCAAAATTATAAGAACATTGTGCTCATGGACATTACATGGAGCAAGGCCAGATTCAAAAGTATAATAGTTTATCAGGCCTTGTGCTTCATAGTATGAATGCAATTAAGACCCATTTCTACTTTCACATCAGTCCAATAGTTTCAGTGACAGAAGTTAGGCTGCTGCCAGCACTTTCCCTCCCCACGTGCAACTAATCTATGAAGCGCAAAGTCAAATCAATACAGGCTTACATCTGTTGCCAACAATTCTTCTCCATCATCCAAGTTGTCCACTGTAACTACTCCTTGGGAGCAAAAGTGGTAGTCATATGGGTTGGTAGATACCAGTAGCATATCTGTAAAAGAAATGCCAAGGTCAAAACTGCCATCCATTCAGGATATCAAAAAAAATAGAGATCGAAAGATCGACTCTGACATACATTTGTCTCTACACAGCTGTGGGTAAAGTGGTTTTCCATTTTTTTTTACAACTGCAGGGCAGCAACCAACTCTCTCATTCTACTATTCCGGTCTGAAGACCAAGATTTAGAGAGAGCATGACTAAAAAGAATGTGGGAATATTGCATAAATACCTATTAAGCATGTTTTGCAGTACACTGAGTTCATAATTTCCTGTATAGCCCTACTTTCTGCCTTGCATACCTGTAGGGGTAAAAATCCCATGTAAGTACAGAGGAGAAAAAGATTTTAGTATGATCCGAGACAGGGACAGTGGGCACGGTTCCCCTCTTTTATAACAGACTCACAAATTAACAAATTCCAAGACTCTTTGCAGGTGATACTTGGCTCTTGATGAACAAAAGTCTGAATACAGCTCTCACTTTCTCTCCTCTTTCCGTTTCCCTCACATCAAAACCCAAAAAATGTAGTGTTGTTTTCTAGAAAACTATCTGGCTCCAAAACTACAGGGAGAGTCCTGCTTCCCTAAATCAACAAAAAGTTTCACCCACATTCAGCAGACCAAGGCTTCATCTAGATTTCAATCTTGTATATACATACACACATACCTACATGTCTAAGTATGTATGTAAATATATACATGTCTATCAATATATGTGTATATAAAATAATATTCTGTGTTGCTTTGCTATGTAGTCACTATGTTACGTATTCATTTATCTGCACTTATATTTTTCTATATTTATACTTATATATATTTATATATGTATGTGTTTATATACAAACACATACGTTTTTTTGTCTACAAAACAGAAGTCCCCATTGGCTTCAGCCTCTTCAAGACCCTGCAAACATGCTCCTGCTGGCCAGAAAGGTCTGTGCTGTTGTAGAGTACACAGACAGACAGTTTATGAGAAAGACCATATTTTTCCGGCACAGGGATTCACAGAGAAATCTCAGTGCAATGCTTCCTTGAAATCTTTCCCGTAATCGTCGTTAATTAGGCCACGTAAAAGCTAAGAGGGTTAGGGACTTGACCACGCACTATCAGGATAATAAGACTTCAAACCAGATTATGATTGCTGTGGCTTAATAGCAGTTTAGTGCAGCAATAAAGTGACTCTTCAATGTATTTTATAAAACGTATTTCTTCAAAGCACAAATTAAAGTCAGCAAACCACATCACTTTAACTGGTGAGATAATAGGAGATGGGAGCAGAGAGACCTCATCTGCGCTCTGCTCTCCTCCAGCAAGTCTATGGGACTGCACTCAGCTAGGGAAAACTTGAAAGGGGCAAACACCACGCAATCAGCGACAGGCGGCTTTGCGTATTTTCCCGTGCTACAGAACGTGCTGGGATGCCAGTTTTGGCACTTGGGGCAGAAAGAGGGAGCTAGCTTTTCTTCATGGACCTATAAGCAAATCTCCTCATATGTGAAAATCTGGATAATTAAAGTTTTATCATCACAAATGCTTTTGGAGGCATAGCATTTTTCAGATGTTTCGAGACCTTGGATTACATAAATTCACAGTGATGTTTTTTGCCTTTATAATGCTGTGTTTTAAAAGTCCTGCCTGAGTCTCATTCCCTTAATCTGATCTGTAATATCACTTCACTTTATAGGGTACCTGCATCAGTATATCACAGAAAAATGGTCTCTGTTGCTGCCATTGGAACAGCATCTTTAAAAGAGAGTATTTGGCATTGGAAGCTCAGTGTTATCAAGTGGAAGCATAAGGGCCTTTCTGAACACAGGTTTGCCCCCTGCCCCCTCCTCAGCCGCTGTCTGTTCAGCTAAAGGTTGGTTCTTAAAAACTATAGATCCACGTAATGCTTACCCAGTAACTCTGGTTTCTTTCCTGACAGGATCTGGTAGAAGATGTGATAGTCTCTTTCACCCGGTTGCTGGAAAATCACTCGGGATTTCTCCAGTAAATCTAGTTGCACAAAGAAAAATTCAGTGAGAAAGGCTCTCTGAGATTTCAGATGAGCAATTGTACTTTTTTAAAAAGGAGGGAGTTTGCTGCTTACAAATCTCAATATCAGCAGATGACAGCTTGCCTGTGGTTCCAAAATGGATTCGGATAAATTTACCCTAATTCACACAGAAGAATATTCTAATTAGTGCATATAATATACACAGAGGGAAACAAAGGATACTGCTTGAAGGCAATCATTTGGCCCAAAGAATCAGTTTATGCTAACTCCTTGACTTTGGACAGGCAGATTTTCAATGAGAAATATCAAACAGTGATACTACACTTTTCCAAGACTAAATCTCTACAGCTATGTAATCAGCCTGTGGGAAAAGGATAACTTATCTGCCAGGCTAAGACACGGGAATGCATGTAGCTTCCAGTTTCATGATGCAGGTTTACTGTAATGCAGGACTCAGAACAATAAGCCTGGGCATGAGACACACAAGCTTCTTTTTTGACTCCTCCTCATTTGCAGTCCTGTCTTACATGCAACTACTCGCGTCAGAAGGGTGCTGTGATTTTACACTGCTTTGCCCATTAAATTTGCATATTCATCCCACCAAATTTCGGTTTTCATTTAATTTATCATATTCAAACAAACTCCTTATACAATCGTGTACCTTTCCACAGATGCTTACAACTTCTGACCCCTCTCCACCCCTTCCAATTTCATTTTTAACTGGATTTTTTAGGGAAGTATGGGCTACAAACTCAGGTTGTCATCCTCATGCCGTTCTTTTTGGACCTTGGAGCCAACATCAACCAGATGTGGCAGAGGCAGAGCTCCTGAGGAGAAAGCTCTCCTGCAAGCCTAATGGAAATGAGGAGAGGCCCAAAGCCATGTTAGCACTGAGGGACAAGCAGGGGCAGCTTACTTGGCCAAAAAGGTAGATGATGCGGATCAAAGGTAGGAGTACTGCTGCATGTGTGGGTCTGCAGAGGGGGAAGATGTGGGAGGGAGCAGGGACTGTGGTGTATTTCTGACACTTAGTGACAAAGTAGAGCCATTTTAGGGAGAGGGAATGACTTAGGCTAGTGGAAAACGTAGTAGGAAAATAAGGCTATGCAGCAGAGGCCCTCCGGGGGAAGATCTGCCATTGCTGTTCAAAGGGCTTCATAGCCCTAGGCTTTGCTTGTCTCCTGATCATATACAGTTTAAACAATTATTCAAGGTGGATCTTTCTTTGTTTCTTTTTATC
This sequence comes from Alca torda, assembly GCA_008658365.1. Lineage (NCBI taxonomy): Eukaryota > Metazoa > Chordata > Aves > Charadriiformes > Alcidae > Alca > Alca torda. Next base: position 96,164,761 of record CM018076.1, read on the forward strand.
TTTAATCCTTCCAGTAGTTTTTCCTGGTTAGTTCCTACTTTATTTTTCTTCCACCATGTGGAAATCCAACCATTTTAGTGGACAAAATGAGAAGCAACTTATGAAGGGATTATTACACAGATGTTATTAACTGGCCATTGTTGAAGAGGACATCATTGCATTATGTTACAGACTTACAAAACGTGAGGAGTTGTCGTTTCTCAGGGTTTTGGCATTTCCAAAAGCTTCTAGGGCTGGGTTTGCTTGAATGATTTGATCCTCCAAGGTTCCCTAGAAATCAAGGTTGAAATACTTATTGAGAAACCTATGGGCCACAAACTCAGCTGTCAACTGTAACTCAGCCATGCATTCACATATAGAGAGAAGCCTCCATAGCAAAGTGATTTAGCTCCACTCTAAGGGTGGCAGAGTGTGAATGGCAGAACAGCAAGATCATAAGTCAATTACGAGCGCTTAAAAGGCTTCAAACGTTCTGCTGCTCTCTGCTGTTTTGCTTTGTAGATTTGATATTTTATGCGATCTGCATAATAAAGAAATCCCCATATATTCCCACGTGCTGTGAAGCATGTGGGGACATAAAAGTGGATGCACGTAGGAGAGAGGCTATTGAAGACAGTGACAAGCACTAAAATGAATTAGATTTGAAAACACTTGGAGCTTGTAAAATTTGGGATTCTTGAAGGTGAGAAAAGCATTGACTGTCACTTGCACACGTGTCAGTTTGTTGAAGCAAATTACTCTAAGTCCTTGGGCTTGAGGAGCCCTTCACTGGGGGAACCACACAAAGTGAAATGCTGAGGTTCGTGACATGGACTGACAGAGCACAGTATCATTTTCACATGGAAAAGATAAAATAGCAAAGCTGATGACTTACCCCAGTTTTGGTAGCTGGTTGCTGTCAAAAGAGACACACAGTGGAGAAAAAAAAAAAAAAAAGAGAGAGAATGTGATTACTAACATGAAAGACATCACAAAAGATACAGATTAGCAAGGTTAGATGTCTAGTGGGCACCAACACACCAGCAGGGCTTTTTGAATCACAAATTAGCCAAGTTCTGTTCCTACTTAGCTCGTTGTTTTAACCCCTGCTCCAAACATCTACCTGGTTTTGCTCTGGAGATGTTTCACAGTGAACCAAAGGGCTAACTAACTGGACATAGAAAAGAGACTGGTGCCAGGTGGTAAGAATAAAAGGATGTAAATACAAACAGACAAGTTTTAAATAATTAGATCTTGTTGCACTTGAACTGTTGGATTATTTGGAAAAAAAAAAAAAAAAAGGGTGATGATAATGAAAATAAAATGTGACCTGAGATGACAAATTACATGGAATATCTTCCAACTGCAATATCTGTTATTTGCACAATTGTTCCATGAGCATGCCAGGTTTCAGACACCATTATGAGCACCAACCCCACTGCACACAGAAAGCTGTCTCTGGACCACTCCTTCATTTGTTCAGAGAGCCTTGCAGGCTTCAGTTGAATGTATATTAGATTTTGGTGATGTGAGTTATGCGTACAGAATCCAAGCCTGGCTGAAATTTTGGCCTTATAAATACAGTTCATAGGAATCAGTTAATTCACCACAGAAGAGTGCCGAGCCTTCAAGTGCAATGAGGCTCGTAGTGAATAAGCTCATAGCAACATAACATGAAAAGCAGCATGAATACAGTATTCACTGTAACCTTAGAGAGCACTTATAAGCAGAACAGCACTTATCCAAAGAGAAATACAGAAAAGCTGATTTAAAAAAAAAAAATCTTTTGTCAAAACATTCCTTTTTTCTGGACAAAAAAGCTTTCAACCAAATAGACATTTTGATGAGAAATTAGAATATTAGTCCTTTTGAAGACTATTTTCTATGTGAAAAAAAAATCAAATTTCTTAATCTTCACAGTCTCCCCATCTTTCAACCAGCTTTAACATGATCAGAAACGTATTTAACACACATGAAAACTAAAACTCCTAGAAAAAAGCAGCAGCAGCATGCAGCTGTTCAGGACCAGGAGCGGTTTTGCTGCTCCATCTGGAGCATGGCAAGTTCAGGTGAGCGTTGCCTTTCTACCTTCAGAACAGCATGCTCTCAGTAATGCCATGTAGAAGTGCCAGTGTCTTTTCCCAACAGTTTTTTTTCTTAACCGTGCCTCTTGATGTCTAGCACACGCTTCAGTGTTTGCGATGTAGACTTGTGAGGTTAGTGGTACACAACAGAAAAACCTTGGGAGTCTGAAACGTCTGAAACAGACTTACGCTCTTTTTACCAGGTTCGCCCAGGGCTGCCACTGTGGCAAAGTACTGGATGACACGTTTCGTGTTGACAGTCTTGCCAGCACCGGATTCTCCGCTAAAGGAAAGAGGAAGGTAACACAGGCATTGCTCAAGCCGCTGTAACTCATCCTTTCACCCTCCTGTCCTGCCAGCTCCTCCCCACACGTGGGCTGTTCTCAGAATCACTGACTCTGATTTCTGCAGCCTGTTGTTTGGCCATTTCAGTGGAAAAGACATTAAGGTGACTGAAAGAAGAGATGAATGCCTACGATAGCAGCAACTGATTCTCCACATGACTGGGCTCAGAAATCTAGTACAAACCCACGCTACACTGCGCTTCCTTTAAGGGCATAAAGTTTTGTTACAAATACCCAGACTGAGGATCTAGGGTATACCTATATACAGCTAATGAGCTGGAAAATGTACAGAAAAGCTGCAGTAATTTGCCAGCATTATCCAGGAGCACATGTGAACTGTGTAGAGACACACCCCACTCTCCATCTTTCATGCTTGTCAGTAAATGAAGTGCCACTTCTTTTCTGCCTTGGTCATCTCCCTCCTTTTAGATGTGTCTACACAACATTCTTAAATATAATTTGCAGCAGGAGTAACGTCATTGGAAAGAAGGAGTCTTCCCAGTCCAGAGAGGGCAGCCACAGCATGGCTAACCCTGGAAAAAAGCTCCTTTAACTGCCTGATGAGTTGTTTTCATGCCTACTTGGAACAAATACCAGATGGGAATCAGAAATGGGCCGGCCTCCATCAAACCCTTAGCTACTCCTTTCTCATGGGGCTCAAGGCAGGCATCAGATGGCCAAATTGCCAGTTACATGGCTTGGATCAAATTTCAGGCAATTTAGCTGAGCTTTCAAGGGTTAACGTGTATTTCAGTAGGATTTTTTTCTTCTAATTTTTTCGCAGCAGTAGAGTCTCAATTCAGTCAAAAAAGAAGCACTTACGTGATCAGCATAGACTGATTCTCCCGATCTGTGGTGGGGGAAAAAAAAAAAAAGAGACAAATTTAGTAGGCTGTACAAATTGCTTATTATAATTGCAAATGAGTACCAACTATTCCAGAATCAGTCCTGCAAGAACAGGAGAGAATCACATGAAGCAGAGATGGGAAGATAAAATCTCGTATCATTTAGTCCAACCTCCAGCAGTGCAAGTTCTAGCCCTGCCCCGAATCCTCCTCTCGTGTTTTGTTGAAGTTGATATTCAGGACCTGTCAGTCGCGCATGTTCTCCCTGTGTCTGGGAAACTATAATAAAGAAAGTAACTTCCTGTCATCAGGATGTTTCTTTTCTTACTCCTGAGTATGCCTTTGCTCACATCTGACCCTTCTGCTCCTGCAATACTCGACCAACCCAAGTAATTTTGCTGTTTGTTCACATACTGTTCCTTACTATGCATACGTACTCTTCTTCAGTTGGCCTTGCTGCTGGAATGAAGTTTTATAGTGTCCCTGCTATTAGTGGCCTGGCCAGATATTAGCGTTTATTAGAACACTTTGAAACCTTAATATATTATTAACCAAGTTCAGCAAGTGCCAAATCATAGCAGCTTCCCAAGCCCTTGAGCCTAAATTCCTATATTGTTTTTAAATTCCAGTCGTCGTAATAGGCTACGTACTGGGCAGTCTGGCCATATTTCATACTTATCTGATAAAAGAGCATCTCTTTGCAGCCGCACACACATGCCTTTTCTCAGGGCCCCTCTGCCCAGCGCCTGCTGCCCCCTCGCAGCTGCGGCACTTTCCATTTTATTAAAACCAGGTGACAGCAGAGTGTGTTCCCACCACGTCTCTTTGGGATTTACCCTGCCGCCTCGCAGGACCTGGTGTGAGCGCATCACTGCTGCCCTCTGCTGATAAACTCGTTTTTTCCAGTAACTTGAGGGTCAGGGCGAGAAAATTTCACGGGAAAATCTGGAGCTGGGTGCCGCAGGGCTGGTGCCCAGACCCACGGCAGTCAGTGCAACACCGACCCGACCCACGGCAGGTTCGTGCAAGCGATGTGCACACAGCACCCGAGATAGCTGCCCTTAGCTAACCTTTGAATGCACACATGCTGTAAGCCTTAGAATACTGAGCATAAACTGTCAGTAAGTTTATTGTCGAGGCTGGGAAAATACTTACAGACCTTTGGGGCACGGCCCTGTTTTTGTTACAAACTGATGGGTTCACCCAGTTCAGACAGCTAAACTTGTGCACCTTACAGATAATTCATATACAGAGCTTACTGTTGCCAGAAGTACCCCAGGGCAGTCGGGGGAGTTTAAAAAAATAAATTTTATATATATCTATATACACATTAAAAAAAAAAAAAGTATATAAAATTGACTCATATTGCCGAGCCCCTGTTGCTTGTGAAGTATTTGCACATTTGTTACACACTGCAAAAGCTCTCACAAACTTCCATCCGGTACCAGTCACGTCAGCTAAATAAAGCGAAACAAAATTTGAAAGCAAACAGTGCCACTTACTACGCAGCATGTCGTGGTACGCGTTATCAGCAATGGAGAAGATGTGGGGAGGAGCCTCCGAGCGCCTCTTGCCTTTGTAGGCAGCAACAACCTCCGCCTTGTAGACAGGCAACCACTTGTAGGGATTTATAGTCACGCAGAATAAACCAGAATAGGTCTAGGGAGGAACACAAAACAAAAGTGAAAAAAAACACTCAAGGAATAAGGAAAAAAGTCTTAGTTAGCCAAGCAGGACCTGGTGTTGCCAGCTTCTGATTTGAGTTTGAATTCTGACTTGAAATTCAGCCTTTGATCTCATTTTTAAAGCTACTGGTCTGCTAAGTGACTTCTTGTTGGCAATTAGTATCAAAACTAGATATTAAACAGTTTTACAAAGGGAGGGAAAGTATTTTCAAGATGACAACCAGAAACAGTAACAGCCCCTTCAGCAAAACAAAGGAGCAGCAAATAGACCTACGTCTGATTTTCTGCGTTGCTATCCCATGAGAGCTGTTTCCTCTTGGTTACAGACATTGTGAAGGAAAGAAAAGTTGCAGCTTTCCCATTTGAACTCCGTTATTAGGAGGAGAAACAATCTCCCGTTATTAATTTGATATGAGCACCTTGGGGCAATTTCTGGTGGGTGTTCAAAGAGAAACTTCACACTGTTATTCCCCAAAGCTATGGAGCTTTTTTCAGCTTTTGGAGAAACACAGTTGGTAAAAATCTAGCTTTATAGTCGCTCTTTGGGCTACCTGCATCAGTTAGCTGGGGCCTGGTGGTTCTGAGGAAGAGTGAGGTTTTGGTTGTAACCCCAGGGAATCTGTGTTAGCTGGTAACTTTTCAGGTACTTAGTCCAGGTTGAAGCAAAAATCTTCAAAGAAACCCAGTTATTCTATGGGCACAAGCACTGTGTGCACACAGATTAACGAGCTCAATTACTTTCTAAAAGTTTCAGGTGAAATCCAGGTGTCTTCCCCTAAAGGTAGCGTTAGGACCTGCTCCAGAATGGCCTTGGCATGAGTCCTCAGTCCTATTTTCTACAAGGACAAGAAAACTCCCAACCAGTAAATGGATTAAGGCAAGATGAAAAATTTGTTTTTCTACCTGTACTGATCTGCAAGCAAAGCTACGCTTTAGGCCATACATGTCCGTACAGGGTTATTAGAGAAATGCAGAAAATGTTTAACGATCAGAATTTAAATGGGAAAAGGTTTTATTTGCTCCTCTGATGAACACCAAGAACAGGGATTGGCTAGAAAAATCTATAGGTTCCTCTGACAGATTTCAGATACAATTGAATGTAGCAAACAGAGCAAAAGTTTGGCCTCATAAAATTAGATGCTACTGAAACTTGTACTGGTGCTGACAGAAATTATGTTCACGATGTCACAGGGAAGATACAAAGCAAGGCAGAAGGCCAGAGCAAAACAAGTCCAATGTCATCACTGAAAATAAAAGGAATAAAATTACTGAACTAAAGATAGAAAGGGTCATACTTCAAATAAGTTATATGTGGGCCCTAATTGAGGCATTGTTTCTTAACAAGGAAACCTCCATGGCTGGTATTGACATGGATTAATATTAGGATAAGAGAAATATACTAGGTCTCCCCAACACCTTGATTGCTGAAAATATGTCCCATGACACCTCAGCTAGACACCATCTTATTCATTCAGTTTTGTCTGCCTGTACTCTGACACAAGCCATCTCCAAGCAACTTCTTTCCTGAAAAGATGAGCAAGACCCTCAGTTTTGTGGCTTATCAAAGTGGCAAACTGAATAGGAAGAACACGACATGTTCAAACATGGAATCTGTACTTGAAGTGCAGATTTCTAAATATACCGTTGTAATGACCCTTACATAGATCATCCAGTTCTTGTAGCGCTTTCTCAGATTGTACAACACAGATGCCTCGTTCAGATGGGTCAGCATAGCCATGTCCTCGATCATGTCAAATTTGGGAGGGTTCATTGACTGCACGTCGTCTTCTTTTATAGTCATGGTCTGCAAAGACAGGTAAGTATGGCACCACTGGAAAACACTGGCATCACACATCATATAGGAAGACATATTTTTCCCTCCCTCTGTAGATGGAAGTCCTTCAGCTCAAACCCAGCCTACGTATGGGATATGTTTGTTTTCACAGCTGTCAGAAGAATGGGAGAAGGCCGAGATGATAAAAGTAAGGAGCGCGGTGGTGTGGCTGCGAAAGGAGCCATGGGATTTAGCTGCAGCCTGGGCTTTTACCTCTGGGGGCCAAACCAGACCTGTCTGGTTGCACATCTCTGCTCACAGACCGCCTCCTGCTGTGTGGTGGGGCTGATGCTCGCTTACCCACCACCACATTGCTGTTCTCCCCTTGGCGTTTTTTCACGTGTCATTCTGATACAGCATCAGTTACTGGGGCTTCCCCTTCACAGCCCCTTTCATGAAACTGGCAACTGAGCTTAAATCGGGACAGGTAATTTCTGGAGCTTGCTGCTCCGGCCTTGCTAGTCACGGGTCAGACAAAACCCTTCTGTACCCTTCCGTCTGTCGTTTCCACGGTCACTTTGCCACCGCTCGTTTCTGTAATTTCAGCTTCGACGTAGGCTTGCTTGTCATCGGGAACCCAACATTTCTTCTTCCCTGTGAAATTAAGGAGATGGAGGGTTCACAGCCCTGCGACAAACCATGCCTCACTAAGTGAGATGGCTGGGGTAGTGAGGTGGCTGGGGTTGCTTTTTCTGCACAAGCAACACAAAACCTCTGGGACCGCGGCAGATCGGCAGTGCTGGGGAGCTGCCTGCCAAAGCAGGAGGCATAGGGCTCCCAAATGTTGTCTCCCCTTTGAAGCTACTGCTTGGCTTCCTCTAGATCCTTCCAGCACAAGGTGTCAAAATATTTCACAAATGCTGGCTAAGCCTCAGCCTCCACGGGAAATCCATAATCATTATCGCCAGGGTGCAGATGAAGGAACTGAGATCCAAGCCCAAATTAAGGCGTTTGCTAAAGAGTCACACAGAAAATTGCGATCTGAGCGAGGAATTCAGCCCACAGTATTTGCCTGCCAGCTATCAGATTTAACCTTATCCCTGCACATTCTTCTGAGGTTTGTCCTAAAAAACAGCAGTATTAATAACTCATTGAGTTATGTATGTGGCTTTTTAGAAGTTTGGAGTAGCTGCACTAGAGCTTTAGGTCTTCTGTTACAGCAACTAATCTGAATAGCGTATTACTGTAGTTATTGGTGTATTTATACTTACTGCTACACCTCAGGTCTCATGTAAATCCATTTCATGAAAAATGAATTATGGGAAACTAAAAGCTAACATCAGATTGTCATGCAGCCTGCAAATCAAACAGATGTACAGGTACAACATAAAGAGACATCTCATCAGGCCGCAGAATCTCTCTCATTACAGGAACATCAAAGTGTGGTGTTTTAATTCCAAATGGACAAAGTGATCCCCTCTTTAGCTGAGCAGTACAAATATGCCTTACTTCTAAATCTAATTAATTACTTACTTAATATAAGTTGATAGATTATTTCTATTTAGTATGACCTGGAGGCTTCTTACAGTTTTGCAGAATAAAGAAACCAAAGAGTGGTTGAACCAGCCACCTCAAACAGCAGCAGCAGCATCACAGCAGTGACAAGGGAAGCTCTGTATCCTGCTTTGCTCTGCATTCCCACAGCTACACTTGGATGCACTCCTTTTCCCACTTACCCCGCCACTGGCAGCATAAAGGGTACCACAACTCACCATCGAAGGCGACGGTCTGTGCCATCATCAGCTCCTTCTCACTCTTTCGGAGGAAGGGAGCAGCCTCCCCGAATTCCGACATGTCCATCATCTTGGCAAAGGTTTAAGGTGGCACAGCTCAAAGAGGAGAGAAGAAAGGGACCTGTTCTACCAAAGAAAGGGGGGAGAAAAAAAATTCTATTTCTTGGACGACCTGAGACAATACAAAATACTCAAGACAACGTGGCAGGTGGCTGATCAAAGTGATGATTAATTTGAAACACACATATCTGACACAGGGGCTATACTGCACCCTTAGTTAAATCCTTCCCTGGCTCAGCTTATTTAAAGCCAGCCAGATCCTTCGTGGTTCAAAACCTCGACTTGGGCCACAGTTATCTCCACAGGAGAATTTAATCTCTTCTTTGTGGCACAAATGGTGCTTAAGAGCAGGAGATAAAAGGGACCACTTGAAGCTGTGATTTTAAAAACCACTTAGCGGGGGCCTCTTCTGGCCCTGTCAAATTCGCCTGGAGCAGGCTCATGCTCTCCAGCACACCTCCCTGAGGCCGTGCCACTCAGACACTTTAAGCATCACCCCAGGCAGGTTTTTTCTGGGAATCATGGAGCAAGACTCCACCGCTGCAAACTGAAAACTGCTGCAGGGGCGTGCGCTACATATGCCCTTGGTGCGGCTCCAGGGACCTGTGCCCACGGTCCTGCTGGAGAAAGCCGTCACTGGAGCTGGAAACAGCTCTGCTACCTGCAGCACACTCCTCTCACTGCACAAATTAGCATGTCGGAAAAACCAGGACTGACATGGCTCGGGGAGGTCCTGTGCTGGTGCCCCTTCCCAAGTTGCTAGGACCTCCAGATTCACCAGCTTGGGTATCCCCTTGCAGCAAGGCACAGCAGAGGGCGAGTGTATCTGCAGTTTTGGTGCAAGGGCTTCATAGTTTTTTAGACTGATTTGAGTTTTTTAGTCCAGCTTAATACCTACATTTGTTTTCTCAAATGTCAAGGCCACGGTGTTTAGCAGCCTTTTATCATGAAAGAGAGGGCGGGGGAACATGGGTGTAAGTGAGACCGATTTGCTGGGTTTGTGCTGCCAAGCAATTAATTTTATCATTATGTACTCTCTAAAGTGATCGTACTTATATATTTTTAATTATTTTTTTAATACACACACACATATGTAAATTACTCAGGGTGCTGTCCAGAGAACGTCTAAAAGAAGTTCCATTGCTAAAAGGTGTACACACACTTTACGAATTTCAGGTTTTTTTTCCCTTTGACATCAAGACACCATTGAATTACTATTCAAAGCTGTACAAGTGACCCTCAGATATTACCTCTTCCCTTATTTTATTCACAAATTTTCAAGAGCCCTATCAAGACAGGTACCGTAGTCCCTCAAAATTTAAATCCATTTCTTTCTAACAGAGTCCTGGTAGGGATAAAAACTCTTCATCAGCCAAGGCAGTTTTTTTTAACAGATTCCTCCTGGGGAATGTAAAGCCCTAAGACAGTAGAGCTGCCAAACGTTTTACATTCAGCCTTCTCCTGCTGCTGCAGTACAAGCTTGAGACCTTCTGTCTTATTGCTGTAGAGCAAGAACTTTCTTCCTCAGAACTAGCTTTGACTTTTTTCCTTTTTAAAGATTAAGGGCCTACATAAGCACAACTATCGCTGATTATTTTAACATCATCTGAGCTGACCAAAATTCCCAACTGGAGACACAACTCCAAACTGGCATGGCAAAGTTTCTCTCCCATGGGGAGTGTGTCTTAGCTCCGGTGGAACAATGAAATTACATCAGTTCATACATTTAAACAGAACAGCATTAGAGCATGTAAGTGTCATTCCACATTAAACGCGCAAATGTCAGTGTTAATCTCTAGGACTCGGGACAGACTCTCACAAGTCCTAAGACACACTAAAGTACTCTAAACCACTTCTGTGCAACCTAGCTCCATTTGCAGACCTCTTCGGGACAGTTACTCAGCTATCACCTTCTTATCTCATTTTATTTTTCTTTCATACATATATTTAGGGCCAGTCACTATGGCAAACATGCTATGGTGTAGAGAAGCACTACGGCAGCTGGGAGAGAAGCCCTTTTTCTTCCGCAATCTCATGTGCTTGGAGTTATGACAGAGGTGAGAGCCCAGGCAGCGCACACCTTGCGGGTACAGAGAACTCAGTGAGGCAAATCCATTGCCAGATACGAGAAATTGGAAATGTTGTGTGGTTTATGGTCATAGGATTATTCTTAAAAGGCAGTATAGTTGGGAAAAAACAAGGCAGAGCTAAAGATGTTCACTTTCCTTTTAGTCTGTTCCAGCTAACAACAAAAAGAGACAGCCCTTGTATAAGAACTTTGGAAGATCCTTGAAAACACCTACTCCCTGTAGAAAACCAATATTGTTACACAAAGTTAAGTGGACCACCAACAATTGGGTGGTGCGTTCAGACTTGGAAAGGAGTGATCTCATCTTTCTTTGCCGGGGCTGTTGGAAGAGCTACTGTAGTGCTAAGGGCTCGTCCGCAATAGCAGTGAGAGCAAACATCACGTGTCTTTGAAAGGGAGCCCAGTAATACTCCCAGGGTTGTAACTCAGGTTGGATTAAAAAACTCCTTGGACCAACGAGCTGCTTAAAATTGTAAGCTGCATAAGCCATCACCTCTTGCAGATGACAGAGAAGACAGAAAATATGACTTGCAGGTACTGGCTAATCACTCCACTCAGACACATAATTACAAGGTACCTGACACTTTCCTAAGCGGTTATTCTAGCTGGCTAAACGAATGCGCTGATGTTAGAGAAGAAACATGTATTTGCCATCCTAGCATTCAAGCAGCATCTGAGGATGACTAACACAGTGCTATATGTTTAGTGATATTACTACAAAAACGTTAAGCCTCGTGAAAACCCTTAGTCACATCACAACCACGGCACAGTGTTAGAGCCCAGCTGGCTACCCGCATTTAGAAGTGAGAGAGGTTGGTACTCACCCTGGAGAGCACACAGAAAGTGTCACGGCTCCGCCTGGTCCAGACTTTATATGCCCCTATCTCAAGGTCACTGGTGATAACTGCTTAAAGGCATCAGCAGTTTTCCTCCATGCCTATATTTGTCTGCCAGATCCCGGGTGAGGAGACAATGCCTGAGGAGGGGACACATGTGGCTGTGCCCTGATGAAGGGGGGGGACAGGAATGTCAGCGGGGAGCGGCGCACTCCTCGCCGGCCGCCCCTCACCACACCATTCTTGCTCCATGACCTCATGGAAGAAGCTTTTCCTGCCTCTATGTTTTCACAGGGGCAAGTATTGCTTTTCCAACTGCCTCAGAACTTAATTACCATGGGCTTGGGGGGGGTGAATGTGTGCGCATACTTGTGTGGAAATTAAGACTATTCAGATGTAACTTCCCAAGACTATGAAAATCAAAGCTTCTTGCACAGGGGACAAGTGATTTTAAAGGGAATTTGGTAACATGAGCCAAATTGCCTTCAAGGAACAAAACTAGGATGTGTTCCCACATCCCAGTCAAGCACTTTAAATCCCCTTCTTCAGAGAATAAAAGCCAAGCCTATAGGCTCACATTTGGAATACACAGGTATTCCTCAGTTTAGGAGCAAGGCAAGATGGTGAAGAAATATAAGAATATATTGATCCTGCCTGGAAAGTGAATCACAGATAATGAACAAAATAGGCATCAATTTTAGTGAGTGCTTTGCTTCAGGGAACTCATTTATGAGACCAAGTTTAGGCAATGTCTGTCCTTCTTATCGTAAACTCATTTTTCCTGTAAAACAAGCACCATAAGTAACTCAGGTCTCATTTCACATCAACCATAAATAGCAAAACAACTGACACATCCAGATTGATTTGCTTTTACCAGCATGGGTAAATATATAGGTTTCCTTTGGTTCCAGCATCAATTGAATATAAAAGCACAAGGGAAAATAAATATTGTGGGTAATGCTTGTTGGCCATAAGAAAAGACAATATATTAGGGCTTTAGAAAACTTAGTTCCAAGGAAGTAAGGGGGAGCAGGGAGGGAGCTTATCCACAGCTTCATCAAATTCTTAGATACCCGCAGGAGCAAATGGTTTTGTTTGTGACCAGGCAAGAAGAAAAATGTTTGCATACTGAGTCGGCTATTTTTAAAGCTGTTGTCCTGATGACTGGACAGTGACAGGTTGCACAGACAAAGTGGATTTGTAAGAAATGGAGGGATTTATGGAAGTGATAGACTCAAAGACGGGAGATTGATGTTGCAGGTCTGAGGATCTGAGTGCTTTAGTGGCCTGGTATTTTTAGCGCTTGGGGAATGCAACCAAGAGACAGAGAACCACTACCTCTTTGCTCGAGGCATGCCCACCTCCAGATGGACTTAAGTTGAGTAGAGGGACCTCTGTTAAAGTTATGGGTGAGGCTTTCGGTCCTGCTCTGTATACATCTTTAAATGGAATGAGCTGAAGATGAGCGGTGTGTGTCACGCTCCAGCACTTGACTGGCTCTCATGCTCTTCTTATTTGTTTCCTTAAACCAGAATCACTTCCCACCCATCCCAGCCTGCTGCTTTAGAGGTGCTCAGTGCCCTGCAGCATGGATGTGTGTTGATGTCGGATCTAACTCATCACCTTTTCCTTTTATATCCAGCAAAAAAAGAAAATAAAGCTACTGATCTCAGCTGCTTAAGTGAACAGTGAGTGAATGTGCAAATCTCAAGCAGAATCTCCTGATCACATAATTTGAAACAAGGTAAATTGCATGCATCACCAAGATTTATGGATTAATCATAGAATCATAGAATTGCTGAGGTTGGAAGGGACCTTCAAGATCAAGTCCAACCATTAACCTACCCTGACAAAAACCACTTCTAAACCATGTCCCTAAGTACCACATCTACCCTTTTTTTAAACACCTCCAGGGATGGTGATTCCACCACCTCCTTGGGCAGCCTATTCCAATGTTTAATAACCCTTTCAGTGAAAAAATGTTTCCTAATATCCAATCTAAACCTCTCCTGACATAACTTGAACCCGTTTCCTCTTGTCCTATCACTTGTCACCAGGGAGAAGAGGTCAGCCCCCATCTCTCTACAACCTCCTTTCAGGTAGTTGTAGAGGGTGATAAGGTCTCCCCTCAGCCTCCACTTCTCCAGGCTAAACAACCCCAGTTCCCTCAGTCGTTCCTCATAAGGTTTGTCCTCCAGACCCCTCAGCAGCTTTGTAGCCCTTCTCTGGACACGCTCCAACACCTCAATGTCCTTCTTGTAGTGAGGGGCCCAAAACTGAACGCAGTACTCAAGGTGGGGCCTCACCAGTGCCGAGTACAGGGGGATGATCAATTCCCTAGTCCGGCTCACCGCTCTATTCCCGATACAGGCCAGGATGCTGTTGGCCTTCTTGGCCACCTGGGCACACTGTTGGCTCATATTCAGCCGGCTGTCCACCAACACCCCCAGGTCCTTTTCTGCTGGGCAGCTTTCGAGCCACTCTGCCCCAATCCTGTAGCGCTGCATGGGGTTGTTGTGACCCAAGTGCAGGACCCGGCACTTGGCCTTGTTGAACCTCATACCATTGGCCTCAGCCCATCGGTCCAGCCTGTCCAGATCCCTCTGCAGAGCCAACCTACCCTCAAGCAGATCAACACACCCGCCTAGTTTAGTGTCATCTGCGAACTTACTGAGGGTGCATTCGATCCCCTTATCCAGATCATTGATAAAGATATTAAAGAGAACCGGCCCCAGCACCGAGCCCTGGGGGACACCACTTGTGATCGGACACCAACTGGATTTAACTCCATTTACCACCACTCTCTGGGCACGGCCATCCAGCCAGTTTCTTACCCAGCAAAGAGTACACCTGTCCAGGCCATGAGCAGCCAGTTTCTCCAGGAGAATGCTGTGGGAAACGGTGTCAAAAGCTTTGCAAAAATACAGGTAGATAACATCCACAGCTTTTCCCTCATCCAGTGGATGAGGTGACCAGCGGGTCACCTTATCATAGAAGGAGATCAGGTTTGACAGGCATGACCTGCCTTTCACAAACCCATGCTGACTGGGCCTGATAACCCTGTTCTCCTGCATGTGCCGTGTAATGGCACTGAGGATGATCTGTTCCATGACCTTCCCAGGTACCAAGGTCAGACTGACCGGCCTGTAGTTCCCTGGATCCTCCTTCCAGCCCTTCTTGTGGATGGGTGTCATATTTGCCAACCCCCAGTCAGCTGAGACCTCCCCGGTTGTCCAGGACTGCTCATAAATGATGCAAAGTGGCCTGGTGAGCACTTCTGCCAGCTCCTTCAGTACCCTTGGGTGGATGCTGCTGGATGTTCATCTGCTATGAAGTCTGAGAATATGATTATTTCATGCCATGAGGGTGTAACGCACTGATACTCTCTGCCTCTTGCTCCTCTCTCACATTGCCAGTAGCTTTACTTCTAAACACGGTATTCCCATTACCACCTCCCTTGCTTAGAAGGAGGCATCTTCTTACGAATACGCTGTTATCACATTTTTTTCTGTTCTGCAAATATTCAGCTTTCACCAGTCCTGCACAAACACTACAATCTTGCTCCCACGCCTCCCTTTTTCTTTTTTGGGGCTGCAAACAACTGTTTCCGTTGCTGATGCCAATGCAATTTCAATGCTTGTGTCGCTTAGAAAGGGACACAGCCAGCACTGGTTCAAACAGGATCAATTTATTTTCATCGCTAACCTGATGTGAAATGATACCGCACATGTTATTCCTGCCTTTATGGAGTTCATTTGCTTTCTTTTAATATGAACCAGAATTTGCAGCACATATACCCTAGATTAAAATTGTAACAGTGACAACCAAAGACATTTGTCTCTCGCAGGGGCTACTTTTAGAAAGGTTAATGCTGGTCACCGTTTCTAGGGAAACAAGGGACTTTGATAAGAAGCCCTTGTGACTAACCTATTTTTAATAACATTACATATCGGAAAGGAATGCAGTAACGTTTATCAGCTCGAGACACAGATAGCGTCAATATTGTGGTCTTATATAGAAAAGTTGGCACCTGGGATCTGTAAAAGCACTCATAAAGAGTTATGAACCCTTTCTATTTTCTAAGAAAAAAATACCAACCAGCCAGCTGCATTTTGGCAAAAGCTGGCCTTTAGGCTACTCTTAATAAAACGTCCACTGTAATAACCCAGCACTCCTGAAGAGCGAGATCAATGAGATAGAAGGACAGTAGTTGAAGATATAGATGCTTGGAGGAAGCTTTGTCTGAGTCAGGATCCTCTGGACTGCTCCATAAGCAAGCAGAAAGACTATCCCTCTGCGTGATGCATCCAAGTGCCTGTATCGAAAAAGATTGATAACCTATTATTTACCTTGGGGTTTGTTTTTTTTTTTTTGGCTAACAGTCCCTGCTGCTGTTGCAGTCTCCGTTTAAAGGATAAATCGGAAAGAACCAAAATGATCTAGTTGGATACACTTTGAAAGAGAAAGGTTATCCACATGGGAATAGTTTCAGTAGAAGAAAAACGTGAATGTCATACCCAGCAGCTAATCCTGGCCCACCCTGTATGAGTGGATGTACTTTCTCTTGTGAGGAATTATGGTTTAATTCTTCAAGCCCTTGATGCCCCAAAGAGAAATTGGAGGGGAAGAAGAACTTAGCTTTAAAAATAGTTGCACTCGGCTACATCTCTGAAGGATGAGAAAATTGGCACTAAACAGTACATTTAAAGTGTGTTTATGACAGCTAGACTCGCTTATTAGAACTGGAGATTTTCAGGCTTCTGCAAGCCTTTGTGCTCCCCCTGCTGCAGTGCACATGCTTGGCAGCAGGCACAAGTGTCTGCAACTTGAGAAGATGTTGGGAGCTTCTGTTCATGCTCCTTGTAGAATCGTCTTTTTAAATAGTTTCCTCCACTTAATTCTTTGCTGATAGCTACTGAGTGGTGCGACAGTATAAAGGAAATTTAAATTTCTCTATGGAAAGCATCTGCTTTCATGCAAACATGCCTGGGGAAATAATTCCTAAGCCACCAAAAATGTTTTAAGTGCCTTTTAAGCCACTGAAATCCATGATCTATTGCTATCAGTATGGAGACCCCTGAAACAGAACACCTCTTCCCGCTTTGAACAGCTGGAAATCACCAGTGACTACGTAGGATTAATGGACAGAACCACCAGAGGAGAGCAGCCGATCTTCTTAGCTTGGTAGCTCACCGCAGCGTCCATCCCTCGGCCAGGCTGCCAGTAGGCCCCTGCCTCTCATCCCCTGCCAAGCTGCGGGCTGCATCGGCACGCTCCCCTCCTAACCCGGGCTACGATAATAAACATTTCAGAGCTGTCATTGCTGCCTCTCCCCTGCTGACATTTGATCATTACGGTATCTTAAGAACGTTTGAATAGGTCAGGGTTTTAATGGGAGAGCTCGGCTTCTGGGGGCGAGACTGACAGCGCTTTGAGAGCAGATTAACAGCGTTGATAAATCAATCTCAAACTGACTCACAGCCCCAAGAAAGACAGGAAGGTGAAAACAGTAAGAAGTACGCCTAGTTAAATAAATGGTCTCAGCTCTTCCGCTCCGGAGATGTACCAGGGAAGGGAATGCAGGTTTTTGTCATGTGCCTTCTCACTCTTCTCTCTCTAAAAGCTGATGCGTCCCATCCCCTCTGAGATTTTCTCAGAGTTTTCAGTCTCCAATAATCTTGAGCATCCCACCTTGCCAGTCAGGGCAGACAGTACACAATGGCATGTTTTGAGAATTATTGTGCATCCTTTTCCCAACTTTCACATATCCTAATTGCCACTAGCAAGTTTTGGGGGTTTCCCTCCCCCCACCTTAAACTGCTCTGCGTTTTCCATAACCGCTGGGGGAAGGCAGGGAGTTAAAAGCCCTAATAAAGTATGTAAGTAGTTCAGGTTAATCTTTTCAGTATTCATTAACTAAGCATTTATTTGCACAGCACGTCATTTGAATTACTGTGGCCCATTCACCAACTTTATTATGCCCTTCTGAAGTGAACAGTTGGAAGTACTTTAGCCTTGATCAATGCAGAAAAGAAAAAAAATAATCCATAAATGTCTCTCTGGGGGTTGTATTGCGCAATCTGTCTTCAAAGACAGGGTCCTTCATTACCCCTACTTCAGCCTGTGACTACGATGCGCTGTCTCTGCTCAAGCAGCCTGAGAATCACATTTCCATTTCAATAGACAGCACTGCCCTAAAATACTCCTAGGCCTTCAGACACAACATATTCTAGCTCCCCGTGCCAAGCTCCTGCAAGATAACTTGCCTTTCTTTGCCTTTTTTGCTTTTCAGCTGCAAGGGTTCGGAGCCTGCCTTTCAGGTATGGGCAGAGGTGGGTACGCTCCTCGCTGCTCGCCTGGTTTTGCTGCTGTGAAGGTTTATTTTTCAGAGGACCTGAGGGGGAAACAAAGGAAAATATTCCTGCCTTTTCAGACACAAGCGATTTTTCAATTTTTTGCTTCTGTAACTCTCCGCGTCCTAACTTGGCTTCCTGTCAAGGATTGTTTGCTGTCTTGTGTTTACCTTATGCCAACTGCAAACTATGCTACAAAAATGCAGCGACAGTTTAATTAGTGAAATAATTGCCATGACGGGATACTTTATTAACATGGCAAGTGCTGACAGAACAAGCCCGATGTGATTGACGTGACACTAAATAGCACGAAGGCACCGCCGGAAGCAGACTGCATGAAGTTTTTTCAGCATTTACATTCTGTAAGCAAAGACAAGACACTGTTTCTTTCCAAGCACAGCTATGCCGAGCTGGTCACCTCTGCCGCGAAACTCAGTCAGCAAAGCTCCTTGAAGAAATAAGGCTAGTTTTTAAAGAAAATCTACTTCCAGAGGTATTACTTTCTGCTGTGAGCCTGAAAAAGCAAAAGCCTATGCTTCTCACATGGTCTAACGACCTGATGCTTCTTGTCAGTCGAATTTAAACACCTTCAAAAATGGACATGACATCCTTCTCTCCAGCAGCAATGTTCTGGAGCAACTGGCTGGTGTGTGCGTGTAAGTATATATATCTATTAACACACACAGATACATTATTTGTATGTCTGTATGTATATCTAAACACATACATACATACATATGTATTTATATATGTGAAAACATGTTTATTCTCTAACCCCTCTCCTCCCAGCTATGACGCTCCATACTTCCAGCTTAAATCAGGTAAAATTAACTTTTTCCCCTGGAGACCTGCTAAGCTGATCCTACGAATTGGCACTGTACCACAGCCGAGCTGTGGCGGACTCCGCCACTGCTGCACTCCCCGCTTCCACTACGCCAGGCTCCTGCTACCCGGGCTCAGCACCAGCGAGACACAGAGGCTGATGCTAGAGCTGAAATCCTGCCACCAGCACAAGCCCCGCAGCACTTTAGGCTCAAGTCTCTTTTCTGCACAGGGCATTTCTGTTTTGCTGGAGGAGCACATCACGTCTAACCCCCGATTAGTTTCTGAAAAGGCACAGCAGGGGGACATCAGAAAGGGCTGAGCTGCAGCACGCCGGGCTGCCGCAGACTCCCACTGCTTCAGCGCTGTTTGGGGAGGGCAGAGACGGGAGTGCCGAGATGCCAAGAGTTACAGCAGAGAGCGTCGGGGAGGCCATGGTGAGAAAAGGCCATGCTGGACCACCCAGAGAAACCCATGGAGCCCTTTGGAAAAAGGCTGTGCTACGTGTCTAGACCAAAAACCACTGAGAGACCACCACCGAAATCATCCAGACATTGCCTTTGCAGAGGAGGGCCACCTGTGCCACAACAGTGAGCAGCAGCTGAGATTTCCAGTGAGGCTACAGACATAACTCTCTTTAGAGCCACACCGGCTCCCCAGCACCAGCTAATCCTGTTGTAGCAGAATTGATTTTAAATATCTTTTATTTTTGTAATTCAAATACACGTTTTGACTTTACAGGGGAAAAAAAAAAATGAAGGCGATGGGGAGGAAAAAAAATATGCTTGAGGCTTAATGCACAAAGCCAAAGTACCTGCCACATACACAGTTTTAGGCACTACAGTCTCACACAATGGCCTAGAAAAGGGAAAGAAGAAAAGAAAAAATGCATCTTGTGTGATGATACTGTAAAAACACTGAGCAAGAATGGGAAACATGACCTGCCTCATTGGGGATCTCTGAAGCTTCACTTTGAATACCAGTAGCTCAGCAGGATGAAAACACCAAACAACTCATTTGACAGGACCACCAGCCCAGTTGAGTAACTTGTAAAATTTTCAGCGAAACTCACTCAACAGAGAACCTCGGGTTTTGATCTACCCAGCCCGTCCCACAGAAACTTCTCACCAGCAGCAGACCATTTTGGAACAGTTTTTTGATTGAAGAGCTGTTGCTGTACTGCCCTGTAGATGCAGATGGTTATTCATCTCTCTAGATGCTGTCCTGCAGGTCCGGTGCCTGTGCCTTCCCTCTGCTAGAGGAGAGAATGGGATCCTAACAATAACTCCAGCAGGGCAAAAAAATGACATTTTTCATTTATACAGCTATAGAAAGATGTATATATGTTTTTTTTTAAAATCATCACTGGTGTTTTTCAGAGACTCCAAATTTACAGCAGAAGGCTTAGCTGCAAGATTTAACACAGAACTTTGACAAAAATATAGGCTCTTTTGGGGTATGAAAATACGCTATGGAAAAAAAGAAAAGAAAGCTTTATTTTTTAAGTTGGATTATTCTGCTGCTTGCCTGTCAGGATACACTGGTCCTGGTTGGAAACTTTGGTCCTTCTTGTTGTACTGCAGTTGATGAACAGGGATTTTCCAGAGCAGAAAAATCTCTCCACCCATCCTCACTGAAATGTGCACCAGAACTGCAGAGAAGGAACTGCAGAGCTGAAGTGCAGATGATTTCTGTTGCATTGCCAGCATGGCCTGGATACTTACAGTCATCCATTACTGACACACCTTCATACTTCAAGATCTGCAATGTATCCATCATCAGGAAAAAAAAAAGTCACTGCGATAGAGAAATTACTGACACCTTTCTAAGAAATGGAAGCTGATTGAGGCAAAGCTAGGGGCTACATCCATATAAACAATGAGGCATTTAATTCTCACTGCTTTTTCTGCGTTACGGTGATACAGAGCTGATTACCTTCAAAGAAGCAGCCTGTTCATGATCACAGGAACCAGGACCAGCAAAAAACACCAGGCAGTAGGGCTGTAAGAATTTGACAGCACCCTGGGAGTCAGAGTCCCACTCTTCTCCATGGGGAGACAAGTTTCTCACCAGACGGGTCGCCTCTTTCACTCTTACTTGGTTTAAGTAGTAGAAAGTTTACCCATGTAAAAACTAATGGCAAATTGTTCTTGCCTGACCAGTTTATTCTGAATCAAGAACAAGAGGGGCAGATTTCAGATATTGAAAGTATAAGGAGCAATAGTACTACGTAGCACTATTGTTCAAAACAGAATAAGTAGATACATTCAAAGATAATAGCAATGTTTCAAGTTACATCTCAGGGAAATTTGGTTCACTCTTCAGTGGACGCAGAGACTTGAATTTTAGCTACTTGCAGCAATCAGAAAACTGCCCTGAATACACCTGAACTTAGAGTTTTCTATTGCCACACAGGGTGCCTCTGCCTTGGCATGAAAGAAGCATGCAAATTGCAGTATGAGACCGATCAGTAGAATTTATTTCAATGAGAGAAAGAATCAGAAAGCAGATGTATAGATCCATTCCCCAGAAATAATAAACCAAATGCCGTTTAAGACTGAGTCCAACAGTGGGCATCAGTTCTATCCCATACCCATGCAACGCAGACAGATCTTACTGATTTGACCACAGCATACACATAAAGTTCAAAGAAAAAACCCCACCAAATACTCCCTTAACCAGAAAGGACATGGTCTTTCAGACTACAGCTTCAAGATGTGTTCTAGTGAACATGAAAAGAAACAACTATGAATGAGCGCTTTTGTACAGCTTATGGAAAGGAGGTTGCAAAAGGACTTAATGTAATGAAATCTTTCATTCTTCCTGTTCCCCACACCACAGCCTGTTTGTTAGCAGTAACGATGTGTGACATGTCACACGGGGCTCTGCTGAGCTGAGCTCCAGACCTCTGACACTAAGTCACTGATAAAGTCGTAACATGGAAAAAAGGGCTGTCCAAGTCCCCTCACAATAGCCAGGCTCTGGGAGTCAGCAACGCCGCCTGAATCCAGCTATCTCCATTAAGTGTCTCCCACCACCGTTATCAGAACCAGAAGTGAAAAGGTATTAGCAAAGGAAAGATATTTTTGCACAGTGCTCTTTCCCTGGTAGGGTTCGTGTCTGGCTTCCACCGCCCAGCTCGGCAGCAACGAGCTGAGCGAGGAGAGTGTGTGTGTGCGAGGACATGTGCGAGGACCTCAGCCAGCCATGGCAGCTGCTTGTAACGGTGTGCATTCAAAGAGCAAGTGACAATCGTTTTCAACTATACCTTAACATACTCATAACATGTAGTTTTCCTTAGCATCACCTCTTTTCTCTCCCTGCCCTCCACTAGGGACAAGATGATTTAGGAGCCGGCCTGTAATCTCCTTCCACACCGTTCTCTTTCTGGACTTGCGGGAAGCCCGTGGCAGAAGGAGAGCACCAGGAGAGCTCATGGCCTGTGGCTCTGCATTTGCAAAACAGAAGACAACCATGTATGGGAAAGAAAGAATAATTAGCAGGTATTGTTTCAATCTTACTCCCGCTTTAGTCATTACTGTCTTGAAAGACACCTTCTTCCTCCCCCCAAAATAAACCCCTCAATTCAAACAACAGTATGGACACACATCACCTTGAATGTTTTTACAACCTGGCAAAACATATTAAGCACTGACATCTAATGCATCATTCTCAACATTCAGCACTTGTCGCGTCTATCAGAATTTCTTTAGAGATCTGGAATACCAAAAAAGGAATCCAGCTAAAAGAGTATCTTCCTAGCCATAAAGGATTAGGGCCCTTAAATAAAAGCTGAAAAAGCCGAAAATTCTGCGTGAACTGATGATAGGACCAGATCACTGGTATTAAAAATGCAAATGCACCAACAGTATTTCTGATCAGCCAGTCTAAGTAAATCCAGCCTGGTATTTACGTATTCATCTTGAAGAAAAATACATATTAAGGGCAGAATTACAGTTAGGAATATGACAGCGATGCTGCCATTAGCCTCCAACCAAGCATCACTGATCCAGGAAATTAAGAGATCAGATAAAAAGAAACCCAACAAAGCTGAAATAAGAAACATACAGTTAGGGAGTTCAGAAAGTCTTAATGTTGTGCTGTATAGCGAGGACAGACTGTGACTAAGGCATCTAAGCATTTGTATTCCTACAAGCTTTTTTTTTAAAGCTGATTCCACCTTTCTGAAGTCGTTGAATGAGTAATCACTAGCATTCATTCATTTTATCAGGCTTTTTTTCTTTCCTCCCCTTCAGGAAGTTCCCATTTCAAAATGACTACATGGAGACTGAAGGAGGAGCACCAGCTGGGGCTCCTGTGCAAGACTTCTGGCTTTCTGGAGGAGCAGAGCGCCCAACAACAGAGCGCTATTTTAAGGGCAGAGCTACTGGAGGAGCCTAAGACAACCAGTGATCGCCAGCCAGCCCTCCAAAGAAACTTGCACTTCTTTGGCGTGACTGGAGCCTTGCAAAGCAGCCCGTTCCATTCACAGGTTTGGCTTTTAGTTTGTAGTAGAACTGGCTTAGGGCTTTTTTTTTTTTTTTAAAAAAAAAAAAAAAAGGAAGAACACATACAAAGAAATGGTGTGAAGATCCTACTTCCTGAGTCTTTCCAGCACCAAACTTCTGGTGTTCTCTGTGGCTCTACCTCATACCTACCAGCAGGCAACGTTTCAGTGGTATGAGGGACACTTCAAGCAGAAATGTGCAAGCCACTCAATCATTGAGCCATTTAAACTCTAAAGATAAGTGACACAGTTAATCCACCAGTGAAAGTCTGTGTGTGCCCTTTCTCCCCAATAAGAGTGGCATTTCAGCTACTGCAGAAGACTGATAATAAATTGCATTATCTCTGATATCGCGGTGGACCTATTTAAGAATTTTTAGTCCAGCTGTACTCTATACGTAACATTAAATACAGCCATTGCTAATAACTTGGCTTAATTATTAGCTAATTTCTGCATATACATGCAGGAAGAAGATTTCAATTATTTTTAATTATATGGAAAGTACCAAGTGTCAGTTTTATTCCATTAAGATCATTCAGAACTCCATAAAACTCGCAAAGGCTTAATTCTTTAAATGACACTTTTTAATTAATTTGAACTCAGGCTAATTAAAAGATTTGCAGATTGCAACAATGTGGTCCATTTTCAAAAGGCAAGCCTTTACATCTGCAGCAAATATGCTCTATTTTCCATTCCGATCAAAGACTTGGCCCCTACTTTAAGTGCAAAAACCTCTTCAGCCTTAACAGCGGAATTACAACTGACAGCAGGTAATAGAAGCGCTCCAAGCTACAAACAGTCTCTCGAGAATACCCAAGTCCAGTGCTCCAATTTGCATGAAAATCTGGGCACCGGAGGCAGGAACTTTAGCTAGAGCCTTTGGCGGTAACAGCCTTGGCTTAATCCCTCTCACTTACCCAACCCTTACCTGTTTGTGCAGCACTGTATAAAGGGGGAAACCCATGCCCTGCGCCGACAGCCACCCTGCGACAAAATAAGGGAAATTCTATTTGCTGGTTGCCCCACAGAAATGCTAGCTTCAGTGGGTAACTTCAAAAAGGGAAGATGAAATATTTCACTTCAAGTTCGTAGCCAATGAAAATAGGGCTTGTGGTTTTGCTATAGATCTCTCCGCACCCACAGTTACTTTCATGCTCACCGATCAATTCTAATGACACTTGACAAAGGGAAAGTGACTCTGGTGAGAGTCCTGCAAGTCAGTAGCTGGTTAGAAGCTGGAGTCTGAAGCCAACATGGGCAGAAGTTGTTTTTCTCCTATTTTGTACATCAGAGCCTGGGCCAACTAGCACCTCCATAATTTCCAAGGCAGCATCATGACATGCTGTTTCCATCCCAGTGGAACAACCTCCCCAGGGACCTGGTAGAGCCCCCATCAGCGGAGGTTTTAATAATGCAATTGGACAGGGTGCTAGATAATCTCATACAGGCTTCTTCTCCCATGAAAGGTTGGGCCAGATGATCTTTTGAGGTCACTTCTGACCTGGGCTGTTCTATGATCACCAGAGGCACAGAGATGAGAAAATTAAGGTCGCTTTTGCATAGAGCAAAACAAGGGCTTAAGGAGGACAGAGGACCTGATCCCACAGTGCATAAGTTTTGCTGCTTTCAGTATGCACTGCTTTAAATGTTTGAAAGTCATTAAGTCCTTGACTGGCATGAGCAAAGTTGGATTTTTCAGCACAACACCTTCACACAGCTGCCCGCAATGAGCTTCCTTCATGTACAAATATAGTTAATGTATACAGCGATTTTTGGCTTGATTTCTCCGTTTAGAGTGAGTAATGCATATAGCCATAGTAACCAGCTCCTGCTGCTGAGTCTTCCTTCTCTTCTGAGGTCAAGCTATTTATGCATGGATCTAGGAAGAGGAGTTTGCATTTCTCCTGGTTGGAAGAATAAGTGGGGGAGACCTGGCCCCGCAGTTCTGCAACATGCTGCCACAATGCCATGGAGTGACCTTGGCTATTGTTCTGTAAGTGGTTTTCCAGCATGTCACATGCATCGCTACCCGCTTATCGACCCACTTGAGTCTATATAAACTAGCCAATATTCTCTTTGCTAAACAGGATTATTAAAAATGCAACATCGCATGCGGTAGTATCTCCAAACAAATTGCCCCGTCAAGGTATTAATAGTTTTAAGGTGTCCAAAAACCATTTTCAATGAGTTCATGGAGTTTCACAGCAAAATAGGTTTGTAGCTAGCATTCGCATTTTGCCTGCCTAAAGGATCTTGAATCTGAGGACATTTAGCTTTTAATGTTTAAAAGATACAAGCATGTCAGAGCCTTTAACACGAGATAACAAAATCCAATTTCACTTGCCTAAATCAGCCTTTGTAAGTGTTGCTACCCGAGTGCTGAACTCAAGTCCCAGATCTGATCTAAGCTTTATCCCTTTCTAACTGGGTAAAAATAAACACGTCCTTTCTTACCCTTTATGGAGACAAAATCATTGCAAAGAAGGAAGTACATGTGTACCATGAAGAACTGAGCCACGCAGCAAAGACTACCCCAAAAGGACATGCAGCAAGTACTGCTTTAGTTGTTGAGCTCTTTATAAGAAATCGTGGTGTTTATATATAAAATTAATGATTCAGATGGTATCTTAGACTACAGACTTGTGCCTGGAAGAAGGGCAAATCCTGCCTCCTTCCCCAGAAAGTGCTAAAGAGATTACAGAGACCTTTGCATAGAGGAGTAATACATAGAGAATAAGAAAAAGCTCAAAGCTATTGTGATTTTTTTTTTTTTATTTTAACTGTTACACAGTACCTTTTCACGCCATGTGCGTGAACTGTGGAAAGCAACTTATTTTAGACAACAGTAAAACAGGTTTGACCTAAATTGCTGAGCTAACTTTACCTTAGGCTATGCACAAGTGCAGAAGTTACCAGAGCCCAGCTGGCATCAGTAAACCCACTAAATCCCTCAGCTTATTCCTAAGTTGTGAATCACCATTGTAACTGTCTAATAAAAAATTACCAGTTCATATCAGTGGTTTGAATGGTCAATTGTTTAATATTTCAGTCTAGCAGAGTTCTCATCCAAGCACACGTCCTTATTAGATTTGCCTGGGACTGACAATATTTAACGAGTCTGGGAGAAATCCAGGAAAATGTTATCACTGAACAACAGACAGAGACTAATGCCAGACTTCAGCTACCTGATTTAAAATTTTTATCACACTTCAACACTGCAATGAATGGAAAATACTTCCCAAAGATTAGCGCCACTCCTCCTATCTCTCCGCTAATCACTTTCTACCTGAAGTTCTGAGAAATAGAAGAATTTTTGGGAGGTGATGGTGGAGGGGACGCTCCAGTTTCTGTAACGCAAGCCACCCCACGCTTCTTAGCTTGTGGGGCAAGACACTTGTATGTCCTGCCTATCCATGGCTGCAGCGTAATAGCTTTTTTAATTGCTCACATCACACATGATGGTAGAATTCCTACAGAATTTACACACCAACATTTTAAAGACTTTACCTCTAACCTGAGGCTTATGGATGTAAAACATCAGTTATCTCAGTATCGGGATATTAAGAAAGGATAGAGGAGACTTAACAAGTATCACCCTCCTATCAAAGAGTGAAGTCAGCTCCTGGGGAACCTCTGTACCTTGGGACTTGCACCCACTTGGGATCAGCCAAAAGGCTTTCCACCCTCTAGCAATGGTCCCTGGCAGTCCTCCTCGCGTGCAGACTTCGTAAGTTAATAAAATTGTATCTGCAGTTTAGGTCTAGCTTCTATGCTTTCTTCTCACCAACTCATGAATAAACATGAGAGTTTATCATCAGGCCTCGAGTAGTTAGATTTATTATAAACAAGGCTTGGGAGCAGGATGGAAAGGGAGAAGGAAAAAATGTCATTTGAGTACTCCAGGCTTCAGAAATAGAACTAAAATTGGAGGCCGTGCGACCTCGCTTCAGCACCTGCGTGCGTAAGCGCTCTGCTTCCAGTGATGTGATTAGATGCTATTTTTCCCCTGGGGGCTCTGCCTCATTCTGCATGTGAGATAGGCCTTCGTGGGAAGGAAGGCAAAGTCAGGTGGTGAAGGAGGCACTGCTGTCTGCCTGTCCCTTTTCACTCTGCTGCAGAAGCTGCCTTCTGTATGAGTCAGAAGTGGGAAAAGATAGATGATCTTAAGATACAAGGAATTGCTTGCTGCTTTAGAATGCCAGGAGGCTTCACCACCAAGTACCTGTGTGATGGCAAGCAAGCCATTTACACCAGCCTTTAGACTGGCAACCACCACAGTGGTTTTATTTTCTATGCAACTGGGTTGAAATTCCTTGATTTGTATGGAAATGCTGAGTGGAAGCACGTGAAATTACTGTGTGCGTGACAGGGCTGCAGCCAAAGCCACCAAGAATCATCCTTCGGAGCTACAGAAAACACATTTGTACACACGTGTATTAAGTGTCACGGACTAACAAATGGAGGCTTTCAACTTTTCACATAAGGAGCCCCAAATTAGCAGCTGACCCCAATTTGCATCTTGATTCTCTGTTGATGACATGAAGGTAATCACGTGTAGATTCCATAATGCTAAGCACCATATAGAAATGAATGGGCGAGAAAGGGGCTACACGTTAGATGTTTTATCTTAATCTGTTTAACAGCTACATATCGGCAAAGTTCTTCACATGTACACAAGTGTTTGAGCACAGTCTAAGCAGCAGCACGTGTTTGAGCAGTTCGAAGCTGCGGCCATGTCCTGCTCAGGCAGGGGGAGGCAGGAGCAGCCTCCGTTCTGAGGGGCCCGTTACCTGTCTGGGGGAAAACAGTCACCTTGGAGTGCAGCATGCATCAGCCAGCCCAAAAATTGTGCTCCCCAAGTGTGCCGTGCCTAAAAATATACAGCACTTCAGCCACTGACATTAAACAGGTGAAGGAGTGACAACAGCCTCATGCAGACAGGATGCTGCTCCCCAGAGTATTAACACCCCTATGCCCCCAGTAAAAACTACTTCAGTTCTTGCCAGGGAAAGGCATAAAGGCGTTTACTCGGTCTTTGCAGAACACAAGCAAGGCACAATACCTGGAAGCATGATTCTGAGGAGCTTTTTGGTGTTGAAGCAAACCGTTAAACTGATACTGAAATGAACACAATAGCTCTCTGAGATTTCCTGCTGCCTTCGAAAGTCACAACAAAGAAGTTGTATTGATTCACCTCATCCTGAATATAGGGAAGAAAATTAAAGGCTTCTTTTAAAACCTAGATTCACTTCCAATTGCTAGATACATGATAAAAATAAACCAAAGATATTTTTCTAAGCTTTATCCTCAGGAGATAAAAAGAGAAACAGTTAAGGTACTTGATATGATACATAAGTAAGCAGAAATGTCTCCTGATCATGGCCCCACCCTCCAACCAAGATTAAACAAAATATATTGTAATTGAGCAGCATGGATTTTATTTTTTCCCCTGGGGCTTATCATAAGCCTCTGGATTTTTAAGTTACAATAGCCTTATATTTCCTTCAAAGGTTATAGGACATTCTGTCTCTACTGCAAAATACAACTGAAATGGAACACTTAAGTATCATTATAAGCAAATAATACACCCAGATAGATTATTCTGAAGTAAAACTGAGCCAAAACAACAGCTGCTTACTTACAAAATTAGTTTTTAATAACTTAATACAGTGCAAAACCCTAAGACACGTTGATAGCTCTGTTAGTCTGAAGAAAAAATTAACCAAGACAGTATTTGGTCTCTCATGTAAAGGTTTAGCTATGTGTGGGGAAATCAAGGGCCAGCCGTCCCTGCTGTGTGGGAGATCCCAGCAGTACGAGGTGCTTGTTCTCTATGCTGAGATAGCCTTTTCAAAGATGTACTTTGGCCCATAGGAATAGGGTCCTACAGAAAACAATCAGCGTGTATTAAATGACAACCCAGAGGCTGTGGTTAGGCAAGAGATGCTGTATCACGAGCCAACCACATTAAAAGGAAACTGCAGTCAATTATTATA
Source organism: Alca torda (assembly GCA_008658365.1). NCBI lineage: Eukaryota > Metazoa > Chordata > Aves > Charadriiformes > Alcidae > Alca > Alca torda. The sequence goes on from CM018076.1 coordinate 96,193,928, forward strand.
CTACAGTAGCTAAGCCAAGGAAGCCTGAGATTTTTCCACTCCTATCAATTTCTTTAGGATCTGATGACACAATTCTCCCCTTGCCCTGCACTCTCCTTTCCTCATCCCAGTGCTGGGAACTTCCCACAGAAAAACCCTAAGCAACCAATTGCACTAGCTGTCTCCATAGACTCCTCATGTTGCAACGAGGAATGTGAAGCCACCTTTATCACATTTCTCAGACACTGAAGAGTTCATCTCTGATGCAGAACTTTAGAGGAGATGCTTCAAATCCCTGCAAGCCAGCAGTGCTTTCAGAGTCCATCTAAGCAACAAGAGCTACTATGCCCACTCCTGCCACACACACGTAGTATGCTGTGGTCAGGACTAGGATTGTGTATTGACTGAAAAGATACTTCAGATCATTCCCAAATGAGCTTCAAGGTCCTTTGTACCTGCTTCCCTCCTGCCCCCATACACTAAATAAAGGTTTTCATTACCTGCTCAGCTACCAGCCTAACAACTTTGGATTCAGTTTTACAAGTGTAACACTACGCGTCTTTGATACAAGTAGGCTGAACACCTCCTAGGCTGCTTGCCTAGACCATGGCCAGTTTTGTCCATGCAAGTCCATCTTTCAAGCTAGGCCACAGTCTGCACTGCAGGACTCCAGTCCTGTGCTAGGTGAACCCAATTTCATTCCTCCCAGCCGGGTGCCTTACCCCCAACACCACCTTTTTGTTTGTTTTGTTTGCTTTCCCCAGTCAACATTGAGAATTTGTAAAGCCAAAGGAGAAAGCTGCTGTCCCACTAGCTTTATTACATTGTTTTCCTTTTAGTGGTTTCTCCACAAGCCTTCTGTTTAGAAAGGAAGACGCTGGCATAAGGAAGAATGCAGCCTGCAGTGCCTAACGCTTACCTCTTACACATGCCTCCTGGAAAGATGGGGCAGTGGGGCAGACACCACACAAGTTTTAATAGAGGTACACCAGTAGACTTGTATATTTCTATTTCCAAGACATCCTCAGTAAAACAAGATCTATTGTTATGAGCAAAGTGTCTGCAATACTTGCTAAAAAAAATAAATCAACACAGCCCAACAATAATGGCTTAAGAAGACAGACTAAACACATCAGTGGTAGCAGCATATCATACAAGGGCTCTCATGATACCTGAGCTTTCATTTTCAGACAAAAGTTAAATGCCATAAAAAAACCCAACCCAACCAACCAAAAAAACCCCAACACAAAGCAAACCCCACCTTCTACACTCAAACTTGCATTTATAGTTCAGTTAGAAAGCTGTTAAGAGCAGAGAAGGAGAGTTTCCAGTCACATACACGTGACACTAATGCTGAGCATGAAACACATGCATGGATCCAGCTGGCTCTTCTAATTAATTCCCCTTTACAAGAATGATCCATAGTAAGACAAGATATTCCAGATGACCACCAGCTCTTTGGCCAAGACCATCAGTTAATGCCAGGTCAAAGGGCAACACGTCAGAAGGGACACAAAGTTGTCCCTTCAGAAGAGTTTAACATCATTGCAACAGCCAGAAGCTCAGTCACAGCAGATTCAAACAGAAGGTGGACATAAAAATGAGGATGATACTACATTGTTATTTCTGTTCTGAAATGGATACCCTCTTTGTTTTTTGGTACCTAATTTTTCCAGCAGTGACCAGAACAATCCAAACTGCCATTCAGGAGGTGGGAAAGCACCTTGCCCTGGATGTCAGGCATGGTCCGGACTACCAGGATATTTACATCAACAGCTGTACAGTTTTCAGTGTGGCATAATTCAGCATAACTAGTTATCCCTCATTTCTATGCACTCCTAGGAAAGCAGCCAATTTTGACTGGACTGGGGTAGAGACACATGAATGTGTCACTGGGGATATAAAGCTAGCAGACTGTTCCCAATTTCATCACGCTGCAGAAGGGAAGAGTTGGAAAGGAAGCCTGTTTCAGTGAACAAATCTGAAGATTTCAAAAGTAACCAGATGGGAATGCATGGAGGAGTTTATTTATGTATAAGCCAACTTTGCAAGGTTGAAAGCATTTTTTGTGAAATAAGTACTTGCCTAAAAATACTTGATCTTTGGCTGCTAACAATAAACTCTAAGAAAAAGGAGAACCTCTCCTCACATCTTCACAAGAAGACTTAAATCAAACCTGTAAAGCTGAGCGTCAGTTTCCGTGGCATTTATCCCATTTTTGACCTGTGCTTATTCCAGAAAAGTGCATTGCTAGAGAATTCCTGGAGAACTAGACACATACCTCTGAATCAAGAAAACTGCAACCATAAACAAGACATAAATCCTGACCAGCAGTTAACACTTTCGGCACTGGTGAATCTGTAGCATAAGTCAATTTTAGACTTCTTTACTCAGAATTTATATTTTGTTTATACCATCTCTAAATAAGTCCTACTACTAACAGTCAGTACTAAATACTTACTCAAAAACCTATCAGAAATCATGTCAGCTGTTCATTATATTGCTTGTTTCAAACAGGCTTGCTTACCAGTGCTTACATTTAGAATCACTTCCTACAGCAAGGCCATGCTTTCAGTTTGTAAGGCTCAAAAGTCCTCCCATTTGTGCAGGACGTTAACTTCACCCTGAAGTTAAGAAAGTATCAGCCAAAGTTTCAAAAGCCTGGGAGGAAAGGGTTTTTTTGCTTACATTAAGTTGCATATGTTAGCACAAATACCACACCATAGATATTTTGACCAAATCAATAAAAAAAAAATGCTCTGTCTCGTTTATAACGGGGATAAGCATAGGGGGAATACAATGACAATGTGGGAACAGGTTCAGGAAAAGCTTCATGTTTCATCTTCTGTGCAGGCAAGAATGATCAATTGCTCTGAATTCAAAAGTCAGAGTTCAGTTCCACAGCCTTTTTTATCCCAGAGGTGGGAAAGACTCCACTACTAGATGCAAGCAGCACACAAGAAAAGCTTCCTAATTTTAATACAAGACAGAGACTTCACCAGGGAAGAGCAAGCGGCAGGCACTGTCACTTGGAATCAGTGGTGAGAGAGGTGGAGATATGCAGAAGCAGGGGAAAGCGAAAGCCTCAAATAAACCATTAGCAGGGAAGTAGAAAAAGATCAAAGAACACAGAAACAAGACCAAAGAGAAGGGGAGTGGTAAGATGAAGACAATATACAACAGATGCTGAGTTAAGAGCATCAACTCCAAACAGTTTATCATCTCATTATCCCTCAAAAAGTACACCAAAAATGAAGTAGACAGCACAGAAAACAGTAAAATAAATACTATTTTTACAGCAGGATTGAAATGACATACAAAGCTATGTAGAACCACATGCTGAATGGAAAACTTTCTCCAGTTACGTAGAATAGAAGGCAGCTACTTTCAGATAAGAAGTACTGAAGTGACCGATATTGAGATGTGAGGTTGCTCTGAACTAAGACAGCTCAAGAGTCCCTGCACTTGTAAACCAGGCAATTGACAACCCGACATAACACACAGATAATTAAAAATCGACTCTATTGAAGGGCTATTCATTGTGCTGGTGCCAGCTACTCTCTGCCCTAAATGAAGGAGCCTGTGGGGAAAGAAAAAACTCCAATAGCGTATTGGATACAACATGTAGCAAGAATATTAAACTGCACAGGGAACCTTATTACAAAACTGTTTTCAACACCGATAATATCAAAACACCTAAAAAGCAAAACTCTAGAACACAGCTATTTCTCTGCATGAATTAAGTGTAAAGACCTACAGGTTTTTTCTCATGAAGGCTACTATGTTTTGAACAAAATTGTAAACAGACATCAATTTGCTAGTTCCATTAGCCACTATTCATTACCACTTAGAAAAGCACTGCCAGGAAAAAATGCTGAAATGCTGTCAAAGTAGCTTGATGCATCCATGCATTTATTTGCTATGCAACCCAGAGTGGAGCAATGCCTGGCTTACAACAACATACTGAAGCAGCACATTTTTCCAGGGCAAAAAAAAAGTCCAATCAATATTTATACACTATGCTTATTACTCTGGATTCTAGCACGTAAACACCAAAGATTCATTTACCATTTTCTGGGGACATGAACCTTATTACTGCATAACCTGACTCTGGTGAGCAGCTTGACTTTTTGCCCTGTCATTCCACCATTTGAAAACAAAGTCAGACCAGCATTTATCAGTTTAATTAGTAACATGCTTGACATTTCCTACTGAATTTCTTTACATGAGCAGTTTCTGGCAGAAAGGGAGAAAAAACATTTACTTACCCTTTCCTCACGACAAGAGACTTAAACAGAAATGAACCCACGTCTGCAAATTTACATTGACACTCAAATTTCTTAACTCATTTCACTGAAGTAAAAGTCTATGGTTAACGAAGCTTTCTTTCCCAATTGAGTTTGCAAAACTCTTAACAAAAGTAAACCCCTCACTTCAGCAATTTTGATAAAACTTTTTTTTTTTAAGCTTCCTAAGCAGTAACTCTGTTTTATGCAAAAAGGCAACCAAACTGCACGTATTTTGCACAAAGTTGGCAGTCATCCCTATAATTTTACCTCACTTAAGTGAATAAATAAAACACAGAAGATAGAGCAATTATTATTATTATTTTTTATTCCCCTGGTCTTCACAAGAGCAGAACAACGCCTATAAATCTTACCTGTGGTTAAGTTATAAAAAAATATATTTTAGGAACAGGTTAAAATAGATACAATTCCTCTGATGTTGTATAATTGCAACAGAATGTACGAGGCCATACTTAGACACACATCTATTAGACAACTGAAAAAACAGAGAATTTCAGTATTTTAAAATCAGCGATTACAAATCAGACACATATAAAGGCAGTAATGCTACAGAAAAAGACACATATTAGATCCCCCAAAACTCTGGTAAGTTCTATCAAAATACAGATACTAATGAAATAATTCTGCCAACTGCTAAAGGACATGTTATTCATGTCACATGTAAACTAAGGACAGTGTCCTGCCACTCAAAAACATGCATCAAATTCTAGTACTAGTCTTTAATATGAAAGTATGTTTTTAAAAATACCAAAATTACCTAAACAGTTATATTATGAATAATGGATGAAATCCCGTTGATGTACAGCAGGAAGTGAATGCTGACAACAGCTACCATGCACCAGATAGGAATGCCAAAAAAATTGCAGATCTTTTTTAAAGAATGAAAGGAAGTATCGTAGGATTAGCAAAGTATTATCTAGCATTTAAGAAATATTTGTACGTGCATGTATTTAATTTTAGCATGCTTTCCCTAATTGATGCTATTTGCTGAAAAGTCATTCAGATGTGGTGTTCTACTTGCTCAAACTCGTATCTCCTCATAATGAGAAACGCCTCCACGTATTTACTGGACCACTTGCACCAATATGCTGATAAATACAGCTTTCAGTGTAACATGTTCTAACTGATAAAATTAATTTTATTTTTTTGTTTGTACCTTAGACATCAGGAAGCAACACTGCAAAAGTAATAGTGGTATTCAGAAGAGTCAGAATTAACAAGATTAAACTATAAGAGTGCTTAACCTATGAAGCACGCTGCTTGCCAGAAAGCCAACAGAAGAATATAAAGACAAAAAAAGTTGACAGTGACTCCTGTCTTGCTTTATGTTTCCCTATATATATTTAGGAAGGTTAGTCACCAACAAAAGTTGTATTCAGCTCCCAATACAGATGATAATAGTTCTGCCAAGACCATCATAAGACCGATTTGTTATACAGTAGCTCAGTTTTCTTAAAGCTTCCACAATTACTACTTTTTCTTCTTAATTGATAGTTAAACTACTTTTAGATTTTTTTTTAAGCCAGATAGTATGCTAGCTTCAAGTTTAAAAATTTTTTACATATATTTATACATATGTATAAAATACTAAAACCTTAGCAACAGAGCCCTATAAAGTGAGGTTCACTGTTTCTGCACTTAGCTTGCCACCACTCAGACTGTGAATCATTGCAATCATATTGGAGTGTTTGTTCAATTCTTCCTTCTGTAGTTTTACAAGTGCTTCTTTTTCTTCCAAGCGTCCTTCCAACTGGGATTTTTGAACTTCCAGAGAAGATGCCTGCAGAAATAAACAAAATGTTATCATTTCCTACATTATCAATTGAAAACCATACACGATACAGCAAAAGTTGAGTGGCCTGGCAGTGAATTTAAGCAAGTAAATAAAAAGCACCATTTTAAAATTCAAGCTTGTTTTAGAAATATCTCTCAGCTATACATTTGCTGCACATGAATGATTACAGCTATTGCCACACTTTAAAACATTCGATACCTTGGGAAAGCACCAACCCTCATGTTACAATTTGTCCCATTTAAGTAGAAGCGTTCATAGTTAAGTCATCCAGGTTTCATTTCAAGCCCCGCACCATTAAATATTTACCATGAACAAGGGAAATATTTGCTATAAACTGGATAATACTGCCTGGAGAGATTAGACTTTGCTTCCAGGGAATGGAAATACAGCAAATGCTTTGCCAGACTGCCCACTTCGCAATTGCTAATCAGTTTACATGTAAAAATGAATCTCTGCCTTGTGAGTTTACAGGCAAGGACATACAGGCTGCACTGAAGTTTTGGGGATTTTTCTTTTTTAAACATTACCTGGTTAACTTGGTATAGCCAAACTGGTCTCTGTTTTGGAAAGAGGCACTATTTTGTTAGAGGTAAAAATAGGTATTTTAGTAGAATTTCAAAGACCAAGAAGAAAATCAGATGCGTTTTGGTGCATACATATGCAGCATGTGTACCAGGGACACAAGAAAGGGGAGAAAGTAAGCCAATCCACATTTTACAGTAATCAAAACTACTAAGGAGTGTTCTGTATTCTCTTATTTAATATTGCACTACAGGTGCAATTTCCCTCCCCACCCCAAATATTATGTACCCTCACACCGTGCCTCATTAGAATCTGACCCTAACTTCTTTTCTCTTAAATTCAACCTCAGCTACTCAAAAGGTATACAATTAAAGCTGACATAGTTTGTTCTTGACCACTACATTGACTGCTTTAGTTTCTTTAGCCACTTTGCCAATGAAATATTGATTTACCAACTCTATCAGTTATATAGAAAAAATTCCAGTCTCTAGAATGCAGGTACAAGTAAATCCTTACCTTGATACTCAGTTCTTTCCTTGCTTGTTCTGTTTTACTTAATTCCTTTCTAAGAATATCTATAGTTTGTTCCATATCTGCTTTTTCTTTCTGCTGAGCTTTCAGTTTTTCTTCCAGAACTTTTATTTTCTGTTGCAAGGCTTAAGAAAACACATTAAAAGACGTATTGCCAAACTTAGAAAAGAGATACTGCATTACGCAGGAAACAAGTTATGCTTTTTTTTTTTTTTTAGTTTCACCATGGCTGCTAATAATTGAATTACTGAGTAGTGCCACCTACTGCTAAGTTTTAGTGGTTGCTTCCAGTCATTTACAGAAGAGTTAAAGTAAGCTCTTGTAATTTGCAGTTCCTACAGAAAATAGTTCTAATGGACATGCTGTTAAAAGATCCTGGAAGGACATGTGATGCTGTGCAGAGAATCAGTGAAGTCCATATAGTCTGTGAAGTCACATTTAGGTATCCTTTCAAAAAAACCTAAAAATTTATATTTGTTTCATTCAACTGTTAAATTACATATCCCTGGCTAACTGTAAGATTTACAAGTTACTTAAGATATATCTACTTATCTAGAGCGCTTAAAAACACCATCTAGGTGAGGGACTTACTTGCTATTTTGCCATCTCTCTCCTGTAACTGTTGCTGTAATTCTTTTCTGCGATCTTCAGTTTCTACCAACTGTGCAGCAGTCCTAGAATTGCAAAGAAACAAATTTTAATGGTCAAAGTGAGATATGCCACTGTTTTTGTGACCTAAGAAGCTAGATTTTTGTGTAATTTCCAATTGCTGTCAGGAGCTTCAAATCAACAAACCTATGAATTTGCAGGGTGTCAGTACAGACAGATTTTATTTCTTTCCCCCTCCCCATGAAACAGTCATTTCCCTTTTCTGATCAGAGACATGGTAGTAATCACTGAAAAGCTTCATACCTGGATCTTAAACACCAGAAACTGCTACCTTTGATTACAAACACGGCATTCAAAATACCGTGATAGAACTGAAATTGTCATTCAACCAAGTCAAGATTTACTACCGTTAGTGACTGAGCATGCTGGGCTTTTAGCTCTTAAGTGTGCTCCCGAATCAACAATACCATTAGTAAAATCTGTTTCAGGTATTATCCATGCAAGCACATCCATGCATAAAGATTTTCTGATACTATTCTGAACATCTTCTAGATCGTCACACAACGCTCAGCAAAACCGACCATTTTTCATAAGATATCGCTGTAGCCCATATACAGGTCTGCTGCAGCCCTCGCTAGTTAGGATAATATTTAGTTTCCACAGTTATTTAATACTGTCATCTACCAGCATTACAGCTGTAACCTGAGCACTTTACACTGTGAAGCTAATCTACTTTTTCCATTACTAGCTAACCTAATTTCTAAGGCATATTCTAACTGGCACCTGCCTTGCCTAGATGGCATCTACTGTCACTCTTGTTTACTCATTTATCCACTTACTATTTACCGATTTCTAAGCTGCAGCCTCTAGCAAGAGAGAAAGGAGGAGTGTATTTCCATGGTCTCTATTTTATTTGTGGCAGTTCAAGAATATTGATATAACTGCTCCCCTAATCTGCCTTTAAAAAGGGGCAGCTTTCATCAGAATATCTCCCCAATTACACTGAGCTGCATACTGCAACAGTGAAAGTAAGTGTCCAAATTTATTTGGTAGCAAACTAACAGAAAAATTTTCATACTGATACATTTGAATCAGAACTCAAGGCAGTGATTTGGACCGCTCTGATTACTGATAGGGCAAGAGCCTGGGAGGATGAAATGAACTTTGCAAGCGAAAGTAAGAGTAGCATTTTATTTCTACACTGAATACAAGGCCTGCCTATGAACATATTTCAAAGATATGCAATATTAAGTATTAAATAAAACTTCTCAAATAGGAACCCTATTCCCTTAGTTACATTGTTGAAAGGTACATCAGACCTTTATTTTAAACCATCAAAAAGCAAAATAATCATAATTAGCCCTCAAGAAGACATAACTAATGCTAGTTTTATGGTTGAAGAATGAAGTTTTATATAACAGACAGAATACCAGCCACCACTATTTCTTATATTAGTTTAGTATGGTTGGTTTTTTTTTTTTTCTGATCCAATAACATGGCAGAGAAACCTTGCAGGTTAAAAGGGAATACATGAAAAATCTTTGCATTTAAGAATCCAACAACCACCAAAAAGACACCTCCCGACCCCCCAAATGCACACAAGAATTGGATTGTCTTCATTACTCTTTTTAATTCCTACTGTCACTGAAGTCTGTGGGTATTCCTCCCTGTCCCAAACCAGTACAGGAGTAAACAAAATAAACACCAAAGTAACTACTACGGATTTTCATTTAACATACACATATAAAACTTGTAGCATCTTTTGCTTCCTCTAACTCCACTTCTCAGATGTTACTTAAAGCAGAATTGAGAAATTGAAACTAAAGTTCTATTTAGTTTTACTGTTTATCTTTAATTTGCTTTAAAAAGACTGAATCGAACTTACCTGTCATTCTGCTGCTTGAGTGATTCATTTAGTTTCTTCATTGCTTCCATTTGTTTATTTAATGAATTTAATGTAATTTGTAGATCTTTATATTGTCTTTCAGTTGTTTCATACCTAGAAATGAATTAGGGTGTTATGGTTGAAAAGTACAAGTGCTTTTGAACAGCTTTTACTTTAACAGTTTGTCAAATAAAAATACTTGACATCACCTATGCAATCATGCCACTGAAGCTAAAAGCAAGACGTTTTGCAGGGGGTGGTAGTGTTTGGTTGAGAATTTTTTGGTGGTAGTTTGTTGTAGGGGTGGTCTTTATAGTTAGGGTTTTTTTTTTTTTAAATTAGCAGACTTGGAGGAAGGAAAAAACCCCACAAAACTAAACCAAGCTGCAATTGATCCCTTACAAATCCTTAATTATTAACAATGAGAAAGCAAACTTCCTCTAGTAGAAAACTCTTAGGAACTAACAAAACATACGTATGCTTTCAGAAATTTGACATACACGAGCTGTTATAAATTAGCTATTTGCTGTCATCTTTTCAGGGACCCCTTTGAGTCAGTCTCTGAGCTCCAGTTGTCTGGTGATACTAAAACTGAACATATTGAAGACAATGCAATGTGCAATTAATACCAGTTTATGAGGCAGACTTCACGCTGTGAGCAAACATTTTTCTACTTCCCTTCCAAAAGGAAAATTCTCTTCCCTGATGTCAGTTACCTGATTGTTTTTTAAGGAACAATATATTTAAAGTGTGCAGATTGTTTAGAAATCAAGTCTTTGCTTTATAAACACATTGTAAGGATCAGAAAACTATTTTATTCCTACTTTGGAGAATTTAAAACTGTTAGATACTAGATTGAGGATGGTTTATTTCACAGAAATTAGTCACATACATGTTCACAGAGTCTATAACTGCATATAATTCAAGCGAAAAAGGAGGTACTTCCACAGTGACCATACTAGATATTTATTCAAGAAACCACATAATGGACAGAAGTTTTATACAGCCTCCCTCAATGACTCCGTTATTGGCAGCAGTATGCCTTCAAAAATGTCTAATATAATGCCTTCATTAGGGCATTATTAAGACAGAAACCTGCTCTCAGTTTTATCAGCTTCTTTGCCTTGCTGACACCTAGTGACGAGGCCAACTCATGCAAGATAAAAAGCCAAAGCTCTTTTAAGCCTTTATTCTTCCAGAGCATATTCTATTTTCATGAATAGTTTCTATCCTTATGTACATTTTGTATCTCACATGTCCTGTTTTTAGCTTAAGATCCAAAAGAAATAATGCTTATAAATAATTTGGGACACACAAGGTGCCTCCTTCCTCCCTACCTCACTTATACCTTGTTGCAGTCAAATTTGCTACATAAGTGATCAAAGATACAACCTCCTACCATATGCAAACATACTGTATTGGCTGCTTCTCCTGACTATTTATAGCATTTCACCAAGACAACACATAAGATTAAGGAAAAAAGCCAAGAGTACAGTATAATACTAATAAAGACTAAGCATTGTTAATTCTGTTTCATAGAGAAAAATGCTCCCTTTTGTACACAGTTTCCTGAACTGGACCTTCAACATCTCCAGCTTTAGTTCTCACTCCATTTAACATATTAACTTCTTGAATGACTTAAGTTAACCTCATCAACAAGCATATAGAAGAAAAAAATAAAACTAATTTTTCACTTAAAAACATGGAGTGGCATGTAATGCTGCCCTTCTAACGTGCTTAGCTCAGTAAAGGGCTTTGCTTCATCACTCTTTGAATATGAAATATTTGCTTAGCAATCTTACGTGCCTTACCTCTGAAGAAGATCGACAGAGGATTTTTTCAGTATTTCATGTTCTTCAGCAACTGTTTGTAATTTCCTGTTGTGTTGAAAGAGCTGTTCAATATCAGTCTGTGCTCTTTCAGATTCTACCTGCTGAGCTTTCAGCAAATCATTAAGTTCTTCATTTTTTCGTTCTGCATCCTTCAGCATTGCAGCAAGAGTTCTTGCCTTTGAGTGGAAAGACACCCCCCAACAAAACCCCCCCCACAGTTATAAGCAATTCTGTTTTGCAAGTCACTTTGTAATAGGCATATTTGAGGCCACAGATCTAACACTAAAACACCATCAGCTACATTAGGAAATGGATTTCTCTCACCTAACATTAACTACTAATTATTGTGTTCACTCTGAATTCCCTTAGCTCCCTTTATAGACAGTGTGAGGGGGGAGGGAAGAAAAAAGTAAGAGTTGATACATTTTAGCTATGGATTTAGTAATCTGCAGCCCAATCCTTCAAATAATTTCTGTTCTTTAAAGGTTATATTGAGTTTTCAATGCATACTTCAAATACATACTCCACAGAAGCAAGCCTTATTTGAAAATTCATCTTTGACAAGTGATTAAAAGGCACAAACAGGAAAGAGTCCTTCATACACCAGCAAATGCTATCTAGAATTTCAGTAAGTGGCTTTATTAATTTTGAAATTACTACCATTAAATTAACACTAATGGTTAGGAAACGATAATCAGTACAGTAGGTTTTAGTTTTGTTGATCTCCTATAGGGGAAAGAACATAACTTCCCTATAAGGGAAAGAAAACTGATCCAAAGAACAATTCAAAGGAAAACAGGATGTTCATGATGAAAATTAAAACTTTTCTAACTTGCAAGCATAGCTTACAGCTAAGTAGTATAGAGTTTCCACACATGCTAATACAGTTAAAAGCTACTCAGCCAGTTATTACTCAGTCCTGCGCCAGAGTCCCAGAAGGAATCCCCTGCTACTTACCTCGGACTCAGCCTGGGCTCTCTGACATCGGTACTGAGCCATCAGCCTATCAGCCTGAGCCAGAGCTAGTGCCTTTGCTTCCAAAAGGTCTTGCAGCCTAGTTTCTTTAGACTGTACACAGGAAGAACGTTTGTCATTAACATTTTCTGGATGTACAGACAGTAACGTACCCATACACGTTAGGTCGTACTCACGGCTAATGCTGACAGCTTCTGCTCATAGACATCCATTATGTCAGACATCCTCACATCAGTGACCGACTCCTTCATCTGTGGAAGTGTTTTCCAATTACTGCTACTGTAAATGTGTATTTACTTAGACAGGTAACGTGCGCCTAAAGAGCTCAGCAGTTTTGTGAATGATGCCTGTCCACTGTTTTTTGAGTTCTTATTTTTATATCTGAGACTGTCTGCTCAAATACATACACCTGACTCTTGTGGAAAGTTTCTGAATAATTGAACTATTTAGGCTGAAGAAGATTCATCTGCAGAAGACTTTCAGTCCACCACTATGAAAAGGTAACATCACCACTCTAAAACAGTTCCCTTTGGTCTAATTTTGCTGGGGAATTAGCAGTCCCCACATATGACACCCAAAGTAATTTGCCCCAATATTAGCAGCACGAAATGCACATAACTAAAAACTGTTGTTCATACTCTGTGGCCTTCTCAACATACAGATTATCAGAAAAGGTTCAGGAAAGAATACTATCCAGAACAGAACCTACCATGGTAACCCATTGACTTACTAGAGGAAACTTACCATATATGGTATAAGTCCTAAGTGTTTATTAAAATATACGCCTAAGTCAAGTGAGAATGCTACTTGGTGATGTCAGGGTATTTTTTCTTAGGCAGCACTACTATAACACCAGTTTTGAGCAGCTGTTCATATATGCTGATGCATGACCAAGAGGAAGGTATCCCAGCTGTTCATACAATGAACACCTATTGAAAAAGCTAACGTCTCTGCACCATTTTGAACCATTATGTAAGAAGTTTTTTTGCATATTAACAGTAGCCTCCACATAGCTCCAGTTCTCAGCTCATTTTCCTGTCCCTGAAGTAGGAAACAACTATTTTCCTTTTCCGGCTTGCAAACTTGTCATCTCTATGTCCTTTTAGATATTATTCCTATAAGAAAAGCTACTTAAAGTTCCCTTCACTCTCTCTGTACAGTAATACTATTAAGTGTTTTCTCAATTATGTTGTTACACACATTTGAGCTTCACACAACATATGGAATGCACACAGAAATGAAGTACTGGGTATTTTAAGTGAATGCGTCTATTGACTTTTAAAGGAAAGTTCTAGTAATTAGGAGGTCTAAGAAAAGATTCACTCAACGATTCATCAACAACTTTCTCCCCTCAAAAACTGAAGCAGCTTTACAATCTGCCACATTACTGGAAGCTGCTCCATTTGTGCGGTTAGGCACCTGTGGCTGCTTGGACTTATGTTAATATATGCACAGCAATGCACCTACAGACTGTCATGTGCAGTCCTAAAACGGATGATCAATGGGAGCATCTGGTGGCAGAGTACAAAGTGAGCCAATGAAGATTTACTCGACCTTTTTCGCTATTATTTTAGCGGCTGACTGGAACTGGTAGCTTGCTGAGTTTCATTCTTATCAGTTACAACAAAGAGAGGAGGGTTGCAAAGCTAAGGTAATGCCACTAATACAGATATCAAGCCATTACTGGGCACTTTCTGTTAGTTTTCCCAATTCGCATACCATTCTTTTAAGCCAAAAGAAAATAGAACAGTAATCCATCATTCAGTCTACAGCAGCTACAAAGCAAATAACTTGCTTTGAACAGAAGAGAAAGAGGAAATACATTCAGTACTTGACAGAATGGCTCATAAAGAAGCGCACTGTATGTGGTGCTTGTTTGAGTGCCTCATTCACCATGCATGTTGCTAGAGGGAAGCAAAAACTTTCTTCTGAAGTAATAATAGTGCCTTTTTAAGAAGGCCACAAAAACTGAACTGCAAATGCTAGAGTCAGCTACAGGCAAGAAAAGGAATACATTTGTATGTGTGTTTAGCCGTAAGAGATGCACTATACTCCAGTTCTAAAGCAACATATAATCTCTATTTTATCACAGCCTATTTCATATGAAGTGGGGAGGGAAGGCTCCTTGTATGTGTCCCAGCAAGTCTACGCAGTCGCGACTATTTCTGCCACCTGCCTCCACATCTGACAGCTAGAAAGGTGTGGGCAACCCCACTGGAGAACGGGGTTTCAGTAAGAAGCTCAGCTTCTGATGTAGCACAAAGAGTTATCATTGACTTCTGCTCAGGAGCTCAGTAAAAGGAGCACATTCTAAATAGGTAGGAATCGAAACTGAACTCAGCTGATACATCTGCTACAGCTTGACACTTGGATTTTAATTTCCACCCCCCTGCAGTAAAAAAGTGCCAAATATTTAACAAGGGTATACAAATTCTACCAACCTCTAGTCCAGTATGAAGTTTTTGTATTAATTCCTGAATATTTGAAGTTGCAGATTTATCACTTGAAGGACAGGATGAAGAACACCTCACTGAAGTAATGTTGGTCATGGGTGACTGCATTTGGATCCTTTTTGATGCATACTCCGTTTCTTGTTGTCTGTAAGCATTATTTGCTGCAATGCTTTCACCAAGCCTGTATAAACATAAAGGCTATTAATGAAACAATTTGCTACAAATATCAAGATGAGAACAATTTCATAACATAATTAACTTCTATTTCGTTGCAAACAGATTACAGAACGGTCATACTTGCATTATCACACAACATTAAGATGTAGCATCAGACACATGCCCAAACTGAACAGAAATACAGAAAGTAGAAAAAAAAACAAACAAGAAAGCCTGTCATGGCTAACCTTTAGAAACAAATGCAGTATCTCACTGCATGGTGAGAAAGGGCATGGTGTTCAGCTATTCTTGAGCAGAACAGATTATCTGTCTCTTACTAGCCTGAGGAACAGGTTATTTCCCATATCATTATTCAATGTAAATAGGCCACTGTGTAATTAGAAGATGGAGAAGGTATTTAGTAAGAATTTTTACTAGGCACAAAAATAAGATTGAACCATGAAAAGGCAGTTCTTCCTTGTCTGCGAAGCCATTTTACAATACTATATCGAGTACAGCACATTTCATTTTCTAAGTTTTAACCAAAATCTAAGTATGCAGATAAAAGTGCATTCGGTTAGAATTTGTACAGGGAAGAGAACACAAACGGTTAGACAGAAGTAATTACAGTACCTATATAGCAGTGTCTGTATGTAACTTGTGGTTGGCATTTTCAAGGCAGCTACTAATGACATGTTCCAAACCAGAGAATAAGTCAAAAGAGCTGATTTTTGAGGCATCAGTCAAAAATCTTTTCCTCTCGATAAATTCCTTAATTACTAAGTTATCCCAACCACTTCACTGAAGTGCTGTCTCAATTGCTTCCTAAGTGCACGAAGCTTATTTTTAACTTGCATTTACAGACATGTTATTTGGCTATTCCATTGTACAACTCCAGGCGTATTGGATTTACCAATCCTTCGTTCTTCCAGCCAGACTATTTGTTACTGCCTATTATAAAAACGTTTCCTATATCCACGAAAGACATCTGGTCTGGAAGTCCTTTCAAAGAATTCCCATTGTTTTTAAAAAGCTCTGCTAACAAAAAGGGAAGAAGTTTTCTAGGTTGCAAAGACCGTGACACAATTTAAGAGTGTTTTTTCCCATTTTATTATATCTGCAGAAGTAAGGACTCCATCAAATAGAGCTTCTCAATATTTTTCCCCCCCTATTTGCACCACCTTAAATACTACCTGAACTGCCATCTGCTGTCTTATCCTATTCTGCTCTTTCTTGAAGTTACTGCAAAAGGGTAAGCAAAGCTTGAGGAACTGAAGGGTGACACGTGAGACAGAGTTCAGTACAGAGAGAAATCTGGTAGTCAGAATATTAGACACACTCCAAGTAGTAAGTTCCAAGCACAGACTTCAGACAAGTGAACCCTGAGGGACGGAAGTCAGTCCCTACTATGGTCTCTAGGATCTGATGTTAATTGAATACCATCAGCATTTGAACTACTTCCTCTGACCTTGAAGATCACTACTGTCTCTTAACTGCAGGTAAAGAAGACAAGTTTTCCTCTGATGAAGTGAAAGTAGTATGCCAAGAAACGCGAATAGCACTAAGCCCATAAAAGAGCCAAATGCTACCACCCTATCACGAAAATAAACTTACACTACAGCAGGAAAATCTGGCAAGGGTGCCGCCTCAAACAGTACTGTAAGTCCCACTTGGACTTGCTCTCTGTGGTCTGATGTTAAAGCCAATGTCAAAGGCGTAATCAAGCGTTGATCCTAAAAAAAAAAGAAACTACTTTGGCCAAAACAAGATATAACAGTCAACAAAAAAAAAAAACCAAACTACCCAGACGTCACAGTATCAAGGCCCACGAGCACAGTAATGTTTTATTCAAAACCTAAGCTACCTTCTTAAAATTTGCCCTTCTAAGTTTCTGAGCCTGAAGTCAACAGAAGAGAAGGGATTTTAAAAATAGTTTACACTTCGGAACATTTAGAAACATGTTTTCCCATTAAAGCCAACACAACAAATAAAGAGACTACTTAATTTCTTCAAGTTTTCAAGCACTTGATTCCCACTATAAAAGGTCACAAGCTTAAGTTTTATTAGGATTTCCTGAGGACTGTGAAACTCTCATTGCTAAATTACACATTAATTAAATTACAGAACTGCCATTCTTGAAAGAAAATCCTCCAAACCAGCATTACATGTTTGACTGTCTGGATTACTTTTCCATCTACAAAGTAAATTGTTAAGGTACCATCTGACCAACAGTTACCAGAAACTGTTTTGACTATGGAAAGTCACAATTTAGATGTATATATTTAATAGTAACCAACCCCACAAATAATTGCATGGTTGTGATAGCTTTTTTCTAGTTTGCTACCTTTAAACTGAAATCCTAATGCAGTCTTAAAAGGATAATTCTTACCAGGCAGCTGAAGTATGATTGCACACGCATTACTGAAATGACTGACTGGAGTAAAAGCAAACTGCTCTTATTTTAGAAGAATTAACAATGAAACAAAGCTTTAAGAATTGTGCCCAGGGGACTATATGTTCCTGAAGTTTTACCACTTCAGAGATAAGCATACAAAACATTCAGAACTAAAACTACTGTAGTGCAGTGACACTTTCCTTCACAGATACATTTTGGTCATAAGAGGTGTTAAAATCATCCTTCACAGATACATTTTGGTCATAAGACATGTTAAAATCATACCTGTAAAATTTTGTAGAAGCTGACCTCCATACCAGGTACATCATGTTTCAGTTTGCTCATAAGATCAAGTGTTTTCAAAATAATATCAGCAGCAAGTTTGCTTTTAAACATATAAATAGAAAAGCAAAGCAGGTGGGGAAAAAAAAAGAGTGATATTTGTCAAATCAGCACTGATAAATAAATTCAGTTAATTTAAAAGAATGAATAAACACCATCACAAACAAATCAAATATGACTAGCAAGGCAACAATGCCAAGAGAGATCACCGAGTTCCTTGGACATGGTGTTGAGCTTCTCCAGCATGCCAAGGATGGCAACAGTGAAGACCAAAAAAAAACCACTTTAAAGTTGAAAGTGAGGAGCATTTAATGGTAGGTCAATTACACTACACTGGTTTTGGCCATATCTCTCTTAGGTATATTGACATTCAGGTTAATGACACCTAGTATACTCCATTTTCAGTGCAATAATTCCACTCCCAACACTGATATGTGATATTTTTCAACTCTGGTTGCATAAAATAAAGATGAAACATTAGGTGCCATGAGCAGTTCTGGTAAGCTTCAGCTTGAATAAGCTTGTGCTACTGCATGGGGTTTAAGGTCTTTGTTCTGCACGAACTCCAGCTTATGCTGAAAACAATATCTGAACGTTTAAGTTAGGTTTTACTTATTGAACTGACCAGCAACATTACTTTCTATTGCCACAAAAATACTAAGTTTGACTTAAAACCAGTATTGATTTACATGAAATTAAATGGTACTTTCAACTACAATATACTTTCCAT
Organism: Alca torda; assembly: GCA_008658365.1. Lineage (NCBI taxonomy): Eukaryota > Metazoa > Chordata > Aves > Charadriiformes > Alcidae > Alca > Alca torda. The sequence continues at coordinate 96,212,439 of CM018076.1, forward strand.
TGGAACAATATCACAACTCGCATACAGGTCTTACTAAGTTACATTTTAAATAAATTTGTGAGCTCACCACATTTTAGAGTCCACTACTTTTGTCCCAAAACCAGTATCAATCCCGCTATAGGTAAACTGGTGTTCTATTAGAGACGTGCATTGGCTGGCAGTCAGTACCTTCGAGGCATGCATTTTCAGTAGGTCATCTCTACAGAGCAGTAAACTGAGTTAAGAATAAACTTAATATACCTATGCTTAGGTGTTGGCACCAAAAGGCAACATTTTCTTCTAATAAAGGACACAAAAGTTAGTGTATCAAAGTACAAGAGCCTTCAAAAATCCTTTGAAAAGCCAACTACATAAACCTCTTAAGTCATGCTTAACTCACAAGCCAAGCAAGCCTCACTTTTCAATTAAAACACACGCTTACTTGGAAACAGACAGCTAAGGGAAACCACAATAAAATGAGTAGCATAAAGAAAGATGATAAACACGAGGCAGTGAACAATCAGTCTTTAATATAAGAACTAGTTATCTAGGAGTGAACTAGCAAAGAGACTTCTTTGAAGAACTCAGCTTAGATGCAGGACTACGTCCTGCCATCATGTCCTTACTACATGACACTGAACACCAAGGACTCCAAGAGGGGTAATAAAACCGTATCATTCCACATTATTTTTCCTTGTTTCACTGATTATTTGCCTGGGAGCTGCACTTGACTTAGCTAGGCAAACATACTATACCGATCAAGAAGATGGCCACCCAAACTCCCCCTGCAATTTCAACAGAAAACAGTCATCTTCATTTTTGATCTTCAAAGTGTTTCTATACTGTTGAATAGTCACCACACTTTATCCTGCACCACTATACTACAAAATAATGTCACAGCAATTAGAAAGCTACTTCAGGTCCTTCAAGATGATAGTCCTAAGTAAAATTAGGGCAGTTATTGTCATTAAAAGCTATTAAAGTACCCCAAGATGGACATTTCTTTTAACATCTTAGAGCAGATCATGGTGGGGGAATAATAACTTAACTGCCAATAGACACATAAAAAAGGATATTTGTCAGGACATTAATAGCCTTGACCATTCTTTCACACTTTTTCTTCACTAATAGCTCATCCACAATCTGTTCTGGCATCTGAAGATGATCAAGAAGAACAGGCAGCAAAAGATCCACAAAGTGCTCGGCTGAGGCACTGTTCCCAGTATTAATAACATCCTGTAATAAAGACATTTTATTTTATGTCAATATTTAAAACTACAGAACAAGGAAGCCAAGCCTACTCTACCCCTTCCTCTACCAGCCTGTCTTCTACCTTTCCCAGCTTCTTGCTATTTCAGGTTTAAGACTGATCAGCATCATAACAGGAGAAAGTTTAACAAAGAGCACAGGAACAGCAGAAACTTCCTCACTTCTACAAGTCCAAGAAAGCAATTCTTTGATAGCTTTGTATCTACCTCATGACTTCACGAGCCGCCCATGTCTTCCATGTAACTTTCAACACAGACATATTTCTAAAATACAGCATGTCTTTAAAAGAAAAGTTGTTTGTATTACAGAGTATGGAATTCTAGAACAGGAAGAATTTTATTTCAGGTATATTTTTACATGCTATTTTTCAAGTAAAATCCTAATAGTTGTTTAAAAATAAATTAAAAATATAGCTGCTAAGAAGGACTTTAAACTCAATTATCAGCCTTGGTACCTCAAAAATCTCCTTGAATAGTTGCAACGCTAGAACTGCACAGTCTTCAGAGCCTTCCAATGGCTGGTTTGAGAAGTGCACCAATGCAACCGACGGTTCAAAAGTCTTTGAGCGAGACACAAATCTGGTATTTCCAGGGACTGGCAAGCCAGATGGTTCCAGTATTGCCTGCTGCAGGGTATGACGCAGTTCTATCACAGAACAGAAGGCAAGCAGCAGCTCTAAGATCTGTGTGAAAAGAATGAGAGTTCAAATGCTTTTAAATCAAGTGCTTACAAAGAAATTGCAACTCCCGTAGATACCTCTTTAGACTTGTGCTAAGTTCTATGCAACTCCTTTTAGCACTTTAAAGTTTTCTGAATGATAGTTCTGTTTTCTTAAAGCCGAGTCATCAGCAGAAACACAGTTCATTGGACTGGTGAAGGTTTGTGACAGCATTCAGTGTATTGCTTTCCCTTCTTTTTTAAGAAGCACAACTGCTGGCAAGCAATCTAAAAAGCAGTAGAAACGCATATACACTCAGAACGAAGAAGAATGAAGAAAGCTACGGAAGGGAAAATATTCTGAGCCACAAACGGATGCACATTCAGAGACAGAGAGGAAAGCACCTAGGCAAGCTCCTTGTAAATATGGTTTCTAAATAAAACCAATAATGAACAACAACCACCACATATGCAGAAATATTAGCATTTATTATTTACTATCATGTGAAACACATTCATGAAAAAAGCTTAAGAATTGTTTCACAGATGTATTTAGCCCAAATGTTTTCACAATATTTCATATTTTATTCTGTAGCAACAGATACACAATATTTCATTTACATGAAGTGGTAGTGAGACAAAGTTGAATGCAACACTTAACCAAACGTGGCATCAGTTTGTTCAACGAGTATGAAAGAACTTATTCTAATGGCTTTGAAATTAGCATCATGGCTCCCTGATCATCAGTTCAAAGTCCGAGTAGTATTAATTCAAGTTTTAGCTAGTGGAGTGGGGTACACACTGCATTTCTAGTAGATTCCAACATTTCTTATTAGCCAAAGCACAAAAGGTGTTTATGTTGGCATTTTGCCCTTAAGTCTGTTGCCTAAAGCAGACACACATAATCTGGCAAAACACCCAACGATTACAAATTCTACTTGACAGCCTTTTGAATAACTAGAAAATATAAACTTGGTGAATCCCATAAGCCACTTAAGAGTCCTAAAGTCAGTGTATTTCATTATCAACCCTTGTACACAAGGAACTTACTTATGACTACAGAAGTGGAACTAGATTAGGAGTTGTACCCTCTTAGTCTTAAACTGAAAAAGTATAAATACCTTAGATGATGAATCAGGATCCCTTCCATGAAGAAGATCTAAAACTTGACCAAGGCATGAGGCAAAGTGCTCATATCTATAGCGTACATATAAGAGAAAAAAAGGAAAACAAGGAATTTCACCATGCTCAGACATTTATACTGAGTGATGAATGCAAGTGCCCTGTTCTCCTTCTTACTCCCAAACGCTTCAAGTACAGTGATAGTTTTGATAACACAATTTCTACTTAAAATAGATTAAACTTTAAAAACAGCAAATTCCTTAAAATAAGCTAAGGTTTTCCAGCTACGTACTGCTAGATTTAGATTGAAATTCAGCAACTAAATTCTCCTAGCTGAATTTCCAGAACCACTAGTCAAACTCTCCATAGAGCTACTCCGTAACACCCTCCAGTAAAATTATTACAACTTCAACCATACTATTGTGTGTCAAGATAATATAGAACTGTAAAAGGCAAGACAGCTACTCATCAAGTTGTCTGACTACTGATACTGTCCAGACAAAGAATTACTAAACACAACTATTACATATTCCTTAAGTGACAATGAAAAAAACAGATTTTTATTCACACTTCTGTGTGAAATTAGTAACACAAGAATCCTTTAGTTTCAGGTACAGCAGTTATAATCAACTGGCAACATTGAAAAAGCATCTAGGGAAATTTTTTACAATGTTTGGTTCAGAATACAAATAGCATACAGCAAAGGAACTGAAAAAGAACTTAGGAAAAATATCCTGTACTTTAATGAAGTGAAGCCATACCTGGTAAGATAATGTGCAACTTTGGGGTTCTTCAGAAGATCCACGAGTAGATCAACAGAATATTTTCTTGTTAGAGTACCATCTCCATTTACAACAATATTAAATATTAACTGAAATGTCTGATGGATATTTCGAGCGTGAAAGAGCTGAAAGGAAGAAGTTATATATGAATACGTAGTTGCTTTGCTGGGTCTCTTGCTTATTAAAAACAGCTGGATTAAAACTAATTAGGAATTAGAATTTTATTTTGCCATTGTGACTATTAATTTTACCTACAACTTAAGAAAAGAACAGACTTCAAAGTATCACTTACTTTTTCTCCTACTTCTTCATTTAAAGTAAGGCTTGATAACACTGAAAGTGCAAACACAACCATAGTCAAACTACTATGAGCCAGGAAACTTATTAAGGTACGATAGAAACTCTTCACATTATTCTAAAGCAAAAAGGAGAAACATAGGTATCAAATTTTATTCTGTTCTATAAAAACACCAAACTTACAGACTGTAAATATTTATAAATAAGCCATACAAATAATAATAATACAAAAATATATTAGAAAATTAACTCTTGTCTAGGAAACCTATTTTCATGTTCTACTGCACAATACTGGTGTTGATGCCAATGACTAAGTTCTCTGTTGAATTTGTATAAGGAAAAATTAAAAAAAAACCCCAAAACCAAACTAAACCCAAGGAAGAAACGCTATCATTATTTTAAAGAAAGATGAGAAAGTCATTTTGCTAAAGTCTCTAGTAGAAAATAACCACTGAAAATTGACCCCCATTCCTTTTCTGCTCAGTGATCAGATCTCACAGTAGTTCCACCTTCCCCACCACATTTCTTCCAAGGTAAACAGTACAACATTCACTGCCATGTAGATGGATTTGTGTTTCTGAATTGAAAAATAAGTTATGTTTGCACTGATTTATGAAGAGAGAGGAACTGAGTACCTCAGACACGGATGCGTATTTGAGGATTCAAGGGCCCTGACCTGACATCAAGATCAGTGGCATTTTATTGATTTATCTTTTAAAACGCAAGTCTTTCATGGCCAAAGTTAATGCAGCTTACCAAAAATCCAACTACAATCTTTATATGTTAACAACATTTAGTTTTTCTAATGAGGAATGCTCAAGTTTTAAATCCACCTTTCATTTGCAGACAACAGTTGCATAAGTTGAACGCATAATGGAAGCTAGTGCAACAACACAGCAATGTAGAGAAAGAAAGAGAATACCCAACTTTCTGCTCTAGTGGTTATTTCCTCCAATACAGGAGGAAACAAATGCCAACTCTGCAGAACATACAGGTCAGGGTTCTTATTATTACCTGCCCCCTCCAAAAAAAATGCATAAGAGATACAAGGTAAGGCCCCAAAATAAGGTAACCCTCTTTTGCCCTCAAACCAGAGGATCATGCCACAAAACCAAAACTCTTACCAAAGATTTTATCTGAGTTTGAATAGGTAAGTTGTGACGACAGAGATTTGCCAGGAGTCCTAAACATGGTATCGTTAACTCGTCTTCAGTGGATTGACTTAAAAGAAAAATCCAGAAATTTAAACAAAGATGGTTTTATTAAAGCATCCATAATTTAGTTACAAGAATTTGTGGGTTGGGGGACTTTTTATTCTATATGTGTTTTCTTTTGGTTTTGATTTTTAATTAGACACCATTCCACCAAGCAAAGCAAAATCAGACTGCAATCCCCCCTAGTGTGGGCAGTTTTTAACTGAGCACATCTTTAGAAAAACAGTATCGGAGATAGGTGCTATCAAAAGTCCTTTATTGCAGGTGCTTTTAATAGTCATTAGTCCTCTTACAAGGACACTTGCACAAAATTCATATTAACCTAACCTAAGTCTGCTCCTAATGACAGGCAGGAATTTTCTCCTGGCTTTTCTCTGTTTTAGCTCCCTACTGCTGGGGGTGTGGGGGTGGGCTAAGAGGACAATTAATATTCAATCACCCAAAGTCCCACAATCATTGCATTTGACAATCTGTAACAACATGGTTTTCAAAGAAAAGCATTAACTTCAGAGCAAAAATGCCACAGTTCACTCTGGAGACCTCAGGTTAGTCTGCAATATGCTAGTGGCCTTCATTCAGTTTAGAAACTTAGATAGAGATTTCCTGTAAGAAAAGACAACTAAGTACACACTTACACATGATGCATTAGAAATGAAATTAATTCATCGATGTTGGCACCAGTGCAAAAGACCGGAACATTGTAGGTTAGCCTCTGCAGCAACTGAATACTCTGAGGAAATAAAAAGCTATTCACATGTCTTTCCTATAGCATCTCACTGAAGAATGTTACAAGCTACAAAAAGTTAATTGTCAGACTCTGTAACATAACATGAACTGCTGCAAGCACACTGAGTAATATCCTACCATGCCAATGTAATTACTAAAAGCCCACACAGATGATTTATTTTGACAGAGGAGTTACCATTTTAGCCATCCAATTCTCCCCTTTTCCTTATCATCAAGTTCTCCATTCTGTCAGTGAGAGAGGGGCTTTGTCCTACTGAAAGATCTAGAAGGTTCACCAAAATCCAAAAAGCACTTTGCAACTTCTTGCAGGAAGTATTTTATAGGAGAACAGGTGTGCTGTAAAGACTGCCAGCAGATCTAATGGTAGTAAAGTCCTTCATACAGCATTCTTTCATCACATAACATAACTGAGTTAATGTTAATATACTCAAACATGACACAGCATAGGATAGCAGCTGAAACAAAATCTCATCATGTAAATAGCTGATATAAGAGCTTAAAGGTCTTATAATTTGATATATTTAATAACTACTACAACATCTCTCCCACTGACTGGTGAGTCACACGGATCCCGAAGTCTTCTGGTACTCCTGACCAGAGGGAAGGAGTCATACGTGCCCTGCAAACCTTCCATGAGAACTAGCAACTACAGTTTTCCTTTCAGTCCTTCACAATTACTTGTCAAAGTATTGATTAGATAAAACAATCTCCACAGTTTTGTTACAAACACTAGGAGAAATAACTAAATACCTTAACGGGAAAATAACCTTCCAAACTCTCAAGCAGTGATTTTTTTTTTCATTTTTTTTTTTTGTTTGGTTTGTTGGGATTTTTTTTAATTAATTAGAGCAGGTGATAAGCACAAGCAAGATTAAAGAGAGAATACAAAGAACTCTATGTAGTGTTAAAAGCCCGTCCTACTAGCCTCATACAGCAAATAAAATATACAGCTTAAATCAACTTTTCCTCAACACATTATTTCAGATAGAGCTTTTGAAGAGTTATTATAAGCATAGAATATAATATATAGCATGTAACAGTAGCCAAATATTATTAAGCATTATTTCATGTTACCTGTAATAAGACTGGGTCGCTAAGATTAGTAGAACTTCGACGAACCACTCCTGCCAGCACGCTGGTCAAATTGTAGGTATCCTGAAGAGCTTCTCTAGTCTCATTGTCTAAAGCTAGAATTTAAGAATTATTAACAAAACCCCCGTCTAATAGTAAAAACAGCTGTTGTATTAGCTACCAATCTAAGCAGAAGCCAAAGTCTTTGACCAGTTTTTCATGTGTATTTCACAAACAACTACAAATAAATCACAGCTCCTATGCACTTGCATCTCTACCTTACTTCTGAACTTACAGTTAATTGAAACACTAATGCTTTTCCTTAAGATGCTTGGACGCTGAAGGAACAGCCTTCCTCCTACCTGCAAAGTTTTAGTTCTGTTTGAGATCTTGAAACCTGTTCTTAAAAGGCCTTAAAGCTTAAAAATCAATGACCTCAGTTTATCGCTTCACACTATGGCGGGCAAATAGACTAAAACTGGTACCTTGATAGGGTTATCTAGCAACAGTTAAATAAAAAAAGCCACTTCTGCTTAGGCAGTCCTGGAAAAGATATAGCAGACAAGGATGACAGGTATAGCAACGTATCAGCGCAGGAGGACTAATTCCTGAAGATTTCCAGACCCAACGGGTTGGAAAAGATAGTTAAGAACCCCAGCAACAAATACAATTTTACAGTAACTGTTTCAAAAAAATAAAAGGAAGCTCAAGGAGGCTAAAAACTCCAAGAATCAGATAAGATAAACAGGAGTTCATCATAAAGGACTCAAATATTGAATAACTACTCATACACGATGGGAAACTAAGCAATGAAGGGGTAATTTTTCCCTGTATATGTAAACTACATATGTAGGTTATGGTGAGCACAGAGCTCCCTAGACAATGAAGTCCCGCTTCTGCGAAATGGGAAAAGAAAAAAAAGCATCTCAAGAAACAAGTAAGAGGCAGTAGACCTATTTCATAATTGGGAAACTTGAAGCACACAGGCCCAGGCCATTAGAAAGCGCAAACTGCCACCCAGCAAACACTCCAATGGGAGAGTTAAACTGAGGTGATGACAGTTGTTGATGTAACATGGCTTCTCCCTATCTTTGCATCCCCTAGGCAGGTTTCTTCACTTCATTAATAAAGGCAGTCTTTTCAAATTCCAAAAATCACAGACAAAAGGGTAATTCTTCACCCTACTCAGTAAGGAAACAAATTCTGACAAGCATGATCATTGTCATTTCACAGTGATGACTTAATCTGCTTCTCATTGTGATTTAACATCTTATCTGGCCTTGTACATACAGTCAGGTGGCTCAGACAAGCACTCCACTACAATGAGAAACACTTCATCATTCACACTTTATGCATTTTTCCAAGAACTTCATCACCCATGTCACAGAATCAGCACCTGTCTTGTCTTCCCTTTCCCAGACCAAAGATAAAAAGTTCAGATGCAAACCTTACCTAGCTGTGATAACAAAGTAACCACAGACAAGGTTAGAGATGGGTTTATATTAGTGTCCTCGAGGAGTTCTACTAGGCAACTGAGACATTCACTTGGTAGAATCTGATTTGAAGCAAATAATCGTGTAAGCTTCAGTCCAGAGATAACCTGGAGATGAAGGAAGAACAGCAACCTCAATTACACAGCTGAAACAAAGTATTTAACACAGTAGTCAAAGCACAGAGTTGTATTAAATAGATTTTGTCATATTTGACAAACCAGGAATGCAAGTGCCACTCTAAAAGGACATTTGTATTCACATTTGCTGCAAAAAAAAAAAGCTTAGGAAAAAATCTGGGTTTCATTCCTGTGTATTTGTTCCCTATACTCTTGCAAAGTACCAAGTTTATACTGTGATAATTTATAACCATAGTGGGGCTTCTTTTCTTTGATTGCTGACAGCAATCATAGTAACAGCGTTCTTTTTAAATCATAGCTATAGTAGAGCACAACTTTGTATTTCTTCACACATTGAACAGAATTAATACCAGGTTATTCTTCCTACATGTGTTTTACCATAGGTAAAAGACAGGGTTTATTTATTTTTAGAAGAACAAACAAACAGATTGCTTAACAGAAACATTTAGTAATCAGCCTTCAGCTCAGCCCAACAGGCTGCTTTCTAGAGATGTAGACATGAACCCAAAGGTGCCACTGCGGGAAGGATAAGCAGGAACAGGTAGTGCTGTTTTGGGAGCACTCTGTGTCTGAGATGAAAAAATGGAACCTGAGTTCAGGAAAGCCCATGTAACGAGACACTAGAAGTGATACACCTGCACACCAATACAGGCAGATGCAAGTTATGCTTGCATAACAGAGAATATAATGCTGGTTCTGCATATCCCCTGTATACCTCTTTACAATGGATATGGATAAGAAAGCTAAGCTGAATACTAACTCTTATGTTGATATTTTAGTAATTACAAAAAAACCCAAACCTCTATATTTGAAAAGGGTACCTTGCAGATTAAGCAGTTTAGCCAATGCATTAATCCCTCGACGCACCAAGGGTGCCCACAGCAAGGCCCAAGGCAAGGGACAGGCCTACCCCTTCCCAGCAAACACCTTTGATGAGGTGGTGCATGAAACTGGGAAAATCCAGATACAAGACCAGTTCGCCATTCAAACGCTATTTTTAAGCTGGGAAAATAAGTGATCCTTGTGGGGCAGAATTCAGGTGATACGAGAAAAAAAAAAAAAAGCCTTCATAAGGCACGTTATGTGCTTCAGCCTCTGTTTTTATAAACATACTGCACACATCCGTAAACACACACAAACACCACAAAACATTACGATACAGGACACAGTAATAGTCCAGGGACATCGGTAAAAATCGGAACGTTTTTTCAGTCCGACGGCCTCCCTCGGCTACCAGCTCCCCTGGCGATCGGTCACCGGGCCGGTTTCCCCGCCGCCGGCTGCCGACCCACGGGGGATGCGGCGGGCCCGGCCGGGCCGGCGCCAGTGAGGCCCAGCGGGCAGCGGGGGACTAAGCCGGACGAGGCCCCGGCGGCGATGATGGCGGAGAGTAGCTCGCCGAGACCCAGCCCCGAGAAGAGCCACCCGTGCCCCAAGCCCGAGGGGACAACGCAGCCACCCCCGCACTCCTGGCCGCGCCGTCCTCCTCCCACCTCAGCCCGGGGGGCCCAGACAGGCGCCGCTCTCACCTCCAGGCTACGCTGCAGGAGCGCCGCGTTAGGCGGCGTCTTGGCGGTCCGATACTGCGAGGCTGCCAGGAGCAGGGACTTCATACAGGCCAAGGCGTCCATGGCGTCCCACCTACCTCCTCACAGCCGCGATAGACAAATCCCACTCGTATTTCCCGCTGCCGCCGCCATTTTGATGGCAGCGTCCACTGAGGAGGAGCAGCCGCCTGGCCCGCGGGGCATGACGGGAGGCCACCTCGCACCGCGGGGGAGGGCAGCGCAGCGGGGCGGAGTCATTGTGGCGTGCGCCTCGGCCGTCGGGGGTGCGTCGGGTCTGGGGGGCTTTACCCTCTGAGGGAGAAGTGGGAGAAATTCAGGACGTGGAACCGCTTGAGTGTGAAGCCAGCAGGCCCGCCGCTCCTCCTGCCTGCGGCTGCCTGGCCTCTCCCGTGGGCAGGGGAGGTAAGAGAAAAGAGGGCAAAAATGCTCCTGGCTGGGGCTAATGCCACATTGAGGAGAAAAGGGCAAGCTGTGCGTGCAGGGCTGGCCCCGGTGCGGGTGGGGGGCTGGCGAGAAGGCAAAGCGAAGTGCGCACTTGGGAGGAAGGCCCACTTGGAATTAAATCTGTCGAGGGAAGTCAAGGGCAATAAGAAGGGCTTCTTCAAGAGCAAAAGGAAGACGAGGGAAGACGTGGGCCTGCTGCTGAATGAAGCGGGTGCCCTGGGGACAGAGGATGCAGAGAAGGGTGGGTTACTGAATGCCTTCTTTCCTTCAGTCTTTACTGCTGAGGCCGGCCCTCAGGAATCCCAGGCCCTGGAGGTAAGAGAGAGTCTGGAGAAAGGAAGGCTTTCCCTTGGTCGAGGAGGATGGGGTAAGGGATCATGTAGGCATACTCGACACACACAAATCCATGAGCCCTGATGGGATGCACCCAGGAGTGCTGAGGGAACTGGCAGAAGTTCTCGCAAAGCCGCTCTCCATCCTCTGCAAGGTCCTGGAGAACAGGAGAGGTGCCTGAGAACTGGAGGCAAGCCAGTGTCGCTCCAGTCTTCCAAAAGGGCGAGAAGGAGGACCCAGGAAAGTACAGGCCAGTCAGCCTCAGCTCCATCCCTTGAAAGGTGATGGAGCAGCTCGTTCTGGCTGCCATTGGTAAGCAGGTAGAGGAGAAGAAGGTTCTGGGGAGTGGTCAGCAGGGATTGCCCAAGGGGAAGTCATGCTGGAGCAGTCTGGTGGCCTTTCGTGGTGGCAGGACTGGCTGGGTGGATGAGGGGAGAGCAGTGGTCGTTGCCTACCTGGGCTTCAGCAAGGCTTTTGGCACTGTCTCCCCTAACATCCTCCTAGGCAGGCTTGGGAAGTGTGAGTTAGAGGAGAGGACAGTGCAGTGGGTTGAGCAGTGGCCGAATGGCCGAGCTGGGAGGGTTGGGATCAGCGGCGCAGAGTCTAGTTGGAGGCCTGTAGCTAGCGGTGTTGCCCAGGGGTGAGTCCTGGGCCCAGTCTTCCTCACCATAGTCCTCAGGGAGCTGGATGAGGGGCCAGGGTGTCCCCTCAGGGAGTTTGCTGCTGACACAAACCCGGGAGGAGTGGCTGAGCCACCAGAAGGCCGTGCTGCCATTCGGCGAGAGCTGGAGGGGCCGGAGAGTTGGAAGCTCCTGAAGTTCAAGCAGGGCCAGCGTCGGGTGTTGCCCATAGGGAGGACTAAGGCCATGCCCCAGCCCAGGTGAGGGGCTGAGCTGCTGGCAAGCAGCCGTGTAGAGAGAGACCTGGGAGTGCTGGTGGCCTGGAGAAGTGGGTGAGCGTGAGGCAGCCATGTGGCCTTGTGGCCGAGGCAGCCAATGAAATCTGGCAAGAGATGTCACGAACAATAAAAGGGCTTCATAAAGTATCTCAAGAGCAAAGGAAGACTAGGGAAAATGTCCTGGTGCGTCCTAAGAAAGAAAAGAGCGCAGGCAGGAGGTGGAGGGAGGTTGTGGTCCTGTTGCGGCCCCCCACCCCTTGGCGGTGGGCGGTCGGTCGGGCAAAAGGCGTCGGTGGGCCTGGAACCCGCGGTGCTCCCCCAGGCCACTGTCAAGCGACCGTCGCCCTTGGGTATGGGCCCCCTGCAGCCCGCACAGCGCCCCACCGTGTGCCCCCACCCCCTGCTCCCCCCACCGGCCCACACGTGTTTAGGCCTGGCCAGGAGCTGCCCCTTCAGCTCGGGGCACCCCAAGGCGCTTTCACACTCGCTCCTTGCGCCTTCACAGCGCTCAGCTCCAGCCTGCTGTGACTCCTCACTGTTACACTGCCACACGGACAGGCAGACACATACACAGCTCTTTGGGGTGCTGGAAAGTGGCTGCTGGTGTTTGAAGGTTTGGAGAATACTTTTTGGAAACTGATGCACAGATCTTTTTTCCTAAGCTTGGAGGCCTGTGAAGAAGTGTAGGAATGTTTATATTAACCTGTTTTCCTTGTACTGTTAAGAAAACCTGTATCTTCCTGTAAGGTACAGTTGAATAATCTAAATGAATTTCTTTCCATTCTGGGTTCTTGTGTCCTTCTTTAAATCCTCGCTCCTTTGCACGCTCTGTACTTCTGCTGACCGCCTCGGAGGTAATGCCTGAGACCTCATCTGGTCATTGGCTTGGATGCACCCTCAGATCTGGCTGTAGCATCCGGAGCTGCAGCCGCTGCGGTGTTGTAAATGTGAGTCCAAAGCAGGGCTGCCGGCAGCGCAGCACTTGGACCAGAGCAACTGCCAGCCCAAAAGCCACACAGCCCGGGGTCCACCGTGAGTAACGGTCTGTTCAGCCACCAGGAATCAGGTAGTAAGGGTGATGAGGCTCAGCTGGGGATTCCGTGTCACTTGGCCTTTTCCTGAGGCTGAACATCAGTCTGACTGACAGAGCTGCCGAGACTCCTGCTGCAGAAAACCTGTAGTGCTCCGTACTGGTAGAGGTCAGGCTGCTGGAGCCGGGATGTCTCGACGCAGCAGCTGCTGGGGCTGGTACATGAGATAACCAGCTCCCAGGCAGGTGCCGAGTTCTGCCAATGAAGAGACACACCAGTGCGTGCACTTCTGCAAGGCAAGGGTTGCTTCTTTTCTCTCCGGTAGTACCATTTTTTTGTGGACGACTACTTTCTTTTCTATTCATGATTTTTGGACACATATGTTAGTATTTTTGGCAATGCCAGAGTTAATTAACATTCTTATTTGTCTCCTTCATGCTACAAGTACCATTTAAGCCTGGCACCAAAAACTGTTAGCACTGCTAAATTCATAATGATGTCCAAAGCTCTGAAAGATCTAAAAGTCCTTTGACAAATACTGCTAATATAAGGTACTGGTAATATATATATGTGTGTGTGTGTCTGTGTGTGTATATATATATATATGCGCCAAATACTGGTATAATAAGAAAGAAATCTAACTAGTAGTACCCATAAAAATACATATATAATTTGAGAAATATCTTAAACAAACACACAGCCAATATAAATGTCTTCCTCAAGATCACAAATGGAGAGGGGGTTGGTACTAGTGACTGAGAGTATCAGGACATACATTCCAGTTCTGGCTTTGGCTGCTAGTTGCAGGCTGCCTTCAGAACAAAAGTATATGTTAAATATTTAAAATGAGGGGTAAGATTAAAGCAAATTCTTACACTGAAAAATAGCAAAACCCATACAACATTACGATACAGAGCTAATGGCAGTAGCAAATGAAATGTAGTACAGTATCTCTTAAAAAAAAGGATATGTTCATACCAACGTGCATGTAGAACTTGCACTCATCTTGTAAACTACCAGAAACATTCATTGATATTATAAGTATTTCAAAGTATTTTCATGATGTTGATTAATCCTTTACAGCATGGATTTAACAAAGCCTTTTTATTTTAATTTAGATTATTGCAAACTACAGGGTAATACTGGTATTCCTTGACATAGCTGAAATACTATCCACTTATCCAACACTGAAGTAACATGAATTGTGCACAAAATAACAGAGTTTAGAGGTTTTTAAGAATCATATCATCCAATAGAATTTTTATTGTGTGTCATTTTTATCAACAGGTATCAGTTCTGCCATAAACTACTGCTTTATGCAAATTCATTTATTGTATTTATAGTGCTGCTTTCTAACAGATTATTCATTTTAGCAGTAGACATCTTGGACAGTTGGCTGACTAAAAAACCAAAATACACAGATGTGCACCCAGATACCCTTCCCCCTCCCATATATATGTATATGCACGCACGTGTCTTATAAAAATTAATTCTTTTATTGCTGAACAAAAAGCTTGTACCGGATCTACTGGGAGAAAATACAACTGCTCTGCCAGTCTGCCAAAGGCGCCGGTTCCCGAGGTAGAGATGCACGGTGGAGGATGCCCAGCTGGCAGCTCTCCGCAGCTCATCCCCTGTGCTGTGGCACAGCCTGGGACGGCAACTTCCCAAACCGCCAGGTTGCAGATCATTCAGGGTAAGACAGTGATGTAATCGCTCTCATCAATTTCTGTAAAGAAATCAATAACAAACAAACAAACAAATGAAAAAAGAAGATGTCATTGCACATGGCTGCTCTGAAAGCCCAGGGTAAGCAAGGACGGCCCGTGGCCGTGTTGCTGGACAGGTATCAACAACCCAGTTTGGTTTCTCAGTGCTCGCTCTGCTACTGCAGGGCCAATGTTTAAGCCCTGTACCCAATGGACTGGGTCCTCCAGGTGAGCCAGCAATGTGCCTTTGTGGCCAAGAAGGCCAGTGGCATCCTGGGGTGCATGAAGAAGTGTGTGGGCAGCAGGTCGAGGGAGGTCACCCTCCCCCTCTACTGTGCCCTGGTGAGGCAACATCTGGAGCACTGTGTCCAGTTCTGGGCTCCCCGGTTCAAGAAGGACAGGGAACTGCTGGAAAGGGTGCAGCAAAGGGCTACGAAGATGATTAGGGGATTGGAACACCTCTCTTATGAGGAAAGGCTGAAGGATTTGGGTCTCTTCAGTCTGGAAAAAAGACGACTGAGGGGGGATCTTATCAACGCTTATAAATACTTGAAGGGTGGGTGTCAGGAGGATGGGGCCAGGCTCTTGTCAGTGGTGCCCGGCAACAGGACAAGGGGTAACGGGCCCAAACTTGAGCATAGGAAGTTCCAGCAAAACATGAGAAGGAAGTTCTTTACTTTGAGGGTGGCAGAGCACTGGCACAGGCTGCCCAGAGAGGTGGTGGAGTCTCCGTCTCTGGAGACATTCAAAACCTGCCTGGACGCGTTCCTGTGCAACCTGCTCTGGGTGACCCTGCTCTGGCAGGGGGTTGGACTAGATGATCTCCAGAGGTCCCTTCCAACCCTACGATTCTGTGATTCTGTGCCCATGTTGTCTTTTCTGAGCCAGCAAACTCTGTAAATTACTGTGTTAAACCGTTGTATCCACACGAGACCCCTTTTTCCTGAGAAACACTCCAGTGTTGGAAATTATCCCTACTCAGTAAATCAGAGCAAGAGCTGAGATAGCTAAGACTATAGCATAATACAGTCTTTCTTCTCTAAATAAATATCCAACAGAGAAACTCTCTTCCCAACTGAGGGAGGAGAGCCTGAAAAAAAAGCTTAGTCTCTTAGACCTTGTCAGATATATTTTTTGAAAGATAGCAGAAAGGCAGAAATCGAACTCTTAGTACTCAGTCTCATGTTCTCCTACTGTCTCCTCCAGCAGCCACTCTCAGACAAGCTGTTCCTGGGCTAGAAAACAATGTTCAAAACTGTCCAACAACCAGTATTGTGACCCCAGTCCCATGAACTGTTCCACTGGTTGCACTGGAGCACTCAGTCCTGCACGTGCTGCAAAGCTGCTGGTGCAACACGAGCAACCAGACGGTATAAATATGGTGCTTGCTTTGGGAAACACTGCGGGGTTCTGTGCGATGCCTGCATTTCAGAGAGATAGCCATCCCGACATTAACCTAAACTCCCCCCGTGAGCACGTAACACAGCAGTCTGAGGGGGAAGTTTGGTCTGCGGTGTAAGTGAAATTTAAATTAAATTTGAACAGCAAGAATTCCAAACTGATTTGATTATTTCTAAAAGCCCTCGTTTTTATAACAACCACAAACATTTTGATAGTGAAATGAAAGGGTTTGTTTTCCTCCCAGTCAGTCCAGCCCAGGGCATTGTGCATCTTCTAGACAAGTTTGTGTTGCAGGACCAGACAATAAAATATGTATTACACTTGATTTTTCCTAAAATATATATATATCCATGCTACTGCAGTATATTCCATCTCCCTGGAGTGACAACGACAAGATACCATAAAACCCTTTTTTAGAGCAAATGTGGCACATCTGCAAGTTACTAATAGCATCTCTATTCATCCTCCCCAAACGAAGGACATAAAGTTGACATTGGACTATAAAACATGGTCTACCACTTTGTGAAAACCTCCATCTTTATCGTACCATTTGCATAATATCTCTGTCAGGTAGAAACATTGTATACTTATCTTATACCTGGGACTTGTGAGCATAAGTTAGCAGAAGATCAACCAGAGATTGAACTCTCTGGTTCCAAACCTGTGATTCTGAGGACAAGGCTACATGCGTCTTATTTTCAACATGCTAACTTAAAAAATTAATCATGTTTTAATACAAATCTCAAAAAGCCACAAGCTAACTGGATTTTTTTTTCCCCTTTTCTTTTTGTTTTCTTCCCTAGCATCTCAAAAATAACCTAGTTAGATTTTGGTATAAAAACAGCTTTCAAACCTGGACAACAAAGGTGAAGGACAGCCTCAACTCCCAGTGCAGTGCAGGGGCCTGGCAGCTTGGCAAAAGCACCTTGGGTAAAACTGGTTCTCAGCCTTCCCCAACCTAGAAGAATCAACACCCAGGAAGGGTGAGCTGTGGGCAACATCATGCTTTGCCTTCTGTATCTCTTGCAATTTTAATTTGTTAACTTGCAGTTGTGAGGGTTTGTAATCTGTCATCTGGGAATAATCCTTTTCCAGTGAACATAAGAGAGAAAGAAGGATGTTGAACTTCTGTCCATGCAAGCTGGTGGCAGCAACTATTCTCAGTAGCAACTATTCACCACAGACCTGTCAATGAAGTCATCTTGAACAAACAAAAACAAACAAACCACACCACAAAGGCAGAGATGGATTTCTCACCATCATAAATGTCGTCCTTTCCCAACTTGAACCTCTGGCTTCTTTGTGAAGCCTTTCGTTTCTCTACTGGGTAGCGAAGGTTTGTTACTAGACCTTGATTTGGCTTTTCATAAGTGTATACTAGGTCATTTAATGTTTTGAAGATCCTCTCTGGAACACCTTCAGAAGTCTGCAAGGAAAGGAAAATAAAGTTTGTTTGCAATTGCCCTTCACGTAGCGTTCTCTAAATGAAAGTAATGATAGGCTGTTTCTTTTTTACCAAGGAGCTGTTTTGTAAACAGATTTGGTGACAGATATTGTGCTGTCCTTAAAACACTGGGGACATCTGTTTGGTGGTGTGTTTGTGGCACCAAGTGTAACCTCCCTCACCATCTTTTCTTTAAAAAAAAAAAGAACATCAGTTTAAAATACTGGCTCAGATGTGTGCTGCAGCTGTCCGCTGCAGCAGTGTGGAAGAGTGACAGCATTACAGACTTCCCTCTGGTCTTAGAGCACAAGTTTAGGGGCAACATAGTTAGTTCTCACTTAAAATGTTGGATGTAAGCACCTGTGTGACAAGCACAAGCCAAACGTTTTACAGAAGGTCAGCATTGTCAAGCAAAGGGCAGCTGCAGAGGCAGTGGACGTGTCTGAGGATCCATATCAAAGTCCCCGGTGCCAGCTTTCACTTTTGGGCAGGACTTTATGATTTGTCTCAGATTTGTGATTTGCATTAGAGGGTCCTGAGGCCGAGCACAGAGGATGGCACTCCCAAGCTGGGGAACAGCGTTCTCACAAACTGCTTTTTAGCGTGCGAGTTCATACAGCTGTACGGAATGGCTTCCACGGCACAGCCCCCCAGTGGCCTGTGTGCTTTGCAAGACTGGTGACTTCAGGAGGGTGACAGTAGGCATATTAATCAGCTCTAGTCACAGCAAGGGTTCTACTACTGGTCATTGAAAGTGAATGGGGCTTTGGTTTCACTTCACTTGCTATGTGACAAAGAAACGTCTTTATTTTCTTTGGTTTTCTGCATCCTTTAGATTCCCTTCAGCCCTGTGTGGGACTGGGTGCCACTGCCTCTGTGTGCTGGGTCTGGCTGGGATGGCGGTAACTTTCTTCGTAGCAGCCAGTATAGAGCTGTATTTTGCATTAGTGACTAAAACAATGTTGATAACGCACCCCTGTTTTGGCTGTTGCTGAACAGTGCTTGCACAGCATTGAGGTCGTCTTGTTTTTCCTGCTCTGCTCCCTCAGCGAGTAGGCTGGGGGTGCGCAAGATGCTGGGAGGGTACACAGCCAGGACAGAAGACCTGAGCTAACCGAAGAGATGTCCCGTCTCATATGACATTGTGCTCAGCAATAAAAGCTGAGGAAAGTGGGGACATTCATGGTTATGGTGCTTGTCTTCCCAAATAACCATTAGGCCCTGCTTTCCAGGAGGTGGCTAAACATCTGCCTCGCAATGGAAAGTAGTGCTCAAACTCCTTCTTTGCTTTGCTTGCATGCACGCACGTCTTGAACTGTCTGTTATCTTGATCCAACAGTTTCCTTATTTTTGCTCTTCGTGTTCTCTTCCTCTCACCCTGTCCCGCGAAGAGCGGGGAGCGAGGGAGCAGCTGTGTGGGTGCTTAGCTGCTGGCTGGGGTCAACCTGCCGCACTCTAGAAAGTTCATGGATGAATCTGGCCCTTAAAAGAAACACTTAAACAATCTCCCTTCCACCATCAATATATTATTTCAGTATATTATTTTAGAGAGACAAAACAATTTGACTTAAAACTTTGAAGAACAGAACCCTTCTTTCACATTTTTGGCAAAAATTTGTGAGGAAAATTGGGTTTGAAGAAACAGAAAGTGTTGAGTTATTATCTGCTGATAGGCATGACAGCAAAATCCAGAAGAGTGGCTATAGTCCAAAATAGATTATTTTTTGTCAACAAACCATTCAATTCTTCATGGGAAATTGTCTTTTGTATTCAGTCCAAACCACTAATAAGCACGAAATTACCAGCATATGGAGCTTGGTGTGTTCTTTGTGGAGTGAGCTCCTCATTCCACTTAAATGCTGTTGACTGCCCTACTACAAGCAAAGGAGTGAACCAGCTTTTTAAGTGTCCTCACACCTTGCCTAGGGATTTGATTGATCCAGTCTGCTCTTATGCTTATTCAAGTAATGAGCAGCATTATCTGGGGTCATCACTTCAGGTGCCCCGGAATCACAGAGAATTATAGATAGGTCTCTTTAAATCAAAAAGATCCTTCCAATATTCAAAACCCCTACAAGATGCTGAATGCAATAGCAGAGCTTTCGAATAATGATAAAAAAGCTAATTAGGAGCAGGATGATAAAAGCTGATGGTAAATAATGATAAAAGCTAATTAGGAGCAGGAGCAAATGATGAAAGTGGTAGACTTTTCTTCAATGCTATGAAATGCTATGAAAAGGAAATGGTCAAATCAGAAAGCAGCTCATCAACAAATAACAGATCCACTTAGGTTATAAGGGATTTCTACAAAGATAATAGCTACTTCTGAGCTCTTATGCAATAAGTATAACATTAAAAAGTCAAGAATTGAGTAGAGAAGAAAGCAAACTTGGAAATACTTTCTAAGGTAATGTGCTCGTGTATTAATTTTTTTAATCAGGACAGTGGTCTTTAGAGCAATCTTTAGAGATGAAATGAGAGTTACTCACCTGTATTCTAAACCATCCTTGGTAATCCCTGAAGATACGGTAAGTGTAGATGAGGTTTTCAAACCTGTGGAAAACACTGTTGTATACATTATGCTTTTCCTGAACTGTCAGACCACTGCAACTTGCTTAGACTGCTATAGCTGATCTTGACAGCCAGGTATTGGTTTTGCTTGTTTGCTTGTATCTTAAAGTAAATAGCAATACAATGAAAGACTAAAAGCAAAGAAATAAATCTAAAGGAATACCTCATGCTAAATAGCATCAATTTATATATATATATATATATATATATATATATATATACACACACACATTCACTTTTCCATTTGATTCATATATTTGGAGCCTTCTTTTTTCCATTTGATTCATATATTGGAGCCTTCAAAATACTTAAGATTCTCTAAGTCATGTGTTTAATCTTCTGTTAGCCAAAATTAGTCATGCATGTTGTTTCCTTAAGCCTCAGAAACCCAAATATTACTTTATCATACCTTACTCATTCAGACTTAAACCCCTATGCATTGCTATGCAGATCTGTTTGATTTTGGACCAAATTTATGGTGCTCTTTTTTGCCCTGCAGAGTTAGGCCAGGTATGGGAAGTGTAGGTGAGAATGCTCTGTTCAATCTGCAGTCACTGCACTTTGCTTTAGCATAGGTTTTGATAAAGCATGTCCAGTCAGCTCACCTCCACATAGCTAACTGCCTGAGCTTTCCTCCGGCTTCTTAGGTACATTTCCTGTGCTGAGTTTTGTAATACTACAGCTCCAATAAAATAGATCTGGTAAGTCAAAGCAATGAAAATTATTTGAGTTTATACATACAGAAAGGGCTGGATGTCACTGAGAATGTGTATTACTTGCTCTGAGGCGGTAAAACACAAAACAGAGCCTGGAACTCCACTGCAGGTGCCATGTAAGAGAAGAGTCCTTACTTCCATAGGGTGCCTAAGTCCTTGCTCCCCACCAGCAGAATTGCTCCATGGTACGAGAAACCACTTTGTGCAAATGTCAACATGAGAATAAACTGCAGGCAAAGGACTGGCACACACGTCATTGAGAACTGCAGTATCTCCATCAGCAGTGAGGAGGATAGCCATGGCCTGGTCGACTCCGACATGAACCTGTTGGAACGAGTCCAGCAGAGGGCTGCAAAGATGATCAGAGGGCTGGAGCACCTCCCCTGTGAAGACAGGCTGAGAGAGCTGTGGTTGTTCAGCCTGGAGAAGAGAAGGCTCTGGGGAGACCTTGTAGCAGCCTTCCAGTACCTAAAGGAAGGATGGGGAGGGACTCTTTATCAGGGAGTGTTATGACAGGACATGGGGTAACAGCTTGAAACTGGAAGAGGGTAGATTTAGATTGGATATTAGGAAGAAATTCTTTCCTGTGAGGGTGGTGAGGCACTGGAACAGGTTGCCCAGGGAAGCTGTGGATGCCCCATCCCTGGAAATGTTCAAGGCCAGGCTGGATGGGGCTTTGAGCAGCCTGGTCTAGTGGGAGGTGTCCCTGCCCAGGGCAGGGGGGTTGGAACTGGGTGATCTTTAAGGTCCCTTCCAACCCGAACCATTCTGTGATTCTGTGATTCTGTGATTCTGTGACTCAGCCTTTACACTGGGTTGGACTGATCATCGGACAACCTCTTCACAATGGAAAGACAGTGCTAACATGTACCCCTCCTTCAAAAAGGGAGCTATAAGGAAGAACTAAATAGCTACAGAGAAAAAAGTGAGCTGCCCATCTTTCCCTGAAGTCATACTCCGGGGAAAGTGGGCTGGCTTCTAACTAATTACCACATCCATAAGAGAAGCAGTCACCTTTCAAAAGATGGATCTACAGGTGAGAACAAGGATGAGAGATTCGCCTGGGATATAACACAAGACTGCAATGCTGTACGGAAACAAGCATGTTGGCATAGAGCGATGCTCTGAAAGATTGTCTTTGTGAATGTCATCTATCATATTAACAAAGGTTGGGAAGGGTGTGGGGGGAGAGAGGGAGAGAAAGAAAACCATATTAATCTAAGTAGTGGTAAAGAATGATTCTTGCAGTTCACTTTTCATGTGAGATCTACTGACATTCCTCTGAAGAACAGAAGAGGTGAGGAGATTGCCACAGCATACACAGGGGCGCGAAGCTGCAGAATGTTTTTCATGTAAGCTGCTTTCCTTGTGGGAGCCCTGATGTAATTGCAGCATCACAAATTCATACTTTTATTCCCTTCAGGCTGCCCTACACAGTGACCCTTTGAGCTGTCTGTACCTTCAAATATTCCGGATGTGTTCATGTACCAGGCTACTTGAACCTAGAATATGTTCAATTTGATGGTAGTGAAGCTAGAGATGTATATGATAGTGGACATACATTGAAGAGCATGTGTGATATTAAGGACTTAACAGTGGGCTGAGTGTCTGAGCGCTGCTGCGGAAAGCAGACACTGTGGTGGAAAGAAGAGGTACCACATTTTTAACAAAGTGCAAGCCTGGAAATGTCTGCAAATGGCAGGTAGTGTTAAAGACATGAGATGTTGTGCAGTAAAATTGAATGAGGCAGAGGTAGAAAAACAAAACAGAAGAAAGCTTAGAGTTTGCAAAATGAGAGAGCGTTTCATATCTTGAAATATAAGATTACTCTTGGAGTTTCTAAGAACTTATGAACTAAACCTAACACAGGCCTTTTCTATAACAGTAATTTGATTCCACAGACATCCCATCCTCGCATCTGTCTTCTTATCCTCCTCACGTGATACTTCCCTAAACCTCATTTTGCAGTTGAATCCCAAGAAGGCTGTTGAATACTTGGAGAGATGTTAGCAGAAAGTAGCCTACAGTCGCCAGCACCCAGAAAATGACTGCACAAGTCCTAAGAAAATTATTTTTCCTTTGCATTTCCCAGGGTTTTAATTATTATTATTTTTAATAATATACAGGCATTTGAACGCTCAGGCTACTGATGGCTTTGAATGTATTTTGTCAACGGAAATAAAAGCTTTATCAAATACCGCAATGGCAGCTATTCAGAAGATAAACTGGAGATCATGACCACAATCACAAAAGGCAGTAAAGTTGCAAAGATATGTAAACCACAAATAAGGAGGTGTGAAGCAGAATTTGAAAACAATGTCCTGTAACTGGTACAGATGATCCTCAGAAGGATTTCAGCTGTAGCTACGTGAATTGAGCTATCATGAGAGAGAGACTCTTAGGGTGAAAACCTAGTTCAGGAGACTTCCGCATAAATGAATAGTCGCTCTGGGAATAAACTACTTTGTTCTGCAAAAAAAGTTGCTATGGACTGCAATCAGGATAAGACTTCCAATTAGAATAGATCTACTTTGATTTGAAGAGACGCATCACAAGGATGCATCTTCTGTTTTTTTCCTCCTTGAGATACCCGTGAAAATTCACATTTTCCTGGATTAATAGTAATTTATAAATGTGGGTGTTCATTCTTTAAACATAGGCATAGATGTGAGAAAAAAAACCTACCAGAAAATGATAATTTCTGAAACTTGTTCTCTACCTGTCATCCACGTTTTGAAAGGTTACTACCTGGATATTATTCGTCTACTGTAGTTGTTACTGAATAAACATGAAACTACCATTAAAATGGGAACTTCTCTTTCCACATTAACTGCTAAATGCTTACCAACAGCCGCATATGGTACAAATTAATAAAGCACCCGGTCTGGGCCCAGGGGAGATCCAGTAGCAGAAAAGCAGGGTGAGAGGAGATTTTTTTTGGTAGAATGACATGTTGAGCCGTAAGGAGAACAGTAGCAAAAGCAGTAGGTTTAGACTGAGGCACTGCCAGAGGCCTGCGACAGCTTTGGAGACAGCTCCGAGGAGACCTTATAGTGGCCTACCAGTATCTTAAGGGGGCCTACAAGAAAGCTGGTGAGGGACTTTTTAGGATGTCGGGTAATGGTAGGACTAGAGGGAATGGATTAACACTAGAGATGGGTCGATTCAGACTGGACGTTAGGAAGAAGTTCTTCACCATGAGGGTGGTGAGACACTGGAACAGGTTGCCCAGAGAGGTGGTGGAAGCCCCATCCCTGGAAGTTTTTAAGGCCAGGCTGGACAGGGCTCTGAGCAACCTGATCTAGTGGGAGATGTCCCTGCCCATGGCAGGGGGGTTGGAACTAGATGATCTTTAAGGTCCCTGACAATTCTATGATTCCATGATTCTATGAAAGCAATTGCTGTGGAGGAAGATGTATCAGCAGAGCTGTGCACCCTGCCCGATTAGAGAAGAGATGCTTTGGAACTGGTCCCATCATTCTGACTCCCAGATCCTCCATGGGAGTTCCCTCCCCTAACACCCCGATCAGTAGAGGACAAAAAAAAGTTGTTTTCTGTCGCGAGTGGGTCAGTACCTCTGCCCATGGATGTGCTAATTTGAGAGGCATGCATCAGTTTGTGCATCAACCATGTTAGGTGCTAAGCAATGCTTTAAGATGCAATCCCAATCCAAAAGTTGTCTTGAAACAGCACTGAGGGTTCCAGTGTTGATTGCCTCCAGTTTTAGGACAGCTTCCCTCTGCCTAGGTAACCACTGACAGACAGTCCAGTCTCTGAGACAATTCTGAGCCAATACACTATTACCATCCATCCCATTTGCTATCTGAAGACAACCCTTGCTTACACCTCTGCAAGCCAGTATCTGTTATACCATTGCTGGCACTCCTACAGTTTAACTACATTAACAAACTACATTTGTTAATGCACAAGTTAAAGTCAAATACACTAAACAATAAAGTTTTTAGCAGTTTTAACACTGAAAACCCAGAGATACTAGCTGGAAGTCACATGCTTTTTTTTATATGCCTGCCCAGAACACTGTTGGTGGACAAAAGCATGTCTGCAAGCTATCAATACCACAAGGTAGATCTGCTTTGCCCTTAAAAAAAAAAAGAAAGAAAAAGAAGAAAGGGAAAACAACTGTTTTAGCGTGGCACCAAGCCTAACCTTTATGTCAGCTTGCACCTGCCCACAGTGTCCTGTGTGGATGTGCCCGCTCCTACATCAGTGGGTGAAACTCGTTGCACACACCTAAGCAGGCCTTTGCTTTCTCGTCTGCCTCTACTGCGTGCGATCTCAACAGCCGTCTTCCCACGTCAGGCACTAGTGTTGTCATTCTTCCTCTGTGCCAGGATCCCCATTTGTCCCTTCTGACAGGGTATACGTGTCCTTTCCCTCCCACGGTCCCTGCCCTCCCCGCACCTGCTATGTTGTCTCCTTCCACACCATATTGAAAGCAGGTTCCTGCAGCTCCTTCCCCGAGGGCTCAGTTTGTTCCCCCTCGTGCCATTTCTCTTCTCCTTACTCTTATAATTTCATGGACCTCCTTACTTCTACCCACCAACACCATAGTACTCCATTTCCCCTCTCTCTTTTTCTCCCTTCTCCTTTGATTTATTTCAAAAGAAACATATTTTTGATTATTTGTAACAGCATTTTCTGATATTTTTGAATTAATTCAATTAATTAATTGAATAATAATGCGGTGTTAAAAATTTTTCATGTCACACTCAAACACATCCTCAAGGAGAGTGTAAAATCTCATAGGGTCAAACAAAGGAAGACTCAGAGTTACTAATGCATAAACTTTAAATGCATTAGGAACAGATCAATTATATATGAAAAGTGTAAAATAGGCTTCTTGAAAGGGAAATAAAATTGCTCTTCCTGACAAGAAAAGAAAATAGTAAAATTTTAATGGTAGTAATTAAAGTTAAGGAGTAGAAGTAGCGATTTTCTATGCCGATCTTGTCCATGGACCTGTCATATGAGTTCAAACAGGACTTTACAGCTTTCTGTCTCAGTTCATGTTCTTACATCAGCTGTTATTCCTTGGAAGCACAAGGCTAAACTTTCATCAGATAGAAAACCTATGAAGAAGGAACTATTTTTTAACCTACCATGAGACTTTTCAGGGTCTCAACAGTGTTAAAACGCTATTTACTCATCATTACAGAGGCAGTAACTTTGAGTAAGGTTCTTACCATGTTTTGGCAGGCTAAGCTATTTTCTTTGGGCTCCCCTTATCGTCTGCAGAGAGATACCAGCATCAGCAGATTACAGTTCATCTATCCTCTGTTGTATAAAACGTCTTTTGCAAATGCCACGCTCTCACCACTCACTATAAGGAAGCCTAAGGCAACCAGCGTTACTTGAATACATGAATACACACCCCCTCGAAGTCTGTTAATATTAGGGAAGAACTATTAATGTTAGAGAAGATGGATCTTAGAGAAGTTTGGATCAAAAACTCATAAAAAATTAGCATGAATACTTACAAGACACAGAGACACAGCGCTCCTTGCACGCTTTCACTCTCTCGTATTAAATAGCTACCGTTCTTCCCATTTTTGCACAGCAGTTCTTCACAGGCTCTTCTTGTTATCTTTCCATGAAAAAATGAGAACTCCATCGACAAAAGAAAACAAGGTCTCTCGCCTTTCAAAGCAATTCCAGAGAAAGGCAGAAGCGTGGCATTAAAAGAAGCCTTATACCAAATGCAGCTGTCTGCAGACAACTGGAATTGGAGGTGCTAAGTACATACACGCGTTCATCTGTGTCGTTATCACGGACCTGCCCGTAGTCAAATCAGCTATCGGCCTGTGCGTACAGCTCACGAAGGCAGCGAAGGCAGGAAATGGGAAATGGTTTGTCTACACTGGTCACAGTCCACATCAGAAGGGAAGAAAGAGCCTTTTGCCACATATATCAGCAGAACTGACATTTGAGTTGGGCAATAGCTTTGAAGCTATGCAATATGAGTTGACTCCTAAGCATAGTTATATTTTGAAGTTAACTTTTATGTTTAAAGTTGCTTGAGGCTCTGCAAATAGCGTACCTACCCACCCACCCCACCTCCCGTTCTTATTTTTAAAGTGTAGCTATTTTATCATGAAGTTCTGTTGTCTCTGTGCCATGATTTAGGAAGCATGGCAGGAAGGAGAAGGGGATCAGATAGTGTGTTTTGCCACCCCTGGGAAGGTGCTGTCAATTCCACAAGGACAGGATACAGCCACGTGTAGAACTGCTGCTCCCTGATGTAGGAAATGCTGCCCAGCTCCACAGGAGATGCTCTCCCAGGCATTTCATACTTTCCCTGCTGGAAGCCAAGGACTGGAGAGGAGCACACAGACCTGGAGAAGCAGAAGATAAGAAACAGGCTGGGCAGTGTTTGTGAGGGAGACCAAATTGAGGGAGGACCTGAAGATGTGGGGAAAGCAGTGATTCGGGTGGCGAGAACGGCAGGAGAGACCGAGTACTCAAAGGAGGGGAGAAGGATCTGGGACCCCTGCAATACAGCCCGCTCTTGAGGTCAAAACAGAGCCCAGATACATGAGTGTTGGCACTGGTAAAGGTCTTTCTGATTTCAAAATGTACTGTTTGCACATTTACCTCCCAGCTCTGACACCTAGGGCCAACTCTTTCTGAACTATGAAGTCCTTGTGATGGGTCATAATTTCCATGTTGCCAAGATGTGCTGGTGACCCTTCCCACCAAGGTAATGACCCCTGCAATTTCCATTCAAGACGGTAACATCTGGCACCACTACTCCCACTTACCCCATTAGTACTGGTGATGTGGGACCTGTGTGGTGCAGTTCCAGGATTCACCTTGCTGATAATCCACACAGAAGACAAGGGAATGCCAAAAGATGTCATTTTGATATTTCCCCCTTCTTTTTCACAAATCCTCCTCAATTTCACAAAACTCCAAGTAACTTGTGATGGCAAGTACTCAGCACTTAGGAAATGCCAGAGTTACAGCACGCTGCTGGCAATATCTCAGTTCTCCTCCCTTTTTGCAAATGAAGTATAATAAAGGATCAGGTATGATGGTGGGGGTGGTCACTTATGTGACTATTTTTTTTCTGTGTGTCATCTACCTCGCTAAAGCCATAGATTGAGCTATGCTACAGGAATATGTCAGGACTGTATAGGGCGAGGAGGACACTATCTATAGGAACTCTCATCTTTTTTGTTCAAAATCGATAGGTGAATCTGAGAAAAGAAAATGAGTGTTTGTGATGTCTTGATCAGCGTAAGTCGTGAAAGCATGGAAGGCTCCAGAAAAAACTTGGCAATTCTCTGTTTGTGTAGAAGTTTAAACAGAGTTCATCACAATAAGCTGTAGAACTACACAAGAATTTTAATAGAGAAACCAAGTGTGAGGTGCAGTGACCACTGGCATCTTGACCACAGAGTGGAAAAAACATCCTGTGGAAAAAAAAAAAAGGTAAATACTGCCTGAGCACTAGTAAGAAAGGTCAGCTGTGCTGTGCACACAGACGTTACTTTCATGTTTCTTACTCTGACAACTTTATACACACAAAAATTTTATATTAACATTAGCATGTTTAACGGCAAGTTAATCATGCATGACACTAAGAACATTTCCAAATGGCATGTGAGTTCAGGAATAAAGCAGAAAGGTACGGCTTTGTGTCAAAGAAATTAAGGGAGTTAGAAAAGAAGATTCCCCTAAGAGAGAAATGCAAAAAAGGGCAAGTCCAAGGTGAAGCTAAAGCTGAGGTCTGTGCTGCAGTGACCACAGATTACCAATAGAAAAATCTCCCTTCCCCAAGGGGGCAGTGAGAGTGGGGGGAAAATACTCCCCCTCACCTTGCAAGCATCATTACGAGCATGTGGCTCTTAATGTTCTTCTTGTTATCGAATACACCTGTATTTTCCGATGGGTTAAAACTGTTTGGGGCATTTGTCTACACATCTTATAAATAAGATATTTCCGTGAGGTATTGTGAGGTGGGTGGCTCTTTCAGAAGCCCACCTCTGCAAAGGAAGAGCAGCAGCTGCTCAGCGCTGCCCTGCTTCAGGCAGGCTCTCTCTCCTCTGCAGATAGAAAACAACGGCAAATTCCTTTTTCAGGAAGGTAATGACTACACCTTCTTCACAATTTTCCCTAAAGACCTCATTAGCTAGGCACACAAACAGAAGACGGTAATTTCAATACTGAATCTAGAAGTTTCAGACTCTAGTTTCAGATCTGAATCTAGAAGTTACTTAAAGGGAAAGAGCAGCCACACGTTGCCCACTGACCACTTAGTAGAGTGCTGCTCTGATGATAACCCCCGCCCCCCCCAGCCTTGAGAAGGAGAAAGTGCTTGAGGAGAAATGGGGGCTGGGGTCTCCTTTCAGCCGCAGCCTTGACCAACTTCCTCCTCAGGTAACACTGGGAGCAGCAGGCTTGTTCTTACCCAGCCTTTTCCTTTTCCTGCCAATGGCACATGCAGTGGTGGCGTTGGTCCTTAAGTCAGCGCATTTCTGTTCCATCGATGCTCTTCAGAAGTCTTGAACTAGCTCTGGGAAAGTTATAGTGAGGTTTGAGATGACACTGAGACCCAGGCAAAGGGCATAAGGCAAGGGAAAGCAGAGAGCAGGGTTTGGATGGAGAAAATGCGCCAGCGTCAGAAAGACAAAGCGTGGAGAGGGGATTCTACGTGGAGCAGCAGCTGGGCAGACTGGAAGAAATGGAACAAGGAGCAAGACAATGCAGTGACAGGAAGAATACCGAGAAAACATTGAAAGGGAAGAAGCAATGGACCTCAAAAAAAAAAAGTGAAAAAATACTCAAGTGGATTTGAGTTTAAATCAAGGGACTTGAAAGACAGTGAATTTATCAGAGACCTTGCGACAATTTCAATAGGCAACGATTTCAAGAGACTCAATGGGATGAGAAATTTTGGAATGGGAATCAGGAGCTACATTTGAGGGAAGGGTATAATAGCTAAGGATTATCAGAAAACTAATGAAAAAAATATCCAATGGTGTAATATTTATAGGACTAAAAAAAAAGAGGGATAAATTGACAGGAGCTTGAGAATACTGAGAAAGAAGATTTGAAAAGGAAAAACTCATCTTAAAGGAGAAAGGAGTTAGCCTGTGAGAAAAGAATTCAATATGCCAAATAGAAAAAGCTTTTAATGAAAATGAAACAAGGACAGCAGAAGCGTTAGACTTGGGAGAAGGCCTTAGTGTAAATAAAAGGGGCTGGAACAAACACCGAAGATTTGTAGATTTGGAAATAAATAACTGAATGTAGTGAAAGATACTATCACGCATGATCACTAATACATGCAACGTCCTTCATGGTCTGGGCAGTTACTGAGCTCATGTGGTATCAGAGCAACGGTGCTTACACTGGTGAAAATGACAAATTTTGAGCTTAATACTCAACTCTAGATACTACTGTTGATGATGTTCTGCTTAGCCTTCCTAGTTTCCAAGTCTGAAAACCACAGAACGGAATCACCTCTAAAATTCTCTGAGAGTGTGGATTCACAGGTCTAAAAGAGCACTTAGTGTTATAATAGGAATCCTAGGACATCTCAGATAGCCACACAGGGCTGGCAGGTGTGACACTGGACTGGCGCGGGCAGACCATGACATTTTGGGGCGGCAGGTGGAGGTCAGTCAGACTAACTACAGCATCTCAAGCAGCACTAGATGGTGATGAATTGCTACGTTTGTGTCTAAGGAAGCCAACTCTTTTAGTTGATTCTTAAAGAATTAGTTTCTGCTCCGGATACAGAAAAATGGAGGTGAAACCACCAGCTTCATTTTAAGAGAAATCACAATAGGCTCAATAGCTTTCTCTGCTGAGGAAGGTTTGCTTTCCTCACTATTTTTGTGCAACTATCAAACAACTCCCTACGACAAAACCAAGTATTTTCTCTATTCCTCTTTAGAAACACTTCTGTGCTTTCCAGGAGAAAAAGAAACTCTTTCTGCTCCTTCTGCTTCTGTCCCATCAACCACAGCACCGAGTCAGAACCTGGGACCATGTGTTTTCTTAGTGGCCGGCATCAGCATAGACAGCTTTGGTAAAACCTTAGCAACAACTCACATTTTGCAGCCATCACGGTAAGTTCCTGTTAGGAAGGGAAGAAATTTCCTGTGTCACTAGTCAGATGGTGTATTTTGTGCAACGCACTCCATTTATTCACAAGCATGTTCCCATATCTGATGTATTTCTGTCGGCTGAGGGCGGGGGCACAGACATGTTTAATGTGGCCAGATTAGAGTTTTGCTCTGGCTTGTGGAGCACTGATTCACGGACTCTGGCAGGGTATGGACCAAGGACCTTTTTTACAACAATTTTCCGAGCTTTATAGGTACAAGCACTCTCCATGCGCAGGCAGCATCCTACTGATAAGTTGAAGGTCGATTGCCATGCGCTTCTCAGTGTCTTCCAATTGGTTGTCTCTGTCTGTTCATGCAGAGTAGCAGCTTTGCTTTCACATTCCTTTTCTTGCTGATATCTCCTGATGCTTGCTTATCTTTTCTCTCAAGGCGTCTCTCAAGGATACAGCTTTGTCTCACCAAGGTCAAACAGATCCCCTATGCTACTCCCTATCTCTACACTGGCTCATCTAAGATCATTGTTTTAAAAATCTCTCCCCTTGGAAAGCATCATGGGGTGAAGAGGGAGGGGTTGTGCAGTTGTGGATTTTTAGTTCCTTTTAAGGTTTCCTATTCTTTATTCAAACAAAGAAGTGGTATTCCTGGGCAGAAGTTCTAACTGTAAAACAGCAGCTTCAGAGACAGAAAACCTGCCTGTGCACTGCGCATGATGCAAGCACAGCTTCGGCAGAGTTGAGAATTTAAAGGATATGTCAAGGCAGTACAGTTTCCACAGCTCCCTGACAGTGTTTGATAAACAGGACACCCAGGAATTAATGTGTTCCTTTTACCTTACCTATCATCTGTAGCATTCAAGTGGAGCTAAAAACAGGAGCTTGGTTTAAAAGCAGGAGTCATAGAAATATACCAGAGAAAGAGGTCTGGGAGGGAAAAAGAAGAGAGAGGCTGTAAATACGGTCTGGTCTGTCACTAAACCACAAACATGATTCAGTGGCCAGACACATTGTGTCTTGCATGCGTACATATAAATATATATGCTTTGCTCTGGCACGGGTGTGCTAATCCAGGGCAAAAATGCAAGGTAAAGACAAAAGAGGATTTGCATATCACAGCCTGGGATACCTCTTGATGGATGCTGCGTAAGTGAATACGTGGGAGGTGGTGGGAGACGTCTGTGTCAGCCACCACAGAGCTGCGCCATGAGCCTCACCATGGCTTGTACCACACAGCGTCGAATATTTACCATATATGCTGGGATCACATAATAATATACCTCCGTGGGCCAAATTTAGCTGTAAACTCTGAGCAAGCATTTCCTAACAAGTATCTCTGGCTCAATAAATTTAGCAAGTGTTTTTAGCTTACACAAACCTGCATACCCAGGCTGCCGTCTCAGCTGAGTTTGAGGAGTGGTGAGAAATACAAGCTGATAGTATTAACGGTGACAAAATCTGTGTGCACTTCAGTTTATGGGCCAGGGGGATGCAGAGCGAGTGCAACACCTGGGTTTCTTTGCCACTGTTCATTATAGAAATATCTAGGCTGCCTGATATGTGAGAGGCTCTCGTTTGACTAGAGAAGAACTGGAAGGGGTGTTGCCTACATGACAGATAGGAGCAGAATCTTGCTCGGTGAATTCAGGATACTGCCTGGCATAATAATTTTTGTGCATACAGAGTAGAGCCGGGGCTTCTGGTCCGTGCAGAGGAGCGCTTTCCTGGAAACTGCTGTAACCCCGCCTGGTGGAAACCACAGCGGGCGAGCCTGGTCTCGTTTCTCATGTGCAGCTCGTTTTCACTTTGGCTGTGACAGAGTTTGAAGCCACTCTAATTCATGCTGTGGACAGTTTGTGGCAACAGGGGCTTTTCGTTCCAGAGGAAAAGAAGACCGAGAACTGCTCCAAGTTCTGTGTAGTTTGTGATGAGAGGCCTGGGAAGGTAAAATGACAGGGATGCCCCAAAGCGGTAGGTCTCCAGTGGCTGAGGCAGTCACGCCAGGCTGAGCCTCTGGGCATCATCACTGAAATCTCACCTACACCAAACCCAGCTGTGGCTGTTGTGAGTCTGCTCTTAAAGATCATTTTACTCTGCTCCAAAATAGGATTAGGTTGTTTTTTATTCCTCATCCACTGAAGGAGATTTCACAGTTCCTAGATAGCCTCCCACAGTGACTAACTAGCCTTTCAGATGTTAGAAAAGGGGGAAAAAGTGAAGTTCTTTTTCCTCAGAGACTTCCTCTTGGCCTGCTCTTTTTCCATGCATAGGAAAAAAAAAGCTAGATTAGCACTTCCTAAAAATCTTCTATATGTCAGAACACTTACATCCTTTAGTCAGTCTTGTGTTTTCTTCCCTAAATGCAACCACTTCCTTAGTAGTTCTCCACAATTCACATTTTCTTGTAATTGTTCTCTTTGTTTTTCTCTGACTCCACTTTGGCTAATACTTCTATAAAATTTGATGCCTATGAGTGAAGAAATCTTTTGATGAGAAGAGCAGGACAGTCAGCTACTTTTGCTTATGCAGAACAGCTCTTACAGAAACAAGACCTGCAACGTTTTTTGCAGCGGTGCCAAGTCCTGGGTGACCGTAACTCTAATTTCTTTCCTGCCCTATTGTTGCCTTTAGTCATTTTTAGTTTTTCCTTCTGTCAGTTTAAAACTCAGTGGGGCCTTTTTATAGTGACATCTCCTATTATTGAGATAAATATGGGTTCTACCACCTCTCCTGGCTGCAGCTCTAATGCAGCAAAGCTCTCGAGAGCGCCTCATGTAAGAATAGGAAATCTGGGGAAGAGCTCGGTCCCTTGACAGCATTGAGAGTTAAGCGTTCAGAGAATAACTGGGGAGGGTATGGGAGATCAGGGTTAGATTGAAAGCTGTGGTCAAAAGCAGCTAGAAGCAAAGCCGGTGTGCTTGACAGGTGGTGTGATAAAGCAGGAAGCCGATGGGTCATCTGTCATTTGACCGATAGCAAAAAACACAAGATAAGAAAACAGAAAGAAAGCTGAGCTCTAGCTAAGTCTCCTGCAAATTTGAGTTCTCATTGAGCTATGTCGCTAAGCAGTTACAATACTGCGGCTTACTGTACGAACTGAACCAATAAAGGGTTTTGCAAGAAATACCATTATAGTAGCAAATTGCATCTAATTTTGCAAAATTCGCAACTTTAGTGCGATATCTACACCGGTCTGTACTTTTGCAATGTATTGTGTCTGGGTACAAAGTTTTTTTTTTTTTGTTTGTGATATTTGTTGATGGCAGGATTTGCTTTAGAACAAAAGAAAAATCATCATGATTTAAATTCAAGAAGAAAATTTAACTAGTGTGTCTATCACTTACAGATTGCTGCTAGAGCTGCCTGTGGAGTGAAAGGAGGGGAACTAGGAAAAAAAAAAAGGTTGGTGAGTGAGAGAAAATACAATTTTCCTTAAAAACAATCAAGGGCTGAAGAGAATAATACAAAGGGGAAAGTATCTGAAGACCATTTAACTTTATTTTGTTTAAAGGCGTGTAAGCAAACATTGATCATACAACAAGTGATTCGTTAGAGCAGTATGAAAGGTTAGAACTATGACTTCCCTGTAGACAAAACCCATGAACTGCACTGCAATATGGTTTTCCTGCACTGTTTCAGCTTCTCTGATCAAATTCACGTGGCTAGTTTTGATCTTCTCCAGCACAGCTGTCTTTGAGCAGGGGAACTTTTCTCTTTTTCAAGGACAGTTTCTAAACAAGGACAGTTTCTAAAAGTGACCTGAGTGGAGGCCATGTGAGGATTCCCACCTGTTCTCTGGATTTCAGAGCCTAAGAGCATCACATCATTGGCAACTTACTGTTTACCTGTGAATGCACCTTCCTGCCTCAGTGAGAAACATTCTCCCTAACCCCTGACAGGTGTTCTACTATTTTTGATTATTTTGCAAAGAAATAGATTAAGATTTAGGAAACTAGATTATAGTTTAGCTTTTCAGCCAAAATTAGCTCTTCTAAATCCCCGGGCTACTTAGCAAGCCTCTGTTCTTTTTTGACACAAATTACTAGAGGCCAACATTAATCAAGGGCTTTAAGTTTTTACAGCATGCTTGGATTTGAGCTGCTGAGCCAGGCAGGAACACTTTTTCTGTCATTTGATTAAGTGGGGAGAAAGAAAGGACTTGAACTACGGCAGCACAGCTATAACTCACTAACTCTTGCTGATGGAGCTCTCAGTTCTGTTTCATTTTGGCTCCCTTTGGCAGATAAAGCTTCCCGCTGCTACTGTTGCTACTATCAAATTCATATTCAAACCCAAACGCTCCATTTCACAGCATGAAAGCTGTGTGAAACGGTTCTCTGACTTGGTGTCTCTGAAAATAACTCCACTGCACTGGTTAAATTAATCATGAAGAAGGAAGCAGGAATGAAAATTAGGGGCACGAACACTTCCATTTTTCTTTGGAAATCTGGGAGTTTATCAACAAAGCTCACTTAACTCCTGTAGAGAGGAGAAAGATAAGAATATGCCATCACATAAAGACTGTTATAATCTATGTATACAGATGTTCTCCATTAAAAAGCAGCAAAATAAACCTCGCTACGCAGTTTTCCCAGCGTCTCAGCTCGTGGCTCTGCAACCTGACATGCTGGCACTGAAAGCGTGGCAAGCGCTCACTGCTTTGTTTTGTTGAGTCCGTCCTACTTGCAGCTCACTGCCTCGCTTCTGCCATCTAGAGAAGACACATACTTGGATATGACTTCACAGGGACCTTATTTCTCACCTGCGAAGAAAAAAAACAGAAATTGTTACAGGACACCGCTTAAAAGATGCCAAAAAAACCCCAAATGCTCTGTTACTGTAACTAGGACAGAGAGAAAGAAAACGTAATGCAGAGACTCTTCAGTTACAAACTGCAAGGGCCCCGAGCACAGTCCCCATGGGGCTGGCGTGGCTGCGGGGGGGTCCTGGGTGCCACCTGGGGTGTGCGACCTGGACCCCGGAGCTGCTTTCCATCGAGGCCCAGCAGGACCTGCCTGGTCCCAGCCTATCCCTGTCGCCATGGAGAAAGCCCTGAACATGCTGTAAAACTGTGCAAGGGGAACATCTGGATTTACAGCAAAAAAAAAAAAAAAAAAAAAAAAAAGAAGAGGTTTTACCCACAGGCTTCCCTGCAAATTTGAAGATTATTAATCTCAAAATAAAAAGTGACTTTTAACAGAGCTATCAGGAAACTGTTGAGTAGATCCAGTTTCTTGTGCACCCTCTGAGAGAGCCCAATTAGACCCCTCTGCTCTGCAGCCCTCGCTCTACTACATGCTGGGCATTTTTCTTTAGCTTAGAGTTATTTTTTGACTGCTGAAAATTATAGAAGGTCTGTCATGCTGATTTGTCACGTTGAAGTGATTCAACAAATTGCCCTGTCAAACAGAAAGGAGCTCTGTGGGTTTCCTCAACAACTTTCATTTGAATGACATCTCACCCGGCTTGTTACAGACAAATACGCAATAATATTGGACAAACAGCAGGTGGACTTTGGTGGTAGACTTTGGCTTTAGAAAGGTACTCAACTGTTAAACTTTGGAACCCCTAAACATGCAAGAAATTCCTTTCGCAGTGGGAAAGAAAACAGATTTCTGGGTGTTACATCCTGGTCTGACTACACTAGGCCTGGGAGAGGTTCACAATGATTCCAAGCGTGAGATTAAGACACAAACGAGGTCAGATGCCGCTCACTGCGGGTTTATTGTTATTCCCCGTCAATAGCCACTGAGACAAGCGATAGAGTAAAGGCGTAAGTAGAGGAAAGGCAGAAAGGAAAAGCAGCATTACAGAGCACAGCAAGAGTATAGTCACTACCACAGGCCCGACGACATCTCGGTGGTCCTCTGGAATTCAGCAGCGTCTTGTTGATCCATGGTTCCCAAGTCGTGATGATGGTGGGGGTTCCAGTTCCCAAATTGTGGTGCGTCAACTACACCAGTTGTAGTCCAGGTCAGCCTGTAGCTTTACCAATCAATGTGATGGTGGCCTTTCTCCAGCTAATTGTCATTTGACATGGTCACCGTATGAGCTCTTCCTGCTCCCCATTGCTTGGGCAGCACTTGGCTCAGCATAGTCTTCACACCTCAGCAAGTTTGGGGTTTACAAGGTCTGACTACTCTGATAACCAAATACCTACACCCTTTTCAGCTGGTGGCAATCTTGGGTGGTAACTGATAAGCAAAAGAATGGTCTGCAGAAGGTGCTAAATAGACACAAGCAAGCTTATCAGCCTGCAAGCCTGCTGTCAATTTGCAGAAGCTTAAGCAAGCTTTGAGACAATTATTTTGAGGTTCCAGTCTCTCACACTGGGTAATGTTACAGAATTTGTCTGGTTCTTTGTTTTAAACTATGACTAAATTATGTATAGAAACTATGAAGGAACCAACAAAGTAACTGGTATAAAACAACAAAACAGAGAGTATATATGCCTGTATTACTGTATTATGATTAAGCAATATACATCTATCTCTATATCTACCTAAAGAAAGTCAGAAGGGTTTTTCTGCCATTCTAAGACTAGTCCTATGAAGAAGTAGGAGGGAACAGGATCTGTAATCTAGACTGAACTCGAGAAACTTTCTTGGAGCTCCCTTGCCTAAATATTTTTGACTGGGGCATGCTGTCATTTTGTTTCCCCTTTCTACATTTCATTCAGCTGAGTTAAAAAAAAAGGAAGGTGCATTTTCCTCATCACAGGAAAGAGTCAAGCTGAAGGGTGCATGGCACCATGTGTCTGGTGGTGATGGATAACCTCAAATATAATGCATCCCTTTTGCTTTGACTTTACTTCCTGGATTGAGGACTGCAGCAGCCCCCAAATTTTAATATGCCCCATTCCGCTCCTGTATAAAGTGAAAAAAAAAAAAAGTGTTAAAGAACAGGAACAGAAGGCAGCAAGGCAGACTTTTGCACAGCCATCTCAGCATGGAGCTGGTTTCTTCAGAGACATCACTGCGATGGTGCAGGAGGAGCAGGGCTGCCCCGTGGGCTGCCAGCAGCGGTGGTGGTGTGCTCTTTCTCAAGGACTTCCTTTGGCCACAAAATCCTAGATGTCCCCAGCACAGGCAGTCTATCGGCACTCACAGAAAGGGTTGAGACTTCCTCTGCATAGTGACCACCAGGCAGACCCTGGATGCAGATATGCACAATTGCTCTTCCTGCAGAAAGGTAATCCAGGACTGGCTGTGGGAATTGTCAAGCTTCTCTCACTGTTTTGTCTTGATTTCCAGAAGAGAAGAAACCCTTTTGTGAGACAGAAAAAACAGAGTGAGATCAGGATATGATAGTTAAAGACCCTTTGGAGCAAGAAAAAGCAGGGTCTCCTTCCGCCAGGGGAAGAACAATTTCTTCAAGAAGATGTAGAGACATACTTTAGGGAGACGTGAGGGTCCAGATAGAGCCAATGTTTCCTGCCAGTGATTTTTCTGCAGCACACACAGTATTTTATTGTTATCACACAGTTATCCAATCTCCTTTTACACTCTGCTCAAAAAACAAAAAAAAAAAAAAAGAAAAAAAGAGTTTAAATTTGCATGTAGAATGCAAGTATGCAAAGAAGACATGCATTCAAGCATCTAGTGTAAAGTAACAAATCGAGAAGGGTCAGAGGAAGCCATCATCTCAGCTTTGAAATAGCTTTACAGCCACTGAGAAGGGCTGAGTGTGAGATCGCCAGTAGAGTTGCCCTCCGGGCCTCCAAACCTTCCTCTCCCTTCTCCTTCAAAACACCAAGGATATGAAGCGTAAGCACAAATGACAGCACTTCTGTGGGTCCTCACTGCCCTTTTGGAGTTTACATGAAATGTGTGTATCTTCTCCACAGAGGCAAGAGACATAATCCAACTGGTTTTGGATGCCCGAATGAATTGCACAAACTATGGCAATGGAAGATCTACACAGCCATGTCGCCCAGCTTCTGACACTGGCTCTTCACCCTGAGGCCACCTGAATCCCAAAGTTTCCAGCACAGCTGGAGGTGGATATATTCAGGGGCAGATCTCAATTTAGGATTCGGGTCTCAGGAAAATTCAGGCTGGCTCCTTGTCATTACAGGACATTTATTAAATCCCTTGGGTTTAATTAAAAAAATTAAAATGTGTTGCTTCTCTCCATCGCTCATCCCAGATTGCTTGCCTCGGTCCTTCTGGTAAGCGGCTTTTGCCAAGCGCTTGTTCCCCAGGGATTGTGGAGCGGAGCAGAAGTAACGCTCCGCTGTGCCTGCAGCATCCCCTTCCTTGTAATAGCTGTGAAGCCGCGTGCTTGAAAACAGCGTGTTAGCCGGTGCCGAGCAGACAGGCTTCCCAACACAACCCTTACCAGCAAGGCTGGAAATGCAAAGCACTTCCTATCTGAGCCTTAAACCCCACCCTGATAATTACAGCGAGGGAAAGCATATACCACCTCCATTAGCTTGGAAGTTCACAAGGATTACGTTGCGAGGGCGTAGTGCCTTCTGGTGTGTCTCTACACTGCTGCGGTTCAGGTTGTGAATACTTCGGGAGCTGGGTTTGATTGTTAGGTTAGATTTTTT
Source organism: Alca torda (assembly GCA_008658365.1). Taxonomy (NCBI): domain Eukaryota; kingdom Metazoa; phylum Chordata; class Aves; order Charadriiformes; family Alcidae; genus Alca; species Alca torda. The sequence goes on from CM018076.1 coordinate 96,251,966, forward strand.
AAGCCTGCTGCCACCAATCACCAGTCATCTTTGCATTTTCATATTGAAGATTAGGTTTCAAAAAAAAGCCCACAAAGGCTAACGATAAACCCGTGTTCAAAACTGAATAATAATAACCACAAAGGAAGCCATTGTTTCAGTGAAAAGCACTGTTCTCAGGGAGTAGTGTATTAAACGTAAGTAGGCTAATAAACACTTCAAAATATGTTCAAAATCTATATGCGGTCTCTAGATGGCAATGTGACTCTACGTATCAATTAATCTAAAATTAACAACCCTATCAAAAAAGTGTTTGCATTGCCAATTGGGTAAGAATTCACAGCTGCCAAGTGACCAGCTTCCAGTTCTTTATATATCAGATGTGTAATAATAGCTGTATTTATAGCACTTAATTACTTCTTGGGGCACAACACAAGCTTGTGCTTCACGAGATATCCGCTTCATTTTTTCCACAGTTAATACTGCAAATACAGCCAGCTGGGTACTGTTATATGTTCTTTCCTAAGTAAAGTGAATTAGCTAATTAGGGACTCACTTGACTACCATTCAGTCCCTGTACTCTCAGGATGTAGTAGCTATAGCTAGGTTGTCACGTCTCATTAGAAACACTTAACTGAAGGGTTAATGGCTGTTCACAATTGCCAGGTATGTGTGATCAATCAGTGGTAGTGAATTCACTGCTAACCCTCATCTTGCTAAAGGCATGGAGAGATATATTATCCAATGTCTTAAATCAGTAGAGATAATATTTTTTCTGCTTCCAGAGTGGAAGTGAATATCTTTTAAAAGTGTTAAAATATAAATCAACTTTCCAATCTGCATTACTGTTCAGAATTGCTACTTGCAGAAACATTAGTCCAGGTGGTGGGTGATACGCAACCCAAAAGCAGGTTCAAGATCACAGGGATCTTCTATAGAATCTTCGTGGTTGGAAAGGACCTTTGAGATCATTGAGTCTATATTATCAGAGAGACCGGTATTTAGTCACCTCCTGATTTATATTGATAAAAGCCTCTAACATTATTTCCTTAATGGAAAGCAGCGTGATAGCTGTCATGAGGAAAGATCAGGCTTAGTATTTTGGATAATTATTCTGTGTGTTTTGGCTGCAGTTGGATATCAGCTCTAAGAATGTTAGAGAATTAGGATGAGAGAAAAACATGGTTTTCTACAAAGAAGCTTAATCTGTTCCAACCCACCGAGAAGACCAATGCATTATATCATCCTCTCTCATTTCTAATAAATACTTTTAAATAGTGGTATGTGTTATCATTATATGAGCACACTCTGTTTCAACAGGAGATACAGATATATGTTGTAATGAAGACACAACAGCAGGAAAAAAATTATCAAGTAAAAATGACAAAATTCCTTGTGGTCACATACCAAAGAGTCCTGAGCTGTTCTGCCGCTCACCGCTGGGCTGCAAAGCTGTGCGTCTTTCCTAACTTCAAGTCAAATGTTTCCGATTTGCACATAGATGATTTCACTGCTGTGAAACCAAGGAGAAGCCTAAGTCAAGCCCACAGCGCTGTAGCTGAGGCAGTCAGTTGATTCTGTTTCTGTCACCCAAAGAATGGATGCAGATTGCGTTCAGACTTGGTGATTGCGATCTCTTAGCGCAGTCATCAAGATAAGAGGACTAGGAGAAACAATGATCGCAACTGAATTCCATTGAAGTCCTAGAGAAATCTCTCCATGCAGCTAATCTCTTTACAATGCCCAAGAGGGACCAGAGATCCTTACGGTGTAAGGGTAATCCATACAAATATTGTAAACAAATACTGCCAACTCATAATTTTGTTTTGGATTTCAGTGGGAAAATGAGACACACCAACTGTGAGATATAATAACTAAATTATTGAATAGATCAAGAGAGAAAACTTAAAAAGCTTTAAACTACATAATCAGCAGCAACGTTTTTAAAAAGCAAGCCCCTTGTCCTTAGCTGACTGTCAGATGATGCTGTGATACCTGCATGTGTGTGCACACACCCACACCCACCCCCCTTAAGCCCCTCAACAGAGATGGAACAGCCCAGCAAAGTTGGTAATTCTTCTGATATCCCTTGTAAATCTTCCTCCAAGATTAATCTGCTGTTTTGGACTCCTATAATGACGATTATCATAGCAACAAGGAGCTTTAGCAAATGTCTCTACACTGGGAAAACCCAATCACTGCCCTGTCCTCACAAGTGGGCTTGAACATTCCCTGGTGCAAACTTGTGTTACAGATGCCTGCTGCCAGCTCAAGGCGGGAGAGGGGCGATGGCCATTTACTGTCCCATGCGGCCAGATGAAAATGGTCAGGCTCCAGCTGATGCTGGTGCAGTGTACACTTCTGACTGGCTTGAGCTCTGGCGCTGAACAGCCAAGGGAGGAATGTTTTAGATCAACAAGTGTATTATGTCATTTTTGTGTAAATCTGCTGCTATACAAGCAGTAGCATTGTGGAATTACTGATTACAGCCCACTGAGTTCTGAAGATCAAAAATCCTCTCCAACAACTAGGCATTATGTGCAATTCAGCTGCCGTATGAATTACGGAAACAGAGTACCAAGACATGCATGGAGTTACAGCAATAAATCAGTTTGTACCTGGCGCTTGCCTCAGTCCTGATGAGACTGTGTTCTGACCTACGCTGAGCTAGAGATTGAAATTAAGTACAAAGCTAAATAAGAGCAATCTAGTTAATATTTTAAAAATATTTTACAAAATTAATACTACCTTACAAAATTAATACTACCTTACTGTCCATGTCCAGAGAAAAACAAAAGTGAAAGAATTTTTTGTTTATGGGACAGCAGTTGCAAATTTTTGATCCCAGATCCCCTTACCCACCTCTTCATTCAAAGACAAAAATAAAGAAACTGACTCTGCACATGTAAACTAAAAATGGCATTTCAGTAATTCTGCATCTCATTTATCAACTCACACTGTGTTCCTAAGAAATCTGAAGATTCATTGGTTATAATGAACTATATCATACCAAAAAACTACAACAAATGACTTGCCAGTAGGGTTTACCCACTTCTTCTTCTTAAACACCATTTACGTACAGATTTAATTTCAGTGTCATGGCTGAAATTTAACACTCCTGATTCCAGAACACAAATCCTGCATTACAGAAAATGAAACCCAAGCTTGTCCCCTGCCAAGATAGGAAGCTTACTTTATCTAGGGAAGAGAAATAACATTCAAAGACAATTCAGAAACCAGGCTTCCAACTCTGTGGAAAATGTAAAAGGTCATCATGAAGGATAAGAGTTATATTGAGAAAGATCTGGGGGGAAAAAAGTCTTATTTCTAATCTATCTGTGCCATGATTTTGATCTACACTCACCTGTTTAAATGGGTCCAGATTTTGATCCAAACCCACTTATTTAAAAGGCTCCCAATTTTGTTTCACATCGATGATTCTGACTGAAAAAAAGCTAAATCACTATAAACCACTTTGTTTCAGTTTGAAGATATAAAAATATTATTTTGTTGCAAGATCTGCAATTTGAATATTTCAGAACTCTAGTCTGAGATGCAATAATGTTTTAACCATTGCCTGGCTTCACAGTAAAATATATCAACTTTTAGCCTTTTCCTGATGGAAATTCCATTTTGCAAATGTCCAGATTTGTACTGGGATTTTCTTCCATTTAGTTAAACAAGCTTTGGTTTGAACTTGTTATTAAGCAATTATTGAAAAACATTCTCTACAGGGGAACTGATGTAAGTATTCTTCTTAGTTAAGTAGATGATAGAATCATAGAATCGCCTAGGTTGGAAGGGACCTTTAAGGTCATCCAGTCCAACCATCAAACTAACTCTGACAAAAACTGTCACTAAACCATGTCCCTCAGTGCTACGTCTACACATCTTTTGTGTAGATGAAGCGTCAGGGGTGGCGATTCCACCACTTCCCTGGGCAGCCTGTTCCAATGTTTGATAACTCTTTTGGTGAAGAAATTTTTCCTAATCTCCAATCTGAGCCTCTCCTGATGTAACTTGAGGCCGTTTCCTCCAGCATAAACAGAGACCTTGGTTATGGTTACGCTGTAACTTTCCCGGGGAAATAAATGCAGGAATAATTAGAAAATCAGGGGAGGAGTTTAATCGGAACTTGCATCACAGAGAAGTTATGCCATGTTTCTGAGCTTGCACTGGTTGCAGTCAGCTTTTTTTTCAGGATCCTCAGGATTAACTCTGGATCAGCTGCTGTAACTATGGTCCTTCTTGCTAGCCGACAATTTTTGGTAAGCACACTGCTAAGCAGAGCTGCTTCGGGTTGTGCCCGCTGTACCAACGGGCATGCTGCCGTATTCAGCGAGGCATCACAAACAGCGTTCCTTGCCTGTATGCTGAGGACCGGTGTGCAAGAGCCCCTGGAAGTGGTGAGCAGCTGCTTTGTTCTTACATTGTCGATATATGGTTTTTGGCAGACATCTCAGGGTTGAGGTATCTGCACTTCCAGAGCACTTGTCCCATTGCACACCCCAGGCACGGAGACGAGGAAACAGTTGAATACCTTCTTTGAGAAATTTCTTTGATACCTACCTGATACTATAAATCGTGCCTGTTGGCACTTTGACTGTCCCGGAAGAGTTATGTTAGCTTTCTACATGCAAAATGAGACTGTGGGACTTTACCCAGAAAGCAGCCCTTGTGTACCGGTTGCAATCATTTAGACAGTGGTACCGTAATCCCTCCTACCTGGCAGTGGAGAATTGGGAATGTTTGTCCCAGCCATCTAATTAAGCACTCCCATGCTTCTGAACATGGGGCCTGAATTTTCTCTCTCTTCTAATAATTCAGATTCAACTAATTGAGATTTCTTACAACGGATTATTTGGTATAAATTAGTTTAACTTACTAATTTTTTTTTCCTAAAGAAATACCCTGCATTTTATTCTATTTTTTCAGGATGCTCTTCACAAGACCAGTCTTTGCTGGAGCTATGTAAAACTTCAAAAAATCAAGGAACTCATTACAAGCTTTCAGCATTTTAACTGGGAACTTTCCCTGGGGTTTTCCCTGCCTTTTACTTGAATTTCATTTTTCATTTCTTTGCTTATGATGTGAAGGGGTTAGTTGAGTGCAAGTAGTTACTGAAAGGCAACAGTTACTTGGAGTCCAGCCTATTTACCATGCCCTGAGAGTCTCAGCTATTGTTCTTGGTTCTTTTTCTGTCCATGTGCCTCCTTGTTTATCTATAAGAGGTACTGTGCTAGTACAAATTTACAGATTATTTATTTTGATGAGTATTATCAAATCACTAATGTCTTTTGCTGCACCTCCTTCAGCAGCTGCTTCATCTTCCTTGATGTTATTCATGTGCTTCTGATGCTTTTTGTGTTTTGTGCTTCAGTTTACAGCAATCTTTTTTTGGTCTCTTTTGCAGGTGTTCACAGAAGAAACAAGACTCGCCTTTGCTTGTTTACTTTCTTAATACAGATTTTAGATTTATTCATTTGAAAAAAACCCCAAAACAAAACACCTAAGCCATTAGCATGGTGACGTTTCTCACATCACTGCATAAAAGGGCATCAGAACGTGCTTGTGCAAGTCCAGCTTTTCAAAACCGGAGCTCTGCTCTCTACTACCCTTTGAAATGGTTGTGATAATGCCTTTTCTATTAGCCGATTTTGGTTAGCTGTCTTGCCCAATCTGCGACTATCGCTCTCAATAAAATAACTAATTTCAATTATTTGTTATTATTTTCACTGAGTCTGGTTCAGTGAAAGTCCTTTGGTGGGACTCTGATAGTAAATCAATGAAAGTCCTGGGACTCTGACAGACAAATATTGAAACTACAGTCCTTTTAACGTGACACATAGCTAACACACACTTCCAAATACCTGATTGTTTTCCTGTTGGAAGGGCTTTTATCAGTTCCTGGCCTTTACTTCAAGACTTTTGAGTTTCACAGAAACACATGAGAATCCTATCTGATCAAACATAATATCCTGCTCTTAAACGGGCAACACTCAGAGTAAGTTTCTTCTGATTGTGTGCTGCTATGCAGAACACAGATAAAGCAGCAGACAGGTACTATTGGCTTTCTGGCCTGTTACTTCAATCACTTGCAGAGGAAATATTAACTTCGGTGGTATCAGTAAAGGGAGGAAATGTCTTGTGATTGCTAAAGTTAGCAATCTGTAACTTGGGCATTAGATCTCTGCCAATACAGACATTCAGTCATAATGTTAGTCACAGCTAAATGGAGAGGGATTCCATTTTCCTTTATTCCCATTACAAGTCAGGAGGTGATCTGGGGGATTAAAATAATGGTGCAAAAGTGGCATAAATGAAGGGACTCAGGCTCCAGAACATTTGATCTCGGTAATTTTCTGCAATAACAAGGTAATTATTATTTTACATTTAACATCTTTCATACTTTAAGCCTCATACAGACAGCTACAATTGAGTGCTACCTATATGGTTGTCAGTCCCATACATTTTATAGTACTTAATTATAAATCTTTATTTCTGGAGAATTTTACTGTGGAGTCAAATTATAGAAACTGGAGAACAGTATTGTTTCTAACTGCATTAAAGACAAAAATCAAAGGCTCCGTTTAAATGGGATGTTCGGTTTGCAGCATGTCTGGGTGTGTTATATAGGGTACTCAGGAGATGAAACCACAAATTTTTTGTGTGCAGAGAGAACTTCTGTCTCAAGTGTCAAATCAAGCTCTGTTTTGTAAGAAGCAGAAGGACCCCTTTTAAGCAAACACACTATTTCCTTAGAGAAGTGCAAACTTAGGCATCAAACCAAGGATGCTGGCTAAAAAGCTGGAGAGTTATTCTTAAACCACTTTGAGCAAAATATTTAATGCTCATTTTATTTTGCAAGCACAGGATTCAACAGCACGCGACTGAAGAAAATAAGGAACTGAAACTGGTGTTCTTCTCCAATTTCTCCAGCTAAGTGTTATTTCACATTTTAAGATGCCTTTGTGATATGGTCAGTGTGTCCTTTCATAATGCCTTTGACCTCTGTACCCCTACCCAGCCTTTTAGATGTGTTCTTTGTACTTAGAGTTGCGTTGCCCTACATAAGCTTGCTAATGTCACCAAGGTCAAAATAACTCCAGGTGACAGTCTTGAACACTATAATCATAGCAGCCCTGTGTGCTTTGAGACAAAGCAAAACGTTTTAGCCAGCCTTGCTGGTTAATAAATGCAGCCCTTGCAGGTGCTACACAAGGGCCATCTTGCCGCACGCCACACACACAAAACAATGACTCTACAAGCAGGCACAGCTACTTCATGGAAATTTCTCAGACGTGCTCGGGGCACAGTGCCAGTGCATTTCAAAAGATTTCTTCTTTATATCAGTGTTTTATTGCGATACTTTCCCAACTTCAAAAATATATTCCCCATTGGCATCCTAATCTTTCCACAGTTTCCAATTATTTGTAGGCTGACTGATTATATGTTCCAGATCAGTAAGGAAGATCTGGTGCTTTCTGGTCTGATATGCATCATTTACTCTTCATGTAGCAGACAATTTAACACTTCATTGTACTAAATCTTTCTCCTTAGGCACATAGATACCACTGAAGCAGTTTATATACCAGACTAATTGCTTGGGCTCAATTCAGCATAGACAAGCCCAACATTAAAATATGCTCAATAAAACCAGATCATTTGGACCCTTTATTCCCTGGTTTGAGACTCACTGTGACAACTCTTACCATTATTGACAAAACTTAGAGAATTAAACCCTCAAAGAGTCTGTCATAAATTCGAAGCCAGCTCAGAGCTGGGATACAGCAGTAAAACACTGCTCACGAGGAAAACTTTCTACAACTCAGATTCTAAAACATATTTTCCAAGGAGGAACAAGTGGTCAAAGAGAGACCACTCTCTCTTTGCATTAACGAAACTGGAGAGGATATCTCTTACCTTTGGTGAGCGCACCATTTTTTTGTTACCAATCCAGTGTCAATTCCAAGCATTTCAGTTTTCAGAGGGAACTGCTTCCAACAAATAAACAATATCTGGTATTAATGAGGGTTAGATGATCTGCATTTGGAGTTCTTCTCTTAACTTGTATTGGCTGCAAAAGGTTGTGTGTGATCGCCTGAACGGGAGAGTTTTCTGCATGTTTCACACACTAGTGCAGGGTGTCTTCCTCCCCCAGCCCTTTCCTCTGGAACCGCCAATATTGTCACTGCGGTCATGCCCACGGTCCCATCGCAAGGGTGCTGCTTACAGGTGACTTTTCTGGATTGCTAAAATGTGGAAACAAATCGGGGAAAGCCCTGTTGGCTGACCCCTTGAAGAAAAAAAACACAAGCAAACAATCAGAGCATAATATTTGGTTATATACTAAGCCAAACAACCTTATCTCAACAGGAAGGATAGAGTTGCTAGGCGAGTTGTGGTCAAGTCAGAGAGGTTCACAAACAAGTAAAATCATAACAATTGTGTATTTCCTTACCCCAAGAAACATCAGCTACAGCTCACTGAAGTTTATCACCCCAGTGCAAACATTTTGAAACCACAATTTTTGATCGGTAATTTTCATTGCCTGCAGCCTGTAACGGAGTTCAACTTCAGGTAGGAATAAATGGTAACCCCTGAGAGATGGATTTGCTGATGCAGCTAGCTCATTCAACGTCTACATGAAACACGATCTCCATAAGGCTAAAGGTTGTTTTAAAATTATTTACCTACAGGCTGATTATATCCATGGGCTTATTTCATTACTCTGCTGTTGTTCTTTACAGTCCTCCCATCTCTGCCCTCCCCTCCCAGCCTCTGTAAGAACAGTCTACCTGTAAGTTTCCTCTATGGTTAACACATTTGATTTTTCACGGAAAGCCCCACATAAAAGACGTGTGTACTTTCTGCATAACCAACAGAGTTGAGGAATAAAGTTAAGTTCCACTTCGTATTTGTCTGAGAGGTGCAAGTTGTCTAAATTGGCACCTGTGGATAAGCAATGTATTCTCACACTGTTTCTGAATTGTTTGACATTTTGGTAGTTAAGAATTGTTGGGAGCGCTCACATGTCCAGTGTGAAGGTAGGGTCCTGATATATTTGTTACAAATATATTTTTTTAGCTGTTGGCACAGTCTGAACTTTTGTTTGATCATTGTTATGTTGATTCTAATGAAGAACTAAGTATTATTAGTGTTTTTTTAAAAAATATATTACTAATGGTCAGGGGCAAAGAACTTGCATGTTTTTCTCCTTTAAGAATATTTGGATCTTTCCTTCAGTGACAGAGGAGGTTTTCAGAATTCTTATGTTACATTTTTTTTTTATTTATTAACAGGAATCATTAGGCTAGTTGAATGCTTGTGTTCAATTTGATGTATCTAAACTTTAAGAATAATAGACTGGCTAAAAAGACTTCTTGATTTTTCACCGGATCTCTCATATAAAAATATTATCAAAACTAAACAACATTTTAAAGAACAAAGCCGGATACAGCAGCTGATTAAAAATAATTTTCTAGTGTTTTGTCTGAAAACTGTTTCCCCTTACACTTTTTTGAGGCAGAGAATGATTTTAGAATAAAGGAAATTATTTGCTCTGAATTGCAGACAAGTCAAGAATACAAGATCTAGAAACAAACTTTACTGATTCAGAGAAAAAGATAGAAAGGCAGATAGAAAGAAAAGAGAGAGAAATGCAGTGATTGGTAGTGACATGCTAACAGAAGAAAATCTATCAAGTTTTAGATGGGGCAGGATGGTGGTGGGGACGTTTTCATTTAGGTAACAGTGATCTGTTAATCCAGCTCTCAAGAAATTGGCCCAAATCTGATCATACACATGCATCTCTTTAGAATAATTCTCTCTGTTCTCACAACTAGGCAGATTTCAGTAGGTAGAAGTCTTTCTTTTGAAAAGAATATTTATGGTAGTAACATTCAAGACTGAGACTTAAGTAGTTAGTTGCATTGCACTGTTCTGTACATAGACACTCCTCTTAAGTACAGTATTTATAGCCTGGGATGAACATTCACAACTGAACTGTGGTTATATGTAGGTAGTAACTTTGGTGGTTTCTGAAGAGTAAAGCAGTGCTTTCCAGTGCGACCTGAGTATTTCTGTCTTGAAAAATCTGCTACATTATTCATAGTAAAAACGATCTTGGTACGTGAGAATTGCTCTGAATCTAACCCAGCAGAGTGCTCAAATGCAGCCTTACCTTTAACTATGCAAATAGCCCCGCTGAGTACAATGCATGCATGTAAGACAAAATATATGCTACTAAGTGCTTTGCTGAATTATGACCAGAATGCACAAAACCTGCAGGATTACATCACACAGGGCTTATTTCCATTGTTCTTAATAGTTCTACTAATATTTATTCCTTTTATAGGATAGGAATTATATATTCCTATCACTTTTAGGGCCATTACAGGCTGCAAAGTCTAACAATTTAATCTATGTTTTATCACTAGGAAACGTATACACATTACAGTGTAGAACAAGGATCCCAGACAGAAAATTTCTTCTACATGCATGTGGATACTGTTCTTTGCAACTTGAAATTTTGTTTTTTGGTGATCTCTACTGAACTAGCATAGTCAGAGATCTTTCACCTGACAAACCAAATTACAACTATTTGTTTGATGAGAGCAGGTTTGATATGGTTATAGAACTATGACAAATCTATGCAGACCTAACAGGTAGAATTCATTTCATTATTGATTCAAAAATATACAGAATCATAGAATGGTTTAGGTTGGAAGGGACCTTAAAGATCATCTAGTTCCAACCCCCCTGCCCTGGGCAGGGACACCTCCCACTAGACCAGGCTGCTCAAAGCCCCATCCAGCCTGGCCTTGAACACTTCCAGGGATGGGGCGTCCACAGCTTCTCTGGGCAACCTGTTCCAGTGTCACCACCCTCACAGTAAAGAGTTTCTTCTTAATATCTAATCTAAATCTCCTCTCTTTCTTCTTCTGGTACTCACAACTTTAAAACCACAAAGAATGTCACAGTGGATAGGAACCTGTCCAGCCTGCTTTAGACTACTTTCAGTGCAGTAGTGACAGAAATGGTCTGCAGAAAGAAAAGGATTTTAGGCTTCTGCCACCTGAAAGACACAGGGCTAAAAGCAAAACCTTGATGATGCCAGGCTCACGCATCAGCTTCTCTGCAGCTGGAGAAAGCACATTCCCTGCAAACAGCTTGTCTCTGAATCCATGAAATTCAATAAATAGCAAATCAATCCCCATGTTTACAGTCTAGATTGTGTCTTAATACTTTTCATGGCTCAAGTTGGAAAGCAAAAACCATATTTACAGCTACCTCAGTGGTGTGAAGTGTTTTCACATGAGCAACTATTTGCAAAGCCATTTTTATTGGCACAAACACTGCCTGTGGTCTTCCGTGTCTTGGTGGGAACCAGAATATACTTTTGTATTCAGCTGTAGGGTAACAGCAGTCTTCAGAGATTCTGCAGTTAGACTGCTAAATAGAAGAGATTTGTTTGGTCTAGATTGTCCCTCAGTTTTTCAATACCTTTGCCATCCCTTACCATGCTCTGAGAGTCTCTACTGCTTACACACAACTTCTTCCTTTTCTCTTCTGGGCTTTTGCAGGAGTGCAGAAGAGAAATTCATCAATTGGGGTGAGTGCGAAGACACTGAGCAAGATTTAAGGCAGTACAGTGTAGAGATGTAATTAGAGGAAGGATAAATCGGACTCTTCATCCCTGCAGCTTTTTCAGAGATACCTCAAAACCCCTGAACAGCCCAGCCTACCCTGTTTTTAGAATTTCCTTCCAGCCAGAGGTAGCTTGACTGAATTGTGTCATTAACAAGGATGTCTGGCTGTGCTCAAATTGGGCTGCCATGGAGACAGGTTCCTGTGCCGACTGAGATGGCCATCATGAGTCCTAAGTGGAAAAACACATCTGTTGGAGAAAAGGGTCTAAAGGTTTTCCAGTCTCTCAGCAAGGCAAGCTCGGAAAAGATGGCAAAGGGAACACTTAACATTTCCATCCACTTGTACCTTACATCTCCTGTTCTTCCCTTTGCCCTTCTTCCCTCAGTTAGTTAAGGGTGGTCTAGAGATTTTGGCAAGAGAGAACTAAAAATGATAAATGAGCTTAACTCACCACAGGAACACTCAAACCTTTCTTCTCCCCATTTACTGAAATGTCATTAGGGTTTCAGTGAATTAATTTATCTTGCTTTTGCAATGACTCATCACCTCAGCTGCCAATTTTCTCTTTCATATTTTCCTAGGCACAAGAATGGTTTGCTAGTGCAGAACAGGGCGGGAGAAGGCAGGGAGAGGTAGGGGAGAGCCGATCTTGGGATTGGTGTGGAGAAATAGGAGTTAAGATGTAATGAAGCAGTGAGATGCAACAGGGTGCACACTACTGGGTTCCAGGCATGTTTTCTTTCAGCCAAGAAGTGCACGCTAGCCAGGAAATGACCTTTTTAAAAGCCTGCTGCTTCTAGGAGACAATCAACAAGATGATCACCATGAGGGTGGTGAGACACTGGAACAGGTTGCCCAGAGAGGTGGTGGAAGCCCCATCCCTGGAAGCTTTTAAGGCCAGGCTGGGTGGCGCTCTGAGCAACCTGATCTAGTGGAAGGCGTCCCTGCCCATGGCAGGGGGTTTGGAACTAGATGACCTTTAGGGTCCCTTCCAACCCTAACAATTCTATGATACCTTGAAGCATTCATACTAGTTAACTTCCCCACTAACTGAAAAAAATTTACTCTGCAGAGAAGAGGATTTTGTACCACCTAGTTTAGACAGAGAGTTTTCCTCTCTGACGATGAAGAGAAGTATATAGGTAGGTATTTATTTCCCTTCACTGCTGTGTATTGATGGAACAGCACAGCACAGGCAGTAGCACATAAGAGGCTTCAGCACTGGCCACTGAAGTTTGTGCCTGATATAATTGCCAAGACCAGAGTAACCACGGTTACGTAGCAGTTGCTGAAACGGAGTCAGTAGTGTTTCGTTCTGGTGTCCTGTGCTAATATTAACTCAAGCAACAGCCAACTTAACAGAGGCTAGAGAAATCATGTCTTTAGTCTCCGGAGCTGATAGCAGCACTGATACAAGAGCTACTGGCCATTTGCTTTGCCTTGCTGGGTAGGGGTGAACATCAGATTAGAAGAGACGGCTCAGATGACACTAAGCAAATAGCTTGCTGATGGGATCTAAACCACATACAGCCAGCCCTCCTTTTCCCCACCCCATAACCGTAACAAGTCTAGAAAGAGGGAGGGAGATAAGTTAAAGAAGAATCAAGCCATGCAGGATATAACCTGAGGGCTCTCCAATTTAAAGAAATCTTCGTTATTTAGGAAGCCAGACAGGTCTGCCCCAGATCTCTGCAGTTCATACTACAGCTCTACCTTAAAGTTCCCTTCGAAGGCTGTGGCTCCTAACAGTCTCTTACAGACGACAGTAGTACAGCCTGCAGGAGCAGCACTCTTTTTCCAGTGGAGCAGGAAATTCCACATGATTGGCCTTTTTACTGAAGTTTTTTGATCGCTGGTTTAGGCAGCCACGCTGTGTTTCTCTGGCCCAGCAGCAGGCCAGCGTGGCGAGGCCGTCGAGATGCAGCAGGGAAGGTGAAGCATCCCTCACCCAGACCACCAATGCTGTAGTGCAATCACCTGCAAAAGTGCAAGACAGCTTAAGTCCCTCCAGCTGCAAATCTCCCACTTCCGTGAGCTACCTGCTATGCTGTCACACAGATGATGTTTACAAGCATCTCTCAGTCATCTTTAATTAACTAAGCTTCATTTAAATCTACTAGAAGTTATCATGCTCTATGGCAATGACTGCTGCCAGGACACACCTATTGCATCAAGTCCTCGGGGGACTGCAGTACAGGAACACACTACGTATCACGTATATCTTTAGACACAGGAATTACATTCAGTTAATACTCTAATTCAAGACTGTAGTGCTCAAAACGTACCCTCATATCTCACTGACAGTATTAAGATCTGAAATTTCTGCCACGTTTCCTGAAAACTCTAGAATCATTCTCCCACCTTCTCACACACTCAGAGATGCTGCTATTTGAGGTATGAGGTATAGCAGGGTTGAACTTCGGCTCTTAAGGCATTTGTTAGCGGTGGAGTGAGCAGAGAACTATTCTGCATTTCAATTTCTGTCTATAAAACAGAGGTGCTGGCTCTTCCCTGTACCATAAGAACGTAATATCTATATATGCACTTTAAGTCCTGGATACTGCAGTGAAAACAGACCAAACACAGTCTTTGGTATGCGTAAAACTGTAGGTCCTGGGAGGTATCCTGCTTCATGCATGGAATGCAATCTGTCCTTTTTACTCAGTCTGAATAGCAGCTCCTGACGTGGCTCTGAACCATCTCCTCCACTTCCAGATTTCAGGGACAGGCCCCATTTCTAGTCCTTAAGTCATACTTTCAGAACAGTTTATATTAAAGTACCATATGCCAAGCATGAAACATGCAAGGCTTCTCCTGAGCAGCTTGCCTATCTGCTGTAGGCAGGCGATGCTCAAAGTCCGTACCAGCTTGCTCCTTTTTTCTCCTCGATTTAGTGAAACGTGGGATGTATTAGTCTTCGACTGATTATGTTTCACTTGCTCCTACCTCCTCCTCCCCCCTACCCCGAATTGTCTTACTACTTAATATGCATACAAAATTACAGCAAATTGATCTCATCTGAATTTGAAATAATCTCTGCATTAGCCTTGCTTTCTTAAAAGCCTTAGTTTTCAACACCACCTTTTATGACCTCAAACTTAAGTCTGAGACTCCGCATTTCAATCTTTAGGGAATCTTCACGTTTTACCTGTTTTACTGCTAGAAGTTTCTACTTTCTCCATTTCCAGACCTGAGAGAAAAACAAAAGGTTTTGTTTATAATAGGAAAGACTGGAATTTCTTTATAAAAACAACTGCAATATTGCAGAACATTTTATGTTCTGAGGATGAGGCACATTTGAACTTCAAGAATTCTTGACGAGTGCCTGCATTTGTTCCAGTTTTCTGCAAAAATCTCAAGTTTTTGACCAGATGTACAGTTTTGTAAAAAAAATCTGAAATTTTGCAACCCTTCCATAGTTTCACATGCCAAAACAAGACTTCTTGTTGCCTTTGGAGTCTATTTAATTATAATCAGCTTGTCTTTTGGTCTGTTTGCCTTATTAAAATCGATTTGTGGATCAGAGTGCCTCCTTCAGGTCACTGCTGGTGGTTCTGCTTAGGGAGCCTCCAGCTCTCTCAGAAAACCTTAATGACTTTCAAGAATTTTGTTCATTTTCATACACATTTTGCGGAGTGTTGAACAGCTGCCCCTTCCCACTTGCCATTTACTGTTTTCTAGTTCAGGAGAGCATTGTTATTCCATGCGGCATTAGTGCAGTGCAATGGAGGAAGCCAAACATCAGAAATAATGGAAGTAAATGGTTTACAGATTACCAACGGGATGCAGATTCTTTCTCACCATCTAGGAAAATAAATGGTGACTTTTTTTTTTCTCTTTGTTTTTGAGGCTGTTTGCAACATCAGAGAAACCCCACAGTTTTGTGGGTCACAGGAAATGTTTATCAGCTCTTGGAACAGCAAATATCGGCCGTCTTCAGAGACAGCACTTCAGTAATTAAAACCTTCATGTAGCAGTTCAAAAGGCAACGTGGCACCACAAGCAACTTCTACTGTATAACTGCATACTGTACCCTTGCTCCTACCAGGTATGACCCACAGGCCATACCTTTTCGGGGAAGCCATTTTAGACTTGGAGCAAATGAAGGCAGTTTACCTAAAATTCCATTTACACTTTTGGTGTTTTGGTGTTTTGGGTTTTTTTGTTTGTTTGTTTGTTTTTGTTTGTTTGTTTGTTTGTTTTCCCTAATACTGATTCTGATAATACACATTCTGATTTAACCATGACATTCCAGGAGCCGGGTGGGATTCTTGGGCTAGATCTGAAGCCCCTGTGCTTCAAGCCATTCACTGGCAGCAAGGCAATTTCCATAAACTTCAAGTTCTCACCAAGTACATTGTTTCTAGGGCATTAATTCAGTTCTATCATAACAGCTAAAATTATAGTTACAAACTGCTTTCCAAATTTCATGTGCGGGAGCTTTTAATTTATGCTGAATGTTTGCTCCATTTCGCCAGCTTGTTTTTCAGAAGAAGAAATGGAAGCAGAAGCTTCTGCAACACTCCTCCTCACTCATCCACAAAGTAATTTGCAGACATCCATGATAAGGGAGCATGGAAACCAAAACCAATTAATTGAAAAATAATTGAAAAGCCATTAAAGTGATCTGCAGAACCTTATAAATAAAGGGCACTTAAAAAAATGGAAGCGTGACATCTGTAATTAAATATTATATGATAAAAGTTTACATTTGTTATTCCATAAAGCTTTCAGATTAATTATTATGCCCAAGTTTTGGAGAAATGTACTGATTAAAAAAGGGAAGAAACCCTAAACCATGAAGGGAAGAATGCCTAAACCATGACAAAAATAAATCTTGTTTTCCTCTTAGGAAATATACCCATCTTGATTACAAAAGCAAGACTTTACTTTTAAACCTCAGTTCTCATAGTCAGCTGAAATGCTCCATCTTTTCTCCACTTACTTCTTTTTCAATGCCTCTTGCACAGGAATTTGGTGATTGTTCTGGCTATGAACATTAAAAGGGTAAATTGGATAATCTCTGTTCTGCACAAGTATTAATACAGTCTTAGGTCTGTTCCACATACAACCAGCTGCTTTTCACGGTCCTAACCTGAAAATTACCTTTTTCTCATTGCAGTGATTATTACAGATAAACTTGTAAAAAGAAGAGTTATTTTGATCCCTTTCTTTGGTCGTGTGTTCTCCCAAAATACTTGAATTAGTCACTTCTCAGAGAGTTCTGTAGGCTCTCAAATTTTGGCGATGAATTTTTTAGCTACTTTTCAGTAAAAAACGTGCAGAAAAGGCACAGTTTTCTTGAATCAAGAAACTAATGTGGATAGGACAGCTGTAGCATTTGAGCAGCTGAATCTAAATTTAACATTTTCAGAAATGCTCCAGATCCTTAGGAGCACAAAGGTGTGCTGACTTTTGGGGGTATTTTGCTGCTGTAAACTACTTCAAAGTTCATGTAGTAGCACAAGCACTGCTTAGTACTTCGAAGTATACTTTGCAGTTCCGTATTAAACTAAGCCCACTAATAACTTTGAAATAATTCACTATGAAACCTCTAAGCCCTTGAATAGCTTGGAAAAATGCAATACCTCTCTCACCGCCTAAAGAAACCAAGAACCACTCAAAGGACTTTCCCACTAAGATGCTCACTTGGAATTAAGTTTCTCCAGTGCTTCAACATTAATCAAAATTAAGCAGTGATTCATAATTTCATTATCTCAGTGTGACGTGCGCATGCCTAACATCCCTCCGAGGTGTGAGCACAACGCAGGTACCTGCTCCTTTGCCCACAGTGGTCAGTGGTAGTGGAAGCGCTGCAAAAGACAATGAATACTACTGCTAATTATAAGACCATTTTCAGACATGAGAGGCTTAGTTTATGTAAGTTCCCCTCAAAAATTCTCTTTTTACAAAATAAATAATTTGTGTGAATTATGAACTGAACAGGATTCTGCCACCCACCTCCACAAAAACAACCAGTGATGTTAGACTAGTTGCTGTCCTACAACAACTGGGTGACTATTTAGCTTCTCCCCACTCCAAGGTTATACAGCAGACAAGCGCTGTGCAACATTAACAGTACTGCTTCCACAATCCTAACAAACAGACTTTTTAGGCTTATAAAAGAGGCTATTTTTAAGGCATTGTACAGTAACACTAGTAAGTGATTACACCAGGATGTGAACGATTCTTTAACGTACCATGAAAACCTAGGACTAATTTTGAAACAGTAACCGAAGAGCTAGGAAAGGAGCAGAACAACAAACATGAACTTTTTGAATGATCTGTGTGCTTTGTCTGTCTACAGACTATATGACAATAAAGCAATTTCCCAACACAGCGTATGTTAAATATAGTACCTCAGCACTACTTGCTTGTACATTTGATTTCAAGTCTCTATCTGAGGCTGAATTTGAAGTCTTCTGGAACATGCAGCTCCTAAATGAGACCCAGAAGGAACTAACCTTGTCGTATGAGCATGCACAGGCTGGAACTAAAGGCATCAACTCTAAAGATGATGGGAAACACAACTTTGAGGGCAATCTTCTGAGTGGCATAGTCTTCTTGGAAGTGAAGAACCTCCAGTCAAGGGACAGGGGACTCTATGCATGCCAGGCAGCACGCCTAATATCACTTCCATACCTGGAAGCAAGCAGCAATATGTGTATGGTAGGATTTATGGAGGCTAACCTCCATTTACAAGCCCTTCTCCCCAACATATAGGTAAAGCATGGGGTGCTTGCACAAGCGAAAAAAAAATGCAATTATTTGGCAGCCAATGAATAAAAGATAAATTCGCCATAATCTTAAATCTTCAAACCTGCAACAGTAGCCATGGATACTGAAATCCTGTGCTTATCCACAGGCTGAGACACAGTGTGACCATGAATAATTCCAAAGCTTCCCCACAGTCCTATATATTGCTCCTGTTTTGGCACAAAGGTGTCCTCTAGCCATGAGATTACAGCAGGTAGAAACCCAGTGGCTGCTAGAAATTTGGCACTGGCAAAGCAGTGGACAAATCATGTATTTCACTTGGCAGTTCACTGAAAGTGACTTCTCATTTATCAAAGTAGCAAAAGTTTGCATCTTGGAAACCAAATCCTTTATTCCCTGCCACACTTTTGCCATGCAATCAGCAAATGATTACATACATACAGCTATTGGCTTAAAGCTTGCAAAGGTGTCCAGAGCTCCGGTGAAGTCTTTCCTTCTTACTACTATAAAACTTTAACAAGGTGCGCTGAAACCAAAAAGGACTTCTAAATAAAAGTTGTGTGTACTTGCTATTTAGAGACATTGATTTTTTTTTATAACATTCCTAACACAGGTGTGCATTTTCACCTCCTTTCCAGTCTGTGTGTCTGACTTGACATAACGAAACCTTTTCATCCTTCCACGTCTTTCCTCCCTAGTTCCTGAATTTGGACTCTGCTTGTATCTGGAAGCATATGTTGACCTAATTTTAGGAAAGCGTACTGAAAGTTACTGCACTGGAACCCAGTTTTAAAGTTGTGCTACTTTCTGTTTAGGAGTAGAAGACATATCACAAGCCTCTTCTAAGACATCAGTTGATAAGTTTGTCATTTGCCTTACAGCTGTGGTGACCTGCACAACTGTTAGTTCGCGCATGCGTGTTTTGCTTTAAAGTCAGGTATGTCCTAAGTAACAGAGTGATATTTTATTTGCAACAAGATTCCGGTCACCTTGAATTTTCTCCTTACGTGAAGGGTGCAGAGGGGTGGAAAAAACCCAAAACACCTCATCCAAGGTCTCAACTCACCTTAAAAAGAAAGGGAACCTATTAAGACATTTTTGAAGCACCTGTTTTTATCCATATTGCTAGGGTGGAATAAGGAAGTAGGAGATATTCAGCCACGTCTAACTTTTCACGGGTTCATTTAGGTTACAAATTAACTTTATTTTGGAATATTTGTTAATATTTTGTTAATACAGGTATGGCTTATAAGTAAAGGTTCACTGGTTTGGGGTTAGGAAACTTTTTTATAGTTTGCAGCTGAAAGGCACATAGTATGGCCTCAACAGGCTTCCCTTTGTTCGAGAGCGACTCACCCTATTCCGCTAGGGAAGGGGAGGACAGGAATAATACACTAGACTGAGAAGAGACAGGGGCTCAGATGTAAACCATATTTCTGCACTAATATTGTCTCCTTGAGCGCAATTCATTCCTCTCTTCTCTGCCTCAGTTTCCTCTGCGGAATGAGAGGCAGAAATGACAGTTATGCAAATGTTTTGAACTCCATGAATGGAGAGGTAGATTAAAAAAGAAAAACAACAAAACCGCAGCAATTACTAGGTGCTCAGGGCACTCACCGGAGCATTCTGCTGCGGACCAGAGCACCCAGGTACCAGCAGCACTTCACCACCCCCTCATTCTTGCCTAGTAAATTGCAGGACACATTGAAAAACAGAGATATGCACCCAGGTGATGATATTACTTGAAAACATATTCAAATTGCGCAGCCCAGGTAAGTACATTTTTTCACTTGTCTAAGAAAGAAATATGATTAAAACACTGAAAGAAAGCAGAAATTCATAAGGACTTTTGTGCAAGATGACACCCAGATCAAAAAGTCTCTGGTGGACTTAATACCATTGGGAGAATCTTCTCAAGTCTAAATTGGACACATTTGGGTGACGGTCGTTATGAAGAAGAGTAGAGGCCGTACACTCCCAGCTTCTTATCACGCTTTCCAGTCCTTATAGCCATCTCAAATTTTCTTGCTCATACTTTCAAGTAGTTCAAAAGCATTTATGTGGCATTTGCTGTTGTGTCTGCTGCTTATTCCCGGTGTTATCTAATAGGATTAGGGGGATGCACAAGGTGAGGATGCACGGCTCCTGGAATACTTTGGGAGATTAAATGTTTCCTTTGTAACATTTTAAAGCATTATTTCACTTTGCACCAATTTATAATGGAATGATTTCTCCCCTCCCTTCCTTCCCCACCTCCTCTTATGTTTGAAGAGCAGTGTGTCACCTTGAAAAACAGCATGTAAGATCAAGATGAGAGAGGTGGGAGAGAAAAGCTTTTAGGAGCAGATTTGTGGTCACTGTGGGAATCAAAAGCATAAATCTGAAAAACATAGGATTAACTATAATCTCAGATTTCAATGTGAGAAGTAATGAAACCGTATGCTCTTCTACATCCTTGTTAAAAGTAAAACTAGTTAGTGGCAAAAACATCAGGTAAGACTTATAACTGTATCTCAGAAGCAATTCAAAATGAGCCTGATATACACTTGCAAGAATTCTGCCATTTATGTAGCTACTTCCCTTTATTCTAAGAATAAATAGTTTCTAACAAGTTGAATAGTGAGATACTAAGAAACTCTACTGCCTTCTAGGTAATTAAAAGCATACCAGCAGAGGAGCCCATAGATCCACCTACGCAACCTCCTAAAGAAATTAAGATGTATATTACCTAGCAATCCCGTTACAGCTTTGTTGATGTTCCTAGGTCTGAACACAATCTAAATGAGAACAGAGACAAAATACTGCTTTAGGTAAGGGTGTACTGCTGTAATGGATTCCCCTGAAAGCCTTCATCCCTCCCCTGAGCGAAGCATTTGGAGAGGAAAAAGGAGCAGGGAGTGAAATATTTAGAGAGACATAAAGGCGTCTCTCTAAAGGTGTGCTTTGCAGAGGCATTGCTTACTTTAATTTTGTTTCAGCTGCTTTCAGATACAAAGCAGAGCACATTTCCTTAGGAAAATGGCCAGGCTTTGGTTGGCTTTCACACTGGCTAGCAACTAAATAGGCTTGACTTACTGTATGCAGGAGCGTCTTACCGTCATACTTAAATACTCACACCTGACGCAAGTCAGTGCTGTCAGGGAGCAACGTTATTCTCAAGCGCTTGGTCAGAGGAGTTCCAGCCCCAGGGTGTGGGGGAGAAGGCTTATGTCTTTGCTAAGTCACTGAATGTGTTAATACACACACGGATTACCGGAAGAGAAAAAGAGCAGCTTTCAGTTACATGGGTTGGTTTGTATTTTAGCTTTACATTTGTTCACCTTAGACTTTTCTGAATCCTGGCTCTTTTACTCTTTCTTTCCTTTTCTCCACCCTGTTTCACCTTTCCTTCCAAATGTGCATTCTGCTGGATTTTAACTTCTCGCTTTCCCAGTTATAATTTTGATCTACATGTAGGGAAATCTAATAGTCAAGGACAGCAACTAGTGAAATGTCAAAACTGCTGGAATGAGCTGAATTATGCAAGCTGACAGTTAGGTAAGAAACCTGCCTTTTACCTATTTACAATCAGCAGCTCCCACAGCAGATAGCTCAATTGGCTATCGGTAGGAAGACGCTTAGCATCATTCTAAAGTAGAGATTCCCATCCATCCTCCTCAACTAATCTTTGTGAGCATTTGGCTTCAAAGAGTCATTACATCCCAAATCCATCTCACTCACCTTCTCTATTATGCCATTGTATTAACATCTGTGATGCGACTGAAGCATTTGTGGTTTCATTCATATAACCTGTACAAAACCCAGCTACAGACATTGCTGATAAATGAAGCCCTGAGTTCTATGTGAAACATTATCGCACAATACATCAGTTTTATGTCAGAGATACTGATGTTTTTATGGCTTCTCTATTCAGAGTCAGGGGCCTGTACTCACAGGGGCTTCATAATTTGAATAGCAAGCATCTTTTAGATTAGTCATTTATAAAACCTGCATCATGAGTCAAGGCTAGTTATGTAAATCCAAAGTTTTTCTTGAAGTGAGAATTACTGTTGCTTTCCACTGATGCATGTG
Organism: Alca torda; assembly: GCA_008658365.1. NCBI lineage: Eukaryota > Metazoa > Chordata > Aves > Charadriiformes > Alcidae > Alca > Alca torda. Next base: position 96,274,385 of record CM018076.1, read on the forward strand.
GCCTGCATATTCTTTGGAGAAGCTACTAATCCCTAACAGTATCCTGAAAATAGCATTATGCTAATGAAGGCCATATTTGACTTTTAATTCTACCCAATTAAATTTGAGCAATGGCTTTTTGCATATGGACATATGTAGCTTAATTTCCCGACCAGTTCCTTTCTCATGCCATAACCAATGCAAGATTCCGCAAACTCTGAGGCACAACGCCTGCAACAGCTGTTCTGAGTCAGACAAAATGCACGATCCCTACTTTGGCCCAAAATAGTCTGAAAAATAAAGGTTGAGATAAAGTGAAGGGTCTTCAATAAAGTATTTCTGAACTCTCTTGGTAAACCTGAACATCACTTTGTTGAGCTAAAGAAAACACGTCAAATATTACTAAGAAGTAGTTGCAGTTTTATTTAGTTTAAAATATGTTTTTAAATGTCTCTTACATGCATCTCCAAGGTGTAAATTAAGGAAAATTTGATTGAATGCGTGGAGGTGACCAGTTGCAAGCAATGCCAGATTTGACTCAACCTTTGTATTACTCCAGTTCTTGCTACAGATCCCTTCTTTTCTGCTGAATTTGTGATGTTTCCTGTCCTGTTGCTTTGCCAAAATCCTGATAATCTGAACAAAGAGGCACCCCAGCAATGTTCATGCTGGACATCCTGCTGCGTTCTCTCTTGCTGTCCTTGTTACCTAAATGCAAAGGAAGTATGCTACATGATAAAGTTGTGTCTTAAAACTTCAGTGTGAAAAAAAAGTTTTGCAGTGTTGTTCTGACCTGGGAAAGTGCAGGAAAGTTCAGACAGTTTATCATTATAAACCACTCAACTTTAAGCTGTTGAGTGATACATTACCTCAAGTTTCTCTAAAACTCAACTTTCTCTTGTTAACCCTGTCATCCTAATGTTCCACCAAAACGTGAAATAGTATTTTAAGACAGCTTTAGGAAAATGGTTGAAAAGTTCTGAGTCCATCTCAAATCCTAAAATATCCAAATGGGAATGCTTCCTATTGACCGCTGATGGTGAAAATTAGGGAACAGATTCCCTTTTGATGGGAGACTACTCGGAATGGTTCTGAATCACCCTTTCATTCCTATTACTGAAGCACGGAGGGTCTCACTGGTAACTACACAATTCAGCAGCTCCCCTCTGAGTCTGTTGCAATCTCTGGTTCATTAATGGGAGGCAGAAACTTTCCATAATTTAAGCTTTTACCGTGTTCCCATTAAATACTATGTTTTGATCTCCTTTTATATTCAAAAGGATGAAAGATGAGCTTTCAAAATGCTTGGAGTTGTTTCATTATCAGAAGATATTATCTAAGAAAAGCAGCTATAAGATATAAATAACTTCAAGTGTCCATTTAGAGATCTGCAAAGCATTCAATCTTTTCATATTATTTAACTACCGTAGGACTCATTCAATAGCCATGAGAGACTAGAAGATGTATTTCTAAATCAATGAGAAAGTTATTAGGAAAAATCTAGTGGGTTTATGGAGATAACCTACCTACGCTCTCTTCATTTTAGTGTTTCATGTTAAGCTAATTAGCACTTTCTAATGCAAGACTATTTTACAGCATTTGTATTGCAAGTGCTGGAGAGGGTACATCACTTTAGACGAACAGGTTTGGACATTAGCGTATTCAAACTTTAGGAAATGTTTAAACATGAGAGGAAAAAAAGGTACCGTTATTAGGCTAGGCAGCTATGCTGCTGAAGAAGGCAAGGGTAGCTAGAAGATATTTCAGCTTAATGCTTTTCCAAAAAAAAAGATCACTTGAAAATAGCTTAATAGCTATGTCTATGATCTCCATGAGCCCAAAACCTTTGCTTAGTAGGGGGACAGAACACATAAAGGACTTGCCTATTATCCACGCATTTTTAGCTCTACGTACTGTGTGTCTGACGCTTTGCCACTACAGATAAACATAGTCCCTCCTCCAGGACGCTTTCTGCCCTCAGAGAAAGGAGACTACTGGGCACAAAAAGAAATAAATTGTAACAGTGACAAATAGTGTAGTTGTGCCTGTAAACAGCTGAGTTACTCTGAGAGCCTGACACTGAGAACTGGAAAGTAAAGAAATGCATATGCGTGTATATGTGCATATGTATGTATACATACACATATATGCAAATGTATATTAGTCCAGAACACTAAAAAATTTGTCCTTTATTCCTGTTTTCATGTTTTTGCAGTAATGTTTGGCAAGCAATGTAATGGTCACTGATGGTGACTTACGTACAGCATCTAGTTTTTGAAAGAGCACTCTTCTTTCTGGCATCCCAGGAACCTTAACATCCTTGCCTAAACTTTAGATGTAATAACTTAGTTACATGAAAATCTAACTCCAAGTCTTTCATGATGTACCTTTACCACTGCAAGTACAAAATAATGCATTAAATAACTTAATGTTTCCTTTGTGTTCTTTCCAGCTTCAAAGAAAATCTCCATCTGCTAGATCATATTCACAGCCATCAAGAGATGCCTTGATATACGTGGACATGAATATTAGAAGACTGAGTACCAAGAGTGAAAGACGAATGACCTGGAACTAAAAAAAATAATGATGTTCTCTTCCTATTCTTCCTGTACCTAGCCAGGAAAGTTACAGATGTATTGCATTTTATGTCAAAACCCCTACTTATTTAGCACTGCCCACAAGTAGCATAAGCCTCGCTTGTTTTTTCTTGAGAGAAATTCTTTTAGAATTTAATTTTGTGTATCAACTTGCAAGCCAGGCTCAGAGCCAACAGGATACTTCAGTTTCCTGGAATTAAGGTGATCCCCAAGTCTTATGGATATAAAGGGACTGGTTATTTTATTGCAATGTTGACCTCCTTATAAGTATTTTGTAGGTTTAGGGTGGTTTTTGTTCTTTGGCCTCAACAAAAAAAGTTGCCTTTCCTTTTAAGGGCTCTAAAGCTAATTCTCTCAACAAGCCATCAAGTGTTCTTTTCTTCAATCAAAATAATGAAATCCCAAGCTGAACTCCTCAAGCAGTAAGGGTGCAAATATTGTTTGCACGCTGCACTGACCACCCAGCTGATCCAGTGGGCACTTCTCACAGCAGCATAATTTTCTAGATCTTCCATTCAGGTCAAGTACTAGCTGGATGGTTGCTTTCAGTATGCCTCTATTCATTAACACGTCTGATTAAATGCAATGTTCTTTTCCATTTGACTTCAAACAATATGTAGTACCTTTGTGAAGGTATTACTGCTCTTACAGATAGCTAAAAAAACCCAAGAGAAATACTCAGTGATTACAGACTAACCTCATAGCTCCTCACAGGACAATCCATTAATATGCAATAGCCACTGAACACCACAAATGGTTGCTTTTTCTTTCCCCTTCTGTTAAAATAATGTGTCGTTATTTATTAGCACCAGAAATAACTACCATCTGCTACAATTCTTTTTAGTTTCCAGCATTGTTAGCTGGTATTTGTAAAATTAGTCAGGAATTCGCATACTTACCTGGACTCAGTGGAGCTATCCTGCATATTCCATGCCATGGACTGTATTCCATACTATCGTCTTCCACACAGCTTTGCTCTCAGGTCTCACAGATCAATGCCTGTTTCTCAGTCACTTGAGCAGGAGCCATGACAGCCTAGACACATTGCACGCCATCTAGCATGATAACAGCTGACAGAGCAAGAGACAGATAACTCTTATGGATCTGTTTAATTTCTGTCCTTACAATGAAACAGGAGTTATACGTCCCTCATATGTGGAAGGATTTGAATTTAACAAGAATATACTGTTGCTAGCATGAGCAAACTACTGAAAAGATGGCTCTGCATGGAACTGCCTTTTACTACAGTCTGTAAAAAATTTTTATTTAGGATGGGATTATTTATTTCAGCAAACTCAGGGGGACACAAAAATTTAAGCAAATAAAAGGAAAATGTTGTTGTTGTTGTTTGTCGATCCAAGGAAGATTCCCAAAAACGTTAATAGCTTTTAGTTCAAGGTAGCGAAAACTTTGAAATAAAGTTGATTTTGCACCAAAGCTCAAAATGTAGGCAAGAGTATTAAAATAGGATTTTTCATAAAACATTTTGAAGCCACATGATCATCAAAATCAAGTCTTTCTCACAGTCTTTTTCAGCACAGTGGCATTCTCCAATTTGAAGTGGTTTTGCCTGAAGTGAGAAAAAAAACACCACCAAACCCAAAATGACATACATACTTGATTGGTTTATAAGCTAATTTCTGTTTTAAAGCTAGTTTTGTAAGCTATTTCTGTATTGAAGTAGCTTACAAAAGCTAGATATTCAAAACAAATATGGTTACGCACGTACTGAGAAGTCATCCAGGTTTTCAGTTCTTTGGACAGCCTCGCATGAGAAAGAATAAAAGATGACACAGGAAGAAATGGGTTGTGTTACCTACTTAGATTTCCAGTTACAAGGCAGACGTTTCTCACAAAGCAGAAAGGGAGCAGATTAGGTAAACAAGCCGTTTCCTTCAGCCAGAGAATTTCCAAACTTTGTCACTGCTTGGGTAAGGGATTTGCACAATACCCAGAATTTATCTAGTACTGTCATTTTAACAGGAGATTTTAGTATTCATGTGATTTGTATCCATCCCCCCACCTTGTTTTTCATGTATGATTAGGCTTCAGATGAACTCTATCAAGTAAACCCAAGCGTTCTCCAAATGCAACCCCATTTCAAGATGACTTGATTGTAAAAGCAAGAGTTTGCTCTTCGTGCTCCCTCTTACAGTAGCACGGTAATGAAGCAAGTGCTAGAGCCAAGAAGAGCAGAGCTGGAAGTGTAGCTACAAGAATATACAGAACTGTTTTAAGACTAGTTAGGCCCTGGGTTGCCAGCACTGACCAAATGATGAGAGCTCTTAATGGCTGAGTTCAGTTGAAATTATATCACCTGCCCTAATATATGGTATTTCAGTGGATCACACCCCACCTTTTCCAGCTTCAAAACAGCTCATCGAAGAGGACATTCATTTGCCCTGCTATGTCCCGCTCAAGCCATCCAGGTGAAGGATATCCTGTCATCCATCCTCCTGGGGCCTGCTCTGTTCACCACAAGCCAGTTTACTTCTTCATTACAAATTGTCATTCAAAATGAAAGTGTGGGTGAAGAAGGAAGCAGGATTCACATGTTGTTCTCACAAACCCCACTAGTGAAGGACTTTTGAATTGGGTCCCTTTTTTAGCCTAGAATTGCCATGGTAACCCTTCTCTGTATGGGTGTTGCTGGTATCTTCTCCAGCAGTTAGTTTATGCACCCACCAAGCCACTCCCTAAATCTTTTGTTCAGCTCCTGGTTAATGATTCTGAGCTTGCTTTACTTGGAGCTCTTACGGTTGTTTTCTTCCTGACCCTCAAAAGAGAGCTGATTTCTCACTCTCTTCCCTGACCTAAATTACTCTTAGGAGTTAAAAGGAGAAAGACTAAAGTGCAAGATACTGGCTGAGAGGTTTTAATGTGGGGCCCATCCCCATAGGAACCATGCTGCCAAGACCCTCAGGAGGAAATTAGTTTTCCAGGACACCACGTCTCCAGCCACACACCGCTTTTGCTATCAAAAGGTGCTATCAAAAGGACTGCCCAGCTACTGCTACAAGGAGTCTGCACAGCATGGTTAGCTAGCCTTTGATTTGCGCAGGAAACTTAAATATAGGCTTTAGCCTTGCTTATTTCTAACAGAGCTCAAATAGGGAATAGGAGTAGAGGACTGAATAAAGATTTGAAGAGGGTATGGTGAACTGTATCGTCTTGAATTACCAAGATCTGAATGGGATTATCAGCCCATCAGGCGACCAAGATGAAACTAGGTTATTCACTATGCAGCAGCACTGCTAACAAGGGTTGGATACCGTGAAAGGTCAATGACCTTTTCTCATACCTTTGGCATTTATCTTCTTAACCATTATCTAAGTCCTCTAAATTGCCTACCTGTGTTCAATGTGTTGTGCATAATCCAGCCTCACAAATCCCTTTGTGATCCCTCAGGCACTGTTCTTGCCCACTGAGAGTCCCAGAGCCATTCTCTGGAAGCTGACCGCTAGGCACATTACTTAATACCCCAAGAAAAGCATCTTCCACTAGAGTGCTCTCAGGCTTGTTGAGAAATATGACCACGCAGAGGCAGGCAGCATTTTCAACAGTGAGTAAGCAGCTGACACCAGTTCACTGAAGTCTTCAGCAAGTCACTTAACCTTTCAGCAGGGGCTAACAAGCTGCAATACCTGCTAGCTGCTTGCTACAGGTAAGGAAAGGACATGTTCCAGCCCCTGAAGAGCTTGCCCAAGCCTGCTTAAAGCAACAACAGGTTTCCCTTTGCTTCCTCCACCCACCTTCCTTTCCTATTCAATTCACCACATCTTTCCCTGCATCTCCCCACATTTTATTTCAACAGCAATACAAATCCCTTTACTTTTCAGTCCTCTTTTTTTACTAGAAGTGGCCCCTTTCATCCAGGTATTGTTGGTGCTATTAATTGTTTGGTTATATATCTTGTGCTGCCCTAATTACTGCTCCTTGCCACATATTTTTCCACTACCCTTGCATTTATGTATTTTGTTTCATAGCCTCCTATCTCTTCAGTCCTTGTTCCATGTAGTGCTTTGATTTTACCCTGTAGACCCACCCCAAGTAATAAATACTTGTTTTGATAATAAACTCAGAGGAGAATTTGACTGACTTTCTTTCCTAGTCCTTTTGCTAAAACCAGATAATGCACTTGTTGCAGTAGCAGCCAGAGGGTGCCACTGAAATGAGGGTTTCTATTGTGCTGAGCACTTTAAAGGCACATTAGTCTGACTACTTGTAGTCACAAGACACTTTGTCCTTTGAAGAAGTTCAAAGTTTCTAAAAGCATTGACCCCAAAGGAGACAAAACCTAAACCGTTTAAAATGAGATTCTGCACAGCTACCAGTATTTATCCGCAACAGTTAAGGGAAGAAATGTATTGTGAAATGGTGAATGAAAGGGGAGCTTTCAAGAAATATTTGCTCAATCTTTTTCAAAATGAAACATCAAAGCAATTTTTAATGAAAATTTTAAATCTTATTTCAAGTGACCTTTTGATGGAAAACTCTTACTGTAAATGCTGCTACCAATTCCAATTGCGAGGTTTCTAGGCAAGTTACTCAAACATAAAAAGGTGCGTATTGCCTTTCATATAGTCATAAGATGAACAGAAAATTGGCAAGCATAAAATTTGGCAAAATCACAAAAGAGTGGCATTATCGTGGGCACACACATCTATAAAGGTCATTTGTGCTAGACATGAGATACCAATGGCTCTGCTCCGGCTCTTCCACCCAGGAAACAGCTCCCCATGCTGCTATTGATCAGCTGTTGACTTCAGATGCAGAGATTTCATCTCTGCTTCCTCTGCTCCTATTCCCCCTCCCACGTTTGGTGCCTGCATAGGCAGCGCAGGGATCCAACTAAAGAATCAGTCTTCTGCAAACTTCATGTGTGGCGGCAACCAGGATTTCTTTGAGTCAAGGCTCATTTTATCTAGATGGCTTTTTTTTGGCCTCAGGTACAAATGAAAATACCCATAAAAGTATTAGAATTGCTACTAAACAAACAAGCAACATGAAAACCAAGACAACACATGGTCTCACTATCTTACATGTTCCCAAAACTTCCAAGAAGTAGAATTACAATACAAGAAAAGTATGTTTACATACAAGAAAAGAGTGTTATATCTTCCAGGTTAAATCTTTCCTTGCAGTTCAAAACCAAATCTACAAATTCTACCAGAAAAAAAAGTGTCATGAAGCAGACTATTTCACACTGGCATAATCTCTGCTGCAGGACCTGCCTGAGCTTCACACCTGAAGAAAGAGGTACAAAGTTCAAACACAAAGCAAAAACCCCCAAACAAATGTGGGATTTTTGTTGTTTTTTTTTTTTTTTTTTTTTTTTTTAACACCTACACACATTTTTTAGGATAATGAAACAGTTTTTAAAATTAAACTATATCACTATTTCCTGCCAGTCAGCATGCAAAGATACAATAGCCGCATTACTTACTGCAAAAAGCAATACAGACCACAAACTCTTCTATCCAATCTAGAGACCAGTTTCTAGTCCTAAATACATTTTGTTGTGAAACGTTGAACTTTTCTAGCTATGGAATCTCTCACCAATTCTCCATTTGATTTTCTTTACTGGACAAAACAGTTACCACGACCAAATTATTTAGTACAGAAAAAAGAAGCAACAAAGTCTTCTTTCAACTCACTTGCTAAGTGAACAGGAAGTTGCAACGAAGTCTTACAATGAAATCAGAAAATAGTCTAAATAGAGCATAGAGCAAATAAATGATGCCTTTGTCTGGCAGGCTTTGGCAGATATTTGTCAGACAACTGTGACAAACTTAGAAACTTTACACAGCTGTATCTCTGCACTTCCCCACCCTTGGATGAAAAACAAAGTGTATGACGATAGTCAAAAGCAGATCTAAAGAGAGAATTATATAAGCATAAAGGCTGTTCCATTATAAGATATTAAGTATTTTTTTGAACATCCATCCCTTCACACTGAAATAAAAAGAGATGCTGCTTTCATCAGCCTGAGAGATTTTCATTCTAGCTGAAGGTATTTAGGCCCTGGTCCCTCAGTGATGCATGACTGCTCCGCACGTTAAGTGAGAGGAGTCTCCGTTTGCCCTGTGTCCTGATCCCAGAGATCTTGCTGTCTTTCTGCAGCTGCCACCTCTGTACCCTGCTGTTCCCTACTACATGTGGGTACCAGGCCAAGGAGGTTTTGGAGATGACAACGAAGGTTATTTGCACTCAGAAAATTGCAATAAAAACATTTGGACATTGTCCAAACATTTAGAACCTGGTGTGCCACAAACACCACTTTCCATTCCCTAACGTTACTATGTAGGAGAGCTCTGTCTGGGTGACCTGTGTGCACTCTTCCAGTCTTGCTTCGGGGACTACTGTCTGCAAACAAGCATTAGCTGATCTGTGCTTGGTCAAGAAGTGACCATCAAATGCTACCTGCAACAACGAAGGAAACAATCGGCTACGAGACATCTTGTTCTTGTGTTCCAAGCGTCATATTTAAAGACGGGAGGTGACAGAAAGGTCTGGTGGTATAAGCTTATGATGTATAAAAATCTCACATGTTTCCTTTTGCTCATGTTTGTTTCTGAGTCAGAGCAAGGTAAGGCAGCAGTAGTTACATTCAAATCTTACATCAGGAAGAACATGTTCAGAATAATTGAATGGTTCAGAAGAGCTTTACTTGTCCCTTTTCCTCCTTTCCTTCCAGGAAAGGACGTGCTTGATATTACTATGGTTCTAGATCTGATTTTTTCCCCTAGTTTAGAGATAATAGATATAAGCAGGAAAACAACCAGCCAGCCCCCACCCCCAGTCTTGCTCTCTAATCATCTGCACTAAATTGAACCCAACAGAACACTATGTTTCTTTAAAACAAGGTTTGTAAGAAGAAAACCCCTCTAAACCAGCTGATTAATTGAGGGGGAAAAAAAATCCAAGTTGGTAGCACTTCACTATTCAGATGTTCATTTTTGAGTTTTTCCCCCAACCACAACAACCAGTCTAAGATTTTCTCTCCCTTGTTTATGTTCTGACTTTATTCAGTCTCTCCATATCCATTAGAGGTCACAGAAACTTAGAGATGGAGAACATCCAGAATCTTTAAATTTGTAACTGCAACGGCTGCTGGATCTATAGTTTTGGAATCAACTGGCAAGGGATGGCCCAAGAAATGAATTGTACCCTAGATTCCAGTGCATAAACTGTGTACTTGACAGACGTACTGCTAACAGCAGGAAAAGATGCTGCAAGCTGTATAAAGTGGGGGCGGGGAGGGAAAAGAGAGCAAAGATAGAACAAAAAATAGTTAGGTGCTCCCACAAAGTTACCTATAACACAAAGCTTCATGAACGTGGGCTTCACCTAGAAACTGAATACCAACATGTATAAACTTATTTTTCCATTAGTGACCTGTGGAACATCTCAGCACTAAGTGGTGCTGGTGTACAACAAAAGAGGTAGCCTTGTGCTTCTGTAAAATAGGAAGCAAGACCATTCTCCTTCTTCATGTATCATCAGGCAGCAACAGGATAGAGACATTACACCATGTGAGTCCCAGGTATCTGTGAAGGTCTCATCATTCCTGTCGGAGCTTACTTAAGGTAAACTTTTCAATCGAAAGATTAAGAAAACTTTTAATGTCTTTACCTAGGAACTTTTTTTAGATCGTGTGATGTACTCACCCTCCTCCTCAAAAAAGAGTACTCAGGCAAATGATTTAAATTCAGGAATAAGGGATTCTGAATGATTCAACTTCATGCTCATTCTGGCACTGAACAAGAAGCCCTGACGATGTAGAACCACTCAGCAATGAGGACGCAAGACTGAAAATACAGATACTCATTCATAGCAGAGGGGGGGCAGGTCAGGCTGACCGAGATCCAGAGAGGTAATGAGTACTCTGGAAACACTTTCCTCCTTTTAAGATGATGCCAAATTTCTAAGGTGAACACAGTGCGGTCTGCCTTGAAGCTGACAGCAAGAAAACCCTCATGACCCACTCCCACGCACAAAAAACTGTGTCAGTATGAAGTGCCTGAAGTTTGTGGAGTGTTTCCAGCAGGGAGCACATAAAGCTGTAGGGTGAGGTTGTCACAAATCACTCAGCTTTCAGCCAGGAAGCTGAGGGCAGCTGGCGTTGGAAAGAGACCATGACAGTCTGTGGAAGCTCAACACGCTTTTCTAAGATGATATTGAAAGCAACTGCCATGACAGTAAGGATTAGGGAGGCAGATGATATATTCAGCAGGCATATCTACGCATATCGAGGGTGCTAACTAGGCCCCTTCTTTGCTGGGATTGCTGAAGGACAGAACAGTTCGTGTATGGATAAAACACACCATCTTCTCTATCAGCACCATTAACCAGTGCAATCAATAGTTAAAACATCTTGCTACTGACAAGCAAAATCCAGATTAAAGCCTGCATTCAGAAATCCACCAACATCTTGACTAAGGAGAAGAAAAATTAAAAATGAGGCTGTGTATACAAATGGTTCATTTTCTTCTTTATCAGTAGATGGTGCTCTTTCTATTCTATCGCAGGCTACTTCTGAGAAATAGCACTTGCATGCTCGGGAGTGAAATCTTTTTCCACAGGTCCCTCTTCATCTCCTTAAATTGCCAGACCTTCTTCCCTCTAAAGTGGCTGGACAATGATCACATTAGCACTCAATGGGTTCAACCAGGAACTTTAGGTTGATCTGTTATGGTAAATAACCAAAGGAGTCAGACAACACATAGGATTTCTATGCCTCTCTGTAAGGCTACCACTCAGAAAATACTAATGTGATCCTTCCTTTGTAAGTGCTGCCGAGGGCGTCTCTCCATGCTTCTGTCCGTGGACGTCCTGGCAGGAATGTGCTGAGTGGCAGAGTGGCACCACATCTGACAAAGCCCAAACACAGTGCTTGTGGGTGCACAGTGTTTAGAGCCAGCATATAGATTTGACCCATCGGGGACACCCTCCATGCTTCTGAAGTGCCACTTACTCCTGTTAGGCTACCAGAATCCCAAACACCCCAAACCGTCACATTCAGATAAAATTTCCAAGTGCAGAATGAGGGAGGACACATCCTGGGAAGCCCCCATGAATACCAGCCCCTCTTCTGATCCCCAGAACAGAGGCACCCATGGTCCAGTCAGCAGCAGAACGTGCTGCCCTCATCTGTGCAGGGAGGCACAGATGCCCTTGTCCTCTGGAAATGGAGCATCTGGGCATTTGTTCCAGTGTACTCACTGTAGCTCAGGCAGGTGATGGAATATCACAGAGTCTTTAAATAGCCTCAGAGGCATGACGAAACAGAATCAATTTCTGTGATAATAGGAGGAAAATAAGTCCAAATATACACACACACAAATCAAGCCAGTTGGCATGCTTACATAAAAGTGCTATAAATGATGCAATACTGTGTAGGACTCTTTGTCCTTTCCTAGTCACCTTTTAAGTCTATAGCCTTCCACAAGTGGCAGTCATTTTTTCATGTCTTCCTACTGAGTCTGGTGCTAGAAGTTGCTCTAAAGACAACGTGTTGTATGAAGTGACCTGAATTTATTAAAACTCAACCTATACCACAAAATGTATCCAGCCCATGACAATAACAGTAAGACCACAAACCACAAACAGTGGCACTGACACCACTGAGGTAGCAATACACTGCAGTGCTTGTCAATCAGCTTTCCCACCAGAGGAAAAAAAAACAAACCAAACCCCAAAATTGCCCCAAAAGCCCAAGGAGGTATCTGTTACATTTACTACTGTCTTAATTCCATAGCAAACCTGGTTGGGGTGTTATTCTTTAGAGGCCTGAGAATGAGTCTTTTCATCTCCACAACAAACCACGTGAAGAGAACTGAGACTTCCTCAAGAATTAGCTCCTCCACAGCTACTTCCTTTTTAAACCTAGAAAAGCTCCTCTGTGTTTTTTGTTGGTTGTTAGTCTTTTGCCCTTGTGTGCGGAGCCTGCTCTGTGCCCTCGGCAGGAGGTGGAGTATTTCCCCAGAGCAGGTGAGGGAGAGAAGCACGTAGCTGGAAAAGGATCCTCAAGTGGCAAGATTCAACATTTGCATAGATTTTTCCACACAAATGGACATGGTTTATATGTTCATTACCCGCTTCCAACATCCTGTCCCCCCACTGCCCCAGCACAGTCCTTACGCGAGGACTCAGTTTTGCTTTTGCAGCAGGCCTCCTCGAGAAGGACACGTTAGCACCACCATCCAAGGCTCAATGCCTCTGGCTACTTTAAGGAAGCACAGCCCGCATCATGGGAACCTTTGTTAACTGTGCTTTACTGAAACGATTTGAGTTCTGCTCTGTGTCTTTCTCCCACATCTCTTTCTTTATTCCTTACCTCTCCCTCATCTTAAATCTTGCCTCTCTTTTCCCTGCAGTACTACCCAGTTGCCCTTTCCAGCAAGACCTATGCTCCCATTCAGTCTTTGATGTAACAGGCTCATCGTTAAACTCAGGCATCCATAACCTGAGGAATTTCCTGAGAGCAAAGGCATTCAACTTCAAAACGTGCTGCTGAAAAGCATTCACGGAGACTTAGGAACTTGCTGCCTTGGTCTGCATTTTCACAATTTCTTTCTGAGCTAGAATATCCACCTTGAGAAAACGCCGAATATGGCATGAAGATAAATACAGCTTTGGTACTCAGTGCACTCTGCTTTTTTGTTTGTCATGATAATGAAGCAAGACAAACTCCAGTACTTTTCTCTCAACAGAAGCCATGTATCTGATATCCCAGAAAATCCTTTTCTGTACCTTAAACACCTGTCTCAGAAATGCCACCCTGCTGTGGTAAACTGAATTATGTATCTTCACCTGACGTTTACTGTACCTGTATATTGGTTTGTTTTCACTCCATGCTCTGCTCTCTCAAGATAAGTCACCCTTTGAACAGAGATGGGAGGAGAAGGAAATGGAAACAAAGGAGGATGAGACTATTCACTGGCACTGGGAAAAGACTCCAGCCCCTGCTGAGGGCATGGGACTGGTTCTGTGCTTAAAGGCAGGGAGATGAGGACAGAACACAACAGAGCTAGCCTGGAAGGAAAGAGCTTGAAAAGCTCTCCAAATTAACACCGGTGTCTGCTGGAAGGATCTGAAGTTCTGGCTGCTCAGCTTATCATCACAGGAAAGTCTTCGCACAGAACAGATGGTTGTGTCGACCGTTTTAAAATCCTCTAATTAAGTCGTAGTTTGGGTTAAGATAGCAGAAAAGTCCTTATGCTTGCCAGGAACCACAGACATTGGAAGTAAAGCAGCACAGTTATTGATCCCACTCCAGGATAGCAAACATCTTCATCTCTGAGCCACAGCAAGGCAGCTGCCAGTTAACTGGAAGCCTCAGTGCTCTGTTCAGGGGACGGAGGGATATGGCCGATCTGTACAAATTAACCCTGCAGTATAGTAATATAGGATCTCTCTGACCAATGAAGAAACTAGTTCACTCTAAGAAGTATTAATTGCCTAGGTGACATCTCACTACTTGGGCAGCGTTTTCTAAGTTTTAGAGATCTGCATGCCTTCCCCTCCGCCTAATAGAAGACATCAGTGATGTGCTGCTAAAGGCTCATGCATGCAGACAAGCCTCTGTGCTTTCTGCTGTTCGTGCTGTCAAGTCTCTCACACTGGGTAAGACAACCTTGCCCAGCTGTCTCCCATGACACGCCTCACTGTCGTTAGAGCTTTACCTCCTGAATCAGTGCAGGAGAGGCGCCCCAGCCCTGCACTGCAGCTAGGGAGGCAGGCCACGGCAGGAAAGACAACGCTTAAAATGTAGCCTGCCCATAGCAAACTAACTGGAGTCCCTCACCCATCTCAGGACCGGGATGGTCAAAGGGAAGGGTGTCACACCAGGAAAGCAGAGACATACAAGGATGGTACTGTAAGCACTGCTTGCCACACATTAGCGAAATTCCTTATAATAGTGCACTGCTCCCCTCCTTCGCTTCTCCAAACTTAAAATTTAACCTTCTAAATCATCAATATGACATCTTTAATAACACGGGCATAAAAGTGAGAAGTACAGGTAGTATTTCATAGTTGTTCTGTCAGGGTCTCTACAACCACAGGGAAATAATACTGAATTGATACTTAAGTCATATTTTAAAACACAGGCCTGATGGGTAGAGTGGAAACTCCCTTGCTCCAAGAATTTTAGAAGTCCTAGAGTAATGCTCTTTCTGAAAACCTGGACACATTTAGCTTTAAATGTGCTAAATCTCCAGATTTCACCTGTACTTAAATTAGATGTGAATTAGTGCTCTCAGCAAGTCATGGGAGGTCTGAACTTGCAAATATAGTAATGCTCAGGGGAAATTCAGAGCCAAGACTCTGGACATGTACCACCGCTCTGTTTGCACAAAGTTACTCCAGTGTGTGGAGGAAATTGTGTGTTACGACCGTTGCTCAGGAGAAGCCAACCTGCACTCCTCATTTGATGGCACCCTTCCATCATGGCTTTAAACAATGTCACAGGTATTGCTGCTGGGTAAGGTGTGTGTTCCGTACCAGAACTGACTGCAAATCGTGTTGTGTATGATGCACAGCATTTATCGATTTCACTTTATAAAGTGTTCTGGTATGTTTCAAGGATAAACAGCCCTGTAAGAAGTCTTTTATATCAAGCTTTAAAAAGCACTTCAGTACAAATTCATTTCTGTATAGCTTCTCTCTGGATTTCAGCATTGCCTGAGCTGAGCGGATGGGCACATTAACATACAGAGTTCCATTATATGATAGCAGGAAAAAAAAGTTAGCATCAAGTGGTATCATTAGCGTGTGAATCACGCAAAATTATACATCTTTAACCAGTGAAATAGAAACCTTTGTGAGGTAGAAATGGCCTCAGTCAGAGGCCTTTTCTCTCAATTAAAAAAAAAAAAGCTATCAACAGTTTCTTTAAAAGAACCTCCTTTGCCTATAGCTGTGGAGAAAGAAACCCTGTGGTTTGCATGACAATCAAATGCTGCATGTTTTTTTCAACAGTGTTATCAGCGCAAAATTTTGACGTATCCCGGATGTTAATAATATTTAAAAGAAAAGCAGTCTTATATATATATGGAGAATATTCCAGCTTTTCTTTGCATGCCGCAGTTTTGTTACTGCTACTGAGTTGTAGCACAACTCCAGGAAAACTGGTGCCACGCAAGTCAGAACCTGCCATCTCTGTGTGATTAGTGACCCTCCATGAACTGTCCCACGATTTAAAGTCATGATGTGTATGTTTCACACGCAGAATAAAAACATTCAGTAGGAGAAAGCCGCAAACCAGAATGGTCAGCCTTTACCACAGTTTTTTTCTCCCCAAGTAGCTGCAATACACAGGCTGTGACTGCTTAGAGAATTGTTTCCAAGAACGACAGAAAATAATTTACATTCTTCTCTCCACTTTAGCATGGTGCTATAACTCCTCAAATAAAGTTTCACTTCAAGTAAAGGGTAGAGTGAGATATAAAATGGAGTCTTTATCCAGGATACATGGCTCAGCAAAGATGAGCAGTTTTAAGCATGCACTTAGTCATGTACTGAGAAGAAAGTAAGGTTCAGTGCACAAAGATCAAACAGTAACACTAACACACCTTTCCCTTGCTTGCCTCACTTCATTTTTAAGCTTTAGGGGTGCTGGTACTTTTCCTCCCCTCCCCATCCTGAGGTGTGGCTACATCACACAGTCCACCTCCCTCTACCCCTCTACCCCCCATCATGCTGCTTATTATCACGTGCCACCTCTGTTAGGGAAGGGGAAGTAAGCTTGGAAAACGGCTTGCTCTACCTGCCTCCTCTGCTTGAAGGGGATGCTAACAAGTTTCTGAATTCCATTTACAACAGCCTTTATTTTCAGCAGCTGCAGACCACAGCCTAAAGAGTATTCTATGAGCGAAGTAGTTTTAGCACACTTTCTGTTAAACTCACAAGTAATTTTAAAGACAGAAACACCATCTATTTCTGCAGTGCTCACACAGAGGGATAGCACTGCTGGCTGCTTTGGTGTCACCCACTCCCATCTCAGTCACAAAGTCTTTGCCCCACCTGGTCATATCTGACACAGAAAGCTGAACCTACACGTGTGTATACACCAGTGGTGATGTAGAAGGATGTGCGTTTTTTATTCATCAGTTAAACCAGCATCTGAACAGAAATTTCTGAATAGCTATCAAATCACACAGTTGCCTATCATCTTTAAATACTATGTAATTTTGTTCTTTAGATTATGAAAGGAGAGAGAAGCCACTCAGGCAAACATTTCTGCATCCCTGGACAGTGCTACAAATAAAGTACTGACTAAGCAGCATAGCAAGAATTTATATGCACCAATAATGGCACGTAGAATAACTCTTTTCTAAGCATCAACTATGGAAGTGGGAGCTGCACTCACTCAAAAAAGAAGACAAAAAATGCTCCTCAGTAACATACTTTCATAAAAGAGAAAAGCACCTTTCTTAAGTAGTCAAAGAGACTCAAAATAAGAGTTATTAAGCATGGGACATGAATAGAAAGATCATAATACCTTAGATTAGAAACAAAGCAAAACTCAAAATAATGGGATTATTCTGCTAGTTTATATATCTGAAGTAGCAACAGCAGAGCTTGCTTAAATCAGTTTTTCAGCAGTGACATACTTCTGAGAGAACGTGAGTTTGTTAGCCAGGAAGCTTAGTGAGATGTGCCGTGACACTTCTGGTGGGAAAACTTCCTCCCACTGAGGATGCAGCATTTGTGTGTGACAGAGCAAGGCCGCCCACGATGCCTAGCAGGGTCCATGACTGCATTTTTCTGCCATCACGTGGAGATGGGAGTTCAGTCCATGCCCTGCCTTCTCCATGCAGAAACTTTAACCCAAGACTTCCACGTCCAAAGAAAACGCCTTTAACAGCTGTAATATTCATTTTGGCCTCTGAGAAATGCCAAAACGTGCATGTCAATGTGGAACAATCGCCTTATCACCTTACAACATTTTGTGGGACGAGACAGCCATTTTCCACGCACCGGTGCTCTTACTTTCTGCAAATGCTGACAAGCCGCTGACAGTTCATACTACAAGGAAACTAGCACACACTTTGCTGTGCCCAAATGCGCTGCTGAACAGGAAGTAGTAAGAAAACAATGTTCTAACAGCCGTGAGCATGGCGAGACGAGCACTTTTATCTGCTTACCAGACATTTCTTTAAATAGAGATGCAACCACAACACTGTTAAGCTGAAAGGTTCAGGAGTGGTTCGGTTCAAATTCACTACTCCAACGCATCACTGACCGCTTTTCAAGTTAGCTTCACAGATTATTTCAAATCTTCATCTTAACCTACATGCACACTAATTATGTTTTAGCAGTCATTCAGCTGCACTGCAGAGATACCTTGGTTTATTGGTAAATATGTGCAAACGCAGAGACTAAGTTAATGCAGGCTCATGCACTTTCTTATTTCCTCATCACTGTTTGTGCCTTTGCAGAGAACACACCTCGTGACTCCCAGTGCTGTGTCCTCCTGCAGCCTCTGGAAACAGTGTCACGTTAGGGGAACAGTGTCCCTCAGGGATAAGATGCAGGAAGGATGTTAGAGGAGCAAAGCAGCTCAAGTGCTTTTTACCTGCCTTGTCGTGGCAAAGGGAGTTGGGAGCAGACACCTATACCACAGAGTCTGACTTCTGACAAGAACCCCTAACAAGACAGCCCAGCCTAGGTCCCCAACAGCTTTTAAAGAGCTCAGAACTTCTGTTGTGTCCAGAAGAGGGATAGGGCAAAGTCCAGTTAAGACCCAACATGACCCACACTGTGATAACACAGGCTTGGAGGAGTGGTGGAAGAGGCTTAGAGTTCAAAGGCACAAAGAGCAGCCTGAGTTACAACAATTCATTAGCAGCGATGCCAGTCATTCACTAGAGCACAGGTGGCATTTTGTTCAAAGCAAGGGCTATTTTCATTCAAAACTGTATTTGAGAATACTTCACTCAAAGCAGAGCACGTTTAACTCATTGCAACAGAGAGGACAAGTTTCTGACATTGTCCTGGGCAAACACTTAAGCTAGAAGCAATGGAATAGAAGCAAAGGCTAAGCTAGTTACAGGATGCACTGTGGAGCTTGAATTGGTTTAATCACTTCAGCAGTGAGCACGGCTGAGGAGCCGGGTTTATTAGCTCAGCCTTTGCACTGCAGGAAGGGACTTAGACTATTTGGGGAGATTCTCCACAAGGGTCCGTGCCCCATACACACGAATTTGTGTTTTCTATACTAACTTCACCTTGAGCCCCATGGACATGCTCGTAGTAGTCCCAAGCAACTTTTAAAAGCACAAGCTCCGTATTTTAAGGGACACTATTTTGCTCACAAATTCTTCTTGCACTTTGGTCAAACAAAGTTGATAGAGTTGCGAGCTCGCTACCAAGCACAGACCGGGACCCGCTGGCTTCACTAGGGTGTCTCACATGAGGAATAGTTGCAGGATCAGATCTTTGACTGGGGAAAATATCTGCCCACACTCTTTGTATAAGCATGTCAAGGGGCAATTACAAAAATCCTAAAACCAGGTAAGCGGATTATAGCAACTTTAATAGGAAATTCAATCTTCTTGTGGCTATTGAAAGAAATACCACTAGAGATTACATCTCTCTCAGGATACAGCATGTGTCTGAACAGAAATTAAAATCCCCTGAAGTCAATGGCAAGGCTGCACTTTACTTCTGCAGGTCTTGGATGAAGTGGCGTCTGTTCTGTTTTCTCTTTGCTAGCTGTGCAGAGAGTGCTCAGCTGTCTCACAGCACGCAACACAAAAAACCCCACCCAAAGCTGCACAAGTGTGCAGTGTTAGCTTTCAATGGAAATTTTGACAGTGCAGAATTACCAAGATAAGAAGTTTTCTCTTTACAGTCCTTGATAATAAGGTTTTATAGCATTCGGAAAAAAACCTGTGGTTTCCCCACAGGAAACCCATTATATTGCTTGTAATAGCAGCCATAATTTCAGGGGCAGTTAATGAGATAGCATTGTGCTTAACATTGCTTTAAGTAGAACTGGAATTCAGGACTTTGTCTACGATGCACAAATGACACTGATTGTTTTTTTTTTTAATTTTATCCTTAACTACAAAATTCACTACAGGAGTCAGAAGAGCTCTCTGCAGCATTTGAGGCTGGCTTGAAAGGCCTCGCTCTTTCTGGCAGTTTTACCCCAACCTCTCTTCTGTAGCACTGTTGCTCATTTATGTTCGCTACGCAAGGAGCACTAGGTCTGCACCTGCAATCTGAGCAAAAAGAGCCACGTGCTAAGTTTAAAAGAAGAGTTTTTCTACTTCTCCGATGTGTTTGTGAGATTAGAACCAGAGCTGACTTCACTTCAGCATAAGCTCCCCCTCAAAGTATTTCTGCTGTAGTTACTTTCCCCAGCAAATCCTAGAAGATTCATGATTAAAAATATATTCCCACTTCAAACAGAAATGTCATTTACATGTTGCAGGAATACCTACACTCTTCAAGACTTTTACTACAAAGAGTCTCTCTTTCATTGTTTGCAAGGGGTTTTCCACTATGCCACTTAGAATATGACACAGTTTTTCACAGAAAGGTTGTAATTTGAGTAGTGATAGAGAAAGTAGGCATTTGAGGCCTGATTCTGTTGTCAGCTAAGCAATTTATTTCCCCTTTGGGAAGCTAGAATATACATGAATTCTGCGGTCTTAGAAAAGTCCAGCTTGCTGGCAACACGCGTGCATTGCAAAAGTGTACCGAATTAATTGGCTTCTTAAATAAATAAGAGATGCGGGTTTATCAAGTCAAATGCATTGGACCCTTGTGCCAACTGCGTGTTAAATTTGCATTTTCTCCAACTACACTTAAAAGAATTAATATTTAGTTTTAATATCCATTTTCTAAGTAACAGTTAAGGCAGTCCCCAGAAGTCTTCTTTTAGTGGCATAGCAAAGACTTTCTTCTTTGAAAACAAAGAGGAAGGATTCAAGAGGGCTCTTTGATTGCTTGGGGTGGAGGAAAGGGAAAATACAAACTCTGAAGGGACTTTAAGGTCACTAAGACTGGAAATTATTTTCCCTTGAGGTTTCCAGTCATGTACAGCAAATTCCAGGCTTGGAGGAGACTGCTGGGAACTGCTAAGGATTGTTGCCTTTTTAAGCAACCACAGTAAGATGTTCCATCCTGCCAAGGTTCATCCAGAACCAGAAAAGCACTTTAAATATAAAAATTCTAGTGATGGTTTTGCTTCTGGAAACTGTGTGACTTCCTCTGTTGGGAGAACTGCCTTAGATCCATGTTCTGTGACAACAGTTTGCTATCTCATGACAGAAATTAGATATAGATATCTAACATGTTTGGCTGCTGCCACACTCCTGCTCCCTCCTCTAAAAGGAGCGTAAACCTTGCAATCGTATATATACCACAGATGCATAAACATACAGGTTTAAGGAACTTCATGATAAGTGCAAGTTACCATTTCCTAGACCATGAGTACTTAACACAGGCACTTCTAGGTTTTCTAATTATTCCATTCTGTAGATAAAAACATGCATTTTTAAGACAAAAAAACCCCTTTAGCATCCATAATGCACTGCTTTTCTTTTTTCTTTTTTCTTTTTTTTTTTTCCTCTCTCTACACTAATATCAAGTGTAGGCAGATTCAGCTAAGCCCAAAGAAAGAAATTCAATATCCACTCTCTCCCTTCCTAAATATGTCTTCTCTTCCAAATGTAAAATTGTCTTTCGTGCCTACTTTAGGATTCTTCTGCTTGTCTTGCCCTAAAACAACAAAGAAAATACTACTTTATAAGTTACTTTTTTCACTTCATCAGGTGATCTCTCAGTCAACTTCACTTGATCTTCCAAGTCTTCTGCCAAACAGTACTGTTTGTTTGACTCCATTTGAGCACAGACTTACTCCTTCATGTACATCCATGCACATCGATATTTAATAGTACTCCATTTATCTTTTCCAAGAACTCAAATAGCCAAGTCAGATGTCCATTTGACATAGATTCTTATCTTGGAGATACCAGCAGCATATGTTTACCAAAGATCACGTAAGCAGGTAAGCAGTCAGAGATACTTCCTCAGAATATACACCCAGCAGTTTATAGCTTGGGGACTTCAAGAGAGGAGAAAACATCGCACAATAGATGTGGATGGAGTAGCATTACCTTATGTCCTGTCTTTCTAAAATCAGGCATGATTTGTCCTTGCCTTTATTATCTCCGATAACAGCACTTTGAACAGACTACTTGCTCACTAAGTTTTTTAACATAGCACCGATATAAAGGACAAGAAAGCAAAGTAAGAAGTCTTTTATATTCATGATGGATTTTACAGCCTGCACCAAATAATTTCTTGCTATCTAACAGAGCTTTCAGTCTATTGCAGGCTGCCCAAAATAGAATACCAAGCTCATGTCCGATTCAATAGACTTCGCTTCTGTGGCTAGTCAAAGCTGATACTGTACAACAATTATTTGCTCTTGGAGAGCAGATTTATTAACATACCACCACGTCTACAAACCCAGCAATCCCCTGCTGCACTGTCAGTGTTCACCTTTCCATTATGCCCCTAATTATCTCCAAAGGAGTTTATTCCTTGTAAGCTTCTTGTTCAGGCCAATAAGCATTTCATTCTGAATGCTCTGCAGATCTCAGATTTACTCCTCGTACGCTTAGCTGAAAAACTAAGCAACTGTCTCCGTTTTTACAAAACATATCTCCCACACTCTCTGGCTTCTCTTTTAGTTCAGGATCCTTATTTTTCTTAACAAGAGGTCTCCTCTTGAGATGCATACTCTCATCAGATGGCGCTGGGACTCTTCTGTTCACTAGATCCTACAACATGGAACTGCTAAATCTGATAAACCAGTTATAACCGGTTGAGTCCTTCTCCTTCCCTAGGCTTGTTGCAAACACGTTACTTTCAAACATATGAATTGCAGTTTCCACAGAACTGGATCTCTTCCCTGCTTAAAGTCACAGTTTAGACTACAGATCATAGAATAAATCCCTTACTGAAAGGAGCTCTAGTTCTCTATCTTGGTTTTCAGTGAAATGTGATGGACCCATGCTTTTTGGCCTTGATGTCCCTGGCCAGATATAACTCTATCAGGGCTTTAGCTTTCCTAATCTGATCCCTGGCTGCTTGGACAATTTCTCTGTATTCTTCCCAGGCTACCTGTCCTTGCTCCCACCCTCTGTAGCTTCCTTTTTCTCTTTGAGATTGTCCAGGAGCTCCTTGTTCATCCATGCAGGCCTCCTGGCTTTGGGGAGACGTTATAGCAACCTTGCAGTACCTAAAGGGGGCCAACAGGAGAGGTGGGGAGCGACTCTTTATCAGGGAGTGTAAAGATAGACCAAGGGCTAATGGTTTTAAACTGAAAGAGGAGAGATTTAGATCAGTTATTAGGAAGAAATTCTTTACTCTTGAGGGTGGTAAGACACTGGAACAGGTTGCCCAGAGAAGCTGTGGACACCCCATCCCTGGAAGTGTTCAAGGCCAGGCTGGATGGGGCTTTGATCAGCCTGGTCTAGTGGGAGGTGTCCCTGCCCATGGCAGGGGGGTTGGAACTAGATGATCTTTAAGGTCCCTTCCAACCCAAACCATTCGATGATTTTTGGTTTAACAATGAGAAATTTTGATTCTACCCATATTTATGAGTGGGGGTGTCTAAATTCAGTTGCTGACAAATTCCAAATCTATGTCCACTTTAAAATAACATCGTTTTTCATGCAATTTTTCATCATGATAATTACAACCTCAAAAACTGTATAAAGTGTAAGAATTTTCACCATTTTCAATATTTTAATATTAATTTATCCTCATCAACTCACTTCATTACGCTAAAGGTCTGAGTAGTTAAGAGTCTATATCACTTTTGGACACATATGGAAGGGTATATTTTATTAATCAAGACTAACGTGCGTCTTCATGTTAAAATAAAATGCTAATCCAGTAAATTATTTCTTAAGCATTGATCTAAAGCAGTTAATATAAAAATAATATTCCAAATTAATTACATCTAAAATAAAGGTATACTGCAAAGGACATTTTCTCACATAAGAGCCTTTCTTGAAGAGCAATGTTTTACATTGCTCCTTAGACTACACTGAGGGCAATTTCAATTTACATATTCCAAAACGACAAACATACATAGTCATGCGATTCACTTTTTCTCTTAAGAAACCCTTCCTGCTGCTCTGTTATGCAGAGTTGGAAATAAACCCATTTGCTCTCCCCCAAAACCTCAGAATTTAACAGAAAGCTTTTTTGACAGTCCTCAGAGCACAAGCTTCCTCTAGAAGAAGCTACTCTGATTCTGAGAATAAAATGGCTTCTCTACCCAGGTACGGTCACGTTTCATTAAATTTTAAAGATAAATACACACAGTAAGAAACCTGCTGATTTACCCTCTTTTTCCACAACTGTTCTGGATTGTGGACCCAGACTCATAGACTTTAAAAGAATGGAGGAAGCATGTTATGATATCCTAACCTGACTTTCCAGAGCTGGCAACGGTATAATTTCTGCATCATGCCTCTGAATCCTGTTTCAGCTAAACTGTAGGCTCTCTCCGTGATGGACTTTCAGACTTTGTTTAGAAACCTCAAAAGATGAAGGGTCAAATAGCACTCCTAGGTAAAATAGTTCTGTAATTCAGTTTAAGAGGCATCTAAATACTTTTCTTGAATTCAACGTAACATCACAAACAGGAAGACTTAGAGTATATGTCTCATATGAATATTACAAAAGTAGGTTTGTATCACATAAAATGGAACTAAGAGTCCTGTAAATGCTCTTCTGTGTCAAGACAGATAGATAATAAATGCAAGTGCACACATAAATATTCTATTCCTCTCTTGGAGGCAAACACTGAAGGAGACCGTCAGTTTGCTAGTGAGGTTGTAAAAGCCTGAACCACATTTCCTGTTTGTAAGAAAGCAGGTGACAAAAAAAAGACTGGAGACCTTTAAGATTGACGGCAACTCTAGTGATAGATTCATGCTGCCAGATCCAAAACAAAAGGGTATCCAAGGTCTGCCAACATAACTTGATTTCCTGTTGGATAAAGGGGCGGGGAGTATTCCTGGAAACAGCAAAAACAGGTAAGGGTTATCTTTTCAGTATTATAAACTTGTAAACAAAGGAGCAGTAAAAACACACTATGGTAGATTACCAGTCTTCCAAGAAGGTTGCTCAGGGTTCTGAAGTCAAATTGTTAATAATAATCATGACAATGATGAGTCATCATCAACAGCTTAAGCCTTCATTGATTAAGGTTTGCTAATAAAGACTAAGCATTGGCATTATTTTTGTGCTTAAAATATTTACTGTGCTGAGGGCTTCTTATTTTACAATGCACTGCTTCCCTTCTGAAGTATGAATTTGACATCTTACAAAGCAATTAGTTGTGCACTAATTAATTGCAGTTTAAGGAATCCTTTCCAGAGAATTAATCCTGTCTTAAAAACTCACACAGGTGGAAATGTCTTTAATGTTAATTTAACATTCATCAGTCTTTTAATGGGTTTCTTTTTCTAAGGGTCGTTAGTACAGAATATTATTTATCTCTCTATTTAATTGGAGAGGGGGGAAAAAAGCCAATTTTGTCCCATCTTTGATAAATCTGCAGAAAGAAACGACAGGAAACAAACCATTTTGTGCTCCAGAGCATCTCATCTTAAACCTAGTAGTGACCAAAGTGATTAAGCTGCTTCTATGAATGATGAGTTGATACCATAGATGGCATGTCCAGTTCTTGCCAGACAGGTATCTGTATTCCCCACCTTGCTTTCCTTTTTGGTAGGAAAAAACTGGTAGAAGTTTTTCCTGTTATCCTTTGTGATGGATTCTCTAAACAAAATACATTAGAACAAGAAGGAACAAAACTTAGTACTTCTGCTACCTATTCTTATGCTGTGAGGAGGAAAAACACCCATTTCTAGCCCTGAATTGTTAAATCTGGCCCCTTTCCCCAAAGGTAACTACATGATTATGCTCACTCCTTTGAGTTGCAATAACATTGAATTGCAGAAATTCATCCAGGAAAGATTAGAATGTTTTGGGGGCTTTTGTTTGGTTGGTTATTTTTTTGTTTTCTTCCCCCTCCATCTCCCCCCCCTCCACAATTACAGTATAACGAACCCTGCAAAGGGAAAACCTAAGAACAAGTGACCGAAAAGTCTATTTATTCCTGTGTCTTGTCTCTGTTGGTGGAGAAAGTTTTCAGTAGATTTAAAAAGGAGAAAAAGCACAATTAGCTATATCTTTAGAAAGTCTTTGGTTTGCCTGTTTTTTGTTGTATGAATATAGTACCGTTAGTTTGCAACAGTGTAAAACATACTAAGAAGAGGCAAGTAATCCCATCCCTAAAGTCAAAAAAGTAAAAACAACATCCAGATGGAGTAAATTACTTAAGGTAGATGTTCTACTTGGATGTAGCTCCAAGTTTGACCCTGTTTCCAAACAGAAACGGAAGAACAGCAGAATAGGAATGTATCATTAATGCTAGAGAGATTTTGATATTAGATATTCAAAATACTGTCATTTTTACAACAATTAAATATAGTACTTCCCCCATTCACACATCCCATTTTTTTCTAAAAATGAAATAAGGATTGTTGTCCTTCCCAAGAAACCTTTGGCTCTACGATGAACTCTTCTTTCACAGGGGAGCACATTATATTAAAAACAGCCTCAATACGATTTCTTATGAGCAAAGTACTATCACTCTTAGGTTTTTCCCATCACAGATAGACTATTGCAGAAAGCCCTGATGGAATTTGAGTTTATCTTATTAAAATCATAGTGTGCTATTCCCAGTGGCCTAATTGTTCATTAGGACTTGTTTTTTTTTTTTCCAAAGATATAACACAATTTTTTTAAAATACTCAATTTGACAGCAGTTGAGTGTGAATGACCCTGAACACAGTGCTACGAGTTCTTTGGCATAAATATGTAATATGTAAGAAAGAAAAAAAAAAAAATCTGGTTTTGCTACGCTTGACAGTAGATGACTTGAACGAGAATTAAAATTAGAAAATAGAATAAAAGACACTATTTCAGAACAGATTATAATTA
Organism: Alca torda; assembly: GCA_008658365.1. Taxonomy (NCBI): domain Eukaryota; kingdom Metazoa; phylum Chordata; class Aves; order Charadriiformes; family Alcidae; genus Alca; species Alca torda. The sequence continues at coordinate 96,301,012 of CM018076.1, forward strand.
GTCTAAAAGACTTCTCTTTCTGTTTATTTCCTAGTCTCCATCCACAGTCACCTTATCTTTTTTTTTTTGTCCTTAGCAAAACCAGTTAGTTGTCACAGGTTGCACCGACACCTGCTATTATACATGTAGGGACAGCAGTGTAGTTATCTGAGGAGACAGACTGTTCCTTACACAGGAATTCATCTTACTTTCTACTGCTGCTGTTGTCAAAGTAGTAAATACTTAAATAATGGAGTTATAGATGTAGATAGCTAATATATTAGCGACAACTATAATGCTAGTACAAGAACACCTGGGAAAGAGCTGGGAGTTGTATATCTGTAAAGCTGAGTCATAAAATTAAAATCTTTCATTTTTTTTTGTACTTGGACACTAAGATTAACTTGAAACTGACTTTAGAAAAGCATAGAGCACTCAGAGCAGCACTCATATGTCTCTGATTAAGGCCTTTACTATGGTTTTATGGGGTAGATGAAAAGTGCTGTTGCTTCTGAAATACAAGTATTGTTGTCTGAGAAAAAAATAGCTTGTATTGCAAAGTCAAAAAAAAAGATACTGAACTCACAGGTATGCTTGTGTACTGAAATACAAGCAGATGTTTAAGTTAGAGTTGTGGAAAGCAAATTTTAAAATAAACTAAGTAGTGTTCAGCTGGGAAAAAAAATGAAATGTTTTTTTAATCTTCTCACACCCATGCAGTTTTCTAAACCATGATTAAGAAGGAGCTATAGATTATGAAGTTTAAAAAATTGGTAGGTTTTATTAGAAATCCAAGTTTCATGACTTTTGTTTTGCTAGAATATTTTAAAGTCCTGGAGAAGTGGGATTGCTCAAATACCGTAAAAGTTAAACTTGAAACTGAAAAGGAAAACAACTTTTTTCCAACCTTTACTATTTTCCAGGTAATAATTCCAATTTAAATCAGAAGCTGAAACACACACAAAAAAAAAAAAATTGTCATAAAAAATTTGGTTACTTCCTCCTCTTCACTTAAGGGCTGAAAATATTCAATTTGAAACTAAGAGTTCTCCTCCTGCTCTGGAAACACCAGGGAAAAATAGGATTCCTAAATCAGAAAGATAAATGACAGCATTCAATATCAAGAAAAAAGTACAAACTTAGGTTCCAGCTGTGCTTGAGGCACCTACTCACTCTTCTTATTCTAACGAATCATAGGGCTGTAGTTTCTATCACAGTTATGCGTGCATCCCTTCTTTTAGGCCACAATACTGCTTTTGCTCACTGAAAAAAAAAAATGTAGGAAAATAAATATGAAATGAATATAAGAAAAAAGGGAAGGAATCACTTCAGAAAAGATAAAAGGACAGGAGAAGGAAGAATGACTCTGATTATTCAGACAATACATTGAGACTTAAAAGCTCTTGACTTTGACATAGACTTCTTCTAGTTTTGGAGACAGGTTGTGTAGAATGCAAATGTTGTTGAATGACTAATTGTAGAGTAACCAGATTCCAAACACTGGTGGTTCTTGATGTGGCCCGATAACGTCTTCTCAGGGTGAGATCTCCCTTTCTTTTAATTTCTACTCTGAAAAATTGGAATAATATATAGCTGCTGCATGGTGGTGGTGTCTCTCCTCATGAATCTCATTGCAAAAACATGCCTCCCAATCTGAAAAGTAGTATTGCGGTGATGGAGAACCCTCAAACACCTTTGGCAGAACTCAGGTAGGAGAAAAGAAAGGAATGGAAATTGGACGTTTGGTTTAAAACGAAGGATAAATGGCCACTGGAATTACCATGGGCAAACCCCAGTTACAAGTCTGTCAGATGGTTACAGCTTATTTGCTCTGGTTTGTTCCTTTTAAAAGGGAGTTCTGATAAGGAAGGAAACCTGCATCATAGAAGCCCACGCGATTTGTGATTTTTTACTACCAAGGATTATCTGATCTTGTTTCATCATCATCAAAACACCTGTGGCTTGGAATAAAACACAACTAAAAGAGCTTTTGCAACACCAGCACAATTAGGGAACAAAGCCTGTAAGGGGCAGTTCCTAAGGTGAACTGGAGCTGGTCAGTCAAGGAACAAAGCTCTGTCTTCTCAGCAGCAGCTGATGCATTGTCCCCCACCACCCCCGGCCAGAAACATGGGAGTGTGTATCCCCGTATTCCTTTATGTCAGCTTTCCTTTAAGAAGCAAACAAAACAGCAGCCTCCTGAAGGAACCCAGCTCCACCAAAACCAAACAAGAGCACTATGGACCTGCTCAAATCTCACTCCCTCCACTTGACTGCTTGCTCCGGCTAGACTTTTTTTGTGGAGTTCATGAGTTTTTTGGATGAGGCTTTATTTCAAACACCAAATTTAGAAGAACATGAAACATGCCTCTGGGGAAAGTGAAAAATGTAGATTCAAGCTCTTTTCACTCACGTATTTGGCTCAGCATTTCCTCTGTCAAGGAAGGGTTTCGCAGGCCATTTGCAGCAACGCTGATTGTTTTGGCCATTAGACCATCACAGACTATTTTCTTCAGCATGGTTTGTGATGCAAAATTTGTGTGAGCTAGGTTAATTGAAGAATTCATTAAATGACAAAATACGTTTGGGATGTGTTGTTTTCTTCCTGTGTTTTGGAATCCAAGAAGAGGCAAGTTCAGGGCAACGGGAGGCTTTGTTCAATTACGTTGCCCGGCTTTTACCAAGTGATCCTTCAGGAGCTGTTTGGGTTTTTCTCTGCAGTAGTTCTGGGGGGGTTCATTGCTTCCCAGCTACTGCTCATCCTTTGCCACTACATCCTCTGCGTTCTCAGGAAGGAGAGTGAGGACATGAATAAAGTAAGGGGTTTTAATAGGAGATGTAAGAAAACACATAACCGACCTTTGAAATTTGTTGCAGGGATTGTTATAGCGTGATGGACGTTTCCAGTGAAGGTGTTTTGACTGAATTCATCTTCAGAACTACATTCATGAACTCTAGAATTTAGCCAAAAATTTACTGCAAATAGTAAGTTAAAGACAATTACAAAAATAATTTCAAAGCTATTCACTAAAATGACTTTTTTCTTTAGCAATTTCTGATTTTTACTGCATCTTACGGGCAAACCAATATCCCAATCTTTGGCTGAATTCCTATGAAACAGTAGTTCTGCTAACAGTTTATGGATGTTGTTTTCTTATTATTTAGCATCTACTTTTGATATTAATTATTTAGCTTGTATAGCAATGTCTGTCACAGAGTAAACAACAAAACAGCAGCTTGAATTAAAGAAAGCAAAAATCAACCAACCACAAAGAATACAGTAAAACTGTGAGACAACACAAACGATAAAATTATTTTCTTTCAGTTACAGAAATGAACTGCCACTTTTCTGTCTGGGGAATTTTGGCCTTTGTGAGTTTGGCTCTGGTTGTTTCATTGGTACTGAACATTTCACACTATATGAAAAAGAAGCAAGGTAAGTAATGTTGTCTCTCTGGAAGGAATGGAGTTTGAGTCTTTAAAGTGTCTGTAGAGAAAGGCATCACTGCCGGGAGATTTCAAAGCAACAAATTGATTCTTTTGAATCTTAAAGTTATGTTTCGGCAAGAATGATTCTAGTAGAGAGGATGTAACTTGTAAAATTTTTAGAAGAGTCAGGTATGATTACAGAATGATTGCTAGCTGCCCAGCCTGCTGCTAAAAACAGCTACCCAAATCCATTCACTGAAGACAAAACAACAGAACATGTACATGGTGAAGAATTGAGGTCTGGCTAAATTTTCATTTTTAAAGTATATTTTTAATACCTGTAATTTCCTTTTTTAAAGTGTATTTTTCATCTAACCGGTTATTATTTGTATTTAATTTAAAAATTATTTTAAGTAGCTGCACCAATACAAAATACATTTGAGAAAAATTTCTCCTCCCAAAATTCCTGAATGCTTATTTGAATTTCAGTTTTCATACACATTTTATGCTTAATCGGTTTATTTTGAAAAAAAGGTTCTAATTGCTTTTCATCACGGGATCCTAATGTAGCTCTTAAACCAATGTGTCACTCACCATAAGGAACTCGTTTGTTTAATTTACGTTAGAGGGTGACTACAGGCATACTCTGGTTTTGGTTAAAATTTTAAAAAATTGATTATGCCAGCACAACCTCTCTTATGCATACAAGCCTATAGCTATTAAGTTGTACAATCCTCACCACTCCCATTCAGGGAAAAAACTGCCTTTTCACAGGGAAAACCACACCTCTGCTATATGTGTATGGACAGGCCAGCAAACATTGGTGGATTCAACTACGTTAAATACACATACATACAAAATCTACATAAAGAGAAGGCCTATGCTTATAAATGGAACTCACCAAGTATAAGAGAATAAGTTTGACTACAGAATATTAAAAGAGCTGCTGGATTGTTGCAGGACGGAGGGGCGTACCTTTTTGGGTTATTTTGTCTTTTAGTCCTACTAGGCAGATATTTCCGTGATGAAAACTCACATCCATTTATAAAACTAGCCTTAAGCAAGGTTTTGGTCAGGCTGGCCGATGGTGCATTGCTCATGGAATCAGAGCTTACCGTGGTAAATTCTGGAGTCCTGGAGCAGAGGATAGAAAGTCAGGCATTCCTGAGTTAATAATCAAGCTCCAGCAAGAAATCTCTTTGTAGCTACTGCCTCTCTGCTTCAGTTTCTTCATCTGTGTGGATCACAGGATATCTCTCTTTCAGAGACACAAGCAACAGAACTAGTAAACTATATGAACCCTTCACCTTGCAATATAAACATATGATGCACCTCCCTAGGCAGAGAAAAAGATGAGGTAGAAGCAGAAGGAGGAGGAAATGAGGAATTAATCGCATGTGTTACAATACATTTTGGGGTCTTGTGAACTAACATAGAATTTGCAGCCACAGCACAGAGTTATACCACAAACATATCTTGTATTAGTCAAAAGTATTTGAGAAAAGCAGGGGGACAACTGAAGGTCCTGAGAGCTAAGAGCTTTCAATTTTACTCTCTACAGTGAAATCAAAAGCACTTCAGTTAAGACAATTATCCAAAATGTTCTAAAATAGCACATTTCATTTTCTCTTAACTTTATTTTTTTTTAACAAATTTTCCAGCTAAAATGTATAAAGACTATGAAGACAACAGTCCAAGGTAAGTTGAATAAAAAAGTTTCTTTCTGGCAAGCGTGAAATAACGAATAAATAATGACAGATGGCTTTGGAGGGACAGCATAGAGGAAAATCCAATATCTCATGCAGCCTGCCTGGAAATGTTGGAGAGCATGATGGTTGTGGAAAAAAAGTTTTCCAAAGAAAACAAGAAAAACAATTCATGTGGGAGAGACGTACTCCAGTCCTTTTATCAACAATGAAATAACTACATGCTAAATTATAATTTTATATATTGAAGGAAGTCCAAGATATTGAACTAAAACACTATTTACTATCAAACTCAGTAGATCTATAATAACGAAAAAGAACTCTCAGAAAACAATGATAAATTATAGTCTGATATTTAATACTTGTGGAACAATAAATTATATATATTTACATTTCGTAGACTTCTTTTACACATGATATTCAAAAGCAATAAAACAGAGTCTGTTTGTAGCTGCTGTATACCTCATGATCTGTTACAAGGCTGTTTCTCTTATTCCACATTAAAAAAGCCCACCAAAACTTTAGAAAACAGAGATGGAAAGAGCATCATCTCCACCCAAATATAAAAGGCTCTTGAAAAAAAAATATAAAAGCCTTCACCTGTTCCCCCAAACCAATCCTCAATTACAAATTCACTTGAAGCTGGGAAGTCTGTGCTTGTCTATTACTGCCTGTTCAGCTGAAAAATACCACTCTAGAAGTGGTGTTAGATTGCATTACTTCATTCCCTTGACAAAGCACGGTACAGGGATGCAATAGGAATAAGATTACGCAGTTGTTTCCCGCTAACAATTCCCATTTTTACAAACATGCTTAAAAACATTTTCAAGCAACACCACGTAATGAAACTGAGAATACCATTAAATACCCAAAGTTGAACTTTGCTTTGGTCTTCTCTAGTTGTGTTGATATAAGTATTTTAGTTGAATCAAGACTGAACTTTTTAAGAACACCTCCTCAAAAGACTCGTTTAGTGCTTTAGTTTGTATTGCAAAGTGGTCTCAGAGGACATGAACTGGGTTCCTTTCAGTGATCATTAATATTTCTAGAACTATATCAAACAGCAGCTTCGTAGTCTTGAGATTATAGTTAACTGAGTTACAGGAAAAAAAGTGTTCAATTCTTGGCCAGATAACAAATCTCTCTCCAGAATACAGACATTGCCATTTCTTCTCCTTCTGCAAAACTAGTACTTCTGTCCCCTCCACGCCCCCCGCCATATAGCGGGGTCCTAAATAAAACATATTCTGTGAATTAAAGGTATTTTTCCACTCCCCTTCTAGCTATGATGACTATTACACAGAAGACGACCCGGTTTACGGCAATCTCAATCAAGCTATTTTAGGTAAGCTTCACTTGAAGAACATGTGTGTGTTCAGAGGCTATAATAAATGCAGGGTTACAAGCTGACTGACCAACCGTTTCTGTGTTTCTCAAACAGCAAGCTTGAGAATTTGCCCCTTTTCAATTGCTGTATTAATACCTACTTGGGATAGGACTGCAAACCATCATACTGCACTACTCTTTGTAAGACTAGATCACGTACTGAATTTGGCTTCTTATAGTCCAAATGGTCTCGTTCAGCCCAATATCTCAAAACCAAGAGCTTTTCTACGTATAAAGCTGCACCAATTGAAATAACGGCTTGATCCATGCACTTTAAAGCAATCTGAGACATGTATCGCTCGCTGCCCAAAGTCAACGTTCCCACAGAAGCTGGCAGAAACAAACGCGTAGCAGCTCTCCACCGTGGCTATCCACAGATCATCACCGACATTGACAAATATGCTGAAAGAAGCCCAGTGGCTGAATGGTGGGCAGAAATAGCTTTTCTCTGCTTTACTGGGCTGAAGTTAATAATCCTTGGCAGAGAGATACCACAAAGGCAGTAAGATCGTATCACTGCAGCTAGAGCTAGATGTACTGAGGGGATGTCTCTCGAAGCCCTTGTGGTGTTAAAGCAGTATTTAAGTGGAACGAACACAACTTTTTTTGCTATCCTTGTTTGGGGTTAAAGCAAAACTGAACTAAAGTACTTGAACCGCAGGGGAAAGAAGACCCCCAACTTTTTCATATGCAGCTTGCATAAATTGAACTAAGCCAACACTCAAATACATTGACACTACAAAAGCCTGAAAACTGTAAGTTTGCTCTAAGTAATCCGTTTTACTCATGGCTACAATGAGATATGGCATGAGAAAGTAACTTGCACCAAATTTACAGAAAACTGAAAGTGGAGTCAGGAATAGAATTTAATCACCAGCTGCTGCAGCTCACAGCCTCTGTCTCAGCCAAAGAAAAGATTGCCTACGCTGAAAAATATATCAGTATGTGGTTACCCTCTAATTGCAAGATGTCCTCCTGGCAGTCTAAAACCATGCCCAACTAGACAATAATGAGAAACTTCCCGTCCATATGAACAGAAAATGATTTTTATTTTCACAGTGCACGTGTCTGAATTTCTTAGCTATTTGCCCCTCTATAAATAGAGGGAGAGATCTGGGTGTGATTTCAAAACAAAATAAACTTCTACCAAAGTAAACTGGAGGGAGTTAGTTCTGTAACAGGGAGGATCTGTTGATCTGATCTTTTAAGACTCGGTAGTGTGTCTTAACTAAAACATTTTTCTACTTTGATAAATTACAGAGGAATGCTGTTATGAGCAGATGAAGTCCCAGCCTCAAAGGCCAGTTAACCAACTACAGGTATATTTAATTTTAATTCTGGATTTCTGAATTAGGGTAACGTAGTCTGTCTTGTTTTCATCTTGTGTTTATCCCATGACAATACATAATAAAAATCTTCACACAGCTCATCACAAAAATTGCCATGCATTAGAGTCTCAGTTCATCAGGGAATTTAAGAACAGACTTGACCTTTCATTCAATCTGGGTCATTAATGAGAGAGAAGAATTACAGACAGCTCATTTCCATTCATATGGCATGACAAAGCTCAGGTCACAGGCACGCAGATCGGGCTGAATTAAACCTGCATCTACCTCCATAGTTTAGGTAAAGAATTAATTTAGTTTATTTTGAACATCAACCAAGTGAAAACACAAGCTGCATCACACGATAATCATGAGTTTGACTGGCGCTCTCCTGCCCAGCACAAAATCTATATGCCTTAACAAATGAAAGAAGACTGTTTATCAATTGATATGTATTTTGTTGAGGTACTTGGATGCCTAAAAGCATGCAAGCTTCCACTGAAATTTGTCTGTAATTGAAGCATTCCTAGTATCAATTTCCTGAGTTGATTTCCAGGTTTTTCATAAGGATTGATTTCTGGCCTCTCTCGGGATACTTCCAGGGGGTAGAAATATCCTTTTTTATTAAGATGTTTGTTTTTGTTAACTTCGTGGAAACAGAATAATCTATGAAAATTCCTCAAAAGTGCTTGACAGTTTGGCTTGAAAGAACACAGAGAGGGGCAGGAAAAGACATATAAAGTATACATTTTGCACTGGAAATTAGATTGTATATACAGACAGGAATCACCCATCTTTGGTTTTGTGCACAGACAAAGCCTGTGAAAAGTGTTGCTAATAATTGGATTCTAATTAAATTAAAAAAAAAAAAAGTGGGAAGAAAAACAGATCAAATAATATCTTGCATCCCAAAGAACTTGGACCGATTATATAGGCCACCCTCGTTCCCATAGAGAATCTTTCCAATAATACCTTGATGAACTTTTCCTTACTGCCACTGTCCTAAAAACACGAGTCATTTACCATTAGGTTACATTGGTCTGCTTTCTGTGGTGCCACAGCTTAGTCATTTGTACTTTTAATGAGTTCATTTACAGCTAGTTTGGGTAAACTTCAGCCACTATGATGGTTACAGAGTAGACATACTCAAAGTCTTAGATGTAATTTTAAAGCAAGCATAATTACTGAATGTTACACGTGCAGTGATTTTCCTTCTAGGTGGAGCCTGCCGGTCAGATATGTTATGCCTCACTTGATCACAGCATCAAGGGAAAACGCAGAAAACCAAGGAGAAAAACAGACCCTTCGTTACAGGGGGATGAAGAAGGAAAATCATCTAACCCCACCGCAATGGCTTCCAAAGTCAGCATTTACCTGAACAGCGAGCAGCTGGCTGCTGAAAACACAGCAGTAGAAGCCATTCATGATGATCCCATCAGATTAATGGGTTTGATTCATACTACAAAAAGAGAGAGCATTTGAAGTAGCTTCATGAACCAAATACGTAATCATAAAGCGAGACTCACTTGTTCATTCTGGAGGAACAGTGAATGATTAGACATAATATCCTGGCAAAATGACATACCAGGCAGCGGTATAAAATGGGTAAGTGTTCCAAAGTGTCTTCCAAACACATTTACAGAATAAGCAAGAAATAAGATCCAGACTGCCACTTTGAAGGACCTGCCCTTCTGAAGACATTTTGAAAGGGAGCTGTAGAAGCTGGTATCTCAGCATTCACATCGTAGTGATTAACACATTAATCCTTTGTTTAAAACAGCCATCGACTCTCAAAGTCCCAAAAGACCCACTCTGTTGTCTGTAGAACTCTAGCAGAGTACAACTGTACTTCTATGTAGGTTTTAACAATACTTTTGGAAGGAAATCGTGTTTCATACTTGCACATATAATGATTTAGTTGTTTTCCCAATTAAAAACTGATTTGCTGTTCAACATTTTGTACTTTCCCACTGTGACTGGTCTATGGTAGTAACACAATATATCTAAAGCTAATTGGAGAATAACTACAGAATAATTAAAACAGCTTGTTTAAAGTGGCAATGGTACATCTTGCAAGACTTAACGATATCCTTATATATCTTTAGTTTCCTTCTGTGAGCCATACCTAAATACATCTCAAATCTCAACTCCTCTACTAATGTAACGTCATATCCAGCTGTATTCGAGTCCACAAAGATATTGGCAATATCTGTAACAGTAAATCTCCTAGGGAGGAATGCTTAAATTCCTATTGGGTTTTACATTGCTATTGTTACCAACTATTTTACAAAAGTAGAAAGAGCTTTTTATTTCCCCAAATAATGCACATACTGTGTGCATATTCAGTTTAAGACTTTGAACTCATCAGATGGTAAGCTTTTATAGAGCGGGGATTTATTTTTATATTCTGGGAGTCATTAAATAGTAGTAGCAGGAAACAGTAAAGCGTGTTGATGTAATACGCCTACCTCTAGGTGTCAGACAGTTCTGCCTTCTCAAAAAAAAAAAAAAAAAGGACATTAATGCCTTTAAAATCCACACAGAGCACAATGGCAAGGAGCTTGAAACTCCTGAGCACAGAGAGAGCCCTGCAAGTGCTTCAGGTCCTGACGGAGGTAGCCCTGAAAGCAGTTACCAAAACCAAAACGCCCGTAGTACAAAGAGCCAACGCCTCCTCTAAAAGCAGAAGTGGATGGACATGTCCAGAGATGCGACAAATTTATGAAGGGTAAAAACCAAAAAAAATCAATGTAAAAAAACCAGTTCTTCGACAGCCTAGTTCGTGTTTAGTTTAGCTCACAGTTAGTGAGCCTCTTCTCTTCTATGCTAGCCCGAAAGGAAAAGGGGCAAGCCCTGCAGCCCGAGCTGCCAGCGCCACTGCCCGTCTTCTGCTGGCACCTGCTTTTGTGCGCAGAGATGAAGTCAATGTACGTCTGGCTGCTACACTGCAGACACAAGGCAGGGCTGAAAGCCAAGGTGACTGCGTTAGCGTGGTCTTCGAGCAACTCCCCCTGGATAACCAAAAAAAAGTACCGTTGAAGAATTGATAAAAAGCACTTTAATGGAGAACCATATTAAACGACGACCCTGACTAAGATCCTAAGGAGGGAAAGGAGGAAGCGAAAGCCAAAGCCAAGGATCCAAAGCTAAACACCAAGATATCAGCGCATGAAGTACCAACTTAATTTGATCAGATTGGAAAGCTATTATTATACTTTGTTCCTTAGTAGGAAAAAAATAAGTAATAAAATACATATCAACATACTCTTGCTTAGACTCACATATCAAAACGGTTTGAATAGCATTAATATGAACAATATTTATATAAATTATTTCAATTTAGCTGGCACCAAATCGGATGCAACACTCAGCCCTCTGAGATGCTTAAAAGAAAAAGCTTTCTTAAACAGTCTCTCAAGCAAATAAGGACAGGCCCAAGAGACTATTCGTTACTATTTTCCGACATAGACATGAAACAAGGGATGCTGTATTTTCTTCTAATACAATCCGTGTACTGTTTGTACAACAGTTGCTATTTCCCAGTCTCCTCACAGCATTTGCACTCTGACTGTGCCTTTCCTCTAAAAAGTCCAGAGTCAAAAAGCTTCTATGAGTTACTGAAACTCAAACTGTCTTTTCAGCCTGATCATTAATGTAATGGAAACGAAGTACACATTTCTCTCATGGAGCGTATGTGTAACAGTAAGTCCACTTCATGCGATTTAGGTACATCTAGTTTCCTCTCTATTATTAGTCTTCCTTTTTTAGTCCAACTATTTATTTATGCCAGTTATCAGCAGTTGCTTTCCTTTGCAACATAGCTTGCTAAAAAAGCAGAGCACTTTTGTAAACTTTCTCCTTCAGCAGGTACTTCCTTTCCACATTTAATCATTGCTTCCATTAAATTATTCACTGCAGCTCTCTCAGAGTCTGCTTCAGGATCATCTTCAATGGCCTGTCAACTGTTTCCAAGGCACTTCTAATGCTGCCATAGTCCACATTTAGCTTTAGTCCTCCAGCTCTTTACCCTGTCTGCTTAAATAAGCAAATGAATTACTTACTAATTTTTTTTAATGACTTTTTGGGATAGTTTTCAAATGACTACTGAATTCTTACATGAAAGAGCACGTTCAGTATTGCTCCATCTTCAAGCCATTGGAGAAAGACCTACATAAACTGTCATATATTAGTTAAATTCTTTATGTAGAAAGAAAGTTTCAACTAATTACAACAAAATAAGAAAAGGAGATGCTAGGTCTGGGTTTATACTGTCTCAGTAAACTAGCCTGTTTTTCCAGTGTTCTTTACAAAAATTTTAGGGAAGCAGAGTCAAGCTATTTTTATTAACAGTAAACTTAGCATTCAAGTATCAGTTCAATGGAAGAAAGAGTAAACAGGAAGAAATACGGTGGAAGAACTAAAAGCGTTTGGAAGGGAAGAAGAACAGAGCTCGAAACAGAAGAGCCATCAATTAGCAGCACGAAATCTTTGTAAGTGTAGGACAGGTATGCTCCAGTAGCCATTAAAGCATCTGACGGTCACTGCAGATGCATCGCTTGAAACAGTATTGTTAGGAAAAACAACAGACTTTTGGCTATATCATACTGAAGAGTCTGCTGACTCAGGCGGTTGTTGGAGGATCAAACTCTAAAAATAATGGTGTAACTTTCTCCCGTTTTTTGCTACTGCTAAAATCACAAAGGTGGCACTGGGATGAGCTTACCTTCCAAGGCCTCAAGGGTTTTCAAGAACTACCGCTTCAAATTCTTTTAAAGTAGTTTTCTTGGAGACAATGAACAATTGCCATGTTGTTTAAATAAACCTACCTTCCTACCTGGGTAAGCGTGCATTCAGGTTGCTGTGTAGAAGTCATATCTAGACTCAGAACACGTCCAAAACTCAATTCCAGGTTGCCTTTAAGTTACTTTAGAACACAAAACATTAATGGATTTATGTACTCTCAGTACTGATGTATCAAGAAATATTGGGAAATAATTACCTCAACAATTCCAAGGGGAAGATAGTTCATAAAGCATATTCCCTACAGTTCATCCATGTCTGGAACAGGAAGTAAAGTGAGCCACAAAAGCACTTCTAAAAGACAATCTTTTGTTGCTGTTGTTGAAGGAAACATAATATACAAGTGATGAGGGATAGAACGTGTGTGGGTATATTGCAGAAGTTCTAGTCTTATTGCAGAGCAAACCTCAGTGAAGCTGGCTCCTTGTTCCATTCAAGAACAACATTAAGATAACTAGATCTTGGTTTTAAGAGCTAAAAATAACATAAAACATTCCAGTCTGCCCAGAAATGAAGTAAAGTGAAAGGAAAATGTTGGTTTTATTTAATTTTTTTCCCCTTTTCTGGAGCTCAGAAAGCTAACAAGGGGCAATGCCCATAAAACAACGTACTTGACCTGAGACCAGTAACACAATCTCCTTGCCAAGAAAGAACACAGCAATGAAAACCCGTGGGGCCCTGCCACATCATTCCCATGTATTTGCTATAGGTATGTATGCAAACTCCTCCTGAGAATTCACATACCTGAAATACAATGTCGAAAGCAGGCATTTGTTCAGAATAGATTTTTATTTAGAATATATATTGTGTCACACAGAATTTTGTCAGAACACAGAACATAACTATCAAATACAATTAAAATTATAAAATTTTATTGAACAGTCAGCTTTGGCGAGCAACTTAGAAAATTTAACATTAAAATTTCACTGCAGGCATATTACAAGTCGCAACATATAATACTGCATTTGCATCATCCAGCCCAGTTTAGATTTTTTCGTTTAATACTGATACATCTATAAAGCATGAATAGGCAGGAATGTAGCAGAAAGAGCTTGTTACTTATTACTAATACGTTAAGAATCAAAGCTTATCAGCAGATTAAAAGTTAATACAGATCACGTTCTGTTATTATAAACACTACTAAATATGTAATTTAAACTTGGCCATAGAAAGGAACCCTGATTCCCTGCAATACCTGATGAAGCCAAAGGAGTAAGAAATGCCCTGCCAGAAGGGACAAATCAGTTCCTGAAGATTTATACTACAGGGAAGTATAAGTCAGGACTAATTGTATATTACATATGTATATATATAAAACACATCCTTGATTCTTGGAAGAGGAAAGAAAAACAAAACAAAACCAAACTTTAAAAATCAATGTTTTCTCTGTAGCCGTCCACGAGTGCTTCTTGGTGAGCTTTGATCAGGAAGTCATCCAAGGAATTGCTAGGATTTTGGTCTTTCTCATCAGTGTAACTTAGTTTCCTGGATACCCTAGAGAAAAGAATTGTTTAGATGACAAAGCAAATTACACAAAAATACCATGCTTACTGAAACTCTGATGAACAGAATGAAATTGAAACAAATCACCAAAACACGATATCTGAACATCTTGACTGTGAACAGCAGCAGGACTCCTTGTCTGCATTGCTTCGTGCTTTCAGCTGAGGGGGAAACTTTTCATCTAATGTCATTTTAGTGTCTCAGTAATGCTACTACGTTAACCTAAATTACACAAATATCTATTAAACTTTGAGATGTAATCTTTGAATGTATTCACAAATAGCTAAACATGGAAGATACAAGTGAGAACACAATTATTTCCTTGCATGTTACTTAAGAAATGGTATAATTTTTTAACACCTATTTTAAACTACCTTCGTTTATATCTGGAAATTAAGTATAGCAATATAGCTATATATCTGACAGCACTCAGAGAGCTAAAGAAAAGTTTATTAGTTATGAACATTTCCTTTTCTGAAATCTCATTCATAAACATCTTCTAAAGGCAATCAAGTTACAGACAGGAAGACAATATTCCTTTTCTTTCCACAACTATTCGTTACAACACAGAGCATTTTGGCACATGGCTTAGGCATAAAACTTGAGGGCCCTGAAGTCATTAAAGAAGATCTTCACTCCTGGGAACCATAGAAGGCTAAGAACATCACCCCACAGGCCTAAGAAAGCTAGCCAGTTGACAGTCCATTTTGGCTACAAATCAGCAAACATGCATTTGTGTAATTAAGGAAAAAAGAAATAGATTTTATTCCAGATGGCTTGGCAAGAAAGCACTCTGAAATCCTGATTTCCTACTCTTTCTCAAACTTCTCCATTTACATGCATTAACAAAAGGAAACCCATTCCTTCCTTCAGAACAATTACTAATCTCATAAGGGAGGGCTACTTTGCATGGAGTCAGGAAAAATAAGTGAGGGGAAAAAAAAGAGGGAATCCAAGAACTGAACAGAAATTTACTCAGCTAAGTGGGCATACTCAACAGCACAGAAACACCCTTGTATACTCAGCAGCTTGCCTCCAATCTTCAATTATATCAATAATAATCCAGATACAATCTTCATCAATATTGTTATATATTTCTAAGCCCCTACATTTTAATTCCATCTTTGATTAAACTGAAACTTTTTTTTTTTCCTTAAATCATACAGCCTCTTTCCCAGTTAAGTTCTCCGTACAAGTAGTTTAAAAATACATTCAGGCTTCCTTTGAAGTTTTAATTTGAACATTGTCAGAAAATTTTGTTATTAGCTCTATGATCATCTCAAGAATAGTGAAAATATTTCTTGACTGAGTTTGGGAAGGTAGCAGATCTTGTGGTGCCAAAGTAGACTTTTTGGAAAAAAAAAATAAAAATGTCAAAAGTGTTTTGGAAAATAAAAATGAGAAACTGTTCAGAGAACTTTTAATGCTTTTTAATCCTGCTGCCTATTAAATTAGTTTGTAATTAAAAACCCAAGAGATCTGAAACTTGAGAATCCTTTAAAAATCACATATTTTCTAAGAAAAGCGGGTGTAGTAGGCCAGTATCCAGTAAGCAACAAGGTGCGTTCTCCTTCCAGAGATCTAAAACCACTGCCAGTAGTGATAATAGCAGAGGACGTCGGATATCTTCCAACAGAGCCAAAACGCAGGTAACTATGCTCAAATCGCGCAGAAGCTAACTTTTGGAAGTCCTTTTCAATGGCAATATGCTGCACTCTCCACAGCCTAAGGATCTGAGAGGACTTGTTAGCTCAAACACACAGACAGAATCAAAACAATTCTGGTTATATCAAAAATAACAAATGTCTCTATAATTAACACAAAATAAGGACTAGAGTAGCTATTCTGTTAGGCCATTTTACTAACTTGTGTTCACTGGCCATCCGTGCTGGACTCTGCCTAGTTTTGTCCACAGACACTTGCCTCCCGGTGTTGAAGTCTGCAGGTTTGATTAGCTTGGGCTCTCCCAAGCATCCATGCTCATTTTCATCCTAGAAGCACGCATGTAGCTGACAACCTCCACACCTTTAATAGACGTAGAACAGCAAGAATTTCTTTTGAAATTTCTTTTCTCAAAAGGCACTTACCCTCGGTGACACTTCTGTGCGTTTCTGGGACAGCTGTAATTCTTCACTGCTGAGAACCAAACAGAATGGCCATCTGCAATCCCAGATTCTGGTGACGAAAAACGGTAGTATGAAAAGGGTAAGAACAACGTTGAGTAGCATGAACACTACAGTACGTTGTGAAAATATTAGCCTATTAAGACATTGGTAACACTTCATTGGCATACTTCAATGAGCATATTTCCTTATGAAAATATTCTAATGCAAAAGGTTCTGGCAAAACTTAATTTCAAATACATTTTATACACTGAATATATTTAAGTATAAGCTAGGTTTCTTCAAAATGCTTATAAATTGTCACCATTACAAAAAAGTAAAAGTAGAAGAAACTGATGATACCAGAACAAATGTAATACGTAAATACGAGTTAAAATTTGAAGGTGACAAAATAAGACAGATGGGATAAGTCCACCTCAAATAATCAAATTCTTTACAATTAATCAGTAATGAAAACGCAGCAAGGCAAGAACCATGCAAACAAATGCATTTCTTCTGCCATTTTCTTCTTGTATACCAGTTGACAATATTTCAAGTCACCTTCTTCAGTATTTTCCTTTACATATTGATGATAAGGTTCATAAAAATAAAAAATGGAAAATAAACATTAGTGATTTTACTTGGCAGGAAAAGAGTTCAGGTTACGTTATAAACATGCTTTAACCAAAATCACATTTTTAAAGGAAATTAAAAGATTAGCATCTAAAATCTTAAACTACTGTAGTTTGGGGTTATTTTTTTTAATAATAAAATTCTACTACCCTGAACTGGCAAGAGTCTTTTTATTCAGGAAAAGTCCTAGTTAGCCTACAGGAAAGCTTCTTAAATAGCTGTTAACACATGATTCAGAAACCCCTTTTCTGTATAGATTCCTTACTTAAAGGAACACTTAAACAAACCCAATTATTACTGAGGAAGAAGAGCTGTCACCTAGACAGTGGTCTATTGAGATCTGTAGATTTACCGTTTGAAGAACGGCTTGTGATTGCTGAAGTAGTAATTCATAAAGTCTCTGAAACTAACCTTGTAGAGAAGTACCAGGAATAGCAAGAAAAGTTTTATCTGAAGACACATGAAATCCAGAGTCCTGAAAACAAAGCATCAACAGATTACATCGATGGAAAAACTCAGATATTATTTAACAGTTTGCCTCAAAAGAAATGACTAGGAACCTGGAAATAAGGGCCTGATTTAAAATTTAAATCAACAAGTCTAATGATTCCAATGGAACCCAGTAAAGCCTGATTTTTCTACCTCATCTTGTCCACCTATAAAATTAATAAAAAGTCATCATTTCAGAAGGACACCTTAATTAGCAGGGTCACTGTTTGAGATTATTGTAACCAGTGACACAGTCTATTAAAATGTAACAAAATCTTTTAATGAGCGTTTTATAACCATTTTCAAGGTTATTAAATATGGTGAGCTTCCTCACACGATCCAGGAGACCTCATACAGCTTAGATTTTAGCAAAGAGAAATCCCCCAAACCTGTAAAACCATCCTACTGACCAAATAGCACCAGAAGTATACTGTCACTAGTTTAAACAGCTTCCAGCTCTAATCCGTTTTTAAGCCTTTCTCCAAATACCAGCAAAAGTGCACAATTTTTTATTATTTTTTTTACAAGGTCCTTAAGTACCTGACTCTGACAGTTGTGACTGTCAAAAAAGCTGGGGTTACTGCAACTGTAAGCAACTGTCTGAAGATTAGCATTTTTTCTGTGAGAAGTCTGTTGACATTTTGTTGAAGGGAAGTAACGTTCTGGTATATTTTTCAGTCGCTTTACTGGTGAACAAGGAAGATCATTTTGAAAATTTCCTAGTCTTTTAACTCTGGGAATTGCAGATAAAGTTCGAACAGGTGAGTTAACAAGAGCATTTACAGTTTCAGACATGTGTATCCCTTCGTATTTCCTTAAATTTGAAGCTCTCTGAAACACGGGAAGTTTTGGAACAGTCTCACTACACAATTGCTCATAGATGGTGTCAAATTCTCTACTAAACTGCATATTGGACCTCACAGAATTACTTAAATTACTCTTCACTAATCTTCCTTTCTCTTCAAGGTTCTGTGAATTTGAAAGAGGTCTTGTCAATGTCAAAGGCTTTTGGATGTCTTTGGAACACAGTTTGTAGTAGAGTTTTTCAAATGCATCTTTGTATTTCTGAGGCATCTTTGGAGGACTCTGCACCACAGACAATGAGGAAAATGAGTGCTTGCGCTGGAAAGAAATTTGTCCCTCAGAAATTATTTTTTCAGGATTTATGAGCAAAGTATTTGATTCTCTTGCAAGAGAACAGTTTGTGACAGGTGTAAAAGTGTTACTATTGCCATAGGAACTGCAAGTAGATGAACACAACTCTGAGGTATCACCACAAAGAAAGTCAGTTTTTTGAGTTTTACTTTCTTTTACCAGATGAAGCGCTGTTGACCCTGAACTGGCAGCAGATGTTATAAAATGGTATTCTGAGGAACATTTGTAAGCCAATTTTTCACTTTCTTTGCATTTTGAATTCTTCAGTGAGACAGTAGTCTGTAACTCATCTTCAACTAGAAATGTCTCTCCCATTCTAGCCATAACATTAGGAAAAGTCTGTTTGGAGACTTTCTGGCCTTTTCCAGATACCAAATGATGTTGTAAAGTTGAGTCAGAGCAGTCCATTTTGATTTCATTTGTATCAATGTAAGAATAAGGTACTAGACCAGATAAATTATTACTGGAACACTTGTCATCACAAAGTTCTGTGTTCTCATTTATGAAAGTTTGATTCTGGATGTCTTCACTTCTACTGCTGCATATGCTGGGTAGTGCATTCTTCAGTTTGAGAGGTCTGAACCTTCTTATTTTGTCTACAGTGACATTGAGCTTTGGTCTTCTAGAATGCCATCTTTTGTGCCTTAATTGTCCAAATATGTATTTTAGCACTCTTCTCTGAGTTTGCTTTCTCATGAGCCTTGTAAGTACCTCTACCATCGCTGGATACAAGTCTGCAAGAGTTATATTGCTCCAGGAGCATTCCTCATCTGCAGACTGGTATTCTTCCAAGATACTATCATAGCAAGTTTTATTCAGTCCTGGAGAAGGTTGATGGCAGGGTATGGTTATTATATTTGTTGAAATGGGAACAGCAGAAAATTGTAACTGTAGACGTCTGGATGAAGAACATTTATTTGACAACTCTATTTTCTCTCTGCAAACAGCGACTTGGTTGCCTATTAAAAAAAAAAAAAAACCACAAATGAATCACAAAACAAAACTAGAAGAAGAAAAAAAACCCCTCACCCATTAGGGCACTTCCAGTAATCCATTACATGACTTAAAAACAATTGCATGTGGCATAGATAGTCTTACTAAGTATACAACAATACATTTAGTATATTTCATTAAGCTTTTTTGACAGGCTAAATGGATGATTAACATAATCCATTAAGAAAAAGTTAAAAGGTTTTTCCTAACTATATTGAATTAGCAGACTATTCCAACACTATATGTGCTGAAAAAAAAAAAATTAAAATAGCTTAATAAACAGATATAAAATATTTTCATTGTACAGGTAGACTGCTTTGCTTATTGTGATTTCTGACCAGGAGGAACGGCCTTATCCTGCAGGTTTTGTTACTCTATTTCCATATTATTTGAAAGCTTTGTACTTGGCTGGTGCCAGTGCAGCTTTTCTTGCCAAAAAGCACAATGAAGAAGGTATTTCAAGCCTAACAACTACAGAAAGTATTTACATCAAAATTGTATCTTAGATTTGCATCAAGTCTGGAGAGCTTCTGAAGAAAGATAGTTTACTAGCAAAGTACCAGTTACCAGCAGACCCAAAACCATTCAATACATTCCTTGAATTTGAAATGAGCAGAAAAAAAAAATTATGCTTTCATTTAATTAAGCTTAATGCTGCTGAATTCTGTAAATATGCATTTTTTTCTTAGGCTATTTAAGAAATGGTGTTTATTTTCTAGTTTCTTATTTTAGGCTATTTACGAAAAGGTGTTATTTATCTTCTAGTTTTCAAATACATTTTGCCATAAGCAAAATCATGTCTAACTTTTCTTCAAGAATCCAGCCTGTTGAACTTTTCTGTTGGATAAAAAGTGCATCTGTGCTTTCAATAAATTAAATATTTATTTCTAATAAATTTTAATAAAAACACATTTCGTAACTAACATTTCTGACCAACACCCAAAAGATTTAATTGTACCAATAAGTTCTTGCACTGGTGAAGCTAAATGAAGACCTTCCAACACGTCTTGAGGTGCTCTCTGAAAAACAAACAGAAAAAAAAAAAAAGAGACACACATAATCTAACACCCTGAATTTTTTGCTTGTTAAAGGTAACATCAAAACCTTATTTGTGACTCCTCCTACTCTCTCTCCTTAATATCCTAGGTCATTACTATATTAGGTCCTGTACAGAGTTATGGTCCTAAGGGGCTTCAAAGAAGAAAAAGTCTAGTTTAAGACTTCATTAACAATCTTTAAGTGTTACCAGTTACATCTTGGAAAGTTATTTCTCATCTTTGCAACTTCTACATTATGTATCATATTTTAATCCCTTTTGCAAATATGAGAATTTATATATGGAAATATATACCTGGATAATCTATACATCTGTGGCAACTCCAGTAGGGAACAGAAGCTGTACCATGTAACGTAACCCTTTCATCCCCAATCCCCCTCACGCCCAAACCAAGATATAGATAAAACTCCTTTTTCCTCTACAAACCTCAAATACAGGCTTTTCAGAAAACTTACTGAAGTGAAGATAAACTTGCACACAACACACTTTGTTCAAAGAACAAAGCATAAAAGTAAAAAAAAAATAAAAATCACCTGCTCTGTTTCTTACAAATCATTGCTGTCAGAGACCTGAGATACTGTGATATTTACATAGACAGCAAGCAGGAGAGGAACAATGATGGAACAGCAGAAAAGTTGTATTAGAATTCATGATGCTGCACAGTTAGAGTTCTTATTTTATTCTAATTAGCTAATGACTTAAAACAGGAGATATATATTACCGTAATCCATTTGGGAATTTTTCTAGCATAGTCTTGCACTAGCGCATCCAGTTGAATGTTTACTTTCTCTTGAATATTCTCATCATCTACATACACATTCTTAGAGGGGGGGGAAAAAAAAATTAAAACACATAGAATTTACTGACACTGATGAACCCAAACATATTACTTAAAATTTGTTTCAAACTAGTAAAAGAAAAAAAATCCTGAGACGGAACCGTATGTGAAGACATATAAAAAGAGATAACTAGCTAGTTTATTGATGCAGGGAAAAGCACACACACACTGCCTCAGAAGACTCACTGATAAAAACAAACAAACAAAAAAACCCCCCAAAAGAAAAAAAGGTACTAGTATTATGTTGCAAAGCACTGGTAATTACAGCTGCAAATCTTTATATGTATTATTAACATCCCATTAATTCATATACAAATTAAGGTCTACTCCGTAATGCAGCTCTATGAAAAATCTAAAAGCATTTGGTGATAAATGGCAAATGTTTTTCATCAATAGAAGTCTCACTTTCTGAAGCAGTTTGTATTAGCTGTTGTCAGAGACATAACAATGCCTAGCACTATGCTAAACAAGTAAAGAAAGTAAATTAAATTTTTGGTAATTGTATTTGAGCAAGCAGAACACAAGATTGGAATGGCTGAACACACAAAGTGTGTCTTGTATTTTTCTTCATCAATATAACTACTCTGGGTAGTTCTGATACCAATAGTCTAGTTTGGAAACAACAGCAGAAGAATCCTGTCTGCTTTTGTTATGGTAGCCATTATTTCAGATTTAATTTTTTTTTTTTTAATTATATTGCCTGCTTATGCTAGACTCTCAGGTGAGCCATCATATTTTTACAAGTGTTTTCACTTTGTGATTCATCTGGTTCTTCTTTTTCCATACCTGTAATAGCCTTTCTTATGGTTGCCTGTTCTATGCAATACATTGTATGGCTTCCTCTGGTATACTAATAATACCAAGACATAACATTACTTCATATTGGTCTTCATGACATTATTTATTTAACATCTCATTTGCCGTACTTACTAAAAATGTGCAGTAAGATGCAGACTACATAGAGTCTTCTGTTGACAGTGCATCAACTCATCAGACACATGTAAGCTATTCAAATAGTTCAATCATTTCTATTGAATACAAAATTATTGCATTATATTAGGCATCAGAAATTTTTACCTGGAAGTGAATGTCTTCTAATTTTCTTCTTACTGAAACTATCTCAGCATCGCTTTCTTCATCTACAATTTGAAGACAAATACTAAATAAAATCTAGTTGAATTCAAAACAAAAATGGAAATATTTTAAACATACACTATAACTTATAGACTAAACTGGTTTAAAACTTTTTATCTGTTTCAAGTCCAATTGAAAAGCATGGTTTATAGGTTCATAAATCACTTGAGGGGAACAAAGAAAAGTAAAGAAAACTTGTTTGCAATCAGTTCTTCAAGATTTATGTTAACCATTTCAGAGAGTAAAATATTTTCAAAAGCATTGCTCTGCAAGATTCACTATTCATTATGTATCATTCCCACTTATTTCCCACTACATTCTTAAATACCCCAACAAAGATAGTAAGGACCTTCTACCATGCTTCCTTTTCTTAGTTTCTTATTGTCAAGACTGCCTTAGGACTGCCAAGGTGAGAAATAAGACAGATTTGAGAATATTAAAAACCAGGTCCAAATCTTCCAACTCAATTTTTAGGTTTTCTGAGTATTTTTGTGAATGAAATGCAACAAAACATTTTTTTGCTAGATGTAGACAGACCTTCCAATTCATCATTAGCTAAAGCCTCAGTCTTTCACGATCATAAAACATGTGATTGCATTGTAAGTCCCGATTTCTAAAGTTCCCTGTTATATCTTTGTCCCACAGTCGTGTTCACCGTGAGGGAAAGAAGAGAATAACCCTGTAAAGGAAATCAATGAATGAAAAAACATCTTCGTTACAATACCTACCACATCACTGCCTCTTCATACTATTCTTAAACTACCAAAAAAAAAAGAATGAAAATCTTTTCCAGCTAATCCCATCTTTCTTTTTTGTTCCCTGTCTGTGCAATCATCACCTAAAGCTGTGCGGACAGCTGCTGCCATAGAGCTAGGACAAAGACACATATGAAAGAAATACTATCTTTGTGGGTGGTATACTAATAATACAACACAATTTCACAACTTCCGGTGAAAATGTTGAGTAATAAGATGGTTGGCTTTGACAGTCTACCTGACCCCAGTAGGATTATTTTATTAGAACTGAAACCCATACCTGTCAGATTATCAAAGTTTCTTCCCACATGACTAAAGGAAGACAAAGTTGTGGTTGCTTTATCCACAGGAAATCAGTTACTAAGCATCAATAGTGGAGGAATCAGTAAGAATGTTAATGTTTTAATCTGGAAAATTTTCAGCCTCCAGTTTCTCTTGTAACAGCTGATACTCTCTTTCTACCACGCTCTTCTTCCTCCAGTAGAATTGGGCACCAAACTGGCAAACTGCTCCCTAAATGGTCACTGAGATGACCAGACTAGACTGCTACAAAAATGGGAGGTTCTTGAGATAAAGGTAACAATTCCAATGTTCAGGAATAGTCAACTCCATCGTGCCAATTACAAATAATTAGAAAACAGCTTGTATCATAGAATGAATCGATCTGTATACAAGTTGAATACTCTTCTATGTCTCAAACCTCACAAAAGTGTAATTTTAGTATGTCTTCAATGTATTGTCAATCATACTTCAAATCACTGGAACATTAATTATTAGCAGAGGACCATGGCACAGCATGGAAAAAGTGAAGCATCTTCTTCAGGGAACCTTAACATGTTTTAAAGGCCAAAAGGGAAACTCAGGAATACCTTCATTGCACAAGTGAAGAAGAGGACAAAAATGAAAACTTGCACCTTTCTCTCTGGAAAATTTGACCTATAATACAGAAAGTTATTTCACTGGACATGTACTTGATACACTATCATTACCTAAAAGATGTATCTTATTTAAAAGATGAACATGTTAGTAAGGGGGTTACTGTAAATTTTAAGTTTGACTTTGATGTGATCTTATAAACTTAAATACTCTTAGATAAATATAAAATTCAGACCGAACTTTCCCCTTTCTCTCTAAATAAATTAATTTTTTCTGTGATAGTATCCGAATAGACACAGGAAATTGTTCAGATATCACTATATTTTGCCGTGCTACTTTTTGCAAAACCAAATGAGGTAGACCTAATAATTTTCCCTATTAAGGGCAGACCAATACTTGCAGATACAGGTGAGAGCTGTTTCACTTAATTTGTACTTGCTGTTGATAGTCTTTGCATACTTTTAGGACAAAAATACTATATCATACCTGGAAGAAACACTGGCTTCACTAAGAATTGTGAAGCATTTTGTATGAATACTAAAAATGGAAAAAGACTGCCAAAGCTAAAGTTTTAGCTAAAGCAGCTGAAGACATGCTTTTTTCTTAACAGTTAGCATGCCCTATTGCTAACCTTTTAGATATTAAAAAAACCCAAACAAACAAAACCAAAAAACCCCAAAACATCTAGGTGAATTCCATTTTTAAGTGAGGAATCCAATGCCATATCTCTAAGAAACTAATTTCTAGGTCTTACTGTATTTGGAGATAGCTGGGACTCACCAAGGCAGCTCCTCTCCAGTCTCTTCCTACAACATTCAGAGAAGGAGGAGGGGTCTATAATTATATTATTGTATGCTGCTATGAAGATACCAGAGTCTGAACTGCATCACCCATTCACCCCATGAGTGCAAAAGACACAAAGGACACTTACAGAAGCTAAGCTACAGATGCCTCTGAAATTTGCTTCCTTTATTTAATTGCGCAGGTCGAGAAAAAACAAAGTCACATTTTCTAAATTTGCAGAAATTATTTTATCATTCAAACAGATACTTGAAATTATCCTCTCAAATGACAGGAGGACAAATTTCAGATTGTTCTTTTCTATTTTTCCTCAACAGAGAAGTCACCATCTGCCTTGGAGACAGTTATATGTATGAAGCAACTAATTCATACCAGAGTGTTTAAACCCTAGCTACCCATATTTTGCTGCAACTGCTCTTTTAATCATTAAATGCTGGTTACCTCCTAGCCATAGTTTAATTTGTGCAAAATAGTAAGTTTTTATATGCACAAGAATCTAAAGATCTTGAGTAATACAAGTTTTAAATATTTTAAAAACATTCATTCAGATACTGTTATCACTAACTAATACAATCAAATAATTATTTGGGAATACAAGGTCAAAACTACACAAAACTTTGCAGACAGGCCAGAAGACTGATGCTGAAACTGTTACAAACTCTCCTGAAGACGTATTGTTGCAGCTGAATGCCATATCCATGTTTACCAGACCACTACAAATTAATGTATACTAATTATTAATAAAGCTTCTATTCCCATTTATGCCAAAGTTTTAATTTCACTGTTTCTCTCTTTATTAAGAAAAGGCAATTGAACATATTCCACATCGACTTTCCAACGTATCAGGGATTCAGAACTGAATGTGGAGGAATGTGGATATTGATTTCAAAGTACTACCAGTACCTCAGTCTCTTGTTATTCCTATTCTCTACTTTCTGTAAGGGTACAGAACGCGTAGTAAATTTATTATTACTATATTAGAAAATTATGAAAAAGTTATTTGCAATCTTTTTCAAAAAGTTAAAAAAAATGGTAGCTAAAAAGTAAATTAAAATACCCACCTATGTCAGATGCATCCACATGAGATTTCTCAGGAGACACCTTAAAAGCACATGAAAGGAATTTTAAGACTTAGTAGCATAAGTTATATTAACTAGTCTGTAGAATTTTCTGCTCTCACTACCTGCTCAATTTTTGGGGGTGATGGTGGTAGTGAAACAAACCTAGTCATATTCCACCAACTATGTCCAAATGACACCATCTTTACTAACAAATCTGTACACAAATTTGTCTTGATTCACATCAATAGGGAAAACGATTTTCTTCCCAGCCCTTCTATATTCAGAAAAATAAGTCAAGGAGAAGTTATTATACAACAAAAGCAAAAGACATTTGACAGATGAATTCTAACAACCAAATCTCTATCAATATGTACTGGGGATTTTCTCTGTGTTGCAACGTATAAGGAAAGTTTCTTAACTGTCCACTTCAAACAATTCTTAATTACCTACTTCAAACAATCTATACATAATATTTCAAATAGTTTTTTGCTCTATTTTGTAGAAGTCTTGATAGTTGCATAAAAAGCTCATTTATATAGAAAAGGAGCCTTTTCTAAATGTTTGCAATCTACATCTAACATCACATTCTTCAGACTGTCTTTTAAAAAAGTCTATTCTATCCAGTTCAATCACAAAATCAGTGTGTGTTAAAATGACACCAATAAAGTAAGACAATCCTAACTACCATCTATGTAGAGCAAATAATTAGGAGTGACCAGTGAGATGGCCCATATCACTCTTCAAATGCTGAATATTTTCTCCTTAAAAAGATGCGGAGTCAAAAGAAGTTGTTCCATACAATCACAGATTGTACACATCATAATTAAAAAAGTTAGACGCACATATTGCTTAAATGAAAAGACACTTGATGGTTTAAAGCCTATGTCTAACTGCTCTACCTCCCTTAAAATAAACTTAAAAGAAGAGCAGAATTCAGGTGAAATCCATGGCTGATATAACAGCTGTTATTCGATACCCCAAATATCACAATGGGAGGATATATACTTATATAAAACATACGTGAAGCCTACCACGTAAACAACATGAATAGGGACATAGTAAAAATAAAAGAAAATTACATGAATCCACCATCACAAAATGTATTAGACCACCACACATAGATGTCCAGAACTTGAATTTATCACCGTCTCAAAGCACAGAACCTATCGGGGGGAGGAAACAATCAGGGGAAGTATACTAGATGATCAACATTAACCAGAATATGAATGTTTTAATTTTACACAATCATGTACCTGGTAGGTAAAGACACATCTTTCATAAAATAATGCGCTACACGTGGGGAACTACATGAGGGGAAATAGAAAGCAACTGTTTAATAAGATACCTAAGGTTTCAAGAACTGCAGCAAAATACTTTATGTCCTCGATTTTTTTCAGAAGTACTTATTTAAGGAGAATAAAATGATTCAATTCAGCAATTAGTAGGTCTTTAAAAATATAACTTTACAGCTATGGTACAGGACCACCTGCTCATGATTAATTTCTTAGTTTTTAACTACATAAATACACTTTTTACAAAGAGGCTTTATAAAAGTAGATGCAATGTGGTGCCCATACCTGATGTATTTTTGAATGTCCATCTTCAAAATCACTGGTATGTTGCTTTGAGATATCTTAGCATGCATGGAAGGCAAAAAATAATTCCATTTCAGTTTGATAGATCACAGATCAATTTTGTACCTGAACTCATTAATTCTTCATTTGTATATACTCTTATTTATTTTGAAAAATATTTAACACAAACATTTAACAAATGGAGAACATGCACAGGACTGAAACAAAGGGCAGACAAGTGACAGAACAACATCCTAGTCAAATATGGCAATTTCTATCAGAGATGCACATCTACCATATTACATGTTTTCTTCTTAACCCATGAAGCACCAGAGAAAATACAATTTGGTCCTTTATCAGGTGGTATCACTTGTAGAAAAGGAAGACAAATACAAACTTTTTGTGCATTTTTCTTTGCATATATTGAAAAGAATAAGACAAAGACAAACTACTCCTGAAGCCTGAGAGTAGAGCCCCAAACCTCTATTGCATCTTTTTCATGATTTTTGGCGAGGGTGCCTGTCTTCCTGCACAGATAGACCCATCCACAAACTTTGTGTGTCGTCCCCCCCCAATTTATTTCATAAGAAGCAGAAGAAATATAAAGAGTATAAAAGCTGTTTAATTTAGCAGAGATCTACCCTTTTTACATTTGAATCTATATTTTTCTTCATTAGCTATTGTAACTCAGACTTAAATAAAACCCAAAATGGATTAGACCACAGAAAGTAGCTACCTTCAAATAAATAAGACTTTCACATAAGCTTACTTCACAATTAGCTTCTAAGACAGATATTGTTGCTATTAAAACTACTCAGACTGAAAACTGTTTTGATGTCGCTGAAAAAAAGTTACATTTCTAACCATTGCCTTGTAGATTTAGAAAAGGTATCTATAACAAGCTACAAGCTCTCTGGTCTGCATACAGTGCGTATGATTATGATTTGCATGTAAAAATTATTGCCTAAGTCTAGAGTTAATACTGCATAAATTACAGAAATGTAATCTTTCCCAAAAGAGAAGATCTGTATTTCTAAACATACGACTGCTGATAGTAAAGCTGTGGTGTGACATCTCATGACTGGATGCATGTGATAGACTTGAATTATAAAAATAATACATGTGCTGTAGCAGATACGTTTACCCTACTCAAGACTGTCACCAAACAAGTTTCTGTTTAACGAAGAATTTGTTGTCCTTGCTTTTTTGTACATTTCTGTTTCCAGATAAATTGATGTCAAATATCACAAGTGATTTACTTTGTTTTGGTTAAATGTTGAGAAAACTTCTCATACCTAACTCAGGCACATAGGTATTATTTACTCCTATAAATACTTCATATGCTTGGCACTATTAAATAATACATCCAAAGATTTCCAGTTTTCTAAAGGCTTAAAGCATATGGAAAGGAAACTGAAGATGTCATCTGTTCCTTCTTCCATTTTAAAGCGGAACAACTATACCTAACTTACCTCTAGGAGAAGTTCTTAAGAATTTCTTAAGAGCAATTCCATAATCTCTAAGAAAGGTATTTCAGGACTTCCTTACATTTACATTTGGAAAGCTTTTCTAATATTTATTTAGCTGGAAAAAGTCCTTGAAAAATATAAGCAGCACCTGGCAACAACTAAAACCAATATGCATTATTGACATTCCTTTTGTACCAAATCTGAAACACAGCAACCACTAGAAAAAAACAAACCAACTCTAGAAAAAAACACAGATCAACTCTATCCCAGATAGAGAGATTCCCCAACCAGAACATCTAGAGGCTCTCTTTTGTTCTCTGCAAGCCCTTCCCCTACCATTTAGTAATTTTTTCCTTTTTCTGACTCACTTTAGCTAGTCAAGCTACTATCGAATACAAAACAAAGAACTCCACCACAAGTTTTATCAGTGTTGGAACAGTGCAGAAAACCTGTTTTGTGTGCTTTGTATACGAGGCATCTGTGCATATCTTCTAGCACAGTGTGCACTATTTTCACAACAAAGTGATATTCTTGATTGGCTCAAGTAGCCTTCAAAAATGCCTCTTCCTGCAATTGGTTATTTCTACATAAGTCTATTACTTTGAAATTCTCTGCATGAAATTACACAAAGTTTAATTTTAGTTTTAGCCCCAATTTGTCAGACCATCTTTCACAGTGGTCATCCCTACTTGGTATCATCTGTGAATTAATTAAGGCTATCCCCTCTTTTACTATTTAGTTAATGAAAGTATAAACTAGTAATTTGCTCAGGACAAGTCCTGGGAAAAAAAATCCATCATTTTTCCCTTCAGTTTGCACACAGACCATAGCTAACTATTCTAGGCACAGTTTTCCAACCAGTAGGAAACCAGGCTATAAAGCCACTCATATAAAGTTAATGAAGCATATTATATAACTAGAAGGCTCTGGCTCCAGCTTGTAACGTTCTCAGGAACTTTATGTTCACTACTTTGCAAAAAACTACAGTAAGGCTTCCTTTAGAATATATTAGCATTTTTTTTTTTTCCAGAAGCTGAATAAAGCATTTTCCAAATATTTCCGGATTGGGAACACAGGAAATCAGAATAACATGGTAATGTCCCATTGAAATCGCTTACCGAGCAAGATCTATGAAACACCACTGAGAGCGTTTTGTTTAAAAAAAAATTCTCAAGGAAAGAAACAATTTTAAGTGGCTAATATATAACAGAAATATTGCTCTTCTTGGAGACTGAAATTTAACATAGTTGGTCCTCCCATACTCAGAACTGACATATATTAAAAAAAAAAACAACAAAAAAAACAAAACCAACACTCAAAAGATTGTCATATTACCCAGTAAAATGTCATAGGGGTACCAGACATTTTGTCCAAATAGTAGAACTAGATTCTAGCAAAATTCAGAATTGTGAGTTGGAAAAAATAACACAAGTTATATTCCAAGAGAAGGAGTTCATTAATAAGTATTTGGGTCTTATAAAGATATTTTAAATGTTCACACTTCATAGCACAGAACTTTATGTATCCTAATTGAAAACACATATCAGGCCCATCTAAAAGTATAGAACAAGAACAGGTAAAATTTGCACATTAGCTTTAATAATCCATAGCCAGAAGCAGCACTTTTTTTTGTTGTTGTTGTTCTTCGGTTGGGGTTTTTTTGGTGTGTGTTCTGGGTTTTAAAGGGTAAGACCAACCACAATGAGACAGCTCAAACACTTATTCCATGTACTTTTGTATTCCAAATAAAGTCCAAAAAAGTCCAAAAAAGTGTCAGTGCAAGATATGATTTGCTTAAATTGAACAAAATCCATGAGATTCTATCTTTTATAGCATATAAATACATATAAACCTGTAAAAAAGCAGGTTTTTCTTTATAACAAAAGCTGTCAACACTAGTGCTATTCCCACACCTTCAATATTTAGTTAAGTAATTCTTCCCTAGGATAACTTAAAACCTAATTAAATTATAAAGACTTTGCTCAAGTTATATTAAAATTTGGAAAAAATATGTAATGTATCTGTCCTTTTGCTTTCCTACCTTATCTGTAATGCAGTACACTAAATTTAAAATTAATTAGATCAAGCCTTTGTAACATTAAAGAAACTCCAAGTAAATTCCTTCAGTAAGAACTTCTAAGGCATTCAGACCATAGGTCAAAACACAAAAGATTAACAAAAAATTACTTCTAAAAGACTTCAAATACTGTATCTTTTAAAAAACTAACTGCTAGCTGCTGTTTCTTTCTGAGTTTTATCGCAGATTGTAGCCAGTCATTTATTGTACTATTCAGACCCATCAGCACATATTTTCTAAGAATTAGAGGCAAAGGTATGGACCATCTGAATCTTTTTGTATCAAACTCTTATTCCCCGGCTCAACATTTTTATTTGATAGGCTGATTCAAAGTCTATACCCGAACCCTGTATGGACAAAGTTTTTGGTAGGATTGTAGAGGGAGAGAGACACTAGGTTGTGTTTTGTCCTCAGATGTTCAGCATAAAAGTTTCTCAGATGAATGTCATAAAATAAGCAACACAAAAAATCACCTCAAAACCTTCTGAAAATAAAGCCCAACAAAGCTGCGCTGTACTACACATCATAGCTTCCCCCCATCATTTATCCCAGTAAAAACATGTATTTTATTGGAACATACAGCTCCTTTTCAGAGCAATGAGAAAATCTTCAGATGTCATACATCTCCCTAA
Source organism: Alca torda (assembly GCA_008658365.1). Lineage (NCBI taxonomy): Eukaryota > Metazoa > Chordata > Aves > Charadriiformes > Alcidae > Alca > Alca torda. The sequence continues at coordinate 96,332,786 of CM018076.1, forward strand.
ATAGTATCAGAATTACACTTTGATGTGCAGTGTTGATTTGACTTCCATCATGATACTTGATCTGTAATGAAATAACTACAAACTACTTCTTCCTGCAGGCAGTCTGATTCATTCAATATACAGAATATATTATCTGCTAAATCTTTGATAGCTCATCATGTGACTTCACAAGATTCTTTTAACACAGATTTTTTTAATATGCCTACTTATCTAGTTATTTTCAAAACGCAAGCAACTTCCTAATTTCTCCACTTGTACAGCCACGTAAGTCAGGGTTGGAATTCTTGTATTCAGTGAACATCTGACAAAACTTTCAAATACAACAAAAAGTTTAATGTTTAATTGATAAGGGGAGATTATTTTAATCAACTTTTATTGATAGCAACACCAATTATAACGTATTTACTCATCTTAAAATTTTTAAACTACATTTCAGAATCCTTATGAACAGAAGTACTGTTGGTTTCTTTGAGTGGTTCCCCCCCCCAAAAAAACCCCACAACAGTGCGTATCCTAAAGAGTTTGGCATGAAACTAGGATGTCTTCTGTGAAGTCAAGACTCTTTGGATAAGACAATTTATAGCACTTACTTTTTTTAAACACTTTACCTGTATTCCTTTGACTTGTATTACACTGCAATTAGAAAAAGGAAAAAAAGCCACATCAGAAGAATCTTAGAATAATAAAGCTATTTTAACCAGTGCCCATATTTACTTTGGTATATCTCGCAAATAGGCACTTCCTAAATAACCATTCAGTTTCCTTCAGGTTTCCCATGGCCTGACCAGAAAAGCCACAACACATGGTAAAACTTACCTGATCATTCGCTTCTTGTCATACCGTTGCTGTTAAAATCACTACAAGAATATAAGCTACAGCTACCTTAGCCCACATAAGAGGCTAAGACAGAGAACTCCTCTTACAGTCCTTAATGGATTTAGTTTGCAAAGTTGTGCAGCAATGCTTAGCAGATGATGCACAAGGTATTACCAGGAGTGGAAAAGGAAAGGGAAAACAAGCCCCTTTTCTGACTCCATTAAATCCACCCTTGTTCCCCAAGACTGAATTTCACTCCTCATCCCCTCACTCTGTGGGGTTCAGAACAGCTTCTGTGTTAACTACCAAGGCATGCTACCACAACTTTGCTTTTTAGACAGACACTAGGAATGTAGCAGCAAGGTGACTTTTGACAGTTATGTAAGAAACACTGAGATTTTCATTAAATTCACTGTTGAGTCCTTTTGGGGATTTTAGGAAATAGAAAAAGAAGTGACTGCTTGTTTAATGTAAATACTCAGAATGAAAAAATACAGATCATATGCCCATAACAGTAATGGCTTTAGCCTGACACAGCGAATGCTGAGACCGCAAAGATACTTTAATTACCCTAGCATTATTTTACAGAAAAAAAATCTAAAGATGAAACCAGTAAGCCCTTCGGAATTGAAAGGCAGATTACCTGAACCAAGATAAATTGATTCAATGCATCTTAACTTCAATGACAATATTCTGATGAGATCAGAAAGTCCACGTCCCCATCAGACAGCATTTTTTTAAAAAAAAACCAAGAAGATATTTTTCCAGGTTTACTAGCGGTGCTACCCACTGGTAAACTGTCATCTATTTTAGTCCATCTCATCTGACAGTCTTAACCAATCTATCCTAGAACCCTATTTTAAAGCAGATGTTGACTTAATTAACACCTCTTGCAAATATATGGCACAGCAAGAGTAGAATGTTCCTATAGAGAGAATCATAGAATAGTTTGGGTTGGAAGGGACCTTTAAAGTTACCTAGTGCAACCCCCCTGCAATAAGCAGGGACATCTTCAACTAGATTAGGCTGTTCAGAGCCCCGTCCAACCTGACCTTGAATGTTTCCAGGGTCACTGATCTCCACCTGGACATTGAGCCATTGACCACTACCCTCTGGATGCAACCTCATCCACTAAACAGCTCACCCATCAAATCTGTATCTCTCCAATTTAGAGGGACGGATGTGGGGGACTGTGTCAAAGGCCTAAAGGAAGTCCAGAAGAAAACATTCTTCCCTTGTCCACTGAGGTAGTCAATCCATCACAGAAGGCCACTAAGGTGGTCAGGCAGGACTTGCCCTTGGTGAAGCCATGCTCACTGTCTCAAATCACCTCCCTGTCCTCCATGTGCCCTAGCACAGCTTCTAGGAGAATCTGTTCCATGACCTTCCCAGGCACAGAGGTGAGGCTGACAGGTTGGTAGTTCTCATGTCCTCCTTTCTACCTTTTTTAAAAAATGGGTGCAGTGTTTCCTTTTTTCCAGTCACTAGGGACTTCACCTGACTGCCACGACTTTTCAAATATCATGGAGAGTGTCTTGGCAACTACATCAGTCAATTACCTTAGGACTCTGGTATACATCTCATCAGGTTCCATAGATTTATGCATGTTCATGTTCCTCAGACGGTCACAAACCTGATCTTCTCTTACACTGGGAGGTACTTCGCTCTCCCAGTCCCTGTCTTGTGGTCCATCTACTCGAAGAGAGTTTGCCAGTGAAGACGGAGGCAAAAAAGTTGCTGAGAACCTCATCCTTCTCCTCATCTGTTGTTACCAGTTTGACAGTCTTGTTCAATTTATTGCAGGGGTACTCTTTTTTTGACCTTTCTTTTCTGGTTGACATCCCTGTAGAAGCCCTTATTATTATTCTTTGCATTCCCTGCCAAGTTCAGCTCCAGCTGCGCCTTGGCCTTCCTGACCCCATCCCCGCAAAACTGGTCAGTGTCCCTATACTCTTCACAGGATATCTGTCCCTGCTTCCACTGCCTGTGCATCTCTTTCTTGCACTTTAGTTTGACCAGCAGGTCTTCAATGAGCCATGCCAGTCTCTTGCCCTTCTATCCTGATTTCTTACACCTTGGGATCAAGAGCTCTTGTGGTCTATGGAAAGTATCCTTAAAGATCTGCCAGCTCTGTTCTGCTCCCTTGTCCCTGAGGGCAGTTTCCCAGGGGGTCCTAATGACTAACTCCTTGAAGAGCTGGAATTTTGCTTTCCTAAAATTCACGGTCCTGACTTTACTCTTTGCCTGACCCATATCCCTCAGGATTGTGAACGCCACCAGTCCATTTTTTTATATTATATATGAAAAAAAAAAGAAATATTGCTACATTTTGACTGTATTGTAGGACTATATTATTAGATACCTTAAGTACTTCCTTCTTCCATCGTCTAAGCTTCTTGGTTGACACTTCTGTCCATTGTTTTGGTCCTAGAAATAAGAAGAGATATCAACATAAACATAACTTTTCTTACAACTCTATCTATACTGAGTATCATTCTAACAAACATAAACATCTAGGAAGAACATAATACATAGTAACAGAACATTATCAAATCTGAACAGCCTCAAATACAATTGCTGAAAAAAAAAAAAAAAAAAAACTTAGAGCAAAACAAACCAAGAGAATTTTGTAATTGCAAGTTAATTGAGAAGTCAGGCAATTACTTGCTGAGTCTAACAACACTGAGCTAAAATCCAAAGAGCATTAGAGCCCCAGATGCTACGGAGAGGTGAAAAAAAGCAAATTATTTTTCTTTTTAAATTGTATTTAATGCACGCAGACTACATGGTATCTGAGGTTACTCAAAGGCACAATTAAGGCTATACAGGACTGAGATCCATATTCATTCCATATTGAATAGAGGTTATTAAACCAAAAGCATAACCAAGACTTTACAAATTCAAAGACTGTATTACAGTGCTGTATGCATCTTTCCTCCCTCTCCCTCTCTCAATGGACAATATATATAAAATGCTATAAAATGCAAACTTCCCAGTCTGTAAAAGCCTTTAAAAAGTAAATCATATTTGGTGCAACAATTACATTGGGCTTGACGCTGTGGTAGTACTTCATGTATATGTCCAGTAAGCTCTTCTATGGCAATTTACATATCATAATCCTCACTTCAGTGATGATAAAAACTGACAGAACATGTCATTTCCCAGTAAAGCCACCAAGGTACTAAGTCACAAGTCCCACTTATACCCTGAGCAATGTATTTTAGAACAAGAGAGTTTTTTTCCACAATAAGCTCTCTATAGGCATTATCAACCCTATAATGGATTAACAGTTATAATGAAACACTGGAAAATATGACATGGCATAATGTGGTATAGATTTACGCTAACCACATGAACATTCAGTGAAAAGTAAAAGATACTATCTACCCAGTGAACCCTGACATTTGACATAACAGAAATTTTTCAGAGCAGCCTTCAGAATACTAAGTGGAGATGAAACTATAACACCTATTCATGCATCTCAGCTTCCTGATAATATCTCCATTCCTTTGTTTCCCCTCAGTCTTCTCCATTTTTTCTCCATCTTTTAATCTCCATCTTTTTACAAGGCATCCAAATATTAACCATTGTTATCCTGAACTTTGCTAATAACACTTTTCTGTTGCCTAAAACAGAGCACACAATGGACTAAAATGGTGCATATAAATAAACTCTCCAGGTATTATATGTGCATATCAAAGTTTACATAGAAAATGACACACCTAAGTGGACAAAATTCAATATCCATTGCAATTAAATGCTATATAACTGCCAACAGTTGCACGCTTCACTACATCTAAATATACAGTGCGTAAATATTGAAGCTTTAAGAAGTTCTTACCATCAGGCGTATTGTAAGTGAGAGTTTCCATGGAAATGAGTAAGTCATCTTCAAAAGGATGATTATACTAAAGAAAAAGGACAATTAAAGGTTAGAATAAATGATTAAAACAATGGTTTAAACAGGCATTTTAAGTATTGTTTTTATACAATTTTGTTTTGACCAAACTGTGAATTTGTCAGTAATTTGCTTTATTGGCTGAAGTTAGAAGTCAGTGCTGTGGAAATACCAATTCCTAGAGGAAACTCATATATTTCAAGCACGTAAGTCAGTAATTCAATTTCAAGGCATATGCAAGTCCCTGACAAAATGGGGCTTCAGGGAGTTCTCAAAAGTGGTTAAGTTACTCTATTACAGTTTCTTCTAAACTTCCTCTGTAGTAACCTGAAGTAGCCACTTGGCGTAGACCTACAACTCACAACATATTCTATAATATCCAGTCCAATCCTAGATGAGAAAACTGTTCTAGAACCAGACCTACCTTTAAGCCAGTACCTAGAGATTAGCACAAAACATTTCCCTGAACAGCCAAGCTGACATTCCTGAATAAACACATGCATCTCTGGATGGAGTCATATGGTTCCCACATCTTTAATGTAAAATAGCTCTAAAGCAATGAGGATTCGAGGAGGGAGTCTCCCACTACTTTCTGTAGCTTCATTGAAAATATCTCATTTAATGCTAGCTAATTTGGGTTAAGGGCACAACTCGGAATTATATTTAAGTCCCTTATTTAATACTGGCAACCTTGGATCTAAGTTTTATAGGTGTATTTGAGGTTTACTAGCTTACTCATGCCAAGGCATAGGAGCACATGGCTCAGCACAAACTGCAAAGCTCCATAAGGCCTTGGGTGAGAGCTGCTTTTGATAGCTGGGAAAAAAAGGAGTTTGTGACAGCACATATATTTCTGACACCACATATAACTAATTGACAAAGAGAAATCAATGTCAGTTACCGCACATTAGTGCACAGAAAGGAAACTGAACCCCTCAGTACTGACACACCAGGGCTCAGAGGCTCTCAGGAAGGAGGGGAGCAGACAGCGCTGCCACACTCTAAGGCGAGGTGGGCAGGGGGCCGCGCTGCCTTCCAGAGCCCGTCAGAGGGACACAGAAGGCCCGGCCAAGCCACGCCACACGCCATTTCGGCAAGGGAAACCGTAACCGGAGACCGCGCTCCTAAGACAGGATGGCAGGAGCGCGGCAAGACGGCAGCCTGGAAGGCCCCGCGGGGCACGGCTGCCCCTGTGACAGAGCTTCCCCGCCGCCCCCGCCTGGCCGGCGACAAGAGCCTCTGCCAACGGCTCCCGCCCGGCGGCCCCTGCCCAACGGCCAGGGGGCGCGCGAGCGCGGCCCTCACCCGCTCCAAGATGCTGTTCATAGACGCCTGGAAGCGAGCGTTGCTCTGCCGCAGCCGCTCGTCCAGGTCCAGGTCCAGGTTCAGGTCCAGATCCATGGCTATGGCGCGCGGGCCGCTCCTCTCTGCGGCGCCAGGTGACGGCAGGCGTCCCGGTCCCGGTCCCGGTCCCGGTCCCGGCCACCACTCGCCGCCAGACGCTGCCGCCCCGCCCCACGCCAATTCAAACCGCGCGCCACCTCCCATCCGCACTGCCTCCGTCCCGCCTCTGATTGCGCCTTGCTCACGTCGGTTCAAGCGCCGCAGCCCATCCGAGTACGCAGCGCAGAGCCTCTCTCATCCTTATTGGCTCCTAGGGCTGCCGAGCGCCCACCCCCTCCTCACAGTCAACCCGCCTCCAAGTCCCTCCCATTGGGTACAGGGCTCGCCGCGGGTCGGGGCTTGGCAGCGGCGCAAAGCCGCTGTTCTACCTAGCAACAGTGGCCCACCGTGAGCTCGCATTGGCTGCGGGGCCAGCGGCGGGCACAGGCCGCTGAGCTCCATGCCAGAGGGGACCGGTGGCGGTGGACGTTGTGCTGCTTCCCGGCCGCCGGCCCCTTCCCTTCGAGAGGCCGCTGCCACTTTCCGTCCGTGGGCCGCGCTGAGGGGAGCTCCCTCCGCGGGAGCGCTGCTGGAGTGAACGTGGCGGCCCTGGCGCCGCGCGGGTAGCGGCTGTGAGGACAGCCGTTGGTGCCGGGACCGGGGAAGTCCCGCTTGCCCCGCGGGCTGCTGCCCTGGCGTCGGAAAAAAGCCGGTGTTTAAAAAATAGGATGTGCCACTTCATGTGAAACAGACGCCGAGCTCCTTGGGGCCGCAGGCCCTGTCACCCCCCCCCGCCCCCAGCCCCGTTGGGGAGCAGTGCAGGCAGGGGAGCTCCAGGCAAAGCTGTACGGAATGTGACCCTCCTGTTGGGTTCCGCAGAAACAGACGGAGGAATAAGGGCTGGAGAATTCAATGCTAATGGCCGCCACGAGTTATGCCCTTTCCAGTCATTTTCCAGCTGGTCCCGCAGGGTTGCAGGCCTGAGGGCGCTGAGGAGGAGGAGGGCTGGAACTGGCACTGCTGAAAGCGTTACCTGGCCTCCCACCGGCACTGATGGTTTGGTTGTCGGCCCGTTCCTCGCCAACATTCTTCAAGCAGCCATTCATTTTATATAAATAAAGGTTTAAAAAGAAAAATGCTATCAGCACATCAAGTTCCCTGGAACCTCTCATAAAAAAAAAAATAAATTGTCATTTTGCCAATGTAAAGACATAGATGCATTTTTCATGGTGTCTTCTTGTCCAAAGCTGATTTGTGTTTATCTAGTTACAGTTTATGAGTTCAGTTGTAATAAATCCTATTTTTCAAATGGCAGAACTAAAGAAAAATACATTGTTTCATCCATTTTTAAGCGTTCTTGCTATTAGGTGGTTGTGAATTTTCCACAGCTGGCAAGTTCTGCATGAAGGCCTTACCCTGTTTCTGGCAGCCCTTACCCCTTTTCTGGTTCTGCATGAAGGCCTTACCCTTTTTCAAGGTAGGATTTTTCTGCCACCACTGCATGAATCCCTGTGCTCAGCGGTTAAATCCCATGTGTGGGGTGAGCAAGTCAGGTACAGGAATGCAGAACAAATAATCTAAACCCCAGAATCTCACTGATGATCATACAACTGCATATTCTTTATTTTCTTATTCACCCATCCGGGTGTGGATTTGCAGAAGCTCTCAGCACTTTCTCTTGCTATTCGCTTGATGGAAGCTATGCTTTGAATATATAAAAGCTTATATAAAGTTCCTAAGATTTTTTTTTTTTTTTAAATATAAATACTCTGGGTAAAAGAGGAATAATACTACTACTTTTACTCCCTTGAATGATGGAAAAATAAATTCTGTGGTATTTCCAACATGGTCAAATATTAGGATGGGTGAGAATATAAGTAGGAAGTTTATTAGTAGGCAAGTAAGCCTATGTATGTTCAGGGCAAGCTTTAGATGGTGTGTAGTAAATAAGACCTGAAGTCTCACACTTAAAGAAGGATAAAAGGAAGTATTGGGTAAATAACTAGTTAGTTCTTTCAACAAAGCACTGTCCCTGTGGAAAAAAATTCATCCTAAAGTCCCTGGTTGAAAAAAAAAGCTTCGTGTAGTCTCTGGTTCTTCACTGTAGGGTTTAGGGTCATCATGGCCTTCATTGTGGGGTTTTGTGATTCCCTTGCAGTGCTCGGGTAAAGACTGAAATACAGTGCACGTGTAGGATGAGATTAATTACTTTCCTCTGACATGCCCTAGCTTAGGAGTCACTCATTTCACAACTTCAATGTCTTCTAAATTCTTAATATGTAATTTTATATTAGAAATAATAGAAATAGCCCCAGACTTGTTTTATATTTGATGTAATCACTAACCTAGGAAAATAAAAGTATGTTCCGGTTATTTCAGCCATATTGATAGAAGATCAGTCTTTCAGCCAATCTATCCAGTAGTTACTTGTGTCTGTTTGGAATTCGTGCTACACTTCACTAGAGTGACAGGAGCACTCAATTGCAAAGAATTTTTTCCACCACCCCTGTGAGAAAATGGGAGTGGCATTCAGCAGTTGTGCATGAAAACTCTCCTATACCAGTAGCAACTGGTATATTTGATAAGGTGTAACCGAAGATTTCAAAGTCAACAAATACTAGTGAATGCTTTTGCCCAGATGATGCATTTTTGCAGACTACAAAGCAAGGTCTTAACATCAAACTCTAAACCAGCAAAAGAAAGGAAATAAGGAAGAGCCATAATGTTAAAACCTTGATGTTAAGGTCCCCATAGGAAACAGCAGCTGTCACTTGTCTTGCGTGACCAGAGAATGGCCTGTCTTTTCTTAGTGCTTCTATCTACTTCTTTTTGTGTCTGCTGCTTGCCATCGCTTGCTTGATTAGTGAGGTTGTAAATTAACAGGAACTACCCATTTGTCTTGCATTTATGCAGCACCTAGTGTAACAAAGTCCTTGTCTCAGGTTCAACTCCAATAAAGATACTTAATAAATCATTAAAATTATTTATGAAGTCACGAATAAGCTGAGTACTGGGAAAAGTGGTTTGCAGTCCAGAGTGGGGACCGGCTGGGTTGTAAAGGTGTAATTGTGCTATGTGGCATGAGGAAGCATGGGTCTTGGACAGTACCAGCGGAGTGATGAAAATGTCCTGGTCCCGCAGTCAGTCCCTAGTCAAGACTTCCGAGGCTTTGCTCTTAGATAGCTTTTCACTTTTCCTCTGTCACTGGGAAAGGGCAGACTGATGTCAGCAGGAAATTTCCCATGGTATGAAGACAGCCAGGATCTTTTTAATCTTACGATTAAGTGAACAATGAGCATTGTGCCTTTTTTTTTGTTTGTTTTTGCTGTAAAAGATAATATTGTTAATTAATATGATGCAGAAACACAAACGTTTCAAGAAGAAAACTTCTTTGATGCCTGTATAGTGCTTGAAGCTCATCTGCTGTTCTGTCCAAGCTCCACATCTTCTGCAATTCTATTGAGTAGGTCTGTGCAGAAATGTTTGACAGAAGATTTAACCTCAACTTCTCTTTGATTAGTTTGGCTTATAAAAGAATAATTTGTGGGACTGAGTTGTTTGTGCCATTGCTTACCCTGTGGTACACTGCCATGTGTAATTGCTTCATTCATGGTGTTTATTCTTATTTGGAAAGAGCTGTGTCCTCTCTAGCTCATCAGTTAGCCTAGCCTCAAACTGTATTTTATCCCTTTAATCTTTTTATCACTTTTTTATAAATCAAAACATCTGCACTAAGTGATCATTTTTACTATTCTGCTCTGGACTCTCTCCAGTCAGTCAATATCTTTTGAGTATGTAGGCATCTGGAACAGTAAATAATTTTCTGAGAGCAACCTCTGAAGAACTGTATAAAAAGCGATTTACACATCTATTCTCTGTAGATGTTGATCTTCAGATAAAGCCAAAACATCACATTGACTATTGAAATGACAAACTCATCTCTCTTCAGTATATTTCTTCCAGATTGCATGCTGCTCTCACTCTTTGTATAAGGGAGTATGAAAGCATAAAATAACTGTTCTTTTCCAGAAACCCTTGCACAGCTCAGCTTGTGTCAACTCAGTGAATATAATTAGAGATTCAGAGGCTGTGAAAAACCACTGAGAAGTGGAGGGTGGGGGGGGAGTAGCTGTAGGGATGCAGAAGAGCTGTCTGCCTCTGGAAGAGGGAGCATGAGCATCCTGGGAAAACACCTCAGGAAATTAGCCAGCATAGGCCAGGTGCTGCAGCAGGCGCTGTGTACCATCGCCTCTGTGAGGAGCCCTGCCTTCCCTGCTCTCCTAGAGGTAGGATAGAAAGCGGGATTTTACTCCTCCTTACTCACAACTTTATCCAAAGTCACAAATTCGTTCCTTCACATAAGGCAATCCCTGCATGAATGTCTATTAAACAGACAACTGTTTCCAAACCTTATCATAATTAAAGACACCCAATCACTCCACAACTCTGCTTGCTTATATAAAACATAAAAGAAAACAAAACAAAAAGACAACCACAGTTGGCCATCAGGAAGCCATCAAAAATCTTGCCCGTCAAGCCAAATACTTTGCTGAGCCCCCAAACACGGTACTGGGCTGAGTAACATTATTTAGCTCCGAACTTCTGGATGTTGTGTGCAGGCCTGCTAGAAGGGAATCGGAGCAGGCTCTGAGGCTGCCCTTGATGGGTTGCTCATTCTCTGAAGGGTTTTTACGGCCCTGAGTTGTTCAAGAGCATATTTAATTATCTGTGGGAGTAATTTAATCAGTTCCAGTCTAATCAGTCCTCTACCAGAATGGGACTTTGCTATTCTCATTTCTTTCCTCGTATCCTGGGTCTGGCAGGCATGGAGCTAACTTTCTTCATAGCAGCCCTGTGGTGCTATGTTTTGGATTTGTGGCTAAACCAGTGTTGGTAAGACATTAATTATGTGCCTATTGCTGAGCACTGCTTGCAAGCGCAAAGCTTTCTCATTTTTCCCACTCTGCTGCCTCTCCCCTGCCAGTAAGTATGAGCTGGCTGGGGCTGTGCAAGAAGTTGGGAGGGGACACAGCAGGACAGCTGACCCACATTGACCAAAGGGATATTCCATACCATATGATGTCATGCTTAGCAATAAAAGCTGGGGCAGAAGAGGGTGAGGATTTTTTTCTTCCCTATTAGCCATTGCTTGGAGACCTCTGCTTGTGGGAGGTAGTAAGTCATTGCCTTTGCATCACTTGGTTTTTGTTGGGCTTTTTTCCCCCCTCTTTCCTTCACTTGCTCAACTGTCTTGACTCTGGAGTTTTCTTGCATTTGTTCTTTCTGTTCTTCCCCCTGTCCCACTGGGGCGTGTGTGGGTCCTTGGCTGCTGGAGGGGCTCAACTCACAGCACCTGGTTACTTCTGCAGCCGCCTGATCACTGAAATATGTCCAACTAGAAGCTCATTTATAACGGCAGGTACCGAGTTCAACCACCATGTCTGTTAATAGAGGGACAAGCAATTACTAGGACAGCCATTACCTTTAAATGGTCAGTCCTCTTTTCCATCACATGTGGAAATGGAGAAGTGAGAACAAAAGTCACTTTTTATCATTGAGGACTCCGGGCCCAAAGCTCAGGAATCAGACCTAGTAGGATTGTGCTACCATTGAAGCAAAGAATGAGAATTTCCTTGGAAAGGAATGAGCACTTCTTGCCCCTTTCACTATTCACCACTTTCCCCAGTTTCTCAGCATCAGCTGAAACTGTCTGGGTTGACTTTTGCTCGAAACCCTTCGCTCTCTGTGGCATTTTGTAGAAGTAGCTACTGCCTGGATTGGCAAAGAACTGAGTGTCTCCAGTGTGCTGAACGAATGCCAGAACTCAACAGTCACAGCACGCCTCTCTTGCATAGATGGAGAACTGTTTCACAAACCATAGTAAGAATTACTAACCTTGCTTGATAGATAGAAAACCCGAGGCACAGAGCAAAGTGATTTGCCCAAGGTTATGCAGGTGCTGTTGGCAGATTGGTGAATAGGCTGTAGCCACATCCTAAATTCTAGTTGAGCATCCCTCTGCCTGACACTACTAACATCTAAATAATAGTAGCCAATTCCCTGGGGCGCTGTCACACACAGCAGGATGGAAGGCTCAGGGTCTGTCCCCAGTATGCTAGTCCTCCTGAGGAACACATGCCTATCTGTCGTGTCCCTTTAGGTCTTCCTTTGAAAGAAAGGAAGCAACCATTCTGCATGACCCCATCCATTCCTGTCAGCTTTCACAAATGAACGGTTGCAGTCGGTTACATTGGAGGTGATATCAAAGCCTATTCATCTGTAACAGGCCACTGAAAGATGTGCTGTAATCAGCACAGCTACCTAACCTCTGTCCTGCATGAGCAGATTAAATTGTTTTAAAATGTTTGAACACAGCGCTTATTGTGATCAATGTCATTCTGTTGATCAGATCAGCAGGAGTGCAAAATAAAACCACATTTACTCAACAACAAATACTGGCAGCGCTTCTGAAACAGGCCAAGGGCTTATTGAAAAGAATATTGATTGAGCCAAGAAAACATCAAGCAGTTATAAAAGTTTAATCATATTCTCATTCAAGCCTGCCTTCAGTGCCAGGAATTAAAATTCTCCCATCTCCTGAGGACGGAAGATACATTTCCATAATGTTCTGTAACTTCCAACACTCTGCATCTGTACCGAATGGTGGAATTATTCATTGCAAATGATTTAGCTGAGATACATAGCCCTTTCTTCTGTGAGTGTACAAATTATGCATAAACAAGCTGTGATTTTTTTGAATGTTTCTCATTTGCAATTGTTTAACAAAGAGCTGGGCAAACCAGAGTTAGCCCACAAGGTATTTTTGAAGTGGTCAAAATAAATATTTGGTCTGCGTGATTCAACAACATATGCCTAGTCACCCAAACTAGATGAAATTAGAATGGTTCCTCAGCTAGAAAAGACTAGTTTCATTAAAAGGATATGTCAATGTCCTTATTAGAAAACTGCTCATAAACATTTGCCATTGCCTGAGAGAACTGCTGTAGGCAGGTAGTGAAAGGCCATCTTCAGAATGGCATATTTTGGCACAAGTGCTGTGGCAGTGTCTGGTTATAGAAGTTGCATGTGGTTTAAGAGCACAGAAGAAGTTTGTGCTTGCTGGGAGAAAACAGGAAATGCTTTTTCTGGGCTGCAGTTGCAAAGATTCACACTTTTCTAAGCTAGGCTCGCTGCTGTGGAGAACAAAAAGAAAACAGAGCTATGCCTGAGCTATTATTTCCGCTCCTCTTTCAGTCTTCTGCTTCTCTTACATCTGAAGCAAGCTTTATGGAAGTCAAGCGTTACTGGGTCTGGCCTGCAAGGGGAGATGTGAATGTAGCAGGGGCAGCAGTATCTCAGGTGGCTTCCAAATAGGTGGGACTGTAGCATTGGCAAGGGCGGCAGGGTGGCGCAGGGCATGGACTCCCCCTGCACACACCTGGGAGCCTGCAGACACACTGCTGTATTCTCAAGGAATTTTGTATAGCAGGTACCTGGCTAAATCAAGAGTTACATGGCATGTACACCTATGTGTTGTACAATTCACTTACATCCTACTCAAAATAAGGTGTGGTGGGTGTCCTCCCCCCATTACAAAGCTCATAAGAATTCAAGGCTATGAATAGGGCCGGTGGGCAGCATAGGTTTACAGACAGGTCCTGCTTGTCTCACACTTCTGACTTCTGACCACTGTGGACCACAAAGTGAACAATTAAACCCATTTGGACATGTAGGCTTCAATTTTCTTTGGGTGGCTTATAGCTTCTGAGGCATAAAGGACACTTGCATTGGTGTGTGGAGTTCTGAATTTTTGACCTTCCTTTTTCTTACGCCCCAGCTGCCTTCTGTAGGCTCTCTTCAAGGAAGTGGGAAGAAATTTTATATATGAAGAAGGCTTGAAAATTAAAATAGGGTCTGTGTGAAGGTGGCTGAAGGATTGGGTTGCACAAGAAAAATCAAAGGGGATGAATAAAGAATTGGTAGCAAAGTGCTGGGTAGAAAATAAAGAATTGTGATGCATTCATGGGGGTAGCTTGGGTGGAGGTGGGTACAAATAGGAGCAGGGCCAAGAGGGATGGGGAAAGCCTGGAAGACTTTCTTGAACCATCAACAGATGCACACAGTGTGGATGCTTGGAGGTCCTTTTCTCAGGACAATGAGGAGGAACTACATCACCCCACATGAAAACAAATAGAACAGGAAGATTTAGGCTAGTTCCTTTCCCAGTTCATCTGGGAAGGAAACAGTCAAAGGGACAAGTCCAGAGCACAGGGCTCTGCAGAGCTATTGTGTCCTGAGGCACCTGTGGCACCACATGTCTGATCTTTGTAGTAGAGGACCCCTAGTCCAGCCACACCTGCTACACAAGCCATGACACTGCTTCCTAATGGCAGCTATGCTTAAAAATGCCACATTCAAAGACACATTCCCAGTCTACACTATTATACCCTGATCCTTCACACATCTTCCAACACCCTTAGCTACCTGTGCTTATTGCTTGACTCTGAGCTGTATGTGTGCTCATCAGGTTGCTTTGACAAGCTGAATGCTGTGTTCCCCATTGCTTAACGCAATATTTAGAGCATCGCACATCACCATGCTTAGTTAAATTGAAAGTGTAGGTCTGCCTTTTGGCACAATGTACCCAAATAATTTAGACAGAAAAAGGAAGTATTGCTTTGCACTGATTTTATGCCTTACTCTTACGATGCATGAGGTTAACTTAGACGTTTCTCTGCGTTTAGAGAAGGTCTGGTAAAGCAGACACAGACCTATACCATGAGGTGGGGGTAAAATCATCGCAACAAGGAGATGGGTGCTGGGAGGGAGCAAAGGAGCTGCTAGTCAAGGGGTTGACACTCTTGCTTATATGTTTTAAAAGCAATACCATACATAGATCAGGAATCATTTACAGATATAGATTAGGATTACTTTTAGAGTGGAAATTAGAGCTGGATTTATATAGCTAACTGTATCTGGTTACCATACTACTACAGAGTTTACAGTGAAATTGATTCTCAACAAAACCTCTTTTAAGAAAAAATTGTGTTTATTCATGCTTCTCTATCTCTGCACTCTTTTTGGTATCATAGAAACACGTGGAAATAGATCTGTAGCCAAATACTAATCTCATAAATGCCACAAAAACTAACACCATCTGTGGCAATTTTTGCTGCAAATTACCACAACATGTGAAATGCTTCTCTCAATCTGATAAGCAGAGTCTTGTCATGGGAATAGTGTCACAAGGCTTCCTTGCACCATGGCTCTCATTTCCAGATGTCTGTGTTTTAGATATATAGGAAAAGATGCTTTATTATATCTCTCCAGTAAACAGGAGAGTTCATCTTCTCAGTGTGCCTTGAATGCCGATGCAAAGCAGAAATGAAAGAAATCAAAATAAGCAGCAGGAGTAGCACATCTGTGAGTAAACAGTTTTCTCCAGCACAAAGCTACTCCCCAGATGCCAGAAAGCCATTTTTATCTGTGCTCTCCTGCTTGTTCTCAGAGTCTGACTCCTTTTCCCTCGAGCTTCCAGTAGTACTTTGGACAAGAAAGCAGAAAGGATTTAGAGGGAAAAAACCCACCTCAGCCACATCGGACCAAAACAGTGGGAACAGGAAGAAAAGACATGGACAAACAACCCATCTCACTCCATATCTGATTTGCATGCTCGTCACATAAAATATTCCTTTCTGTCAGCAGCAGACTGTCTTGCCACTAACATACTTTGCCATCACCACTTTCAGGAAAAACTTGGGGGGGGAGGGGGAAGGATGGGACTAGAATGATTTTGCTTTGAGGATTTCTGTTCCATCTGAAACAAGAATATAGTTTATTTGTTGAACCATTTCCCCCTAACTTCTGTACCTGCAGGACAGTCATTTCTTACGTGTCCACCCTCGCTTTGGTCTCTTTTAAGATCACTGGTTGGCACTGCCTGTTAGTCTTGGGAATAGCTTCTTACCTGTTGTGCACATTTGACTTTTCTTCAGAGACCTGGCAGCATTTGGCACTTTTCTGGACAGGAGGCAGAGAAGGTGACAGCAGAACACATCCTGTATCTTAGTGGGGACAAATCTGCTTTCTGCAACAATCAAACCCACCAGGAAGTACCAAGTTAACATTTATATAATTGTGTTCTCCAGAGGCAATTACTGCCTGGCAGGCAGAATGCATCATTTTTGGAGCTTCACTTTTTGGGGAGCAGTGCTATGCCTTTATTTTGCTTGATTATTCATATCAGCTTCTTTAGATGGTAGTTCTGATGTGCTGACCTATTGCTACAAGAGCTTCCTCTTTCCACTGACTACCTAAGGACAGTCAGCTCCTAGCTTGGGTGCTTGGGAATCTCACTAGCTTAGATACTTAGAAAAGATTGACTGATAATTAAGAAGCTTGGATTTTTTTCTGTATTTGTTTTCCCTGTGCACTTTGAAGTTCTAGGGAAGAGCCCGAACTTTCTTTGAAAATTGAAAAAGTATTCTGCTTGGAGGTTGTTCTGGTCCTAAGTTATAGTTTGTGTTTTGTGGGCTGTTTGATGTTCACTATTTATGGAATGTTATTGGAAGTCATTGCATTACTTAGAAGATGACTAGATTATTATTACCTTCACCAGAAGTTGATTGCTAGCTGACATTGACATTAAGAGGCTGAGCTGGTGAACAGGATATCAAAGGGAAGACTGACCTAATCAAAAAAACAAAAAGAGGGCAAGGGAATAAAGATCCTCTTTTGATATAAGCACCTTTAGTGTAATAAAGGAACAATGAAAGAACAATAAAAAGCTGTTTAATTGCAAATGTTCAACTTTTTCCTCTAAGTGTTATCAGCTCTTTAAAAGTGAGCTGTGTTTTAAATCTGAGGAGATTTGAAAACCTCCAGGATAGAAGCAGTTTGTCAAATATTTGTAATTTAAATAAAAAGAGGAGGAAAAGTGCAAGCTCTTCCCATATTGTCCAGAACC
The DNA here is from genome assembly GCA_008658365.1 of Alca torda. Taxonomy (NCBI): domain Eukaryota; kingdom Metazoa; phylum Chordata; class Aves; order Charadriiformes; family Alcidae; genus Alca; species Alca torda. Next base: position 96,349,849 of record CM018076.1, read on the forward strand.
ACTGAAGCTATGTGCCAGAGGTATGCTACCAGTGTAAAAAAAACCACATCATTTTTATTGCTTTGGGCACAGGGATGGAAGGAACATGTGAATGGATGCTAGGAATGAAAAGCTGTGCTTGGAGCCTGATGGGAGTTTAGTTTCTTTTGATACACTCAAAACTGTGTCAGCCCTTTCCATGAATATTTCATTTGTTTTAAAAAGGAAAACAATCATGGCTCTAATACATTACTCTTTTTTTTAAGTGTTTTCAAAATACTTATTTCATTCCTTCCTTACACCCTTCTGCGGTAGCCCACAGAAGTACTGTGCTGCATAAAAGGTTAATAAGTTTCTGAATAAATCAAGAATTTGATACATTCTTTAGACGTCAGCATGCAATCAATGGGATCATTGACTTATATGGGACCACAAATTGTCCATAAATCCACATTCGTTTATCATTCGGAGTGTACTTTGAGTTTTCCAAGAAAGGTGCAGCTTAAAAGATCTGTAATTGCTATGTATATAGAAAAAGCCAGAAGGTTGTATGGCTCATGGGATAGGAGAATGGAATACCAACCATTTTCTCTTTAGATCGGTTGCTCAGACTCAATTGTGAAAAATGGTACTTGAGTATCATTGCCATTCAGAGAGCAGTGATCTGTGAGGAAGAAATTAGTGTGTTTCCTAAATAGTTTTCCACAGCATGCAAAATTCTGCATGCCAACATGCTGGTTGGTACCTTACTAACTTGGACAGCTAATGAGAATAATCTAGAGAGGAACAATGAAAGGTACATTTGTTTTGCTGGGCTGCTGAACATCCTCTGCGAAGAAACAGAAGACATCTTGAATGGTTAATTCCCTTGCTCTTTGAGAAACAGTACTAGTGCCCTAGCACTATCCTCAGGTAGAAAAAACTGCTGGTGCAGATTATCACTGTTTCAGATTCCTTATTTGTAACATTGCTAATCTGATTCTTTCTGAATGCTAGACAATCTCAGAAGGCAATTTTGGTTTGTACCTTTGTGCAGGAGATATGCATATACAGGGTAGTGTGTATGACCTCTTTTGGGCTATTCCTTCAGCAGTGAATTGTTGGAAAAGTTTTGCAATTCCATTAGGGCAGCAAGGAAGGCCAAATCTCAGACAGACTCAGATGAAATACTATATACTTTCTGTTTAAGGTTTTGTTGAGCGCTTGTAGAAGCAACTGGCTTGTCAAGTATCATCTGAGACATGGAACAGTCACGGTGTGAACATGCCTCTTCATAGCCTTGGTCTCTTCTCCTTTTCCTCTTTTCCATACTTTTACATTTGGACTTTCCTCAGGAGCGCATCCCTTAGGGCCAGAGGTTGTCACACCGTGATGTCCCTTTCATGGGGCCTGATCTCCTCTACCTCCTCAGATTTCTCCCCCTGCTTCTTTGTCCCTGTGGTATTTTTGGGTGTTCTGTGATCCTCTCCCATCCATCCTCCCAGTCTCTCCAGTATTCTGCATGGGACGTGGGCTAATCAATGGTTTTTGTAAACAGTGCAGCTTTAATGAGACAAGAAGTTCAGGCCTTTGCTCTAAAGGCAACTAGACATTTAAACTGGAGCCAGTAGTATTTGATAGTCTAGCAACTCAAAAGCTAGTATTTCATTTCACTGTTTTTAAGTGCAGTAACAACTGCGTAGCAAGCTGTCTTAAGTTCTCTTACAGTTGTACCGCAGAGGAGGTGAAAATAGAAACAGTGATACAGGAAAAATTTTATAACAATTGTCTTCGGCAATTAAGTTACCTTTGATGGCTGAACCTTCTCCCACATGACTGCTGTAAGGCAAAAATCAGTGGAGGCCTAAGCATAAGGCGTGACTTTTCAAATCGACCCATCTACCTTTGGAGTCATTCAAAGCCAGAGCTTTGTCTTCAGCTCTGTGTCCCTGTTGTGCTGCAGAAGTAAAAGGTTCTCTGCCTGCTGCATGTACCAGCTGAGCAGGGGCTCCTTTCCAAATCTTTAGGTCAGAAGAAGTTGTCAGGTCACTGGAGAATAAAGCAAGGGTTCACCATAGCCTGGTTACCAATGTAGGAACACCAGTGATGCAAAAAGTTTGGGCGGGGACTGGGAAAAAGAGCCTGTTTCAGTCAGTCATTATAGAATGGTTTGGGTTGGAAGGGACCTTAAAGATTGTCTTATTCCAACCCCCCTGCCCTGGGCAGGGACACTTCCCACTAGACCAGGCTGCTCAAAACCTCATACAGCCTGACCTTGAACAGTTCCAGGGATGGGGCATCCACAACTTCCCTGGGCAACCTGTTCCAGTGCCTCACCACCCTCACAGTAAAGAGTTTCTTCCTAATACCTAATCTAAATCTACCTTCTTGCAGTTTAAAACCGTTACTCCTCGTTCTATCTCTACACTCCCTGATAAAGAGTCCCTCCCTGTCTTTCCTGTAGGCCCCCTTTAGGTACTGGAAGGCTGCTATAAGGTCTCCCCGGAGCCTTCTCTTCTCCAGGCTGAACAGCCCCAACTCTCTCAGCCTGTCCTCATAGGAGAGGTGCTCCAGCCCTCGGATCATCTTTGTGGCCCTCCTCTGGACCCGCTCCAACAGGTCCATGTCCTTCTTGTGCTGAGGACTCCAGAGCTGGACACAGTACTCCAGGTGGGCTCTCAGCAGAGACTTGTTATTTATTATGCTTGCTATTTCAGACAGAGCTGGGGTCTCACCCAAGACTTGTTATTCATTATGCTTGTTATTTCAGACAGAGTTCTTAAAACCTAAAGTCAGCTAGATTTTGCCATGTTAAAATCATATACCTAAGCTGTTTTCTTGCTCAGCTTTCTAATAAGGGCCGGTCCAAAAGTACAGCGTACAGTACTGTTTCCTACTATTTCCAACTTTTTGACTGTTCTACTGTATTTAGCTGGAGTTTTAAATACAATGTTTAAAAATCCCTCCCTGATATCGTCAGCAATTTCCATAATCATGCAAGACTTCTAGAAATCTTCCCATGTGGAAATTCTTGATTCAGTATCAAGTAAATGGACATATGCCCTTGCACAAAGGGAACCTGAGCTTTGAATATTTGGTTGAATATTTATCTGTTACGGTCTGTATGTTACAGCTAATCTTACATAAGGTCAAAAATTAAATGCAGCTATGAGATCTTTTCCACACCACAGCAAGCTCTCCTCCCACTTTGTCAGGGATGCATAACTATGGCATGAGGTTCAGTCGGGCCTGTTAATGCTTAAGCAATTTCATCTCTACAAGAAAAGGCAGTATGCTTGTGGCTTTGAATTCCTAGATTCTCAGAAGAAAAAGTGCCTCTGTATTTTCCCAGCATATTGAGTGACCAGAAAAGAAAACAAGATAATTTTAGGACAATTAAGAATTGTTTGAAAAAGGGGACTGTCATGCTAATTACCTTTAGCTGTTTAGATGCAATAAAAAGAACATAAAGTCATAAGGATTTCTTAATAGTAAAAGAGCTTATATTATAAGAGAAACTGCCAATTACCCCGTTGATTGGCAAAGCTCACCCAGCTGCACAGAGTGAATTTGAAACCTGTAATTCTTTCCAAGGTGAATATGGTGACAAAATCATTAACCATTCTTAGTACTCATCTATCTTAATTAAAGCCTACCCCCTTGTGATGATGATATAGGCAGCCCGGCTTCTCCAGACACTCACAGCTGGCATCTGCATCAATCTTGTTGACAAAGGCTCTTCTTGAGAGCATGTGCTGTAATGTTTTTCTCTCCCATGCAGAGCTTTGAAGCAAAAGCATTCCTGTGGGCTCTGGCAGCCCTCAGGGGCCGCGGCTCAGCACTGCCCCTTAACCACTCACATATTTCCTAAGGGGTATAACATAACATGAGCTAACATTAGGCTTTCTTTTTCCCTTTCTGCTGTCTGCTGAACTGGCAATAAGCATTCCAATTGTCAGGTCAACTTACAATATACCTTCATGATTACAAAGCACCTCCACCACAACAAGTTGCAGCTTCACGTTGGTTTAGAACAAGACTTTGGGGAATCACACGAGTTTTTCCATGTGCCACCTGATTTCACTGGTACACTTGATCATAGAATCATCATAGAATGGTTTGGGTTGGAAGGGACCTTAAAGATCGTCTTATTCCAACCCCCCTGCCCTGGGCAGGGACCTCCCTCTAGACCAGGCTGCTCAAAGCCCCATCCAGCCTGGTCTTGAACACTTCCAGGGATGGGGCATCCAGAACTTCTCTGGGCAACCTGTTCCAGTGCCTCACCACCCTCAGAGTTAAGAATTTCTTCCTAATACCTAATCTAAATCTACCTTCTTGCAGTTTAAAAATGTTACTCCTCATTCTATCTCTACACTCCCTGATAAAGAGTCCCTCCCTGTCTTTCCTGTAGGCCCCCTTTAGGTACTGGAAGGCTGCTATAAGGTCTCCCTGGAGCCTTCTCTTCTCCAGGCCGAACAGCCCCAACTCTCTCAGCCTGTCCTCATAGGAGAGGTGCTCCAGCCCTCTGATCATCTTTATGGCCCTCCTCTGGACCCGCTCCAACAGGTCCATGTCCTTCTTGTGCTGAGGACTCCAGAGCTGGACACAGTACTCCAGGTGGGGTCTCACGAGAGTGGAGGAGAGGGGCAGGATCACCTCCCTCGACCTGCTGGGAATGCTTCTTTTGATGCAGCCCAGCATACAGTTGGCTTTCTGAGCTGCGAGCGCACGTTGCTGGTTCATGTTGAGCTTCTCATCCACCAACACCCCCAAGTCCTTCTCGGCAGGGCTGTATGAGCAGCTGACAAATTCAGAAGAATGAAACCAATAGAAAATTGTGGCCATAATGCAGCTATCTCAAGCAGCTGTGTATCAAATGGTGCTTAAGTAGTTAAAGGAAATTTATGTTATTCAACTTATAAAAAAATAGATAGAATAGTATGACCAGTCCCAAACACATGTGAAGTTACTGTAGGTAAATATTTCTGGAAATGATGTGCCAGACTGTTTACATTAAACAGCAAAGATACTTGCTTCTTAATTACACAGGTTTCTGCTAGGTGATTTTAGATTAAAGTGTGGAAAATGAGCATGTCAGCTACTCCTTTAAAATTTAGTTTAACAAAAAATGGCTAAGAATTTCCTCACATAGATATTTTTTTTAATACAACATGACGCTCTTCATGAATTGGTAATTCACTTCATATAGTTACAGTTACACAGAAAAATTAGACAGGTTTAAATGGAAATGCTCTCTTTAACATCCCTTTATACGAAAAGGTCTGTGTACATAGATAGTAGTCATTTTTTCAGTCTGTAACTTCATTAGTTTAAAAGGAAAAATCCAAAATGCAGCTGTTCCCATACACCCAAATTGCTTAAATTGGACCATTTCATTTTAAATATTTTAAAGCCAATTCTGAAGGACACCACCCTCATAGGATCTAAATGCAAAACTCTTAGATTAAGAAAAGTGACTTTTTGAAGTCTGGGTGTGAGGAAACTGATACTGACAATGACATATTAATGTGTCGATGATAAATAAATACAAGAACTTAAAATTCGAACCACCAGCAATCTCATACATCATTCTCCTTTTTTTTTGGAAAGGATATAAAAGATTCAAATGTCAGAACTATAATGTCAGAACTGTTTATAATGTCAAGTGATGCTTGTTGCATACTCTTAGTATATTGATCAAAACAGAACCTGGGATAATAATTGCAGATGATGAAGCGCATTTCATGTGCAAATGGACATGGATTTGAAGTGGATTTGGAAGAAAAACATTTTCATATTGAAGTCTTAATAATTGTTTCATTCAACCTGCACTGATCCATGCACAAATTATTTTGCATAAAGCTGATGCTCCTAACAATAAGTGGATTGTGTGTGATGCTTGCAGGGTACTGTCAGCCAAGGAGAACTTATGATATAATGTAGTAATTTGATAAAACTTGTTGCAGACTTGAGAGAGAAACAGTCCCAACAGAACCAGAGAGAACTATAATTTTCCCTTTGCAGAGAGTTCATGCAGTTCTATTTCAGCTCATAGAATTAATCTCGTTATTTATAAGGTAAGGTTGAATTGTTTTTAGTGTGGTTTCCTAAGAAAATGAAGCATATGTGATCATGCCATGTGTGAATGCCTTCCCTGCACTCCTAACAGCTACCACCTTCAGAGACAATTGAAACCCAGTTTGAAAGAAGGTGTAAGTCTCAAAGAGACAAAATTGCTAAAAGCTTTTGCCCAGGTATCTGGGCAGGGCAAAGATACCTAAATTAGTACTCCCTGTCAGGGAAAGGCAGGAAGAATTCAGCTGTTAAACAGTCTGTTTGGCAGAAGCCAGCAGTCCCATCAGCAGGAACCCGTCACAATACCTCTTACCTTTTGTCTCATTCAGCTGTGGCAAAGCGCCCAGTGAAAACAATTTGTTTTGAAAAGGAGGACATACAATTCAAAGGACACAAATCTCTGGGAAAACAGAGTGCTTAAAAAATTATTTGGTTTTAGCTATTCTTTGAACTTCTAATTTTACTCTACAAAGATAACAAAATTTCATTCCAGTGCTTCTATAAAAGGTTAATTTGAAAGAACAGTAGCTGAACCCTGCTGAAACCATCAAAACATTACATTATTTCAATTTACAGATGTAATAAAATCAGGAGTGGTAGACAATTTGTTAAGGAGGATGCACATCTCAGGAATATTAAGCTGAGGTGTTTCCCAGAGAACTTACTCCAATTTTGAGTACTGATTAGAGCAAATGTTAAGCTAATGCAAACCAGGCTTCGTTCTTAATTGATCCAGATAGGATCCAGTCCTACCTAGAAGTTTATGTCCACACTTTAAATAGCCGGTTAAAGAGCCCATACTTAAAAGAAGAAATTTATTAACTCCGTGTCTTCTAGCAAGGTTGCATTTTGTGTTATTTTCAGTGTCTTACTGATTACTCTAAACAGTCACAGAGACCAAATAAGTTGTTTGTATTGCATCAAATAGTTTTCTATTACATGTGGGAAAGGTTTGTGTTCTGTGGCTGCCACAGTCATTTGCAAAGGAAAGAATAAAGAAAAGGAGAACTATGGAGTCAAGAGTCAAAATTGTTACTCCTGGAGGAGGCTGCTCGGCATCAAAGCTTTGACAGCATCAAAGCTCTCCGAATGTATCAAATGTTATCTTCCTCGAAATGATGACACAGACACCACATCCGTCACTGGATCCTTCAGATGCTGCGTCTCCTGCCACTCTCTATGACTTTGAGTACGTTGGAAAGGTCAAAACTTTTCGTAATCAATTCCATTAGGTCCTCATCACGTTCCACACCAGTGATAAATTCTTCTAAAGTCAGTTCCCCTGAAAGGAAATCAGATACTCCTTAGGAACAGAGGAACCCAGCAATCACTCTCAGCTCAACACAAGGCCGTTCATGCCAGATTGAATCCCTCAAGAAGGTTCCCCATTCTCTGTTGATAGGCAAATGCAGGCAGAATATTTTATATTGTTTTCCCAGTTTGCATGAAATCCTAGAACTCGCTCCCAGAAAAAACTGTTAAAAGAGGTCAAACACACCTTTCGTAGAAGTCAAGACAACTATGAATGCTTAATATCTATGGTGACAGAAATGTGTGAAAAAGGGCACTAATGAAGCCTCTATCAAGGCTGAATTTAGCTGCATGGACGAATTCTTAGTGAGCTAACTGGAATTTATCTTACAGCTGGTTTTAATGGAGATTAGTGGGTGATTTGCTGAGGGTTACCAGGGATACTCCCTGTGTTAACTACTAGGATTATTTGGAGCCACGATAAGATGTAGTAAAAAAATCGGTTAAGTGGTTTGATTAGATAAATTCTTCCAAGCAAATGAAATGGTCATTTAGAGAGTGATTTTTTTGGATTATGTCAAAGTCATTTAATACCTTGGAAGCTGCATGCCAGCTATAAAATCTCTTTTATCGAGGAGCAGGAATGTCATTTAGCATTATTCCACTTTTCCTGCTCCCTGCCCTGTCAGCAAAGGCAAAGACCAGTCGTAGGCATGTGTCTGCTCACATGGTACGCAGAAGTGTACACAATTCTCTGGTTAAAAGTTATTCCAGTGATACTGTTTTTCTCTGAAAGGGGAAACAGAGCCCAGTTTAACAGGAAGAGCTTGATTCTTTCCTCTGAGAATGGTTTGAAGTTTCTGTTAAAATCACAACAGTGAATGATTTCTCACAGAAATAAATGATGAGAGGCCAGGCAAAGAAGAAGATAGCTGGATGACTTAGAGTCCTGGGGTGCATGGGAGCAGCAATTCAAGTCTCATGCACTTCTGGTGAATGCTTAGCTAGATGACTTTTGGCTATTTTCGGATTTAAGTACTCCCCGGAGGTTTTTTGTGTTTTGTTTTTTGTTTGTGGCAACCTTGGAAACTTCATCTGATGTGAAAAAGGAAAATGATCAGCATTTGAAAAATGTGAAACCCACTTTCTACCCCATAGGCAGTAAAGGCTGCTTCCTCATGTGTGTCATATGTGTCCTCACTGCACTGATGAGCAGGCTCATATACACACTATTAAAAGTGGAAAGACGTCATTTGACAGAAGTCTTAGGCCTCAGTGAGAGGAGTAAGACTCTCTCCAGGGTCTGGTGCGTGGTGCCCTGAGGATGTTCACACCTCCTCTTTCAAGGAGGTGATAGTCATCGCAGGAGCAGAGACCGAACAAGGCGTCTCTGCATGCTTGTCTGCATCCTACTGCTTTGCCCTTCATCCACTCGCTTCCTCTGATGTCTCCTCCTATCCCAGACACTCCTCTTACTTCTCATATCCTTCCCTCTGTATTGCCTTTGACTGAGGTCTTCAGTTGGGTGGGGTTCCTGGACTCGTCAGATGGACATGCTGCATCATTTTCCTGCTTATGCAGGTCAACTGGTCTTGAATTCCCTCCTCCTGATCCCAGCTTATATTTCAAAGTACCAATACCAGCGTGCAAGCATACAAAACCCACTGCAGTTACGAGTGAGGTGTGATTACTCTGGCATGCCAGAATCACTGTGACTGTGACGGGTCTCAGATTTCCTTGAGCTAATGAAAATAAATTGCAAAGCCATCAGGAGATTTGTTTTAAGAATGGTTCCCTACAACCGTGGGATTATTTCTTGCATTTTAATGTGAGGAAAAACATTGCAACTTATTTGTCTGTTTGCCCTTTTCTTTAATAAGGAGCTACAAGGAGGTAGCATAGTTTAAGCTAAACTTGGTAAAATTTGTCCCATTCCTCAGGTGGAGCTAGTCCTGCTGCTGGTCAAAGCAGGGACCAAAGTACAAATAATCATAGAATTTGGGTTAGATTCTAGAATATGACTATAAGGTATTTGGAGTCCTTTGGTAATTTGCCTTCACCCAAAAGATAAGCCAAGAAGTTGGGGAAAAAATCCTCTACAAGTTATTCCCATGCATCACAAGATCGTTTTTTATACTTTGATTATATATCACAAACAGCTTTTTAAAAAGTAACCTTAATACACCAAATAAGACCAGAGAAATGAACAAAATAAATGAACAAAATTCCTGTTTGGGATCTGATTTCGCTTTGCAATGCTTTCCTAATATCCCTAATTTGCCAATGATTGCACTAATTGTTGTAAAATGTAATTCCCAGTGGTAGGAGAATCTTCATAATTAGAAATATGAGGGAAGACATTCATATGTGACAAGTTTTCTATTAGAAACATCTCTGAAGCAGTGAGTTAAAGTTTTAGTTTCCAAATGCAAGTCCGATTGGCTTAATCTATCTATCTTGAGAAAAAACAGTAGCATGTGTCTTAGCATGTGTTAACAATCAGACTTCAAGGGACATCCAATATGCTGTCCAATCTTTAGAACATGCTAACCATGTGCAACCATGCATCTTAATTTGTTTTCTTATCCATTTTAGATAGATTAAGCCAGCACAAATACACTAAAAAAATACCTTGCTCACACTTTCATTTTGCTCTGCAACCAGAGCTGTGGCATTTTGGATGAACAGTGCAAGACTTCCATGTTTTAACCCTTACTGGATGTAATCCCCCTGTCAACTTAATAGAGTCGATTGATTTACACTTCACTGTAAAGCTGATGTAATATGGGTAAAGAAGAACAAGTTCATACTTTCATTTCATCTAAAAGTCAGTTCTTCAGTTCTTCAACCACATTCAACAACAACCCTCTTGATCCCATACTTCCTTATGAGGGAAAATCCCTGCCAACGCCAAGAAAACCTAGGTTCTTACCATCATCGTTCACGTCTATCTTCTGAAATATCATGTTTGCGAACTCTTCAGCAGACGTGCTGGTGTGGCCATTAATAGCCTGAATTGCCTGAAGGAAGAAATGCAGAAAGTTCTTTCAGACTTTTTTTCATCAAGTTGTAAAAACAATATACTGGCAACTGCAGTAATTGCGATGCAGCTCTTTAGTTCACCAACCCTTTCAAAAATCGCTAAATAAATAACTATTTCAAGTAAATCTTCAGTAATGAGGATTGGAAATTTAATTAACGTCACACAGCCTGAAGATTACAGACTGATTTACATATCTCTGAAGGTCTTCTGAAACCATGTGGCACCTCTGCTCTGCACTACACTTTAGATTCCACACCAGCATTTTTATCTGTCCCTAGAGAGTTCAGTGTCTTTGGAGAGTGCCCTGTGGTCTGTGTGATTTAAATATAGTATTATTTTTCACAGCTGAAAGCACATGAGGAGAAAGCCTAAGTAATTTTTTCTATTAAGACATGTTTAACTTAGTAATCACAAATAAAGTCAGACCAGCAGTCCTGGAAGTTGGCAGAATTTACTTGTCCTCCAAAGAAACTTAAGAAAATCAGAAGCCTCCCCTCTACTTTTTCTGTGGCAAAGGGACCCAATGTCTGGAGTAAAGGTATACATGAATATTTTTGCAAAATTTTATCCTATTCACTGAGGCAGTAGTTTTTGCATTATGGTGATCATTCGGATTAATAAAATGGGAGCCTATATGTTAATAGCCAGTGGTCCAGAAGCAACAAGCATATGTTAACAGAGTTGGACTCACACTCATATCACAATTAGTAAGTGACTGTGAAAATACATACCTATGTATGTATAAACACACATGCATGCATGTTCTATAATGGGCATACTATAGGATTTGTTTTTCTACACTTGAATTGTCTTGAGATGAACTGTGTTGTTTAAGATGATTCACTGTATATGTGAGTTGTTTCCTTCAGTATTCCTGATATTATTTTAGAATTCATTATATTTAGAGAAAACCCGCATTCATTATATGTAGATAAAACCTCATTATATTTAGTTAAACCTGCACTGGTGTGGAATTCTTGACCATCACTGTCTTTATGTTACTTTGCACAAATGAGTTCAAAAAGACAGCAAGAATTTTACAAAAACAGGTAGATAAACTACTTCTTCTTTAGATACTTTTGGTATTTTAGATGTCTGACCCTGATGCAGTCTTCAGAATAAGGTTGTACTTCTGCCACACTTATATTTGTTGTAGTGCTAAGAGTAAAGCAGTGGTTCCTGAAGTACTCAAATCACTGACTACCGCAGAATCACCTTAAATAAAATAATAAAATAACTGGGCTGTTAAAAGGCACTGAGAGGGTGCATGGTTGTCTGGAAGGAATTTTGATGGTTGGTAATGACCTGCTGGTCCAAAGTTTGCATAGCTGTAGGGACAGATGAAGTTTTAATAGGACTTCTGTGATTTAAATTGATGTCTCAAATATGAAATGTCTTTTTGGACAAGTGCTTGTTTACTGATGTTTAGTATAAGCAGAGCCCTTAATGTCTGTAAGCCTGTATTTTTATTTTTGTTTAGAGCCCACTGATTCTAATCTAGCCTAGATCAAATGACTCAGGCAGGTTTAGGTTAAAGTTCTCATACTTGAAAAGAGAAGAAAATACACAGGTTCTAAACTGGTTTTAAAATCAGGTATGTTGGAAAAGAAGTCTTTATATTAAAAGGATTTTAATTCTCTTTTCAGATAAAGCTCAAGACAAAACACAGTCGCCTCATTGCCTCTGGGTGAAAAATAATGGAGAATATCTGCAAAAGAAAGACGTCATTAGGCTTAAATGAGGAGAAATCTGGGAGATGCAGCCCTTCCTTCTACCTTTAGAAAGCTGCTTTTTAGAAGGTGATGCATGAACTTTATTTGTTTGACCTTGTGGCTCCATCTGGCTCCAGTTCCTTTTAATTTGGGCAGCAAGTCTTCAAAGTCTCTAGCAGCAGCTAGCCAGGCATCAGCAGTAATACAAAATCCAGGCAAATTATGTTCCTTGTTTATTATGACATTAAATCCCTATTTAGATTTTATGCTCCCTGCAGCAAAACCTTGATCTGCAATGAGTCCTGTACATTTAGGGAGCAGTATTAAGACATTCGTATTTGCAAGGAACCCTGTAATATCTTTTGGATGAAAGCAGCTACTGAACTGCAAAATACTATTTCACTAGAGTAAGTTGAAACATACAGAAATAATTTTGAAGAAAGAATTGCACTGCTTTGGTTTTGTGGGTTTGAAATAGACCCGTTTTCTGCAAAATTTTCTACAATATTTGTATCCAAATGTCACTGCATGATTTAATGATAAAATTAATTTTCCCCCATTTAGTTTTAAAATAGGGGTAATGGCATTGTAGTAAACAAATCTAAAAGCATTTCAAAGAATTAAAATATTGGAATATTTTGATAAAATATATATCATTTCTTGCAGCAAGTTCCGTTTGAGAAGCCAGTTTTCCACAATAGACTGGCACAAACACTTGTAACCAGCTGTTTTATTCATTGTGCTGCTTCAGTTCTACCCTGTTTTATAGTATAGTTTATCACAGTAATGTCCCTACAGTTTCTACAGTTTTTCACTTTCAGTTAAGCATTATATCTGTAGCACTATGGTTTAAAGTAAAATACTACTTAGATATGTTTACTTCAATAAGCAAGAAACTAATGGCAGGAGTGTCGCTAGCCAGAACAGTTCTGGTCTTACAACTGTAAAACATTAGGTAAAGTACAGACAATCCATTTACAACACGATGGAACCACTGTTTCAGGGGCAATGCGCTATGTCAAATGCTCTTGCTATTGGTCATAACCTCCTTACCGTGATTATGCTTAATAGTTCTTTTTTGTCAATACAGCCATTTCCATCAGCATCGTATAGCTTAAAATACCATTTCAATTTTTGGTCAATTTTCCCTCGTATAACCAAATTTATTGCAGCTATGAACTCCAAGAAGTCTATAAATCCATCCTGAGAGAGAGAGAGAGAAAAAAAAAGCAACACAAACTATTTAACAACATTGGTTTTCTGTTGATTCTGGCAATTTCACAGAAACAGGTCGTCGAATTCACTATAATACACACTGATTTATAAAGAACCTTAACGTAGAAATCCCCTGTGGTGTTTAAAAAGGATGTGCTCAACTGGAAGCACTATAGGAAGGGGCATTAATATAGACAGTTTTGTTCTCCTCTGAAAGCTTGGAGCAGTAGGGGTGGGGGGCAAGTCTGTTCCAAGCAATTGTTATTGGTAGTTTTTGGGGAGAGGAGAAACAGTTTTGTGGTAGACCTCCACATGCGAAAAAAAGAGGAGTCTGGGATATCTGGTTTGGTACTGTTGAGATGTCTACAGCGGAGCTGCTTATATTCGTATGGGTACTGTAGAACTATGGATGATTTCCAGTGCAACAGAGCTCCTCCAGGTGTTACTTACCAGAGAGGTCATGTAGTAAGTGCTGTACATGGTAACCAATAACCTGGAGTGAACTCCAGATACTGTTTTTTCCATATAAACACCAGAACTCTTCAACTTATACATTTTGCACAGGATATAAAGCCTTCAAGTCATAAACTAGTTTCTAAATAGTGAGGATTGGTGGATATTCATAGGGAACGAGCATTTCAGATTGATTTAATTCCATATTTTCTGCTTCGTTCTCTGAAGCTAGCTATGGAAACCTGTCGAGGACAGGCCTCCATGGTCAGGTGGTCTAAGCCACTGTGACAGTTCTGTTTCCGTAAAAATGTGGTGAGGATGGAAGAAACAGTTGCTGAATTTGGAGAGTACTTGCTCCAACTGTTTCTCATGTGCATATAAAAAGAATTAACAGCTGTTAAATTCAATCTTCTGATCTTTATGTTGGTCAGAATCCAATCACTTGGAAAACCTTGGAAAGACTGTCATCAGTTTCAGATGGCCTGTGATTGAGAAGGCTGGATGAGTATCTGGTAGGGTTTAGTATGTTACTTACTTTTATTGTCATACATCAACACAAATCTTGCCAGCTGAGGTTTTACAACCAGCAGGCATTAATCTGCCCTCGAGACTCTACGAGACTAAAAGACAAGAAGTCCTGTAAAGGTGCAGTGTGACTCGTTGCCATTCTTGTAAGTGCTTGCTTTGACTTCTGTGCAATGCTGTTTGGCAGAGTGGCACCTAAGAGGTAAATCCAGTGTTTCAAACGCACTGGATTCAATGTACATGCCAAAAATGGTGCATGCAGAACTCGTGCAGACTGACCATTGCTTCACAGACTCTTTGTGCAGGTTCTGCTGTAGTTGCTGGATTTACTGTAACTGCAATCACAGCAAACTCAGCAAAGGCAAAGGCACCATTCAACCACTGTTTGGGATTAAATGAAAATTGGCAGTAACTGCATGTAGTTTTCAAACAAGATTAGGCCCAGTATTAAAAGCAGATGCTTTACCAAAAAATGACACATCACGTACCACAAACTTTGTACTTCTTTTTGGCACACCAGCTTGAATTTCAATTTTGCAAGTATTATTCCAAGAAGCATCTCATCAAGTATTTTACTGGAGGGCAAAGTTTGTTTTGCTGATTGTGTTTCCACCATCTGATTTGATAGATCTATTGAGAATGTGGTTGAATGCGTTTCACATTACTGCTTTTTTATTGCATTTCATACTACTTATTGAAACTACAGATTAATTTTAGGATTGCTAGATGTCCATGAGGATATTAATTTTCTTCTTTCTCCCTTACGTTTCACTTGGGATTTTGGAAAACAGTATTTTGTTCACTTTCTTCCTATGTCTTGGTGTCACTGTTGTTGCTCTTACAAAATATCAGAAATTTGGAAAACATCATAATCATCTTAATGTGTTCAGGGAATCTAATTCTGATGTGGTGCATCATTTAGCCTCCCCCAAGCAGGGATGGACTGAAGGCCAATGTCAAAAAACTCCCACCTCTGAAAAACACCTGAGAGAAATTGTAGTTGCCAGGAAAGCCCCAGACACATTCTGTAGACATCCAAAGACCACCAGCGACGTGTTAACCTCAGCAGCCAGTGCACCAGGAGTAGAAATACAGAGAAGGCAGACATGTTTATCTACAGGATGTGGAACCAGAAGCACTACACAAAAGCATTGATGAGAAATGTACTGGTTTTCCTTTCTACACCAACAGACATATATTGTAGGTAAAAAAGAAAACATCTATGAGATGGAGAAGGCTATGGCGATCTTGTTAAACATATACAGAGCTTTCTCAGATAAAGAGAAATACTGCGCTTTTTACAGTAGCATCCAAGAGCCTCAGAACAGTCCATTAAATAATGAAAAAAATCATAGTAACCTATTACAGTAACCTATGAAGATCATCCTGTAGTTTTGTGAGTACAACAAATAAAACAATAAACGTGTTATGTTGTTATTAAAAGAATACTGCCGTGCTGATTTACCCATCTGCTGCTCTATAACCATTCACAATACAAGTACCTAGGTAGTTCCTTACGTGTCTCCAGGCTCTATAAAACTTCACTCTGTGCAGCACACATAGTAAAGTATCTGTTGCAAAGGGCTACCATAAAGATAATAAAATAAACGATAATAAAATAAAATTTAAAAAAAAACCCCAACAACGTAATAAGCAGAGCTGATTGCCAGTGGTGGAAGATATAAATAATTTACTTTTGGTGTTTTAATCTGTTATTCCAAAGGGCAAATTTCTAGTATTTCTATTAAATTGAGTTAATGCTGGTGAAACCTGCATAATTAGCAGCATAGGATACGGGACAGATTTGGGTGACGGCTGCATTTTTTGTCTGTGAAGGCTTATTTGCCATGTCTGTATGGCGCTGGCCATGCCTTCCTCAGCTGCAGCACAATTACGCTGGGATACCATGGGATCTGGAGGGACGGTGAGGTCCTGCTCCCTTCCCTGCCCGTATGTGCGGAGCCAGCTGGGGTGAGGGCACAGGGTACCTACCCCCCTTGGATGTGGTGTGAAATGGGGGGGCAGAAATTTCCTCCTGCAATTCTGAGGAGTGGGCCGGAGAGATACCAAAAAAAAAAAAAAAAAAAGGGTTCAGAACTTCTTCTACATGCCCCAAAGTCTTCCGGACTTTCTGCTTACCATAGTAGACTTAATAAAATATATATAATTCTTTTTAGTCTCTTTAATGGCTTGACCAGATGAACTAGAAGCTTAAAGACTCGTTATGGTTGTGCATGTGTTTGTGCCCTTTGATGCTGTGTTTTTGTAACTTGTTCTGCTTTCACTGTTGAGTGATTTTTTTAAGCCGATTGGAACAGTTGGATTCACAAAACAAAGACAAAAGAAGGCTCTGACACTGGAAGGAGAATTTGCTGATGATATAAAACTGATCCTCACAGCCCTGAGGGCACCACTAGCCCTGGCTGCCCCTGTCCCAGGCCTAGGCCACATTTCGGTTGTTCATTAACTACTGGATCTCCCAAAGTAATTTAATTTTATATCTTTACGGAATGTTTTGGCTTCAGAATGTCAGCCTGCGTGCAGTTGCTGGAGGCTGCTGGCTTTTGTTCGGGGTGTCCTGTGAGGGCAATGCCGGGCAGGGAGGGCCGGCAGCGTTACACAACAGCTGTCCATGAGTACCCCAGTCCTGGAGCCGTAGGAGGGCATTTACCCGATGGTTCCCGGAATAGCCTTGCTAATCTTCAGAGCTCCTTAAAAAACTCTCACAGCTTCGAACTGTTTGAATGCGGATTAGAAATAATTGACTTCTCAGCTGTGAGTATGCCGCTGATCTTAAACGGCATGGTAACTCGAGGTTTGTCCGGAATGATCTGAACTTGGCGTTTTGGCTGCCTGGCCTTTACCGGAAGGCGATTTCCTATCCATGTGGATGCAGTGCTACTGGGACAGTGAGCCAGCCATCTCCCACAGCACACTGTGGCTACGCATGTGGAAAGGGCAGATTTCTGTCCCTGCAAAACCCTACGACAAGTGAACCCATCGTCTTAACTTGGTGTACTGAGGACTCTGCAAAGAGTCTGTACACAATAAGCAGTGTCTTGTTTTCAAGTTTGCTTCTGGAAAATCTCTAAACTCAACCTGACACCAGGAGAATAGCTCAACAGGCTTTAACAGGATTAACAAGTGTGCAAATATAGATGGTCTAGGTATTTCAAACCTAGGGCTTAGGATGTTAAGCCACCTTCCCTCCCCACCCCCTGTCTTTCAGAATACTATTTAAACCTCATAAGGCAGAAGGAGGAGGCACAGGTCAAACAGCAGATTACAACAGCTCAGAATAACTGTGAAATTTATAGCTAATCTCTTTCTCTCTAGACCCAATTTCAAATATAGCGCTGCTTTCTCTGCCCTCAGAAACCTAAAGGAGAATTCATTTTGCTCCATTTCATCTTCCCCCATTTCCTTGCTTTCTTTTTACTTCTGAAGGAAGACTTTCAGCGGTTCCTTAAAGGCCACACAGGCATTATTGAAGAAATACAGATCTATTTGTGACTTGTGACACGCCCCTAAGGTCTGATATTGGAGTTTGGGGCTTGGAGAGAGCTCCAGATTCCCTACAGGCTGTGTCCAGAATCACCAGGTTCCTCAGTAAACAAAACTGGCGTTTGTCATGGGGTGGGGGGAGACTCTCAGCAAGCAAAGGCTATTAGATAAGGATGAAGAACGAAGCAGGAAATTAGGACCTGCAGTTCGTTAAGTGGTTCTGTGATAGTTGCCTACCCAGAGTTATATAAAGAGGCGAGGCTGTATTCACCAGACTGTTACACAAGGTTCTGCTTTGCCCAGATGAAGAGGACCTGCGAGATTTGGGGACTTGAACAATACCAGGACCTTTGTGTTAGATGGAGCTGGAAATGCAAAGTCAGCTATGTATCCTGGCTCTCAGGCTTGTAGGCTGCCCTGGTAAAACCTGTTGAAATCCAAAATGTTAAGATGACAAGCAATTTTATTTGTATAAAATTAACAACTACTCCCCAACTCCTTGCCAATACTCATGATTTTCTTTCAAGATTACTGGAGAAGCAGGGAGACAGGGAAGTCACCAACGCATTGGGCTGGGTCCTGTGCTCAGCCTGCAGCACGGCACAGCGGTGCTCAGGAGGGCTGTACTGAGGATAGCATGTGCTCAAAGACTGAGCCCTCTGCCATCGTCTCCTGGATGGTGGGGTTCATCTTTCTACACCCCTAATTTTGAGCCTCTGCCTGTGCTCTTAGGGGCATCTTTCCCAACTTAAAACAAAGCGGTAGGCAAGAGAGAGAAAACTAAAAAACATAGCCGTGACCACGTAATGCATTTTTCAGAAAATTTCTTGCTGACAATTCAAGCAAATTTTTCTTGGTTGACAAACCCAAGAACGCAGCAGGACAAACCTCCAGGAAAAGCACTTTGAAGACATACATGTCTTCTAGTGGCAAAGATGCTCTATTTGGCAGATTATCTCGGGTGCTCCTAAATAACGTTTTTAGAAATTAATGTCTCAAGGGATGTATGCAAGAGTTAAACACATATACTATCATTCCCTAAACTACTCAGTATTATCAGATAAAGGACCTCAGAGAAGGAAGAAGTTAATACTCTCTACCTTCTTTACCTAGTAGGCATTTTTTTATTTCTGTAAAAAATGGGAGATTATAGATCATGTTTTGTCACAAGAAAGCAGTTACCAATTTGTTGTCATAACATGAGTTTGCGGCCAAGTTAGTTAAAGCAGATCATCCAATTTCTGCTGCATTTTTTTTATGCAAGTACTGCTTCCAAAGCATGGTTCACCAACATCATTGTCACCAACAAATGTGTGAATCATGATTGCATAGTTTCGGATGTTTCAAAGCAACACTTAAATGATAAAGGGCAAAAAGAAGAAAATGTAAACCTAGAGTAGCCTCTGACTGCTCTAGTCATAATAAATAAGGAAATAAATAGAAAAAATACTTAAAATTTCTTTAAATAAAATAAGCAGATTCCTGAACTGTTGTTAAAATTACTTTCCCTGTTATCTACATCATAACTTAACAAGTAGTACTTAAGAGTAATTATGACTAATTGTACAAAGTTAGTCTTCATTTCCTATTCATGTAATGTGACAAAATTACAGTGTTAGCTGGTAATGGTAGTAATATGCTCCAAGCGCTTTTTAAACTCAGTGAAAGCTGCAGAGTACGTGCTAATTTGTTTACACTTAAATGAAATTTTCAAAGAAACACTACACATGCATGCTGGTTTTGGCTGGGGTAGTGTTGATTTTCTTCATAGTAGTTAGTATGGGGCTATGTTTTGGATTTGTGCTGGAAATGGTGTTGATAATGCAGGGATGTTTTAGTTATTGCTGAGCAGTGCTTACATGGGGCCTTTTCTGCTCCTCACACCGCCCCACCAGCAGGTGCACAAGAAGTTGGGTGGAGACCCAGCCATGACAGCTGACCCCAACTGACCAGAGGGATATTCCATATCACGCCATGCGCGGCACATGAAGCTGGGGGAAGAAGAAAGAAGAGAGGGACATTTGAAGTTAAGGCATTTTGTCTTCCCGAGTAACCATTACGTGTGATGGAGCCCTGCTTTCCTGGAGATGGATAAACACCTGGCTGCCGATGGGAACTGGTGAATGAATTCCTTATTTTGATTTGCTTGCATGCACGGCTTTTGCTTTACTTATTAAACTGTCTTTATCTCAACCCACGAATTTTCTCACTTTTACACTTCTGATTCTCTCCTCCATCCCACCAGGAGGAAGTGGGTGGGCAGCTGTGTGGTGCTTAGTTGCCAGCTGGGGTTAAACCACAACAACATGTTGTTAGAAAAATGTAATTGCTTCAGTTTGATGTGTAATATTGGTCACTGAGTAACTGCAGAGGAAACAACTCTAAACCCTTTCTTTTGTTTAAAAAACAGTCAGGAAGTGTAGGAACTCAGGTAGCACAACTCAGTGGGAGACTGCGTAGACAATGAAGATTATTTTTAGATAAAATTGAACTTCACCATTCTTTCATATTCCTCCCTTTCTATATTGACTCATATTGAATTTTGCTACATTTGTTTCTGCAGGACATTCAGTAAAAACGTATGTATGTGATACAAATTTAATCCATGTTAAAGAGAAAAACAAGGAAAAAAATATTAAGACAAAAAATCACTTGACCAAACCTCTAAGTGCTTAATTTTTATTGTCAGTACTTTTTGCTACTGATTTCTCTGTATCCAGTGCAGTGATTCATTTCCTCTAGGTCTCTTGTGCAACATAGTTGGCATTACAGCTTCATACAGGACCTATGGTCCGCGCTGTCTTAACCTGGGGATCTCAGGTGCTGGCTCCTAGTGTGAAAGGGGACTCCTGGCAGCCAGGTGCCAGAGCGTTGGTGGATGTAGTACATCTGGACTTGCACCATGCACAAACCGTGTCTTTGATCCAGGCATGCTCTACGGTGGGATGGACCTACTGGCCAAGAACAGAAAATCTCTACTGCAAAGGCCATGACCCTGGACACGCTGTGCACAGATGGCAAGGAAGGGGCTATTCGGTGTGGTGGGGACACTTCATGATGTGCACTGTGAGTACCGTTGCCCCATCGCATAGCTTAATCCAATCCAATCCAGCATCAAGACTGTGATGCAAGGCAAACTCAAATGGAATATTACTTAATAGCACTTGCCTACATGAATATTTCAAAATTTTGTTTTTAAAGAGAAAGTTTCTTGGACATTCAGATTACCCCTTTTGAAATGCAAAAAAAAAGCCACTGAATTTTGCAGTCCTCTAATAGAAATCTGAGGCTGACCTCACTTTAATGTCCCATGGAAAGAATCAGCCTTCCACGCTTGATGGTGCTGTGCCACTACTGGGGAATTACCTCTAGTCTAAAACTTTTAGATCATAACTCGTACCATCAAATCCTGTAGTCAAGAATTCAACTGTAGTGACATTAAGGAAGTGATGATTTTAATGATAATGTTAATGTAGGCTTTTAGCTGATAATGACACATTATTATAGCATAAGTTAGTACTATCATAGCAGTAAGTCCTGTGCCAAACCGCTAGAAAACAAAATTAAGATTGTGAAATTGCACCAATAATTGTGGGAAGTCCTTACAAAGTAATAGATTCCTTTTTGGAATCAATATATAAAATTGGATGTAAAAAAATTCTGGAGGTAGTTAAGAAGAACAAAGACATTCTTTAAGGCAATCTATAAATAGAGTAGTGTTTCATGGAACCAGGTGAAATATTAATAGAACATAGTTTCTGTTCCATGGAATTTCTTATAGGGTACAGTACCTTTCAAAGTCACTTAAGCATGCTGAGAAAAATGGTGTAACTATGGTGCCTTATTAAATACAGCAAAGCGTAATTTAACTTCCTTCTTATTTACAGTAATCAGGCTAGTTACTTTCCATTTGAGGTAATTTTATGCAACGTTACTTGAGATTAAGGGGAAGCAAATAGTTTCACTTTGTTGTTTTTGTTGCTTTTGTTGGATTGTATCCGCAACTAATGGGAAAAGGATTTGTACATGTACATGTCAACTCCAAAAAGCCCGAACATTTCAGGAAGTAAGAGCAGTAGATTTTTTTTACTTCTGACAAAAGAATTCTTTCTAGCTAAGAGATATGTTGATTCTTATTTTCTTCTGGGGTTCAAAATGGGAAAAAGCAAGAGTTAGACTTCTCTGGGCAAAGTGGTAGTGCTACCCACATATGCTGGGCCAACACAAGAACCGTGGAAAGGGAATAGCATAAAACAAGGCATGTCTTGCCAACCACAATACCTGCTTATGTGGCTCTTGGCCCCATAATGTAGTGTGTAATGCAGATGTTGCTGCTGCAACCTTACTGCCTTGGTTAAGCTGTCTGGTTAGAGTAAGCTAAGAAAAGTGTGCTTGTCCAGAGAGTCATTGCAGCCTGAAGACGTCCCTAAAATAATGCGTGCAGCTGAACTTATGTTTGCACAACTATTTGAAGACTTAGGATACAAAAGAGGAAAGTTGTTCAGGAAAGTCTGGGAAAATATTTCTATAATTATCACCCCCTCTCACCCTGCTTTGGATAACTATTAGCTATTGCACCCAATTCTATTATGTCAACTTTGGTAATGCCTGCAAGCATGTAAGGATGCAGCAAACAGTCTAGGCAGTTCCTTAGACAGCCTGACAATTCATATCACAGCAGCTATTCCTGGTCCTGAGGACACATCAGAGCAAGACAATCTGAGAAAGAAGCCCAACTGAAGATCAAATTTTCCAGTAAAGGACAGTTAGCAAAGATACCATGAGCCATTATAATTAATTTTTAGGTTCCAGGTAGTGCTCACTAGTAGTGCTCCAAGTATTGCTCACTAGTAGTGCTCCAAGTATTGCTCACTAGCAGTCATTTTATTTCATCTTTTAAGAGCTCTTCATGCCTTCAATAAGAACATGGAAGGCAGCTATCACATTGCGATAGGTAACCATTGCATAGTTGGGCCATGTCAATCTTTAACAAAATAACGTCTGCAGTAGAATCTCTAGCAACTAATTGCCTCATATCAATGAAAATAATATTCCTCTGGCCCTTAAAATTCCTAAGAAGGGGGAAAAAGTGGAGAGAGAAAACAATTGAAGGTCAAATGAAGAATGACTTGCATTAATCATCAAAATATCTCTGAAAAATATTACATCTTTCTGTGAACATTGGCATGCATTTCTTGGAATATGAGGTACAACCACTGCTTTCATAGAGAATTTCATGGCGAAATGATTTGCATTTCCAGCTACTACAAGACCTGAGAAGATGTACTTGACTAATCCTATTCATGTCCCTATAATCAGAGAGGATAACATCTATTTAGAGACAGAATGCAGAATCAGATGATGAAAAGTCTACCTGAAAATCAGAACTATAAAGACAGAGCAGGACAGTCGGGAAGGAGCTGGGATAAGGAAAAAGGAATGGTGGTCTGCCTCCCAACATTTGTCAGCATTGTGCAAAGTATGAGGAGTGAAGGGAAACTTACGCTTCAGGAAAAAAAAATTAAAATAGCTGTAGCTTGAGATTTAGTTTACATTGCTATGTGGTCATTTTCACACACAACAAAGTGCTATTGAAGTAACACATTTTTGCATTTCTTATCTGTTCTACATCAAACAGCCTGTTTTAACTTTCTTCTCTAGATTTTAAAATGGATTCCTTTTAAAATCTTTTTTTATAGTTCTAATCTGCATAGTGATGTCAGATGAACTCTATCACAGAACTACTTTAAATTTTAAATGAAAAAGCACAAACTAGAAACATGACTAAAGACTGACATCAGTTGCTGGCTCCTTATCTAAAGATTTTTTAAACTCTTTGCTGTGGAGTGTCCATTTTTCTGCATCTACCGACTTTATCTCTGCATAAGAAGTGTAGCAGAAAATAATGTTATCTGTTGAGGACTATCCAATGCTTTATAAAATGTTAACAGAAGATCCTTGATCTTGCATAATTTTCCTTTGGTGCCACATACCTATTAATCTTCTTTACTCTTCACAGTACATCCTACCTTTTTAAAATTCAATTTTCTTAGAAATCAACAGACACTTATTCCTGTCGCTAGTTTCAATTAATGCCAAAATAAGCAATAAGAGAATTAAAATTGCAGTATCCCATTTTCAGTACAGTGCTTCACATGTTAAATGGCTATGCAAATTTTATCCTTCACAGGTCATAAGAACCCAATTTATCAATTAATCAATCCTTACAGTGTTCAGTTGGATTTTTTTTAGTGGTGGCAAAATCTATCTGCAGGCCAGTGGAAGTGGATGGCAATGATCTGGGTTTCTGATTTGAAGAAAGAAGATTTTTTTTTTTAGAATAAGTGTTAAATAGTAGCACTGCTGACTATAGAATGTTTCCTTAGTTCTGTTTAAGAGCAACTAACACTTCCAATATATTATGGATACACCAGACAATTTTCTAGATATGCTCTTTCCTTTAACATTGGTGTAAACTCATTTTGAAGGATATAATCTCTCTGAAATATGATACATATTCTCACAGAAACCCAAGTATACATCAATATACTTGGCACCTACTGAAGTATTTTAGATAACATAACTGTTTCCTCTCTAAAATTCATCAGTAGGCTGCATGAACTGGGACTGCATGACAGTTATGTGTGGACTGAGACGCAGAGGGAATAAAAAAAGCAGGAGGAATTCAGCTTACTTGTATGTGGTTACAGCTTTTTCATTTTTGTATTACAAATAGCTTAAGGGTGAAGAAGACTGAGATCATTTTTCCCTAAAATAACCTAATGTAGGGACTCTTTTAAAAAATGAACTCTGTTGCACTTGTATTTTAATAAAAACATTATTTTTGAAGGCTTTCATTGGAAAGCTGTGGCAAAAGATAAACCCACCATTTATTATACTGCCAATGCCATTGTATAAATAATGCTCACAAGTATTAATGTATGAGTCACGAATAAAACGTTTGCCTAAATGCTACCTCCTGCACTCCTAATGATAATCTCAAGGAAAGTTAACTTTGCAATTGCAGTTCTGAACGTTCAGCAACTTTATTTTTCACTGCAGCTAAGAATGATGAAGAACAACTTTCAAACTTCGCTAGCATATTTATTTGTTTGTTTGTTTAATTATTAGCAAAGCATCCCACGGAGGTCAAGGAAGGGATGAAAAGCCTTGACACAGAACCCTTGTTTTTAAGAAACGTGGAAAAATTAAAGACATTTGCATACTTGGTGTATAAGGTCATTTCATTATAAAACAGCTGGTGGTCTGCACAAGAGAAACAGCAGAAATGGTTAGGATTTATTTAGTATGTTCCTGAGAAGAAAGCTTTTAGGACATAGCCTATGTCACTAGTCTCCAATGGAAACAGGCACTGACTGGAAGCAGCTTTTGTACATTGAACAGATGCACTCTGTTGAGCCAGAGGTGTGAATACCTGCACAGTACTATGCTTTGCCACATATAAACACGCACGATAACCGGGTCCAAGAAGCCATACAACTACAGTAGCGTTGCCTCTTTCGCATGGTAAGTTAGTGCCATGCTCTGAGCTTACATCGTCTGCCTGCTGCCAAGACCAGAGGTAACCTCAGTCTCTACATGACATTGAATTGTCCTGTGAAGGTGTACCCCTCCCTGTCATATGTACACTCACCATAGTAATTTCCATGAGTGGGGAGCTGAACTACTCTATTATCTCCAACCTAAAGAAATCCAGGGAATGATAAGGTTTGGCTTGTAAGTGAATTCCTGTTGCTATTTGTATAGATGACTTGAGTGAAACAAGCTTCCACTAGGCTTTCAATCTGTCACAAAAAAACCTACCATGCTGCCATAATTCCTTTTTAACTCTTTCCAGTTTACTGGCAAGTTGTTTTTTTGAAAATGGAAATCCTAAGTAGGAGAAGGATGCCTGTAACAGACTTCAGCTGGAAGCAACAAGGGTAAAAAGGAGGTGGAATTGGCATCTTATGAGGTTAATATTCCACACCTTACCTGCTAGAGGTTTTAAACTGAGCATACGTGAAACACAGAGGAGAAAGTGAGAAAGTCTGTGCACCTTTTAAGAGTGTTTTATGATCTTACTGTATGATAGAATACCTCCAAGCATGGATAACCCCAACTTAACTCAAGGAGCATTAGGCTGCTATAATTGGAACTGTAGTTTAATTTAGGCCTAGCTCTTTAGCACAGCTTTCTAAGCAGATTCTTATTTGTGAGAAAATAGAAGCCTACACGAGAAAAATATATTTTATGCTGAGAGTAGAAGACCTTATTAAATGATTTAAGTTTTCCAGAATCTTTAGATTTAGATCAACTGTAAACTAGTCCCCAAATGATACGCTTTTATATATAAGCTTCAGCAATAGAAGTCATAACAATTTTAAACTGTAGAAGTCCCACTATTAAACCATGGTATTGTCTGGTCACAAAAAATTAGATAAGGAAAAAATCAGGTCATCATGTATCTATAAAAGTCAGCTGGGGGAAGCATGGGAAAAGGTTGAAGCTTGCTTGCTGTCGAGCTAAACAGCACTTCTGTATAAAGGGTACTATTAAGAGAAAGGAAATAATTTCTATCAAGAAGTTTTGTATACTTCACCACTCACTGGGGTAATGACCCTTTTATTAGAAACCAACAACCAGACAAGAATACAATAGCAAAGGAAATAAAAGTTTAATCTACAAACCTGACAAGTTGCTGTAGTACTGAAGGAAACTGAACATAAGCAAAAACTCAAATGACCAAATTGATTCTGAATTTATGCATTATGCAGGCAACCACTTGCATCCATTAACTTATGTGGCTTGGAGATTGAAGATTATCATCTGTTTATTATTGCACAGTGCCTAAATGTTCTACATAATTTCTTGGAAGGATAATGACCCCCTATTTGTACAATCATAGCTGCCGTTTCAGAGCCCACAGCGTGATACTCCAAGTCAGACATCCATTGACCACTCTTCACAAATTTGTAGTTAACTGAAAGCACTTTCCAGGATCAAAGCCTACATTTTTAGCAAAAACCCCTGAGAGGAGAGGAAGCTGTAGAAAGGGCATAGGACAAAAGTGACCACATGGAATAAGGAGTTCCTCTTATTTTACCTCATCAATAACATGTTCCTTTCCCCTGCCCTGAGAGGGTGGTCTGTTGCCACTTTATTCCCAGCTTAACCACAAAAAGCATCATATCCATTGACTTGAAAAGCATTTGACTGATGTTTTTTATTTCTAAAAGTACACTTCAAAAATAGTGGTAATTAATTTTGGAATGAAGGAAAAAAATATAGTTAAACTTATGAAAACAGAGTCCTGTTAACAATGTTAGAAAAAGAAAATAATTCAGGCTGTATGGTAACAGAAATGCAATCATTATACTGAATAGAAATTAAAATGCAACGAAACTGTAAAGCTCTGTGAAAAGTTGTGGGATTATGATATAGATTTTACATCTTGAGTTGTTCCATTCTTATTCTGAATAAAAATCTATGCTGGTTTCAAACATGCCAGATACAGTTTTTTGCCTTGCATCCTTCCCTAACAGGCTTGATCCTCTCAATACCTAACATAGCTTTACAAATGCTCACAGGCTGGCGATCAGCGTAGATTTCTGAGCTTTGCTGCTCTCCAGCTTGATTCCCAGCTGCTGTATTTTTTAATACCCATTCCTTTACTTTGTTTTTCTGGGGATTTTTATTCCTCATTTTCCTTTTAGCTTGGAAGCTAATCTACAGGTGGGGATCTCCTTGCTGTAACCACAGCTCAACTCTACGTTACACAGAGAGCTGAAACTTTCAGCAAACCTAGGTATGAAACACTTGAAAAAAAAAGGGATATCTGTAGGGGCTGAAAGAGGTGCTACACTGAGACCCTCCAACAGGTGTTCAAGGATCACAGCCTCTATCAATAGCCGTGCATGTGATAGTTTGGAAAAGACCTTGGCTATGAAGGCTGGCAAATGCCTAGATTTGCTCTAGTTGAGTGTCCCAGTCCCTGTTTGGTAGATGGTGAGGTGCTGCTGCTGGACACGCACAGCCTTCTTTGGTGGAGGGACTGCTCTTGCAACCCACCCAGTTCGCTGTAATGAAGCAGACCACCCCTTGTTGGTCTGGTATCTGTGACTCAGAGTGCTACAAAATAGAGACACAGGAGAAGACAGTAGGGGAAAATGCTTTCTCCCCAGCATGTGTGTCCCCCAAAGGTGTGATGAAGCACACCTGTTTTTTCTGTGAGACTGAATTCCTGGCCACCCTGTTTTTCCATCCTTTAGCCTTGATTGATCTTGGTTCAACTGAGGAAGATGAGGTTGGAGGCAGTGATAAGATAAAGTTCAGATGGATGTAGCAAGAAAGTTCCTAGTGAAAGAGGAGGTTCAGTCACACAGATGAAGTAGCTGAGATCTTTCAGGATGGTGATCCTGAAAGCCACGCTGAAAAGACAGCCTGTTTGCCAGCTGACAATCCTGGTGCAGCTCCTTCTGCCTCTCTGTCCTCCACACTATACATACTGTCCCTCCATGTTTAAAATACACGTATTAAGTCCCCCCAAGCATCTGCCCTCTACTTCTTAATGAAAAAGTTGCTTTGCTGTCTGGCAACTTGATGACTTCATATCTGAGAGTGATGACAGCCTGCAGAACAGGGTGACACAACTCTGAAACACCAGATAGAGAAGCAACAATTAGCAGGAGGTTCCCTGCTAATTGTTTTAAGTGTGTTTGGCCATTGCCACAGCAACTAAAGGTGCTCTTTCTGAAACCTGCTTTTATTCCACTCTCCCCACTTTTGCATTAATCTAGAATCTGAAGGTCTCACAAATCTGAAGGTTTCACAACTCTGTGGAGCATGTGCTTACAGGCAGCGTCCTGGGACAATCTGGCATTGCAATGAGGGGAGAGCTCAAGGTGACCAGCTCCAGGATCTCATGAGCATAAGGCAATGCTCAAGACAGACCTAGAAAACAGCTGACACTTGTCTGCCAGTCTGGCAGTTGTTAGATACTCTGATGTCTTTTGCCCTCTGTTTCCACAGTCACATGGTCTAAGGTCTTCTACACTGAGTGAAAGGTGCTACGCACAAGTACCAGATGACCATAGCTTTGGCCTTGGCTGTACATCTAAGGAAAATATATATTGTCTGTCTGGGAGCCAGCTACATAACAGCAAGCTGACTGGAATCACAAGCAGTTATTGCAGTAGCAGGGAGGGTGGGTTAGAAATACAGCCTGGAGAAGCTGCTTCACCTCTTCATTCAGTAGTTGATTGGTCTTGTAATTTGGGCACTTTGTGTGATCGCCTCATCTGAGTGCTTACCTACGGATTTTTTCTTTTTATCTAAAAGTTGCATCATCTTTGCCAACTAACTTTTTGTCTTTTCCTCTTGATTTTTTAGTCCGCTCTGACTCACTCCAGCACATTTCCTTTTTCCTTCCTCAGCGATTTCTGACTGCCATTTGCTGTGAAAAATGCCATTTTTCTCTCCTGCATGACTCAGCTTGTGCCTCTGAACTTCGCCCTGTCTTGCACTTCTTCCATCCCCTTCCTTCTCTGCACTTTGCTGCTATCAGATGCTGCGTCCTACCAGCGCTGAGTGAGACGGAGGTCTGCCGCTGCTCCTTTCAGTTGCAGAGGGGAGCTACCGGAGCACAGAAAGCACCATTGCAGGCATTCCCATGTCCCAGCCTAGCTGGCTGACTTAAGACCAGTTTCCTTCCCCCTATCCTGCCATCTCCCTCTACTAACTTCATTGCCAGCTCCCCACATGCACATGGCTACTCCTCATCTCCAGCCAGCTTCAGAGTCCATTTCTGTTAAGGGAGATGCAACCTACCTCCCAGCTCAGGCAGACCTTGGTGAGGTGTTTTCAGAGGGAATCCGTAGGCTGCCCAAATGAAAGAGTCATCTGGACAAGAAACAAAATTATAAAAAGAGGAGGTTATCCTCCAGGAAGAACTGGAATGGCCTATCCTGGTCAGAAATTTTACCCTATGAAGGCTTTAACTTTTTTTTTTTTTTTTTTTACGTCCAAAACTGTCAGGTCCCAAGGATCACCATCTTCTGCCTATGGCCCACCCTGCACTTTTCTAACTGTTTGAATGTTTAGCTTCTAAATTCTGCGTTCCTTTTCCTATGCCGGTTACAAGGAGGAGGACCAAGCTAGCCTTTCCTCCTCCTGTGTCTTCATTAGAATGGTAGCTTGCTTTTAAGGACTGTTTTTCTCTCCTTCATAAACCAGAAAGCTTTTGCCCCAATGAGGCAAGTTCCTAGTAGGACACAACCTCTAATCTCCCTGCCTGAGAGGAGAGGACTCACCAAATTCTTCCTAACTCAAGCACGGGAATGAGGAAAAGAGGTGTCATTGCTGCTTTCTATGGCATTTTAACCATGGTATATGCAGCAAAGTATATGGGAATATACATACAATTGTTTAATAATCGAAAAAACTGATCAAGCACTGGCACAACTTTGTTAGTTCATAATCGCAGTCGTTGTGTGCCTGCTACTATATTTTTACAAGCAATGAATTCCTTGGGTTTGTGTATGGATTTAAAACTGAAACACAAGGCAGTAAGCATTTAAAAATACATCTATACAAGACTATTATGTCTGATTCCTTTTTGCACTACTGCTTCATTATTCCTGACATGGAGATTATGAGTGTAGCACAATGAACCATGTCCTGGGGATGAGATAAGCAATTGTGCTTATCTTAGTTGTGTGCACTCAAGCCCAGGCTATTTTTTTTGCCATTAAACTAACCACTTACAGATGTGATTTTATGGGTGTTGTTAGCCACACACGCTCCAGTGCACCAGTATGTATATAACCAGCAGACCGTGCATAATGAAATAACAAGTCTTACACTTCCCACAGAACCATTTGTAGTGCAGTTGTTTTCATGTTAACGATTATGGGAAGTGCTCTGAGATACCGACTTTACGTTTTCCATTTGGAAGTTAAAGACTTAACACAATGAGGGCCCACTCCTGAAGCTGTTATTTTCATCAAGGTTTCTAGTTGCCAAAGAGATGCAGCCTCCTTTGTCAGGTGAGTAAGTCAGGGATACTTTCTTTTTGTAGCTATTGCAAAATCACTGATTTTCCTGAACTCAGGGCTGGCAAAGAGCTTGGGCTGTGCTTTGCCTTGTGGGCATCAGGGAACTCCAAGGGGACTAACAACCTCTGATTAAGGAGAGACAGACTGTTAAACTGTTAACTTTAAGTGGTCTTAGTAGAACTGAAGGAAAGACGCCTCTCATCCAGGGACAATCTGGGAGATCGGTGAAATGTTCTGACTCCAGCTGGGAGAAATAAATAGAAAAGAAACTCCTCAACTTTTGCATGCTGATAACCAGGGGAGGAAAGAGGGGAAAAAACAAACAAATACTTAATTTTGAAATTTTAAAAATACTTGATTTTCAACTGTCTGTAGCTACCATTAGTTTAAATTTATAAAAAGCAATTTTCAATTTAAGTTAATAAAGTCTTGTTTCAAGAGTCCCCAGAGTAGTATTAAGTAGTAATATTAAGGGTAGCATTAACCCCCATCCCAGCAACATTTTGATGCCACAGTCTGTTTTCATGAGGGATTTCAGCTTAGGCAAATTGGATTTTTTCCAGTTAATGATGTTAAATATATATCCTTACACAACTCTAAATCCCAGCTTCCTGTTTTTATCTGCCTATCCAACACAGGAACTTTGGATAGTAAAGCATCCTTTTTTTTTTCTTTTTTCTTGTTTTCTTCCCCGCACCCCCCGCCCCCAGCAATAAAATCTAGAGTTAAGTATTTTGGAAGAGGGAGAACCGAGCCAATGGAGAGAGACATCAGTAATCATTTAATTAAAAGGAGAGATTGTCTTCCTTAATTAGGTACCATTTTTTTGATTCGACATGATCTCCTTCTTGGTGTCTGAAGTCTTTCCCAAACCGAGCAGACACTGAGCAACTTGCATCTCCTAGCGGCTCCGGTTAGCAAGGCAAGGGTTTGTTGCGGTTGCTAAAGAGCACAGCGATATTTCTGTCTAGTAATCCCTGTCCAAGAGCTTTTCAGGGCTAGTGGAAGAGGCAGGCCCTGTAGAGAGACACCCTGAGGGGCTGGATCTTGTGGCTGCCATTCCCAGCCTCTTCTCCCTCTTACTGCAGCTGAGCAACCAACCACGTTTATTCCCACGTGTTTTTGTCCAAGTAGCAGCTCTGTTTCTGATGGAAAATGATTCTCTTGCTAAGATTTTAACTGTCTTTTCAACACTTTCTCCACAGCTTGCATTTCAGTTTCACAAGGGTTTCAATAAACGTACAAAGAAGGGATGATACTCTATTTCCTCCTTCCTTCTACTCTTTGAAGATTTATTTCCATCTCTTTATACCTGTGTCTTAATTTTGTTAATTTGGTTTTCTGTTTGTTTTACATTTCACTTATTTCTTGCTCCTCCTGGAGGGCTGGTATCTACTTTTCTTATTTTTGCCTGTTCCTGTTTTTGACTGTACTTTTTCCACTACATTTCTTGATTCTTTCCATTTATCTTTCAGAAGAAGTGACACGGTCTTCTGATTGCTGATCTATGCAATAATTCAAGTCTACCTTCCTTCCATTGCTGAGCTTTAAAGGTTTTTTTTAAGGGCTGGGTACGGAAGCAAAACAGCTCTTACAAACTCTTTTACAAACTTTACAAATAAGAATAAAAATGGTGATAATAAAATAAAGAAAAAAAAACTAGAAAAAGATTCATTGTAACTGTCCAAAAATGCAGCTCAATAGATCTGAAGAGATTTAGCTTTGGAAATGGTGGGGAAAATGATTTTTAAAAAGGAGAGGAAAGACAAAAATAGTCACGCAACCTTCCAATAGCAAAAGAAGGGAACATGAGGGTTTTAGGACTCTTTCCCAGTCCTATCTAGAAGGAATCAATCTTGTTTAGTAGATTTTTGAAGAGCTCTTCTCTTAAGCAACCTAAATGACATTGAAAACAGTCCAACAAATCCAGTTTTCTCAACTTAAGTAATGCTGAACAGCTGCTGGAAATTAATGAGAAAAAAGCCAATTCCTGCTTACCCAGCACTTCTTATTTGCTATCACTAGGCCAAAGTCCTCTACTCTTCATGCTAACACACACATTTTATGATGAAAATAGTCCAAGAAAATTTCTTACCTGATTCATGTCAAAGATGTGAAACACCTGCTCAACATATTTGTTTGCCTGAGGGTTCATATTATGTAAACCCAGTATTATCTTAAACTCATAGAGACTAAGTTGCCCAGAGGGGCAGTAGTTCATAAATTTCTGGTACCATTGACTGTTGTCTATTGCAGCGATATCATCAACTGATTCCCCAGCACCCATAGCACCGTCTGCCCTTCCTCTCCATCCACGCCGCACTGTTTGCCTTTGCGCAGTGCTCCTATAGGCCCTGGCTCACCTCCAGCTAGAATTCGCCAACAAACTAGGAGCTGTAAAATTACCATAAACCTCTTAAAGATCCCTGCAGATCTGGATTAGGCAAAAATAGAAACTGCATGGGATCATCCTTCATGATCTGTATGAATGCAAGCAGGCCTGTGAATAGCTGGGTGCTTCTCTCTGGCCAGAGCTGCCTCAACACCTCAGTGTGTTCCCAGGGCTCAACCTGCTTCTGCAGAGGCTCTTACAAGACACAAAATTTGTGCTCATGTTGTGCACTATGTCAGATTTGCAGCCTCGGCACACGTGCCAAGCTTACAGTGCTTTGCACTAAAAATGCTCTGGCTAAGACGACTTCGAATGCCTCCCAAACTGTGAAATGGGGTTGCTGTGCTTTGTTCGGAGGGCTTTGCATTCAGCCCCTTGGAAAACAGGGAGAATCACAAATCCTGAAAAATACTAACGATGTGTATGGTGACGCTGGTGTGTGCCAGGAAGTGTTCATCCAGCTGAAGGAAGATATATAAACAGACCATACAGTATCATAACATTAGCAGAAAACAGATATTCTGATAATGTCTCACAGGAAATATCAGGCTATTTAAATACAAAATCTGGTGAAATTCACACACTAGAACCTGAGGAAAGGATATAAATCAGAGCTGGTGAAACTCAGGAAGGGGACTTTTTAACTGAAGGCAGACTCTTCATGACTCTCCAATTAAAAGTACATACTTTGAATTTGACTTAATGTTTCATCTAAAGCGAGCATGTGATAAATACTTTTCATATAATCATAAGGTAAGAAGAACTTGGAACATGTCCTTATTTATATAATTCTCAAACAGTAAGAGTGTGGGGAGGCACTAAAAACTAATCATATTGCTTCATTTGCATAATCCACTTAGCACACGTGTTCTGTTCACATGGTCTCAGTGATGGGTTTTCAGATAATACAGTGATATGAATTTGAATATTTAAAGCATGGCACTTTCAGTATCATAGAAACTGGAAGCTGATAGAGGCACCTTCATCAATTTCAGGTCCAGGGAGAAGCTTGCAGCACACCAAAGTCTGCTATTTTACTTCAAATCTCACTTCCTAAATGCCAAATACATGCTGCAAGAGATTAGATCCCAAATTCTTTTCCTCATCTAGTAATGTCAAAGATCTGGCAGTGATTTTTACCCATCATGGCAGCAGGCAAAATCTGATCCTCTAACAGAAGAAAAATAACATATAGACTTCAGAAAAAAAAGAAAGAAAACTAACGCTGCAATTTTCAACTTCAAAATTTAATTGCATTACAGTGGGCAAGATGTTATGACACTTCAGAACCTTTACTTACGTGTAGTTTCTTGTCTTGTTTTCAGCTGGGATAGAGTTAATTTTCTTCCTAGTAGCTGCTGTGTTTTGGACTTAGTATGAGAATAATGTTGATAACATATATTGTTTTAGCTGTTGCTAAGTAATGCTTATATTAAGTCAAGGACTTTTTCAGCTTCCCAGAGAAGCTCAGAGGGAGCACAGACAGGACAAGCTGGCCAAAGGAATATTCCATACCGTAGACGACATGTTCAGTACATGAATGGGGGTTGGCCAGGGGGCAGGAATTCACGATCACTGCCTGGGGTGGGCTGGGCAACCAATTACCAGGTGGTGAGCAATTGTATTGTGTCACTCGTTTTGTATATTCTTTTACCTTTATTATTATTATTTTCTCTTCCATTGCTGTTCTATTAAACTGTCTTTGTCTCAGCCCATGAGGTTTTTTTCCTTTTTCTCCCTCTTCTCCCTGTCCTACTGGGGAGGAGCGGGGAGTGAGTGAATGGCTGTGTGGTCCTGGTTGCCGGCTGGGGTTAAACCACGACATTTCTTTCACAAAAAAAATTATATCTGCTTATTCTGTTAAGAAAGAGTTAAATAGTTACCACTGACCAAATCAGGTAGGTTGTTATTCCACTGGAGAGGATGAAGAGACTTTGTTCATCTAACCTACAAAGAGCTGAGTCATCTTGAAATAAGCTCCTTCAGCTCTAATAAGCGTGGAAAGGATTCTTGAGCCGGATTTCTGTATTAAGACCATAATCTAGAAGACAAATGTGTTTTGATTGCACTACACATAAGTCATGCTCTTGTTAGAGAAGTGTCGATATAGTCAGAATGATCAAGAATAGTATGAGGGTACTGTTACGGAGAAAGCTGGTGCCAAGCCATAAAAATCCCATATGCGTTACTCTTGGCAAGCTGGTATACCAACAGCTCATTCTTCTTACGGAAATTGGTTCCCTAAGCCAGCCCGAAGCCCCTTAGAATGACTTCACAGGAAACATACGTTACAGCAGATAAATATACACATCATATCAAACTAAACAGATGTGGTGTGAATACCAAAGGGGAAGCTTATGAAATCCTGGCATGTGGCTTGAGAGGTCCTGGTCCTTGTTTGCCACAGGGTTTTCAGTGAGGCTTTTACAAGACTTTATTAAAGGCAAGAGAAAAATCAAACTGAGCTACAGCTTATCTAGATGCTCTGTGTTGTATCTGAATCTTCTAGTTATACTGTCGCCATTTCATTAAAAATTATACTGTTGCTATTTAATCAAAAGTTGATTATTTTTTTTCTATTATTAAAAATGAGAAGGTAAAACAACCAGGTAAGACGTTATGGTTCATTTGATTAATTTCTCTAAGTGTTTAAGTGTTTCCAGATGCTATAGTATACAAATAGTTTGGACAAGGAAAAAAACTTGCCAGCCTTTTATCTGGGAGTAGATGCCACATTCTTCATATTATTTCCAGTTGCAAAGGATACAGACTAGGTATAGGTATGTACAGACAGTCCCAGGTATGTGACTGTTCTAAATGTGCCATTCGACTCCTGCCTTCTAAATAACTTTTCCTGGGCCTATTGCTGCAACAGCTCAATTAAGAAAATATACAATAAAATCTATGCCTCAGATTACAGTAGCTAATGGAGGATTGTTACAACATCTTGCAGAACTGGAAATGAATATCAGATCTTTAGTGGGAGCTCATTATTAAATAATGAAGTTATAAGCCAAGCATAAGCAGTTTTTATAGTGGATTTTATGAAGCCCTAAAGGCCAAGTCATTGTTTAATTTCATTAAAATGGGGGGAAGACTTCCAAATGGATAAAACATTGAAACATCTTTTTTTGTCCAACATGGAACATTAATTAAACAAGCTCTTCTGGGAACAGCAAAACAAAAGCCTAGATTTGTACAGACTCTGTCTTTTGTCCCGTAAATCTCCTCACCCTAGTACCCCAGCTCCACCCTGTATCCTCACCAGGCAAAAGGAAACAAGTGCCTGATTATTTTGCCAGCCAGCTGTTGCCTTAAACAATGAATAAAAGCTGAATTCTGCATGAGTGGTGCATTCATTATGGTTGTGTCCTTGCCACCCAGTTGCTGTTTTTATGAAAACTTTAGGAACTAATTAGCTGAAATGCCTACTCTTTGCAATGTCATTGAAATATGCCAATTGATTTAAAAGTTGTGGGGAAACAGGACAAGGGGATCAGATCCTGGTGGATAGGACTATGTAACAGTTAAACTCTGATGTGTGTATAACCTGACAAATTTAAGGGCATGTGTCTTAATATTCATCAGATAACTTGAGCAAGCTACTCCCTGGGTACTAAGCTAGTTGTACTGGGAGGGAGGCACTGTGATTAGTAACTTGTCAAAACACAACCAACAAAAAGACAACACCACCCCTGTCCCCCCCCCCCCCGCCCCCCCCCCAAAAAAAAACAACCAAAAAACAAAAGCAAACCCACAAACCAACCTGAAACTTCAGAAACCTCCCCACCTTTTTGGTTTGGAGTTCTGTCCCTATTTAGACAGGTCTCAGGTTCTTAATAACTTAATATGTCTTAATATCGAATGACTAGCTATTTTCGCAAAATAATTTTACCTTACAGAAAGGTACTCTAAAGAAACTAGATATGGAAAATTATTCTTCACAAGTATATAAAAAGCAAACGCCAGTGTCTATATGCACATTCTGAATACAATAAGTAATATAAACACGTGAAGAAAACTGTTAGTTTTAATTACACTAAGTATTACAAGGACTACAAATTTATAGAGATGGCTGAATGGAGTAGTAGTAAAGAGCAATCATGCCTTGAAAGTTTGTATCCAATTTATTCTGCTCTCTCTGCCTGTGCTGGATGCACCATTTGCTGGGTACGATAGATATTTGCAAATATATAGCTCAATACCAATAGTAGTGGCAAGTTCTCCTAGGAATTTCTGTTGGTGCAAAACTATTTGAAGGGCACTTTCTTCTCCCTGCTCCACACCCTCAGTTATCCCATGGCAAATACTCAGTTTCCCAATGCCTGTGGTTGGTCCTGCACTGGAATCCTATCATCTTGACAGAAGCCTGATTTTCAAGAAGTGTCCACATCACATTCCAGTTTTCTCAAAAAGTAACTAAAACAAGCTGCAGGCTCATTTTTTTTGAAACATCCTCAAGTCACTAGTTGCTTTAGAAGTATTTGTCTAAAATAAATTTTGGAAATTTTTCCAAATATTTCTCAATAGCACTGAGATGTCAGGGGCTGTTTTTGCAACACACATTAAAGCTAAACTGAAAAAGCTGTTAGATGAGCTCAAACATTGTCCATGTGCATTATTCGGGAAAGTTAGCATTGTTAAAGCTTTACTGGGGAACATAATGCATAGATTTATTAATTGAAAAGAACACAGCAAGCTGACAATTTCTGCCAGTCAGATTTCATATTGATAGACTTGAAGTTTGCTCACCAAGTGTAATTAGCACATTTATTGAGTTAGGTGATTCTACTTAATCAAATTCCATTATATCTAACCATCTGGTAATTGGCATGGGGGAATAAAAGAGCGTGCAATGAGTTTGATTTTATAGGAACAGTACTTGAAGATTATGTAAGAAAGAATTACCTAATACCAAAAAAGCAAGCTGAATTGGGGATGGGGGTATGTGTGGAAAAAAGCATAACAAGAAAACTTGGTGTGACAATGGTACTGACTCTGGGAATTCTTAGTCTACTGGCCGCCATACAAGAAATTACAAGTTGGATGTAAAAACCCACAATGTACCTCATACTCTCAGCATTTTCTGAAACAAATATAATTCATTTGATAATAAAGGACGTTTCTGGAGATTGAAACTTTCTGGAGTAGTTATGGCTACAATTTGGACCAGTTTTAACCTGACACTAAAGTCATTAATATAATGTAATAACACATTTTTCATTACATCTCTGAATTCATTGAGATCAATGGCATAGGTAGAGAACACTAATGCTTTATTTTATTTTATTTTTTTAAAATATGGTTTTATAGCATGATGGGCCCATCTGTTCTATTAGCTGGAAGCAGACTTTGATTGTGTAGTATTGGCAATTCAGCCTAAACCTTATTTCAGTCAAGGACAAACACTTTTGTAGGAATTACAGATGACTCTCCTCTTCTTTTGTAGCATTTGATAGAAAGTGTTATTTTGGCTTAAGAGGAAAATAACAAGGCACAGTCTTCTGGATGGGTCCCATGACTAGAAGGAACCTTTATGAACACCGATTTGGAAGAGCATAAGACAGCAATACAACTAACAGCCACTGGATGCCTTTGGGATGACCCGGGATGTTAAGCAGTAAAATTGGGATGAGGGATCAAAACCAGACAAATGTGTCTTTGGAAAAGGGGGATTGACTGATACCAAACTAAGCCACAGAAAGCAATATTTTATTTGGCAACAGAAAGAATCATATTGTGTCTATGTTGCATATTCTTAAAACGTCCATAGTACCTATGGACCCAGCCAAACATTTACTGCTTTAAAAAAAGATTTTCCAAGCAGAGTCATATAAATAAAACTTCCAATTATTAATAAACTCTAAAAATAATAATAAAATCTGGGTTTCAAAGATGAGAAATTGTTCAACATGTATTAGAATGACTGTATGCAATTTTCAAAATGGCAAAATGTACCGGGAACAGAACATTCAAAATTGCTTGCCTGCCACTCCTGTTTATTTGCCCGTAGTTTTCTATCGAATCACCTCTGAGTCACTTCCATTACCTCTGAATAGTCAGCATTGCCAGCCCTCTGAGACATGTCACTGAATGCATCAAATGATACAGCCATAAGAAAGCCAGCAAGTTAAGCATGAGTTCTTACCTTATTCATGTCAAATGTGTGAAATACCTGTTCAACGTAGCTGTTAGCTTCTGGAGTAAGTCCGTGTAGATCCAGGACGTGTTTAAATTCATGCAGACAAAGTTGTCCAGATGGGCACTCCTTCATAAATTTTGTGTACCAGTGGTGAATTTCCATAGCATTAATGTCATCTGCTGATCCAGCAGCACCCATAGCATCAAACATACCAGGTAACCTTTTCCAGTATTTAGTTGTTCTTGCTTCCCAACAATGATGATTCAAACACCAACTCTGCCTTTGAGAGCTACTTTAAACCTCTTACAGATTACGACCAATATAGAATAGGTAAATATAGCACCCTAGCAAGATTACTGGCACCCAGTTTTAGTGCACCATGGTTTTATCAGCTGATTACAGTCTGTGCACAGTCAGTTTGCAGAGACTAAGCAGGGCATGAGGATTGATTATGCTGATTCTTATCTTGCGTTGGCCTCTGTGGTGATAAAGCTATGTAAACTGGGTGAATATTGAATAAGAAACACACAGGAACTTTGACAGTAGTTTCTAATCTTTGTTTTAATAATTTGCAAGGTTTTAACTGAACCTTCAGCCCCATTTTACTATTTTGATACCTTTTGTGCAGCTGCTTTGTAGCAACTGACTTCGTTTTTATTACTTCTGTATATACTGTTGTCCAACTCTTAGCTTAGGCCAAAACTGCAACATGATTTGACTTGGGTATCCTGAAAAAAAACTGAAAGCAGCTACACACTAAGCACAAAATACTTGCCATTGTTTTTAGACAGCAGTTTTACAAGCATCTGAGGCTTGCATAAGCCAGCGTTGTCCTAAAAACTGCTCCCCCACTGCCACTGCGCATTCAATCCCATGCTTTCCCTTCCCTTAGGCCAGCATGTGTGTTTGTGGTTGCACTCGGGAGCAACTGTAAGAACAGATCCAGGCAAAAGCTTGCAATACAATTGAATACGAATATAGTTAACTTTAGAAAACATTATTTAAATTTTGCATTTCCTGGTCACAGAAAACGTTGGGTTGTACAAGAGAACAGGTTAAGCAGGGATGGAAGAGGATGGCCAGCAGTAGAGGGGGTGGAGGACTGCTTCTTTTGCTGATTTAAATTACTTGTGGAAACTTGTAGTGTAACACCGTAATGTCTGTGCTGTGTAGTGGTACATAGCAGTTTGCAGTTTTACAGTATTATTGCAGGATATACTATGGCACACAGTAGTCAAAGACTAAACTGCTGGAATGTAAAAATATAATTGTTACACTTAACTGTAAAGGTGTTGTCTCACCCGTGGCACTCATGTGGTGTCTCACAAGAGGAAAGGTGAGCACTATCTGAGCAGCATTTCTACTTCACTCTGCAGAGCAGAAGGCAGTCCGGATGCCCCCTGGAGCACTGTGCAGCTGCACGACTTGAACTTTCCTCTGCGCCAAGGTTCAGGCTGGTTCAGTTGCAAAACTGAAGCTTTTGCAAAACCAGGAGAGGTTTAGGTTGGATATTACGAAAAATTTCTTCACCGAAAGGGTTATCAAACATTGGGACAGGCTGCCCAGGGAAGTGGTGGAATCCCCATCCCTGGAGATACATAAAAGACAGGTAGACGTGGTGCTGAGGGACATGGTCTAGTGGTGGTTCTGGCAGTGTTATGTTGATGGTTGGACTTTGTGATCTTAAAGGTCTCTTCCAACCTAGACGATTCTATGATTCTACAATTCTGTTCTATGAAAAGTGGTATCAACAGCCATGAGAGACAAATTTGATCTCAAAACTGCAAAGAAATGGAATGCTACTGTTGGACGTGTCATGAAACCTGGTTTTTCGGTGACAGGAGGCGCTAGTGGTGGTACATCCGTTGGGTGTGCACAGTGAGGGTGGCATAACGAACCTGGGCAAGCTGCCCCTGCAGCAGCAGGTTTAGGGCAGGCTCTGTGTCCCAGCATACAGCTTCACGTAGTCATCTTAGTATTTTGAACTCTCTGATTCTACAGGCAAATCAAGAGCTGGGAGACACTAATCGTGTAAGATCAAAATTGCAAAATATTTCTCAGAAGTATGTATAAGCCTTCACTGCAAAAGGTGATGGCTGGAAGAAGCTGGGCTGTGACTACAGGCTTTCAACATATATTTATAATTACGTTGCATAAACCAGAGTCAGGGCAATGCTGCTGAGGAGAGGAAGGAGGGGTAAAAATGTGCACGTGAATGCCTGGATGACTTCAATAGCGACATATACTGTAGTGATCATTAAAAGGTGATTTTTCTAATCTCTAGTCTTTCCTTGCACCTCTTTCAACTGTCTTCCCAGAGCAACAATAGCTGTCTGCTAGCGTGCTGTCAGTTATAGGATCAAGCTTCAATACTGAGAAGCAGCAGGGATTACCTATGTAAAATACTGAATAAAACCAGAATAAATCTGAAACGTATGAAGTAGTACTCAGAAATACTGCACTTCAAAATATCAATAGCAGGCAAAGAATACTGTATTTTTATTAACCAAGAACAGCAAGCAAAAGAAAGGTAGCTTGAAGTAGCAATCTTCAGTCTTTTATCTTTGCTCATCAAATCTAAATTTTCAATAGCTAGTAATTGGAAATGCTGACACAGAATTTTCTAAGTGTATACCTACCAAATTTCTTGTTCAAGAAAAAAAGAAATTGTTTTAAAACTCAAATGTTACTTAGACTTCCATTTTTTTCCCCAGAAATAACAGCAGTATTCAAAGGAAAAAAAAAATCAAAGATTTCAACCATAGGTTTCAGAAGTCATAGACCATTTTTCTGTAAACACAGGAGTCTGCAATCATTTTTTTGTACATTTTTAATTTTCTGAAAACTATGACAGCATAAAGGTGAGTATAAAAGACTAAGCCATCGCAGTCCTTGAAAACATGCATATTTCTTTCATATGGCATGGAAGAATCTCCTAATTCTGTTGTATTTGTCCTTACAGAAGACAAGGTTAAAACATCAGAGAAATCCACATTTTATTTAAGTAACTCTTGAAGATAATCATGAAGCTGTTCTAAATTATCTATTTGAGGAATTTGAAAAAACCTTAAATTTTACACTGCAGCATTTGACAAAATGAGCGTATGAACAAACACAAAATGCTTATCAGCAAAAGTCATAATTAAAAAAAGAAATGAGAGAACACCCAGAAGACTTGAAGAAGCAGTGCAATAGCCCAGAATAAAATGGAAACATGGCAGCTAGAATTACGTGCAAGTAGGAGATTTTAAAGGAGTTCTTGTAGGCCACGTTCCTGCTAGGACAGCTTTACTGGGGATTATAGTGGTGAAGAACACGCAGATTAGAAGGGCTATGCTGGCAACACTGTTCTTTTTAGCAGTTTAATACTATCCTCTCTTTCACTCTGAGGAGTGAAAGTTAGTTAAAGCACAATTTTCTCAGACTTATCATATCTGCACATCCAGGTTATCTGAGGATTGTATTTCTTCATGTGTATGACCCTACAAATGAAGTCCAGAAGTAGAATGAGGGAGAATGCAGAAGCGGTGAAGAACTGGAATTGTAGGTCTGCAAGCCGTGTAACATAAAGGGGAGGGAAAGCAGCTCGGAGAGGAAAAGAAACACATAGCAGAGAGATTGACAGGACTTTGAGAATGTAAGGCACTTCAAGAAAGGATAAAAAATAAAATTTTGCCATAAAAGAAGTGTGAGCCTTGGAAAGAAGAAACTGAACTTGCGCATCAGAGTGAAAACCAGAATTTAATTCCAAAGACTTAAATCCAGCATCAACAGTCATACACAGAAACGTGTTGCCTGAGTAGTGCCTGTAACAAATATATACCATGTGCTTAGTTTCCTCTGAACATGACTGGAAAAAAAAGCCAGGTCACCTGGACCCTCTCAGCACCGTACCAGATGGCACCTGTACTTAGACCTTCATATGTAATGGAAGTGGCTCAAGGCTACTAACACAGGTTATAAAATAAAGGCCCTTGAGGCCCTGATAAACTGCATCTAGGAAGTTTCAGGTCGTCTATGCATGATGCTATGAAGCACAGGAGAAAATGTAATGAAGCCTTTGAAACATGAAAATCGCAGGCAATGAGATCAACAATATTAGGACAGAGAAATCAACAGCTATTTTATGGAGAAGTTTCAAGGGACAAAACTCGGACCCCCGGTTTCTCCCCATAGCAAAATTCTCACTAAGTCTCTCTCAGTGCTATATATTAGCACCATCAGCCTCTGAAATCCACAGGAATAAGATGCTTGGATTTTAAGGACACAGGAAGGCAGCACCATTTAGAATCTTTATCTGATCCTTTTGCTACGGTGACAGGCAACGATCTTAACTGTGGCCATAAAAATCTCAGGTAACCCAACTGAAAAGTCTTATTTTCCTTTAACCTCA
Source organism: Alca torda (assembly GCA_008658365.1). Taxonomy (NCBI): domain Eukaryota; kingdom Metazoa; phylum Chordata; class Aves; order Charadriiformes; family Alcidae; genus Alca; species Alca torda. The sequence continues at coordinate 96,393,567 of CM018076.1, forward strand.
AGACAGTCTTTCTGGAATTCTTTGAAATATTCCTGCAAAATAATTTGAGAAAGGATCACTCAGACCTCTTTAAAAAAGACGGTATGGAGGCTAAAAGTAAATATGAGTTCAAAAAGCAATTAGACAATTTCATGGAGGAAAAGCCCATTAAACCCATTTATTGAACCTGTTATTTGATTGAATGGCCACAGGCTGCTGGAAGCAGAGAGGGTGACTGTGGGCTACCTGTTCTCTATGCACATGCTCCTGGCTATTGACAGAGACAGGAGAGTGGACTAGGATTACTTTTGACCTGACTAGTGAAGCACGGCTATTTTTATACATCAGACATAATCCAAAGAGTGTTTAATGGGTTTATAGTTATCCAGCGGGTGCTCAGACTGGCCAAATGAAGAGCAATCTATTTCAAACATCCTGTCTTAGCTGGATGTGTGGGTACAATGCAGGCAAACCCAGTTTATTTGTAATTTTTGCATTTATCATAAAAGCATTGATATAAATTATTTTTTTTCCGTACAGTTTCTATTTGCATCTTCCCATCATTTTTTCACACAGGCTTAGTGCTTCCTTATGAGGACACTTTCTGTTTTAGTTTGCCTGTAAACTCAGTGTGCTTGTACATGAAAATATGCAACTCTGAATACATAGTAATAAACCTGTACATTTGTGGCTTATTATGTACTATATCTGTTTTCTTAAGTGACAAATCAATGCATACGCAGAAATCTGTCTTCTACCAAAGTCAAGATGCATAGAGGGACAAAACAGGGTTCTACTGCTATCAGCAGATTAGAGAACAAAAATCAGAAAGAGTCGTGATAGCCTACACTGAGGAGATGACTAGATGGCAATTAACCTGTAATTGTTCCTCTTTTATTGTTTTTATTATTGTTATAATTAATTAATTTGCATGGTTCCCATAAACTTTATTAGATGCTTCTTAAAATCAGTTCTGTAAGTTGTTTCTAAGTTGTTGGAAAGGTTACTTAAGTAATATTCTAATGCTACTAAAGCCCTTTATAAAGTATTAAGGTGACATCATTGTCTTTCTGGGACTCTTATACAACACAGACACTATTTTATCTTATAACAGTCAAACAAAAGGCAATCATCCCATTCTCCCCACCCTAAGTGGAAAAAAGAGATAGGATAAATGAAAGTTGTACCTTCTTCAGAAGGACACTAAATATCATAAAATTCCCCAGAAGGTATTGATGAAAAAAATTAACAATTATTATTTGTAAAGTGATTATACAAACTTAAATTGAAGAACGTACATAACACGCTTAGCACCACTAGCCTTGAATAGAAATCTTACATTTAATAAATAAGTCACAATTTGATTTGACAGCACTAATTGTATCTAATCTGTCATCCTTGCTGGGGTAGAGTCTGGGATTATCTAAGTAGCGGGATTAGCACTATGTGAATGGGCAAAGGAATTTGCAGCACACAAAGCATCGTGTTCCCTCTGAGCACCTGGGTGCAGAGGGACTCCGTGGGAAACAGGAGCAGATTCAGCTCCAGTGCACCAGGGCACATCTCCCAGACTACAAATAATCCCTAGATGGACATCTATGCTATCTATATGCGTCTATGTGTATACATGGACATGCAACTAACTCTGGAAGACCAGGTCAGGCCACATTTTTCTTCTTTGGTTCAATAACAAGAAATACTTGAAATTAAATGTCATTTACCCTGTGAGGGCAAATAAGTAATTCTGCCATCTTTCCTCTCAGGCTACTAAATTTTCCTTGAACAGCTGTGTTTGCAGCTCACAGCTTTGCTGTGATTTGCTGGCATACTCTGCTTTGTAGATGCAGCAAGTGAGGGACGGAATTTTACTCTTTCTTTTTTTTTAATTTTTATTTTTAAATGGAATGAAAAGAGACTGTTTTGTTTTATATCCTGGATAAACACAACCCTATACTCCCTTTAAAATATATTTCTACTGAGAACTCCTATAAATTACTAGCTAATAACCCATCATGGTTAACAACCCATAAACAGAGGACATGCAAACAATGGCCTGTAAGATGCATCCATGGTTCATGTCTGGTCAGCAGCAACTGCTGCAGAATGGACTCAGGTGATTACAGTAACTTACTTTATAGCATATCCAAAAAGTTTTTTCTGAACCTTTGCCAGCCTGTTGATACCCACAATGCCAGTTTTTTACATTATTGAGGTCAGACTGAAAAAACTTGTAAGTTTTGGTTTTTCATGGAATCATGGAATAACAGAATCATGGAATTTTTCAGAGTTGGAAGGGACTTCTAGCAATCATCTAGTCCAACTCCCCTGCTAAAGCAGGATTGCCTAGAGCACATTACTCAGGACTGCATCCAGGCGGGTCTTGAAAGTCTCCAGAGAAGGGGACTCCACAACCTCCCTGGGCAGCCTGTTCCAGTGCTCCATCACCCTCACCATAAAGAAGTTTTTTCTCATATTTGTTTGAAACTTCCTACGTTCCAGCTTGTGCCTGTTACCCCTCATCCTGTTACTGGGAACCACTGAAAAGAGGCTGGCTCCATCCTCCTTAAACCCACCCTTTAGATACTTGTAAATGTTCATAAGGTCTCCCCTCAGCCTTCTCTTCTCCAGGCTAAAGAGTCCCAGCTCTCTCAGCCTTTCCTCATAAGGGAGATGCTCCAATCCCTCAGTCATCTTCAGTGCCCTACGCTGGGCTCTCTCCAGTAGTTCCCTGTCCCTCTTGAACTGGGGAGCCCAGAGCTGAACACAGTATTCCAGTTGTGGCCTCACCAGTGCAGAGTAGAGGGGGAGAATGACCTCCCTTGACCTGCTGGCCACACTCTCCCCTATGCAGCCCAGAATTCCATTGGCCTTCTTGGCAACAAGGGCACATTGCTGGCTCATGGATAATTTACTGTCTACCAAGACCCCCAGATCCTTCTCTTCAGAGCTTCTTTCCATCAGGTCCACCTCTAACCTATATTGGTGCCTGTTTTTCTGTCAGAAGGACCCCAAATAGTTGAGAGCAAGATCTGTTAGCAGGATAGGACAAAGGAAACAAAAAGAAAACTGGTATCTTTTTATCTTACTATCAGCATTTGGTATTACATTCTGAGAGGCCATATACTAAAAATAAGACCAGCATGGAATTTAATTTAAAAGAAAGATATAGGAAAATCTTTTGACCTTTTATACTTTATATTCCTCAAGACGAATTTCATCACCACTGTGCTATGAAGCACTGACTGTGCTGCAAAGTTGTCTCACACTGCCACAGCAATCTCCAAGATCGTTCCTGACTGCTGTAATTCTTGACAAATTTTAATATATGAAACAAACCCAGTAGGCACAACATTTATTCAAGTGTTTTTTTCACGGAGTATTGACAAAGAATATTCCTCTGCGTTTCAGCCTGAAAAACTGATGAAAATACATGTTAGAGAATTTCTTCTCTTCACTAAGAAGTTCCACTCTATGAGTAGGAAGGCACAACTTCGATGCTTTTAGAAGAGGAAAGTACGTGCTTATTTTAAAATAAAGGCACAGGAAATCTTGTAGAGTTTAGAAAGTAAAGATCACTGTTTCCGAGCAAATTTGCTGATGTATTACAGATTTCTTTTTTGCATTTTTAAAGCATTTTCATCATCATGTAGGTCAGCATATGAGCATTCACTGTTAAGAGTAAACCACTTGAACTCTATGCTCTGAAAAATTGGATTCAGACTTGCAATCAAAATTTGAAAAGAAACAAAGGGGAAAAGAGTGACTTGGATTCCAAGACTGTTTGAAGGCTTAATTTCAGGAAAAGAAAAGTGCTCTCTAGCTTAAGAAGTGGAAGTTACGTATTCTGTGAAATCAAGAAGGTTCCTCTCAGCCATTATAGTTAGGTGGAAATAGAGCCCTCAGATGATCTTACAATTTCATTAGCTGTCATTTTAATAAAGTCTCTAATCTGTGCCAAACTTCCATTTCCTTAGAGAATAACAATATCCACTGCACTGGTAGAAAGCGTCAGGAAGATACGGTATGACAAGAAAAAATTCTCATTCCTTAAAAATCATATGTTCATCATGCAACAGCGAACATGAAGATTTTACTAAATTCTTTTCCATAGCAGAACCTTTTTGTCTACTTCACATAATTTAAGAAGGCTCTCTGGAGTATTAATGATGCTTTTTGTTAATATAGTCAAGAAAATAAACCAAAGAATGCTCTTTTCCTCAGAAAGTAACATCCACAAAAAATAATTACACCTATCTAGTGGCACGTCATCTTGGAACAGAAATGAATTTTAGGTATTTTTTTTTTATTAGCATGGATGTAGCATTATTCTGACTTTTTAATTGTTCAGGAGGAATCTCTGATTGTTCTTATTTAGAAGTAAAAATAATTAGAATTTATGATCAGAAGGTGAGTAGTACGTGTGTGTATAAAAGGAGTCAAGTTTGTAAAGGAACAACAGCTGAACAAAAGCAAATAGAGAAAGGAGAGAACACCAATTAAATTCAGGAGGGTATGGAAGCCCTAGGTGAGCAAACTAACTCTTTACTCTCAGCTGTTGAATAATGACATGTTCACAGCCAAGTTGTTCTCCTTTACCTTAAAGGTGACACTGGAGTATTTAAAAAAATTATAAGTCTGCAGTACTGGAGAAAAAGAAGGCCAGGACAAGTGGTAAAACTGCCCTCTGATACCAATATAAGTATCAAATCCTTTGACCTGAAATGAAGCTCACCAGAAGAACCGTAACAGGCTGTTTAATTCTGTAGATCAGTTCCTGGAAACGTTTGAAAACCTGAAGTTTGTTGCTGAAACAAACCTCAGAGAATGTGAATGTGCACTTTGGACAAAAAACCTCTGGCATCTGAAAGTTACACAAGCTCCCAGAAAACACGCATAGGTAGTAAACTTTCCTGATGCTGCGAGACAGCATAGGACAAAATATAAAAAGATTCCTGAAAACAAATCTATATGTTTCTTGAGTCCTTGATGGGGAAGCAATTCAGACTTTGCACAAAAATATCTGATCTTTGCCTTTCACCTTAAAGGTGTCTGGAAGCTCTGCCCTTTCTAAATTGGATTAGCAATATGCAGAAGGCAGAGGAAAGCAGCTTATTAACAGGGGTAGAGTGAGCTGCAGCTTCTCTGAGTGGCACTGTAATCCTGTCTTCCGAGTTCAGCGTACATCTGCAAAGTTTTAGAAACAAGCGGGTAACAATTTGTCCACAGAGACAAAACATAGCAACTAAGGACATGTAATGTGGACTGGTAAAAATAATCAAGCTGACTAGCTGTACTTACCAAGAGGGACTCCTAAAGTGTACCAATTTCTGTTGTAAATGATTTTGGTGGGTTGACCGTGGCTGGCTGCCAGATGCCCACACAGCCGCTCTCTCATTCTTCCTCCTCAGCAGGATGGGGGGGAAAATAAGATGATAAACCTCATGGGTCGAGATAAAGACAAGGGAGATTGCTTACCAATTATTGTCATGAGGAAAACAGACTTGACTTGGAGAAAATTAATTTAATTTATCCTAAATTAAAATAGAGTACCATGCTGAGAAAAACAGACAAATAAAAACAACACCTTCCCCACAGCCCTGTTTTGTTCCATGCTCAACTTCACTGTCTCATTCCCGACTCCTCTCCCTCCCCTCCCTGGGCAGCACAGGGGATGGGGAATGGGGCCTGTGGTCAGTCCGTAACAGCTCCTCTCTGCCTCTCTGTCCTCCACACTCTTGTCTCCTTCTCCAGGGTGGCTCTTTCCCATGGGCTGCAGTCCTTCAAGATAAACCTGCTCCAGCACAGGCTCTCCATGGGCCACAGCTCCTTCAGGGCATGTCCACCTCCTCCAGCATGGTCCTCTCCACAGGCTGCAGTGGGGATGCCTGCTGCAGCATGGTCTCCTCCAGGGGCTGCAGAAGAATCTCTGTGCGGGTGCCTGGAGAACCTCCTCCCTTCCTCCTTCTCTGACTTTGGTGGCTGCAGGGCTGTTTCTCATGCTCTTCCCCTCACTATGCAGCATTTTGGCCTTTCTGACACAGGCTTTCCCCAAGGTGCCATCACTATAGTGGAGGGGCTCAGCCATGCCCTGTGGTGTGCCAGTCGGAGCCACCTCCTGGATGCCAGCACATCAACACCTGCACCCTGTACATTGCTTCAACCAAAATTTCAGCACAGCTGAGGATGGGGACAGAAGCAGACACTGAAAAACTGGAGGCCAATTGCTTCCTTTACAAAACTCATTGGAAAAATTGTGTCAATGCAGGTCTTGATACCAATTCTGTAACATCGTAACGTGTCTATGTGTCAGTTGGTGTGTGGGAAAGTAACAGAAGATCTATGAGGAGGACTGTAAACACGCTCAAGTGACTTGCACCTGGGGTGTCAGAAAACACATGTATCACACTAATCGTTGTTTAGTCTTATGTGCTCGACAAGTAGAACATCTGCACTTAGATAACATAGGCCTGTGGTAGACTCGGAGGCACCTTGTCAAACATGCCTGAGATTCCTGCCCTGCTGCTGAAGATCAAAGCACAGTGAAAAACTACGCCTGCTTGTATCCCTGATATACAGGCAAGAACGGCAGGTTTGAGCTTGCTCTCGCGCGCTCTCTCTCTCTCTCTCTCTCTCCAGCAAGGACTCTCTTGCTAACAAGGAAAAACTCTCTAGCAAGGAGTCTTGAACTCCACGGTGCCTGCATCCCCTGCTTGTGTGCCTCTGCCCAGGTGCTGCTTCAAAGATACCCTGGTTGGCGAGATATCAAGATTAAATTTACTCTTTACATTTCATCTGTGGTTTTGTGGTTGTTCCTCTGTCCTGCCTGTGTTGGCTCACGCGCAGTGCCACTGCGGTTTCCAATGAAATAGGAACCCTGCCTGCATCTGTTTGTCGGAAGTACTAAAGAGAGCAGGATATTACCCCTGTTTAGAATAAGGAAACATTGGGAAAATGCCTCATACAGGCAAAGTGCACTTACAAGACTTCAGTGCACACCATCCCATTAGAAAAGCTAGCAGAAAATTTACCTAGTGGGCAGTTTCCTATTTAGTACACTTTTAAGTAGCAGAAATCTCAATTTTATGAATATTAATTCTGTTTTTTCAACCATGGATACTAAAGATATACTAAACCACCTGGCAGCTATCGTGTGTAACTTGCTGTGTTTAAAATTAAAGAACTGGATGGCCCGCCAACTATTTGTGCTACCCAGTGTGTCCTCACTATGTGTCTGTGCTATCGGATGCCATCAATGTATTTTCCACATAGTGCCAGCAGAAGAACATAAAGCTTTTTTTTTATTTTATTTTTACATCAGTGATGGAAAAAGTCCATGTTTTACAAAATGCTTCCTTGCATTTCAGATAAGAAGCTGCAGCACAGAAAGAGATTTGCCTCAGAGCTGCAGTGAAACCACGCTGGGGTCAGAAATAGCATGTGCAGATCTGACACCAGACTTATTCACATGGCATCTCAGGGATGAGGTTCCCTCCCACTCCACTTGCTCCATCCTCGGAAGGGGTGCAGAAAAGCTGCCTTCTGCTGCAGGGATGCGACAGCTTCCACTGAACAACGTTCAGTGTATTTACTCATGTCACTATCTGCATACGCAGTGGTTGTGAGTTTGATAAGGAGGGTACGAGTAGCAACAGAGAAAGGGAATGAGGGAGGATCTTCTTTCAGACAGAATATTCATGTTGCCTAGTCTGCATTGCCTAACAACCCTGCTTGAATTATTGAATGCCTTAAGATGGATGCAAATCAATCATGGATGCCATTTCAATAAATGAAGTGCAACCCAAATCACAGACAGAGGCTTAACACACCTGGAAACAGTACTGCAAGCTGGTGTGAGACCCTACCTTACACATTCAATTATTGTGCCACTACACTTAGGGAGTAAGGGAAGCCGGTTTCTTACAAGCTAAATTTTACCTGCAAAAAGTCTGACACTGGTGGCATTTCAGATGCCTGTACTTCCGGCCTTAAGGCAGTTGTGCTTTCCCACAGAACAGTGTTGAAAGGCTGGGTTTAATGCAATTCTCTCTATTGACAGAAAAAAATCACCTTAGGGAACCACTGGTACTTCTGGCAATTTTATTGGACATCTGCTCAGTTTCATGCACATAATAATGATAAGGTTGCTGTATCATGCTTATAACACATGATATATAACACATGCTTATAACAATGATAAGGTTGCTATATCATGCTTATAACACACATTTGAAGAGAGTGTTTAGTGCATGAACTGAAATCTGACAGTTCAGCTGCAGTGTGCTCATGCTCTTACAAACTGCATCTACCGAATCAAAGAATAACAAAAGAAAACACAACAGTTTTTCCTCTGTCAAAGTTATTAACAGGTTTTTGAGTGATTTCAACATTTCTTCTAACTTAGGAATTGTTTTTCTCCTCTCAGAAAATGACTTAGAGCACTTATATTAACAATCTTAATGATGTAGCTGGACACAGCAACTATATTCACTGAAACAAAAATGTCATCGTTTTGTAACAAATATCTTTAAAGCTCTTCATCTCTCTACTTTTTCACTTCACAAGTTGATAATCCTTAAATAAGAAGCCTGGTTAAGTTTTATCTATTTAATCTTAGTTCCTGCCTATATTTTTTTCTTTAGTTTAAGAAGAATCTACTAAGCTATGTTTTATCTGGTGGTTGTTCAATGTAAAATACTCCTGGAGAGCAGAAGCCTCCTATGGGACCTAGTGCTCTTTATACCTGTCCTAGAGCTTCTTGGTTTTAATGATCGATGTTATAGTAGTATGGAATATGCCCCTAATTCTGTCATTTGCTTAGTACATCACTCCTTTTTGCCTCAGAAGATAAATGATCTGAAAATGTTTAAAACTGTTTTTGCTTCTGTCTTCAGAACCCAACATAACACTTTCCTTTTTACTACAGAGCAGACAGTCTCTGTAGTAAATCTGCAGGTGAATCTCTTTGGTATTGTGAAACACGTAGTGTATGATGAGCCAAATTAAAAATGCAGTAAAAAGTGAAAGAGAGTTGCAAAGAGACTTTAGATACCACTGCTGCCACAATGCATACAGTTTAAATTGTAAGCACAATGTTTCAAAGTTCTACTCTCAAGCCTCTATTCCTCCTCCAAATCCGGCAGAAACACAGCATCTGCCAAAAACGTACGTATTCAATTTGTGCAATTTCCTGACCACCGAATTCAGCACTAAACCAAAGATTTCCTCCCTCATCCAAGGACAAACTAGTTGCACCTTTACTTTTAATTCAGTTCACTGTCCAGAAGGAGGAACAGTCTTTCAGTCCCTGAAAAACAGTTCTGAACACCCACGTGGAGCATGGCTATTACTGGCTTCAGAGAGAGACATAAGAGGTATTAAGCGATGAAAATCCTCATTTCACCCCGCTAAGTCCACCATTACACTATGGTGATGTGACAGGAAAAGAGCCAAATACCTGCCACTTTCATCCTGCTGAAGTGCTGAAACCAGGATGAGAGTTATATAGTGTGGTAAAATGGGAATTCAGCTTGTGAAGGCACGAATCTCTCCGTTCCCTTCCTTATTTCAAATCTGCTCCTGCACCTGAGTAGCATTGCCCCAACATGAACAAACAACACAGAGGAGCCAAGTCCTCAAAACTGTAATGCTCACCCAAGCATAGTCTTACAAGAGCACACCCCAGGTGATCCATGTGCACCTGAAAATTTCAGCTTAAGTAAAACTGCAAGGGGACACATCCTAGATTGGTGAAAACTTGATCAGATGTTTATTATGTTCTGGGTATTTTGTACAGTCCTCAAACTTTGTTTGTATTTCTGCATAAGGCTCTGAAGCAGAGACTGAAATTGGATTCAAACCTGCTCGCGTGCAAGATGAGCACAGCGGGATTGCTCAGGTACTTGCCATAGAAAAGCTTACCTTAAATGAGAGGTTGGCATTTCCAGTGTCCTTCTGCACATGCACAGGGAAGATCCCATGGATGCTGTCACTGCATCAGCTTCCCGTCTCATGGTACTGATTTCTTCAGTACTCCAATTAAGCAGAGAACAGAATAAACTTAAAGAAAACCAGAGGTAACCTTCCTATCCCCTTCTTAACAGTTAACATGTTAAAGCTGCCACAGTGAGTGTCAAACTAAAACTTGAAATCAGGGAGACCACACCGCCCTTATTTTTGAGTCAAGGTTGTGGAAGGAGATGAAACCTCCGCTGGGCTGAGGGCACTGGCCCCAGGGCTCTGGACTGGGGAACTCCAGTTTTCTCCAACCCTACAGCACAAACCTAAAGCCCACACTGTCCTGAAAGCAGGGAGTAAGGGATGGCTGCCCCAGCCCCTTCAGCCAGGGAGCAGAAAAAGTGCATTTAGAGTCGTAAGAGCAGACTGCAGAGTGAAAGCAAAGGGCTGAAAGAAAGGCTTGCAGATGGGGCCAAATAGGTCTGAGCCCTTCCAAGTTATGGGAAGAGAAAGGGCTGGAAGGGTTTGGAAGTGGAGTGAAAGCAGCTCAAGTATTAAATATCTGCTTTTGCTTTGGAACAAGAGTATACATTGCTTGGAAAAGCATGGTCTCCTTAACAGCCTGGCTGTGTAGGGTAGAGTGTGATACACACAATCTAAGCCAGGAAAACGTTGATTACATCAACTGTTTTGCCAGCTGGAATTCGATAACGTCAGACAGAGATGAACAGAAGGCATCTCTCAACCTATTCTTCCATCCAACAGGAGACAGGTACTTTCGGACTAGGAAGACAAGTGAATTAAGAGTTGTAAATTTTACTAAAGAACAAATAAGAAGTGGTTGGTGGAGTGAAACCTTAGAACTTCATTAGCTCAAATGTGCAAAAATCAAACAAGTAACAGGTGAATAGGTATTTTTGCAAAGAAATAAGGAAGATGGGAAACAGACTAAATCTTTTAAGAAACAGCTAGTGTTATGTATTTTGGATTTTCTTAAAATGTTGGATATTTTACACTAAAATATCTAGTATTCTGCCAATATTCTGACTGTTGCTCTCTCCAAAAAAAATTAAATTACTTTGAGAAATCTGCTAAAAATAAAACTTTATTCAATGGGCTTCCTTTCACTGAGTTTTAAGAGAAGCACATGAGGAAATTCAAAGTAGCAGTTCCCAGTTTTGATACATACTCTAAAGTGCAGAAATTGACAATGCACATAACAGCAATCCAAGATACCACATAGAGATAAATGACTAAGGTACTGCAGAAAAAATAACCGTCCAGATGCTACCTTATTCTGATATAGCATTATTTTAATACCTGCATTAGTGTTACTGAAGTGCCTTTTCGATGTATCTTACCTCCACGTGGCAACACTCTACATGTCTTTAAACTCATTCATCCAACAAAGCCCAGACAGTTGGCTGAATGCTACATTGCATTTAACCATCCTGACAAGAGTAGGGTCAGGCATCCGAAAACCCCAGCCTAGGGAGTCTTATTATAGAAAATTTATGAGAGCAGATGTTGTTCCAAGTTTTGCAAGACTACGTGTTGTGTTTGGCACACTGGAGTTAAGCAGCTACAGTGGCACATACATTTTCTCCCAGCTGCATAAAGTAGTAATTATATTGGTCTAACTACATGCTAAAAATGTACAACTGAAGCTAAGCTAGCATGATTAAGGAATCTGAAACCTTGGGCAAGACCTTGACTTTAATGTACTGGGTGAACAGCAGGGTCTTAGAAGAACCTTTTCTGGTTTTTGGCATTTTAGGGAACAGGTGTTTAATCACTGCTTTTAAAGTCTTCTTTCTGAAAATAATTGAGGCTGTGTTTTCATGAAGAATGTCAGATTTATTGTATTAACCCTATATTTATCAAATGAAGTACCAGGAAATTAAGAAGAACAAGAATAAACAAGAATTCTGTAGATTTAATTCACATCAAGAGGCTTTTATTTACAGAAAAATGTCAAATGTAAAATTATTATTACTTTCTCAAAATTGACTGGAATTATGATTTAAATCTTTAAAAGGGTAAAAGAATCATTTCAATGGGTACGGAAGCCAAATTTCCTACATAAGACTCAATTAAGATCACACTCAAATCTAGGAAAGGGTTGCAAAGAGAACGTTTTCTGTTGCTTTTGATAAAAGGAGAGGCTGCTGATCATCTGCTGCTCTACAAGATGCATCTAAATTGGTTTATGAACAGAGTTATATGAGCCAGTTGACTCTGGGATGAGGAGATGGTAAACCATCTCAGGAGGATACGCCTGATCGTGTAATCCTCGGATAATACTAATACTCTAATATTTATATTTTGGAAATTAAATGTCATACTGAAGATGGCCCCAATATATCAGTGTGCCCGTTGACTGAAAAAAAAAAAAAACAAAAAAAAAAAAAACAAACAAAAAAACAAACCAGTCTGAATGTTTTTGGAAATCAGGAAATTTTTAGCAGTTGTTTTGGTATATAAGATTGATGAAATAGATTTAATGGTTATGCAGTCACCAAAAATAAAGCATAAATACAAGACATCAGATATAATTCTCCAGGGAAAATCTCATCACTGAAACCTGAGGGCATCATTAACCCCAGTTTTTAACTCATTCTTGAATATAGGACAATCTATGTTATGCATCCCATTATGTTTTGTATCATTATCTGCAGCTATTCCAAATAGCATGGTTACTCTTCTCGCCTGTCTGGTTTAGAAGCAGCAAGTTACTTCCCTTTTCTTCCCCATCAAATACATGTTTGTACATCATAACGTTTTCACTGCTCTCAAATAAGTCTGCAGGCTTGGCCAAGAACATCAGCTGAATTATTTGAAAATGGTATCTGTAAAGGACTTTTAAACATATCGACCTTTACCAAAGCTGTACATGCTTATTATTTTAAAAATATTACCAATCATTTCTTTAAAAGAACTTATACAGAAGAATCATATCGCTCTGTATTGGGTGCAAGCAGAACAAAAGGCTCTTCAGGATGACTTTTCTTTAAGGCAAATAGTCTGTAACAAGCAGATGGCATTCAGATTGGTTAGTTGCAGTTCCACATGACATACTAGAAAAATGAGGCTTTAGTCTTATTATATAAATAGTTTTGTTAAAAAACACTCAAAAGCAATAAAATCTTACAAATGCAAATTAAAGCTCAGAGCATCAATTTTTTCCCTGTCATCAATAAAGTCTATTCTTAACTTTCCTCGTGCCAAAGTAAGTCTTCAGTCTCATCTTAAAGCAAAGTTTATAAAATGTCACTTACAATAAAGTCAAGTTTTATATGTGTTAATCTAACTAACTTTTGATAAAAGTATGGATATAGCTAACAAGAGTCAGATGCTATTGGTTCATCAGGTGCAACTGCATCCTACTTTACCATTGCTTTTATTGTCGTCAGAAACTGATGTTAATGGGCTCAAAACGGCAGAGCTGAGCTATAAATATTTCCTTGCTAGTTATTTCCTATTTCAATCCAATGCATTTTCAGACACCAGCTCATCATTATTATTATGAAACAGATTATGAAACTGTCTTTATCTTGAACCACAAGTTTTTCTTACTTTTGCTCTTCCCATTCTCTCCCCCATCTCCTGAGGGATAGAGGTGGGTGGCGGTGTGAGCAAGTGGCTGGTGGGTACTCAGTTGCTGGCCACAATATAAAACAAGGAAATATATATGCACACACAAAGCATTTTATTAGAGTTGGTGAAAAAGATTAAGCTTTTTGCAAGCTCTTTGACTGGCTTAATTATCTTAATTATGTCTATATCCTGACAGTTACTAAAAAGCGTCGAAAGCAGATAAGCAGACCTTTAAGGGAAGTGCTTGAGCTGATGCTAGTGGAAGAATGCTGTTAACATCTGCTGTGAAAAGCTGAGTGAAAGAGCTCAAACCTCCCACCCGACAGCCCAAGGCAGCGGCAGGTCAGCCTCTTCACTCATTCTGCCCTTCTACATGCGAAGTCCAAAAGGAAAAAGCAGAAGCAAGACTGGGTTTGCAGGGAAATCACCCAGTTGGTGACAGGCTGTCTATCGGAGACAGAAACTGAATCCCCTATTTGACCAGAGGTATAGATTTGTACTAACCTACAATTTCCTGTCATTTATATATAGCACGTAACTGCTTCAACTGCCCTGTTATTGCCTGCTGAAAAGTGAGTGGGTAATTTCACACTTGCTCTTGGATATTAGGTTTATTATACCAAGCTTTATCTTAGAGTATACGAACAGAGTAGTGGCAAGCCTTTATTATAGAGGAGTTACTGTTTGAGAATAGTAGAGGCTTTTTCAGAGTAATTGGCATTGATTATCTTCCATCCATGTGCACTGTCACTTACCAGTACAGATGCCCTGGAACGATGGTTTTATTAAGTGTCTGTGTACAGTACTGTAACTTTCTTTGTGGTAAAAGCAAGTTGATTATCACCTATGAACAAATCAGACCAGCCACAAAAGTTAATTACAGGTCTAGATGTCCGGTATAGAAGTCATGGTAAGTCAAGAATTATTAGCTCACAAAAGGAGACAGGCAAGCTTCTAGCTTAAAGGAAAAAAAAAAAAAACAACCCACCCCAAACTCCCCACAATTAAAGCTTTAAGATGTAAGAAAAGAAAACAAAGAGCTCCTGAAGTGCAGGATGCTATTAATGGATGAGAAGGGGACAGCAGGAGGAACAGCATTAAGTGTTCCTGTTCATCTCTGGTGGCCACAGTAAGTTCTCAAGTCAGTTTAGACAAGGCTTAGCTATGTCATTTCCCTGAAGTGTGTTGACATAGCTAATGACAACAAGGCCCAACAGATGATTAGAGAAATGTGGAAAGGAAGTGAAATCATACTTTCTAAGGAAAGAAAGGATAAAGACAGTTGTAATTTACTCCAGTTCTTAGCATCACATTCCTACAAATATAAAGCAATATTGAAACTATTATTGTCACCATTCAGGCATGATGAGAAGCGTTAAAAATAATGGACTACCTATCTGAACACATGAACATGAGGTAAAGCACGATATAATCTATGATTATCAGGCATTTCAGCGAGCCCTGAAACAGGGATAATATGTGTTCTGCAAACTATCCATCAAACCTATCCTACATTATTCCATCTGACAGATTAAATGGCTGAGCTTCAGTGCATGTGAAATTGCCAGATATCCAGGAACTTGAGATGACCCAGGCCAGTTTTCACAAACAAAGAGCCTGAGCCTAGTAGTAACGAAAATTACTATCTTCTTTTATTCTGCCAAAATGCCAGAGTTTGCATGGCTTTGAAACACAAAAACGAGAGAAAGACTGTGTGCAGATAGCTAAGCAAAGAAAGTGGGGTTAAAACCTGCCAGCTTTAGGGTAACAGAAGCTGCTAAGGGAACACAAGGCAATTAAATCTTATGTTAATTTTCTAGCACAGAACAGCATAATCGAAAAGCAATTAAAGGTACGTGAGGTAGTGATCAGCTGACCTAATTGTTCACCAACAATCTGAGACTAGATTGTCAGCTGTGATCATGTAGTTGTGGCTTAGGCAAGTCATAGTGTAAGATATATGTTTTAAACAAATTGAGACAGTAGCATAAGGGCTAAAAGAAGCTCACAAAAAATCAGAAAAGATAAGCATAGTAATGGGTGGCATACCTGGGGAGAATTATGCAGTAATTTTGAAAAGTTAATGTTTCAAGCACAACCATTTGTAGGGATTTTAGAGCTATTCGTCATTTATAGGACAACCAGAATAGTGTCTAAGCAGTAATTAAAGACAGATTAGGATGAAATGATACAGAGAACTTGTATCGTGGTGAATTCTTGGTGAATAAAATAAAAATTTCAGTGTAACACAAAAAAGTGTCCTCACAGGATGGAACGGGCTTAGCAGCATTAACTACCGTGTATGGACTCAACTTCTGTTTGCACATCGGCAGCACAGATCCTCTATTATAGAGAGGAAATAGCCAGCAAGCAATTTCATTTGTAACATGACTTGGTAAAACCTGTAAATTTGGGCCAGATGATAGTAACTTATATTCCAGTTCTATCACACATGCTGCCTTTTAAAAGTTACTTTATTTGTAGGTATTTATTTGTAGGAAAAACATGGAACACGATGCAAGTGAAGGCAACACAGCAATGGTTCATTTTGACCAAAAGGAGTGCAACCTAAACAGCTTCCTGCGATATCACCCCAAAATGGATAAGTTCCAAGGTTTGATAATAAATGACACACAGCTTTAGTGCCTTGCTCAGTGCCAGACTTCATATTCCTTATGAGAAACAGTTGTGTGCTATAAGCACTCAAAACTTTACTGACATTTAGTTTAATGGAAGGAAATTATTTTGCTTTCAGTCAGCTCAGGATTATTCTGCTCTTAGATTGACTTGCTAATTCCTAATGCAAGCCTGCTATCCATCCATACTGCTATTATAGAAGCTGCTCCTCAGTTTGAAAGTCCCTCTCTTTCTCTGCCACAGGTGTCATAAATTGGTGCAGATTTCTTTTGTTCAATTAAAACTTACATTAGGAAGGTTGTTTTATGCTCTTTGTACTCTAAAAGACCCATTGTGTGCTGTAGTGAAGCGCTACAACAAATTCACGAAAATAACCTACTAATACCTTCTAAACTTTGCCTGATTTATCCTCTGCTTATGCTTTACCCTCTTGATTCTGGGGTGTTCAATCCACACTATTGTCAGGAAATTACTTTTCCTGTATTTCTTTATAATTTTGTAAATTAGCCTCTGGCTATCAAATTTCCATTTCTGAAAGTTAATACATAATAGATGCCTTCACCTCATATATACTATATCAGTGGGTTTTCTTTCTTTTCTTTTTTTTTTTTTTCCCTTTCGGAGAGGGAGAGGGGGAGAAAGGGAAAGATAAACCTACTATTTAGAGGGTTTGATATTATTCTATGTTGATTATTGTTTTGTAACTAATTGTAAGGAAGAACTTCTCTAGCCAGTTTGCAGGTTGACTTTCACTGCATCACCAGCATCATGTTTTCAAGAATGAGTCAGCACTTTAAGACAGATGATCCACAAGTAATTAAGGTAAATGATATCCCAAGCCAGAGATTTAGAGTGCTCAGTCACTGTGTTAAGAGTATTACTGGCTTTAAGCCATTGAAAGCCCATCCATGCTAGGGCTCACCCCTGCTACTTTTCCTGCTACAGCAAGTCTTTCATCATGGTTTACATATGGGTTTGCATGGCAAGGTTTTGGTAGTGGGGGGGGCTACATGGGTGCCTTCTGTGAGAAGCTGCTAGAAGCTTTCCCCATGTCTGATAGAGCCAGCGCCAGCTAGCTCCGAGACAGAGGTAGAGAAATTGGGAGTGAAGTCGAGCCCAGGAAGAAGGGAGGGGTGGGAGGAAGGTGTTCTGAAATTTGGTTTTATTTCTCATTATTCTACTGATTTGATTAATAACAAATTAAACTAATTTCCCCAAGTCAAGTCTGGTTTGCCTGTGGCGGTAACTAGTGAATGATCTCTCCTTCTCCTTATCTCAACCCATGAGCTTTTCGCTATATTTTTCTTTCCCTGTGAAGAGAGGGAGTGATAAAGCAGCTTTTGTGGGCACCTGGCATCCAGCCAAGGTCAACCCACCACAGTTTACAAGAAACTTGGTAAATTCATATTTATACACAACTGCTTTCAGTCCTCAATGATAGTACAATACTGTAAGACACCAGTTTTAAAAATGTTTTTTAAGCAGCAGGGGATTTAGGATCACCCCTGCGTTCCAGATGCAACTTACACCTCCATGCCTGGGGCGCACGGAAGAGATGCTGTGTGGACCTTTCTGGCCTGTGCACTGCACCGCTGCCTGTAGCTGAGCAGGACCGTGGAGACAGAGAGCTGCCTCGTGCCCGTTTAGCAGCACAAAGATTCATCTGTCTAGAAAGATATCATTAAATTCCCCTACAAACCATTGCCATAATAGATTAAGTTACAAGAACCTAGGACAAATTGTTAAACAACATTTCTGGGCAACACCTCCATGTTAAAACACCCTGGTTCACAGTTCTGATTTTAGGGCCCAATTTTCAAGCAAGCGGCCTCTGTCTTTAAAGCACCATTTTCTTGTGCAACATCCTGCTTGCAGTTTTTGTAGAAAAATGTAGGCGAAATTGGATGCTTTTACCTTTCTCTGATTGACTGTCATAGAAAAAAACAGGTTTTCAATTAACAGTTTATTGACTGACAACCCTCTATCTTGCTGATAGCACTTAGCTTAATGACAGGTTAATCTTCCGAAGGCTGAGATCTGACACACCTCTTTCTCAGGAAACCAGAAAACAAATAAAATGCTAATCAGTTCACATGTGGCCACATAATTCCTCACCACTGCTTGC
Organism: Alca torda; assembly: GCA_008658365.1. Lineage (NCBI taxonomy): Eukaryota > Metazoa > Chordata > Aves > Charadriiformes > Alcidae > Alca > Alca torda. Next base: position 96,411,859 of record CM018076.1, read on the forward strand.
TGCAGATATGACCAGGAATTATTTTATCAGGTTAAGCCAATATTTCATGTAATCTTCAGCAGGAGTCAACAACAGGCAAAAACAAATAAACCAGGATGCAAACAATCAATACACTCATATTCGACAAGCTTGCAGTGAAAGGAGGACGAATGGGCTGCGAGGGGATGGATTTTTTCCTGACCTTTTTGAGTGATTGATGTACATCCTGAAGCATGAAGACTGGCAGCACCAATAAGTTTTTATCCCAGCCAGTTTAACTACAAGCATTACTCATACCGTGCCTTATAATTTAAACTCATATTAACATAGAACTTTATTTACTGCTCTCTGACATTCTGTTTCTTCTAGCAAAAGATAGAAATCTTGGGAAAGTTGAATTATAGGAGCTATAACACCACAATGTTATTTTCCCAATTGTATATACATTAACATTCTGATCCTTTTCTTTTAGGAGTGAAATCTGTAGCGCTGGAGGCCTGGTCTCTATCCAAGGCAAAGCCATTTATTTAGTCGTTCCCCCCCCCTTTAATCTTTGAAGATATATGTGGGGGTGGAATTTTCAGCCATCTGAAATAAAAGTGGTTCTGTCTTTTTGATGCTTGAGGGAATGTGAGAACAATCTAATTCAAGAAAAGTTACTTTTTTGTTCTGAATAAAAAATTGTAGCAAAGTACTGTAAGCTAACTGAAAAATGGCTTAGGAGCTATTCTAATGAGAAAACATAAATACAGACAAACCTTCACAGAAGCAATGTAATTAGTCCTCTTGTCAAAGGCATGACCTGCAATATCACAGCGTAAGAGGCTATTGCCAAATCCAAGAAGCATTAATCCTGAGTTGATCTGATCACTGTAATAAAATTAGCAACGCAGAAGATGAGCTTCATCATCATTCATGAGCTAAAAGATGAGTGGAAATGTTTGTGGTTCAGCATACAAATGTCCTTTTCAAAAGAGCTTGCTAACTATATTGTATATACCAAACACATGCTCCTGAACCTGGTGTTTCACACAGCCAGTGTCAAGGGCAGTAAAAAAAATCATCATCGTGCTCTTAACTGCTACACTGGTTTCAAAATGAAGGGGTTAAAACTTGTAGTCAGTATCTATAATTACAAGGAAACTTTTCACTGAGAAATGAGACGCAGTAAAATTCTAAATTCTAAATTCTAAAAACACCACGCAGGGTAAAGGTCTTAGGAGAGCAACTTTTTAGTAGACACACCAACTTCTGCATGCTTGAGGGAAACATACTAAAGGTTCCCTGAATCACCACCACGATAAAATCACCAGCAAGAGCGAACTATACATTTGTGTTTGGGCGTGCAGTAAATGTGAGTCAAACAAATGGAGAGTTACATGAAAAATAGGTGTGTAACAACAGCAGGAGTAGTACATACCTATTGCTGGCAGACTTGGAGATTGTTCCAGGGAAACTAGAACCCATTGTAGTGGTAAGCAGTATGTATTTATGTATTAAAGCCTAACAAAACCAGCTTAACATTAAATGTGTTAATTCTTCCTGTCCAATCAAATGCCACTCAGGGTGTACACAAGTTTCAGTAACTGCCTTGCACCTTAGGCTGCTCTTTGATCTCATTTTTTGAGTCTTGCCTGTACGGTGTTTAACAGAACAGATTTTTTTACCACATCCCATCTTCCGTGTGCCTCTGGCTGTCCAATGACAAAGGGAAAACTTGTGTTTCAGTGACACTGTGGCCTGTGAACACAAATGCAGATCCCCTGGGGAAAATCTTTGATTCCTTACTTATTTAAAAACTGCCTCCGACCCTGAAATAAGGTTTCTCACATTGTCAGGAAGGAAAACACAAAATCATTTATTATGCACACTCCAACAGCATTTTAAGGACATTTTTTGGGAGGCAAGGACCCTTTTAAAAATACAGAGAACAATCCGAACCTCAAGAAACTTACCCTGTAATGTGTCTAAAGCAAGCAAGATTCAGTACTTGATGTCCCCTCACATCAGACCCTGCTATATAACAAACCTCTTTCTGAGGTTTGTCTTGCCTTAATCGCTTGGTATTTAGTCCGCAGAGCTTTAGTGAAGAAAGCCTTTGCTACCATGGTGGCACAGCAGCTAGTCACTAGAGAGCCTGCAGGCAGCTGCGTAAAAAACACGACTCAAATGGCAGCAGAGGGGACCGCCGAGGCTGCTGGGGGACACTTGTGTGCTTCTCGTCTGCACACAGACTCCCACTAGCTGCGTGCGTTAGCCATCACCCAGAGGTAACAGGGCTCGCAAAGAAGGGGTAAATATTTTGCTTCAAATTAGGTCTGGTGAATACTACTTTTGGTAGTATTTGCACAATCTTTAATGTTTCTGAAAGCATATTTGAAATTGCCTGGTTACAAAATAAACACCCTGCAAACACAGAACTAATGTAAGGAGGGAAATGAGGGATTGCAATGCTGTACCTCAGGAGCATGGGGATGCTCCCCATGGTTCAAAAAAGAAAGAGAGTATGTTTGTCATCTGTTGTTACATTGAAGCATCTTTATGCCTTTATAATATGCAACCCGAATTATGTGAGTGGAACTGGAATCATGGCAACCTGACAAAAAAAAATATCCCAAAAAACATTTCTTTCTGGTTCATGAGAAAAATCTTCGTGCTAATGTCAGAATTAATGTACTCAGACAACACGATATAAAATATATTCAATAAACTTGGCAATACACTACTTATAAGTGAATAAATACTAATTTGCCCTTGTAAGTGGCCTTTGCTCTCTTAAACAGCTAAATAAACTATTCTTTCAAATCTCCCCACAGATAGTTCATAAGCTCAATGACCACTCTTCAGGTGAATTGTTATATTCTGTTATATTCAAAACTAGGTGATCTAGTTTTCTTTGGGGATGGAAGTCTCTGTCCTGAAGTACAGCATGTTTAGAGCCTGCTATTTGCATGTGGACTTTTCCCCCCTACAGTTGTCTAGGCACGGAAATGACAGAACTGATCCCTCAAGGAAAATTAGTTTTGGTTCACTCTTTTGTGATCACGCACTTGTTCCTTAGAGAAAGGAAGAGGCCAGCTATGCTGAAACCTGCACTTCTCCTGCTTTGGCCAGTCCATTTAAGAATTGTCTGTCTTTGATTTTACAGTATAACTCATGAATAAGTGTAAAGTTTGACCTTTTCTAGTTCCCTGCTAGTGCTAAATGGGTTTCCAATCAGGTAGACTGTCTCCGTAAGATGAAATGTGACTTTTTCTGAGGGCAAGCTTCTGTTTTGCATGATGTAAAGCCAAAAGCTGACTGTGTGCATGGAGTATTTTCATTCTTATTCCAGCACTGTTTCGTAGGTATTTGTCAGAAAGCACGAAACCAAACAATGAAATACATTTGTTCCTGGGGCTCTGCTGCCTCCAGAGTGAAGAGCTGTTTGTGGTCCTAATGAAAAAGCCCCCTAGGAAAAAGGGGCATGAAATTTAGGCACTTAATTATATATGCCTGTCATTAAATGGTAAAGGCTTGCCGAATGACTGTTCAAAAGGTTAGCAACTGACATTTTAAGTTAATGCTCAGATTCAGTATGCCCCCTGATGTAGCAGCACAAAGAAACAGCTACAGAAATAAGCTGCAAAACCCCTTTCGAAATGACTTCTAACTACCCTTACAAGCCTGTGGAGAAAAAAAAGGTCACTTCAACTATGGACACCTGCTCTTTCTGAGATGATGCATCCTGGGCATGTTCAGGTGACATCATATCAGCTCTCCTCACCCCCATGCAGGCCAACCATACAGACAATACATGTATAATTTCTACCATTTGTTGACAATTCAGGATAGCATCCATGGGCATTAGCAAACACCTGAACTATGTATTTTCTGGTTTTAGGAAACTCAAGAAATAAGAATATGAAATGACCCTTCATTTTTTGCTTCTCAAAGGCCTTGAGGTTTGGTGTTAACTAGACTGCCCAGAAGACTGCAAGATAAGCAGAATGCAAATGTCTTAAAAATAAAAAAATCATTATAAAAAATGTGAATAGTAGTATGTTTTAATATGATCAGTTTGTATAATAAATTATCATAGACAACACTAGTTCAACATCTAAATTATAGCTCACCATGTCATTATTTAAGAGCTATTCTGTATACATTTCCAACACATACAAAACATGTTATGTGCAGAAATTATTTACCTAATATTCTTTGCACGAGGAATGTGGGCTTTGTAAGAGTGGTCACAGCATAAAATTATGTTTATACCTTCTTGATAGAATAAATGGATGTATCAATTTCATAAATGTGAGGCTGAAATACTACAGATGAGCTGGTGATGTGGTTCGGCCCAAGGGCCCATCTCACCACCTATTCTCTTCCCAGAAGTGCTATAAGAAAATGCTGAGGGAGATCAGGAATAGGGCAAGCAATAATTCTGCAACAGCTTTCAGCTACTTTCAGCTGAATTTTTTTACATTTTTGTACGTTTTCTATAAATAGCTGAAGTATATTTATGCATGAAAACAAATAAAAAATTTCAAAAATATGAAAGCGTTTTTCCTTCCTTCCTTCCTTCCTTCCTTCCTTCCTTCCTTCCTTCCTTCCTTCCTTCCTCCCTCCCTCCCTCCCTCCCTTCCTCCCTCCCTTCCTCCCTTCCTTCCTTCCTTCCTCCCTTCCTTCCTTCCTTCCTTCCTTCCTTCCTTCCTTCCTTCCTTCCTTCCTTCCTTCCTTCCTTCCTTCCTTCCTTCCTTCCTTCCTTCCTTCCTTCCTTCCTTCCTTCCTTCCTTCCTTCCTTCCTTCCTTCCTTCCTTCCTTCCTTCCTTCCTTCCTTCCTTCCTTCCTTTTTCTCTTTCTCTCTCTCTCTCTTTAAAAAAAAAAAGAAGAAATGTACTGCATTTTGAAAAGTATATATTATGCATCCCTTTTCTGCATTGTGCTATCACTACATTTTAGGAATTAATTTATTATTCTTCGATAGGCGACTTAAGTTCAAGAAGCATTCAAAAAGAGCTTAACCCCTCTTCAGCTGAAAATGCTCAAAAGATTCTGAAGTTTGAGTGAAAATTTTGAAAAAATGGACTGTAGTTACAGCAAAGATGCTTTACTTGAAAAGACTGCAGTATGAATAGGTAGTATAAAGCTGCCACAATAACATGTGTACATTTTTCAAACTTCCACAGGATCCATGCACAACTGAAGTGTTATTCCATATTCATTTGGACAGTGGGGGGAACATTTATCTTACCTGCAAGAGTCCTTTGAAGGTTTTACCACCAAGATAAAGGCAAATTCACAGGATGTAGTTATATTTAAATTTTCCAAAAGCATTTGGCAAGGGATTTCAATCAAAGAAACAGAAGGTACAATAGAATATGGGATAAAAAAGCTGTCTGAAGAACAAAAGGAAAAGCTGCATAGCTGGAAGCTTTTCAGTTTGGCAGAGATGACTCCAGTGCCTGCACTCTTTCTGCCTTCTGGAGGGGCAGTTCTAGGAGCTAGTTAGAGATTGCCCATAGATGAAAAGCCAATAGATTAGGTTACAAGAAACAAATAGCCAGTAAGGCAGTAACGCAAGTGTACCAAATTAAATGTCAAAGTAAAATTTCAGCATTTTTGTGATAGCTGGTACATGGTGACTCATGAAATCTTTATTTGCCCCATTGATGAACCATGAGTGAATTCATATATTCTATATGTTCTAAACTTTTAACTTACTAAATCCTTGTCTCATATTCCTTTTGGGAGAACTAACAATTTAGCATAAATGAAGCAGGATTAAATAAGAACTGCAAGCATTGGGCTAAATAGAATGCAGAGATTATGCTTTCAGGCAATTAAACACCAAGATAAAGAAGATATACAGAAGATAAACAAGCACAATCAATGCTGGAATAGACAAGCTTCATAAAACAAAGAGAACTAGATGAAGACAAGAGTAATCCAATTGGTTAACTGCTGAGAAGCAACATTCCCAGAAGAAATTTTCAGAAAATAATACTAAGAACAGAAGAGGTGTGCATCTGGCAAACTAAAGGAGAAATGCTGACTCACAAAGAACTTTACTTGTAACTTAGTGGTATTTTCTGATCAATTCATCAACTATGTAGGGAGACATAATTTGTTCTAGAAAAGAAAGAAATATGAAAAGAAAATTTGATGTTTCATATTAAGGAACTTGTTTGTAAATCTCTAGAGAAGAAAGGAAAACAGATCAAAACCACTAGATGAGCTGAAAAGAAAAAGGAGAAGAGTATTACCAACCTAGCAAAGAACATCACAAGAGGTGGGGGTGATGTGCTTTCCTGTAGTTGAAGTGATTTCAGGTTTTCTATTAAAAGCAGATTTCAAAAATCTACACAACTACTGACCATCCTTGTGTGATCATACTTTTGTCTGATAGCTTTTGCAAGACTTGAGATATGTCCAAGCATCTGATTGTAATATAAACTGTGGTCAGAAAGCCGTAATAAACCAAACAGATATTGCCCTGAACACAGTGGTGAAGCCCCAAACGAAATTAACTTCCCCAAAATGTAGCGACTTGAATAGAAAATCCAGTGAAGCAACAGATAAACAGATGTCACTACAGAGGCACAAAGCACATCAGCTGTGGAACTGAGGACAGGCAAAAAGGGAGAATTTAAAAAATCAGGATTAGACAAAGAGGCGGTTAACAGCAAGACAGAGAGGAGACTCCGTGTTGTAGAAGAAAAGCCTGATCTTCTGAAGTGATATGTAATGGAGGGATGGAGTCAGGAAAGAAACTGAGCGTGAGAAGACATCAAACCATACCTTGCAGAACACCTGCGAGAGGTGAAGGACCCGTGGCAGGATGGCACACTGTTTATTTCCCACTTCATCAAAGACCTGGAAAGAAAGCAAACATTTTAGAAATCCTGTGCAAAATCCGTCTCCTTCAACTATCACATGTGTCCAAAAAGACAAAGCACAAAGGAGTCCCAGCAGTGGAATAGGGCTCTTGAAAAGAGAGCGCTTACCACTCTGGAAACTCTAGGGTGGAAGAGAACCCACTTTCAGAAGGAAACTCCAGTAGATGGGCTTGTAGGTGGGCCCAGAGCACGCCAGGATGCCAGAGACCAGTACTCATGGAGGTGTAGCCCTGTACGGCTGAAGAGCAGACGGTCCCATGACACAAAACCAAACACCGCATCATGCTCCAGCTGCTGGGGATGGGCCAGAAGGGTGCACGGGCTGCTATGCTGCACAGCCTGTGAGCCAACGGCACAATGGATGTATGAGAACTGATTTTATGAGAATTACAGAAATCCACTTAATATAAGGTTGCGATTATATATAGACAAATAAAACATGAAACCGTTTCCTGTCCTTTTATCACAACACAGCAAAGGGTAAAAATTACAACCTGTGAGGCACTATGTCTTCATCTCTGATTATTAATAATAACACTATCAAGCCCCTTCTTGGAAAATAGTAGAATAATTGGATAAAGAGGATGATGTGACAGAAAGATGGAATGAGGTAGTCTAAAAATGAACATGCTAAGTAATTTTTAGAACTATGCTACTACTGCAAATCTAGTTGATAAGGAAAATTTCAACTGTTAAGACAGCAATTAGACATGAAATATATTTAGGGAAAGTCTTATGATTTCTTCTTCCCTCAAGACAATTGAATTGGAAATCAGGATTAAAAGAATGATATTATGTATCACAAAGTGATAACTTGACCAAACAGTAATTTTCTGTTCCTTAAATACAGCAGAAACAAGCAGATGTCCTTGTTCACACTATTAAAAGTTTGTTTCTGAGAACAAGCACTTTGTAATCTGAAGAAGCATTAAACTATACAGTTTTGTGATGCAAATTCCTGCAAACAGCAGATGTTTATTTACCCCCTCTGCCCCTTAATCTAATGCAACGATTCTTGATGCAGAATTTCTCCTTGGAAACAGAATGCTGGGCGCAGGCTTAAGATCCTGAAAGACTTACTCGCATTTGTGCTCCTGACCACTGTTTCCATGGACTAAGGAAGGTAATTCCTTAAGGTCATTTCGCAAACAACTTGCCGGTAAACTACTGACATACCCTATTCCTAGCAACCTACAATTCCTAAATGTATTACTACTTCAAAACAAACACTGGTTTCTATATTCCAGGTATAGGAGGAGGAAGGTCTCTTTCAAACTGATCACTCTCAGTTTCATTCCCAGCAAACTTGGTGTTTAGCAAAAACATGTAATTATTTCAGGTGTTATTAGCTTCTACATTGCATTTGGATAAGAGGTTACAGCAGCTGATTCCAGAATCCTAATGCTTATCTGAAAACACCTGAGCTGAGACAAACTTGAAAAAACACTATATCTTAAATGTAGCATGATTGTTTTAATGTTTTTAGAGTCAAAATATTTTATTTCAAAAATAGAACAATTTAGAGGTTTTTGCTGTTTTGGGTTGGGTTTTTTTTTTATGATTTTTTTATAAAGCAGGTTCAAACAATCTATCTTTACCTAGGCAATGGTAACCCCATAGCTGCCATGGGAAAAGTACCCTGTAGCCCACAATCCCTTTAACCACGCTGCTTTTTTATCTATTCTTCCTAGGAGATAAGGAGGGAAGGGAATCCAGAAGACAAACAAAAAACCCCAGTGTTTAGTTCTCAAATCCAGACTGAGTTCAGCAGAACTTTTCAAAGACAAACCACAGATGACTCAAAAGCTGGATAATCTTCAAGTAACAGCTCACCTGGGACTGCAGATTTTCCAGTTGCTTTTGATGTCTCTCAATTGACTCTCTAAGGTGATTCTTTTTGTCATTTGACAAATGTAGTAGTTTCTTCAAAGTGCTCAGAGGAATAGAGGGTAAGGACCCTGGTCTATCACACCTACAGTATAGGACCAATCAATACATGAGAAAGAGGCAGCAAGAGAGGAATATTATGTGCTATCATTATCTTGCATTGCCTGGCAAGCAGTTATCTTTAATGATTTAAAGTACAGCACTGTTCTCATATGGGATTGTTCTCCTGAGTGACTACAAGAAAGGCTTTGTTTTATACAATAGATCTTTCTCTGAATGCACTCTGTACCATTCCGATTAACATAAAATGACAAAATAGGGTTTTCTAATTTTAGCTGTCAGCTCTAGGAAGCCTAGACTGCTCAGAGAAAGGCACTGGATGTACACTAGCATTGCTTACTAGATCTACAAAAATGGATAGTTGTTAATTGCACTGAAGGCAGGTAAAAGCCACTTTCTTGTAAAGACTATGCTAAAATCATACAGCAAGAACAGAGCACTAATGTGAAAAGTCTGGGTGAGCATCACAGGGACAGCAGCTTTTCCTTGTCCCTTAATTTCTTTTAGTAGAGCAACCAGAAGTAAGGTTTCATCTGAAATTTCTTTTACAAAGTTATTTTTCAGAGTGGAACTGCACCTGGCATGCTGGTCCCCAACATGGTTTTGGATCCTCTGCCCAAAGAAAAGGGTCCCCAGCTCTCTCCATAGACAGGAAATCGCGATGTATGTCTCATTGCTTCCCACGCAGAACAGTTTTTTGTTAAAATCCCATTGCTACCTGGCTCTCAGTCATATATCCATTTGCCCTCACCAGGATGAGGTCCTCAAACCATGAACGTGATAGAAAGAGTGGGGTGACTCAAAAGCTAAGTTTACTATTAGGCTGGGTCCAATAGGAGCATAGCCTCAATGTTTGCTATATGTTTGCAGAGATGGAACAAAGCCATGTGCTATTATTAAATCTTAAGAGTGAACTTCTCCTAGGGAACTAGCTGTCAGCTGTGGCTTGCAAATAGATGCTAGATATTTTATTCTCTATAGCTACATATATACCTATATAACAATATATTTACACAATAACAGAACAAATCACAAACACAAGAAGTCATTCAACATTTGCTTTCTAGATATATTTTTATGGGTGTGATTTATTACTGTAGCAACATTGAAGGTAGCTAATAGAGGAACAACTACATCAAAAGGACTCAACTGATTAATTGAAAGGTTACTTTCCTCCCAAGCCCTAGGGATTTTTGCATAACTCTTTAGACTTTCTGCTTTCTAAACTAGAGAAATATGTTTGAACTCTGCATGTAAGGTGCATATCTGGTGGGAACCCAGAGAAAGTAAACAAAGCAGTTAACAAATTATGGAAAATGTGGAACCTGGTGTCTAACCTTGTGCCACATTTTTCATTTCTTCTGAACACTATGCTTGACTGCATTCCTCATGCCCAGTCATTTCTTGGAGCTTGTATTAATTTAATGTATAAAGAGAAATTTAAGCAAATAGCTGTCATTAAAAAGAAGAAAGCAAACCTTCAAAGTAGCTCATCACAGAGAAGCTTGCTTTTCATATTCCCTGAATTACCTCCAGAACCCAGAATGGCTAACATTCAGGGTAGACAAAGTGCCGTGACTCAAAGAGTGAGAGGTGATAGCTCATCCACAATGACTGAAACCTGCTGTCAGCCTTCTCATTAAAAAGTCAGGATCTGGGGCCATAAATCCTATGAGGAGAGAAAATATGGTAGTGTAGAAATGACATGACATATGAAAACCTAGTTGAAGTAGTTCCAAAATGTTTCCAAGAGTAATGTCCCTAACTGGAATCACATTACTGAGGAAGACAACATACATCACTTCATAGCTGGTATAGTGTAACCCTGTAGCCCAGTAAATACTGTATTGCCCATGCTAGCAGCAGTGCAGAGTTTGCAAGGCCTCAGGGCAGGAGCTTGTCAAGCTTACTTGGTCTCAACTTCTCTTGACCTGTCTGCAATTTCCCAACTTAGCTATAAATTGCAGTTTTTCTAATGACGAGGTCATTATGCCTAATTTGGTTTATTTTTGCTTATCTCTGCTATAACCATGGTTGTATATAGGTATTCTCTGTAGACGATATGGTATGATAGGAAAGGCCTTGAAAAGTGGGGACATAGGATGTGGTCTAGGGAAATGCAGGCACGGGATGGTAAGAGATGCCGCATAGGGTGACGTTGGAGGCCCCAGCACTATAAGCAACTCACTGACAGTCAGTTGAAGAAATGGAGACTCAGAGCTAAGGATAACCATATTTAGAGGTGCAAAAAGAATGAAAACCGAGCCTGTCAAGAAACATGAAAGGCACTATATATAGGTAATTCGGTTGTACCATGAACTAATCTGTAAAGAATGAACAGAGTATGGCATGTTAGAAAACACACAAATATTACTTCAAGAGGCTCCTAAGATGAGGAAGGAGAAGTTAACACTGTCATGTTCCTCATGGCTAAGGATTTGAGCTGCATGATCCCCTCTTCTTTCTAAAACCTTCAATGCTAGGACCCCAAGCGGCATTGGAAGGCTGAACATAATATCAGAAAAAGTAGCAAAGACTAGGAAGTATGTGTATGACAACTTTATGCTGTACTTTTTCTGTACAGTACTATTTTTTTTTTTGTCCTGTAATGACTTCATCTGGGGTAATAAATATTATTTAAATTAAATTGTTAGGACTTCAAGTGGACTTAAAAAAAAATAATCTTGGCTTTACATATAATGTGTGTTTCTTTTTTGCCCATTGTAAGAATTTCAGGGTAACAATATGTAGATACAATTCTGCTTACAGAGGCCATTTCGTGCCAGGCTTTTACATAATTAATGTGTATTATTCGAAACAATCATCATCCCCTTCCTTCACCCATCCAAATTTGAAAACAAAACAAAAAGGCTCAACCATGTGATTTTTCTTTCCTGGTACAGTTTCTGTAAATTCGTTGAACATCTAGCAGTAGTTTGAATGTTTACATGCTTCTCCTTCCTACTTGGTCAAAACTGAGTTCATTTGTTCTTTTGTAGAGCCTGTTGTCTGACTTAAGCAGTAATAAAGTGGGCAGAATATTTTCTAAATGTTAGCAATCACTATGCTTCCTATGGGACAGAAGTCAATATTTTTCTAATTATCAGTCCAACATCTTAAAGATACTTAGGAAATGACTAACCAGTAAAACTGCGGTCAAAGTGTCATATTGTGGGCAACTTGAATAATTGAATACTATGTATTAACTTCACATTGCTGGCTTTCCTTTCCACTCCACTGAATTCCAACGCTTTCAGTAAGCAGTCACAGAAATACACAAAGAATTGTGCTATTTTTGTGGAAGATGCAGCTCCAGAGATCTTCAGTCTAGCTGCCTTTCTGTTCCACTGTTTTTGCTACAGAGGGTGATCACTTCTATTTGAAGAGTCCTGGGGAAGTCAGACAGACATTAAATTTCAGGATTTATTTTTTATTTTATTCAAGACCTCATGTCTTTCTAAAGCTGAAAACGAGTACCTTGCATGCTGCTTTGAAGTTGAGCAGCATGAGGTTCTGATGATCTAAGGCAAATTTTGGTGAGCCCTGTTCGTTCAATGCTTTTCAATAGTTTTTCTGTGTCCAGGTGGAGACCTTTCTGGCACTAATCCAGGTTGAGCAGTAAATGCTGTTGCTCGTGCAAGTGAAATATTCAGTTCTACTGTAACAATTTTGCAGTCTTCAGTGTATGAAAATAGATGTACCTAATGGATAAAGAAAATAATTTGATATTTTTGACTCTACATTGAAGCAGAGGAGCATATCTGAGGTAGAGAAATTTAAAATTTTATACACGGTGTCTTTTTCCTTTTTAATTCTAAAGGCAATTTAAATGTCGTGTTCTTCACTCTTACTGTTATTACAGTAGTCTCCTTCGTGAAAACAGAGAACTTAATCAAGAAAATACTGTATTTCAAAGACAGTGAGGGGAAGAAAAAACCTATTACAGGAATTTTTCCATGAAGGCACCTCTTATTTAACTTTTGACTTGGAACATCTGTCTCCTCTGTTTTTCAGAATGACTTGTGCTCTACTTGCTTAACTGTGTTATGATAAACTGAGACATGGGATTACTTTCCTATTAGAAAGTCAGAAGATCAAACTGGCCATCTGTAAAATAAATGTTGCCATAGGCTGGCTGGAAGCTGTGAGAAAAAAATATTGAAAAGTAAACCTGAATTAAACTGGCAAGACCTCTCTTCACAGCGTACTGCTGATATGAAGAGCGCAACAAAACCAAAACCAACTTAGCGATATGGTTTAGTGATGGTTTTTGTCAGGATTAGGTTGATGATTAGACTAGATGACCTGAAAGGTCCCTTCCAACCTAGGCAATTCTATGATTCCATATGAGTCTGCTAACTTCAGACTTGGTCTTTCCCAGCTGTAAAGCATAAAGGGTCCAGCCTTGCATGCCCCTGGTATGCAAGGAAGGAAGAGTGAGCCAGCTTTAATGGGAGCACACTACTGTGTATTCCCATTAAATAATACTTGTAAAGTATTAATATAACAACAATATACCTGTAAAAAAGAGTTTAGGAAGTTAATTCAAAATAATGGTTAACCTACAGACTCAGATTTAAAATTTTACCTCTGTTATTTTTTTCTTGAAATAATGAAGCCTGGTATACTACAATGCTCCAAACTGTTGCCGACTTTCTTGTGTGTCTTTGGAAATGACTAAACAAAAACTGACAAAATGAAATCAGCCCTTACAGAATGTTGACACATTCTCTAGGCAAAGATGAAAAATGAAGCAAGAAAGCATTAAGAAATAAAACCTAGCATGTGTAGAAAGAAGCAAATGAGACTGTGGCGGTATATTCTTAAGGTGCTGGAAAGAGCTGAAGCAAGGTCTTTTATTTTCATGACTTTTTTCAGTATTACTTTGCTAAATCCTAACTCAGTTTCAATTCATATAGTTCCAGTTATGTTGGCTCACCACAATGAGCAACAATGGGGACTTCTGCTGCCTGGCCTCATTTATATTGAGTTGCCTCTGAGGGTTTCATAGACCATTTGTCACCTACAAACTAAACATTTTCCACAATGAAGCTACCTGCTTTGGGCTTTAAAAAATAAAAATAAAAATACAGCCAGTTATCCTGTGCCAGAGAAACACGTTTGACTAGTTTGCAGAGTTTACAGTTGAAGAATGTACATCAAGGAAGGAAATTTTAACTATATCAAGCAGCACACATGGACAGGAAGGTAACTGGAGCAGGTAGCTGTCAGGACACAGGCCTAAGTGATGTTATGCTGCCCTGAAAAAGGGCGTTATTCCAGTGGCCACAAAAGCATCAGGGCTGACTCTTTTCAATTAACTACCTACTGGATGTAAGGGTTGTAGTGAGATTGATTACCTTGTTTCTGCTAAGTCCTCTGAAAAGCCTCAAATGCACAGGAAATGCCTCTTCATCATTAAACTCCACTCGGTAAGTTGCAAACTCCTGCGTACCTATAATTTGGAGACATGCTTTAAATGCCTAGTGTGTAAATGGAAAAGGGGATGTGTGGTTAGAAGAGCACTCTGCAGAAATGCGTTGTTGTTTACCTATCAATGTCTTTTTGTCATCTCACCTGTTCAACAGAAGCAGCTGTCCTTAAATACTTTTCAAAATGAAAGCCATTCCCACCTGCCAAAAATATCAAAATACAGCTGTAACAAAAGAAGAGACTTTAGCATCTATTTGTAAAATATGCCCCCTAAAAGACTGCAGTGTCATGGGAGCTTTCAAACTACACTTTAACTAAATCATTTTTCCCTGAAGCTGAATATATTCCAATCTTCTACTATGAAAAACAGTGACAGACCAGGCAAGGTTTCTGAATGCAGATGTGTTTAAGTTCAAAAAAACTGTACTGAAGCATTCAAAATACAATTTTAAGGAGTGCTCATCAATTTCATAGACATGTCTATATCAAAGCAAATAATAATGGAATCCTTAAATTATGTAGTTGCTTTGTATATTTAATTTTGGGGCTTAAATTCTACTGATTCTAACTCCAAAGATTTCTAATCTTACTCACTGACATTTAGGTTTGAAAAATAAATTGCTGAGAATCTCAAGGTCACAGGAAAACAGGGAAGCTGACTTGTCATTCCTTTGTCCAAGCTCTGAGAATGCTCCCACAGAAGTAGAAGTATATGGATATATAAAGTCAAAATAAAAGAAACCAGAATCCGAAGAAATCCACGTAGAGTATCCAAAAATAAAATACACATTTTTAACAAGTAAGAGAAAGACCCCTTTGGGTTGTTCTGTTGTTTTTTGTTTTTTTTTTTTTTTTTTTTCCAAAATTTCTTAAAACATCTTTTGTGACATATGAACTTCCTTAAAACTGTTAGCATGGCTTGCATTTCTGCATATTCTGGATTTTCGCATCATAGTGTCTTTGTCATAGCTTTGGTTCAACAGACCCAGCATTTATAATAGAAAGCTCATTGAAAGGTTGCTTACTTTGGCAGCGTGAACCCTGAACTAAACGAGCTTTTCTCCAACCCCTTTTTCTGAATGCCAAAGCTAGGTCATCCAGTTCTACCTTCCGAAATTGCTGCGGGCAGTAACAGATGCTTACACAAAGCTCTAACCTAGAGGATGCTACAGAGATTCCTGTGGCATGGGACTGATGTAAGAACAGTCTTTTTTCTTGGTGTGTTGCTATCAGGAACATATGATAAGTATGGTTTATATGATGAGTAAGGTCAATTATGAAAAAGCCCCAAATGGTCTTTCCTCTACTTTCTGCTCCAAATCAAATATCAAAGTTCTCACCATTGTGCACTAGTGAATTTTGTAGCCCACCTCATCCTGGTCAGGGCTGGGTAACCAATGCTTACATCGTATGGGGAACATGCAGTGGCTCACACATTTCTTGTACCACAAACAAAGTCAACAGGTGTGGAGGGAGGATGGTGGGGTGAAAAAAAATTGTGAAGACATGAGAGTCATGGGGAAGAACTGCAAGAACTATTGGACCTCAAATGAAACAGGCAGAGGGTAGAAAAAAGTACTAAAAGAGGTCTTTGTGCAAGGAATTAAGCTGGGATACTCCCACAGGCTGTCTTGGATGCTGAAGCTGTGCAGGAGTTCAAATGCAATTAGACAAATATATCAAAGAAAGTTGCCTCAAAGGCCACTGAACGCAAACATGCTGCCTCTGGCCAAGAGCAACCTAAGCCATAAGTTACAAGATACTAGGAGAATGTTCTGGAGAACATTCCATAGACCTACTCTGTCCCTGTACTCTTCCCTAACTATCCCTTTTGGCCACTGGTATGGCCAGCCAGCATCTCCGCAGGAGTCAACTGATCCAAGCATAAACATGCAAACCACCTCACATCAGAAACACTTACAAAAGGAATGTGTTGTCCTGCTCGTGCTGAATACATGTGAAATTAGAGCCCCATGAACAGGAGAACAGGGAGCAAAGAAAACCTATCCAGATTGCAGTATACTGCAGGAACGGTGAATGAGCAAACTTCAAATGAACTGCATGCTGAAGCCACAAATCACAAAGGTGCAAATACAGTAGTCATATTACGATGTCCTGAGACGATGAAAAATAACAACATGGGCAAAGACTGTAGTATTTTTTTAAAGAGATGACAGGACACAGAGAAGTCAGCCACAGCGTGTGACAGGAAAAACAATGAGGAGATGGCTAAAATGGAACTAAAACTCTTGTGTGTAATGGCTGTATTGTCAAAAAATAGAGGTCAGTAAACCTCCAGAAAATATTTCTCATCTTGTCATTGTGCCTGACACAATTTGTCTCAGAAAAATGGAGAGGCAATTTTGTTTTGATGAAACATGTGGAGCACACAGTACAGGAAGAATTAATCAAAGAATATGGCACACACAGGTGTAACTTGTTTTCTTGCTGTAGGTCTGAAGCTTACTGAGAGCTGCTGAAAGTGCTGTCCTGGTCCCTGGTGAATGGACTTGGGGACTAAACGCCAGCGCCCAGTTACCTGGATGTCATGGTCGAGGCAGTCCTGTATGGTTTGTGTCCAGCACAGAAAATGCACAATTGCAGAGTGACATAATGGGGCGAAGACAGGCAGGAAAGGTTAAGGACAGCACACCCTGTGTGACTGTTTCCCCTGGCATTGCCACCCTTGCTCCTTGTGACTGCAGAACTGGTAGTTCAGTGCCCTGATCCAGTCCCTCTCTTCTTAAAACATCCTCACGTGCTGCCTCTCACATCTGACCAGGTTAGCTATGGGTCTCAGCGCATCTTTAGAAGCAGAGATTTTTGCTTAATTTTATGCTTTGCCAGAGCCAAATTACCTTTGAGGTGATCCATGTGAGTCAGTGCCTATCACTAGTTTTTTAAATCCCACAAGCAATAAGCAAACAAGCCGTAGTGCTGCACTCATAGGTACTGGTGGCCTAAAAGGCCTAAAAGGATGAGCAGCACCTTGTTCTCCTCTGCTCCTTGTTACTGTTTCTGATATCACAACGTGTCCTCAGCCCAGGTGTCCGGTCTCTCAGACGCAGTTCAGAGCTGTGGAGAAGTCACCAGAGGATGGTTCTCACACGCTGTGCGTGAACATGGGCTTCACAGTGGTCACAAAGACCCGGGCTCACCGACTGAGAACAAGTGGTTCATTTATGTCTCACCACTGATAAATTAAATGCCACAGCAAAAAGAAAGGCCAATGGAATGAGAAAGAGAAGGAAAGTTGCATAAAATATTCTCAGAAATCAATCAAGCCTATAGCTCCCTTTATACAGGAGATTAACTATCTGCTTCAGTTCATGCTTGGATGACCCTCTGTTTTCAAAACAGGTACCCCACTGTAGCTTTTATGATTCATCCACTGGAACACTGGAAATATTTTATTACTTCCACCCTTCCTTCCCAGCTAGAGTTGAGGCCAAGGCAATAACAATTGTCTTCTTGTTTTTTTCTTTCCCCAGTCAAGATAACATGAATCTGGCCAAGAGGAGAAAGGTAGTTAGCCAGACTGGGACTGGGGCTGCATTTAGTGGGTGGAATCAGAAATATGGAGACTTAAGCCTATCAATATATTTCCAGAGACCTGTGTAATAATAGCAATTGAGAGCTTTTATAGCTACACAAATCTGTCAAACACCACTTCAGTGATATTTCAGGAGGGAATTGGGCAAAAAGCTTTTTACAGAGAGTTAGGGGAGTTCTGTCACACCTGATCTATTTGATACTGCTTTTAAGTATTGCAACAGCACCTCCGTGCCCAAGGTAGAAAAGAGAGTGCTATCAGGGAAACCTAAGATGAAGTACAAAAGACAGCGACTCTTCTGAGGCAGCCAAAAGCCCCTCCCCAAAAGCACACTTTTGATGCTAGTGTAGGATGAGGAAACTAGATTAGCAGGAAGCAGAGCTGGGTAATGCAAGAAGCTCAAACTATCAAAAAAAAAAAAAAAAATTGAAAATCTCTGAAATAGAAGAAAAAATATAACTTTTTCCAAA
This sequence comes from Alca torda, assembly GCA_008658365.1. Taxonomy (NCBI): domain Eukaryota; kingdom Metazoa; phylum Chordata; class Aves; order Charadriiformes; family Alcidae; genus Alca; species Alca torda. The sequence continues at coordinate 96,430,122 of CM018076.1, forward strand.
GTGATAAATTCATGCTTATATTGAAAAAAATCACTACCTTCAAAACAGAACCTAATTATTCCAGCCACCAGCATAGAACTGAGGACTTAAAGACCCTAAACAAAACAGAGTAGAATGTTTTATTTATAAGAAAGCCATACTAAGATTGTTTATTACTTTCACTCCTGAGTTGCTGAGGTTTTATTCACACTGCATATATTTGTAACGCACAATGGAATTAAGAAATTCTACAAAAAACAGATTACAGTTTTTAAAAAATTGCTCTAACTTGGACACACCATGGGTCTCACCTAATTTGCATGCATATATAGGCATATTTTATTTAAAATTTACATATTTTTGTATTTGTCTTTCCTTTTTTCTTTCCTTGCTAGTGGAACAGAAATGGCTTGAGTTCACTGCAACTAAAGCATCACAGGGGTCAGGGCGGCTCCTTTCTCTCATTCTGGTCTTCACCTTTCTCTTCTCTTGAGTGAAGGTACAACTGGGCTGGCTGCCCTTTAGGATGACTCAGCTTCAATATCCTTCAGCAGAGAGCTGCCCATTTAGGTTTGTACTTGCTTATCCCAGCCCTTCTGCTTCTTAAGTTAAACACTGCTTAGGTCAAAAATAAACTGTCTGACCAGTCAGTGACCTTGCTTAGATCCCAGTTTAGCTTTTGAATTCCTAATATCCATCTACACACCTCTTAAGAGGTGTCAGGTCATTTACTAGCCTTTGTTCCCACGCATATTCACAGACAAAGTGACAGCTGCACAGCAAGGACATCAGTTATCTGGTTACCATTTATAGTCAGCACGCAAAAAATCTCCAGAAATTGCCACTGGTACCATTTTTGACCTGTGCGTTCTCCCTGTGCTCACTTTCTGCTTTACGAATAAGTTTAATGGGCTAACAGTGACATCCAGAAAGAAAAACAAAAACAAAAAACAAAAAAACCACATGAAAAACAAGAACAAAAGAATCCCTGCTGGGCTGGGCCAAGTAGTTAAGACCTGCTTATTGCCATGTCCTTCCAGTGCTCGACCAAACTATATTGTGTGGACGGCGACTTAATTCCCACTAAAAGTCTGCCCTCATTACTTGTAAAGGCACACCCACCATACCTACTGCACCAGCTCCAAACCTGAGGAAAACCAACTGGAACCCAAAGCTCTTGGGGCAGAGAATAACGCAAGAACCTGAAAACGTGTTGCACATGAGAGAAAGGAAAAGCCTTTGGAGTCTGGAAGAGTAACAGAGACGTTACCTCTTCTCTCAGCTTGCCCAGGCAAAAACTCCAACTTGAAATAACGTAATCAACAACTTTGTAGACAGGATGACTTGGAAAAAAGCAAGACCAAGTTAGTTCTTTTTCAGCTCTCCCAAAACAGAGTTCATCCTGGCATAAAGTTTTGGATATCCTAAATGCTGGTAAATGTCCTGTTACCAGCCAAAATTTGCTGGTTCATGGAAAAGCACGTATAAGGTTTTAAGCCAGGTACTATTTAAAAAAAAAACAACCCAAGAATACTTACTAAGATTGTGGCTCCTTTTTGGCTTGTAACTTTTCACGCATTCTGATCACATGGCTGCTGTTATAAATGAAATATCCACCCTGACTTCTGTTCTCTGCATTTATTCCAAGTATTTGATAGCACTTCTTTGACTTTCTTAATTTTCTAGATAGTGAAAAATGAACAGGCTGTTACTTTTCTATTTTTTAAATACTTAGCATACTTCCAGTTTAATGGCCATTGCCAAGCTGTGTTTGGAAAGGATTTGATCATTGACATTGAACTGCTGTAAATGTGAAAGACAAAATAATAGCAAAATCCCAAGAAAAAAAATTACAAACCTATCCTCTCTGATAACAAAGACAGTCTGGCAGCTGATATAGTGAATATGTGCCACAAAAGAATTTTCTACTGCAATCATGAAGATGAAAAGTCAAAGCACTTTGCTTAAACAGAAGATAAGTAGAGTTTTTAACAGATACCTGTTTAGATTTCAGGTGTTCTTCCAGAGAACACAAAGCCACAGCTGTGCTGAGGAGGAAATAAAAGGGTTCAGTATAGCGACAGAATACTGCAGGATACTGGTGTCCTCAGGAGGTATTCCCAAGGATATCCTAGATCTACTCAGAAGATGATCTGGCCAAGGAAGACAATCTGGGTTCTTTATTTCCTTCCCACTTTACAGGAGAATACACTAGCGGATAAAAGTATTCCTAAGAGTAGGGATTATAAGCCAAAGAAAACTGCAAAGAAGCAAGTACAGGCTGCATCCAGAAACCACTGCAGGAAAATACTAGCTGGAGTCTAGCAGCAGAATGTTCCTCTTGAAAAAATACAGTTTATAGACTATCAGCAGCCTTGTGTGTTGCACACTCGCTGTCCTGAGTGGCTCAGCTACACACAGGGGCTCCAGAAGACCTACTTTGACGTAGGTTTGATTCAGTCTCCCAGGAACAGAGGGAATTTTTCTCCAACATTACTAACAAAGGGAACCATGCTTCCATTTTTGCATTACAACTATTCCACAGCATTTTTTTTTTTCTGTCCCTTAAATGGAGAAACCATTTTTTCATAGTTTGCATCTTGTCTTTGTTTCTCTTTAAGCTCCTAACACATTCTTTCTGCGTTTTTCTGAGTGTATAGTAATATAGCTTGAGCAGGGGAAGGAAGAGGAAAATCAACTTAATTTTGCGTCAGGTAAAACAGAGGAAGTTACATCCTCCTGTAAAAGAGAAAATGGTCTGGATCTCATGCTGCTTGCAAAGCTGTCCCTTATTCTGAAGCTGACCTGGTGCTTCTACTTCATGTTTTCCCACTGGGAACTGAATCTGAGTGAGTTGAAAAGGCTGGTAAGCCTTTGCTCCCGCTGTTCAGTAGAGGAGATGGAGCTGAAGGCAACAGCAGAATACCCTGATGCTGACCTCTTGAAGGAATTTACTTTCCACAGAGGCAAAATAAAAAGCAAAAACAGTCCTGTGAGATGAGAAAAACAAAGAAACAAAACCAATGCCACTGACAAGTAAAAATAAAATAAACAGTGGAACATAGTTAAAAATACTAGAAAGTGCGAACACTGTCAAAATAAAAATTTAGAAAGTAATTTAAGTTCAATGGTTAACAGTGGTTTACCTGCCTGCATCTGCTGCTAGTTCTCCTCTTCCATGTTTTTATTAATTCAGCAAAATCGTATATGTTTCCAGAGGGAAGAAGCCTTTCGGTTATCACCCCCTGGAGAAACTACAGAGGGAATTTGAGTCTGTGTGCATGCAAAGAGACAGAAGAAAGTGGGAAAAAAACATTTATTTGTTGTTTCCCACAATACAACTGATTTAAACATAAGGAAATATAAAAAATGCAGTACGTGTAAACTTAGGAAAGTATAATCAGCCCAATTGCTTAAAACCTTGTCTTAGAGGAGTGATAGCATTTGATGCAAAAGCTACTGAATACTTCCTCCTTGGTAACAGTAAATATGTAATTAACAGCACACTGTTCTGTTGATCTTCGCTATCGTTTAATGCTACCAGTGGGATAAATTTCAAAAGCCTTTTATTCAGTTTGTTCTTAACATGGTTTGGAACAATTACTTTAAAAATAAACTGCGTAGTTTTCCAAAAGCATGCCGTTGTTGATTTTCCACAGGAATACCCTGGGTCCAATAACCCAGGTGTTGCTGTGGCATATTGGAAATGAAAGGCAACATTTCAGAATTTGTATAAGAGATATTATGTATGCTACAGTGCCTCGCTGAGTTCACGCAAGAGAGGTTCTTCCCAATGCTTTAATTGGCACTTAGCTTCTTTTACAGCCTGTTCGGATAGACAGCCTGCAAGAAGTAGTCACTTAAAGTGTTGCTTAGAGTATTATAAAACACATCTTTACAGGAAATAAGAACATCCATTTGATAATTGCCATGACAACTCGGCCATGTTAGATTTAAAAAATCATTAGTTTCGTATCTGTGAGGTGCTGAGTGCTTTTCCACCTGTGGGCATTCGCAGCAACAAGGAGTGCTTCCTAAACCGCCTGGAGGTACCTTTGGAGTGCGAGCTGCCTGGGGATGGACGTGGCTACAGCCACTGTGGGTGACACGGGGGCTGGGGGGAGGCAGGGTCACCATCGCCTGCAAAAGCTCAGCCTCAGAGCCTCAGTCGTACGCGCAACCCTCACAAAAATTTGTCAGAGGTTTATTGGACTGAGGGGTATATTCGCCCGCTCGTGTTACAAGACGGCTCACAACACACCCATTTTGAGCGAGGAAATGCAGTTGAATTGCAGACCTAGAGGGGCAGGAAGAGCAGTGGATAATGCAACCTGCAACAGTCAGAAAATACTTGTTCAACAAACCCAATATATTCCCGAGGAGGGTGCCGACTGCTGAATCTTTTTGACAAACCAAAATGGGAAGTGCAGGGGGACGGGATGGCAGGCTTGAAGATGTACAGATGAAAAGATGGCTGCTTCCCAGAGACAGGATTTCATAGCTTCCAGACGGCAGGGGAATAACTGAAATGTAATTTGGTTTGCTTTAGAATAATTACTTTACAATTCTCTCTTCTAGGAAACTTGGAATTCAATCCTTCGCTATAGTTTTGCAGTAATAACATGTTTGCAATTAGTAGATTTGCATTTGGGGAAAAAATTTGTTTTGTTTTTTCAAAGGGATGAGGAAAATGATGGGGAAAGAGAGAAGGAAATAAACATTCCTCCACAGAAAGGAGAATTTCCTCCTTTTAAAGCAATTGTTCACTGCTGTTATTAAAATTTAGGTCCATTGCCATGGAGAAATCAGTTTATCAAATTAGAAAGTTTGGATATGTTTTTCTTTAAATTGAAGATATACAGAAGAACTGTATATATTAACAAACTAACGTATTTAGTCAATTTTCATTCTGCTGTTTATACTTTACCCTGAACCACTCTCTCCCTACTCATCTCACACTTATCTGTCCCAAAAGTAATCACTACAGACTTGCTTGCTAAGCAAGATTATTCTTTAAAATGAGATATGTCTAAATAGTGATCAATCATCATTACTGATGCTGTTTTTAAACAGTCTTAAGAGTCTGCAAGTATAGAGAAGGTTTATGAACAAAGTGTAAAGTTACACAGTAAAAATACTACTGATTTTTATTAGACAAATAAGCTTAGCTAGCCTTTGTAAACCACAAGCACATACTACACAGGGATATGAGCATGCATCACAATGCAGCAAAATAGTGACAACAGGTTGATGCCACATACCAATCTTCAGCTATGTTTTGCCTTTTAACTTCATTCACTGTAGCCTTTTTAATGATGAATGAGATGAAGGGATGCATGCTATGGAGTACAGCAAATGGTTATAAGCTTTTCTTCGAAAGGTGGATTTACACACCCCTCAAGACAGTTACAAGCACATACAATGTTTCTTAATACATTAAAGGCTATGTAATGGATTACTACACTTTTGATTAATTTACCTTCTGACAAAGCAATAACACCTGGCTCTACAATGCACAGCACCCGCTAGCTATAATGTTAAACAAATTTATCAAAAAATGATCTGCCACCCAAAGCCAATGTAGAATCCACGTTTCCTCTCATCTTTGCAGTACTGTTTTCAAAAGGATGACTTATGTGGTTTTGAATTTATGGGACTATAGCAAAGGCATCGTAATGTCTATATCCAAGCTATCCAGCATGCGTTACCTAACAAATATAATAAAAAAATACACCACAGCCACAGGCTGCTCTTAGATTCATACAAATGGATTTGCTAACTCAACCTGACAACTCAACTGATTAGACAAATAAAATCTCTTGGATAGCACCGGTGTTGATAATAGTATTTTCCAAAAGGGTCAGCTATATTTCAAGCTGAAAGTGAGTATACAATTGCATATTGTTAGAGACCATGAAAAGGCTTGCACAACAGCCAGCAAGAAAAAGCAGGAATTTTGTAAAAGTCCTTGTTTACACTAGTGGTTTTTAGCTGATACACACCTTAGGCAAGAGACACATCAAAGTATAAGGTAAACTGCTGAGCAGGACACAAGCTGCTGAGCTCTGCTGAACATATTAACTGTGGACACAGGCTAGCCAAAAAAGGCACTAATACTGCAAATGACCCCTCCTTTCTCCATCCCTCTGACTCACCCCTTTAAATCCCTCCTGCCCCTGTACCCTGGGAAGCACAGTGTGCCAAAGGGACCGGGCAAGGGTGAAGGACCAAGGCTGGAGATACTCACAGAAGCAGCCTGGCTGTGCACCTAGGGATGGGAGAGCCCATGGGCAGCAGCGGAGAATTGGCAGAAAAAGAGAAGGTCATGGTCATTAAAAAGACCTACGAAAAATAAAATGTAAAGAAAAAGGTGGGGAACTGCTGGTTTATAGTGTGCATTGAGAAAAGATGTCACCAGCCCCCAACAAAGAAACTCTGGGAACTAAAAGGAGGCAAACCAAAAACTGCAATGTTTTTGATACCTGCTTGAAATATTTAGCTGCAACCAAAGAGAACCAGAAAGCACTCAAATCGCTCAAGGGAGAATACTAAGATGAAAGAAGATATCATTAAGACAATTTTGCATACAGGCAATCAATAGAAGACAGCTCTTCCTCTAAAAAGAAATAGCAATTTTGTGATATTTAAAATTAATTTGGTTATTCTTATTGCCTTTGCAGAAAGCTTTCCAGAGAAAATTTAAATAGAGAAGGGTCCTTAGAATTAAGAATGATTTGAGAGGATGGGACAATGCTCAAATGATGCTGTAACATTTGAAGAATGAATTTGTCTCATTACCAGGTGCTTTTTTTTCTCCCCACTTGCAGTGAATTTTTAAGAGCAATTTTGCAAAAATTATCAGAAATGTCGATTTATGAAGTAGTCGCCTGTTATTTAAAAAGCCTCCATTGACACTATAAAGTGTAAACTACTCATGAACATGAAAAATAACAGTTGCCAGTGGATTTGATATGATCCTAAAATTGAAAACAATTAATGAAATGATTTCATGAATTCTTTATTTCTGCAAAGAGTCTGTTTCAAACCGGAAACTAGCAAAACAAACAAAATGTACTAAATTAGAGGTGATTTTTTCTGAAAGCCCAACGTTTTCAAATTGAGCCGAAACATGTTTTGTGCTCTTTTGAACAGTAGAAAATAGCCATCCAAGAGCTGAAGACTGCATATTAAAAACAGAGACTGATTGCTTTTCCCAACTACTAGCAGATTGAGCACAGAACTTGAGGTTCCTTTTTTTATATGCAATTTGAAAATGATGCAACAATGCCAACTCGTATAAAATGGTTAAATATGTGCAGTGCTGGGAACCCAAAGTTATACTTGTCAGTCCGCCTGCAATGGTACATCTTGGCCAAGGGAAAAGTTAGACAGATGTTACAGCTCCACCTACTGAACCAAGAAGAAAGGATTGGAAGAGGTATAATTAGTCATTGTAATGAACTGGAGAAACTGAGGGTCGATGCAGACCCTGAAACAGATTTTTTTGGTTTTTTTTTTTTTTTTTTTTGACGCAGCCATCTGATCAGCACTTGCACTCCTGCTCAAGATCAGGTAGTGTCAGATACAGTAAGCTGTACTAAAGAAGGGGGAGGCAATCAACTTGCCCTGTTAGAAGCAGCAGCCTGTTTTTGAAACTCGCATGAATTGTAACAGGGTCATTTCTACATTTACTTACAGCCACTGGCTAGCACAAAAGTCAAGTTTTGTATGCACAGCCTTTACTTCAGATGGATGCTGCCACTCTGGTGGTTTTGATGAAGCAACAGATGCTCTGTCTATTCAAGGACCTCGAAGTGAACAGGCATTTTTCAGCCCTTCAGTGCCACTTTTTTGGCGTATGACAAAAGCTAAAGAAAAGGTTGGTCAACGTAAAGTTCGCTTTAAGCTGGAGGAATATCTGGGAGGTTAAAAAAAAATCAATCTTGTAAAAAAAATATAATCATGTAGCTAGAGTTTTAGCAAATAGACTTTGTAATCTGATGACAGTAAGCGTGAATCAAATATGCTATTGCAATGAATGCTGGTCTCATATATATGCCTTGTGAGTTCAGAGAGTGGCTCAGAGCCAGAAATTCTGGTTATTGCAGAAACCTTTAAGACAACAGCAGATCAGCCAAGTATTTCCTACACATTGGAACCATGTTGACAGGGGAGAAATAACTGACAGATGCTGAAGTAAAACTTCTTAATAACTAGTGTTTAACACTAAGAAAAGCAGAAAGGAATATGGCAACACAGCAGAACAGGAAGAGTATGGATAGCATAAATCTTTAACGCCACCTGAAAGATGCTTACAATGAGCTGAATCTGTGTCTGAAAGCCAGCAGATCTAAATATGCACCTGAATCAATGGAGTGTTCAACAATATGACAGATATAATAGGAGACTGATGAGACATTTAGTCCAGAGGATTGCCAGAGTCCAAACACTCACAGAGCACTAGCAACAGTGTAACACGAAACATGCAGAACCTGGAATGTAATAATAAAAAAGGACCTGTATGGAGCATAAACCAAACAAGAAATGGCACTGATAATAACTGGAACTTGAACGTGTGCCTAATGTTTGCCTGCTGCAATTAACCAACCGAAGTGCTGGAGAGATGATGGCTAAAAAGAAAACATTTAAATCAGTGGGGAGGGAATGCAGAGTCAGACTCCTTGAAAGGTAGTCTAAATTGTGCGTGCGTCTTGGTCCTGCATATAGTGTGTTTTACTTGCCACTTGTCTGTGCAAAGGAATTTTCTTGACAAACACAGTCTGAAGTGCAGACTCGGATCCCAAGCCAGCAGGAAAGGCAGGCGTGGGAGGAAGGTAGCTGGTAAGGAGCAAATCCTGAAATAGCCAAGAGTGGATGAAGATGGTAGTTTCCATCAACACAGAGATACAAGAATTATAAATTGAAGATTTATAGCATAAACAACCCCCTTTCATCTTTGATCCTTGTGGCCTCGGTGAATGAAGAAAAAGAGATATAAAAGCATGGAAACCAAACATCTGTATTAGGGTTGTTGACCAGCGATAATGACAGCATTCAGCATGAACTCTTCTGAACTGATGTGTTTTGTGGAGCAGCTGAAGGACATGGAGAGCAGACAGGTTTTAGCTGACATGAACAACGAACATGGCTCCCTGTGACATTTCCACTCCTGAAAAAGTTACGAAAACAGTTTATGAATTAAAGGCAACAGTATCAAGAATCAATCGGATTGATCTTTCCTTGCCCTACAGCTGCCTCCCTCAACTAAATAAAAAGATTTTGAAATAGCACACATTGGTGGAGGGAACAAAAATGAGCAGGTAAACACCAATGAACCGAGCTCCGATCTCTCGAGCAAGAGAGGTAATATATGGAGTTGGTTAGACTTCATTTTGTTCTAATATCACTTTCTCAATTTGTAACAAATATAAGAACGTGGCAGCATGTTATAAGATCTGAAGAGATTCTGATTTCATAGGAAAAACGAGGAAGAGCAAATACGATACATTAACAAAGCAAACTGGCAATCGGTACTTAAAATAGAACAAATCACAGAAAAGTCCATTAAATATGACTGAGAACCAAGACAATGGGCTTAATATTTTAAAGTGATTGAACAAAGAAGGGACATGCAAATGAAATGAATATAATGCTAGAAAGAGATGAGACTGAAAATGATGGAAAAAGTGAATACTGTCACAAAACCACACGTTTAGAACAAAAGAATAGTCAATTTGTTTTTCAGGGGGAATAATATTTTTTTGGTCCCTCAAAAATGATTTTAGTATGTACCTAGCATCTGCAGTGAGGGTGGCACGGGGCGATTATTGTTACGGGAGACTCTACTGACGAGGCGGTGCGTGTTGCGGTGGCATTGCAGCAGCACTGTGTCCCACAGGCTCTCCCGCCTGAACGCTGAAGAATTACAAGTGACTTTCAGAGGTCATTTGGAAGATACCAGTTAACTTGCTTTCTGTTGGAGAAGCCGAAAAGCTTAGGTTGCTGCAATCCTTTCTGATCCGTAGTGTTTTCCAATTCAAAACAGGAAACCTGCAGCGACTCGCTTCTTGGCACTTCTTAACAGGCAGCCACCTTGAGACTTCAAGCAATGAAAAACAGCTCCGCAGGGCAGAAGCTAAAGATTTCGCTATGTTAATACCACAACTCTTCAACATCACTTTCTTCAAGCCAGCACTCTTCAGCATATCTCTTTATTCCTTTCAACTTTGTGCTCAGCATTTTACAAGATGTCACCCATGCTTTGATATCCCTCCCCCTACCATGTGTACCTTTCAAGTTTTTTGTATGCTACTATTTACCGGGCTCAGCAGTTAACTTTAGATATCTACTTCAGCTTAAATGTTTACAAAATTCACACTAATACTTGGATAGGTAATGAATCTGCCCAAACAACTCCAGTGACTGGACAAACTGTTTATAGCTCAGATTGGAAAACTTTGCCTAGCAGGAACAGTTACTTTATTGTTGATGAGGAGTTATCACAATTAGAAAAAGAAGCAGGAGAAATGCTAACAGTGCTGGAAAGAAAATCATTATTGTGAACCCAAACATTTTGATATAGATATCTAAAGCAAAAGAATTCCTTAAAAGAGCCCTTAGCCAAGCTCAGCAGGGTATAAAAATAAAGGCACAGAAGAAAAGTTGCTCGTGACAGGATAAGACAGGCACTGGGCGAGCCTGAGACAAAAAGAGGAAAGCCACATGTTTGTGATCCACAGTTTCAGAAGCTTGAGCTGATTCAGTGATTAAAATTTTATTTTAAGTATAAGTAAGTTCATCTTCTGAAACACACAGCAGACTCTTGGTCCTTTCCTATTTACGTTGCTAGACTCATCGGCTTGCTGAGCTTATAAAACATCTACTACAAGGATTTTTATAAAAAGTGCACTTGTTTGAAAATAGGTGTGAATCATTTATGACATCCAGCTGTGTGTATGACAGGTACAATCTGCACCTCACCCTGCAGCAAACAAGCAGATTACAAGCAATGGTCAGGGAAAGAGCATTCTGCTGGCCAAACACTATTAACTCAAGAAGACAGAAATAAGGTCAAGGTTAAGCACTTCTGAAAAATCTACTTTTGGACTCCACAGCTACAAAGGATACAAGATAAGAAAACGAGCACCTAAACAGCAGTAAGCTTAAACCTGATAAAAATGACAGACCAGATCAAAATAAAAATCATGTCTTGTCATACAAGGAGCATCAATCAGGGAACAGCATGCCAAAACTTGTAATTCATCAGTGCCAACAGCTTAAGAGGACTGGAAGCAAGGCTTCCTAAGGACTTGCTTAAAGCTCTTACAGAACCTGTGGTACCAGCATCTATCTGCCACAGGCTGTAAAGAAAGATGAACCTAGATAACCCTTTTTGTGTGCCTGACCTGAATCCATCTGACATAGGTTGAACACCCAGAGAACACAGGACCACTCTGTGCCAGTTATCTGGGTTTTGAAACTCCAATATCTTTATTCAGATGAGCTGCATTTCACATACTGGAAGTATGTTTAGCAGAGCCCTTGTACCCATACCTCATCTACAATAAGACTCAGCAGCATTTTATGTATTGTCACTTGTGCTACAGATTGATAGGGCCAATGATCAATCTTTCCATAAAGAACCTGTGTTAACAATTTAGCTGCTAAATAATGGATTGCTTCAGCTTGTACACTTAGTAGGAGTCTCTCTCTGCTGATATCTGCTGATATCTGAGAGAGTTGGATCAGGTCCCAATAGGAGTGGGAATCTGTCCACTCATTAGCCATGGAAAGTTTTACTTCAGGAGCAATTCTGTGTAAATGACGTGTTAAAAGATTAAGGTTCCCTTATAAAAGAGCTTCATAAATGACCTATAATCTTATACTGCAACTTTTATACACTTTGGAGACACTCAAGAAAAAAAAATTACCTCTTAAGGTGATTGTATTTTGTACCATGTTTGCTGCCTTATGTTGCAGTGGCTGCCAAGTTTTTTTTGTCGCAGATGGTTACACTTAAGCAGACTTGCCTGCTAATGTGATTTGAACTTTGCTTAAATTATAAGTCACCCTGCCATCTAAGTCAATTTCCCACCATGACAAAAAGGTTTATTAAGCTTTCAAGTGCATTAGTTTGAAAATTAAAATATCTAAGAATGTAACAGTAATGCAAATCTGCTCACCTGAGTCTAGAGAAGCAAAAAAAGGCATGTGGTTTGTCTCTGCATTCTCAGCTTGAAAAAATATTCTCATCATAGGTCAAAACACAATAATTGCTCTACAGTCTTCCAGTCACTGTGTCATCCTAGAAGGCTGAAATATTTGACATGCAAATAAGTTTATTTGCAGACCACAAAGTGAAAACTCTACTGTATGGAGAATATTAAGTGCATAATAAGCAAAGTACATACAACCATCCCAGAGTTATTAAGCTAAGGTGTCCTGGATGCCCTCCACACACTTTGTGAAAAATTAGAGGATTTTGTGAATTTTCTTTAGTGTAAGTTTGTCAGATCCTCACAAGGAAGCTTCCATTTGAGCATCTTCACTAAAATTGAGTCTAACAGAACTAAACAGTCTTTATACTTGGCTAGAAACAAGATTTATAATGGCATACTGGGGCCATGTAGGATGAAAATTTACCAGTCAGTGGGACTTAATGACACACAGGAGTAGGCACAAGGCATTGCTGTCCTGTAGAGTTACTAAATCACGGACCAGGAACTGCAGTCCTGCATGAAAAGAGTCCTAGCAAAGCAAGGTGGAATCCAGACTTAGTTGCTGGGAGAGACAGAGGTAGCCCTGCTCACATTGCTTTGTTAGCTCTTTCCTTTCATAGAATCATAGAATAGTTCAGGTTAGAGGCGACCTTAAAGACCATCTAGTTCCAACCCCCTGCCACGGGCAGGGACACCTCCCACTAGACCAGGTTGCTCAAAGCCCCATTCAGCCTGGCCTTGAACATCTCCAGGGATGGGGCATCCACAGCTCCTCTGGGCAACCTGTTCCAGTGCCTGGAACAAAGTTCTTAGCCAAAGTCTTTGGAAGACTGTCACCACGAAGGACAACGTCTGTTGTGTTTCCCTCCCACTGCTTTCTGTTCTTCCTTCTCGCATTCGCAGGGAGCTCTGCTCCAGGACCAAAGGTCCTTTCTCCTTTGTGCTCACCAGTGCTTGCTGCTGAAATCTGCACCAAAGCAAGGGGGATCAGAAGAGAAGATAGAGTGCTCGGGGTACACCACCAGCTGCCACAGCATTTCTGTAGGATTCATCTTTCATAACCTCAATTCTTTTTATTTTTTCACACCTTCTCTTGGCCTCTAGGTACCTCCTTTCTGTTTAGTCCATTTCTGCTCCCTGTAGGATCAAGATTTCTAAGACATTCCTTCTACAAATTCAGAATCAAGATTTATTGTCATATCTGACATTCTCCCTAGCTAAATGTCAAGAAAAACAAGAAAAAAAAATCCCAGCAACTTTGAACTTTCTTCTAAAAGCATCACTGGATGGTAGTGTGTTAATGATGCTTTACAAAAACTAGCTGAAACTACAGTTCTTATGGGTCTATACTGAAGACACAGAAATACCGCTGAGTCAAAACCTAAAAAATACAAAGAATATTCACTAAATAAATCATCCCCTATTTCCAGTGGGGCATCCTCCTTTTAGGAGCTGAACTTGTCTATTTTTTCCCCCCCTAGCTAGTTCTTGTCAAAAATTCCTAGCTAACACAGGCAGTAGCTTTCTATTTTTTTATCTTTTAAACATTTTCTGTACTGTTCATCGAACCTCATTGAAAAATGACTATTTCCATAATGTTGTCCCATTTCATTTCCACAACCAAGTCTCGTCACTGCCTTTTCGTATGCCTATTTTAAAAAACTCAATCATTTCCACGCTATTTTTCACCTCCAAAGGTGTTACTGGCTTGCCATAATAACAGACCCTTCTCCTGCTGTGTCTGCTAAAGAAATTACTCCAGTAGCCCAGTGAAGCTGTGTCACCTGTCCAGCAGCCCAGCATTCAAAGTGTTTATATATATAGCTGGGCTATCCATTGTCCTTAAGTTTTAAATAACAGATAAAAATTAAATTCCTAGAGAAAAATATTCATATTTCAAACACACACAGAGAGGCCTATAATTTTCTACATGTATTCTTCTCAAAATATAGTAGGTCTGGCTGATTCCTGTTGTAACAGCGTGGCTGCACATAAATGATATTTTAAGATCATTATAAAACTATCACCATTAAAATGGTAGCTTTTTGTACTTACTGTTTACACCATAGAAGGCACAAAACGATTGCATCCATTCAGCCTCAGTATTTAAAAGACAGTATTTCAAAGTGAGTGGCACCTCCAAAACACACAGAAATATTATAACCTGTGATAGGTTCTCTGGTACTTGATCACCCCAAAAACATTAGGACAGCTATCTAAAATAATAAAAAGTACAATATCTGCACTATTTTTTCAAGAATAGGAAACAAATGTTCTTACTCTTGGACTTTTTGAAAGAATTATCCTCGAGACAATTAGCCGCACGAAAGAAAGGATGACAACAGTGCCAGTTGTAATGAGATTCTGTTAGGGAAATTAAAACCATAGAAGTAATCTGCCAACAGTTAGTTTTCATTTTATTTCCAAGATCTGGGATCAATAGTTCTGAAATGTGTGTTTCAGAAGATCTTTTCAAGGACTACATCTGAAAAAGGTAGCAAAAATGGCTGATCACCCAGCTAGCAACCTATGGAAATCAGCCGTAAATCTGTAGTGGAATGCCCTAACTATTTTGTTATTGTAATCTTGCAGCCTAAAGAACTGGGTTTAGATGGATTCTCTAGCACACGTTCATTGAATGACTGTCAGAAAGAAATCAAGTGCATGACTAAAGATCAGCTGACAGCATTGTACTTCTCACAGGGATGCTGTCTTGGAAGGTTCTACTAAAATCTATGATGTACTCAAGCACTATTTGGCCTTCACTGCCAAATTCTCAAAATAGGTATATCATTATCTAAAATAAGGAGATCTGGAATGCTTGAAACGGCTTCACAGCTTCATTTCAAGGAGAAATGACTAAGCAAACAGCTGAGGAAAATAGCTTACTTTTCCAGCAAAAGCAACCCTTTTCTCTTATGAGAAACAGAACAAAACTACAGTATGCTTCCAGAAAAAGATCAATCACAAACAGAATTCATACAACGTTCCTCAGCTTTGTTCGGCACTTGGTGCTGTCACCATGAGTTGTTATTACAATTATTAATAAAACAAAATTTCACGGAACACCTCGGATCAGACTTGCTGCTGTCCACAGTCCTCTATCATCAGAGTTTATTACATCAATAACCTTATTATCGAGTTATATATTTGGAGGAGGAAAGTTACTACAGGCAACGCAGGAACACATAAAAAGCACATCTGAAATTTAAGTCTGTGCTTTGGTGTATTGCAACACATGAAACGCAGCAAGGCAGAAAAATAACCTCTAAAGAGAAACTGTTCCTCTGCAGTCACAGTCACAGTTTCCCATCTCTGGTAACTGCTTTACAAAAGTATGGTGTTTATTTTGGGGTTTCTGGCTTGCGGGGTTTTTTCCCCTAACACACCTGGAATGTTTTTGAGGGAGGTTTTTTTTTTTTTTTTTTATATATACTTATGGCAAGAAGATGCTTGCCCTTTTTTTTTTTATTGTTGTGCTGGGATCACACGTCTCCTCAGCAGGTGGAAAGCTACCTTCACAGCATGGACAGCACATACTGAAAATTTCTTGGGTGTCTTACTTGAGTATGAGCCTGGGTATGAGAAAATATCCATCCATGGTTGGTGGCCACTATTTATTCACAGGCTTTTAAACACACCAGCGTATGAACTACTATGGAGAGACTGAATTCTTTGTCAGACTTCTGCTCCTCAGGTGTTTTCACTGGGGTGTATTTCTTTAGCTCTCTCCTCTGCTTGCCAGGGGCATAAAAACTTATGGCGAATGTGGAAGAGTGCAACTCTACCGTAGTATACATCTACCTTTCCTTCTCTCTTTCCTTGTGCACAAAGGTCAGGCACAGCCCTTTTATTCTATTTCTTTCTCCCTCCTCAAACAGCAGAGGGTCAGCCAACCTTTGAGTAAGAAGATTTTTTTAATGAGAGCGCTGACCCCAATGCCAAAAGACCACACACTCTCTTTCTGGTCACTCTGGCTATTACTTGCTGTGCTACTAATTGTTTGGGTTCTCAAATGAAGGTTCATGAGTTAGTTGCTTAATTATGACAGTTCTTACTGTGTCACTCCCTCTTTCCCCTCCCTTTCTTACTCATTCTTTCATTTCCACATTTTTTCCCGCATTTTTTTAGCTGTCACGTTGTTGCCTACCCTACCAACTGTACGAGGCTTGCTGTAGTGAATCAGCTTTACAGCCCTTAATGAGTAAAAACAATGGGCCATTTCTCTAGGAAAGTTGTGTTCTGTTGCACAAGAAATGGGTTATTTGGTCTCTGCTCCATGAAGCTCTTTGTTCACCCAGAAAGGAGGACTCCACGTGGCTTCTCCCTGACACCGTCCAGTCTGGTCAGAGGGGCAGGAGGAGTGGATGAAATGGGAGGCTCAGGTAGGAGCTGCAGCTCACCATGGGGCATCAGGCAGCACGAGGTGTGGTTGACAGTGAGGTATCTTCTTACTTTTCAGCTGTTAGCAAGTCCCTCCACATAACAATCTGACCTTTCTGTAACAAAGTGGACTTAGGAAACACAGGTGGTGATTTCTGAATCAAGATCATAGGCATCCTTTCTAAGGGGAAAAAAAAAAAAAAGACAATTTTCACTTTTCCCAAGTATGGTTTTATACATATATTATTCAAACCAATATAAAGAGTTGATTTAGAAACACTGCTCACTTAAATATCCATGAGTTTTAAATTTGATCATATTGAAGAGTTAGTTAACTCAAAGCTTTACCCAAACTGCTCGTATGACAACTGAAGAAAAACAAACTACCTCATTAAGACCTCCTTTCTGAGAAAACATTTAAGAGACGTGCTTATGACATAAGAGAATTCACTCTTCTTTCTCAGTGAATAATATGAAATCTTTTCCTATTCACATGCAATAAAACTAGGAAAGAGCTGATTACTCTCAAAAGCTTGTTGTCAAGATGTTACTCTGTTTTAAAAAGATAGAAACACATCTGGCGCCCCTATTCTAACATGCTCAGGTTAAATTTGCAGTACAAGTGCAGTTGTGTTTGTGATCATTTGAGGATAAACAAAGTTTGTGGAGAAGGGAGCAATCATTTTAGTCCCAGGGGTGCCCTGTGGAATTTATGTACCAAGGAAGCTGTCTGTGTTTCCTAGCTAGATCAGTTAGAAACTACATCCATACAAAGCAAGAATATGAGTAACAACTGGCCACATTCTTCTGAAAACCTTTGAGACAATAGGAGGCAGGATGATTTAAAAAATACATTTCTGAAATACTCCTTAGAGATAACCAGAAAATAAGTATTCCAGAGCTTAATCTGCATTATTAGCAACAACTGTAATCTAAACAGTGAGTCAGATAACTCATTAGCTTTTCTCTTCTCATGGTAATATAACTTTATTCCTCCTGTTTTTTGGAACTTTGTCATTAAATTAACAACTATATAAAATCAAACAGAGACAACCGGTTATAAGCCTATGATTTAAAACAAAATCCTTGGATTTCCTCTGTTGTCAGCATCTAGTTATCTTGGAGCCTCAAATCTCTTTAGAAAACCTTCCAGAATACATGAAATCATTTGCTTCCTCTAAAACACAAGCAGGCTAGTCATTTACTGAATTGTGGCTATGAAGCATTCTTAGATATGACCCTAAATTGTGCAGTGCACGGTTTCAAAAACACACAGTATTTTTCTTAGTGCTATTATTATTCAAGATACTTCAGAAGAGAGCAGTTACCAGAACTCAGATGTATATATTATTATCTGTTCAGCTTGGTAGGCATCTAACACATTTTCCCGCTGCTCAGCAAACTTGCTATCAGCTGAGTACGGCTATCACATGCACGCTGCTCCCTGTCCCGAAACCAGGCTCGAGTCACTGGCGGAAGCTAGAGACAGATTTCAGTGACAAGAGACCAAACTCCAATGGCCTGATCCACTCTCTACTCATATCAAACTATTAATATTAAGCTTTATTTACAAATTAGCTGATATTTGCATCACATTTGGTACAATGCTCTTGGATGCTTCAGGAGCACGAGCGTATTGATCTTCAGTATTCAGAAGAGGTAAGGGCAGTTTTCCCATTTCTAACGTAAGGAGAAACACCATTCCTAGCAAGCGGCTTCTCATAACTGGGATCATTCAGCTGACTGGCCACCAGACTGTGATTCACCGCCCCATCGCAAAATGCATGCAAAGAGGCAGAGTCAGCAGGTCCGGTAGGTACTGATACCTGCTGAAGGTCACGAAGAGCTCCGTTTCTCAGGAAAATCCACACGCTCAATGTCGTTCAAAGACTTAAATATGAAGAGTTGGCTTGCAAGAATACCTGGCAACCCCATTTTGGGAACAGCTTATTTTCAGCCTGTGTCAAACTTCAAGATACCGGGACACAGACTTTGCATTATCCACTTGGCAATGGCAGGAAATAGCCCAGATATCAAATTACAAAGACATCTTTTTTGATTACAAGGCTATTTGGCTACTGGAAAAAGGGCAAATACTGTCTTAAAAAGAAATCTATAAATAAAGGCACAACAAGAGAAAGCCAGAAAACAGTTTTTGGACAGCTAAGGACTCCCCACTACAACCGCGTGTAGCTTCTTCCCTGGAGAAAAATGAGCTATGAACGAGAGCATTGTTGTACCAGAACACTTTAATGCTATCTGTATGTCAACTTGCAAAACAAAATGGCAAAATTATGCAAATTTTTACTACAGAGTCCCCAAACCAATGACAGTTACCACCATGACAGTAATTTGTAAGAAAGAATATTTAGGAAACTGTCTATGTGGGACCATGTAGAAAAAACCAATATGCAGCTATGTGAGCTTATGTTGACTCTTTTCTCACAAGCAGATGGTATTGATATGAGTTTTCTTTAAAACATTGGATTTGGAAGATAAATGACCTTGTCCAGATAACTGACCTTCAGTGGTTATTGTTTACCTGGCTTAAGCACAATGCTGAGACTGGGAATCTAGGTGGCAGCCACATCTCAGTAACAGTTAGTCCATATTAATTAATGCTTAAATGATGTTTTAATTAAAGTTCTACATATTTGAAGAACATGAACGAGTATCCCTTGCAAGCTTCTTCCCTCATTACCTTCAAAGCAAAAGGTCATATACGCTCATCTGTGCCACTATTATTTTTGATCCTCTAACTGCATTGCTGTAGGTCATCTTTCCATGGCGCTAAATATATGGCACAAGGGAGTTGGAGAATTCGGAGCAAAAAGTGCTCACAAGTGCTCTTTTGATTTCTCAATGTGACTATATATCTAAGAAAGGATGAGAGTCCCAGGCTTAATTCTTCCGCATGTGGTATTTAAAGGGAAAAGCAGTTTTCAGGACATCAGCAACACGGTGATTTTTTTTTCTGCTGGATTTTCACCTTACTTCTTCTGCCAGAGGATCCCAACATGCACTGATAAACCTAAAGGACAACACAGCAAGGACTGCAGCAAACAAGTCATAAAATGTGAATTCTGGAGAGGGGGCAATGCAGTTGTCAGGGAGGACTCTATATGACCTTACATAATTTAGGCACAGTATAAGAAATGCCCCAAAACTGAGCAAAGATGGAAAAAGAATTGTAGGAAGGACACCTAGCTGGAAAATTAATCTGATGTGCAAACTTTGACTGATACCCTGCTTTTATAGAATTAACAAAAACTACTGGATATTTTCCTTAAAGCACGTTTTACTGAGCTTTCTCTAATCACAGAATTAAGAGTTAATACTGTGTTTTGGACTTCTGGCTGCTTCCTGACATGTGGTGGTGCTACTGCTTAAAGCAAGTCAGATAGGGTTCTCTAAAGATCAATTTCACATTTTATTCCCTTAAAAAAAAAATGCACAGTCATCTCAGAAACAATAAAAAAGCAATCCCCCTACCCTCATATTAATTTTTTTCTTCTCATAATGTAAAATTCTTTTTTATTGATCTAGGCATATTTTTCCTTTTATAATAAATGAGTCTATATGTACAGCATTCTGTTAGTTTAAAGAAAATTCCCTTTGACCATGCAGTTCAACACTTATATAACTACCTTATTTGGGGTCACGCCACATCTATTGTCCAAAAAGCACAGTAGATATTTTCCTTTTAGCTCACCTCCATATGCTGGGGGAAAACAAAACAACAAAACAAAACCCAAACCAAACCCAGAATGGGTCTGGAAATTAACAGTCTTTTGGTTATAGGTTTTCCTTCACCCCCACAGAAGAGAGCTGATAAAATGTTCTGATGCGCTATTCTAACTGCATTTCTTTGCCGTTTACTGCAGTTGTGTTCTACATATGGACATATTTCATTTTGTTCCAAGCTGTGCGGAAAGGAAACTTGTCATGGCATCCCTTTCAAACCTGATGAGAGCTATGCAAATGCTGGCCTTCGTTCAAGGCTGCATCTGATGCTCCTGGCAGCAAGCGAAGCAACACACATGGAGGAAGGAGGGAGGAGCACAAGTGGAGGAAGGAGGGAGGAGCACAAGTGGAAGGCTAGCTTCTCAGACGTCACAGCATTATAAAAAGGTTTATTTAGAAGTCTCCTACGTAATAATAATAAAAAAATATGGTTGGAACTTTATTGTCAGAAACTGGTGCTGTAGGAGAATTTGACCAGCTCAGCTCTAGTTCCTAGCAAGATCACCTGCCAGAACAAATTTGAGAAGGCTCAGTGCTGTGCAGCAGATATTTCTCTTCTATCAATGACCGAGAATAGAAAGGTCAGTTGAAAACAGCTCACCTGAAAAAACAAAAATCTTTTTCTGCAAGCAAGCTGAACTGACAGTACATTAACGTGCTTACTGGTGTCAGTAATGCCAAGAAACAGGCTTCTGCACCCAAATCCAAAATGTGCAGTTTTGCATGCCTTCTATTTGAAGCATAAAGACAGTCTGGAGGGGTGGGGGGAGGGGTGGGGGGGAATAAAAGCTTCCTAAAAGGCAAGATCCATTTGACTGTGGGACAGTTTTCAAAGGGAAATGAAAATGTCATCACCTGACATTTCCGAAGCTGAGCTTTCAACTCCTGAGACAGTGTGCAGGCAGGAGTGTTAAATAGAAAAGCTGGTCACAGACCAGTACACTCTGCATGTGTTTCCCTGGGGCGATTAACGTCACTTCCCCTATCAAGGGGCTCGCTGTGCTTACCAGTGAATATGTCAAGTCCAGTTGCTCATGAGTCTCTGAAAACAAACACTACAAAGTCACTGACAGGACCTTTAGGTTGAAAAATGAATCCTTCTAACGCATACAATCTCAAAAAAGAAAGTTTAATTGAACAGTCCTTTGAAAGAGAGGCCTCTGCACTCCCATGTGACATTCCCAGAGAAGAGAAGCAGAACATATGCAACCAAAAACCTGTCTCAAGACAGCTTTTGGACTGCTTTAATCTAGTTTTTCTGTCTCCTCCTTTCCTGTTGCACTGCTGGATTCATGCCGCAGGGGCAGAAGCTCTCCCCTTCCTGCAAACACAGGGGCACTGTGCCACAGAGGCCCCCCTAAGGAATCTGGAAACACCAACTCAGCCCTGAGATGTCCCAAGCCAGCGGGGTGCTGGGAACATATCCTTTTTTCACCGCAGACCCCAGAGTGCCCGTGGACCATGTCAGGCTGCTTGGAGGAGCCATTAACTAGTGTTGCACCGCATAAATGCACCGGTATATGGCCTCAAAGGTCTTAAAATTTGCAGCAATCCACAGAACTATTCTAAGTTATTTTTACTTAGAAATCCTTTTATGACTTATGAAAAGCATCGCCTCTGAGGAGTTGTGTAGATGGCAACACTAAAAAAAAACATATTAGCCAGGGGAGTCAGAGCTGAAAGCCTCTCCCACACACAAGCAATCACAACCACCTCCTTCTCCTCCTCTCCCCTCCCCTCCCTCCTCCCGAGATGCAAACAGTGGGGAAAAGAAAGCTATTTCTTCCTGACCTAATCATCCTGATGATTGGGTCACTCCCCTTTGAGGAAGAGGGAAGCAGCAGCAGGGACAGGCTGGGCTTTCTTCCAGGCGTGCCCTCCTGGACCTGCCCTCAGTAAACTGAGGGCACTGCTAATACAGTGGGGGGACT
Source organism: Alca torda (assembly GCA_008658365.1). NCBI lineage: Eukaryota > Metazoa > Chordata > Aves > Charadriiformes > Alcidae > Alca > Alca torda. Next base: position 96,452,377 of record CM018076.1, read on the forward strand.
GGCCAAGCGTTGCCCAGGGACAATGGCAGGAGGAAGCATGCAAAGGACTACCTGGCACATCAAACCAGCCAGGGAGGTGGCACTGAACCAGCAGCACAGTGCTGCCAGCACCTGGTGGCCGCTGCCTGGGGCCAGTGTTGCCAGACCACCCTGCGGCTGACTTGCAGCAGGGAAAGGATTCCTGAATAAAAGTATTGGTTAAAAGAAAAAAAAATAAACTGACAGAACAAAACAAAGTGGCAAAGCGGGAGAGTGGGAGACTTGTACACATAACCCAGCAACCAGGCACCGTTCTGTGACCATCTGCACGGTCACCCATCCTACCTGAACCTCAAGGCAGGATGGTGGACACTCATCTGAGAGAAAAGGCTGCAGCTTTGTCTCAGGGCTCTGCCTTATCTACCCCAGTGGTGGCCAACACCTCCACCCAGCTGGAGCTGCTGAAGGCGGAGGCTGCAGTGCAGACCTCAGACTGCAGAAGGTGCCTCGACCTTTCTCCTGGGGCAGGCATAGGCAGCACACCTGCCTGCAAAAGGTGTGCCCATGTGGAGGACATCCTGCAGCAGGTGGCCGAGCTGCATCAATGAAAACTTCCTTCTCCAAGTTACAGAGAGCCAACAAGGAGAGGTGCTGTGCTGAACCTTGTTCTCACCAACAAGAAGGGGCTGGTGGGGAATGTAAAGCTCAAGAGCAACTTTGGCTGTAGTGACCATGAGATACGTCAAGATCCTTAGGGCAGTAAGGAGGGTCCACATCAAGCTCACAACCCTGGACTTCAGGAAAGCAGACTTTGGCCTCCTCAGGGATCTGCTTGGTAGAATAGCATGGGATAAAGTCCTGGAGGGAAGAGGGGCCCAAGAAAGCTGGTTAGTATTCAAGGATCACCTCCTCGAAGCTCAGGAGTGATGCATCCCAACAAGAAAGTTGGGCAAAAACGCCAGGAGGCCTGCATGGACAAACAAGGAGCTCCTAGACAAACTCACACTCAAAAAGTAAGCCTACAGAGGGCTGAAGCAAGGGCAGGTAGACTGGGAGGAATACAGAGAAATTGTCCAAGCAGCCAGGACTCAGGTTAGGAGAGATAAAGCCCAGATAGAATTAAATCTGTCCATGGATTTCAAAGGCAAAAAGAAAAAACTTCTACAGGTATGTCAGGGATAAAAGGAAGACTAAAGAAAATGTGGGCCCTCTCTGGAAGGAAACAGGATGGTTGGCCACACTCAGAGAGCTGCAGTCAACAGCTAGATGTCCAAGTGGCATCCAACGATGAGTGGCATTCCTCAGGGGAACAGTATTGGGACCGGTGCTGTTTAACATCTTTGTTGGTGACATGGACAGTGGGATTGAGTGCACCCTCAGTAAGTTTCCCAGCGACACCAAGCTGAGTAGTGCGGTTGACATGCTGGAGGGAAGGGATGCCATCCAGAGGGACCTGGATAGGCTTGAGAGGTGGGCCCGGGAGAATCTCATGAAGTTCAACAAAGCCAAGTGCAAGGTCCCGCACGTGGGTTGGGGCAATTCCAAGCACAAATACAGGTTGGGTAGAGAATGGATTGAGAGCAGCCCTGAGGAGAAGGGCTTGGGGGTGTTGGTTGATGAGAAGCTCAACATGAACCAGTAATGTGTGCTCGCAGCCCAGAAGGCGAACCGCATCCTGGGCTGCATCCCCAGCAGCATGGCCAGGAGGTTGAGGGAGGTGATTCTGCCCGTCTACTCTGCTCTCCTGAGACCCCACCTGGAGTACTGCATCCAGCTCTGGAGCCCCCAACATAAGAAGGAAATGGACCTGTTGGATCGAGTCCAGAGGAGGCCCACAAAGATGATCAGAGGGCTGGAGCACCTGTCTTATGAGGACAGGCTGAGACAGTTGGAGTTGTTCAGCCTGGAGAATAGGAAGCTCTGGGGAGACCTTATAACAGCCTCCCGGTACCTAAAGGGGGCCTACAGGAAAAATGGGGAGGGACTGTCTATCAGGGATCATAATGATAGGATGAGGGGTAATGGTTTTAAACTGAAAGAGGGGAGATTTAGATTTAGGAAGAAACTCTTTACTGCGAGGGTGGTGAGGCACTGGAACAGGTTGCCCAGAGAAGCTGTGGATGCCCCATCCCTGGAGGTGTTCAAGGCCAGGCTGGATGGGGCTTTGAGCAGCCTGGTCTAGTGGGAGGTGTCCCTGCCCATGGCAGGGGGCTTGGAACAAGATGATTTTCAAGGTCCCTTCCAACCCAAAGCATTCTATGATTCTATTATATAATTCAATTCTATGAAAAAGCTTTAGTTTTCACTTTAGCAAGTCATCTGCAGGAGTGGAATAAAGCCACTCTATGGAAGAGATGTAATTTAGACTTCAAAGCCATTTGTATCCACCTGTGGCAAGCTCAGTGATGCTGATCACCCCACAGTAAACTGGACTGACCAAGAGCAGTAAACCCTAGGTGTCCTTCACAAGCTTTATAGAATTAAGTTGTCTTTCAGGCAACAGTTTGCTAGGCTTTTTTTTTTTTTTGTCTTTTTTTTTTTTTTTTTTTTATTCTGGGTAGCAAGGTCTTAATGCAATATCTGTTTACTACAATTCTCCAAGAGGCAAGATGTTCCTTGGCTTTTATCCAAACTATTTAGTTCACGTACATATTGGAAAAAGCTGTCATGTCAGCAGCTAAGGTTGATATCAAGAGAGACAATAAGAGGATTAAGAGGTGGAAAGCTTTAGAAGGCAAGCTACTGAATATTTCACAAGAAATGAATCTGAGAGTGCTACTGATGCAAGGGCAAGGTCAGAAAGATTAAACACCTCAGGGACAGTTAAGAAATATTAAAATAGCCATTACGCATTCCAGATGTTGATATGTAGCTTTTAGGATCCCAGTATTTCAATCTGACTTCTGTACCAAGGTGAGTGCTTCACTGAATGTGTGCCAGTGACATACAGCACTTGCCAGGGGAATTTGCTGGGACGCATCCACAGCATCACAGGAATGATCTGACATTTGAGAGTGCCTCTGAGGTCTGATACTTTGTTGTTTTATTGCTCATTTTTATTAACATCTGAATGCTACTGACGTGGACGGAGTTCCACATCTCTAACTGCAAGGGTCTGGTGAGATCCAGACTGGTGAGAGTTTTCACAAAGACCGACTCCTTGTCACAGTTAGTGCTTCCTATCTAATGACACGGTTAAACCGCAGATCTCCATTATATCTCACTGCCATCAAGACCATGTAGTCTGGGGGAAAAAGCAGACAGTAGAAGAATTTTGCAGGGCATTACAAATATTTGGCAGCAAAGGGACCAGGCAGAGGTAAGTCCAGGTGTTTTCTGTAGCCTTGTCAATGACAAGAGGCAAGGAACAGCAGGAATCTCTCTAATTGCTTCATTCTGCACTACAATAATCTCACCTATAAACTTCAAGACACAGCCTGCCAACGGGCAATTCAAAGAACACTAGTTTCTTGCAAAGTAGAAAGGGACTTAAGTATTACATTACCTTACACTATCCTTTAGTTCACAAGTACATCTGAAATGACCCTTCCATCCCTCCCCTGTCCCCAGCCTACCAGGAAGGCATTAAGAAGCTTGGACAATATATTTTGTATCTTTATATCTTTGAGCTCATGGAGCACACTAATGAATTAACACCTTGTCAATATACAGTTTCTGTTATACCATGTTTTTGTGGCACGTTTTACTTAATGACTTTCTGGAAATAGTCATAAGAAATTTCTCTCCCACCTCCTGTTTAAGTACAGATATTCTACTGTGAAAGTTGAAAAATGCTCACTATTTCCTTTTATCTTGACATGCTATTTCAATCCTGCATCCAGGCAATTTGTACTTTAAAAATGCTTGAATTATAAAGAATAACTTTCTAGCTCGACTTTACAAAAAAATTGTTTTATTTCTTGGAAAAGGTTAACTTGACTTTTGATTAAAAAGAAAATCTCTTGAAGTAAATTGGGAACTACCTTTTGTTGGTTTTTTACTTACATTAAAAATTACTACATTTAAAAATTACTATTTCCCCATGCACTACTACGGAGCTATTGTGTTTTCACATTATGAAGTAACTTTGGCTAGCAACTTGCCCACTGTGTTATTTCTCTTTTATTCTTGGTAGTTATTTTAAAGTATTATGTCCCATTAAATAACACAATGGAAGACAATAAATCTGCATGCACAATAAAGGAGTTTTAGAGGTGTATACTTTTTGGCCATTGGAGATGGAAAATACACAGCCAGCCACAACTGCTTCTTTGAGGAACTGTGCTAAAAGGACAAGTTAAGTAAGTCAACATTAACTAGCAACTAAAAACTGGATCTTCTGTACACTAGTTGAAATACCTGGTGGGAATTTTTTAGTGAAACAATGAATTGCAACAGATTAAAGATAATATGTCTTCTTCCCGCCTCCCTCCCCCCCCCCCCCCCCCCAAAGTAACATGCCAGTTTCAACCCAGGTATTTGCATTTAGAAGTGTTGAACCTAAACTAGATAACATAGTAGACTAGTTAAAATGAAGAGAAACCTTAATTTCCTACACTACAATAAACAGGAACATGGAAATCAAGACATGAGGCTCAAAGACTTCAACCTATGTCTCCATCGTGCAAACACAGGCTTAGATAAAGTACCAGAATTAGTGCTGATAAGTACTGTATTTCTTTCAAGCAGTCAGACAAATCATTATAACGTTGCAGCAATTACTTTTCCAAGCTCTGTTTTCCTATGAGTTACAAAGAATATCTCCAGTATTTTCTTGAGATGGAGCAGCCCCAAACATCAGTCGTCGTTGCAGTAGCAAAGGGAATGAAATCATGTAGGTTTGACTCAATAGAATACTTTTTCCCATTAGCAAATATTGAAAAATTAAAAAAAAGACAACCCAAAAAACCAAAACCCCCCAAACATTCAAATTGCATTACTTTGTTCACATCACATGTCATTTACCATTTGCTGTACCACATTCGTAGAACATGGCTGATTTTATTGAAGCTTTTACTAACCTAACTGGCTGACAGAGAATATCTTCCTCACTCAGTCACTGCAGTTTCCACAAAAAAGAAAAATATTTTACCCTTAAAAACATAAAATTTGCTAGGCTTTTTTAAACTGGAGTCACTCTGAAAAGGAAGTAATGAGTAGAGCGAAAATAAGTAAATCTGAAAGTTTTAAAGAATTCAAAGTAATTAGTAGTAATAAAATCAAATAACTGTGTAGTGCTAATGATCAGGAGCAGTAGCCTCAGTTTCAGACATGTGGAGTCAGGTAAAAGCAGCTTTGTCTGCTGATTCAAATACATAATTGCAAAGGGTTCTGTTAAGGATTTCTGAACAGCAAAATGTTGACCAAGACATCTAATCCCCTTCCTCAAACTATGTTTTAATCTTTTTTTCTATATTGTATTCTGTACATTCATTTGCAACACCTAACTGATGATGCAATTACCAGGCTGTTCTCTACAGAGTTATAAAGCTAATATATATTTTTGAATCTAGTACAAAAAAAAACCCCACCTTTTGTGACGGTGTGACAGAATGATCGATGAGGAGCTGGAGCTATGCAGACATGTATTTTCGTAATTAGAGAGATCAAACCAGGTTTCATACCTGCGTAGCTCCACTCTTAGTGGATCTATCCCTGTTTTACCACTGTAATGAGATTTAAAACCAGGCCTTATCTTCCAAGTGCACATAAGGATCAGTTCAACCCACATTCAGCAACAGCAGGTGACAGGAGGATCGAAGCCAGATTAACAGACGGACTTCACAGAGCAAGGATTTAACTTGACTGTGTTAAATACACCTGTGGCATAAGTCACACCAATAGCAGTTAATTCCCACTGCAGTCTGTGACAGCACTAAAAATGCTCCTCATATTGCTCTAGTTACAGAATTTTTCATATTTCTCATCGGGACACTAATTTTCCCAGTTTTATGACAGGACTACAAGAATGCAGGCTACGGTTTGATGCTCAGCCTATACGTCAGAGTCAATTCTTTAGGATTTATGTTATTCAGATTTTAAGAAGAAGTAATAAAAATTGACTTTACAACGAGCTAAAACATTTGTTTGTTTATAGATGTTAAAAATTGCTGCACTACGTAAGCAAAAGGGGGTGACAGCACAAGACACTCCCAACAGCTTTAGTGTTTTAGCTGAGAAATGGCATCCACATGCCCTCCTTCCAAGGGCTCATGTTAGAGGCAGCTGAATCGTCAGGTCCTGCCCTGGCTAGATCAGCCTGACTTCATAAACACTGCTCCAGATCTGTGCAGGAGCAGGAATGTATATTAATTTCCAGAAGAGAGTGGACTTAAAGAATTCTGCGTTTAAAATTGCCTCGAGTTGCACCTACCACAGTTCCTACGTCACTGCTGGCAGAAAGGCAGGAAAAACATACAAAATATTCTGGATGTGGTCTTATACTACATCAAGAGGAACATGGTGTATGTTTTTTTCCCTCTGCAAGCTATGGTTGCTCTTCGTGGATCAGGAGTGATGGATTAGAACAGCTCCAAGAGCTGTCAGCTAATATCTACACCACAGCAAGATCAGACAGCAGCAACCTGTCTGGAATGCTGTGACAATTTCTGGCTGACACCACGAGAACCGCAGGTCGTGCTACCAGAGGAGGATTCAAAGTAGAAATCTGAAGTTTAAAAAAAAGGCACCAAGACTGCATAACCTTCTACAGAATAGGAAGTAAGCATTCAGAAGATAAAGTACTGGCAGTCTCTTGGAGATTTTTCACATCACTACAGCTTCTTGTGCAGTCTGATGCCACCGTATTTTCTCATTACACTGGGGCAGCTGCGTTCAGGTGAACTGAGAGCAGGGCCAGTGTCAGAATTATCAGTGGGGCTGGCTGAGATGGCTACTCAGTTACACCCTTGGACATGTACTTGAGTTCAATGGTTAAAAAAAAAAATCTAGACAGTACAGATGCTTGTAGTTCTGCTAACTTCACTGTGCATTGAAAATACCCATTATCGCATGAAAATAGGACACTCAATAGGTACTGTCGTGGCTTGGGCACGACATAGAATCAGACATAGTGTAAAGCATAATGAAGTTGCTGAAAACGTAGAAAAATATCGAATGCACCATAGTAAATGCCCTGCGAAAGATGTTAGAAATGTAATTATGACAATCTCAGCAACAAGACATGTATTTCTTAGACATTGCTGTCATGTATGAAGGTCACGACATTGCAAACAAGATGACCATTCAAAGCAACGATTATCTAACTTTCTAGGCCACTTCCCTGAATTCTGGCATCCTTTCTTAAACTTTGTAACGATAAAAGGAAGGAAACCACAGTCAATTGTTGTGCTGGTCACTCACCGCATGTTAAGAAAAGGACTATGAGATTTGAGCCTGTGGGTGATGCTTGTAGGGGATTTGATGAGAACGGCTGGGGGTATAGAAGGAACAAACCTGCTGACTACTATGTGCACACAAGAAACCCAGCCAGAGGGAGGGCAAACCAGCATGGTGACTGCCTGAGACATGGCTGTGCTGCCCAAATAACAGGGCACAGGTGCCTACACTGGTGGCATCCCCGTGTGGGTGCTCCCCCTGCACCCAAAGAGCAACTGAACTCTCACAGTACATGGCGAGCTGCCCTGACCACCAAAGGGAGGTGGATGCCACCAAACGCTCTCAGACCCTAGCCCCAAATCACTCACAAATTGAGAGGCTTAAACAGATGGCTCCCGTCCCTGCTCCCATCTGTTCCTCTTGCCCTGTGGGAGCTTCCCTGGAGCAGCCCCTGCTGGAGACAGGGAAGTGGGTGTATCTACGGATGCTGAGGGCCACTTCCAGCACCTACTCCTGCAACTAGCAAACTGAGAGTACGTGCCATTGACCCGTGAGAGTTTTCCACAGTTTTCCACTCTGGGAAAACATGGCAAGTTAAAGCATTCATGCCTTTTTCCCCCCCACGAAGAGAGCATCTCTCATCCCCTCAGAAGTCATAAAGGTGAACAAAAGTGCTCGAGCACAAGAGCAGCAGGACAGAACTAGTGGTGCTGTTTGGGACAGGCAAAGGTGAGCTTATCAAGAGCTGTAGCTCGTTGGAATAAAAAACTGAAATAAGGCATACCTCCGAGCCAGAAGGTGTAAAATGCAGAATCCTGCTGTGCTAAATACCTCACCGTATGCTAGTAGTCTTACTTCAAAACATGCAAGGAATTTGAAGCAGTGGCCAATAAAAGACCTGTTAACTTGCTCACATTAGACCTCCCTGTAGGTCTTAGCTCCATTCCACTGCAGGCAGATTTATATAAATTGCCTTTACACCATCACCTTGGAAAAATAGGGGATAATGAATTCCTATAAGGAGGAAAATTTTGTAAAGGCAGGTTACTCAACAGGATGTACTTAACCACCCTAGGGCACTGCTGGTGACTTTGGAGAAGCATCCTCCTCTGCACTGCTTGTGGCAGCCGGAACCGGAGTGCTGCCCCTAGGTCACGCGTGGATACACATCCTTCGTGCCAGGATGATGGCAGGTGTCTTCCAAGACTTGCACTAATCAGAAGCAGCGGGGCAGAACATAGAAAACAGTAACTGGAATCGGTGACTAACCCAAAACACTGAAAAGCCCCCAGTACTTTCCCAAAACTCCTGCCAAGGATCATCCTTTGTATTGAACTGCAGCAGCACCCACATGGCACAGTCCCAACTTTAACCTTCCTGCTTTTCCACCAGGCAGGAAACAGCATGCAGAATGATGTAGCCAGGCTCTCCCCATGAGACAAAAGCAATAGAAGAAATTTTGCCCACATAATTGCCAGGTGCAGGGTTCAACACAGGACCTAGTTCAGCTGTGGATTTTAAAACTGGTTACAAAACTAGGCTATTGAGAATCTATCAAGAAACATTAAACACTAAGCTACTGCCTCTGACTTCAAGTCCTTAGCCACAACGTGCTGGGTGTACAGAAGGTGTGCTGGTGGAAACAGCAATGGTCGCTGTTTTCTTAGCCCCCTCCCTAGACCTCTGCTGCTGGTCGCAGTCAGGCATGGGATGCCAAGCTTCCAGTTTAACCCAGTACGACATGTCTTATGCTGTGCTCCTAAGGCATAGATGCTGGAAGAGGTCTGCTTCGCTTAGGTGGCTCAAGTCCGCCTTTGCACTGCCTCCTTGCTCCGTTTAACTGGACTAAATCATGTGAAGAATAACAGACATAACAACAAGACAAGGTAAAAGAAGCTCGTGGACTCTTTATGCTGCTATTACGTACCCTGTTTTGAGTCTTTATAGTAGATTGTCCCCCATGTACAACTTTCAGTATGTTTCCTCTGTTTTGAGAGAGGTTTTTCACATCCTGCATCTATTTTATGATCCTTTAAATATTACCTTACACTTGCCTCATCTCTACTCCAAAAAGATACTGCAGCAACACAACAGGCATTTTCAGATACTTTAAAATCAAACAAACAAAAAAGTTCAACACTGGCGTAGGCACATCCACTTAAGTCAAAGATGTCTTAGAGATGAACAAACAGATCTGGTAAATGTTAGACAAGCTGAAACAAATGAGGAATTTGATACTAAATACACCAGAAGAAGATGACATTTTTCTACTGTTACATAGCGGTTTAAAAAGTCTGAGAGATTAGCGTTATACTTAGATGGCAAAATTGGACCAAAAGAATGAAGGTTCCTGCTGCGAGACACACGTGCAGGTGTGAAGTAGGTGCCAAGGAAGAAAAAGAGTGTGGATTTTCCAGCTCAAGTTGTTCAACTTTATCTTCCTTTTTGTTCCCTAACCCAGGCTCTGTATATGATTTCCTACGTTTGCTCCTTCCCAATTACTTTGTACGTTAGCTGATTTCAATGAACTTGAAGCAACAAGCAATCTCAAGGATACTCAGCTCCCCTATCTCTCTGATATTTTACAAATTAGCCATTTTATAACTTATAACTACTTCACTAGTGACAAATACATTGAAATTTTTTTCAAGGAGACAGAGGCATCATTGAATAGCCAGTGATCATTGTCTTTCCCAGGATGTTTTTAAGATGAGCCCAACCTCTTTTCTCCCTTTTCTTCCTAAAACTGTTTCAGCTATAATCAGCTACAGTTTGGGGTGTTTACTCTTTTTCCAGAAAGAAAAAAAATATTGATACTAGTAGGGGAGGAACATAGATTTTCTTCCTGAAATGTTGATTTACTGTCTAAGACTATGAAATGTAAAAGGAACAATATTCTGATCTTTCCCTAACTTAGAGTTCTGCTTTTTGAAGCTTACCTTACACCTTATTGATAAGGCTGGTACCGTTGAAGATTGCCTGAAATGTCCCTTCATATAATTCTACTTTCACTTGCCTATAACTTAGTCAGTTAAACTTTTATCATTTGGTCTGATTTTTTATTTTTTTTTAAATATGTCTGCCTCAGGCTGAAATTTTTTGGAAGCATTTCAGCCAATATCTCAGCTATTTCTGCAAATGAGACAGGGATGTGCGGGCGGGAAGTTTAACTTGCACTGAGCATTCTGATGACAACTCCTTTGAATAAGCTTTCCGTGCTTGAAAGTAGGGAACAGAAATTTGACAAGAGAGGGAGGGCATCATATAAAAATGATACGATGATTCATTCCTCCATATGAAAATTTGAGCCATTGGGCCAAGATAATAAATCTTCCAAAAAATTGCAGCCTGCATGTCTGTTAGTGATTAACAGCTAAAATTCTACATTCAATGAACACATTCATGCTTTTCATAGGGTTTTAGTGACATCCAGATTGCCTATATAATGCCCTCAAAGGACAGCTAAGAACACATCTGTGTCCTAGAAGTTTTTGTGTGTGAGCCAGCTGGGCACATATGTAACCCCCAGACTAAATATACATTACAGGGCTTCAGGAAGAACACTGGTTATTCTGAGAAGAGGTGAGACTGGGCAATAGCAGGACTGGGGTAGGAGGCAGGGCAGGGGTGAACCTGATGCAGCTGTACACCTGTGCAAACATGGGAAGCAGGACATACATGGGAGGAGGAAAGGGAAATGGTGCTGGGAAGCCACCCTCCTTAAAAGAGACTTATGAATTCTTCAGTCTAAAGAAGTTGGCTTTTACAGGCATAGCATCATTTTATGTGAAACTGCAGAGCATGTAACAAGAAGGAAGGCAAATCTCAGGGGAAGAAGGCAGAGTTGGCCAGGCCAGACAAGAAAGAGCAGGGGCCAGGAGCAAGACCAAAATCAGACAAGGAAGTGAGGGTGGTAGGACAGGAGATGATACAACGAAAAGCAGGATGAGCTTTCAGGTGTCATGGATCTAAACTTCCAAGGGGATATGCTGTCTACCATTTAGCTGCTCCCCAGATCTTGTATCATCGCCTAAGCTGGCTGACCACTGTCCCAGTCTACAGGAGAGTAAGCTTTGCATTCTTCTCAACTCAGAGTCTGGGTCCAGGCATTGCAACATTCCCACTGTGTTTCATGGCCCCACCAGAGGACTTTGTGCCTCTCAGTGAGGACTTTCCCTATAACAGAGTCAAGGCTTCATCAGTAAAGGATATAGACAAGTCATATGCTCCAGCACGTGACAGGTTTTGTTTGGAAATTGCAAGAGCAAGGATGAGTTTTTAGGTTCTGGGTGTCTAGGCTTTGGATACTCAGGATCAGTTGGGATCTGTGGCCTCTGTCTAACTATTTTTTCTAACTCCTGTTCCTAAGAAAAACTTTCTCATTGAATTATCTTGCTTCTTAAGATGAGATAGGAGGAGTAGGTGTCTTGGGTCTGTGTTGCCAATCCAGCATGACTCCCTGTGATCTGCTTCCAGGTAGCAGTGAAGTCTTACTGGCTGCTGTCGTCTTTATTGGCCTAGGCCATATCACTAGCACTTTTCTCTACCAGCAGATTGCACATTAAAGGAGAGATAACTGCAATAAATAAAAAAAATGGCACACCGACATGTTCTTCCATACATTATACTAGGAACTGGGAGGAAAAACCCATGGGAGGGAAACTGCAATAGAAAGGCAGGTCCATGTAAGAGAGAAGCGTGGAAGAGGCTGGAGAAGATGGCCCAAAAAAGTCTGTGAGATAAAATGATAACTTGTATGCTTTCCTGGAACGTATTTCTGGGGGTTCTACAGTTTTTGAGAGCTTGTCTGTCACAGCCATCTGTGTCACCTATTGGCAAATGCCCCAGTCCTTACACTTTTTGTGCAAAAATGCTGACATCTAACATTTACTTTAGTAGCTCAGAGATGAGGAAAGCTGATCCTAAGTTTGGATAATTAATACTGGTTGTTAAAATGGCACCAGCATGCAGAGCACCACTTTTAAAACTGCTGCTCAATAGTCTCCCCTCCTGCTCACCAATGCGCAATGACAAAAAAACTATAAGGTTCTGTAATTACATACCTAACATTCTTCTACTTCCCAACAAACCTTTGCTCCCTCCACTGTCTAGACTGCACGGTTCTCACTGTGAACCTAAGAATGAAGTACTACCGCCCATCAGCGTGGAGTCTGGTCCCTGACCTGTAACGTCAGCAAGGTCTAATTCCCTGACATACAGACATTTGGGTACACGCACGTCTGTCCTGGTGAACTGCAGATCAACTCACCTCAACGCCTGATAAAGCTCAGCTTTTCTGTGGTCTGTTGTCATCAGTGTAGCTGAGCTTACGAAGATAAACTGGCCTGCAGTAAGACAGCTGATACTGACAATGAGTTGTATATAAAAAGGCAACATCTAACTGAAGAGGTGGGAAAGGTGAGACAGCACGAACTCAGAGTGTCACACACTACAGGGTCCCGACACCAGCAAAAGGCAATGAGAGACTCTGTGACCTGTGCTTGGTTCAGGGCAAGAACCCAACTCCCTCTCTCCTTCCATGCCCTAGTGCTTTCTCAGTCAGTTTTATCCTAGGTTTATTTTCCTCAGCCCAAGCATTATACACCTGAAACATACTGTATACTTACGCACTGCTCTCAGAGCAGGTGGATTCGAACACCATTTCCCACCATTCACATTCGCATCAGACTATAAACCGCTCATGCCCATTACCACAAGGAGGGGAAAACACTCACGCAGAAGACTGTCTTACAGACACCTGCCTGTTCTGCACGCACAGAACAAGCCCAATGTGCTATTTTGCATTATAAGGTTTATGGAGAAGTTAATGTATCCACCCAATAACGAGCCATTATGGCTCATTAGAGGCTCAGCTTGCAAAGTCCAAAGTGTACAAACAGAGGAATATAGGGCAAATCTGAACTAAGCACTGTACCCTGCCCTCTGCCTGCACCAACGATTTACAGGTATCTGGTAAATGATTTATAAACCTAAAGATAACAAAGTATAAAACCATATGAGTGCCTCCCCTTTACAAAGGAAACACTTTCTGGATAATTTGCCATGTCTCTGAAAATGTTTCAAATTTTGGTGTCTGCTCTGCTATTTACAGGTAAGTGCCTGGCACCCTGTCTCATGTCATTCCCTTCTGGCTTGTTAAATAGTCAGCTGGCAATCACCCCTCCCCACCCCGTGTTACCACCGGAACAGCACTGATGGAAGAGAATTAACTGGAAATCACTGCAGCAGGGACATATGGGAGAGTGGGCGAGCACAACGTTGCATAGCAAATTCTGTGAAATACAGTCTTGATTCTGCTCCTCGTGACTACTTTTGAACCTCTTACCGCTCAGCCCCTCAGGTGTCAGGAGCGTGGATGCATTCCTGACCAAAAGGGATTCTTACACGATGATTTCTTCAACTGTTAAAATTGTAGAAAGAGCTTAATGCTGTTTTTATGGAATCTTCCCTAAACATCATTCTGATCTGGACATTTATTGCTTTTAAGAAACAATTTCACATGCATTTATAAGGACCCAAAATGATCTATTGCACTGTCTGATTTGAATTGCTTAAGGAGACTGATTTTTTTTAAAGCTGTCTGATCAATGAGCTTTCACAGCACCCTGCAACCAGGGCACCTAAAGTCAAGACTCACCCTGTAAAACTTGGACCAGGGTGAAAATAGGTGGGGCAGGGCTGCAGCATCAGTGAGGCTGAAAGAATGCTCTTCCCAAAGAAGCACAGACTGGTACAGTCCGTGATGAGTGATGCACGTGCTATGAGATTAATTTATTCCTCACTAAATTAGAACAAAACAGGCAGGCAATAAGTGACTGATGACCTCTCAGGTGATTGCCTGCATCATGGAAAGATGCTCCATCCACACGCGTTCATTAAAAGCGTTTCTTAGGGCTGAGTGCTCCAACATACATGCATTAAATACATGAAGAGCTAAGGCAAAATGAGGTAGACAGAATTAGCCATTGTTTAAACATGAATTAATAAAAAAGGTGTTTTGTGCATTGGGACCACAGTCAGGTGTACACTCTCTTAAGGGCCAAATTCTCTTCCTTGTCATATGACCTCAAGTTTTGGCTGCAGTGAGGCTCTGCAGGGAGGGATGGAGATGGAAAGGGCTTCTCTCTCATCTGCACGGTAGAAGTCACCTAGAAACCTTCTTTTCCCCTTACTTGCACTTCCTGATCTGCTGGGCATCTGGGCTTGGACTGTTTCTGGGTACTTATCTGTCTTCCTGAACCTTATCTACTTTCCATTAAAGACCATCATGACACGAGCACCATCACCTGAGGTCACGCTGGAAGCACAGCAGCCTGATGGTCCTCCTTTTGGAAGACTTATTTTTGCTTTCATCTCCCTTATGTCTCTGTCTTTCCCAACAGCCTTGTTTGCCCTCTTTCCAGGGTTCCTTTCTTCAAAAGGCAGGAAGAACTATTTATTACTGATTTTTAACGATCTCTTAAAAGTTTCATTGATCACAAACGGTTCAGTTTTTCATTAATTGTGAATCCTTTCAGCAATGATCTAGGTGGTTGTGAATTTAAACAGAGACCGTAAGACTCACTAATGAGAACCTGACACTTCATCACACTCTCAACTCAGCTTCTATAAATCACTCCCCATAATAAACCATCCTCACACGTCTGGGAACAGGCTTGCTGGGCTGTTTGCCGAACCTCTTTTTTAGCCTCTGCAGAGCACAGCAGTGAGGGATGGGGTACAAGAGTGCGGTCTTCTGGCATTAGAATCATGACCAAAGTCTCTCAGATGTCTGACTGGGGTGTCTTGCCTATTCACTCAAGGTTAAACTGATGGCCACATATGGATTTAAGAAGGAAATTTTGCCAGGACCCACCGAGCAGGACCAAAGTTGTTTTTTTTTTTTAATACTTTGCTGCAGGAGAAGTAGTTCCTTCCCTAGGATTATCTAGGATTTTTGCCAAATTGCCTTGCTATTTACCCATACCTGACAACTTTCCTGACCCCTGGCATCACACCAGCAATGCGTTCAATACCTAATTCTGCATTGACTGTCTGTAACTTGTCTGCCTTTGCTGATGAGGGAATGAGGCTGATGCTGTATCTCTAACGATTGCTAATGACTGAGCTCTCATCTCCTAAACCAGAGAACCCTTGTGTCTGGTGCTGTAAAATTAAGAATTGTCAAAGACTAGAGAACTCTAGCTTTAAAAATAAACAGATAAGACCAAAATTTCAAAGACTAGGTGATATGAACAGTGTTGAAGCACTTAAGAATCAGTGACTAAATTTTGCTGTCAGCAGGTATTACTAAATCTAACTGACTTAATTGTGTTGTAAGGCCTGTTACCATCCAAACACTTTGGGATACATAGTCAGTGTGCATACACACATTTCTTTTTCACCATTTGAAAAAGAAATATTCAGGTGTCTGACTTTAATGTAAATGTGTTTTTTAGATGAGAAAAGGTGACATCTGGCACAAAGGTGGCCATCAGAATCCTAAAGTCTATCCCTGCACCAATCCACCCGCACATGCAAAGTACTGACAGATAACCATGTCTTGATTTCCATGGAGTGCCACATAACCTAGAGAAATACTTTTTTGAAGAGAAAATGAACTGCTTCCACACTTCCCTTTCAGCTCTTGCGCTGTTGCACTGTGGTGTTCAGACCGAGTCCCAGAGTCTGGCTTTGTGAATCTTTTCTGGATTTAAAAAGTTAGACAGCTGAAGCATCATGGGGTCCATTCTGGCTCATTTCTAACCTTAAGAAACACATCTGAGCTGCAGCATTTGATTTACTTTTTCAAAGTTCCCAACACGTCAGCACTAGCCACCTCAGCAAGGTTAAAGTGTCCAAGGTTGAAGTTTAGCACTGTCCAAGTTTAGCCTCTGTCCAAGCTCTGTCCTGAAGTGCTGATAAGACCAGCAGCCTTACCCCTGTGAGCTGACATTTTGACCAGACAATCATAAGTGCTGGATTAAGTACACATTTGCTATTTTGACAAAGATGATGAGGTTCTACCACTGTCTCCCCTCTTTAAAGTTCTGTCTTATACCAGTTCACACTAATTCAAAATTAGATGCGCAAAAGACACCATAGCAGTAAAGATTACTAATAGTTTTCCCTCTGGACAATAGGTTTACATGTAGAGGATAGACAAATCTACCTGCTGAAGACAATAATTACATGAGCTAAGCATCTGCTTGCGAAAACCAGCCATTTTTTTTCTGTAATTTGCTTTTCATATGAGAACAGAGTGAATCTTCAAGAGATGATGAAAGGAAACACTCTATATGGTAACAGCTGATACCGCCCCTGCAATAGTTCATTCCCCGCACAAATTCCTCCTATTTTCCCTTTGGGGCATTAATCCGTAAATGTGCTTTTCAAATAACATATTTATCTAAGAGAAAAGAGGAAAAATGGTATTAAATAAAAAAATTAATGTACAATATGTCTGACTGCTCACTGCAGAGTGAGTTAACTTCGTTTCACTACAATTTGAAATTCTTCATCTTTTTTCAGCTCAACTTCACAGAATCACTGAATCACAGAATGGTTCAGGTTGGAAAGGACCTTAAAGATCATCTAGTTCCAACACCCCTGCCATAGGCAGGACCACCTCCCACTAGACCAGGCTGCTCAAAGCCTCGTCCAGACTGGCCTTGAACACTTCCTGGAATGGGGGCATCCACAGCTTCTCTGGGCAACCTGTTCCAGTGCCTCACCACCCTTACAGTAAAGAATTTTTTCCTGATATCCAATCTAAACCTACCCTCTCTCAACTTGAGGCCATTACCCCGTGTCCTATCATAACAATCCCTGACAAAGAGTCCCTCCCCATCTCTCCTGTAGGCCCCCTTTAGGTACTGGAAGGCCTCTATAAGGTCTCCCTGGAGCCTTCTCTTCTCCAGGCTGAACAGCCCCAACTCTCTCAGCCTGTCTGACAGGAGAGGTGCTCCAGCCCTTTGATCATCTTCATGCACTGTGAGCCATTTCATTAACGTTACCCACCTGCTCCTAACTCCATCTAGTCTTATGCCCAGGTACTCCTAAAATCCTAAAAGATTAGCTTGAATGCAAAGGCACTTACCCAGTTTTCTTCTGTAACTCGTGCATCTTTGGGGTGCCCCACCAGCTAGGGACAAGCCCTGTAGAGATGCTCCCAGGTGCTAAAGGTGAGAGGTTGAAGGGTTTGGGAGAGCAGCTGGAAAAGGATAAGAACTGGATGTGAACCTTGGCAAAAGAAGCCAAAAGCAGAGCTGATACCCCTGCCTCCCCTCGGAGCAGGCAGGTGCGCTTTAATCAACGTGAATATTCAGCATGGTTAGGGATGGCATTTCTCTTTGGATACAGGTACAGCCAGAGCAGACTGTATATTAAAAATGTAAAGTTAATATCCTTAAGATGCAGGACTCTGTGCTGCAGTAGCCAAGACAACACCCCACTGTCCCACCAACAGAACCACAAGCTCATTTTTTGATGACACTGGCAGCGGGGAAAAGAAACACAAAAACCAAAACTGCTTAATGATCTTATTTTCCAGCTCCCCTTGTAGCTGGAAAGCCAAAGCACATATTGGCGATAAAATTTAATGTTTAATGGTCCTTACTAAGTATATATATACTTAAACAAAAGTGAAGGCTATTACTGAGCCAATTTCTGATCCTAGTTCAGTTATCTTAGTTCAGAAATGTAAGCACGACTTTATAAAATGTTTAACACTAACCAAAATTCACTAAAGAGAAGTTAACAGCTCATAGATTTTTTTACTGGATAATAGTAAACTGCCAGAGAAATAATGAAATTTGGCATAAGCTTAGTTTTATCCTGTGCAGCTCTGGAACAGAAGTGTAGCAACTTAATGGAAAAATGCAAGAAATACATTTTTTTCTTCCCCAGGGCTAAATCTTACTTGTTTTCTGACATACAGGAATAGCTATTCCTCAGTTCCCTAAGGGAGAGAACAGTTCATTCATCAAGAGTCTTCATACCAAATCTCTGAACTTAGGTTTATCTGTGGAGTTGTAATATTTTCAAAGATGGTATTCCTTGAAAACTCCTTATCCCAAAATTTCTGGCTCTAGTTTCTGATTATAGAAACTCGGAATCTGGAGAAATGGATGTAGGAAAGAACTAAGGGGACTTTGCTTGCTAAGTAAATTTTCTAAAGCACTATTTCACGTCTTTCTTAAGAGCAAAGGCGACAACCACCTTCGCTTCCTTTTTTGTTTGTTACTGTATAATCAAGCACTTTCTCACTTTCTTTTCGAGCATTTTTTGGCTATGAAAAGAAACGAAGTGAAAAGGAGCAGCAAGTACTCTAGCTCACACAGCTGCTACCTATATATGCATTCAGCATGCTTTCTTATATTTAAAAAGCTGAAAGTTTGACTATATTGCAGATGGTCAGCAAATCTGGTGATAACAGCAAGTGAACTGGTTTCAGCTGAGCACTGCGTGTGAAAGAAAACATTTGACATTCTCAGTTAGATTTTCCCCCTAGAAATTCAGGAATAAGGGCATTGGAGAGCCCTCTGTGAGGCGATAGCTTGCCCTGCTGAGCTCCTACTGTAAGACACAATACACAAGGGTTCAAGTTCTTGGCTCACCTGTACCAGGTGTGTGCAGGTCATCTTCAGGTGTCCGTTTAAACCCACTTCGCTAAATTGAAGCACAGCTGTTAACAGGCACTAGCCTCAGCTTGGCAGACTTATCTGAGTTTCAACTTAATCAGCGGCTCATTAAAAATTGTGTGATTCCGACTGACATGCAATTTCAGACCAGTTTAGCCCCAAATGAGTTTACGTTTCAAACACTAGAGACTAAAAAGAAAAGACTTTTCCTGTACCAGGGCCTTTCATATGAAGTTAATGAGGAATTCAGCCCTTTTTCTTGGGCAGAATGATTATTTCAATAAGATCTGCAAGAAGTACTTCTGCATCTGGGGTGACCTCAAAAGCTGTCTAAAGCAATGTGATAACAAGATTAGAAGTGCAATATCTTTTGCTCACAGAATAATTTCCATGCATGCTATTTCTATGCTGCTCCTAATGAGAATAAATACTACGTCGAAAGGAGGAAGTTTAGAAAGGGTATTTAAATTCATAGGTAAGTTTAGGTTTTTTAAAAAAACTTCAGGTTTCACAGCACACCTGAGATTAATGCAATTCCAGTCTAAAGAGTTTTTTTTTGTCACAAAATCTTGTACTAAAAATAAGTTAGTCTCTTAATTTGATTGTAACTTTATTTACTTTGGATTCAACAGTGAAATAATAATTTACAGCAGCTGCTTTATTAACTGCAGGCTTAAAAAAATATCTTTCTGAAGATCTAAATTAGGACCATCTTTAATTTTGTTAAATAAACCATAGGTCCAAAGACATGCTCCTTGGGTATAAATACGTTTTTTTGAAGTGCACATTCTAAAATATTTTTCTGATATTCCATTTCAGGTGTCCTTGGAGCACCTTTTCTGACAGAAGAATCAGCAAATCAATTTATACGACTTAAGCGACAGATACCATATTCTCTGAGCTACTGGGACCCAAGCAGCAGCCAGAACGCATGGGGATACACCATAGCTGAACAGGTATTTTCTTTCATCAACTTGGAGCAGCTATTGAAAAAAAGAAAGCGCGGGTCTGGGATTAACACAAAACAGGTGGGGCAAGGGAGGAAACCTCTCTCATTTATCAACGCAGGCAAGGTTGCTCAGTCATCACACGCTGTTATTTATTCAGTATCAAAGCTTGGAATATTCCTTTATGTTTTCATCTACTTCAGGTTAGAGAATCGTGGACGACTTTGAGAGACACAGCACAATACTACATGGACTTTGGTTCTTTTGCCTTTGATCCTTCGATTGCCAGGTACGATGGGGTTTCTCAACAGAGCATTTCATAGACTCAGAATGCATGTACCTAAGTAGGTAACAATATAAGGGTGCTGGCAATTGGGTCCTGGTGGCATAACTTGACACGTCAACAAACCCGATCATAAGAGGCATCTTGAAAAATTAAAGAAGATTTGTTTTTATTGTCCGAGTTTTATAGTTATTTAAATATAGTCACTTTATTGTGGCAAGTTCTTTTTTTTTAAGTATGCTTTGGAAGAATTCATTAAAAGCTTGAAGAATATATATCTTTTTAGAAGTCCATAGAAGCTAAACTGCAGCAATATATCCTGCATAGTTGATTTAAAAAGCAGACAGAAAGCAATTCCTGAGGAGAAAAATAAAAGATAAAAAACCTCATCTATTTCAGTAACAAAACTGTATTCAGTGTAGAATAAAAACTCAGTAGAACAAAATAGAGAATGAGACACAGCAGTTGGTAAAACCAGTATTTATAGATGAGCACACATGAAATGAAGTGTTTCAAATTGTCATAAAGAAATTGTTTAGGACTGTGCTAAAATGTACAGATTTTTGGGACATAATTTTCTCAAATTTAGGGTAAAATTGCTAAATTACTCAGTTTGACAAGCACAATGTAGAATACACGCATTATTGCTGCGAAACACTTCTCATATGAAGATACTAAGTCCTTTGAAACAGACAGGAGTGGGTAGAACTAAACTCATACAACTTCAAGTTTCAGTGCTTAAAATAGTTACTAAGATACAGCAATTGGATCAGTCTTGACTGTAACCACCAATAGGAAAATGGGTAAACTTCTCCTCATGATACACTTTGAGTTGAATATATTTTGAATCATATTGACTTAAAAATAGCTTTCTTTTTGGAAGTGAGAAGTTTCATTTTGAAATGTGGTTTTTGAAAATAACTTTTTTTTTATAAGATAGGAATTGGATTTGGAGAGTCTCAGATTGAACTTTCTAGGACTGTTCCACCTGAAAGGTGATGCCATTTTCACTCACGCTGAGCAGAAGCAAAGCGGAAGAGAATAGTCAGTATTTCCCTGCCCTCCTGCCAATACTTCAGCTGGTGTCCTTGGGCCCCTGGAAGGAAGCACCAGGATATGCTCTCACAATTTCTAATACAGATATGGGCAGCAGCTTGCTTGGCTGGCAGCAGTCATTTCTGCCTTATGACAAATCTGAAGTTATCTGAAGACACTTTACTCAGTTTTCTGGAATTAAAAAAAAACCCAACCATGTCTTTTCCATTAGAAAAATTATTCAGATAGATAGAAAAATGCCTAACTACCTCTAATTATCAGTTGTCCAATACATGTGTCTGAAGGCTGTGGTCCTGACAGCTGCCAGGCATACTGCTACATGAGTTATGCCTCCAGAATGATAATCCTTATGATTGTCATATGGCAGGATTAAATCCAGTTTACAGAAACACAGTTATAATCAGTCCCGCTGAAGCATGTTTATGATTTCAGAGGGAGGCTGGTTAACTCCCAGAGTGAAATAAACTTCCCAATGATAATATGACAGAAATTAAAATCCAAAGCTTTTATGAAGGCATATAGAGGAAAAGACATCAAGCTAGAAGTAACAAAAAACATTATGGATAAAGCAAAACAATGATTTTCAACCTTATTGTTCATGGTTAGTGGTATTTCCGAGATGGGCAAGAAAGGCAAGCCTATACAGCATATGCATGAATCTGGTTCAGGGGCTGTGCTTCCGGAAACAAATATTTGCAAAAGCTTGCAAATCTAAAGACTGGAGCTGCTGACAGGGTCTTTAACTTAATTTTGCAAAATATTTCTAAAAGCAATTTATTCCATCTTTTCTAGTGACAACATCAGATCTTACACGGAGATGCTACACCAGTCTGGGACTCACCTCCAGCAACAGACAAGGATGAGCTATTAAATCCTATGTGTCTCATATCTGGCAATGTCAGGATATGGCATGTTATGTATTTGCCATTATGTATTTGATAAAATGACTTTATCTCATCCCACTGTCTAAACCAGAAATTAACGCACTAAGTCTCTCAATACCACCTATTTTTCATCTCACTTCTTCTGATGAATATAAGTCACAGCAAGTTGAATAAGAAGATGAAGACAAGGGAACCATTAACTTCTAGCAGATTAGTTTAGAAAAAACATAAAACTGTATTTTCAGGTAAAACAGTTTTTTGGCTAAACAATTGCTTTAAAATGTACATTCCTGCTTCTGTGACTGAAAACCACATTTCTGTTTTTCAGTATTTTACTTTAGCTACACTTTTGAGAGGCAGTTAAGAAACGGAAATCAGTCACTTTGGGTGGGTAAGAGAAGTAGAGCACATTTGCTCCAGGTTTGGCCAGTAAGAAGAGCATACTTCCTGTACTTCAAGTGCATTTCCATTTTTTCAAGTACTGGTCTCAAATTTGTAGATATTCTAGCATACATCCATATCATGTGTATGCTTTGCTTTCCACTTGTAAACTTCTGTACTTGGTCTGGAATGCCAAAACCAACTGAAACCACTGCTACTGCTGTGAATTGCTTTTTCTTACTCCGTGGAAGTGGGAGCTGTTGGAAACACTAAGTCACGGCTCCTTTTCTAATAAAAACAGTGATGATAAAATGTTTTTCTTTGTGCCAAGTTCTTGAGTCTGGAAGTTTCCCCATTCCTATCCATTAATATACCTTGTTTCAGGACATCTTTGAAGAAAGAATTGGTCTCCCACATTTCTTTTATGTATTATTAATATATTGCCAGCAATTAAAATCTTTCAACCCTGGTCAAAATTTCTGCATAGACAAAGAGGACCTGTCAGGGAAGCTGAAACATATGGTAATCTTAAAGACAGGGTAGGGTAGGTCAAGGCAGGCAATTTTTCCTCACTTTTTATCCCTAAAGAGCAGTTTCTATGCGTTGTGGATTTGAGGTTCTTTGTGAATATGGGCTGAATACTGACTGGAATGAATTCAAATATAATGTTGGATCTTCTAAAAAGAAATGCATATTCTGGCATTTTGGCAGTTTCTGCCATGTTCTTAGGTATGAAACTATCCTTAGGCCATTATTAATTTCCCTGTGTAGGACAATGGGCCTGAAATTGCCATTATTCATTAGCTGAAGCTGAAAATTCATTAAACACTTGAAAGAGATAAATGAGGTGCAAGTTCAGTATTTGCCATATAGGATTTCACATCTTCAGTCACACTACTTTATTATGAACAGTTCATTCAAAGATAAGGGGTGACAAATGATGTATAGACTAAAAGAGCCCATTAGTTAAACACAGTCATGGCCCATCCCTTCTGTTCCCCTGCCTGCGCTGCCCAACCTTGGATAAGTGAGTGCTCCAGATCCTAAACCTTCCACTGTTTTCCTCAATAACAGTGCGGGCATGACAGAGTTACTGAAACTCTTCAATTTATAGCAAAAAGCAGGACTGTAAGGATAAGCATTGCCTTTTAGTTTAAGTGGGTGTAAAGTAATAATCAAAGGATTTGCCTCCTCCAGCTGAGCACCTTGCTGGACCCAGAGATATTGCCGCTCTGCAGGCAGCGATGCCCAAGACGCTTGCGCATCAGTTCCTGAAGTGCTGCTGTTTTCAGCCTTGCCTCTCTAGTGGAAGCGGCTGCTGCCAAGGCAGGGTTTGGGGATCTGCTTGAGAATTAGCTACAGTTTTCATGCCTGCATGGTAAGTTAAACCAAAATGGGAGTTAGTTCAGGAGTCGATTTGCAAACAGAACAGGCATCCCTGGAATGTGGATGACAAAAGTCCACCAATGAGGTGGAAGGTGAAACCAAGTGTGTATTACCTCAACTGCTATCAGCTGATGAGGTAATTGCCCAGCCTTTATGAGCCATGTCCTGGTTGTCAGAGCCAGGAAATTAGAATAACCACTGCCTTAAGTCTATTGCCACGAGGACAGTCTTGCGTAAGGCTGGCTTTGCCACCAAAACATCAGACAAAGCCAGGGGATGCAGTTTGACAGTTCTGTTGTACTTAGACATGACTAATTCCTTTAAAGAAGTTGTTCTGAAAGCCAGAGCCTCAATCTGCAAAGCTGTAGCTTCAAGCTAATGTCACTAATTCAGATAATTAGTCTTGCTGAATTAAATGGGAAGAATTGTGCATGCATGAGTAGCGGTGGAGGATGAGGTGCTTATTTCGTGTTATCAAAATACATGCCACTCATGACAATGAGGAAATGGCTTTCACAGGAATTTGAATGCTAAACTCCTTCCTCTGCATTTATTAATAACCAGGAAAAAATATTTACCCTGTGAATATGCTCCTCTTATTTAGCTTTATACACTGTTTCAGTACTTTAACACAAGTAACTTTGGACCCTTTTTTACTACCTTGTCCCACGCATCTTCATGTTGCCACATACAGTTTTTCTCTCCTTGCTTTTTCTACACAGCACAGATACATGTGCAGTACCTTATCACTGACAAATCCAAAAACCAGGGCTAAACTAAAGAGAATTTCAAGTACAGTTCTGCTGGTCACGAGGGTGGAAATATGGGCCTCCGGACACAGGATCTTTGCTTCTAGCATGATGGACATCAGTTCCTCTAGCTAGTTTCTGAATACTGCAGCTTTTTTGAGGAAAAAAATCCCTCTAACTCACACAAATACCAAAGCTCCCTGAGGCCAGAGACAGCAGAAGTCCTGGGAGGAACCTGAGAGGGAATAGGCAGAGAGGAAGAGGGGTCACAGAAATCTGGAGATGGGTTTGTCTCTGTACAGACATCAGCTGGGCAGATGCAGGAGAACATCCACCAGGCAACCCTGAGTTTTCACCTCTTTTCTGAGTGATGTGGGCAGGATGACTGTCTAAGATCAGCAGAATGACAGAAATCAGGATGCCCAAGTATCTCATGGTTAATTACTAGCTCCAGCAGAAGGTCATCCCCAGCTGAGGCACCTACAGGGTCTCTCTCCCACAGTGGTTCTCTGGTGCCAAGTCAGATTTGAACCACGCTGCAGCCCCTTTCTCAGTCAGAGGACTTATCTATTCCCTGAGATACTTGTATCTCTAATTTTGCAAAGCTTAGAAGCACCAAATTACCTTTGCGATCTCTGCTACTCTGTCAAGTTGAACTGAAAACAGCCCACAGGTTAAAAAATTACTGCAGCTAGACACAGGAGATAAACACATGCCTACCCAGACAACACAATTGTAGGAGCCTTGCTTTAGAGAACCTGGTTAGAGAACCAGACAGAAGATTCAAGTGTAGTCTGACATGATGGGAGAAGTAAGAAAACCCATCTCTCCAATAATAATTAAAGGAAAAGATTAATACTCCATGGGCTTTCTTTTACTGAGAAAAACAAGTAATTCCAAACAGAGCAAATAGGGGAAGCTGTAGAACCCAAGTAACCTATATATAACCCACCTTACAAATGCTGAATATGGGATAAATACTAAGATACACTGTTTTCTATAAGCTCAGCAGAACAGGCAAGTATATAGAGGTAATGAGAAAGAACAATTTATTTTATGAGCTGAAATAGTTTCTACAAACAGAACGGTGGCACCTGGTTTTCAACAAAAGATCTGCACACTATTTCATCACTATGGTAATTCATATGATTGAACCTGGTCTCACAGTATTTTAATGCATAAAGCTTTTGAGCTTGTATCGCACTATTGCCACGCACTTGCTTTGCGCTTGATCTTCTGTTGTCTTAATTTAAACCAAAACAGCTGAGACAAAATATTCATCTAATCTATACCTGCTGCTGTAATCCTCTGTGCCAGCAAAAGTGAGCTGTGTTCAAAACAATTTTATGTTGGCTGATTAAACATACAAACCACCCACCTGAGGCAGGTGCATTGCCGTAACCACTCCATGTAGAGTGGAAAATAGATTATTAGTGTTTTGCATCACCCGTAGGAAGCAATGAGATCAGGAGTTAGAATGTAAAGATAGAAAAATTCTCCAAAATTGAAAACTTCACTCAGGAAAAGAAATAAGCATTCTTTGTATGTGATTATTATCTTAAGTAAACAAACATCAGTAATTACTGTTCTGTCCCAAAGACCGCTGAAGAGATATGTATTTCAAGCAACATGACATCAACCTTGCAGAGACCACTTTCCACTAGCTGGAAAAAGAGTAACAACTCTTTTTATGAGAGACGAGTGGTATCCAGCTGGATATCTGTAACAGTGAAAGACATGTGGCGACACAGCAAATGTCTGTCCCCTGTGAGCCCAGACCGAAGTCATGTCCTACCACAGCGCTAGGCAGGCGCAGTGCTGAGTCCGGCTGTCTTAGAGGTGAAACAAATACTCACTGAGCCCCGTAATGTGAATTTAACCCTCACCTCCCTAGAGAAGCAAGCTTTCCCTATGCCAGTGTCAGCCCAGGTAGGGGAGGAAGAAGTGACAGACTGGTGTAATTCAGCCTTCTAGGATCAACCCATAAAAGCTTCTTTCCCTATGAGGAGTTACAAGATAGTCAGCTTGGAGTGACGCTTCTTATTCAGCTACTTACTCGCGGTCATAGAACCACTGCTAAGGTGATTTCATGCCAGTCACTGCCTCCTTGGCAGGACTGAATAAGCATGTGAGATCCTGTCTGAATAATTCAACTATGTCCTGGTTGTGATTGAAAGATGCTGCGCAGCAGGGAGCTAGTTCAGGGAAGGCTTAAAAAAACCATCCTTACAATTGCTGTCAATATTATTATCATAAATCCAAGGCCCAATTGTGCAAGTTGCCATGAGAAAACAGTTGGTCTGGCATCCTCAAAATGCAGGCAGAACTGTCTAAGGACAAGAAAACAACAACAGGAAGAAAGTGGCTAAGAAGACAACCATGGATCTTGGTGGTGGCTGCTCAGCACTGCAAAATAACTGAGTAAGTAGTTATTTAGAAGAATGAGTTAAAAAGAATCTTGTCTGCAACTTCAAACATGCTTTGGATGAATCTCGCACAGAGAACTACAAAGTGCTGCTTCCTCTCAGTGTCTTTGCTCAAGTATTTATATGGTGTTACCTTTGCTGAGGCGTTCAGGTAGGAGGCTCAGAGCTGAGAAACCTACCACAAGCTTTCTGATGGAATGGGACATAGACCTCCACGTTACACCGTGGGTAGGATGCAGTCTGATTTTTGCTATAGTACCTCAGAAGGCAGCTACCATTACATTATAGCAAAGCTACATGTACTGACTTTTTGTTTTTAATTTAGAAGTGCTTACAGAAATGAGGAAGTCTATTTATAAACATTTACCATAGTGAACCTAAGGGAAAACAAAACCCCATGCTGTTACTCATATGCCATATGGGATAATTACCTTTTGCTAAGTGTACAAACGATTAAATCAGAGTCACTATACTTTGTGGACTATGGAAATAATTTTCCCCCAAATAAGAAAATAATCTCGCTTTTTGTTAATCAGGCTTACATAGTTCCCTACTCCCTTCTCATCATCTCTGCCCCAGGTTAAGGTCTATTTTCATTCCCTCAATAATTGCCAAAGGGTTAGATCTAGCCAAAGTACATCCACAGGTACTGTTTATAGCAACCACAGATTACTCTGTGCCTCACTAAAACGTTCTGGCTGCCTTGATCTATCAGGTCAACTGTGTCAGGAGTAGCACATGCAGCAGCAATTGCAAAACAAGAAAATTACAAAAAAGTCTCTTTCCTTGAAATGACGAACTTTGTCATTAAGATACGCTAATCTGAAACCAGGAATGGAAGCCGAAGGATTTTCAGAGAATTGCATGTCTGCCAGGTCCCTCTTTTCCCCACTAAAAGCTTCGAAGCTACGTTACTAGTGGGAGCAGTGAGAACAGAGGACAGGGAATTACTTGACGTGGGCAGAGCCTTCTTTTCCAGGTCTAAAGTAAAACTTAAAATTGCATGCCTGGAAATGAAGGGGCATCCAGCATACATGAGGAAAACATTAGGCACACCCCCCTAAAATCAACTTCTTGAAGAACACTTAACGAGTAAGTAGAGATTAACACACAAAACCACTGCATCATCTGCATCGCAGCCAGTTGATTAGAAGAAATGAGTCCCAGGAGAACCAGGAATAGATAACTGCATTTATCTCAGAAGCTCACTGGATAGCCTGGGCTGCCAAGTTTTCTCTGAAACTTTTTCAAGTTGAACTAATCTGCCCTGAAATCTGCTAGCTTGAAACTGCCGCTAGTATTAGTCCAGAAAGGGAACTCAGAGAAATGCTTTGAAATTGCCAGTTTTGGTTCTGAGCAAAGACTGAAAGTAGCTCATCTGTGCCAGTAAGTTGACTGGCAAAGGACTGGATCTGTCCTTTGCATTTGACCCTGATCCAAATGGTATGCCTTCTTTTACAAGTCCTGCAGCATCAGGACTCAATCAAGTTAAAGAGCTGATTTTACCATCGTCTAAAATTGAACATCCTAAAGCGTGTATGTTTATACAGGAAATGGCTCACAGCACTGCAGAGTACAGACGTGAATTCACTACCTTTCTAGTACAAGAGCATACTATGTGTGCAAATCATTATGTCCAATGAAAATAATGGATTATAAGTTCTTCTGTCTCATTATCTTATGGCAGGATTGTTATTAACTTGTGACTACACAACAGTTTTATAGAAAGACTCCTTGAGGACATGCTATATATATGCCTGATTAATTTTCCTTTTTCTTTCCATCACTTAGATTGCACAGCAAGCAAGTGTCCTAGATGGAAAGGAAAGGATCACTTGGTGATTGCTAAACTGTAGGCTTTATAGTTCTCCAGACTTGCATTAACACAAGTGAATTTATACCACATAACTCTTTTTAAAACCAGAAAATTTGGCTATTAAGATGGCATAATAGTCCACAGTGAGAAAATGGTTTTCCAGAAAAAGGCTGGAAAGTGCCACGGAATAACAAGGTGGTAATGAGATCTGAGGCTTTTTTCAGCATATATGGGTGTCCTGCTAATCTGATACACCAGTGCCAGACTGTGCCTCCAGAAATAATTAAGAACAGCAGTTGTACAGGTACTTCATCAGTAGAAACACTGGAGAGCGATGGATCCATGCAAAGATTACACAGGTAGAATAGAAAGATCATTACAATAGACAGATACATTAATAGGCTAGCAGTGTATTCTTAGAGTGTGAAGTTCAATTTCATCTCTTTCCTGGGCTCAATTTCAGTGAAGGAGGTTTTAATAATTTCAAGGAAATCAGAGTTATGGTTTTTGTCAGTTATTTTTATATTTTTTTTTACTGTTACAGCTTTTAGGGTTTTCTTTTTTAAATATTACAGCTTTTAGAAGCTACAGAATTACATTTTAATGTGGAGTGCCTAGCTACAATTTTTCCTGATGATCATATTGTGTTGTCTCTTTTTCTAAGTGGAACAAGCACAGCTCCTACTGGGTATTCACTTCATTGACCAGCAGAAAACAATTAAAATTCTCAGCCCACAAATATTCATGCATGGACACTCATGCCACTTGAACTTGAGCTGAAAGTTGAGAATGAAGACAGGCTACTTGGATTTTTACTTACATATGCATAAATACCCATCTGAATTACTCAAATTCTCTTCTGTGTTTAGCAGAGCCACTTTTTTAGCAGTAGCCCACAGACTTGTGGCCCCACTTCGCCCACTTACACGGTAATACTTTCTTTGAGCACTTTCAAAGGAGATCAGGTTAGTCAAAAGACGATGAACTATTATTAATAGCGGAACACAATCATTTAAAAGACCAAAAGAGTGGTGTAAAACTGACATTCTTTTCAATACCTCTGAACCTCTTGCCCTAATTTAAAGGGTAGGAAGAGCAGATGAGAGCAGGGCCACAGCAGCATTTTCACTCAAAAGACAGTTTGAACAAACCCCAGAACAGTCAGTGTTGCTCAGCTCCATATGTATTGTTACATCTCTACAAGGCCAGGCTGGATGAGGCTTTGAGCAGCCTGGTCTAGTGGGAGGTGTCCCTGCCCATGGCAGGGGGGTTGGAACTAGATGATCTTTAAGGTCCCTTCCAACCCGAACCATTCGATGATAAACATCTAAACAAAGTGCTGTTCTCGTTAAAGAGCAGCCGGTTGCAGCAAAACAACAACTTAAATTCGCAAAATTACTTAATAAAACAGCCTTGTAAAAAGGCCAGCCACTGCCAGTGGTTCTCTAGGCTACAATGGCTTCTGGACAGAGTTTTTTTTTTGTCCTATAAAGATCCAGCTTGTTTGAATTAACTGCATAACTGACTTTTTCTTCCTCTGCATAGTATTATCATAGCTTCAAAAGAGAAAGATCCTTCACAAAAAAGCCTTAGGTTTTGAAAACTACACAAGAAGACCCAAGAGTTTCTTCTTACAAGATGATGTCAGTTATGAAAGTCATTCTTTTACACGTCATCTGATAAAACCTGAGTCTCAATCCTAATGCCTTCTGTAAAGCCCAAGATTACCCCTCAAAAGTAAGTATTGGCTGATAGCCTAAATTAGTTGATTACCATCATGCCTGGTCTCAAGAGTTAGTAATGAGCTGCATGTATTTTTCCTATTTAAGGTATGTATTATGGTCAATTTTTGAACTGATATCCAGTAGAAAATTCAGCAGATGATAGATAGAGACATTTCACATTGAAAGGTTAATGCTGATGTATCTGGGAAGGCAGCAGAGGAAAACAGAGTTGTTGCTCCTTGGTAACTCCAGAAATAGTTAAATACACCAGTTAAATACCAGCTAGGGGACATGATGTGCTACTGGAATACTCCCCCAGCTTCCCCTCCAAAATGGGGAGCGAGTCTTTATTTAGTGGGAACACATCCTCCTGAACACACCGGAAGGAAATATGGTTTGGGAGAGTAAAAACTGAATCAAAGAATAAGCCTGTGTCTGTTTCCAGGAGAGCAGATTGGCCATGGGAGTGAGTGGGTTTGGCTGGGAAGAGCACATTTCCAGCAGATGCAGCCTGGAGCCCGGGGCACGTATGAGCACAGAACCGCTGAGGAGGGAAAGCATCTGTACGAGGTAGCTGGAAATGGGAAAGTGGAGGGTGACCTTTTAGATTTAGTTTCAGTAGATTTGCAGCAATTTCCTTGCATTTCCTCAGAACTGACTTCTATAAATGTTTGTGATGGTACTCTCTCTCTCGGATGCTGCAGACGAATCCTTTCATTCAGAGTTCACTTGAACCTGATTTCTGTGGAAAGTGAGTGCTAGGTAGCCGGCGAGTGTCCAGGCATCTCATGCAAAAGCGCACGGCAAGTGGGAGGGAAGGTAGGAGAAAAGACAAAACGTAGGGTGTGCAAGTGGCGAGGGATGCGGCTCACAGGAAAGACCTGTTTTCTGGGATTTAGAAAATCACAGGGCCCTGAGACAGACTCCTTGGGAAAGGAAGGAGACTTTCCACGGCTGGGGAAGGCTCAAATGCCACTCAGGAGCAAAAGGAAGGTGACCAAAGGTGCTGCTGAAAAGGGCCTTAAAAAATAAAATAAAATAGCTGTTTAAGAAGCAGGAGCAGCTCTAAGGCTGGAAAGCAATAACTTGAGTGGGGAATGGCCACACCAGCTGCTGTTCAGGGAAAAGTAATGATAAAGGGCAGATGTTACTCAACTCTCTACTTTGATTCCAAAGTAAATGGAAGACAGATCCAGGTTAACTCTGCTTCTGCCTCCTTAGACCAATGCTGAGCTTGCATGGCTTGCAAAGTAAAAATAGAACAACCCCCCTCGCCCCCTCAAAATGCCAATACCCCCCAAAACTGCCTTAATAATCTATTATGGTACCGTCATTTGAAAATGACCAAACAAAAGAAACTAAATGGGAAACATGACCACACTAAAAGGCTGGGAAAAAAAAATTCCCTCTCAAAAAATGGCTGGATTTTTGAATAATTCCTTTTTCATCCCAACCATTTCATAAATGCCAGGCTTTCTTGCATTCAAATTCCCCTTCAATTATTCTTCTTTAAGTTAGTGGAACAGCTCTGGCCTTTGGCTTTTAATTTCACACCAGCTCGAAGGAAGAATCGAAGTTTCCTTTGACTGCAGCACGGCTGCAGCCTGCCACAGTTCAACAGCTCCTCAACAGCAGAGTTGTGACCACGGCCTTTGAAAACCTTCACAGTCTAAAGATCTTGCACACAGAGTGCTCTTTTCCAGGAAACTGGTTTACACGCTCCCCTCCAAAAGCCTTCTTTCCTCCTGCCTCTTGTGACTTGCATTAGTCTATTTTTTTAAATTTTGGTTTGTTTTTTTTTTTTTTGGCTCAAGACCAACATGGGGAAGGCTGAGCAATTTAATCACCTCCCAGAGTGCTTACCATTACACGAACAATGATAACAGTGTGTCACTGTGCTGCTTTCTACCTCAAGTAGGCTTAATGGAAGGAGGCAAGCCTGCTGAAAAGAGATCACAGCGGAGACTCCAGCCTTTATCCAAAAAGAGCTCGGGCCATATGCTGGGATTACACATCTGGCTGCTGATGTAAATGTCTGCCTTCCTGGTGAGAGGAAGAGGAAAGAAATGGGAAGTGGCATCACCCCACGTGAAGGCTTTACCTGCTGATGAAACTGGGGCAGGGTTGTGGGGTTTCCTTACCTGCAGGCTTGAAATGGAGTGGAAACCTGCCACAAGCAAGCTTGGATAGAGCAGGCTCGGTTAGAATCAAATTGGGGTTTGTGGTTTTTAAACAAGGGGCAGCGGGTTTGTGATCTCCACCAGCCAGGAGAGGAGAGGGAGAAGCCAGCCAGGGCTCTGCACAGGCAGCTCAACCTGCAGCTGGGGGGACCCACAAGAGGCTTCAGGGGAAGCAGAGATCATCCACCCTCCGTTTGAACATGCAGGATTTGCGTGAAGTCTTGTTTCCAAAGAACCCTAGCTCACCAGGGCTTCCAGATGTCATCATGGAGGGGAAATCTCTGCTGAGGGCATCGCTCCTTTCCATTCCTGGTTTCCCTGCTGTCCCCCACCCAAAGGGCTCCAAGGACCCATACACAAGCTGTTAAAGCCTCCCAAGGCATCCAACGTCATTGGACGTGGGTCCCAGAAAGCTGGAGGTTGGTGGAAGAGGGGTCAGACATGGCACACAAGCCTGTTCACATCAGGCTATTGCTCAGGTAGCAAAAATAATGAACAACTACATTTTTTTAAAAGGCCATTTGATAACTCTAGCAATTCCCTCCTTTGGAAACCTCAGTCAACCCCCATTGCTTAGTTCTCAGAAAGTAACTTCACCTCAAAAAAGTCACTTCTTGAGAGAATGGTTACGGCAAACCCTATTTCTTCTTACACCTCCCACACAGAAATGTCAGAAAGGTACTGCCAAAACATTTTCTATGACTGGCAGCTTGCTTGCATGCCAAGATAAAGGAACTTGTAAGAACATTCAAAAGTGTAATCTTGCCATTCCCTGCCTTCAAAAAGTTGTTTGTTTTTTTTTTTTTTTTAATGGTAACTAATTGAGTTTGAAGAGAACTACACTATATTGGTTCTAATTTTTATTTTAATCTTAAGCAACCCACCCATGTCTAGTCTTCTACCTGCAACATGAACAAGAGTTAGAATATAACACGCACAGATGAAATTTAATTAGCTAACACTTGCTTATTAACCTAGAGTGCCGTTTGCATTCCCCATGTCTTGTTTAGGAAATGATGGTGTTTCTTCTGCAGTTCAAGTGTTATTTGTGTACAGCACCATCACCACTTTGTCAAAAGCAGATGTCTGAGGTGAAGAAAAAAGCCTGCACTGCACTAATTGTTCATTGATACCCTAGTTGGGCTTACGAGCCTTTTTTAAAAATAGTTATAAAAGACACCATAGACCAGTATCTCTATCCTACAAGAGTCTTTTTAACTGTTTCCTCCTGTTGATAAGCAGGTTTCTCTCAGACAGAAGAAAGAGCAGCTGATATCGAAGCCTTAAGGCATTCCTTCTAAAAAAAAGCCCACATTTTGTATTTGAGGGCACAACTGTATTTCCTTAAATCATGTGCAAAGATAGGAAAGGTCTGGGATTTAGGAATGGTGGCAGAGACAAAGAGTCTTATGTCAAAATCCTTTGTCCAAATCCAGTTTGATAGTGATGAAAAGGTGTCACATAGTGATCTCTACTTGAAATGAATTTATGGTAAGACACTTGATGGACAGATGCTTAAAATAGAAAAAGCTTTTCTTATACCTGTGGCAGCTTCAGCTGCACTTTTTCTGTAGATAAACAGAATACCAATTATATAATTTTAGACAAATAAATCAGCCCATACTGCTTTGAAGGGATCAATCGATCAAAGGAAAAAAGAAACAAACTCAAAGAACTTATAGTCCCCACCCTTCATCGTCACAGTAGAAACATCTGATACATAATTTCTCCAACAAACCCCATTTCTGTCCCAGAGAAGCAGCAAGCCTTCTTCACATCACCTCACAGAAAGGTAGTCTCAAGCAACAGCAGAGGAACACATGGAAAACGAACCTCAAACTATTTGCTTTACAAACTCTGCTTCATGGTGTTTTGTTTTGTCTGAAGAGACACTTCACCCTTGAGTTCCCATCCGGCTCCTACGTCAGTTCCCCAACTTTGAGGATCTTTGCAGTTACAGAGGTAAGCCTGCTGCAGGCAGGAGGAGGTATTTCCCCAAACCATGACTTATCGAGGCAGGGTATGACTGCAGCATCATGTGTTTAGGCACACCTGTGTAATGAAGCTGCAAGTGAAGAAAGTGAAGCAATGCTTTTCTTGATGCAAGCTTATCTTTGGCTTTTTAGAAGTTGGGAAGATGCTTTGACACAGCTGAGGAGCTGTAGAGCATATGAGAAAAAAAGCAGGAAAGAGGCCATGATCATTAATTATCATCTGGTCTTGGTGTGCAGTCTCTCCAGCCTTGTCTAATTGCCCAGTAATGGACACAGTGGAGCATATGAAAACAGAATTAACCCTGTGAGCTGCATTCCACATCCTGTGCTATGTAGATACCACCTCTAGAGTTACAGAAAACAGTTAAACTGAGATCAGCTTGAAACTGAGGTGTACTAAAACAACTGCTGCTGCACTGATAGGTTAAAAAACCCAAAAAACCCAAGAAAAAAGCTCTTTGTAAGCTCTTGGACCCAGGCATGGTCTTCATGACCCTTTTCTTATCAGGGGCATTCTTTTTTAAGCTGAGTAGTAATTAATATTGAAGGAAGAGCTCCAGGATATTAACTACTCCATGCTCTCTCTCAAATGTTGGAGAAGAAAAAATATGGAGCACCCTTCCACACACAACTGGCTGCTGCAGTCATGTTATGATGTAGCTCATCTTTCTGGTCCCTTATATTGAAATCTGTTGGAGGGTAGGCACATGTGGAGGGCAAGCCTGACTGAAAGCCAGGAAACCCACAGGAAATATCAGGTGTTCAGTTATGTGAATAATAGGCAAACTATTTGCTCTGACAGAGGCATTGTTTTGTCTTCCCTAAAGGATTTATGTTTTAAATGGTTTATTTTCAGGTTTGGCTTATGTGTCTAACTGCAACCAGAGAATTGCAGCTCACAAATTTGCATGTGCTCAGTATTTTTATGCTTTTCCATATGAGGTATCCTTTGGAGGCAGAGAAAAAAGGGAAAAAAAAAATATTCCAAGTATGTTGCCTCCCTGAAGAGCCGCATTAAGATTCTTATTTTTACTGCACAGACCCACACCCTGCTAACCATCATAGTAGCAGACTGCCATGACTAGAAACGTCGTCTTTTTTTTTTTTTTTCTGGATTGCCAATTAACAGAGGCCACTTTGTAGAGGGAAGGATGCTGTTGCTGCTTGTCCAACCATGGCCCTAAGTAAATATGAGGAGGAAATCAGTCCCACCCAAACCCCACTGCCAAGTGCGTTTGTACAGGTGTCACCATTTAGGGCAGAATTTGGCCTGCAGAAAATGTCCAGCAATGTCCAGCCGTACATGCTGGAGAAAACTGACAGGTTGGTTTGGGGATCTCATAGGAAAGTTTGTAAGGCTGGTTGCAGACAGCCTCAGGGTGGAGGGGAATGGGCTATTTATTTCTTTTCCTTGTGAATCGAACACCCTTGGTATGTGTTCTGCGTCTGGTCGGGATGGAGTTAATTTTTTTGCATAGCAGCCCATATGGTGCTGTGGTTTGTTTTTTCAAGGTCACTTTTCACCCTTTGCCCCTGCCCCATCCCCTCTCCCAGAAGCAGCACATCATGGAGCTGTACGTCACAGTTATCCTACCTGAGTGAGGGCTTCTCTTCTCCACAGCATTCAGAGGAAATGGACGAGCGCATCAACTCATTTGTGGCAACTTTTTGTGAACAGTGAGGAATGTGTGGCCATATGGAGTGGTGCACTGAGCTAAGAGACTGGTGTGAATCCTCTTCTGGGAAGCCAGTCTCTCCGTCAAGAAAAAGCAAAACAAAGGATCTCAGCAAACATGCACCCAGGATTCTCCAGATGATAAAAGCTCAAAATAAGTAGCACTACCTCGCATATGCTGTGTGTAAGCACAAGGACAGTCACTTCAGCATAGCTGGCACAGAGTAACTTGAAGCATGGTAACCCACTGTGCTGCAGTTTGCTGTCAATAACTGCTCCAGTTGCAAAGAAGGATTTCTGCTACGGAGAGCTTTCCCTGAGGTTTTGATGAGAGACCGTAGCTCTCAACCGTGGGCAGCCCTGCTCATTTCAAAGAGTACTACTTCACGTGCCATCAATGATGCTTTAGATAGTATTTTAAGTCATTTCCCTTTTCTAGTGCTTATCAAAGGGTAAAAGATGACCGTGAAGATCTACAGGGGCACTTGATTAACAGGGGAGAGGAAGAAAAAGTATACAAAAATCAAGGAGAAAAAGTTTTTAAAGACAGGATGAGACTGTAAAGTAACACACTCACATGAAAGGAGATGCAAATATTTAACATTCCATGGAAGGACCTCTGGCTTTAAAAGTTTGGAGGACAGTGTGGAGACTTTCCAATATTTCAAAACCACCTACTACAATTTAACATAATAATACTAAAAAACACACCGAAAGAAGGAAATTTTAGGTAACGACACTCTTACCAGCAGCTATCCAGCCTGTTTGAGTCGTACCTTGTGGTAAACCATCTAACACCACCAAAATCTGCAACTTCCATTTGTTATCTCTCTTTTTTTTTTTTTTTTTCCCTCAACTGTGCCATTTCCGCTTTGGCCTGCAAATTATTTCTGTGATCCCCAGACTCTGACCACAAAGAGCTGTACAAATGCTTTTTAAAATAAATATTTGAGCAAACCACTTACCATATTAGTTATTTCTGCTACATGCTAGATTATCCTCAAATTTATTATTTTGTTAATAATTGCACTACAATTAGCAAGTAATGGCATCTTCAGTTGCATAAATCCAATTTTCTAGCATTCTATTGCTGGTCCTAAAATTCCTAACTTCTCCCTCTGATAAAGCACTTCCCTTTATTTAGCAGACAAAAAGTAAATTTTAAAAGTTTCCATATAAAAAATACAATCTATTTGACTTTTAACATTAGGAAAAATATTTCTTGGATTTTTTTTCAGCTGTCTGAATAGGCTCTGAGACTCAGAGTTCAAAGGAAAAAAACCAAACAGACGCACCTAGGAGTTCAAGCTAATATTCTCTCACTTTTGAACCAGCATCTCAAAAGATTGTTTGTTCCTCATAGTGCAGAACTGCAGCTTCTTAAGGTCAAAAACTTGATTGTCTCATAAGGTACTTATATTTTCGTGCACGGAAGACACAAGTGGGCATCCTTAGTAACAATTCTACACTTATTGGTAAGAGTGACCCCAATGCACTTTAAGAAACTCCTGCCATATTTCGGCATGAATACCAGGACCCAAATCAATCAGGTTCCAAAATTGGAAGCCTTCTCATCTTCATGTTGTGTGGTTTGTTTCCTGTAGCTGTTTCTTTTTTAACATCAGCCTAGTAAATCTTTAACCAAGCCAGGCAAACAACAGAAAAATATAATTTAAGGAAAAATACTGCCTTGACCAGCAAAGAAGGGGGAGTGCAATGAATCTTAATGACCCTTTTCTGTGTCTGATTCCAAGTGCTGTGAAGTTATAATGCAAACATCGACCTGTCCTGAATTGAATGAAGTCAAGATAATTCAAGGACAAAAACTTTTTTGCAGCCAATATAGATATTTGAAATATTCTCAGCAGTTCTTTAAAAATCTCATTACAAGCTGAATGGGGTATTATTTCTTCTGGTGTTCCTGCAGTCCCTGAATTTCTTCATTGTTTCATTATGTGTGTCCTGAATACAGAGACGGGATCTCCCACAGATAAACTACAAAACCACATAGGATACAAGATATTAATAAATAATTATTTGGTTAGTTTATTCACTAAAAAAATCAGTCCTGCCTGAAATATTTAAATCTGGATATTGCTCCAAACCACAAACAGTACACAAAAGGCTTTGGTGAGTTCTGTAGCATTACAAGACGTCTTTTGCTACTTCTAATTCAAATCCAGCGTTAACACTTGACGTTTTAATTTTTTTTTAAGATGACAGATAAGCTAGAATGTATGGTATGTGAACTCTTTCTTCTTTTTTCACCCTTTATTATAGCTACAAATATCCCACTAAGAAGCAAAGTATCAAAGCTGCACTTTCAAATAAATGACTGGGCTTCATATTATCTATCTAAACCAAAAAAAAAAAATAAAAATAAAAAAAATAAAAAAAGAACCAAAAAAACCCTCCCAAAAAGTATCTGGTAACTGAAAGCATAGGTTTGGATTACAAAATTATCTTGTCTTGCATTCTATAAACAATAGGAGTGCTTTAAAACAAAAAAGGTGACTAATTTTCTGGCTGCCATGCATGCATTCAGAACTTGTTATTATTGGTGTACTCAGGAAGGGATTTTATATGTTTCCTTCGGCTGTATTGCTAAAGGCAATACTATGGTTCAATTGAGAAAAAATGGCTGTGACTTGGGAGCCCAGTAGCAGAGAATGGTGAAACCTCTGCCCTGCAGAAGATTCGCTTTTGCATATCAGCTTAAACTAAGCTCTTAACAGGGACAGAATACTCTATAGCAATCAATGCAAATTGCGTGACGTTATTAATACAAATGTTCTACAAAGATAATGGCCAGTCCTGCTTATCTGCCATAGTAATTAAAAGCTCTAATAAAATAATATTGAGATAAATTTCAATGCTTTGTATGATGGAGCTCCTCACAGAAAACTCATTTTTTTACAGCGTTAGCTTCAACTTGTTAGTCATTTTTGAAAGCTAATGCCATGCTAAATTTTAATAATATGGCTAGTGCACATTTCTATGCTGCATTAATTATACATTTAAAACTCCACAGAAGACACTCACAAAGAGGGCAAATACAGGAAATGTAATCTGCAAGTGAAGCCAAATTAAAACAGTGCCTATCACAACAGCAATGCTTTCATTAGATATAACTGCTCTTGTCCAGTGTTTGTATGCATCACTATGCTTCCTTAGCTCTCCTTCCCTAGAGAGGTCCATGGATCTAGCTGATACTCTTATAGGACTTACCACTTCTACAGAATACTAAACAAAGATCTAAATAATTTCTTTCCCCTGGCATCCTAATTAGAACAGTATGAATTTCTACCCTTTCAAGTCATAAAGTCTAAAGTCAGTGAAGAACTAGAATGAAATTTGCTGCATTCACATGAGCAGTTATCCTTTTTTTTTTTACATTGCTTTCTTCTTCTGTGTCAGATTTAGTGCAAAATACTGCCATAACAAAATTTGTGCAAAGGTCACAGAATCACAGAATGGCAGGGGTTGGAAGGGACCTCTGGAGATCATCTAGTCCAACCCCCTGCCAGAGCAGGGTCACCCAGAGCAGGTTGCACAGGAATGCGTCCAGGTGGGTTTTGAATGTCTCCAGAGACGGAGACTCCACCACCTCTCTGGGCAGCCTGTTCCAGTGCTCTGCCACCCTCAAAGTAAAGAATTTCCTCCTCATGTTTAGGTGGAACTTCCTATGCTCAAGTTTGTGCCCGTTACCTCTTGTCCTGTCACTGGGCACCACTGACAAGAGCCTGGCCCCATCCTCCTGACACCCACCCTTCAAGTATTTATAAGTGTTGATAAGATGCCCCCTCAGTCATCTTTTTTCTAGACTGAAGAGACCCAAATCCTTCAGCCTTTCTTCATAAGAGCGGTGTTCCAGTCCCCTAATCATCTTCGTAGCCCATAATCTCCATAATCAGACAGCAAGGTTTTTGCTGATAACACAGAACTGTGTTGATACACAGTCTGCTTTGCCTAGGAGACTCCTGTTGCTAGAAAGCCTGGAAGCTTTAATTTTGCTTGGCTGGTTCATGGCAGAGTTGTGGTAGGGAACAGAAAGAGGCATTAGGATACACAGGGAGGGGGAAAGAAAACATAATCTCGATGCCAGCAAGAACAAACTGCTGACACGGCTGATCTTAAATCTCCTTCCTAGGTGGGAAACAATAACTGAAACAGCTGAGATTTTCACCTTGGAAAATGCTAGTGAACTGGAAAGGATATTAGAAGAAGTTACAACACTAGAAAAGTAATGCAGGTTGTACTTTGCTGATATGGAAATATGCAATAACAGTAATTAAATTAATGTGTGTCACTGCTGAAGTAGCTGATTTTTTTTTCTCACTTGCAATATATTACCTAACCAAAGTTATCACATTTAAGGAGAGAAAGGATATTTTAAAGAAAATTGTATTTGGCCAGGGATCATCTACAAGACAGACTATTGCCCTAATTCCTAGTGTGAACCTACACACATATACAGTTTGTCATTCCCAGGTTTGATTTAACAATTAATGCCAACACAACTCTGTTCTCCATGAATCAGATGTGTTCTTTGGATGCAGTCAAAAATACAGAATGTTGAATGAA
Source organism: Alca torda (assembly GCA_008658365.1). Classification (NCBI taxonomy): domain Eukaryota; kingdom Metazoa; phylum Chordata; class Aves; order Charadriiformes; family Alcidae; genus Alca; species Alca torda. Next base: position 96,493,421 of record CM018076.1, read on the forward strand.
GAACTCAAAAGTTTTTATGAAACTTATTTATGATATTGCAGTAAGCTCTACTCATAAAACACAACAAAAAAGTTCAAAATGTTGAGAACGCAACTCTTAAATTTTGTGCGTATGTTTTTCAAGGTGGGGAGTAAGCTAGTTGCACAGTTCCAAATCTGGGGAATGTTAAGGACCATGACACAAGAAAAACTACTCAATTCATAAACAAGTTTTTCAATTTAAAATAAAGTTGCAGTGACACGCTGTAAACAGTGGTAGGATTTTACGTCAGGAAAGAGCAGCTGAAGTTTTCTTTCCAGCAAGAATTTTTTCATCCTCAAATGTTTTTAAACTGCAGAGGGATTTTAATTCATATGAACCTAAGACTTTGCTGTATCCACCACTCAGAATAGTCTGTATGCAGGTACCTGGGGACAATCACTAGCAATACATAGGGAGCAAAGCTCCTCTCTACCAAACTTCATTAAAGTCTGATGATTTCCCATGCTACATCTACCATTGTGCCTGTCTCTTTTTCACATGAAATTTCATTGTGGACCAAAAACAATAATACTGGAGTATTCTAGGAAAAAAAAAATCAGCGAGGGAGGCTTTGAAAACAACTCTTACCAGCAATTTACAATAATTTTAAAATGGTTAAGTTTCTGACTGGCCCTAGTTATAGTGACAATTTGCAAATACAACAATTATCCTCTGTGAAACAGAAGAGGTGAAGATCCATCTGCATATGCAGATAGTGCATTATGGGTTTTTTTTGACTCATATGGACCTGGAATGGAACTCCTGGATCATGAAATCCATTTCCCAGGCATGCACATGAAAGCACTGACAATCTAATGAGGTTCAGCGTGTAGATCTGCAGACCATTCACAAAAGTGAACAGAAGGCTCTATGTTCCACCATCAAATCCATCACAGGAAAATGGGCAAGAGCTCAGAATTCAGATAAAACACAAAATCTCACTTTGACGCTGAGTAGCAGATATAACTCAGCTCTCAACTGACTTCATTTTCATTAGCTGCATTTGTTTGGTGGTGCAGATGGAGCTAGACTGCATTTTAAGATAAATACATTCTTGAATTTCTGCCGCTATTCACCTCTCATAATTCTGATTACTGCCTGAACTGTACCTTTGCAAAATGTAATTGGTGTAAAGATTCCATAATAACTTACCATACCAAACTTTCTTACATTCCTTCTCCTGCCACTCCATCTCAATACAATCTCACTGCAATTATTCCCCAAGGTGAATTAGTACTATACATACATAAAAGCACAATCTACAACTGAAGAAACTGCTGATTTTTTTATGGTTTTTGTATTTCAGACCAGGCTTGCACTCTTTAGGTCTTTACCCAGAGGTGCATTTTACCTGCTGACTGTCTTCTTCCCTACATCCCCAGCATCAGAAGACTAATCGCATTAGATACAGCGCATGCACTCTCTTCTACTTCGTCATTGTTCCGCCAGCAGATAACAGTGAACAACAGCTGAGGCATCCTCACAGGCTTCCATTAAGCGTTGATCAAATGTTGGCCTCATTTTTCACATAGACGAGTGTATTTGTAGGAAATAAGAAATAGAAGTAACACCAATTGAATATGGATAAGCTGGAAATATTCCCTGATATGATCAAACCCAGCTGTATTTAAAAGGAAATGATACAGGTCTTATCGGCTTTGATTTTGAGATGGAGGAGCAATTATCATCTGCATATTTTGGGAAGTTCATTAACCGTACCATAGGGTTATGCACACAAATCCCCATGCTCAGACTTGAAAGGACACGGATAACTAACCTCTTGAAATATGTACACTAATGTGTATGTAATGAAATATGTACACGTCTGTTGCCACGCTGGCTGCGTAGTTGCTATCCTCTTTGAAAGCCATCACGGCACACTTCAGAGTCACTGCCTGACTTCAGCACGCTGCTCCGTGCTTGGTTTTACATGTGGACTCTGCCTGCTCAAGCACTTTGGGAGCTTTGGAGAATAAGATTTGAATGGCCTACCCCTCATCGGACGTGACTTTAAGGGCTGGCAGTACCTTTAGGGACCAATGGAAGAAGGTTTACTGATAGTCTGTTTAAAGAGCTGACAAATTGCTCACAGGGTTTAATAAGCAAAACCAGGAAGAAAATAAAAGTGAGTATAGCAGAAGAAACATGGATTATTTTCAGATTATTAAACTTCACAAAATAAAATACATGGGTCCTGACTGCTCTGCATTTGGAACCCAGGATAAATGTATTTAAAAAGTAAGGGGCAATGACGCAGAACAAAATTGCTCTCTTTTGGGCTCCCATTGTGTGAAACGATGCCAGTGCTCCAATTGCACTTGAAAGACTCAGAGCTTTCCTTTCCTCCAGAACATCTGGGACAGGCGTGTTGGTTTAAGAAACACACCATTATTGCCAGTTTCAGTTGAAATGCATTTCGCTTCCAAGCCCCATTAGTAAGAGGAAGAGGGTAGGTTCACAGAAAACAGGTTTGTGATGGAAAATTAAAAGGAAGCAATTTTGGAAGGGCCGGAAGGAGGAAGACAACTCATGAAGAATACTCCAGGAATAGCTCCACACAAGACGTCTTCTTGAGATTAATGAATTTGTAGTACATGCCCATAATTATTTCCATTTGCATGGAACAGGTCCAGCTGCTTTCAGCATCCACAAACGAGAAGCAGAAGGAAGCAGAAGAGAAAACAACCATATTTTGTTATGTCCAACAGTTAAAATCACTTGATAGCAAATAAATTATGCTAAGCACAATTAAACACAGAATTAACAGTAATCATTTGTAACATAACACAACAAGACAGCTGAGATAAATGAGAAAGGGCTTGCATTGCATTGTATTGAGAAACTGAATGATACGTTGCCAAGATACATGTTTACAGAAATAAGACCTGAGGTCAAATAACTGACTGGCTTCTAGCGGTACACGTATTCATCTACGCCTTGTTTGTGGCTGTTTCTAATCCCTTCCCCTGGTTTTGTGCACGCTAGAAAAACTCCTGCTCTTGTAACAGCTAGTAACAGCGTTACTGGGGGCAGGGATGTTAGTGCAAATCCGGGCTCAGGGGGGCTGGTGTTTAGTTGTTACCGAGTGGGTTAGACTTGCCCCGCACCAGGTGAGAGATGGCATGGCGACAAACAGCAGCTGCCACTCCGCTTTAGGTCACTCTGATCTTTACAGCGCTGCTAGTGACAGCAAAACAAGAGGGAGATATTTCCCCAGAGTAAATGCAGTCAGGGCATGCCTGCACAGTACCACGCGGGCAGTGGTCCGCACGTGCCCCGGAGCACTGTGCAAGCAACTCTAATCCAAGAGCCGCATGTCCCGATTAAAGCAGCCCATGGGCTGGGCTGATATATGGTTGGCTCCTCAACAGGTCTTAAAAGCTTGGGCACATGATGACAGTAACACAAGCACTCAGCTGTGGACAACTTGAAGTGCAAGCACAGGAAAGTCATGTGAGCCTGAAAGGTACCACTTAGACTTTCTCACAGTTACAGCTACATTGGCTTTCTAAGGTTCAGGTGCTTGCACTTGTTAAAAAAAATTTCCTTCATCTGTTGTTATAACAACTCTCTGGCCTTTCTACTTAGCAATAGTGCTGGCCCAGCCTTCAGTCTTGTTATTTCTTTTATTGCATTCTGTGCTGTCTTTCAAAGATATTTTAACTTGCCACGGTGGAAAAGCAAACTATCACCTTTCATTGGACAATCATATGTCTCAGCCATGGAAGAGGACCAGAGCATGCCCCAGCTCCCTTGGAAGAACTGGGCCCAGGTTTCCATTTTATGGTGGGGATGATTGCCCCCAAAAAATACATAACTGGGTTACCGCCATAGTATGCATCCAAATCCAGAAGCTGAGGAGTACCCCTGGGAGCTACAATAAGTAGACATAGAGTCTGTGCACCTAACATGCCAAAAAGATGATATGGATAACCTCTAACATCAACGTGTTTAAGACCTATATGGAGTGATACTTTTGCTTTGCCTCCTTAAGCTGCAGTCATTCCTGCTCAATGCAAGAATAAAGACAACACCTTTCAGGACAAAGCTCTTGAACATGACCATGCCACGGGCGATCCCTGAGGATGTAATAGAGCATCTCTGGGTTAGGAGGAGACAGGCAATCTGAGACCAGTTAGGTCCACACCAGGCCCACTGCCGGCAGCCTGTGGGACATTCCTCTGAGGGTGAAACAACAAGCAGAGGAACCACCTTCCGGCTTTAGTGCTTCATTAAGTTTCCACCAAGGACCTGTTGTTCCCGTAGCAAATAGAAGCAATTGAGGTTCCGGCTTTCAGCAGCGTTTTACTTTCTGTTTCAGAGACACAGAAGTACGTTCTCTATTTCAAAACACACCTATGCCACAGGTGAAGGATGGACCAAATTTAAAAATTAATTTCTAACTCCCGATATGAAAAGACAGGCAGAAAATTCCCATAATAGACAACTGGATGGAACAGCAGATTTGAAGGAGATGAAAGAAGCAGGGCCACAATGTAATTGTTTCCTCAAGGATGCAGATTTGGCCCCCGCCTACAGATTTCACTGGAAACTTGGTTCAAAATAAAGAAGCCTAAATCTATTTGGTTTCTCCCTGCTCTCTTTTCTCCTAAAGAGTAGCTGACAGGTGGAGACAAAGCCAAGAGAACACAGTCCCTGCATTAACTATTAATGGAGACAAATGCCAGGTGTAGATGTCAACTGCAATTTTTCATTGCCTGCTGATAGCAGAAGGTTCCACAGAGCAATGCCAAAATGCTGGGTTAGAAAATGCACTCATGGCTCCCCCAGTCCTTCTGTGACTTTTTAAAAGGCTTTCTGTTTTCAAAAAGTGATTTCTCTCTGGTGCTTCCATTACTCCATGTAGCTTTGTCACAGTTGATCTTCATTAAAACTGAGGATGCTATAAATGAAGGCACAATTTTTTAGTAAAGGTAATTGTTTTGTAGTCTGATCCATTGCAAGTGCCTGCATGCAAAATAATGTCATGCACTCACACATGCTGTGTAGCGTTAGACATTGACACAAACAGCAGTTTATTTCCCAGTTTGTTTTGATTTAGGAATTACAGTGAAATCATCTTCTGCCAGAGGCATTTTTCTACAGAACAGACATGAGCAGACTCACAGCCAGGACCGAGACTTCAATTCACATAGAGGAGAGCCTGGAAATCTTTCAGGATTTGGCATGAAGATGGGACTGGTGTTTCACTTTGTTGACTTCAAGAGCATGCTTTGCTGGAGTGATCTTTTTTATTTTTATTTATGCTTTTGTGAGTCAATATGATTCCAGTTTTGCGGAATGAAGGGGACCCTGAAGTCGCAGGCATTTCTGCCTCACCTGTCAAATGAGGCGTTGCAACTGTGTAAATCTAACAAGGCTGCTGCGATGCTCCAGTTCTGTATCTTGACCAATCTCCTAATGAAGGGAAGACAGAGCAATTTAAGACCGCCTAAGTTCTCTGAACAGTTGTCTTTTGGCATTACAAGTCCTTCTGCATGAAAGCCTCAGTTATGGTTTCCCTCAGTTGTAAGTTTGTCTGTCTGAAACCCACTTACTGTCATTCTAAAACGTTTGATTAACAGTATCTGTTCTAAATCAACAACCAGTAATGGAAGGCATGTGCCCATTTAAAAGGTATTGTTTGCCTGGAGTATCTCTGTCCATTTAGTAGTTGATAAATAAAACACAGTGTTCAATGGTCTGAGACATTTCGCAGCAAAATGTACTTGCTTGAGAGGCTGTGAGAGCCAAGAGCCAGGGGAAGGTATTACGCCCTTAATGAGTTTCATAGAGACAGTCATGTTTAGGAGATAGCACCTGAGCTGTCAAAAGTTATATTAGTCTTTCCAAAGCGGGTAGATGTCCGGTAATTTTTTCCTGGAAAAAAAAGGCTAGATTCTTTCTTTATTAGGTTAGTGTAAGGAAAGGAGAGGCAGATTTGAATGTAAGTGGAAACCCAAGAGACTCTGAAAAACTAGATACAAAGTCCAATGCAATTGACTTGGAAGGCCCTGCATCCACTGGTACTCATGATCACACAGGAAAATAATGCCTTCCTGAGCATTTGAGCCAAAAAGTAGTGCGAACATATTGGCTAATATAGAAGGGGACTTTTTTTTTTGTTTTAGCTTGAACAGATTAACAGAACACCTTTCTTTTTACTCCATATGCATCTTTTGTCAGTATTTTAAATGATGCTGTCTATTCTGGACATTGTAAACAAACGCTTATTTGCATCCATCTGAGCTTGACCCGAGTTGAGGGTGATTCCTGGGTACTTGTTCACCAGCAAGGCACTCCTTATAGCATTGAGATGATCCTTTTTCCTTGAGAGCCTTCAAGGGGTAACAAGCTATGTCTCCCCGAACTTGTGCAGGTTGCTCTTTGCACGGACATTACCATATTCCTGTTGAGGGTAGAGAGAAGGACAAATAATGAGTAGAGCTGTACCAAAGGTTATTATTAACAGATCATATGCAATGACTATGAAGAAAGAATGTCAGAGAAATTAAGTTGATTCTTCATCCAGCTTTGCTTTTAGTAAATTCACTTGTGCCTGCAACCTAACACATTAACTCTTTCAGCTCTACTATTGAAAATTTTGGTCAGGCAAGGAATACTATAGCTGTGGATGCTATAGGCAACATTAAGATAAAAATAGCATATGTTTGGCAGAAAATTTGTCACAGATGTGTACCAAGTAGAAATGACACAAATGTTGATAGTAAACAGCATTATCTCAGCTTCTGAGAAGCAATTACACCCACATACATATCTGCTTTTAAAGTCCATAGTCATTTTGAATGATCTGCTTATAAGCTTTGAGTTGAATAAGTAAGTATGCGTGAGAAGGAGGAAGGAAAAGAGACGGTTATTCTCATGAGAGATAAACTTGGATTATGACTTCATAGGAGTGAAAAAGGGCTAAGATCTTCAATACTATTGTCTTCATTATATAAAAATAAATATTTATAAAACTAATTAAGCAATGAGGTAGGCCAGGATTTTATGATGGCATCTTGCCCTTGACTAATGCAATTCCAATTTATCTCAAATTGTAGCTGCCTATGTGAAAAGATTAATTTTGCTCTAGCATTGATGTAGATTGAGCGGGCCAAATTAAACTGACACTTGAACTACGTAGTTCCCTATGTATGTTTGGTGAGCGAGGACAGCTGAGTAACCTGTCTGAATAATAATAATTGCATCTTGCCTGCAGGCAGCTCATTGCCTCCAGAGCATTGCAGAGTTGAAATTTACTGGCTTGTTCATCAGAATTCGGAATGGTTACCAAGTATCCACCCAAGAGTTACAGATACAGATCATAAATGACAGATCAATTACGAAGGCAGCACAAATTCCTAGAAATGCTGGAGAACAAGGGGCAGACAGAATACATTACAAAGCAATTGTGAAAGTGACGTAATTTTTGAAACAGATCATCAGAATGGAGGACAAAGAGGTAGGAAAGCGCAGAAAAATAAACATCGAGCTATACTGCCCTCATTAAATACTTACCTCCTACTGGAGCTGAAAATCTCTCAAATTCAGAAAAAGAAGAAAAAGAAAAAAAATACATTCAAAGCCAGCAGAAGACGTGAAAGTTGGTAGCAGCATCTAAAAGTTAAGCATCATCTGGTTTCGCGCAGGGAGAGACGATTTATTAAGTTATTGTAATGGGACCGTACGAAAGCAGAAAGCACAGGGCTTTGAAGAATCTACTGAACAGCTTGAAAGAAACAGCACAGAAGGATATAGAAATCACTTGCATCCAGATGACAGCTTCAGAAAAAAGGTGTTACACTGGCTGTAGAAATCAGCTATAGCCATCCCATCACAGTGGTATGCATTATTACTATCACTTTTTTCATCACTGTTACCGAAAGAGGCAAAGTAATTCACTTACTGAGTTCAGACTGGGCCAAAGATAAAAGATTACCCAGACTCATGCAATTTGAGCTGAGTGAAGTATTGCTGACAAATAGAACCTTCCAAAATAGGCAGTTTTGAGCAGACCAAAACACTGCATGAATTGAACTGAATTTGAAATAACAGGATAAGTGAGGAGAGAAAAATAAATTAAATAAATAAATTAAAAAAACAAAACAAACCAAACAAAAATCGATTTCAGAATCATTTTTTTGAATGAAATGCTATGGTAATTTTGTGTTTAGAAATAAGGTTTTTAGATTTTGTTACTGAGGTCAAATAATATTTTTGGGAAATAGGGTAAACAACATAAACCTTAGAACTTTAATACAGAGCCATTTTGTTTCTAGCCAAACAATATGTTTGGACTTGTTTTAATAATTCAGCCCCACCTTTTTTTTTGGCACTTCCAAACCAAATTTAGTTGTGAAGTACTGTGATTTAAGAGAACTGAAAGAAAATGAACTGGAATGCACTTCAGAGTCATAGTCTGAGAGAGGAAAGGCAGACCAGAGTTTCACCAGCCCCTGGTAGAACTCTGCGAGCAGAATTAAGGAAATGGCTTATGTATGTACCTCTCCAAACCCGAGGCATAGGGATAACCCTTGGTGTACAGCAGTACTCTTTACACCTTCATCAGCCTGAGGAGGGAACCGGTGCCTTCAGAGCTGGTGAAGTTCTGACACTGCCTTGAACAGCAAGCAACTAACTTACCTGATACACACAGTGAGGACAACGGCTGTGCATGTCCAACATGTAAGTAGGGTCAAGTAAAATAAAGAGTTGTTTCAATTTGTTTGTCCTGTAGCATCAAGAGTGGTCCGAAGCCACAGATCAAGCTTGGTGGATCTGGCAAGAACCCACAGGCAGGGGCTAGTCCACCTCAGAAATACAGGTTTGTCATTTATCACTTTTCAGTCTACAAAATGGAAACAGAAAGACTTGAGTTTTATCAAAGTAACATACAGTCTTGATTTCAAGGCACTCAAAGGCACTACAGTAACCACAGGAACTACAGTAATCATATAAATATCAAGACATAGGTAAATATAAATGCACCAAGTTGGCCAGAGTACGCCTTTTCTGCTACGTGAAAGAAAAGGGATTCTTTTAACATGGGCATAACTAATGCACTGTTGAATTATTAACCTGTACGAGTGTGCCAAAGTGATTAATTCATTATTAAGGTTTCCATCCTTGCAAAATTGTATAAAATATTTCAATAAAACAATTTTGTACTTTCAATCTAACTTATTAAAGAATAGATTATAACAGTAGTTATGTAGTAATAGAAGAATAATCAGATATGCTCACAAAAAATCCTGAATAAAGGAACAAGAAATGCTCCATGTGTGGCATTCTTATCACAAGCTCAGTTTCCTGAGGAACAGAACAGTAAGAGCCTGACTGAAAACGTTTGCAAATCTAGTGTGGAAGTATCTCTGCCAGCCTCAGTTATACCGTCTTACACACAGTAATACTGTTCAATTAATGTATCACAGTCTGTTGTTTAGGAATAGAAACTTTGACTAAATAATCCTGTTTCTGGCAAAAGGCAGACCAAGAAATGTATGCTTTTGCAGTAAATAAAAATAATAACAAAATCAAAATATCCAAAGCAATGCAACACCTTTGAGATGGTTTAATTAAACTGGATCCAACTGGGATTAATTTGTTCCCTGTCATCAGCTCAGGTAGGAGCTCTAAATAAAGACAATATGTCAGACCTAATTGTGCCTTATTTAGTGTGAAAATGGCAATAGACTCTCTAGGGGTCACCAAAGTAGTAAAACAACCTTTTAATTACTTCAGTAGTCTTGTTTCACCATTGCCTGGGGAAATACCCGACCACAGTTCCTTGGCTGTTGTCTCAGTATAATACCTGTCCTGCATGGCAGCACCAGAACCACAGTGAAATATCTACCCTCAGAGTTTTATGCATTCCTCTGAAACACCCTGTGTTGGCTGCTGCCAAAGAAAAGATGTTACTTTAAGGTGAGCACACCTTGAATAATAATAGTGGGCAAGAAAATTCCTAGGGAGACGAAAAGAAGAACTGAGGGAATTGTCATCCCACCTTCCTGACAGCTCACTCCTGAAGGAGTGCTGGTGAGGAAAAGGTATCCAGATCTTCCACTAACTAGCACCCAACGGTAATGTCAAAAGTCATTCATCTGACGTCACAGGCACAGGGTGCCGTGGCTCAGTTTCTCTCACTGTTCATTGCCTGTATGGGGCCAGAAAAGGTGCGGTGACAACAGAACTGCCACCATAGCAATGGGGCTTCTGGAAGGCAGAAGAGCCCAGGACTCACCCGAGCAGCAAGAAGGTCCCATTTATTGGCATTTCTCCAGGCTTAAGGAGTCAAGATTAGTGGGAGGCAAGGGAAACGGAGGCAGGGCGAGCAGGGAACCTAGCAGAACGAGAAAACACCAGGTTTGTCACGTATGGCTGCAACTGCAAGATGTTTTCAGGAGGCTGAGAAGTCCTTATTCTTATCAAAACATTATTTCCAGAGTGGGGAGAGCACGTCAGGACATTTCACATCTGGGGCAGTGAGTGGTGTGTGCTCTAGGACTCTCCTGCCCACTTGTGATGTACTGTCACACTGCAGTAGATCGACTCAGGTTTTAAGAAGAATATATGGGAATTTCAGAGACAAGTCAATAAAAACTCAGTATAGACTTCAGGATTTGAACACACCAGCAGTAGCACTTAGGCACAGCTATCCGCAGATGAAAGGGAGACGTCAATAGACTTAGCAAGAGTAAATCCTGTTTAACAAGATACATTACACTATCTGCGGTAGCGCAGACAAAAGCAAATATACATCTGACCTAAAAGATCCTTTCCAATCTCACAAGTTCATCCTGTGGGACTCAGCATGACATCCTCAAAGGACTAGAACTGCTGAACGAAATATTTCTGAGATTCAGCTCTGTGATAGACTCTTGACACAAACATAATATCCCCATTTTATATAAAGAACATTTTTCACAACCGTGCCACCTCTGATCTCTCAGACCTGATCTTTAAAGAAGATCTCCAAAATGAGATCTCCAAAGACAAGCCTGGAGCTAACATTTTAAACTGTGCTGGTCACTAAAAAAACGGGATTCAGTAGAGATATTGATTTCATGGCACAATATAATTTCCTTTCCCCTCCGCCTACCTTTCTTTGTTCAACAAGCTATAAGTATCTTTTTTCCTTTCTTTCCCTTAGAGAGATAACTGCCTTACCAACTTTCTCTACTCTACACACACTAACTACCTTTTCTTTCAGAGGTAGTTTACCTGGTACATATCTGAGCAATTGCTTTCTTTTTGTGTTTAGCTCTGAAGTCTGATAATTCTGTTTCAGACCTGAGGAAGGCTGGTGTGCCTGAACATTTGTCTACCTTTCCCAATTATGCCAGATGATTAAATAAAAGATGATATCTCAATGTGCACATCTGTTTTTACCGCTTGTCTTTAGAATACTGTTGCTAAAACAACACAGCCGCATCTCCTTTATAAATATTTCTGAAGTTGGCAGGGTAAGAGAACACGGTGAGTAAAGCACACCAGATTAAATAAATGAGACATGATGAGACCCATTCAACTAAACAGCAAAGTGGATCAACGTGTAGCCGTGGAATCATAAATAATCGATATGAAGAGTACTCACCACGGACTATGTCTAAGGATATCTCTTCCCCTCATTCCCCCCCAAAATGCACCAAAAGATTCTGGTAACAACTTACTGTCTGTGGGCAGCTTCATAATAAAGTAAAAAAGAGATAGCACTGTCCCACAGACTGCACTTGGACCAAAAGGAGAGCTATCTTCTAAACAGAGTGTATAGATAGCGTACCTGCTGATTCAGGAAAGCAAGGGTCTTCTCTAGGCTTTGTGTCACATCAGCCAACATCTTGTGATTGTCTTGGAAGCCTTGGGGCAGCCTAAAAGGCACTGAATGTTAAGGAAATTCAATCCAACCTAAGAAACCAGCATGTCAGGACGAGCTCCTTCAGGCTGTCCCTTGGTTGGGCCCAGCAAAAAAGCCAAAGCCGATCTCAAATATTCTAAGTCAATGCTAGCTGAGGACAAGGTGCCGAAGATATGGACTACAAACTGAGAATACCACCCCTTCTCAATGCCAAACACAGACACGATGTGAAGGATAACTATTGCCAGGTACTTCGGCAGTCAGACCAGCTTGTTAGGCTAGATGTTTTCCTCTTTACTGACCTAATAGGAGCAAGAATGATGAAAACAGTTAAGATATTAAAAATAAATTCAGAAGTCTAGAGGCCATACAAAAATAGTCAGCTTGTAAGCTCTGCATATTTTTTTCAGAACACTGCTACTTATTTTTCCTATTAGTACTTTTTTTCAGTTAAACAGTAATAAAAAAATATCCTGTATATCGTTTATCGTTAACAGCATTAATAGCTTCATTATAGCCCTCATGAACTTTCGCTATACTTTTGGTCCTTCAAAACAAGTGAACATTTATAAATAAAATACAAGTAGAAAACAAGAGAATAACATATGATAATTCTATAAATTTTGTTTTGATGGACAGTATCCATGCGAAGGACAGTTGCAATTTTTATGAAAAATAACAGAAATAAATGATAATACATTGTGATATGGTTGTGATGAAATAAAGCTTTGAGCCAGCCTTGATAATATTTCCAGAATTCAAAAGATTCCCCATTTAAATTTCCTAGATGCTCTAAGTCCATCCTTTGCTGCAAGTATTATTTTTGCTGCATCGTTATTTTGTATCCTCCAGGAGTTATTCACAGGAAGTGAACACCAGACGCAATGGCTGTGTTTAATCAAACCTTATGAATACAGGAAGCTAGCTTTAACATTACCTGGCCAGCACAGGCAAACTGGAAACTTAAAAATGTTTAACACTCTGTTTTGCTGTCAGGCAAATAGATATTTTTAAAGACAGCAGTTACTGATGGACACTACTTACTCTTTTTTTAAAAAGAAAAGATTCCTTCAAAATCTATAAACTTAAGTAAAAAATTACATCCTGTGATTATAAGTTATTATGATATTCTTTTTCAGGTTAGTAAAAAAAAGAGACACTGCATATAAAATGATTATTTTTTTATGATATTACTATGCTTTTAACTATTATTTTATATATCCCTAAAGAGAGTCAGTGGAGAGACTAATTGCCAGAGTTGCTGACCACCCTATCAGAGAACAATTTAAGAGAACAAGAAAATGAAAGTTCTAACACTCATGAGAATCAATCTGCTAGTGCTTTGAGAAGGTGCCATTTACAAACAAACAAACACACAAACAAACAAAAAGGGCTTTGCTAATCCATGGCTATGAATCTGTATCACATCATGGACTACACAAGAAAAAAAATAATCCTTACCTTTCCTCCCTACCACTCCTGGTGTAAATAAAGGCATTTTATTAATATGAATGCAATATTAATTTGCAATGAAGAAAAGGTTCTCCTCTGCTGTTCCTTTAGTGTTACAGTCAGTGACCAAGAGGCTGGTTTGCGCGACACTTGCCTGTTCTCTGTGCCACCTGAGAACAGTCCCCTGCAAGCCGAAGCAATGCTCAGGAGCTAAGGAGTTAAATACAAATATTAGAATTCATAATAAAATCTTATTCCTTGAAACAATTAAATATGCTAAATTTAGTTTTAAAGCTCATTCAAAAAATTTATCCAAGGATTTTTGGGCCCTGAAAAGATCCTGCAGTCCTAGGAACATCTAGGAAATCAGCTGGAAGTACAACTTATTTACAATCAGAAGTGATGGTGAGACTTCACACCAGCAGGTGCCTACTCCCCCACGTCAAGATATCCACTCAAAATTACAAAGTTTGTAACTTGTTTGTTATCTGTCACACATTTTACCTCGCTGATTCATCTACTTCTTATTCATTACATGAAGGCAGGAAACTGAGGGGAATAATCTCTTTATTTAGCATACTGGCTGAAAAAAACACTTGTCTGTCCATCCATTAATCGTGTAGGAGTGAGATGCATAATTGATCTGACTTTTCTTTCACATTGTTGAAAAAAAGAACATAACCCTGCTGACACCAACAAACTATTCAACTTTTCAGACTTTAATGACAGACACTGATGCAGCTGTCATCTTTCTTGTGCATGATGGCCTAAAACAAACCCAAATTTTAAAGCAAAACGAGAGTCAGAATCCCAGGGCAGCACAGATAGGAAGGCTGGTCATGCCCGTGCAAACTGAGATGCACAATTTTGGCACGATTCCACCAAAAACGTTGGATAATTGAGACTACCAGCATACTGCCTGTAAACTGAGTGTAACACTCTTGCTTTCTGCTGACAGCTCTGAGAAAGAAATACTCCCTCAGTGGTGAGTGGTTGGACTCAGATGAATTTATTGCGTTACTCTACTGCTTCACAAGACAATCGCTTCCTTCTCCATTCCCTGGCTTGGTGAGAGACCATGGAGAGGGCGTGCAGAGGAGAAAAGAGGAATGGGTCTGGAAAGTGGTCCACCACCCCTACACCAGCAGCTCCAGCACGCGAGGCTAAGCAAACAGGGCATCTTAGCAGATTGCAGTGTCCAGCGTTTTGCTTTCTCCCTTGCTGGTATTTACTGTCTCCCTGGCACGCACGCACACACAGAGGCACGCGCACACACCCCCCCCACCCCTCACTGTCCTAAAGGGAAGAGATTCAGTTGACATAAGCAGATGCTGAAAACCCTTCCTAGTGTCACTCATCTTCAATAAAAGAAGTGTGTGCTTCCAGAACAGGGAGCAATATAAAACCTAAAATGATCATTAAGGTCTTATCTACTACTGAGGCTGCAAAGTTAAGACCTCTATATCATATCTGCAAAAGCACTAAAACCTCGAGGTTTGCTTCTCCAAACCTCTTTGACCCTCTTTTTCTTGCCAGTCTCTGTCAGTTTGCCCAGGGATGAAGCTTCCAGCAATGGGAAACTGTGTGGCGTTTGTCACAGTCACAGTCACAGTCATGTGTTGATATTTTACATGCAGATACGTAGGTCAGGACTCCACTTCTAAGAGTTTCTTCCTGGGCCTGACTTGCCAGTCAGCAGCTTCAGTACAAGAGCTAAGCTCTGTTCTTCCACAGAGCGAGCCAGGCTCCAAAAAACAGACAAGATGTTTCAATCTGCACAAAGAAGTCCCAAGGTCAGCAGGCGGGACCTTTGATCTACAGCAACAGAAGAGAGGGGCAATAACACATTGAGTGAGAAAAGTAAAATAGCAGAACAAAACAGCGATGGTAAATAAGAAGTCTTACTTTATTAAAACTTTTTTTTTTTTTTCTGGGTCAATGAACAGAGCTCTTTAATAAGTGAATTTTGCACAGTTACTCAGCGTCTTTTGTTGACTTCTGCATGATTTGCAGCCAAAAGTAATCCAAAGGGCTGTGTTTGTGATCCAGGAGCAGAAGCTTTCATACATAGATCATTATCTGTTCTGATGCAGACAACCCAGCACTCTCTTTTAAACCAATTTTCCCTCCCCAAGAGCTTTTCTAGGAGTGGGAGAGCCACCAAGGGATACCCATACTGGGCTTTTATTTAAGCCTTGTCTCTGACTCTGCAAACTGTGTGAAAATCTTGGACGCTTACTGCCACCCTTCACTAAAGCACAAATCAAAATGACTTCGTTTACCTGTCATTGTGCCGGGCAAAACAACCTCTTGCAGATCTTCACCCCTCAGAAGGCTGTGAGGATCTGACTGCAATGAGAAAAAGGAAAGCAGAATTTGTGTCCACTTTTGTCGTATCTTATAAGCATTTACCTAACGCATACGAACAATTGACACAAAACTAGGGAGATGATAAGGAGGCTGGGCTGGTTTGGGGACTGTAGAGGACAGAGAACTGTCTAGTTCAAGAAGCAATTGATTAACTTCAGACAGAAAAGGAAAAGATGAAGACACAGCAGCAAGAGCCCAGCCACACAAAATGTATGTCAGGCCCACAACATTACATACTTTGAGCACAAAGGAAGATGCTTTTCTAAAATGTGTATGCATACAAATATATATACATATACATACATATACATGTCTCTCTAGATATATTTTTATATATTCACATATATACACACAGAGACATTCGTTTACGTAGGCTTGAGGCCAGGCAATAAGCAAAAGAAGCTAGAAATGTTCACATATGGGTAAAAAAATCTGATTAGGATTAACTAAAAGTTTCTGGAATGATGGGAAGATTAAAATGCATGGCTCGCACATGCTACAGAATGAGAGGAAAGAGTCTTGGTCTTTTACCTGTCACCACATCTGTACTAATTTTCACTCCCTGCCACAGTGAGGAGGTTGTTTTTGCAGTTGCCACGCTCTGTTGTGTGCCAGGGAATGTGCTATGCAACCTCCCCCCCGCCGCCCTTTGGCATGCCACGTTATGAGCCTTCCCCCGGTTCTTGAAACGTGTCAAGGAAACACATTCCAGCTTCTGGGATGCCCAAATTCATCTGGGATCGCTGACACCCTCATGGGTTTGTTTGCAACTCTAATTTATTTGAATCTATTGTTTTGAAGAAAATAGGGGGCCCTTCTGCCTGTGAGGCTTCATTCTGAGCTGCCTAAAAATGCAAAGCAAGTTAATCTCAGCAAAGCAAAGGGGTTAGGCTAGAAACAGTTACAAAACCAAACAGAACCAAAAAAAAGCAGGGAAGCACTAAGTACTAGGCTATCCTTAACTTCTGCCTGCTACCAAGGCTTGGAGAGCTGTGGCATGCTGAACGCAGCTCAGGCTGGCGCCACAGAGACATCTATGAGATATAGACCTCTGTATCAGACCAGGGTCAGGCTAAAGGGACCTCTTCTCCATCTACATCTGAGTACAACCAGAATATCAATGCATATAAATTAATTTTCAAGCCCATTCCCTTTACTTTTTTCCATTCGTTGATTTTGGGGGAATTTGATAACAATTGTGATGAGCCTCATCTGTGAATATGTAAAAAGAAATATTTTTCAGGCCTGTCTGGGGATTACACAAAGATTTGACATACTGATTTCTCATGCTACAGTGAAGAGAGAACTGAGCTGGAATTTGCCTGACTTTTCGTGTCCCAGTCACTGCGACTTTCATTGTTGCATTTTTCACAGTTTGATTACAATTTATAAATATGTCAGAGAATCCATTATCATTAAGATGCTGTGCCTCCACAGAGACCACACACTTAAACATAAACCGACAATACATATTACGAAGTTGGCACATGGTATCTCCATTTTCCAACACAATTTTGCAAGCTGGGGCCCACCATACTTAGCATTTATCTGCTTAATTTGAATCAGATTAATAAATGTAAAATGTTCGAGGATTAAAGTTGCAACTGATTAAAATAAAAATAAGACATGGGTGAGCTTTATCCCAGATGAGAAAATCCCACCGGAAAACTACGCAAACTATTCCTTAAATTTCCAATTGCAGTGTGCAGCAGGAACAAGACATGGCTGATTTTAAGCTGAAGGATCTTTGCTGCACATCTCAGAAAGCTAGAACTCAAATTTCAGAATAGTTGCTAACAGAACTACTAAAAAATTTCAAGAGCTATAAACTTGGAATTACTCATAGACTGCTGGAAACCTCCAAAACCCACCATTTTATATAGGGGGGAAGGGGGGGAACGAGAAGCATTGCCA
This sequence comes from Alca torda, assembly GCA_008658365.1. Taxonomy (NCBI): domain Eukaryota; kingdom Metazoa; phylum Chordata; class Aves; order Charadriiformes; family Alcidae; genus Alca; species Alca torda. The sequence continues at coordinate 96,511,038 of CM018076.1, forward strand.
GTAAAAAAAATCCTACTGAAATGGAGACAGTTACAAGAATACAGAGGAAATAAGTATTTTAAAAAAGGAAAAACGGAGGAAGTAGTTAAGAGGTGTCAGCAACTTGTACAGCAATTTAAAAACTCAGTGAAATCTCAACAGGCAAAATAATTAAGGACAATAAGATAGAATTTTTAATAAGAACAAGAAGTGCCTGACCAAGGATTAAATGTATTTAAAGATACAGACAAAAATCATAACACCAGAGAAAAGTTAAAATGTTCAGTAGATATTTACATCTTATAATGCAAATTGTAAAATGAGAATCCAGCTATTCTATATAATGTGAAACATTGCAAAAAAGTTTAAAAAGGCCACATCTGCCAAGATTAAACACGGGCCTAAGCAATCAACAAGTCTGGTTAACTTTCCCGCACCCCCACAAAGCCTAAAATTGCTTAGCTGAAGGGTTCTCCAATTCATTAAAGTTTATAAATTATTTTTATTATAACAAATCATGGAAAACTGGAACAATTCCAACAGATGGGAGTACTGCCAAGAAAAAGAAAATCCTGGGGCTGTAAAAGAAAACCTTGCAACATGCGGCTTCAAAATCTCATATCATCTAAATTTATTGAATATCAACTCAAAAAATGTTGATCACTGTGCAAAAATGATCTGACAGTAGACCAATTTTTATTCTGTATCAATTTCTAGTAGGAAGATAAACAGTGGAATGGCTAACTCTATGGGCTGAAGGACGCTCTCAGCATGAACTTTCATAGATGCTATTTTTTTCTAAACCATATTCTTTACTGCAGCTTCTTAGGCCGGGAGCCTTTGCAGTCAAATCCTCCAGCTAGGTGGCGGATCCCTCTGACCTCAGATTTTGTGGAAAGGAAACATCTTCAAAGGCCTTTGAGGCTGTTGTGCCGGTGGGCACAAGTATGCAGTCATCATGCAAACACAGCATCACCACAGTCACCGGGAGGATGAAAGCAGGGCTCAGCCCATGGAGATTAAATGAGTGTTTGCAGATTCTTGTGATATCTCTCAGAACGAATGGAAAATCTGAAAATTAATTAAAAGCACAGCTTCACAGCTGAGACCTTGAACATGGCATTTCATCTGGAGCTAACGTTTGTGAGAAGCTACACTCTCCTCACCTTGGCAAAAGGCTATAAATTTGCAATTAATAATTGTGCTGCTATTAATCTTTGAACGAAGTGGAACATAGTCATAAAACAGAGGAAGCCTTCTAAAAGTAGATGCATGTGGATGAGTCCGGAATCCTTTCAGGGGATGAAACGGCAAAAGTAGAAAGAAATGTTTTAAAAGGTTCCTGTTCTGGTCACGAGTAAACACTTGAGGCTCCCACAAATGAAGCCTTTTGGTGTCAGCTGCAGCAGTAGCTAAGCCTGCTCCTGCCCCATCCTTCTGGAGCCGTGTCTGCTTTTCAGTTATAGCAGATCAGAGCTCACTGCCATGATTTCAGCTGTCTCCATCAGCAGCTCCTCAGGTCTCTGGCATTTCCATGAGCAGGTCATGAAGTACAACACGTACCTTTTGCCACTTGTTGAGGCTCAGGGTAGAGAGACAGGGGCAGTAGAACATGTAGTCTGGAGCTAAATCCAGCACAATAGTCTGTCTGGAATATTAGATCTTCCCTTACACTGCTTTTTGTCCAGTGATGAGGCAGCCTCAAGCCAGGGTGAAGGACCATTAGGGAAATGGGCTCAGTTCCTACCACCAAGGTGCACAGTGAAGATCAGTTTCCCAGAGATGCTCTACCTAGGTTATCTCCTTTCTCTGTATTTTCCCATTGTCTGCCACCACCAAAACCAAAGAGGCATGAGGCCCTTACCCACAACTTGCTCTGGAAGCCCTTGCAATGGCTAGGGGCTCACACCGGTGTCTGCCCAAGAACCCAGGTTTGACGTTAAAGGTCCTCCTGCCAGCTCTGGTGCAAAGCTTCAAACCCAGACTTTCCTGGTACACTCTTTTTCTCACTTTTAAAGTAACCCTCCTGAATATCACCTTCATGGAACTCCTTTCAGAAATGTAATTGACTAGGGAGAAGGAAGTTTCTGCCTTAGTTTTGATTCTAATTAAAACCCCTATGATCCTCAAGCCTCCCAAAACCTTCAGAGTTGATTTTACAGGCCGTATTAGAACCAAGTTCCTTGTTCAGTGTGAAGAGGAAACAATTTTATCTACTTATTATCTTCACTGTTGCATGACGTGGGGAAAACACGTTGACTCCTTTAAACAAAATGTAACAGAGAAATTAAAAGTGGTAAGTGGCCAAGTTTAGCCCTCCATAAGCCTTTGATTTGGCTATATATTTGGAACCATGTAAGTAAAGCAAGAGCCTAATCAGCTGCCACATCTACAAAACTTAATGGAGAGCAACCAAGTGCAAGAGAGTTCATTAAAGGGTGCAATGGGAAGTGAAGTTGAAAATATTTATCAATCACTTTCTTGAAGATCACAGCGTAATGAACAACTTCCCTGAGTTTGATAGGCATTTCTTTTCAAAAGGTAATTTATTACCTAGGAATGTGTGCTTTTACTGAAGAACGCATCCTTGCTTTTTAAAGACTTCAGCATTAGACACAGCATTTTGACACTGGTATAATTACGATGCTGCCAAAGATAGGAACTCCATGTTCATGGAGCATCAATAGGAAGTCCCCTGACTTCCTATCAGGAGAAAATCTTTTAACATCATAAATAAAATGTTTTAGTAATTCCCCAGTGAACATCACAAGTTATCCAAGAAATATCTAACAGGAAATGAAAGAGGAACCTACATGAAGACTGTTAGAACATGAAATTTTAGTTTTGGTTAATTTTGTTGGGTAATACAAATGAGCCTTTTGCATGTGATTGATAGAAATGTTTTATTGATTCCACCCACTCTTGAGGCAGCTTGATGGGATTTAGAGAACAATGTAACTGTGGCTATAGCATTATCATCTCTTCAGAGGAAGCCTATCTCTTTGGGTTCATGCTGTATCTGCGTTGTAACCATTTCTCACTCCTATGGTAAATTTTATAACAGAGTAGGTAAAGACTAAGATATGCCTCTACAGAGGATTCAATTAAGTCATCCTTCCCAATCCTTCTCTGGAAAGATTATAACACTTCAACAAATTGATTTTCCGCACCTTCACATAAGGGCTTTTTCCCCTCCTGTTTCAAAAGTCTTTTCAGCGGAAACAAGTGCATTCTGCCTTTACATACTCATTCCTTAATATGCATTTGTAGACACTTAATAGTTATTAGGCTGCATCATGCAATTTAGAACTTTAAAAAGGACATCTGCACAGTGCTAATACAAGAGTAAGGCTGTTATATTTATCATCTCATTTGTTAAAATATAATAGAAGATTATTATGAAGATTGATGGAGATGATCTCCAGCTTAATTGTTATAACCAAATGATCATTGCACACTGATGCATAAAATACAAGGTGTATCAAGTCAGAAAGTATGTACAGATTTTGCAAGGCCAGAGCAAATCACATTAACTGTGGAGAAGCGATTGATTATTTTCACTGACTGGCCTTTTCATAAGATTCAACTTTCACTTACATACAGGCACGCAATGACCAGAAATTTTTAAATTCCTGTCCTGACTGTACTCACTTGGCCACAGTAGGAAGTGGAAAGGAAAGGGAAAAGCAAGTTAGAAACAAGAGAAAGCTGGTCGGTAAATCATAAATCAGGTTCCTGAGGAAAACCGAGCAGAGTTAATTTCTAGTATATGTTCCTGACAACTGCAAGTAGAGCAGCCCAATAAGAGAGGACATAAAGACAGAAATAGCTGTTGATAAGGACTCAGAATTCAGATTCAGAATCCATGTTTTGGTGAGATTTTTATTTGCTCTAGTTTGTTCCTGTGGTCTAACCACCCACTAGCTGCTGACGTGCATCTTCCAGCTAAGTTTCAGCTGACAGGAGTTCCGCTCGTATGCTGTCACACCACTTGTCAAGGGGAAGTAAAGCCTGGTAGGTAGGGGCGGTAAAGTCATTAACCTTAAAGTGAACTCCTGATCCAAACCAAAATGCTAATGTGGATGTTCCCAGTGTTTCAATATACAGAGACACAACGGACAGTGTAGCAGAACAATGATAATGCTGCACTCATAATCCATGAGCAGTGCCATCATTTCTGTAATGACAGTGACAGCAGTACCTGTCTTGCATGCTTTATCTTTGCTTCCACTCTGCTAGCACATGAGTGTTATCACTGCACGGCCTTTCTCTTCCAGGAGAGGGGAGGAGGGGCTGCTCAACGTGCATCGAGTTTTTCTCACTTTTCCTTTCTGCCTCTCTACCAAGTGCCCACCAGTAAAGCACGCTTTGTCATGGCACAGCAAAGCTGCTGCTCGGGAGAGCCGGCCGAGCTCTTGAAGGGAACTGAAACCTGTGAGGAAGTCCCATACCTGAAGGGCACAAGAGGGGACATTATCCAGCTTCCACCTTCTGCGAAAGCAAGCAGACAGATGCCTCCTCTCGCCCACAATCTCTCTCCCCCCAGGGCTCCACAGGCCCCAGCCAGACCAGCAAAGCACCCACCAGAAGAGCATCATGGCGATCTCTGGTCTTGTAGCCTGGGAGAGAGGCAGGAGTATCACTGTCACGAAAGATTGCTGTGGCCTTCTCCGTCACTAGGGGACAGTCAGTCTTCTCCAAGCAAGACTTAGATAACTTGTGAGACAAAACAAAAGGACTTAGATACCATTGAGCAAGGTGACTTTCTTACCTAGGAGAGGAACATTTTTTCACATGGGCTAATCTGGAGCAAGTACCATTTTTATCTAAGCCATGTGTTACAAACCACCTAAAGGAGCTAATATAGCTGGTTTCCATAGTGCACTTTTCTGTTGAGCATTTAAGTAACCAGGAGCTAGTCGTGAGAAACGGGGAAGTAAAATTTAATGCAGAATCATTCAAAACTCACTGTCAGTTCTCCTTCATCTAAGGAGGGAGTAACAGGAGGTCTTAAAAGCCATTTTATTAAGAGATGAATGCCTTTTTGGTCCCACCTTCCTCTCTGAGCTTTCCTCTTGCTTGTAACACACTGCAGCCACGGACAGGGACTGCTACCCTCGAGACTTTGCACATTGCCACACAAGTCTTCCTTGGCCTTCTCATGGAGTTCAGCCTGTACTATTGGTCCTCCTGGGATAACATTCCCTGCATGTACACCCTGATGAACTGATCTCCTCCACCTTTTAAAGGCTTTGTGAGTCTGGAGTAACTGAGATGTCCACTCTGTTTTTAATTATAGCATCCTTCTTTTGAAACAGAGGCCAAAGAAGTGAAGGAACAGCACTCTGTCAGGGTCGGCAGCAGACTCTGGGTTTCTAAATGACAGCCCACGTAGAGAAAAAATAAAGGTGCAGTATACAGGAAATAGCTATCAAAAATATGTATCCTACATACCAATGTTACACTTCCTGATTCTGGTCACACAGATGACGATGTTTTCTGTCAGCAATACATCCTGTAAATAGCTAAACACATAGGCAAATGTCAATCAAATTTCCATGTGAACAAAATGCAATCAACTGTTCAGCTTAAAGCTTTATTCAGCTACCCACAATATGCAGACTTGTACCGGGTATTGCAACTAATCTTTGTTTTTCGTAATTTAAAAGGTATTACCTCACCAATTTGCCACTAAAGTTTACAGTTCACTAAACTCAATGCAGATATAAAAGCTGTATCTGATAGAATGCAGATAAATGAGTACTGAATAAAATTAATGAAATCACTTTCACACACAGCCTGGCACTGCTTTAGCTTTAAAATTTAATGCAAAATCCCAGATATGAACTATTTTTACATTCATTTTCTTGTTGTATAATGGTGAAAAAAAAAACGTTTCTCTGAAGGCTTTTGGAAAAGAGAATTTTCAGTATTGGTTACAGTTCTCATGAAAGGCTCTGTGTTGTGGTCCTCAAACTGGGACACTCTGCAGTAACCAACCAATCTGGAGTCTGAAAGTCTTTTTCCCACCTTCCCTTCAAATACCAGGTGCAGTGTAGGGGCATGAGAGCCCCAGCTCCCTGTGCTCAGCTTTCACAATTTTCTTTCCCAGTACCTCTGCCCATCGACTGGCGTACCGCATCTAGGCATGGGAAAATAGCTGGCTTCATCTTCATGCACATCCCTGCCCTTTTTGCTTGTAAAGCCAAAAAGGTTATAAATAGTGATGGGGAGTATGTGACATGGACACCTGTGGGGTTAAGACCTCAGATTATTTCCCAGGTTGCTGAACAGCTGCTTAAAATATCCTTTCTGTCTGCCGTTCCTTTTTCTCACTCACTCCCCCAGAAACTGACACAGAAGAGATGAGCTTAAGCCAGCAATCTAGAAAAGATCTGAATCTTAATAAGCAAGAAGCAGCACTGCTTTTCCTTAAGAAGATCAATCTAGGAAGGAAAGATTTTTCTCTCTGTTTGGGAAAGCATATGGAGAAAGCTACTACCCTGGTTAAGGGCTGAGGGAAAAGGATGCTTTGCAAATAGCGTACTTAGCGTATCACAATGGTGATGTTGCCAAGGGCAAAGAAATGTTCAGTGAAATCAGTATCTATGACAGCTGATACTGTCCACATACTTGGAAGCCAAAAGGCTCTCCCCCTTGCAAGAGGGTGCTTTGCAGCTGTATTTTGTTCATCTTCCCCAAAGTTCCTAAGAGCCTCCAAGGATCTCCATGTAGCAATCTGGGCTCAGTGACCCCACCAATGTGTCACATTACTCACCCTACAGCATGTCGTTTGGGCTGAGGCTGGGAGCAGCGTGTAAAGTGGCAATTAAGCTGTGTAAACTGGACAAAAGTGGATGTTGAATCACGAGTCCTTCAGGGCCATGCAGCAATTTGATCTGTCTGAGGCAGTCTGCTGCAGGAAGCAGATTTAAAAGGAGAGAGTCACACGCAGATGGGGGAGTGCAAGCAAAGCATTTCTCTGACTGGAGAGCATCTGGCATACCATTAAGCTACACTTAAATAACTAAGAAGCTAAACAAAAGTTTTAAGTAGCACATGATGTGTGTCTTTTTGAAGGACCTGAAATGTGACAGCTGAAGACAAGTCACAGGATGTTTAACTACTGGAGATCCAAAGCTGTCCAAACACATGCTTACGCTGCAGCTAGAATCAGAGGAAAACAAAAAAAAAGACAAGCACAGAGTCAAAATGATGGATATGATGGAGAACTGGGACTGCTAATGTAAAGACAGAAAAATAATTAATGTATTGCACACTACAGTAGTTAAAAGAGAGCAAGAAGGCTGAGTATTTTAGCTTTATTTCATTGTATTTTACCAGGCTTTAAATTTTACCCATCTCTAAGACCAGATGCAACTCTGCTTATCCACTACCAGATAATTTTGCCTCTGGGCATAAAAGTTGGTTAGCCACCCCTCAATAACTAAGTCTGCAGTAACCTTTGTCTTTTACGTAGAACAGCTGATATTTATGTTACTTTTTAGAAACAGAGAGGCAAAACAGCTTTCGTGCAGCTCTAGAGTCCTTAGCAATTCTGCATCTCTCTCAGATCCTGACGAACGAGTCTCTCTGAATGTCTTTTGTCATTTATTACAAAAAACCCTAACACCTTTATTTTTTTTTTCTGGCGTCTTCCACATTTACTTCAATTACCTTATAAAATACAGACACAAAAGGAGGTGGACTGTGATCCTCTTCCATTCACTACTGAATTAGCAGTTTGGCTCAGGGGATGGTCAGTGTACTACTACATGCGGTCATAAGAAATCCTGATATCTGTTCAATTAATGTTAATAATAAGGAAAAAAAAACCACAACCAGATGAGAATAATTTGTAGCTAGATGCAGCTGCGCATTTGAAAAAAATGTGTAGGTAATGTGTTTCAGGACATTGTCAAAGGAGTAAAAGAACATTTCCCCACTACTTACATTATTTTAAATCTAACAGTTCTTAAAGTTTTGGACAGAAAGAATCTTTGGCTGTAGCCTGTACTTGGAAGACTGCTGTATTTCACCCCTATTAAGCTCACAGTTGGCTAAAGACTATCACCCCAAAATACAGCTGCTCTTAATTTGAAGATGTCCCATCCTTGCCTTTGTTATTATGTGTTCACTTCCCTAGTGGCTGAGAACAGTTAAACAAATATAATAGTAAAAAATGCCTGCCTAATATTTAATTTGAGCTTTTCTCGTTCCGTTTCCAGCTATTAGTTCTTGTTGTGTTTTTCTCTGCTAAATTAAGGAGCTTTTTGTTTGTTCTTGTATCTATTTATTCTTACCATGGAGCATTTATACAGTAATCAAGTCACTTCTCAGTCTGCTCTAATATAAACAACAACTTGATCTTCAAGTGTCATATTATACAGCTTTTTCTCTTCCCCTTGAGTAATTAGTATTGCTTTCTTCCTCATACTCTACAGTTTTTAATATCCTTTTAAACACTATGAAATGGAAACAATTTTCAGGTTCTGACTGCTGTACTCGCAGAGAAAATTACCTTGCTGCTTCCATGTGTTCCTCTTCCCATACGTCCAAGGTGCATGCTAACATTCCTGCAATTGTAGGGATCCTCACACTGATCAGATGCCCCCTCTAATCTCTTTTTTTCACAGTCACTGCTTTCCTTTCCCCCCTATTCTGTTTATGTTGTTCTGTGTTTCTAGACACAGAATTTGGTTTCTTCTCATATTAAAATGCATTTCATGTAAATGGACTTTGTTGTTTAGTATTCTTGCTCTCTCTGAAGGACTGCCTCTTCTTCAGGCTTTGACAGAGCACCCCTCCAACACGCCTGTAAATGTTAGAAGCAGGAATTTAACATTCACTGCTGAATATGTTAAATACTAGTGAATTCAGTGTTGACCTCTAAGAGTGTATTCCTTCACTGATTACTCCTTACTAAATTTTATTTTTCAAAATTTGCCAATTATTCAGTATTTTATTTATGTAACATGTTCACCATTGAAAATAAGGATGTTTTCTGCTCCCATGGCAAGACTGGCAGAGACAGTTTTAGCTATCTCTTTTTGCCTTCCTCTATAGTGTTACCTATGATGCACTTACTAGGGACCACCCAGGCACTTTCATCTAATGAAATCTCTCCTGTTGTGCTGAAGTGGGACATGGCTGAAGCTCAGCGTTAAGTCTTGCTCTCTTCCCACACACCAGTGTGGGCTTGTGACATCTCACCAAGTGCCTAAGGTCCACCCGCCTCCCAGTGTAAGGACAAGGCTCGATGGTTAGAGGGATTCTCGGTCCTTTGTCTCTGGTTTAAACCAGATTCCTATAAACTGTTGTTACTTCTATAAATGTACTATGGCTGAGGAGGAAAGAAATGGAGATGTATGAGAAGACCATGTGGCCAACCTGGCCATCCAAGACAGAATTATGCTCTGGCTTTCAAGGACTGTGTTACACCGTCCCAGGGCTCCCGTCTCTAGTCCTTTTTGAATAATATAAGAGCTTTAAAACATCCTTTCTAGAGATCTCAATAATCCAAAATTTAAACATAAATTAGATCTGAGAGGGGAAAGAGCTTCTCAGCCAGTGCCTTCAGGATACCTGGCAGCAACCTCTGTGAGCCTGCAGAGTATTAAGTAGCATTCTAAGTTACTAATGACATAGAAAATACATTTTCACCCTTAGGCAATACAAGTGTATCAGCCTGATACTTTCCAAACAGAAAAGTTCATTGAATGCATCTGCTTTTTCTGCACATTTATTTTCATTATTTCCCTCTCCTTAGGGTATACATCTACAATTACCAAAATTCCTAATAGATTTATATATACAACAAATAAACTTCTTTGTGTTCTCAGTCTTGCAAGACATGAACTTCTTCATCACTTTTCTATGTTCTGTAACTTTAGATCAATAATGTTTGCTACTTATTTCCTTGCTCATATTTTTACACTGTGTTTTTTAATATCTAATTCCCACCTCCATTATATTACCAAAGCACGACAGGGTTTCCAGCAAACCTGCTTTATTTCTTAACAATGGAATAGTGCATTTTTTTGGACCATTCACCTGAAAAAAAATCCTATTTCTGTTTTTGCTTTCTTTCTGGCTTTTTCTTTTGCATGGTTTCTGTTCAGTTTCCATGTGGTGCTTGGAGGATTGCCTTGGTAGCACCAAATATTTATACTGCTGTTAAGATCATTTTTCCTTGCCCAGACTGAACATAATTAGATCCTGATCATTGGTCACCATCCAGTTTTAATCAAAAAAATATTAATTACGCTCATTAGCCATGACAGGTAGGCTCTTCATAAAATACATTTGTTGTCTCTTCACCTATAATTCAGGTATGAACTCACAGGTATTAATGACAATTATTATTAATTTTAGTGTTTCTCTAAATGGGAGAAATTAATATCAGGTGGAGAAGTGACTCTTGGGCCAAGTGAACGAATTGGCTGCGTCCTAACTCTTTCCTGGATGTAGGTCAGCTGTGTGTGCTAGCCGTACCCACTCCCATTTTCTACAGAAAGAAAACTTGAGGACAGGACTGGACTTGACCCCCTCACATGCCTGGACACACACTCCTATTACTTTTCCTTTCCTGCACTCCATTTCTCAATCCTTTGAGGAAAACCTGGAAGGAGGCTTCTGCTTCCTCTGTTTCTCTCACCCTAACCCTTGTGATAAAGTACTCCTTACCTCTTCCTTTTCAATGCACATCCCTTAATCCTTTCCTGCGTTCATCTTCCTCTCAGTGGTGTCATGGCACTTTCCTCTCTAACCTTCTCTTCTTTCATTTTGTCATATGTAGGAAGTACATTTTCCAGAAGACTACTGCTTGTAATGGGCTCTGTGTGTTTACACTTCTATTAAAATCTTCAAAACGATACATTGGCAAGTCAAGTCTTACCTTGCGGTATAATATTAATGAACAACCCAGCCTGACGTTCCTCAATGCATCATGACTCCATGAGAGGTGACTCATCTGAACACGTTACTGCTCACTTTGGCTCATCCTTCTTCCCAGGAGCAAAGAAGAAGAGAAGTCAACAGTGTGTCTGATGGCAATTACCACAGAAGTATTCACGTGTCTCCCACCTTTTAAGTCAACATTTAGTTTGTTTGCTTAAAATACAGCCTTAAGAGGAAAAAAGAGAACATGAACATTAAGTGAGTACACCATGGGCATGGCTTAGATGAGATAAAACAGGATTTTATTTTTAAACAAGCTTAGGCTGTCTTGTGCCTGCTGTCCAAAAGCTAAAGCAGGCTTAGCATGACAGCAGGCCCCCCTGTCCCCCCAGCAGCACCCTGCTCAGACCCCTGCAGCCCCTGTGCAGCGACACCTCCGCGCCCGCAGCCTCAGCAGGGCGCTTTGCCTTGTCTCTCCCCCTTCCCTCCCTAGCACAACCAGCAGGAGCTGCGTTAAGCTCTTTTAGTAGACAACACTTTCAGTTCTTCTCATCTTCAAAGCCTTTCTTACAACCGTTAACTACCTAATCCCCACAAGAGCCCAGGAGAGTTGATGGAGTTGTTCTAACCAGCAGTTAGGTCTCAGCACACCTTGATTAGCTTGACCATTTAGACAGAAGGAGAAAGAGAAGTACATATGTATTTATTTTATTTTTTTACAAGACCAGAGACTGAAGCAACACAGGGACTGGAGCTATGGCAGTGCGGTTTTCGATTTCCACATCCAAAAACGCTGTGCTGCAGCTCTCATAACCCCCTTCCACCCTCCTCCCAAGGTAAACTGAAACCCCTACAATACAAAAAGATCGAAAAAAGGGGTTTTCCTCAAAGTGATGTTCCTCCTGCAGAATGGTAAACTGTCTCCTTTGTTAACTCTATCCCAAAACAAGAGACTGATTACTTTTCAACCTTTACAGAAGCTGGAATACAAATTTACCATGCACTGCACACTTGGAGATTTATTGAAATTCGACTACAAAAAACGAAGGGAAACATGCACTGTATCTTGAGCAGCTTTACAAAAAGTCAGTCTAGACAATCCTTTATGAATGACTCAATCTACGCATATCATGAAAGAAAACATACAGCTTTCCAACTGCCATTTTTAGTTAGACACGGCTAGAATATATGTGTTCTTAAATAAAAAAAGCACAAGTAGCAGGAAGGTATTTTACAGGCAAAACCCCACCACAGCTAAACACATTCAGGAGTGACTGCAACAAACAGATGTAAATTATTTTTTCAGACTTCAGGAATCACTTTGAAATGGTTCTTAATGTATCTAGTCCACCCCAGCCTCAGACAAGCACAAAGCAAAAGAAAATCTGCATGATTTATTTATATGTTTTAATCTTTAATTTTAGGGAAGGCTGTTAGAAATTCTTACTCTCTCTCGCTGTGAGATTCACCCAGCTGTGTGGAGGAGGTAGGCGACCAGCAGGAGGATCCGTGCCTTGCTGGTGGGCAGGGGCTGGTGCCAGGACCAGCAGCCCAGACCAGCACCACCTCCATCCATCCAGCAGCAGCAGCCCCAGCGGTGCAAGCATACCTGGCTCTCAACCCCCCCACCCATGGCGACTGGGGTTTCTCCATCTGCACAAGTTACAGATTGCACCAAGGCAGTCACTGAGCACATGGAAAGAAAACATTTGGTCAAAAATTTGTGAGTTATCATGACAGGCAAGGACACCATCAGAAGGTTAATGGGAAGAAATAGTTATTAGAGAGATGGTCATAGTCCTCCTGTCAGGGAGGGGGTGCTACCCCATCGTGCATAGGGCAGGGGCCCCTGACTGAAGTGCAGCCCCCCAGGACAGGAGCAGTGCCAGGGTCCCTCGAGGGCCCTGAGGTGACACCCAGGGAGCCCACTGAGGGCTGGGGCACCACCATGGTGATGCTCAGAGCAGGCCTGGCAGTCTGGCTGGGCCAAAATCATGCCCCTCTCCCAGGGAAGGTAGCCCTATGTGGTGGTCTTGGAGGGTGAAGATTGGGGAAATTAGTGCCTACAGATGCCCTGACATACCTTCTGAGTGACATACCAATCTTCCTTACCCACTTGAGGTCCAAATGCAACTTAACCAAGCAGAAGGGTAGAGCATCCTGTTGTGAAGGCTGTGCGTGGTCTGGCTTCAGAGCGCGTTATTTTCTTGCAAAGTGCATGCCCAGGAGCGATGACTGCAATAGCAGCATAGCAGTTACAATTTCATTTGGTGAAATGAAATCATGAGGTGAATTTTTTAGAAACTGAGAAATTGCTGTACTTGCTTTAAAACTTCCAGTGAGCAGAATGAAACTCACTGTATATGTTTTTTAGACCTAAAAGGCAAACAGAGCTTCAGACTGGCCCATAAGCAAAGCCAGGATACAGCAGCTCTGCCTCAGCCAACGTTGGTAGAGAGCTCACAAAGGGGAGCCGAGAGGACACCAGCCCTGTTGTATCATTTGGCACAGTTTCAAAGAGTTTAAGTCAGCACAAGCTGGGCAGTCAGCAGGTTAAGGGAACTGATCCTTCTGAAAATTAATCATTTTCGTTAAGTGTTAGTTTTGTCCAGCTCGGCTCCCTGAATTACCAGCACTGCTGAGAGCACTGGCTGAAGGTGGGGAGAGGACAGGGCCCCACCAGCACTGACACGGGTCAGTGTGTTCTGCCATGAAGCCACCACTCCAGGAGCTGTACTACACAAGAAAGCATCTACAGACACTGTGCTCAGGGACTGCTGTATCCAACCGCTTGGAAGTGCCGCCTAATCACAGCTGAACAGCTGTGAAAATAAACCTGATCAATTGTAACTTCAAATATGGAAAAAGTCATCTTAAACTGGGCTCAGGTCTGTCTTCCAATGGGATCTTCCAATAACATCAAGAGCAAACATGTTGAAAGGCTCTCCTTAATTTTTGGAGCCAAATCTGAGTGATCCCATCCAGGCTGTCACCAGCACATGAGAAACGCCAGGAATGGGACAGATGCCTTGCATGCCAGCAGTCTCCTGCTCCTGGGTCACTCTCAGAGGGCTGTTAATGCCAGTGAAAATTAATGGGGTTAGAGTTACACCCATTTCATCAATCTTGGATGTCGCTAAGCTGTACCTAGGGATCCTTCATCTGAGCTGCAGGAATAAGCCAAAACCCACATAAATTACACACACGCTTTTTAATAGATGGATATACCCATTAGAGGTAGATTCTGTCCTTCTAGCAAGTTCCCAGAATAGCCCTATCTCTGGATTTGGGAAATATGCCCAATCCCTAACCTTCTAACTAGCTCATTTTATTACCTGTCAGCTATCTAATAAGTCCTGTACAACATGGGCATAAACACCACATTAATGGTATAGTTACACAAACACTTCTCTGGCAGCAAAGCTGGGTCAAGAAGTTCCCCCACCGCTTGGTCCAGTTCCAGCTCCAGTTTTAGCATTTCTTCACTGTAGCATCCTGACTCTCTGAGGCCCTGCACTCACTGAGAGTGCTGAAGTTACCAGGGTGAAAAACAAAACAGAAAAAACGCTTCCATTGCAGTCTCTTCCTCTCCAGAAAGGAAAAAGGGGTGGAGAGGGCAGACAGAATAGAAATAGATATTTGGAAAATAGAAGAGGGCAGAAAATACTTGAACCGACTTTGCCACCTTTTCCGGGAACCCACACTCGTAGCTGCACACAGAGGAACACAGATCAACAGAAGAAACCATTTGCCCACCTGTGTTAAAGCAGCCAGAAGCCCTGCCAGAGGCAGCCTAGAAGACAGCATGCATTCAAACTGTAACAAAACTACAATTTAACATTCAGCGCAATTCAATTTGAGGTTTTGCTTAAGGTTTTCTCAACCAAAAAGGAAGCAACTATAGCTATAGAATGACAGCATGACTGAATTGTTCAGGCAATAGCCTGGATGAGAGAAGAGCTCCCGACCGGTTCCCGCAGGCACCACTGCCTCTGCCGGCATGAGGCGACTGGGAACGACCAACAGCGAAACCATTGAGAGTGAAGTGGTTTAGCTTCACTTCACTAAAGCTCCTACTTAAAGAAGTCAAACGGCGTTAACCCAGTTTAAAGTCGTGACAGTGAACTGAATTAAAAATCCTTGAATTTTGAATCCCCAGATGGTTTTCATCTTTTTTACAGGAGGACAGGATTAAAGGAATCCCTGTTTTTGGTGTTTTTTTTTTTTTATTTCATGCAGCCTCATCAAAATTCCCTGCTGCACTGATCAAGTTAAGGTCAAGTATTTGTGACCCCACTGCTCTTGCAGCTTGCTAGAAATTTGCTTAATTTTCATCCCATATTTATTCACGGTCAATTTATTCCAATTTATCCTCATAACAACACTGTTCTTTGGGTTAAATGGCTCTTCTCCTGCTCTGCTCCATGTATTCTAGGCAATAGCTTATCTTCTTGCAGCCATCATGCATGAGCCAAGATTTTTAATTTTTCTTTCAAAAGGAGAATGCCTTTCCACCAAACATTTTCAAAAAAGTCTCCCCTCTATTGCTCTAGTTAGAGTTCAGCTTCCTGGGCCTGTATGACCAGCACTGTGCGCAGTATTTCAGATGTTATTTCACTGTTTCCCTGAATGATGAAACCCATTTTAAAAATTAACTTACATTTACGTATTTCATTTTTACTTTTATTATCTACACCAAGAAATACCAAGATCATTTTTTGAGCTCATACCTCAATATTTTGACACAAACCTAGGAAAATTAAGACTTGAAAATGTTTTCCCTCATGCTGCATCCTGAGGCAACATGGTCTGAACTGGAGACTAATGAAAATGTACTTGTCTATATATTGTTATGTCAGGATCAAATAATTCATACCACATACCTTACATAATATAATTGACAAAGGAATAATATGCTTCTTTGTCTCAATAACCTTTTCTAAACATCCTATTCAAGGTTATGGGTAGGTTATAAAGATTGTGTCTGTTTTCCAGAAGTTGAAAACCTGTGCTAAAACCATAACGGTTATGAATACAAGACACTGCAGCAGTCCTTAAACGGTACTTAATTTTATCTCCATATTTAATTATTTCTTTTCAAGACTTTTACTGGGCTTTCCAATTGCTGATGCTTTTTTTCCTCAGTAAAGTGATAAAATGAGTCAACTTTTAGTACTTTAAATTTCGTTAAGTAGCCCCAGGATGGTGCCAACAGTTATGCAAAGTGTAATGGCCAGAATGTATTTATTTATCAGCTTAGTTTCTTGACTGCTATGAGTGTAACCTGCACCTGTCATCTAAGCAGCAATCTTACAGACTATTTTCAATGAAACAAGGCTTTACGATTTCTGGGGGTTTTTATTTTTATTTTATGTTTTATTCTGTTTTGTTTTTTACAGTAAGACCTCTGGCTCCATATGAGATATGTGTGTGTGCGTGTGCACATGCTTGTGTGTGTATCTTCAGTTCACACCGCACCTTGTGAAAAAGCAGGCCCGTCTTAAGAAAGAAAGAGCGCTATTCTGATTTATACCACTATGAACTTAGAACAACTACTGAAAAAGTCATTGGATAGAAAAAACGTGTACCTGTTTAGCTGAACATTAATGCCATTCCTATGCGACTGAATGGTCACCTTTTGAAATTCAAGATGCTGAATCCCAGGGCTGACTTTTTAAAATTGGTAGAGCAACTTTCGTCCATGACCTCAATATGTTACAAATACTAGTTGCCAAAATATGTCTGCGTAAAAATTACTACCCCATCACCACACAAATATTTTTCTCCCTCAAACAGAGGAAATGCAGGCAGGCTCCAGAAAGCAAGCTCTATCAGATGTGTAGCTCCATCATATGTTGCATATATGCAAGCAAAATTAAAGCCTAAGCTACTTTCTTAACTTCAAATTCTTAACAATTCAATTGTCTGAAGGACTCTCGGGGCTCTCGAGTTACCTGTAGGAACATATATTTTCGGTCATCTTTGTCAGTGAAGTGGAAAGATAAATAAAAATGTATGTTCTTACAAGCTATTCTTTGAGGATTTATATTTGCACTCAATTGTCTCATCTACAGCTCTGAGTGCATTCACTTGTACAGTATAGTTGAATAAGACTTGGCAGTTAAAAAAAATCATTAAAATTAATATCACATCTTCATAAAAATTAATCTTTGGTTGCTTTTCTTGTCTTTTTGAATCAGATTTAGCCTGCTGGAAGGGTAACAAGAATGTTCTTTCATGTTGAGCTATCTGCACAAGGCACTAAAATTCAGCGTTGTGAGCATCCTGAATAAGAAAAAATTACATATTTCATTTTATTTTTAAATCACAGCATGTCAAAATGAACCACGTTAGAATAGCAGGGACTCATTTCTTCATCTAACTTCATCTCATTTCCATTCGTGCATACCTTGTGTGAAACAGAGGCAGATAACAGGAGCTCTATATTCCACAATGGCAAACTTTCCTTTCTACTTATTAGATGCTCTAAATAGAGCACCTGAACTCCAGGAGTCAATTTATACCACTGTCTTGGTTTGCAGCTGGGTCCAAGCTTTAGGGCCCAATTTTGGTCAGCCTCCAGAGATGCAACTCTCTTACAAGTTAATGCAATCTTTCTTATGAGAACGGAGATAAAATACTGGACTAATGCCTAGCTTACAACACTTCAGAGAGTGGCATTTCAGCTAAGGAAGCAGAGAAAATATACCTACTCCAAACACAGTAGTCATCTTCCATTTAGTGGACAACTTTCACATCACTACCGAGAAGAAAATTCTATCTACCCTTAGTAAAAAGGAAACAGCACAGTCGTCACCCCAAATACCTGTGGTTTCTAGGATGCTTACAGAATGTAGACAGCGGTGGGCAAATGCTAATACTATATTTTTTCCAAAAAGTAAGTGTACTCATTATATATATATGTGTATATATATATAATATATATAAATGTATGCGTGCATATATATATGAAAGAAAGCTAGAAAGTGTTTTAAAAAAATGTAGGTTTTTTCCCCCCTCTTGTAAGCAGAATAAAGATTGTGCAAACTGCTCCCTGTGCCATCAATCGTGGCTGGAGAACAGGAATGCTGCTGACAGCAGTTGCTATTCTTTTGATACACCAGATACATGCCTCGCATTCCGGCGGCAGCTGACACGACAATTAGTCCTTGTATGGCCAAAAGGGGGTGGGGAAGGAGGGAGTTCTTCTGTAGAACATTTGGTTTCCATGGATAAGCCTAGTTTCTTCTACCGCAGTACTGTCAGCCGTCCGAATTGTGAAGTCTTTATACTCTATTTTAATTCCATTGCCCTTTAGTAAAGATTTCTGACAGAAGAACACTTAAGGAGTTTCAACCTTGTTTTGTGAAACTTCATGCCAGTGAAACTGGGAAGAGGGAGGGGGGGAGTTTTCTCAAAGTCAAGTTATCTATCTAGTACATGAATGAAATGTCTACAGAAATTGGGAAAAGTTTTGCGTAGTAAGTTTTTTGGCTTCTTTTTACACTTTCCTTGTTTGAAAATGATTTCTAACTAAAGATAGTGCAGAAGACTTGAAGGTTTACTAAATGCTTGATTTTGCATAAAGCCATACATGGGAGCAGAATTTGTGTAAAGAAACAATGGGTGTTGATTACTAATAGAACTTGGCATGTTTTTTTCTCTTAACATAAAATCACTCCAGTGATCACAATTTCATAATCTCTACTATCCAAAAGCAATTAAAGGTTCTGTCTGGTCTCCAGTAACAAGATTTGAAAATATGCCCATATTCAAAGTCCTCTATAGACTTTAAATAGTGATATAAAAATATATATAGGGATATAAATATATATAGGGATATAAATATATATATTTATATATAAATATATATAAATCACAAACTGGTTCAAAAGTTCTATGTTAAAGACATAGAGAGGCATGAAAACTCATGTTGTTTTTTTTTTTTAAGTAGCTACAAGTTGCGTGTTAGCACACCTTCAGATATTTCTATTGCGTCATGATGACTGGACAATTTGTGCCTAGAGGTCAACATCCTTTCCATTCACCACACTTGGAACAGAAGTTGAGTGGGCTGATACAGAGCTGCCAAGACTGTTGTTTCCCCTGCAGGCTACATAATTTTTGCCCTTTTCAGAAGCCAAAAGGGAAGGTAGTGCAATCTATTGGTTTGCCCCCAGCTCAGAGCTCAAGATGCATTGGGGTTTTAATGATTTGTGCGCATTTTGGAACAGTTTCGCCACTGATGTGTTTTAAATAAAAGTCATGTTCTGCTTCCCTGACTTAACTCATAATTTAATTATCCAAATCCAGATTTCCCAGGGGCTCTCATAAGACATTCCAAACAAACATTTCACTCCTTTTCCTCTTATGCCTGCATTTCTCATGCTATCCTATTTAAGACTGACATTTGCTATGAGAATAACCAGAAGGTACCCTTCTGTCCAAGTGGAGAAAGGAATAATTTCTGCAGAATCCTTACCCTTCCATTGCAAACCCAGACCCTGTTATTCCTAGCCCTGTGAATAATCACACACAGCTCTCAAATAATTTGATCCTCTGCTTTTACATTTCATGTTTTTAAGGCTGAAGGATAAACTGGGACAAAACTTAACATTTATTTCCCCTTCTTCTCATTTGTACCCTTCTTATTGACCATGATGAGAGAGAATCATGTCTGAAAGATAGCATGCAGGTTTTTTTTACTTCTCATTTGAATTCTTACAGGGTACACGATATTTATATCTCAGAGCGTCCTTAAGAGCATACGCTTATCTCTACATCACCCCAATACAGAAATGCACAGTAAAAACTAGATTTTGCATTCTATTCTCTATTTCCTCCCCCTTCAATATTAATATATTAAATAAATATTACTATAGAGTTAGTATGATCAAATGGGTAGAGCTGTAGGTTACACGTGAGCCATCTGCCATCAGTTCACAGTTGCGCTGACAGTGTGTTCCACCTTTGACTAGTTTCTTCCAGGGGGCCATTTTCCACCAAGGGTTCCTTCTGCCTGAGCACCTTAAGGTGCTTCACAGGCATGAAGTCAGTCAGCCCTCTGCTTCTCCTTACTTTAAACTTGCTGTTCGCTGAAAGAAGGTTGAAAGATCTGTATAGGTGAACTGAAAAGGATTTCCAGAAACACTGTATACACGTGTAGAAAAGGCAGGGCACAACTGACCTGCTCAGTAAACCAGTGGCTGGGGCAGAAGACCCCTTCGCAGTCTCCTACTCCAGCGGCGACTCAGCCTGTACAACCGCTGCCGAGTTCAGTGTGTGCCAGGCTCCCCAGACAGAACAGCAGAGAACGCTATGAATTTTACCTGTGGAAAGAAAACACCTCGGGTGAAGCACTGGGAGCTCCCCAGGAGGCACCAGCCAAACTAAGCCCAGGTCTCCTCGGGCAGAGTTCACTAGAGGGAGCGCACACACCGCTGCCGCCCCTCACTATCACTGCAATCTGCTGGAGGAGGCCGGCTCGAATGTTCAAGTCTCCTCAACCGCCGGCAATGAAATGAAAATAATAAATCCTAATGAATAGACGCAAAAATCACCATTGCAATCTTCTGGGGTGGGTTTTCCTTTAAAGAAATTCGGTTTTAGAAGCAAGTCTGATTGTTCTGATGGGAAAAATACAATACTAATAAAAAGATGAACTTGTTAATGAATAAATCCCATCTCCCTTTCCAGAAACACAAAGGTAGTTTTTACAGCCCTTCCCATTTTCAACAGTTGCACTGGGCTAATAAAATAATCTCATTACCATATGGTCTGAGCAAAGAAGAGAAACCAGGGAATCTTGACAGACTGTGAAATGAAGACTTGTTTTTTTCCCCCATCTTTCCTCTGTTTATTTTCCTAATCCTGTATCGCTGATAGATTCTGATGCAAGCAATCACATAGCCAAATGATTAAATACCATCACCAGAGTCTGCTGGGCACCAGCAGCTCTTCTGGAAATGCCTGCTGCAGGCTCAGACTGAATTCATGACAAAAGGAAGCTGTGCCATGGAACAGCTACTCTGCTCTTACTCGTACTCACCTTTCCAAAATAGACCAGTGATGCAATTTTTTTGGAGCTTTATGCCAGTGTTCTGTTGATTTGTTTAAAACACAAAGAGCTTGCGATTTCGACTTATTATTTTTTTAAGCTAGGAACTTTGCATAATTAGCGCGCACATGATCTGAGCCTGATGCTGACCGCAGTGCTCTGTGGTCTAAATTGGCCCTTTGAAGTATGAGGTGCACATCAGCTCCTTCAGTTTGCACATTTGCATGTCCACCCTCTCCTTTTCCTCCGTCCCGCTGCGGATGCATAGTGCCCTTGGTTTGCCACCTGATGTCTGCACCTGAAACAACCATTGCATGTCCCAGACTCCGCTCCTGGCTTCTTTCCTACCCCCCTTTGCTTTTCTCCGCCCCTCCTTTGCTCTTGCTTTTCAAATAGTCATGCAACAAGGCTGCAAATGTCCTTCTGGACCCATCTACAACCCCCTGGTGAAATTACCCTTGGTTGTCCCATTGCTCAGCGTTCTTCATGGGCTGTTTACATTTGCTGCCTGTCTCACTTGCACAGCCACTGCTGCATGAAAGAATTTCTCCTCTAATCCTTATGTGGTGCGTATCCCACTCCTAATTGAAAGCAGTCAGAAGACAGGTCTCCTCAGGAGAAAGGCCAAAGTCACACTTAGTCACTCTTGCAAGCAGATACACACAAAGATTTGATGATCATTTTAGAAATGTCAGGAGGTTAATAGCAATCAGCTCTATTTACGTAGGCATGTAAAAAAAAACATCACATGTTGTGAGTGTGTATTGGGAAAGAAAGGGAGAAAAAAAGAAAAGCCTTTGCAAAGGACTAAAACTAATCCCTTTGTCCTAAAGAGTCACAGAGAAATATCAAGGCAGCCACGGCAGCCTGCAAATCCCAGTAACTTGGCAGTCTAAACCCAATGTTGCCAAAGAGACAACCTTTAAAAAGAAACTACTCTAGCCCTCCACAGCGGAATGCAGCACTCCAGCCCTGTAGGATTGCTGTAGGTCATGAGCGGAACATATTGAGGGTTTATTTCTCTAATAAAGGGAGTAAGCCACTTTCTCCGCATCTGGATTAAAGTGATCTTTCAGCAGCTGCCATGAAATCCTCACTTGGTGGTGATAACTGGGAATCTTTCCCCACTGCTGCTCAGCAGTTCCAGCAGGCTCATGCAACATGCTTTCCCAAAAAAATACAGATAATCAATTTATAAAAAACTCAAAAACCCTAGTCAGTATAAAAAAGAAAGGCAATGTTTTTCAATACTGATGACACTTTTCTCTATGTGCATTTTCTCACTCTTTCTTTCAGCGGTTTTCCGACATCAACATTTTAAAATTGTCTTTAGTGCCAAACCTTCATTCCAAATAGATCAATCCAATCTGAGCATGATGTAAGAATCAATATCGCTTGGGAAGAATTAAACCCATTTTCTCTCTTGAGTCTTTGAAGGTTCTTAAAGTGCCAAATATTTTTCCCATTAACTGTACTGTAGCCAACCTACTAAAGAGCTGGAAGATGCCTCTTAAATTTTTAAAGCATTGCTCTGAATTAGTGAAAGATTAATCATTAAAGAGTATTGGCTGCTAAGGGAAGCTGAGGCAGGACACGGGGACCTGTGAAGCATCTTTATCCAAGGAATTTTTGATCTTCCACTTGTGGCATTGCGTACTCCAAGACCTGACAGATGAGAGGCCTTTCTGTGGCAGAGATCTCGCTTTTACTACCACTGCAGGGAAAGTAAAATGACCTTCTAAATCATGACAGAAGCAAATCTTTAAACAGTGAAACAGAATTCAAGCTTTTCCTGAAATTCTTCGCCTGCTGCTTTAGCACTCTCACAATTCTTGTCAGTTTTGGAAAGTGCAGAAATATTTGTGTCAAGCACATTAGCTACCGAATTGGCAGCATTGTTTGCTGAGACGCTTTGCTGGGGATTCTCCTCCAAAAGTATGACAGGTTATTACAAGCCAAGAAGAGAACACGCGAGACATCAGCATTATTTTGGGAGAGAATTGGATAAGAAAGCCTAAGATGACACAACACAATTTGGTCTTCATAAAGAGGTGGTCTGAAAAGTCATATGGTAGTACTTAAAGACTACATTTGAGGAAAGAGAATACAGTAGGAAAACCCTTTGTCTGTTAGAATCAATTTTTGAGTCAAAGCTAATTGAGAAATTGAGCAGGAGAATCCAAAGAAATAAATGAAGATTTTTATTTTTAAAAATCACCAGCAATCAGCCACAATCAGGCCACAACCCCAAATAGGAAATGGAAACTTTTCCTCCATCATGCATAATTCCTTGTCCAGCAATAAGATAATGTAATATTCTACCCTTTGTCAGGTTTTTCTAGGCATGACATTAAGCATATCCAGCCTAATGTACACAGGCTGTTACAGGGTTCTCCATTTCTCTAGTAAGAGGTACCTTAGTAAGCAACTTTCACGGTATCAAACTTTTGTACCAACTCCAATTCAGTCAATGGTGAAATTGTACAAGCCGTTTCAAAGGCAAGACCTCACAGAGTCACAGCGCACCTGTTGTTTCCTCTCCTTGCCTGGAGATGGATATTGACCTTGCAATTCCAGCATGTGTGGGCATACGTGATAATAAACCTTTAACAAACACCATAAATGACACTTTGATTGAGAGCAAAGTTCGTTCATGTTGGGAAGGAGATGAGAGGAGAAATACCTTGGGAAGTTATTTTGCTTCCAGTCCATTAGTAAAAGGTCTAGATAATCTACCACATGAGCACTATTTGGGCCACTGAAATGCCTTTAATTACAGCTCTCATAATTGGAGTTACTCGTATAATAAAAGGGCAAAAACTTGATCTGGTTTGCTTGAAAAAAATGAGGGTCCTATTAAAATTTAATTTATAATAGCAGGCTTTATTCTGGTAAGGGCATGTTTTTTCAGACTGATTTTATGCAGCACTGATATGTTTTCAGTAAAGGAATGGCTCTTCCCAGGGCTAACGTTGCTGTGGTGGGAGTGGAGAAGGTACTACTTTGTTAAATCTGGATACGGGCAGCTGTACATAATGGTCTGGCTCGGTCTCTTCTTTTGCATTGGTTAGTCTGGTACTGTTTGGACTGGTTTTGCACAGTGTATAATGCTTGGCTAGGTGCTTTATTAAATTCAGAATACACTAGCGCATTCAAGTCACTACCACAAAATGCTCCCCTGTGTCAGAGAGAGACACTGGTATCACATCTGACCAACTAAAGAAATTTCCATTCTCACTCTATAGTTTCTGCCTCTCTGTTGGAGTTTATTTTGCTAAAGACATCAATGAAAAATTAAAAGAAGCAGCAAGGAAAATCCCTTGTCTCTGAAATGCGTTTGGGGCCAGTTAAATGTGTATGGGAAGGAAGGGGAAGTAGAGCTGTTCAGGAAGTTTGTGATAAATAGACTTCACAGAAATGAAACTTTTGTAGTCAAGGGACCATATTTCCAATGTCTGCATGTTTTTTCACTTAGAAGTATACATATCCAATTTTCCATTGCTAAAGTAAAAACTGATTAAGACATTGACAAAGTAAAAGTGAAAAGGAAGTGGTGGAAATTGAACTGAAAGTATCAAAGATTACTGAAATATAACTTCTGGTAGATCAAGCCGCACCCTTTTCTCCCTTCAAAATGCATGCAAACAAACAGTCTGTTTAAGAATAATTTCAGAGTTCTAAAATTTGTCTTCCTCTCTGGTCCAAAATCCACTCTAAGAGTCTCTATGCCCTCCTATGTTTCATTAATAAAATAGATTAGCCTTTGTACTGAAGAGGAGTGCTGTAAGGCTAAAGATAATTCAGCTTCAGTGTTATACCTGGGGACTCCTCACCTGTCTCAGTCACGGGCAAGGAATACCTGCCAGGTAAATACTGACTTAAACCACCGAGCCAGCCATGATTGGTGTTTAAAACACCACAGTCCATACAGTTTAGAATTTCAAAGGAGGCAGAAAAATTCTGCTCAAAGTGCAACTATATCTTTTTGAATCCAATGTCATATTTAATAGAACGCCCACCCACAAAATGAAGCTCTTGAGAAAATTTTATGGCAAATAGAGGGATCTAAAAAAAGGAAAAAAAAAAAAACAAACTTAAAAGAATAATTGAGCAGAAGGTTAAAAAAAAATCAGTTGTCATAATGTTAGTCACAAACTGTGAATTTTACCTCCTTAAAAATTCAGTTTGGCAAAATTTTTGTTCAAATTAAAGATTTCTAGATGCCAGACCAGCAAACGTAAGGAATCGTAATCATTATCTGATTCTACACTGCCAACTTTTAATAGGAGACTGAAGATTTTAGTGATAAATTGTGATACAAACCCAGCATTTTTAGGCAGAAAAGTGTATACAGTGCTCCCCTAGAATGCATCAAAAGCTTTAAGTCTCTTTTCCCGTGTCCATCATGATAGTATTTTGTACTGAAAAACCAAGAAGAGCTGAAATTAGCGTCTAAGCAAATCGGAATGCACAAAATAAGTAATTCTACTGTTCTGGCCTACCCAAGTCCAAAAATTCAGCTTTACAAGCACCTGAGCGGAGTCTGGTAACACTCAATACAGTAGCTTGCAAGAAGATACTTTACATAGACCTCTTTAAATTAAACTGCCTTCCATACCAGGTCACTGCACTTAGAGCAATGTGTTTTCAAAGTAATACTCAGTTGCAGATTTCTTATGTGAACCTGGGCAAACTACTGGGGGTTTTGTGTACGTTAATTTCCCATCTGTGTAATGGTAACAAGTCATCTTTTTTTCTTTTTTTTTTTTTTTTTGCTTAAGAAAGGTGCCCTGAGAATATGCAAGTTATGAAGCGTGCAGGTACTCTTGCAGAAAAGATTGTGCCAGCAAAACAAAGGCAAATCTGAAACTACTCACAACTCTCTAAATGACTAGTTCTTAATATTCAGGCAGGGGCTGGGAGCCATAAGCCACGCACCATATTTTCTAATTTGTGCTTTTCTGAGGCTAGGGGAATGAATTTTGTGGTTGACAGGTGCCCACGCAGACAGCTTTGGCTCCTCAGCCACAGCCCCTGGGTGGGGTGATATTTGGTAAAATGACGGTGACATCAGTGACATAATCATGCAGGGCAAAGGACAGTCAGATATCAACGGGTCACATCAATACCTAGATACCAGAAAAGCCATTTTAGAAAGTGCTTATTTGCTGTAGTAAAAGCAACAGTCACAAGCAGATCTTCCCCAGGAACATTTTTTGACCTCGACTGTACTAGCTATCTGGTGACAGCAACAGCCGCTCTGGAGAATCGTAAAACCAGACAAGAAATACTGCCCTAGTAGAAATATCTACAGTGAAGATAACTGGGTCAAAATCAGTCCATCCACTTTCAGTACATCAGGTTTTGCAGCACCAGCCTCTTCACCCTGGAGTTCTGTGTGACTGCCCCTTTTCTTGCTTCCATGCACTGTCCCTTGATTATCCTCCCCTCTGCTGATGGTGCTCAACTTACCTGTCCTGCAGACACTCTTGCATTTACCCTTCCTCCTCCCTCCCTCCTCAGCTGTTCCTTGCTGCCCTCCATTAATCTCCTGAAAAGCAGTCCATGAAGGATGCCAATTGTGTATGTAGCTATAGGGTTTTTTCATTTGATGGCAAGACTAATGTGACAGGGGCACATTTTCACCAATTGTCTTAGTAAATCACTGCTGTCCCACTTCCCTCCTTTGTCACTTAGCTTCAGCATTTTACTTAGTCATCTCCACTTGCTGCCATTGCATCTGCTTAGGTTGTGAGCTCTTCAGAACAAGAGCCTTGTTTTTCTGTACAGCAAGACACTTATTAAATGTAAGGTTCTGTAAAATAATGAAGATTTTTCTCAAGTCTCTTAATATATTGGTGATTTAAAAGCAGTTCCACAGGGACAGGCAGGCACATAAATGCCTGGCAGAAACTGGTGCTCTCAGCAAAGAGGTCAGGGACTGAAAAGGCCCTAAAGACTAGCCATTTTGATGCATTTGAGAACAGCTAGCATGAAATTGGTTCCATTCTCTTTTAAAGGATTAAAAAAAGCACCTCACAGCAGCCAAACTCTGCTCCCAGGCAAGTCAAAAGCTTTGCCATTCACATTGATGCAAACAATTGGACAAATGCCAAGTGCTTTCCAAAGTCCTGTCCCACACACCTGGTTTATATTCAACATATGCACGTATGCATCTTAATGACTGCACTTCAGCTAACATTGCTAATAAAAACCAAATAAACCCATAAAAGACACCAATATTTTGC
Organism: Alca torda; assembly: GCA_008658365.1. NCBI lineage: Eukaryota > Metazoa > Chordata > Aves > Charadriiformes > Alcidae > Alca > Alca torda. The sequence continues at coordinate 96,538,221 of CM018076.1, forward strand.
ACTTAATTTTTATGATGCTTTACTTATTAGCCATGCAGTCTTGTAAGCATTACAATATTTCCCAGTGCGAAATAAAATAAAAAAAAAGAAACATAAACCTAAATGAAACATAAAAGCATAAAATAAATGAAACAAGGAAAAATACATTTTTAGCCGCTGCTGAAATCAGAATACCAACTCTGCACACAAAGGCATAGAATTGCAGTAGTACTGTGTGAGCTAATTAAACTCACCTTGCTATTTGTTCTGCCACCCCTCTCTCTGGCATTTCAAGGATCATACAGGTGCTTCTGAGACATGTGCCAGAAGGCGTGCGGCCACATGTCCAAACCCACTCGGTGCTAGCAAACGAATGGCCGTGAACTTGGTACACGTACATGTTGTTGAGCTGGCAGGAAAACAAGGTCTTTTTAGCCCCACACTTTGTCTATGTTTAACACAACAGCAGTTGTCAACATTGGCAGAGCAGGCAGCTTTTGCATTACTGGTAGGCAGAAAATGCCCCAGGGAAGTGGAGGCAACAGCAGCACCGACCGCAGCAGACAGACAGGATGCGTGCTTACTCTGGATGTTTCCTACCCTTTTCTCTCTTTACAATGTTATTTTTACCCTCAAGTTGCTCTTGCTTTTGAAGTGAAGCATGACTCGCACTGCAGAGTGCTTGATTCACCACGTTGTCTTGGACAACAAAGAAATAAGAGGGCCCTCCCAAGACAAGTTATTATGTCTCTAAATACAGCCTAAGGAAGAAATTTCTGCCTAGCTGATACACGGCTTAAGGGGTGCTGCTGCATGTTGAAATACGGAGAACCACGGCAAAAGGGTGAGAGAGATTTGGGTGAAGAGTTTAAAGCAAGGTGGTGGAGCTGGGTGGGTGGGGGGGTGACAGTTCCATCCCAGGTGGTACCAATGTCCTGCCAAATTGAAAAGGTCTGCCTTTCTAAGAGCATCCTAAATTGTAGGCCACTTTAAAAGATACTTCAAGCTAGATATCCAAATGTTTTTGACAATGAGGGGACAGAAGCAGGTAGGCAGGGCAGGGACCAGGTGCTGTGGCAGTTGGTGGGTAGGTAGAAAACCCACCACCAGGGCAGAACATGACATTTTTCTGACCATTAAAAAAAAAAAAAAAACCAAAAAAAACAAAAAAAAACAACAAACCAAAACAATAATTAAACATCCACCTCAAATGTCAGCTCTGCAGGACAGGGCTGTTCTTTGCTTTACAGCAAGTGCCAAAGCAGGTTCTGAAAAGGTGCTTTGTTATTGTATTCCCTTTCCTTAGCCTAAGCTTTCAGGTAGCTGCGGCCTACCACTGAGTTTTGTGCCTCCTGTGAAGATGCAGACATCGCCCTCTGACAGTTCCTGCTGGGAGAACACGACATACTCTAAACTAATCTTTTCTAACAGGGAGAAAATGACCTCTTGTGTAAAAGGTTTTCCCAGATTTATGCCTCAGTTTACCCAGCAGGACTAATACGATTACCAGAAGAAATCTAAAAACTAGTTCAAACTAAGAAACAACATCAGCTCAGATCCTTACCTGCTCAGCAAAAGTCACTGCAGGAAGTCTACAGGGGCTTTTGGTGAAGGCTCAATGAGATATTTCTACTCTAACCAGTTAAATTTCTAAGTAGTGCAAGTAAGTTTGATGATACAGAGCCACGGGGCCTGGCACTCCTGTTAGCTTGCTATATAACTTGCCAACTATTTTTAGGACATGAGTGAAGCTATTCTGCCAGGAATTAACTACAGCGTCAAGGACTAGGTTTGAATGGAAAGGGCTCACTATAAAACACCAGCCCCGGTCTCACCCAGAAACAGATGAAAATTACATGGACCTTTCTGCTGCTTAATTAGCTCATTTTTTTTCTGCATGCAGGCATCAATCAATTTATTCTCAAGAATCAGGATTTTATGAGAAGCGGAAAAATTCAAGCAAGGCATATGACCAAGTTGCAGTACTTAATCCTCAAAATTATTTCTAGACTTCTTTTTTTTTTTTTTTTTTTTTTTTTTTCCTGGCGAAGCAACTGCTGAGGCAGGAGGAGGTCGCTCGTCTTCTCCCCCGGTGACAGCATGCCGCAGTGATACTCTCCTCCCCGGCAGAGCTGGCAGGATTTGCTAGGCAGCACGGCACAGCTCCAGGTGCTGCTAGCCCTGCAGGTGAGCTGCTCCCCATCCCTTCCACTCCCATCCTAGCCCTTGCTGCTGGCCGCCCTTCACGCTCTGCTCCTCCTTCCTCTGCTAGCCAATCTGGCCAGCTATTTCTCCTGTCTCTTTGTCCTCTTGGCCTTTTCCTTCCAGAAGTATCTATTAAAACTAGCAAAACCGTATGCAAAATGAATGTTTCAGGCCTGCTCGGTGCCTGCTTTAAAGTATCTCTCTTCCTGTAAATCAGATGTCCAAAAAAACCGTCTCATGCTATTGGACTCCCCTCTCCCCAGCGTAGCCCTCAGTCTCTAGGCTTACAGAAGGCATTGCTTTCAAATAAGCTTTTTTTACATGACTTCTAAGCTAGCCAAAAAGGAGCAATCCTTCCTTGACCCACAGCTCCACTGAGATTAATGGGCCCTTGGGTCTATTAACGGGTTCATCTTTAGACCTCTTCCTAATCTTTCCAGTCCTTCCTACTATTTCCTGACCTTTCCTACCCTTCCTACTATTTAATTTCAACTCCCGACAGGTCAGTCTTATATTTTAGAATACCGTTAAATTGCATTGTCACAGACTAGTTTTCACTTTCAAAACTACCTATGCTCAGTCAGAAGAACCACAGACTATGACAGTCTGTGAAAATCATACTGGCTGTGGAGTGTAGCACTTTGCAGCCTACAATCGCACGTGTCCATGCATGGGAAGAAAAATGGCAACAAGGGGACACTGGCCACGAACATGTATTTGCCAGAAGTTTAATGGGGCATAGAGTTAAAAGGCAGTTTGTTTTTTGCTTTTTTTCCTCTTTATTATAATGTCCCTTAATTGCTTCACTTCCCAAAAGTCTTAAAACAGACTGGTATCCCAGGGAAACACATGACTGAAAGGAAGACAAAGACTTGGCTCGCTAAAACCAGAAAGCTTTCCTTCAGATCTCACAAAGCAGTTCCAAATCTGCTGGGGAAGTAGTAGTCAAGGAGAGTGTCGCAGCTGCGCTTACTAGTGAAGAAGTAGTAGTGAAGTACAAATCCAAAATAAATTAAAAAGAAATAAAAAGAGACTTAATTTTAGGAATTGTTAATTCCTAATATATCTAGAGATGACAAGGCATTTTCTGGAAGGCTGAGAATTATTAAGCTGCATGTGTGGTCACCACTCATAAAAACTACAAAGCCCTTCCCTGTTTTTCCAGTTTCCCCCAAATTAGGAACCTACAAACTCTTCAGCTTCCTCTGGATGCTTGGGATTGCCCAAATGCTGCATTCAAAACTCCTCACACTAGACTCGGATGAAGAGACATTGTACACAACACACATACAGGCTTGCAAACTTGGGCAGTATTGGTCTATGAAACTGAGTACAGACTAGGTTTTTTCATTGATAAGCCTTTATATTATTGCATGTTTTAATGCTCCCAAGTGCTAAGGGAACATAAAACTAACATCTTAAATTATTGCCTTATATGTGGAGACAAAGGCTCACAGTCTGCTTCTTGGGTACACTTTCATAATCAGTTAGGGAATTTCTCTTCTTCAGAAACAGAAAATGGAAATTTAATAACCTGTCTAACCCAAAATAGAAAATAGCTTAAGCTTTAACAGCATATTAAAAAAATTCTCCCGAAGTTTTCAAAAACTTCGAGTTTTTATTAAAACGTTTTCTCAACATTTGTACATACCACAGTTAGCCACAAAAGGCTTGGGTCAGATACTTTTTCCTTTACTGCTCCCTCTTTTCACTCTCCTGATGCTGATGGGCCAAGCCATGAGCAGATCTTCACTGTTCTCCCTCCCCCCAGTAGCTCTGCTGTTTTAAAATGTTACCGCTCCTCCCTCATGCTGCTTTTTACTGCTCCATCAACAAAACTGGCCTAAGAAAACCCAAGAGCACTCGTCAGTCACCCAAGCACAGAGCCCTGCTCCTCATCTCCCATCAGAACTTTGGTGCTGAGATGCCAAACTTTGGCCACAGACCCTGCTGGGGAGACACCAGCCTCTGGCACAGGGTGGGACCTGTGGAAACCCACCTTTCCCACTCTAGGCAAGATCAAAAACCTGTTTTCTGGTATTCGGAGACAGGGAAATTGGTCTGTTTCTCAGCTGGCTGTCAGAGACCAATGCATGTTATCGTCAGGATTTTAATTAGTTGTTCACTATAAGGGCACAATCCATTCCCAGTGTACTCACCCAGTGGCAAATATTCCTCCTGGGAAGTTACCTTCCTGGTGAACTCATGCGCTAAAGGCTCCAGTAAACTTAAGTTCCTCCCTGAAATTTGGAGAGCCGCATTCTTGACCTGAGAACAACTGAATTTCACAGGCAATATCAAAGCGATGTGAAACAACCTGAGACTACGAGTAAAAAAAATCAAAAATTCTGAGAAATGCATGCCTTTTTCACATTTCTCTAATCCAATTGCAACCCTTAACCCACCTACCTTTATTATGCTTGCTGTGTACTTGAACTGCAAAGGATACATGGCTCTTTCTGATGTTCTTATTCATATGCCGTTTGTGCTAAACACCTAGGCAGTTGGAGTTTTTTTTTGCTTCTCACAGAGATCAGTTTCGCAATTATTTTGAGTGGCAAAATTTCCATTTGTTTCCATTAATTCCAGGTGGATTTTACTTGTTTTAGACCTTTCAGTCCTAAACTCAGTGTTTTTGTCTTCTGGTTTAAGCCACACTTGGATTTTCTATTTCACTGTGAAGTCATATATTGCAGTTTAATAAGTCATTGTAAACTGGCATTTGCCTTTTCTTTGCCTTTTGTTTTTCAGAATCCTATGTGGAATTGCCTGGTTAGCTAAACTTTGTTCAGTCTGTTTCTGAATTAGGAAGATGCAGATGTCAACAAACGGGTGAATCAGTCTCAGATTGCTCCATACGGTGTTGCATCGGGAGTAGGACTCTCTCCTGAATAGTGTCTCGGTTTGGGCATGCTCCAAGGCAACAGAAGGGCCAGCATCATGGCTTACCCTGTTATATTGCAACACCATGGCTCTGCTAACTTGAGTTTCTCTATGATTGTAGATGAGTTGCCTAAAGCATAGCTTTCCATCAGCAGTTATTAAATTTGAGGTGTTCCATTGTCTGGATACCTCGAGGTTTGACATTTAAAACTGTTAAAGATGTCAAAGTCCTGCTGACATTAAAGGTGAATCTACTCTGAACAAACATGGTACTATGCAACAGTAAAACACTCCGGGAACTCATTTTCTAAATGTCTCAAATTCGGTACCTGAAATGAGTGGAAACTGGTGACTCCATACAGTGCCTTATCTATATGTCTGTGAAACAGGAGTGGCTGCACCCACAGTGTGGGACTGTTGCTCCATGAAAAAGAGTGAAGGGACAACTCGGGCACTTGCGTGGAAAGCCATACTGCAGAGAGAGCACCTTTAACCTTAATAATGAGCAAAAAAAAAAAAAAAGAAATGGTGCAAACAGCAAAGAAGTTATTTGCGCTCTGGACTCTACGCTAGGTCTGTCAGAAAGACAGGACTTTTTGACATGATCTATTAAAGCCCCGACAGCTTTTATGGTGAGGTGGAAAGTTCAGCCTCCACAGAGGGCAATCGTTCTTTGTTACCAGAGAGCTCAGAAGGAAAAATTGTTACTCTCAGCTGAAAGCTTAAACTGAACTATAATCATACCACCAGAAAGACTGTTTGCACAGTTCTGCTTTTATAGTTCCTGTCTTCTGATATTTGGGTGAGAGAGTATTAATGTGCCATGGGGTACAGGAGCCCTCTCCAATTTATCCACTTGACTTCTCACATCTTTTCTTCCCATCTGAACTCTTGTAACATTCTTAATCAAAGGTCACAGGAGACACTGATACACAGGCAAACCTTATATACGGCAAGGCAAAGTTATCACACCTGATAAATCCAGGCCTTCTCTAACAATTCAGAATCTCTCAGAAGAGAGAGGCTGGACTTGAGGACATTCTTCTCAGTTGTTTTGAAGCAAATTCTTATGACCACATATATTCACATTTCTATGTATGTATACATATATATTCACACGCACATATATATATTTACATGTCGTAATTCAGTAGGTTCTAGGAAGACTGCAACTACTCCCCAGTTCATTTTTTCAAGTAACTAAAAAGCCAACATTGGAAAGTAAAAAAAAAATATATAATTAATGCCTCCCATTTCCAATCTGAAAGAAAAAAAAATCCTTCCCTTCTACATTGCAAAACTGAATAATTCATTTTCAAAACAAAAAACTTTTCAAGTGTGTTTTGAAGTGTTCATGGGAAAGACATCATATTTCATTCTGCCCTAGCTTTTGCTGTCTTGCTCAATATGACAAAAGTCACCAGCAAAAGAACAGGAATAAAATGTTGTCTGTTGGAGGATAAATCCTCTCCATCATCTCTGTGAGCCATCTGCCATGAATTTTTAAGCATCTTGCCCCTAACATCAGTATCAATTGGCTGCGGGAAACATCTTTTGGGAAGCCCTCAGCATCCCAGGCTTTTATGAACAGATTGGACCGACTTCTGGAAAATACCACTCTAACAGCCCCTTGTTGGGGTGAATCTAGAGGCAATGGCTATGCATTTTGAAAATGGGTCATCAAGGGGTGTGTTTTTTATAATGGTGCTGACTATGGCCTTCCATTATGTTTAGTATGTGAACACGTTACCTTTACTACCTGAGGGTTTAAAAATAATTTTAACCTTAAAGTGAGTATTTGACTGATAGAGAAAATGAGGCACAGAAAAGGTCAAAGAATCACTCCAGCTTGCCTGCCTGGCTCTGGTAGACCTGCAGAGAGGGAATAAGACACACAGGACTATTTCCTTCACTCCCATTGATGGCACGCTTCGGTATACTACCTCCTTCAGCCTCCTCTGCACTGCTCCTCAGGAAGAGTCACATGACAGTCCCAAAACCTAGGGATGCTCTTAATGGCATTACCAGTGTAATGAGATTGGGCTACTAAAAAAGCCACACTAAAAAAAACCCTCTCACAAATGGTAAAACAAAACTCTCTCTCCAGTAGAAACAGATAAATAATGGGAAAAATAAGCCATTTCAGATCAAAATTCTGACAATACCATGCCAACAAGAAAAATAATAGCAAGCTTAAAAATATGCAGTAACCTTTTGAGTCTTTGGATCTTCTCTACACATCCCATCAGGCTTTATCATGCACAGCTTCCCTACCCCAACTATTCTCATTAAAGGTGAACTGCTTTGGGGGATTTTTAAGGCATTTCTGGTGTATTTATCGCAGAGAAGCATATTTATTTTTCTGTGCAACACTCTCTGTTCTGTCTCTGTGTCCTCTGTTGGTTTCCTGATGCTTCTCTTTTCCTCACGTTTGTTCTTTTATTCCCTCTTCCGTCCTTTGTTTTACAAAGAAATGATAAATCCTATTCAGTTTCGTTATAAAAATGTTTCATCTTGTACTCTGAAGCATTGACCCCATTGTAGCTGAAGGCTTTTTTCAGATCTAAATGGTAAATGTCTTCCAATTTGACCTGCTATTTCATACGTGTCCTTTAGTAACATGATATTAGAGCAGAAAAGACACTGAGATCCACTGTGGGATGTAGAAAAGACCATAACTCTGCAAAGTGAGTTTTTCAATTTCCTTTCACTGATTTGGGGGACGCTTCTTCCTTCACAGGAGTACCCAATGTTGCATAGGATCTCTCCTCATGTGAAGAAGCACTTCCCAGTAACAAATAAGAATTTGTCCTCTCCTCCTCAAAGCAAAACTCCAGCTGATATCGACTGCAATAGCAGAAGAACAGGATTTTGATACTTACACATATAGATACATATATAGAGACACAAAATACGTAATCATATTGAGAAGCACATAAAGCATATTATAAAGCTCTGACATGCTCACAAATGAGCTGCTGAGTTCATTTGCACCCCGTCAAAGAGAAATACCGTTTCATAACCACATGCAAAGTTTCATGCAGAGGCACATTTGATCCTGGGAAACTATCTCTCTAAGACAGGAGGGGTTTATTTCCTTCTTTTCCACATTTGCCCCCATTTCCAGGAAAAAGTTTTTCATTGAAAGGATAACCTGCCTATACTATATTCTATCCCATTGGTAAATCATCTGCCTTCTGAGCACAAGGGAGTTTTCACTCTCTCCTGGCTCTAGCACCTCTGTTTTCTAAGGTGGCTGCTACTGCTTCAGGAGGGTGCTCTTTGCCTATTTAAAATTTACTTGTTTACTCTGTAAAAATCTCTTGCTCAGAAAAGGTTGAATGATGTAGTTTCTTTTTTGCTCTTGTTCAATTTTCTTGTAATCAAAATCTTTATCCTCCATACAAAACAAAAAAAGCCATTAAATATGGAATAAGCATCATTCTTAAAATTGTCTGAAAGCCCAGTAGAGTTATTAGGTCAAAGCGACCACACAACAGTTGATTTCCAGCTGCCCAGGTTAAAATCTACTAGGGAAATGGTTTCCCTGGAGACCCATCTTAACCTTCCAACACCACAGCAATCATGCCCAAATTATCTGAGCTTTCTGCAAACACTAGCTTTTGCCCCAAGAAGACAGTGACCTGTTTGACCCTTTTCTGTTCCAGCCTGGATCACAGGTACAGGCACACTGGGAAACCCACTTTCTTGGGCTAGAAATAAGGGAGTTGCTCATTGTGTGACAATCTTATCAGTTCCCTTCCCCTTTGACAATGAAGACGGTGTATTAATCGGTGGCTGAAAGACAGACAACCTTGATAAAATGTTTTGTTTTCAGTCAAGTTTACAATACCTGACTACCTGAACTGGGAATCAGTGGGCAAAAAAAACATTGTTGAGTTTCTTGTTTGCTTCCATTTATTGACACTGCTGGCGGTGACAGAGCTAATACCATTCAGGGAAACCTATTTTATGTTTTAAGTATGCTGAAAATTGTCACAAGCAAGTCACAAAGCATAACACCAACATTGGCCTATATTCAATAACTGACGTGAAATACACAGTTTCTTGTCTTGGGCAAATTCATTGGGAGATGGGGAAAGAAGAAGAAGAAAGGAAGAGGAGGGGAGGGAAGAAACAAAATGCTCAATTTTGTAACAAGCTTACTCTTGCTCTAGCAAATAGAAAAATCTCCAAGTGTTTCTGTTATCTAACTAGCTTTCAGAGTAAAATCCATCATGACATTTCCCATGTTCAAAGGTCACCACTGACTGACACACAGGCAAGTCACAACAATCCAGCCTCTGTTATCTGTTCTTAAGAATGGTGAAATAAGTGCTTTGTAGGAAAGAGTAAGAAGAGTAAGAAGATCTGAACATAATTCTAGGTCCTCAGATAAAATGACATTAACTCTGTGTGCGTGTATATGTGTGTGTTTAAGAGAGAGAGAACACCTTCCTCCACCCCAAGTTACTTCCTGATCTACTTAATATTGATTCAAATAGTGTAAATACTTACATCCGTTGACTTTGGATGCAGAGATGTTGACTGTCATTCAAAACCTCATTAAGAAGCCAGTTGAAATCTCCATTGCAAGGAACAAGTAATGACATCAAGAAAATCTGATAACATGTCAAAAAAAAAAGCATACAAGACATGCCAGAACAGTCGCCTTTATTTCTCCATGACTCATTATGTGCTCCTTCATCCATTCTTTCACACACACTTGCTTTTGTACTCTTGAAGGGAAAGGGCAACATGGGGCAGAAGGAAACACCTGAAGAAACAAACCACATAAAAGAGAAAAGACATGGTAACATGAGGGTATCTGTATTAATGTACACACTTTTTTAATTAGTAGTAAGCTCTGAAATCCAACAACTGAGCTGACAACGCTGATGAACGCATGAGTAATACCTGCCATCAGGGAAAGTTGCATTGCAGAAGATGGTGGCAACCAGAGTCTCTTGGAACCATTTAACTGTGGGAGATGGAAATGTAATGTAAAAATGAAAATAATATGGGGCAATAGTTTCCACACCCAATCAAAAACTGATGTCAGGTGCTCTGGTAATGAATACTACAGTGATGTAATTTCCAATGTAAATTACTGTTTATATACACAAAGAAAAAAAGAAAGTTCAAGTTTTTGTACTGCTAGCAACTTTTGCATGTGTCTTCTCTGTGTGTGTGTATACAAATATAGATATATATGTGTATGCATTACATACATGCAATAAAATGTGAATAACCCAAATACACATAAAATTCAGCTAGGAAAAAACTCTTCCACAGTGTTCTTATCATGCATGAGTGATCACATGTGCTTCTTGCAGCCTACAGAAAAGAAAGAAAAATCCAGAGGGGACAAAAGTTACGGATGAGGAAACTAGTATGGCTGTGCATACCACTTGTGTGACACAAGGCCCACATGCCCATGGTTGGGACCAGTATCAGTGTTTCAAAATGCATCTGCAAAACAGCTCAGACAAAATCTCCATACATGGTGGTTGGGGCAACCAGCAGAGCTGAGCCAAAAACAGCGTTGTTCTGTCATAGACTGAGCTACTACAACTGTATTCCCAGTGTGGGAAAGGCCTTAAGGTCTCTGTAACTCTGATTAGATTTTTAGTGGCTTAACTGATTTCATTGTTTCAGACAAACAGCAGTGAGCCCCTCACACTGTTTTAATTCCTGGTGTTCTCTAATTAACACATTGAGCTTTTTCTGAAGGAGAAAAAAAAATCCTCTGGGTACGCATCTTAAAAAACTGATTAACTTCTATTCCAAGGTAGTAAGCAACTCTGATGCTCACAGAAGGCTGTATAACCTTCAAGACAGTTCATCTGGCAAGGAGGTGACTCCCTCCTTCTGTATATGCAAAGCTGGATGCCTGAGCATGCGATATCCTCTCCTTCCTCCTTTTAATTGAACACCTCTGACAATATTTTCATGGAATAGCCTAAATTAGAATTATGGGGAAATCTGATGTTGACTTGTTTTATTTGTGAAAAGGTTTTTCTGGATTTTAAATACGAAGACAAAAGAAGTTCTTTGAAGCAGAACTGCTCCCTAAATCTACACATCAGTAAATTTGCCTGGCTTACCATAAACAAAGTCTTTGTTTATCAGTTCACCAGCTCTTTAAAAAGGTTATGGTACAGCTCTTTGCAGAAACAGTGGAGAGTCTCACTGGAAAGATAACATCCTATTAGTCCAACTGATACAGCTGGGGAAAACCAGGCAAACTTGGAGCTCGATGTCCTTCTGTAACACTGCTTTTATACATTAGAAACTAATGTGTACCATTCCTCCACAGTCTGTAATCTGGCTCGTTATAGCTTCAACATTAAACCATGTCCAAGTCATAACAGAAATACAAAGCTGTCAAGATGCAGGACTCTTGCTTACAAGCATCATGGGGAGTTTTTAGGGCTGTTCTAACCAAACCTTATTTCTAAAAAGATGCTCTGAAAGTCATCATCCAAGTGTGACAGTGTGCCTTGACTTCATGGACAAGGGAAGGGAAATAGCTGGAGAAATTAAAAATCCTCATAAAGCAGGAGAGAGGAATATGCAGAAAAGTGACAACCAGTTATAGCACGGCTAATCACCTATACATTGCTGATAAAGCAAAATTTGTCTTGCTTGCGTCACCCAGACTTGAAACCCCAGCCAAGGCAACTACTAGCAGCCAAAGCAATGCCATTGTGCCTCTCTCAATGTTTTCTTTACAATACTCATAGACTGGGAACCCAATATATTTGACCCCACTAGTCACAACCTCCACAAGTGTATCTCAAATTACTTAATAACTAGTTTTTACAATACAGCTGAGAAGATTTAACTGCAACCTCTCCTTGAGATAGGATGCCTTACTTTTCTTGCAGTGACTCAAAGACATATTAAACAGAAGACTATTTAATTTCCTTTCATTAGGGTTAATTTTCTGCTGCTTTAACTCCTTAAACTATCTTCCCAAGGGCCAGGCCACCATTAGTGCCAGCATAATGAAGGAACAGGAGTGTCTGGTGGAGGTGAGAACGAGTCTGTCTCTTCAGAAGAGCCTCCGAGCTCAGCAGCAGTGTGCAATTGCACTATCACCTTACTCCTGGGCTCACCAGAGCCAAACGGATGCATTCAGCCATCCAACCGAGCACAACAGCTCTGTGTCCAGGGTGGCTGTCTAGGTGGCAATGCTGCATCCTGGGACCAAGTCCCTTCCCCTCCTGCCCACACACACACACGTGTGTATGTTCAGGGGAAAGGCTCAGCCCCAAGTTCCACAATTCGTCAGGAAAAATGCAACTGAAATGCACAGAGCTAAGGGAATAGAAACTTTAAGGTTTCTTCTTGTAACAGACTACCACACTATGGGAATGTAGGCTGAGATGATTCATTTTTTTTAAATTGACTAATGGGAACTGCTCATGACTTGAAGGCCAGTGCATTGCTGTTTTGGTTTTGTAGCTAGGCATCTAAATAAGAAAAGGATTTAGAAATACAGCTTTGGCAAGGACGATGATATGATTTCAGATTGCTCGCTGCTGCCAAAACATACACTTGACTCACATTTGCAATGAAAGTGTTAATATAGTTGTAGGGTCCTGATCTAGACAGAGGCTTTGTTTTACAGGGCCTATCTGTGCTACATCATTTTCTCATTTGTACTAGAACCCCCAAAATGTGTTTCCTGTTGCACACTGTAACCGCACTCTGGCAAGTTATTAATAAATGTGTTCAGTGTTTTAACCCTGAGTGACCAAATCCAATTTTATGCCCTGTACAGAATGTTCCTCTGAAACAACTCAAGGAAAATTAATGTTATTTAGCCTGAGGCTGAGAAGCAACAAGAGAATTAGCATGCATGTCACTGTGTTCAAATCCCTACAAAAGTTGACAATTCTATTTGCAAGTATAATTCCAGACTGTCCAGGGAGATGACAGACAGGCAGGTGCAGGCTAGCCCGAGAGGGAAGCTGCTCTAAGGCAGCACATGTAACACGAACAGCATGAAGCTTCCCCTCTTCCCTGGAAAGATTTTCAGGACAAGCTTTAATGAATGATTTGACACAAACCTGAGTATATTAAAGAAGAGAGACAACAGAAGGGAAGCAAAGTATTAGCCTGTGCATCTTCTGCAAGTCTTCTGTTTGCCAAGGCAGCAACAGCCTCCTTGTCCCCTCTGGAAAACTGAGGAACTGAACATTCACATTACAAAGCGATGAAAGAAGTGCTCTTACTATAATAATTCAGGGAAAACACCAATGGTATTGGAATTCTCTAGCAAGGAACAGCTTTTGTAGCTGGCTAAATGCAGGAGGGAGGCTTGACAGAGGCCATTTTGGCAGAAAAACTGGATGTTACGTTCAGTGTATTCTGAACAAGTACTTGGCACACAAAATGAATTCAGCTGAATGTATTCAAGAAGCAACAAGCTGTGAAATGTGTATTTAGCTTTGTACATTGGCACTAGTAGCTTTAGGCAAAGAAAGGACCACCTAGTTTCTCTGGGGTGTTTCTCCTTTTCAGAGATCTTACCTACTACAGTTTGTCATAGAGTTTATATGCGGTTCACATAGTTTATTTTTCTGTAATTTGCCCATTAATAAAGGCAGGGTTCATTTTCCAGTGAAATATTTGTATTACTCAGAAATTAATAAGTTGGTAAACCTAATTAAAAATTGTCACTGCAGAACATGGTACATTTCTGCTTAGTCATCTATCTAGTGCTGGTTTTTGCACCTGACAGAGTCAAGGCTAGTGCCATTGCGGTTAACAGGCGTCTCTGCTGCCCCTAGCACATAATCGCTGAAGATCTGGGAGCCAAGTGTAAAAAACACTTTACACACTGACTGCTTGCAGTGAAACATGCCTCTAAGGAAGAGATAATTACAGATCCCATTGCGTTTCTCCAGCAATCTGATTTGTTTGGCTAACGGTAGCTAATGGAACAAATTGTATGTGAGAGCAAATATTAGCCCCAGGCTATGGCTTACAAGAAAGCTGAATATAGACGTATACTGCTATGAGACTCTGGGAGCTCATACCCATAGGACATACAGCCTGTACAACACAATAACACTGGGGGCTGCCACACGGACCTTTTTTTTTAGCGTGGAAGTATACAGTGTGAAGGCAACTTGATTCACGGAAATGAACAGACACAGAGATGCATTTTCCCCAGGACTAATCCTTAATGTTTTCCTTATCCATGTTGTTAGAATAATACATTTGTTTTGTTACTTTTTGACTCCCCTCTACATAAAAGGATACGCAGGTTTTGGGTTTGGTGGTTGTTTTTTTTTTTTTGTCAAAAATCTCTGTCCAACATATTCATTATACTATTAAAACAATAAATCAAACAAATATTTCTTATTTAATGGCATCTTTTTTTAAAAAAAAAAAAACATAGTTCTGGCAACTAATTTTTGTTGTTGTTTATGTGAAAGAGGTAAATCTTTTTCTTCAAACTTTTCCCTCAAATTCTCCAATGCTATCATCAGGTGCATTTCTTCTAGAGCTATCTATTAAACCCAAATGATTGAGAGCTGAAATCACTAGATTAGCTAGACTACAAGAGCTAGCTACATCTCCACTTCGGGGGTAGATATTCTGCTTCAAGATAACATATAACTCTTGCCTACTGATGATCAAGAACGCTTTACTTAAAATTTGCAGTCATTGAAATACAAATTTTGGATGTACCTTAACAAACTTGCAAACGGATTTATTGTTTGGAATGACACCTTATTTCCAAGAGGGGTTTTTTCACCAATTGAGGAGGCAAAGTTATTTTATGAAATGTAAAATATCACACAAAGTTGCACAAGCTTGAACTGTCCATTGGATTTGCTTTCCAGTTGTCTCTTTTCTCAACGTTTTCTACAATTTGTTTTTACTCAATATCATAACTGAGTTCTGTCTCTCCACTCCCCCAACAAAGAATGGAAATATTGGCATAAAATCTGATATTTTAACACAAAACAAAACAAATTATCATTGGGATCCTTCAGATTTGCTCACTAGCATTTTGACGTTTTTTGTGGGCACTTAACTTCTTCAAGTCCTGAGACATATCTGTGTGGCCACTTACTTTAAGCATATGCCACAATTTCTCACTTCAATAAGTAACACTGATGCCTAATTTTAAGGAAAATACCTACTATTGAAAAATATGTGATACAATAATGGGCTAGCAATGATTGATTAAACACAGGCCTAAATTGTAATGAATTTCAAGTGACAGGCACCTATACTTAATGCTGAGACACTTACTCAGCAGTTCTTAGCAATAGGAATGTGATGTCTGGACCAGTTTGCCATTCTTTTGTACCCTCCGAAATTTGACATCCATATCTCTTTTGTCTTCCTTTGATAAATCTCTGGCTTTTTACTGTGTAAATTAGATCTATTATAAACTTACTGACCTGTCCTACTACTAAATGCTTAGCACAGTTTATCCCATGCTTGCACAATATAAGTTGTTTACTCATTTGGGTTTTTTTTATTTAGGAGGCTGATTATAAGTGGATCCATATGACAGCTAACAAGACGAACTAAAATGGGCACCATTAAAAGTCAGTGCTGGTCGCAGATTTCTAATGATGGTCAAAAGAACGCTTGCATTCACGTAACAGGCACTATCTTATCACTTAAAACGCAATATAGCAAGTACAAGAGCAGAACACAAAACTCACAAAATATTCAGCACAGTGCTTCTTCCCAGGAATTCACCGGACCCCTGTGCTATCGTCATGCTATTTCAGGAAATCGAGTTATTTAGCACTCACGGCAGGTTAAGTGAGAACAGAAAGTGAGAACAGAAAGTCCACTAACAAAAACTCCATTCACTCCATTGAGTGGAAGTTCAGGTCTTTTATTTGAAACAGCTCAAATACAGTATTCAATGAAGAAGCTAAACCAGACTTGACTACCTTAAACAGCTGATGCATTACTGAAAATTGTCATGTTAAAGCTCTACATAAGCCGAGCCAATGGCCAGACTCACCCGTGGTGCAATTCCTTTGACTTCAATGGAGTTGTGCTGGCAACCACCTCAGCTGTACTTGGCCCAGTGCCATTATTTATGCAAGACTGTGCTGTGTGTCTTCTCTTGATAAACGCCAGCACTGCAGAGCTCTCAAAAATAAAGAAAAAAAACCATTCTTCAGTAATCACAAGAGGAGAAACGCAGAGACACAAACTGCAGCAGAGCAGATAAACAAGAATTTACAGCTGTGCTATATACAAGCACTTAGCCGAAGTCTTTTCTTGTATTTTAAAGAAAGATTTAAAAGTCATAAATAGCACGAGCATCTTTCTAGTAAACGAACTGCAATTTGAATCCTTCGTCTCTGCTTTGAGTCATAATTTTTCAATTAAAAATAGAAGAGGGGGGAGACGGGGACTGACTGACTTCCTATGTAGAGCCTCCAGCCCTGAGTTTAACAGACTTCAGGGGGTGCAGGACTTGCAAATATACTGTCACAGCTTTAAATTTTGAAATATTTACCACTGCTACATTATATATGGAGTAAAGCAAAAGCTTCAAGGCTCAGAGAAGTATGATTATCAGTTTACATTCAGGTAACATGCCCATCAATTACAGTTACTATGGGCTTTAGAAAGCCTTTAAATATAACTGTGAAGGCTCTAACCTACTATTTTACTGAATTCGTGTAAATGATCTCCATACACTTGTAAAGCGCTAGAAGGCATTAAGCAGCACTTACAAAGCAGACTGTGGCACCTGACTCTCAGAAGCTGACCAAGATGAAAGGAATGCTGTGTCAGCAGACAGCATGGCTGAGGAGCAGTACATGCAAATTCCTCCAGTAGCTCCATAAAGACAACATCTTCCAGTTTCCATATGTTGGAGCTTTTTTTAAACAAACCAGTCTGGGATGTGTGTGTGTATATATATATATATATATATATGTATATATATGCATATGTATGTTTATACATGTAAGATCAGTTGACCTTTTTTCCTCACATTTACTTCAACAATAATAATTTATAAAAATTAGATGTAGCTGGAATCAATGAATGCATACTTACACATCATTCTTTTGTCTGCTTAGAGACAATGGTTAACATTGTACATTCACATATGCAAAGAAACTGTTGTGCCTTCCTGACATGGTCACCTGCTCATGGTAATAAATGAAAATATGCAAGACCATTTTTTTTTTAAATAAAAACCCCCAAACTCTGAAGAGCATGAAAGTAGCTGTATACTCAGTATTGCTTAATAACTCATAAAATAGCTAGGTAAAGCAGATGGGGAAGATCAGTAGTCTGCCAAAAAATATTGTCATAGTAAGTTTAGATGAACATAGATTCTATGAGAATACATGAAGGCATATTTCGAACAAGGAACAAGAAAGGCGTAAAGCAAATATTTGCTGAAATCTGATGCCACTAAATAGCTTTATTGCCTTGGGCAGCCTATTTAACTGCTGTCTTAGTTTACCCATTTACAAATATATGGATATATCTCCTTATCTGGATGAATAATTTTCACATAAAGGTAGAAGAGTTTATGATGGAAGGGACCTTCGGAGATTATCTAGTCTAATCCCCTGCTCAGAGCAGGGCCAACTTTGAAGATGTCAGATCCAACTTCAGAATTAAATCAGGCTGCTCAGGGCCTTACCCAGTCAAGCTTCAAGTGTCTCTGTCTCCATCTCCCACACACTCTCCCATCAGGCAGCTGCAGGCAGCAATAAGGGCTCCCTCCCTCCAGCCTTCCCTCCTCCAGCTGGATCAAGCCCAGGTCTTGCAGCCTCTCCTCGTATGCACTGTGTGCTCCAGCCCTGACCAGCATGGTGGCCCACCACTGGGCTCCATCCAGTACCTCAGTCTCTGTCTGGTACTGAGGAACACCAAACTGTTTACAGTGCTCCACATGCCACCTTATCAGTGCCAAATAGAGGGGAAGGATCTCTGCCCCCAGCTTGCTGGGTGCACTCCTGCTAACAGCCCAGGACAAGCTTGGCCATCCCTGCTGTGAAGACACGCCACTGACTTGTGTTCAGATTGCTGTACTCCGACCCAGATGCAGGATGGGGCACTTGCCGCCACTGGACTCACGAAGGTTGCCTGCTGGCCCATTTCTCCAGCTTGTTGAGGTCCCTCTGAAGGGCAGCCCTGCCCTCCAGCACATTGACCACTGCCCCCAGTCTACTATCATCTGCAAATTTCCTAGCTGCGCCTTCTCTGCCATCACCCAGGTTGTTAATGGAAACATTAAAGAGTACTGGACCCATGGGCCACTGAGCAGCAGAAGCAGGGCTGCTCCACAAGGGAAGATGTACCAGTAGTGGAGGGTGGCCACAACCTGGGCAGGGTGCAGCCCCACAGGTTCTGAGCAGGACTGGTCTGGTGACAGCAACAGGGTCTTTTCATAGTCTAGTAAATGTCAGACAAGGTGAGGTAACGAGTCAGGTCTAGGGTCAATTTGGGAAGTTCAGTGCCTGACTGAGGGCATCAGGAGCTGGGGCTGAGCACATACATAGGCCTGGGCTCCTCCATGGCAGCACTCAGGTCATTTCGTCAGGTGAAATGGTGCCCTGGGGCTAGGGGTAGGGGGTACTTGGTTGGAGGTCCTAGTGCAGCTAGTTGGGTGAATTAAGGCTGTCCCCAGGGTCCTGATACCTTGAGGAACACCAGTGGTGACCAGCCTCCAGCTCAACTTCATGGTGCTGATTACAACTTGGTGGTTCAGCCAACTTTATCTTAACTAATCCAAGACATATTCTGAAGCATTCAAAACCTCAAAATAGCTACAGAAATTCCTAAGCAGTATTTATGTAAGAAGGAACTACAACTTACGCTTTTCTATTCTGCCCAAAAGATTTACTTATCTAAATTATCAAAATTTGAACTTTTTGTGACAGAGAGTTCCTGTAGAGAGATGTCAGAGACATTTTAGCAAGAATATATTTATTATCACAATGTACTTACGTTGCTACCAGATGGAAGATTTAGGCAGGGAATAAAAAAACTTAATTTCATCATCTGATGTGACACTCTGTAGCTTCTTCCTATTTAAAAAGAATAAATGAGAAGACGGTATATTTAATTAAAGAACAAATCAGTACTTGTCATTTTCTTCAGTTAAAGCAAAAGTCCCTTTCTTCCTTTCTTAATTTCTGTATTGCTGTCCTTCACCAGGTCATTCACCTAAAACATGGTTATGTATCATTCTCTTAACACAATCATGCTATCAGCACAACATGTTAACCTCACTTTTTTTATGTTTTATGGAATTGAAAGGGGCTAGCAAACGACCCCAATGCTGCTCCTGCAATGTGAATATTTTTTTTTTTTTAATGTGGTGGTCTCCTTAAAATATCTAGGCAGCCAAGGTTGTGTTAAATTACAGATGCTTGTCAGCAGAAATGCAATGCGGCCCAACAGTATTTAGAAACAGAACATCGGAAGTGGAGGACAGGCCAAAAAATCCATTGTCCATCCCACAAAGCCACTGAAAGCAGCTCTTCAAAAAGAAGTATTAGCCTATGAATTACGCTTTAGGAACTCTGAGCTTACAGCAGAAAGGCTCAGCTAAGTAGCTTTACTGTTTCTCCCAGGTTCCAGCTCTCCCATCTGGCACCTGCATAGCATCATGCTCTCTTCCAGTAGCTTCCTTCCAATAGCTTCAGCTCTAGTGATGTGCAGTTATTGTAAAAACAGATTTGTTTATTTTACCTCCTTTTTATTAAGCTCCTGGAGTGCCGCCTTGCTGAGAATATTTCTGACAGGTTTGCTGTTCCCATTACATCAAATGCATGCACATTATTCTTCTCTATCTTCTGCAGACAAGAATGCAAGAATTTCACCGTAGAAAGTGAGCTGCTCTTCTGGCTGCTCAATACTATTCATCTAGGGTAGCATGATACTCTATTATCAAACACGTTTTTCTAGTATATGAATTTCTGGGCAGACTAACAAACTAGTTTTTTATCTTCCCAGTGATTTTGACAGAAGTAGTTAAATACACCTTTCAGGCTTTGTCCAGATATGCTTTTTATTTTTGATGACTATATTAATGGTGTGTATCTTAAAAACATAGGAATGATAAGAGACTTCCAGGTCAGTAAATCCGACCTCCTGCTATTGTAAACAAGGATGCCATACAATCCTCCTCAGAAATGTATAAAATTTCATTTTACATAGATTTTCCGTTTTTAAAATTCCCCATTACCTCTGAAAGGCACACCTGAAGCTTACATCATCTTCTGTTCTCCAGCCCAAATGTACTCGGAGCCATTGAAAAATCTGTGTTTCTTGTACACAGTCCTTTCATTTAGCTCTCTTCTCATTCCTTTATTCTTCTCATTCCTTTCCTTCCCTTTCATCCTACATCAAGTGATATAAATAGAGGATTTTCAGCCTCCTTTCAAAGAGAAAGACTCCTCTCAAATTGCCTCTCCTTCTCTTCTGTTTTACGGTTCACCTTCCTTGATTGCAGAAGACCAGGACTGTTTATCGTATCCCAAACGTAGTCTTCGCCATAGCCAGGCAGAAAGGTATTAATGATTCCCTAAGCCTTTTGGAAGTATTTTGCCTAATGCATGCAGCTTTTCCATGGCCCCAGCTTAACTGTAACTGTCTTCTGTGTGTGCTACAGCTACAGTCAGACTATAAAACCCAGTTCTGGTGAGAGGGGGAAGTGTATGCTCAGAACTATCTGAAGGTGAGGAACTGCTGCAGCTAGTAGAGGCTGAGGAGATTTTGTTAGCACCTAGGATGATGCTGGGTGAGAAAAACACATTGATGTAGTAGGAGAGTAATTTGTAATACAATCTGGCTTTTACACGTTAAGGTTCTTAAATTTCATGCCAGTGGGCGTAGAGTTACAAAATGTTAGATTATGCAGTTCAACATTGCTGCAAATTAAAAAAACCCACCAAATATCGTTACCTTCTGACAGACGGCTGTCCAGTGGGCTGAGTAAAGCACATGGGTCTCAGCCCAGTTCTCACCTGTAAAGTCATCTTCATGAAAATCTTCATGCTATAAATTTGCACTAAGTGGTGATTGTAGAAGAGACAAAGATTGAATAGGTGTTTTGCGCCACATCTTTCATGCCTATAGGCAATCCATCCTGGTCATGGTTGAGATATTTTGCTGAGAAGTAAAGACAGGGGTGTTTATCTTCCCTCCCTGTCCTCAGCTGTCTTCTGGAGAGGAGCAAATCGAGATGAAATGCTTTCCAGACAGAAGTTAGTCAGGTGAACTCATTTTGCTTCAAGTTCTTTTTATATGCTTATATCTCAGAATATGTTTGCAGAGAGATATACACATTTTTCAAAATTTAAGACTGTTATTGAAGGTGTCATGTGAAAATTTTACCATTTACAAGCAAGACAGCCTAATAGACAGGGGCGAGGGGAGGGGGGGGAAGAAGAGGTAAGGGTGTAAGTATATCAACACAAAATAAAATTGTAGAAATCTCATTTACCTTTCCACAGATGCTAAACCCCAAGTATTGGCTTTCCAGTCTTTTTACACTCCTGAAACATTATTTTGTGTGTGACATTATACTTAACTTAGATGCACAGTCATTTACAAGTCTAAGAGTAAGATATACACATTTTAGCCTCAGAAGGTGTTTTTAAATATCAACTAAATTAATATTTCATTGTCTAAGCATTTGATTTATTTGTTTGCTCAGCATTTTGTATTTTATACCTCTTCACACACACAATTAAAATGCATGAGAAAGGATGAAAGAAATGCAAAGGTTATTTGTGTGGGGCCCCTAGAAATATTACCCATAAGACTTCCATTTAAATTCATAAGGAGATTCTTACTTTTCCAAATTTCATGGTTTGTTTTCACAAATAATACAAGTAATTCTTCAGCCAGTAGAACAATATAAAGAAAGAGGTACAAAAATGTTTTACTGCTTAATTTTAACCCTTTGCTGGATCTTCTGTGCATTTTCTCTCCATTCTTTTCTCTGGCAACTGCCTAAGCAGAAAATCCCCAAAACTGCGTAAACCTTCCACTCAAACTTCTAAGTAATTGATCTGAAACATTCAGGAGATGAGGAGGGGTAGTTAGCAACAGTGGTGCAAAGTTAGGACAAGAAAGCATTCGAAAAACAAGCAAGGTGTATAGAAGCTCTAATGAAAGAGAAAAAGCTGAAGCAGGAATACAGTCTGTGTGTTGAAAGAGATGAAAAAAAGAAACAATGAATCTGTAGCATTATAAGAGCTGTAAAAGAAAGAAGATTAGTCCAAGACTAGGCTGAAATACAAAAAGCACAGTAAGTAGTGTATTTAACTGGAAAAAAAAAATGCCTGTTGACAATAGTGGGAGTTACAGGCAAAAGAAAATAAAGTCAGATTATATCATGGTAACTGAAGGAAAAAAGTGACCTAGGGACAAAAAAATTACCAACATAAATTAATGTGTTGATAAGGCTGCTACTCAAATGTGATTGTCTCATTCTTGGCCTGTAAAAGAATGACGGTATTAACAATAAAAGTTACATGTACGATGAACAGCAAAATTATATGCAAACTTCAAGGTGAACTTTTTGAATTACAGGGCTTGTAAGGAGCTGCAGCGAGTTGACATGCCAAGCTTATTAGCATTCAACAATCCCTGCATGAGCAACATTCCCTTTTGTACTGGGAATTCAAACTTTTACAGCTCCTGGAATGATTTTCTTCAGAGTGCTGGGTTGCTGGGTGTGTGTATGTGTGTGTTATTATTTTAAATGGATAAAAGAAATTGAAAAGTAAAGGACTCGCAATCTAAACAAAAGCTAGCTAACCGGCTCCTTGCTAAGAACTGCGTGGTGTTATTTCTGAAGCCTGTTTAGAGAGTTGAAAGATAAAAATTTTCAACAAGATCATTCTTAAATATTTGTCAGATTGCGGATGAACGTATTTGCTAGGGGAAAGTATGCTGGTCAGTATGAATAAAAGTATCCTTCATACTTATGAAAGGAAATCTCCAATGTAGAAGTGCCAACTACTAATGCAGAAAGCACAATTTACCTCCCTTGGCACAACATAAAAATCAATTTCATGCCTGATTTTTAAAGAATTGGATTACCTTATCTGCTTCTAGAATTCTTTAGTTTTTTTCCTTATAAACACATGCTGACAAGAACGTGATAAAACATTGAAAAGATTCAAAACAATAATTTCAGGTACTGTTGTATCACTGAATGATACAATAATTCACAAGTTATGAGGTATCAAGCCAGTCCTGCTCCTGCTCCGTCTATATGCATCAGAGATTCTACAGAACGCGGGCTTAAACCTTAATGCATTTACTGAAAAAGAGAGGGGGCAAGGCGGCAGGAAGAGAATACACATTCCTTTTACTGCAGTTTGGTCTGAATAATGACCACATCAAATATCTGCCAGTTTACTAAGTCCTATTTTCAATGCTCTGAGCATACTACGTAATGCTGAGCTTTGGTCTTTAGGACATTTCTGTGTTCTGAATAGGACTTATTTTTCCTGAGGAGTCTTTGGAGGTAGGCTATATATAAGCACAGATTTACAAAAGGCTATTTAGCAGGTTTGGGCAGGACTGATTCCGGTTGTGGTTTGATTTTGCACTTACCTACACTGATGACAACCTAATACTTCTTATGAATCAAACCTGTGGGGTTAAGCCACTTGAACACTTACTTTAAAGACGTACAGACTGTGGATTCCATATTATCCTGAGAAGATCGTGGCCTGACATAAATACCTATTTCACTACTTAAGCAGGTTAAATTCAGTTTAACTGGTATACCTTTGTCTTTAATTCCTGCTGCAATTCATTACATTCAGTCACGGTGTGTAATAACCTATTGTGCCAATTATACTTTTTTCATTTCTCTGTAATTCATCATTTTTATTTGATTTCAGGTATAAAATGAAAAGTACCAACCAACAAAATTACTTAGGACCATAATGACCTAGTACGATGTGGCCATTCATCATCAGTCCCAAGTCTTATTCTGCATAGATCCTACAAACAGTTTCAATTAATAGCTTTACACAAGTACTGCTGTAAAACATACATTAAACACTGTGCCTGACTCTGAGGGCTGCTGAGTTGGAATTAATAACAGCTGGTAGTCTTTCATGCCACCCAGTCAGGATCAGAAGCAACACTGATTCAGATTCAGCCCAATCAGACCTATTTAGGAAAGTCTTGGCCCCAAAAGTCTCTGTGCATAGAAATGTCTCACACAATTCAGCAGGAATACATTGAATAACTGTGGCTCCCAAACTAGAAACGCCAGCTAGGGCATGCAGGGAGATGAGAAGAAACACTGAAGAGGAGAAAGAAGTAGATACTCTTTCATGATACTATTTCCATACATGCTAACTGTTTGCAATTTACATTTGTCAATAATAAGGGAAGAGAGATGTCCATAAGCAAGAGGACAACCTTAAACACCTACTGGATAGCACAGAACCCCCTCCACCCAGAATTATTATAACAGACTCATATACGTATATCTAGTTTGTTAATTTTGGCAGCAATTTAGTTTCTTAAATTATTCCTATTACCAGATCCCCACACAGATTCCTCATTCAAAGCACAGATAACAGCGTATTTATCATCCTCCACTGAGATGTGCATACAATTAATTAAGAAGCCCCAGAAAGGAGATACTAAAGGCAAGCCATGACAGGCAGCATTGTACATATGCATGGCATGTCCCCATTTCCAAAGTGTCTATTAAATATTTGAACACTACACCGCTAAAATGAGGTGCCATTCCTAGATGTTTCCCAGCTAAGTTGTATTTCAATTCACTGGCTGAAGCAACCAAATACACCTACCACGCTCCACAAATAGGTGTTCCTTTATAAATAAAATCTCTTTTGCAATAGCATTGTCTTCTTATAACTGGCTACAAAACATTAATTAAGTAGCTATACCAAACACTTCTCTTTTTGCTTCTCTCTGGATGAATACTTAAAATTACGCTAAGGCATTAGCAAACAATATATTTTATTTGCAACTGCTGATTAAAAAAACACCAAACTTTTTCTTAAAGATATTGAACGCTCTCTGTAGAAACACTTCCATTTGTATCAAATACCTTTATAACACCACAAAGCCCACCAGCACATCAGTTGCACAAAATATTTCTATATCAACGTGTAGCAGCATGCTTAGTAACCAATGAATTAAGATTTTGCAACTTCACCTTCTAACATTTTCCACATGTACTGAAAGACACTAAACAAACAAGGCATATTGGACTGTCACTGTTTAATATGATGGCCAGAAATTTACACTGCAGTTGATTTAACATAATTTATTCTATTTTTGTGTAAGCTGTGCTGTCTCTTTTTAGTGATATAAATGAACACAATCTTAGTGCAAGCACTGTGCTGCATAAAGATCAGGTTTCGTATGTACATGTAATTGTTAAACTTGGCCAGGATTTTCTCAGACGAAAAGGGAAAAAGATAAGCCTCTTCTCACGAACTTGTAGTGGTGACCTATCAGCTCCAGTAAAACTGTTCCATGATTTCAGAGACCACAGAGAAATTCAGAGGGACACGGAGGGGAGGAGAAAGAAGAGAGGGGCTGAAATCAACAGCCAATGGTTAAGGTAGTCAGTTGGACCAGTTTTCCCACATCCAGGTATTTGAGTAATTCAAGACTATGAATCTTTATCTTGTACCTCCAGGGAAGGAATCTTAACCATGAAGCAATTCCCAATTGTAGGCTACACTCCACACTTTTTTGAAGAAGAAAAAAATCAAAAGCTAACTACTCTATCCCATTAAAAAGCGTAGCCAGGTAAAGAAAACTCAACATGTATAAATATAATTCTCATCATCTGGCCAGTCTGAGTAATTTCTATGATGATCTATTTCTCAAATATACATATCAATGGAAAGTAATAATGTTCTGAAGGTTGCACTCATGTACTCTGTAGAAGGTAAACCTGTTCTATTGACATGCAGATTGTGCTAGAAAGGCAGCTTGACAGCATCCTTTTATTTGTAGCATGCCTATTCCCATTACTTTGATTGAAATGAGCAGTTTAGCTTTTTGTCTGCATGACCCTTAGGTCAGCATACCGCAGTTGCAAAGCACAATGCCCTTGCCAGAGCTTGTAATATCAATGTCTCATGCATCAGCATTTCACTGCAGTTATCTGTCATCAGCATTGTTTTTCCTCGTGTGTTCTCAAAATTTTTTTTGGCATTATGCATGTGCTTGCACCACAGGCTCCATGACAGGAGGTTACAGTGATACATGCTTAAAGGGAAATCAATAACCAATAGATGTGATGCGGGTTCTGTGGATTTTGATCAAACAATGGGGTGGGGGGAGTAATCAAATTAAATAGAAGGATCAAGAAAGGAAAGAAATCCACAATTTGAATATTCCATGTACTTACAGGCAAATGCAGGACAAGCATGCTGGCATGATATTCCTTTCACTTTGGTCAAACAGCATCATCCCTGGAGTTAACTAGCAGAAAGTTTACATTAAGACCAATTATTTCAAGCAACTTGCGTATGCTGTAGAAGTCCCGGTGACAGTTCTAGATGCAGTCTCTTGGGATACACTGTGCCTTTCTGAGGTCTCTGCAACCATGAAAGAAAAGTGTTTAAGTGCCTACGCTGACTAGATGATGTAAAAGAATTAGGCACCAGGATGCCAGCACAGGATTGTTGGCTGACCCAGGCTAAATGGCAGGAATTGCGGGAAAAAAAGAATGCACCTTCAATCTTGCTGCCCTCAGACAGGACAGATTTAAGCTCTGGGTCTGGATTTGGGGGGACTGTCTGAAAGACAGTCTGTGCCAATAACTAGGAAATGTCTTGTATCAAGAAGCTTTGATTTTCTGATCCTTGTTTTCCTATATGAGTTTGAAGAAACAACATATACGTTTGACACAAAGAAACCATTATTAATGCATGGAGGAAGAGGACGTGAGATTTACTGTATGGTCTGAGCCTCACCATCCTGGTTTATGAGCAGGAGTGGACTGGCTTTTCCTTTAGCTAGAGCGCATAACTATTAGTCACATATAATAAAAACCAAACAAGCTCACCGACTATACTGATAATGTTAGAAGAAGGCCAGTATGACTACACGAATCCATTCTAAAATCCTTTTAACTCTGGTGCTAGCTATAAATACATGCTGTAAATTTTTATCTGAGGTCAAATATCTCTGGGAGTTTGTGTAGCTGTTGATATGGGTATAGCATTAGAAGTCTCTCCAAAAACATATTGCTAACCTGCCACCCAGCTACACATTCAATGAAAATCAATACTAAAAGCGGGTGTTAGTTTTCAGAGTGTTAGCATTATCACTGACCCGTCATTGATCTGAAGAGTGTCATATTGAAACAGCGTTCACTTAAAATAAAGAAATTCATATAACTTTAATTTTCTTTGTAAGGTATACTGGGTAATCAGCCCTGGTGTTGACACCATCTGTGTATTTATTAAGTGGGCACAAAAAAGATGCTGGTAAGATTTCTTTCTTAACTCTGCTCTACTAGGGTTCCCTAACCTAAAAGCCACTAGATGAAGCTTTTAGCAAATTTATTTAGCCATTTATGTGTGAAAAAGTTCACTGGGCAACAATAGCTAACGTAAGCAGTTGTTTTTATTAACCATAAATTTTGCTGCAACAATACTGCCCTTTACCAGATCATTTCAGAGTGAAAGTTATTTATAATATTCTACTATCTAAAAAAAAAGATTCAAGTAATGACGGTGTGACTGTGAACACCGCCCTACATTAAATTCTGAGATTCAGATACCTCTAAAACTCTAGGTAAGTGTGATACAATGTATGAATTTGAGGGTTAGTGCTTTCCAAAAGAGACAGTAAATGCTCTTAACAGTCCCCAATCTGTAACCCCATTATCTGTGGTGGTGAATATTTCAATACAGTATAGGATAAACTTAGTTATTAGAAAATCCTTCAGAAATTCTTTGTAAATTGAGGAAAATGTATTACAGATTTGCCGCACTTGGGAGAACTTACAAATAATACGAAGTACAAAATTAACTGCAAGCTGGCAGACTCCCCAGACCCCAGCTCCTATTGAATGAGCTTTTGAAACATGAAGGAGTCTTACGTCTTCATCCCCTACAGGTCAGTTGTTTGCATTTTGTCTCTTTCATCCAACTTGTTCTGGATTTACAAGGTGCCTGACTGCCCTCAGCACCTTAAATGAATACTACTGTTACTAAGGCAAGTGCAATCACAGTTGATGTTTCAGGAAGCTGGCTGAGGACTGTAGGCAACAGGAGCCAAATGCCTGTTCCCTCAGTGTATATCTCAGCCTCTCAAAGGCGCCATAGACTTTTCACTTTTCTCCAAAGCATTAGTATGAGAGACAGGATATTAGAGCTGATGGACTATGAGTGCTATGGAGTATGTAAAATCATAATTAAGAAAGAAACACTCATTCAAGGCAAATAGAAGTGGTAAAAATAGAAGGCTTAAGACCTTGAAACACTTAAATAGGTGCACATTAAATCATTACAGTAATACAAACTTTTCAACCTGTTTCACAACATGAAATTGAAGATATCTGGACAGAGTTAAGAGGGACCAATAATAACTTTTTTTTCCCCTCTAAAAAGTATTTATGCTATTTCTAATGATTAACTTTCCCTTTTGGCAAGCAGGTTTCCAATAAAAAGAACGGTCTTTTGGGGGTATTCTTTGAGGGAGAAAGAGAAGAGAGAGGATTTAAATAGATGAAGATGACCACATTTTGAAGTGATGGTGATGGACATCTTTTTCCATCAGGAAATTTTAGGAATTCAGGAGGAAAAAAAATTGTTGAAAAGCTGATGTACTTACTGATGTATAATCAGAAGCATGATATACAGAAGCTGCATTGCTCTCTGAGATGTTAGAACTATTCAATGGCATGGCAATGGCAATATAAGGAGTCAGCTGTTTGAGGCACTTGATTTTATCTTTTATAGGTTTGTGGGTTTTTGTCTGGTTGGGGTTTTCTTGTTACTGTTTTGTTTTGGTTTTTTTTTTTTAATAGCAGGCAGGAAGTGCTTGTTCAATTATTTACACATCTTAGTAATGCAATATTTCTGTATGAAGACAGATAAACAGTATATTTTATGAAACCGATTATTCCGTTTTTAAGAGAGTTTTCATCCTTTTGTCAAACTCGCAGTGGTTAGCATGGTCTCCCTCATCCCCACCCTGAATGCTTTGCTAGTTCATCAAACTTGATTGTAAAAATGACAGAGAAAAGATTGCTGATCTGCTTTTATCTACCTGCTCTGATCCAGTGTCATTTCTTTAAAGATGAAACGGATGAAAAAAATGGTCATATAATTTGACTTAAGAGCACACAACTTGTGATAAACACCAAATAGCCACAGAGACACATATAATTCACTTGAAGATAGTCAAAAGCTTTGCTTAATAAATACCTATCTCAAAGTTTAATAAAATGTCTGGGGAGAGAGTAGTTACAAATTACAGAATACCCAGCTAACATTTGTGCTGTGACATGGTTATGGGCTCCAGGGAGCCTTCATGTGTTACTGAGATTGTTCACTTCTTTATTGTTACCTGTTTCAGATGCTGAACAGATTAGCTGAACACAGATACTACATTTTTGCTTTTCTTCTTCTGATTTAGGTTTACCATTACTGATTTGAGGCATGCCAACTACATAAAGGAACCTTGTGGAGAATTGCTTTTATTAGGAATCTAAATTTCCTATACACACACTGGAAGATGATCAAGATTTCATTCTATAGATGTAACAGAGACTTTTACACTCTTCAAGTATGTACTCCAACCATATTTTGTGCATTTCTCGTTACGTGACTATTTCTAGAAAACTGGTTCTTCGCTATTACTCGTCAGGCTATTTGCAGTAAACTGAGGACAGACTGGAACCAAGAATCAATGCTGTTCAATTCATTGAGCCTATGGTAGCACGCTTTTCACCTTCTGTCTGCATTTTCCAACCTTAAATGCAGCCACTACTGACAACTGAGAGGATTCATGTTTTTCTAATATGTTGAGGACAATATACAAGTGCTATGTGATTATTAATAAAATGTCAGAGAAAATATCTTTGCCCTTTAAATATTTATAGCTAGGGAGACAGGCTTGGTGAGCCAGAGATAGTGTGCAATGATGGGCCCATCTGGAAGAAACAGGCATGCTTTCAGGCTCCAGCAGATCTACTCTCCAGCAGATCTGATAAGCAAAATTTTCCAGCAAAACACAGGTTAAGCACAAGTGCTCTTCACCTGTTTTTCGGTTTAGGTATACTGCTTTTCCTCTGAACTAATGACATCAAGAAACACTGTGGGTTTTTTCCCCAGATAGTTTAATAAGAAATATTAACTGTTCCTGTGCAGTGGATGCTGTTACATCTTCAGGCCATTATCACAGCTAAAAGACAACCGACTTTTACATATTCATCGTCTACACGACTCTGATTAGAAATTCAGATGGAGATGTCTAGAAATCAACAAAGGATAAACAAAAAGATAGATGA
Source organism: Alca torda (assembly GCA_008658365.1). Classification (NCBI taxonomy): domain Eukaryota; kingdom Metazoa; phylum Chordata; class Aves; order Charadriiformes; family Alcidae; genus Alca; species Alca torda. The sequence goes on from CM018076.1 coordinate 96,568,804, forward strand.
CTCTGTGTCTAGTTTAATTTCAAAACAGATGTGCCAACTTAACGTCCTGTGTCTAAGTTTTGATTAAACACTGAGTACCTGATGTTTTCCTCAGCCTATCATTTAGCAAATAGGAGATAAAGTCCTTACATTAACTCTGCATTTTACGAGAGCTTTGGGTTTTCTTGTGTTTGTGGTTTATTTTAAGGGTAAACCTCAGTCCATTTCATAAGATGATATAGCTCCTTTACATTAGACTTAAAAACCAGACAAAACCATATCATTCATAAAAATCCCTCTTAGGTATACATTTGGAGAGGGCAAACAGTCCATCTTAAGTGTTCCTTCCAGCATTATTATCCCAAAAGACAGACTTTTCTGTGATTGATTTAGGATTGTTTATAACAAACACTGAAGGCATTTGTTCAGCAGTAGGATGTTCCACTTATTTTTCCTACCCTAACCCCCCTCTTATTTTATGAAAAAGATGAGCTTCCATCACAGGAGGAAATGTGCCTGTCTGTGTTTCTTCCCACTACACTGTTTATTCTCTCATTGATTTATTCTACTGGAGGGCAAACATATTGTGCACAGCTACTTGTGATGCTGTGCCACTGAGATATCTGCTTCTGAGCATGTTATAAAATTGTTGATGCTGCCCTAAGGGTCAATGCCTGCTCTCCAAAGAGAAAGGGTTTTTTTTTTTTTAATTTCAGGGCAGTTATGTCTGATTTCCTTACATTTTCTGCACTCTTGTTCCTAATTTACTAAGGTGCTGGACTACTTCAGATGCCACCTATAAGGTCAAGTTGATTTACATGTAGAGTCTTATTCTGCTTTGTAAATCGAATTCCAGTGATCTTCTTTTAGACTGTTTTTACACATACATACATACATACGAACAAAAAGGTATATGTGTATAAAGGTGTATGTGTGTGGGTATATTTTTTTTAAACTATGAGAATAACCTGACTTCAGCAAAAAGCCTGTGTGCTGCAGTATGTATACTGTAGTATATTGTAACTTTTTGCATTTATTTTGCTGTAAACAACTGCATAGCAGCGGCTACATCAGTAACGTTTCTAGTCAAGAGGAAAAAAAAAGATTTATTAATAAAAATTAGATTAGAAGTCTCAGGAAATGAGAAATTCCAGTACATATTTCTAATGGTTAACTTTCATACCCCCTTTAACACACATCTGGAAAAGCAAAATGTTAAAAAGAATAAAGGTTTCAGAGTTCCACTATGCTTGTGTTTATTTCCTCATGGGGCACCTTTTTGTTCCCAGTACATATAACTAAAGGATCCTGGGCCATTGTTGAGGCTTCTAGATGCTAATGAAATACAAACAACTAGGGGAGCAGGAAGAGAAGAGATTTGCATCCATAAGCAGATAGAGGCACATAGTGCACAAGATCTTACAATGCTTGCCATAAATAAATATTTGAAAAACACAGTAATTGCTCTATACTATCAATATATTTCCTTTTTAGAACTGAACATCTGTGAATCATGAAGCCTAGTGCTATTACAGACATGACCTGATAAACTGGTGGGGATAATTTAGGCTTTTAAAAGAAAAAGCTCTCAGGAAAACTACTTATTTGTGTGCTGAGTGCAACACAACAGTAGAAGTGAGAGGCGAAAGAAAGGGAGCACAACACGGCTAGGGAAAAGGTGTTATTATTTTTGGACTTAACTGTATGCCAAGATTTAAAAAAGGAGCTAGGAAGCAGCAGGGAGGGGAAGTGGAAAGAAGGAAGAGTTTTGATAACTTTTGCTTTATATTCATACAATGGAGCTCTTCTGAAATGACTAACCACTTGGAGAGAGTAACTGTCTGCCCTGAAATTGGGTCATGCACGGGCAGATTGAGAAAGAAGGGCAGGAGACAGAAGTTGGGAAGGCATGTACAAACATATCAGTATTCTGCTTTCAAATCTGCTGCTGGCAGTTCTCCTGCTGCTTCTCACTCTGCCTTGCCTCTCCCTGGGACTGAGCCGCCTGCTTGCCCGTGTCCTCTGCTGCTCCCGCTCCTCATGCCAGTGCACAGGCCAGAACACTTTGTCTGCTCTTACCGCCCTCTTGGAGTCATGAGTCCTCCTCAGAGTCATAGGTGGGCCAGGATTTACAGCAGGATGCCAAGTCTAAGTAGTAGGCAGACATTTGCATGTAGGTATGCTTTAAACAGCAAACGGTAGCATGCTTAGGTACAAGCATTTATGAAAGTACAGCAAATATGGAGATGATTTTCTTGTGCCAGAACTAAGGGAAGAAAACTCAGATAGAAAATAAGTTTTCAAAGCATGAATGAAAAGAAAAAGGAGACTTCTGTCAATTCTAATTACTAATTTCTTACTTTGAAAAAGTAAATTTCTGCCTTGCATCTTTCTCCTTAGAAGTGCAAATCAAACCCAAATAAACTATTAGCGCTGCCGATAAAACTAATCCAGTTATGGATCAAGCGAGAAAGAGATTATTCATTGATTTTAGATTCTGACATTGGTATTTAATTTCATCATGTCAGGCAATATCTTTATGAAATGTCTATTAACACATTTAACCTGGTTTAAGTGAAGTTATACCCAATCCAGTTGAGCTGGGGATGTGATCTGAAGCAGAGGTAAGGAGTAAGCAAGATAAACGCACTAAAAGAAAAGGAAGAACTGGCAAGACTGTGATCACAAGAAAACGTGCTATTCAGAAGTGCAGTCGCTGTTTCAACATAATACGGTCAGGAGGAGCCCTTAGCACATCCTGGAGATGTGAAACTTCTGCTCTGCCATGGGACACCCAAGTATCAGCACAGAGAACAGACTTTGGTCACTGATCAGATTAGGCCTCATGCCCATCAGAAGCATCTCTTACTTAATAGAGTTTGTCTGTAACACAGCCTAAGAGGACTATTATTAAAAGATTAGGCTGCCTCCATCCTCTTGCTTAATTAATTTTTCAGTGTAGAACGGAAATTCCGTGGTCCCCAGTCCATTGCTGATATAACATATTACAGCATCTGATCACAATCAGACTAGTCAGTCTCCATGGACATCTGTGTATGAGCAAATCATTCTGTAGCCAGTTCAAAATCAGTCAAATAATGGACATATTAAAAAAGGTGCATCAAGCTAACCAGGGAAAAGAAAAAGCCATGCACTTGATTCTAATCCTTCAAGATGAAGATAAAACCAGGTTACTTGGGATGAGGGTCTTGCATTAGGACGCTCCTTTTACAGAAAGTGAAGATTAATTGAAATGAACTTTTCACTGAAATCTTTTAAAGGAAACTTTAGTCTACCAAAAGGTTTATGATACTTCTGGATGGAATTTTGCACTGAAACAAAGTCAGAGTGTAGGTAGGGATGAATGAGGCACTGCATGCTGTCCTCAGATAACCAGTGGCCCCATAGTAAGAGCATTCATTTATGAATTGGGTGACACAATCCAAGCCCTGACTCTAAGCAATGCAGAGCTGGGATTTAACTCTTCTTCATCTCCATAGTCTCAGGTGATGCTTTTTCCACTAGACTGTTGTCTCTGACTTCTCACAACAAACTGAAAGGTCTTGGCTTCCCCCTGCTTTAGCATGAGGACATTTTTGAAAGCTCAAATCTTTTCATCAGGTTGGCAGCCCTTTCACTGTGGCTTCCTAGCCAACATGTTTCATTGTGAAACAGCAGGGAAGGAGAAAATAAGAATGTCTAACTGCTCAGTGTCAACCCGGACTGAACACAAAACTACACGCTGTGTCAAACAGAGGAAAAAGAGAGTCCTGTCCCTGTGAGTACTGGCCTCATTTTTTAAATTCTAATTACTCAAGTGGATTTGCTGGGGTACTTGCAGGTGAAACATGGGATCCGAATTTTGACAACTATGTGGAAAGACATTCTAAGCCACATATAACTCGAAGATGAAAATGCTTTTAATATTGTGCTGGGAAAAAAGGGAGCTTGAACTTTAAAAGAAGATATTTTGAGGATGGGGTGAGGGGCAAAAGAAAGGATTAAATGGCATCAAGACTAACAGAATTGTGCCAGTTTGGGGAATCTTTGGAAAACAATCCAATTTTTCATAAGACTTTTACTATCCATCAGCAACACATCAAGAGAACACCTATCATATGTACTTTGTCACTTTTTTCTTCTCTTCCCAGAAGAACAACCGTAAGGTTTGTTTTAAAAAGGTCCTTGCTGATGGATTTTTATGAGAAACAGAGTTGTGGAAGGAAAGCCACTGAATCAGAAGTAGGGAAGTTTAAGATGAGCTTAGTCCTAAGGGAGTTCATGCCACAGACCAGAGTTCATCTGTCAGAATACTTGTTGCTTACCATCTCTATATGGTAGAGTGAGGGATATCACATTTTCTTGATACGTGACTTGCTCATACCCACCAAGCAAGTCAGTCAGAAAGACACTAAACAAAACCACTAACTTAGTCTATATACCAACAAGGAGATAATTGCATCTTTGCTATTGATGTCACACCAAGTCTCAGGTCACAAGTCATTTCTATGCTTTAACACATGGCTATATCAACACCAATAAGTCAAAATTTATAAAATGGCTAATAAGGCTGAATTATTTCCCAATGACACCTATTTCACCTGAAACTATACACGGCTAATGTCCACGGCTAATATCCACAGCTGACCACAGCTCCTTCCAATCCCATACCATTACTTCATGTACACAGATAGGGTCTTGTGAAAAGGTTCATCCAATGAACCTTTGACCTTCAAGTCAAATGTCACTGACAGCTCTTGTGCTCACAGTTCTGCTCCTCTCTGAAAAGGTAACTAAATTCATCTTGAAACATGCACATAAAAATATTATCACAAATGTTACTACAGTATACTTTTCTGCCATGAAAAACCTGTGATGTCTTAGCGATATTTTTATTATTTTTGTCCTACCATGTGTTTGTCATTTGTGCCAGCTTTGTTTTTAAAATCTGAAATTATGAAAAAGACAGACTCCTCTGAAAAGCTATTGCTCCATGTGTAGAAAAAGGTAAATCCCACACAGGTTTAAAATCTTGACAGCTTTAGTGCACATAGTGGGCTATACAATGAAAAGTTTTTAAAGAAGTTAACCTTCGTTCACACAAAAGCCCTGAAATTATTTATGCACCATTTAAATTTCAAGAATACAGGGAGAACACCCTTCCTGCAATAACTACAGGTCCCTGTAGATGAAAGAGCTTTCTACTGGAATGCCAGGACTCCAGGAGCATCAAGAATTTTGTCTTTCTGATGTTGAAAAATTATTCTATTTTCATCCATGGGAGGAAAAAAAAAAACAATTTCAACAAAAAACTTCAGCAGCAGCAGGAGAGACTTGAACAAAGCTCCAGCAAGTTTTACCAGTATTTTTGTTGTTGTTTTGTTTCTTGATAGGATAAGTTTAACTTGACAAGAGACACTTTGACAATGCAGAATTTCAAAACGTATGCTTTAAAATCTCCAAATTACAAAACTGCTTTAAATTAGATTTTACCTTGTTCTGAATTTTAATGATATTCTTCACCTGTATTTTAGAGCTTCCTTTTGCAACCCTGATGACTAGAAATATTTGGGGTTTTTTTCATTACAAGTTCTTATAAAAATTTAATAAAGTTAGTTTCGGAAATTAGTTTCAAAAAGGGTAAATTTAAAAAAAGATCTTGATAAAACTTCAGAACTACACACTTCCAATCTTCCTTTTGACTACTGAAACTTCTTGGACCTTTGACCAAAACAAAACAACTTAGGGAGAGAATGTAAACAAGCAAGGAAGCACAAACAAATATTCACATCAAATAGTTCCTAGTTCCAGTGATGACTAATTTTTCTCTGGATCCATAGACCTAGTTATAGTCTTCCAATAAAGTGCTTCCTCACAAAGCCTTTCCATAAGCTACCCATTTACACAAGCAATTCTTTTTCTGGAACAAAAACATCCATTTTGTAAGTTAAACAGTTGTGCAAGTTAGGTTCAAGCTAAATGGAAAAATCAGACCTAAAATTTCTGCTTGCAGCCAAACTGGACAGTCATATATCAAAACTGTTAGCATTTTCCAACTCTTCTAGCTAATGACAGACAATATGATGGGAATATAGCCTATTGATGGGAAGTGACTCATCAAAACATTGACATATGTGTATTTTTTCCCTCCAGAAGGAGTAAAAGAAATTTGGAGAGAGACTTCATCCTCTACTGCAATGGAGCCGGACATCACAGAGCACACTGTGGTTTTGTTGTTTTTTTTTTTTTTTTTTAATTAGGTTTAGTGTATGTAAGTCATCGTAGACTTTTCCCTCTTTTTACCTTCCTTGGAAAAAAGACAGCTTTTAACTGTTTGGGTCTCTAAATTGGCAGGAATACTTAGAACTTTTAAAAGGCCTTATAGACAAATGTTTTCTAGCTAACATGTTTCCTTAGCGTCCCAGTTGAACATGGTACGCAACTGATCATTTTCTCAATGAATCTTAAGTTTACCAGTGATAAACCGATAAAAAATCCGCCAGATTTTGGATGAAGTGCTTCCTTTAGAGATGTGTTTAAAAGAAAAGAAATAACCATGAATGCCTCTGTAGCCATGCTATTATTTGCTTGGATAGTTGTGCTTACTTGTAATTCTAAATTGTTCACATGTACTCACTACAGTAAATCATTTTAAATATAGCAAGTTTCAGTGGATTATTTTATCGTTAGCGGAAAAAGGTCTCATTAGAAGATTTTACTGTGCTTATTCAATGCCACTTGCCAATGAGAAACAGATAAAATAAACTTACATTCTGTACCAAGTAGCTAAAATAATTTACCACTGTACATGAGAATTTAATTACCCCCAAGTTTAAATTTACTTTTGTTTCCCAAAGTAATTAACTTAACCCTCTTGAGGTGTATCTACCTATATTAAGAGAGAGATTTTTATCATACTACATAAGGCATTAAATCTAAGCATTATTATGTGTTAAGCAATCAATTAAGACATTTATAAATGGATAACTGTATCATCATTACGTGTGTAACTACAGCTCAGCAAAATCCTGACCTCCCATCCTGCAGAATGAGGTGAAGATAGGTTAATCTTAAAACTAAATGCCCAAGTAACAAATGCATTAATATATGTGTCCTGAAAAAAACACATTTGTTTTCAACACTACTGTTTTATCAACTCAACTTACTACAGTAAGTTAGGAGCATATAATTGTTGAAAAAAGTGAAAGACTGCCCAAAAACTTTGATAGAATTGATACCCCCTCACAGCACAGCAGGATTAATTAGACACGCTCCTGGTGATGGGCTCCTCTACTGAGCAGATGTTTGACCCGCTACTAAAGTGCTCTACTACAAGCATAGTGGTATATTCCCCATTTAGTTACTCACTAAGAAAAAAAGTAACTTTTCTCAGCACAACTCCGAAGATACTTTTAGCTTCTGCAGACTTAGAGAGAACCTAACTCCCACTGATTTCAAGCTTGTCTTCTGTTAATGTCAGCTCCACGCAAAACAAGTGCCCTGTTTCAGGAGGTACCTGTAAGCTAAATGAAAGCGCTTGTCTCTCAAGCAGCTGAAACGGCCTGAGAGACCTGTTGAAAAAGAGTAGTGCTGTGAGAAGGCGTTAGCCCTTATTATTCCTGCAAAGCAGCTTTGGGAAAGGCAACGCAATCCCAGAGATAAAGACGTTAAGCAGAACTAGCCCCTGCCTGAGGCAGAGTCTGTGCTGGGGCTCTTCCATGTATCATCCTCTAATGCTATCTACCCACTCCATTCCCAAGCTGCCTGCCTTCCCACCAGGATACCTATCTTGGCTCACTGAAGTGCAGGGTAGCCCTATATGTCTTCAAAACCCAGGGAGGTTTTACAACCTTGTGCTTTTAATTCAGTTTTTATTAATTTCATAAATTTCAGATCCAAGCCATTTACATCTTTTGTCTCTCTCTTTTGAGTTCAGATGTACAGTTAGGAATTGAGGTGCAGTCCTTTGGAAAGACAGCTTTGCAATTAACCATTCAAGTGCATGAAGAATTATGTCAGAGTATCACATTTGCTTAAAAAGAAAGCAGCCCGCAATAGATAGCTTGTTAAAACAACAAGATTAGTCTTTTTTTTTTTTTTGTTAGATAAAAGGATACTTTCATGTTGGTCAGGAACACCTCTGTGTTCATATTGATACAGATCTCTTTCTTTTCTCCTTCTGACTTTAATGAAAGGAGAACGAGGCATTTCAGATTTTATTACCATGGTCACTGCTGAAATATGTATTAAATTAGAGATGTGCCAGTGCTGGGGTTTTAACAATAATTCAGACAGCTATGGAACCGCTACAGACATGTCAGTCTCTTCTCTCCGCTTAACATCTGCTTCAATAAATCCAAATCAGATGCTGTCTCGCCAAGTCTACAGTAAAGCATATGAACTTAAAACAAATACCTTTCTAAACCACCTCTTACTAAGGACAGACATATATAAATGTGGATATATTCATAAGAATCTAAGCTTCCCAGACCAAGCAGTGCTCACCATTACGCAACTGTTACCTACAATAGTTGAGTGTCTCAATTTCCGAGCCACTCAGTTAGTTTACAAAAGAGGATGATAATTAAACAAAGATGAGAGGGGAGTATTTTTCTGTTAAGCTAGCAGCAGAGTTGGAGCGTCTTTGGATGTATATGTGCACATATGCATCCCACCCTCCCCTTTCCTAAGCCTAATCTCAGTTTTTGTGAGTAGGACATCACACAGTCAGACTAAACCCTCCCTGCAAAAAGTAGGATAAACCAAAATTTTAAATGTCAAATCACAATACATCACTGATATGGAAACTTTGGGAAGAAGAGAGGAAAATATTCACCTCACAGCATCAGGGAGACAGTATTTAAATTTATTTGATTTGCTGTCATTAGCTACATATTTTAACTACACCTCTTGCCTATTCTTACGATGCACTTTGTACATAACATTTCCTTTGATTCCTTTTAATGAGAATCAAACCCCTGTGAGAGGTACAAATGACCAAGGCATTGTGCCCAGAAATTCACCTACAGCATTCACCTACAACTATTCAAAGAGGTAGGTACAACACTGAAATGTCCTTGTGACCTACAGTAAAGGAAAAAAAAGTCAGAACACTATCGACAGGCAAAGGCAAGCAGAAGAGGCCACAGAGATTGATGATACCATAGTGATTCCTCTGAGCCACTGGGCAAATAGTCACAGCTACAGTAAGTGACACACGGCAGCAAATCCGTCTGTGGTGGCAGCAGGAGCTCGGACCATCCCTGAAAGGTTCAGAGGTGGCAAACACACGTCTAGAGTAGCGCTGAGCTAAACACACACATCCACGAACACGTACGAACAGGCTGGCATGCTTCTTCCCTGGCAGCTACTGGCGGGAAACAGAGAGAGGCTGAGCTGAGTTTGGGAAAGTAGAATGGGCAGCCATCGGAAAAGACCCGTCCATAGCTCCACAAGGGAAAATGCAAAGCACTGCTTTGCCCTAACAGACTGGGTAGGAGTTTGCCTTAGTATTTCTCTCCTGGCAAACACCAGGGGTAATTATGGTTACTATGTGCTAGTAAATAGCAACTACCCTCAGAAATACAAAGCCTTTTTTAGCCCAAGTATCTGAAGGGAGGAAACTCCCCCGACCAGCACTGCCATCTGAATTCAGATATTTCTCCTCCCTACACAATTCGCTGTGTGTTTCCAATTTAGGTGTCACATATGAATGTACACTTTTATACAATGACCATAATGCTTTGTAATCATCAGCGACTGATTTATTCCTCCTTTTTAATGTGTGCTTTATACTCGACATCCTCATAAAGGTTGGTGGCAAATTGCTGCAGTTAGAAAAATACGTTACCATAAATTTTGAGACAGGGCAAAGAAATGTTAGGAGCAATTCTGTGGCGCTATAAATACTCACTTTTACCTGGTTTGAATATTACAAAAGAGTGAAACAAGTCATTTCCATTCAGGGAAAGATTTATGAAAACTGGAAGGTCTGTAAGGACTTCAGCCTGTTTTTCTCAGTTCTGCCCTGACGCCAGAGTAATGTCCAGGCTCATGTGTTCTCTCTAACACAACTAACAATTATGGGCATCTCTCCAGTGAGCAACACGGTGAGATGTTAGAGATGCCACATGAGGGAGCAGATAGTGCAGAAGGCCCCCAGAGCAGTGCTGTTACCCTGCTAGGTACTGAGCTGTACCGAGCAGCCCAAGTACGGCAACAATGTGAACTGGCTACGTTGCTTCTCCTTTCTATACTGCGCAGGGCAAGGATGCATCCAGTGATAACCCACTGGCCTAAGTTACCCCAATGATTTGATTTTAGTTCTCTTGAGGGTTCAGTTCAGCCTTCTCCAAACTGCGTGGTACTCCAAGCATTTGGTATGCTGAGATGGGTGGAAATACTCAACCCTTATTTTCTTTTTTTAAGTGAGAAATGGGGGGGAGGGAAAGATTTTATTTTTGATGACACTCTGTCAAACATAAACACATACGGGGGGAAAGACAACAGCTTTCCAGAAGAAAATTTTCTTGAGAAAATTGCTCAGGTCTGAAAGGCCTGGGCATGGGGAGGAAGACCCTGACAACTCAGCATCAGGGTAAGCCCCAGTGTCTAACTGTAATCTATTGCCCACATCCTAGGCGAGCCACCCAGCCATCAAACTGTTAGGTCTTCTGGTATAGCTTCCATCTGCCAACAAAAACCTTTTAAATACCCTGGCTTCCTTCTGCTTTGGATAGGGAAGCTTTCTGACACCATTAGTGTTCCCACCCACCTCTGTTGATGAGGTGCCCAGTGATCATTAAGAAGTCATATGACTGAACTGGCCACTAAGTTATATATTTTTTAAAAAAAAAAACTTATAGGACTGTATCGAAATAACGTTACTGCCCTTTACAATCTAGAGACATTTAAAGGGATTGAGGGAGAGCAGGAGAAGATAGAGCAGGACATCAAGAAGAGAAGAAACTCCTCTCTCCTCTGCTAAAATCCTGCATCTAAACAAAGCTGGAAAAGCTTGGTGAGAAAAGGTGCCAAGGCGGTTCAAACATTTTGCATTTTCTCAGCTTGGTCAGCCCTACTTGGCTAACACTTTCACAAGGTGTTAACCAGCTGCAAGGACAAACGTTCTTACCCTCTGAAATGAGAAATGTTCCAGAACAAATTTCTTTCACCTTCTCCCATATGGCTCCATAGCTTGCTAATCAGACCGTATACAGCCTTGCATGGTGGAAGCAATGCATATAGCTGATTACTGTCCCTTATTTGGGCCGTAGACTGATCAATACTACAAGATAATAGGGGCAGGCTTTCCAATTCTGTCTTTTGAGAAACACCCGCTAAAGGAACTATTGAAATCTGCATGCTGAAAATCGTACAAGACAGCTTTTCAACAATGAGTATAATCATGAGAAAGAGGTAAAGTAAAACATTAGTGCTATAAATACAAAGCCCTCATTTTCTCAAGCTCCTGTCTCCCCAAAAAGGGACTCCTGAAAAATCATATAAGACAGAAAGAAAGTGTAACTAAACGCATGGCAAAATGATGGGACACCTGAAAAAATGTTGCAATGGGTAAATACCAGTTTATGGGCATATTCAAACGTTCACATTCTTCTGCTATTGTGTCTGAAATCCTTCTCTGCAAAAGCTGGAGCTCCCCCCAAAAGACAAAAATCTAAAAACCTTTTCCCAGCATCTGTGGAGGTAGCAATGCTTATGTGTTTGAGATAATGGAATAGTCTTTCATTATCCAACCTCTCCCACAAACTAAATGCTCAAAATCATAGACAGCTTAGCAAAGTAGTGAGTAGCCAGCCAGCTGAATTTCAGCTTTTTTTTTATTTCTGTAGGATAGGATGGAATATGGTAGAACCATCTGTAAGTGCACTTGGTTTTCAGTACAGAATCAGAATTCATTAGAGGATATTTTAAACCTGCTAATGTTATCTTGCAACATTCTATCAAAAGATATTTTCAGAGGTTCTTAGACTAGCACTATTATGCAGCAAACTGCTGTCATATAGGATCCCTCATTTTAACTAGGACTCTTCCCCTTTTTCGGAGTTTAATTCTATTGCTTTTCCCCATAACAGTGTGGATGAAAACTTGAGTTAGTTTATTCTGATCATTATATAAGTTATCCATACATGCTTGTGATGCATATATATATCTGTGTATGTATGTGTTTGTACATATATATAAATGAATGATAAATATGTATATATGTTCAGACAAATGTACAAACACATTTGTTTATACATCTATCTGCGTTTTTGTCTTGAATTCAGGTGGAGTGCAAACTGAAGAAGTTAATAAGTCAAGGCGTTGCACAATTGCATACATTTTACTTTCTGTTGCTAGGACACCGCAGCCACGGCTGGAACCTGTTCCCATTCATGCTAAGGGACCATCACTTACAGGTCTGCGTGATGCACGACCAAGCCTCGAGAGCTCACCTTCATGCTGTCACAGCCTGGGCTCCAGACCCGTCTGCTCAACCCCCACGTAACTGGCCTGATGGACTCTGGCAGACGTTATGCAACGGCTGTTCCTTTGCTTGTCTCTGAAAGAAACTACAAAAAATATCATGCAAAATTTTATGAGTCTAGATGCTTCAGTGATTGCAACGCTTTTTTTTATACCTCGAAAAAGTGGTAATTGCGCTCTCCAGGCAGTATACAGCTAGTAACGTAGTAATGGGATCATTCAAGAAAGTATTAGGCGTTTCTAAAGTTTTTGGACAATACAAAAAAACCCCCCAAAACCTGTCACTGAAAGATAACTTTCTACTTGAGCTCAATTCAGCTTAAGTAGAACTGAATAATCAATACAAAAATCACCAGTAACACAATGTCTTCTCAGTGAGCAGAGTTCAGTGAACATAAAATGGTATAACTTGGGTGGGTTGTGGCCTAATTCAGGTTACACTTTGTTCTAATCCATGAAATGCATGGTACATGGAATTTGTCAAATTTTACAGGACTAAGCTCACTGTAAAATGAGCTCTGTACTAGCACCATACAGCGCTGCTGCTTCTTACTAGGAGCAACGACACACTTTTTTGGCCTTAATTGAATCTGTAGTGTCCATTCAGACGCTCTGTGTCAACACGAAAATACTTTCAGCAATATGGCTAGTTGGCTGAGGCTTCCTTGTATTGCCTGGACCACTTCTGGATCTGTAAAGCAATGCATTACAATATGAGGTAAAGGTTTATGGTATAAAGTCAGGCTACATAGATACAATTGCTATGAAACTGTTATGTCTGCACCATTTTTTTTTTTTTTTTGACTGAACAGAATTTCACACTTACTGACAAAAGGCTTTAGGAAAATCAGGTCTGTCAGACTAAACTATTTGTTATTGTGCCATGATGATAAGCATTGCAGTCAGTCATTTCACTACCACCACCACAACACTCAGATCTAGGGACTGCATTTGTCAAGATCCAAAAATAAGCACCTTAAGACGGAATAGTTACAGGACTAATTTTTATAAGCATGCGTATAAATTATTTCCTTCAGTCTGCAAAGATGCAAAGGTGAGCCATTCATTCCAATAGCAAGCATCTGAGACGAGACAATAGAGCATGTCTGTCCTCATATATTTTTTTTTCTTGTCTCAGTGTGGCTGATCCCCTTGCACTGATATTTGCAGTGCCTAAACAGGCAAGACTACTCTGTAGGAATTGTCTATAAACTCTACACCTTGTATGTGCATTTAAGGAAGAGTTGCTAAGGCTCAGGACACAGCACCAGTTGTGATTGTTTCTGTTTACATAAATGCCAAGATCTTAATTTCCAGAGTTTTCTGCCTCACTAACTGTTCCTACTCCAAGTGAAAGATTAACATCAATTATCTAAGCATCCATCCTTCTTCCACTCAACAAAATCTTGTGCTGCACATGGTGCAAATGGCCTGGCATATGCAAAATCCAGTATATTTGTCTCTGAAAGACTGACAAAGGCAGAAGAGAGTTCATGTGTAAGGTAGACTGGCAGAGCTCTCTGGAGGAGTTTGCCCATTTATAGCATGTTTGACTTCAGACAGGGCTATCAGCTCCCCGCTTCTACAGTAGCCATGTGTGCAAGACTTTGTACTGCATTGCCTGAACAACTTTGAGAGTCAAGGCCAGGAAGACTGCCTGTCAGGAAGTTTCCAGATGGAGGTTCATGAACATAACCTTATACAAGTGTGAGCCTGATGCAGTCTTCATTTTCTCAGTGTGCTTTGGTACAATTTTCCTGCACAAAGAAATATTCAGAAATTGCTATCAAGTTAGCATCACAATTACCATTTCATTTTCATTTGTCAGTAACTTACTCTTTCAAACATCTAGATCTTTTGAGTACAAGTAACTAACAATTTTCTGTGAGACGCTGTGAAGATAGTCTTAGCTACAAAAATCACAGCACTGGTTACAAATCACAGTGCTCTGTCACAGGGAAGCACAGTGGAAGCTCCCTACTGCTGGTCACCCTTAGGAAAACATAGGAGTTAAATTAAGAAGGTGAGATATTCTTGAGAATGTCCACCTTATCCATATCCCTTTGAAAGGATCACTACTGTAAATTCTATTTTTGTATTCATACATTTTCCTGAACGCGGGCAGAGCTGAAACATCCTGCAGCTCATAAGCCCTATTGAAAATCAGAATATCTCAAGAAGGAGGAGGATTCATATCATTGCACCTTTCTCCCTTTTGATGTCTCTTCCCCAGCACCAACATCACAGAGAGAAATTGGGAGACCAGTCCTGTGGGTGAGAATTTTGTTCTTGGTTTCAGTGCCCGAGTCTTATCCATTCTTGGTTGAATATCTCGTGATATTTAGGAAAAGTCAGCACAGAGTAAGTACTGATACCACAATAAAGGGAAAAAATAAGCAAAATCTTAATAACAATTTTGTTCTTTTTCACATAGATGTGTCCCTAGAGGTCACATTTATTTCTTATTATTATTGCAATGTGCAAAAGCAACTTAAAAAAAAGCTTTGCAATGAGGATAACCATAAGATTCAGTCATGTGTGTAAAGGATCTGAAGGGGAAAAAAAATGGGACAAAACTTATATTTTTATGGGGATGAGATAAGAAAATAATATGAAAAAGAACAGAAGAAAAAGTATGCACTTGGGAAAAATTATACAGAGGAAAGAAATGGATGCAAAGAAGAAAGTAGACATAGCGAGAATACGGCCTTCTCCATTGTGATTTTGGTCAGAGAAGACAATGCTCACTGCTATGAATTCTTTAAAGTAAAACAGGCATTTGATTTTAGGACATTCTAGTGATTTATATGTTGGCTCACCTACGGAGCCTTCATAGCTGCCGTTATCACTAGACATTGTTAAGGCTCAGTAAAAACTCAGAAGAATGAGAAAAAACATGTTTTGTGTTCCAAACACTGCTTTTTACTCATTTGGTAGTACTGGAAAGCTCTGTTCAAGTCCATACTCAGCATTTCTCTAGGACTGACACCAAAATAAACTTTCACATTATGTTTGTGGAAAGCTTCCAACTACCAAAATGTAAATATACCTCAAAAAAAAAAAATTCCTCTTACCACAAACGAGACTAAAGAATAGCCCACATAAATCTCTTGCAAATGATTTATTTGAGGAGCACAGGGATTCAAAGCAGGTGTTTGCTCCTGGACAGCAGTGAATTTGCCATGATAAGTAAGCATATACTGGGCGCAATGCTTTTATTATTTGAGAATAGCAAGAACACCACCTCCTTTTAAATCTAAAAAGAAAAGGTTTTTTAACAATTCTGGTTGGGTAGCCATTTTGTTTTCTATTCTGCTAAAAGAAACCTCCACTTTCACATCAGAGTTCTCTGGACTGAGTTCCTGGTTATATTTAGAGTTGCATTCCTGATTAGCGCACTCTGAGCAGAAACAATAGGTTCTCCAATAAAAAAAGGTATATTTGAAGAGAGAGACAACAGCAGAATGGCCACTGTATGGGCAACATAATGGAAATAATAGTTATAATAGCATAAACAATATTGTTGACTGATAACAAATAGACTCCACTTTAATTGATATAACAGATAAAACCAGTCTTCTGCCAAATTAAACTTTGGAAAATGAGTCCATCAGTCCTTTTAAAATACAGCCTGTGAAGATTAAAGTTCATGTTCCAGATGGCCCAAAAATAACCACTAAAAGCTTCCAGCTATTCTTGCATTAACAAGACACTATATGTGATCCACAAATTTGACATATTATGAATTAAGCATATAATGATGGGGAAGGGAAAAGAGGAGGAAATGAATACAAAATGGTGAATATTCCCTTAGCTTTAGATATCTAGTTGACATGTCCAAAAAGTAAGTTAATTCCCCCAGGTTTCTTTTATTATCAGGAAAACAGAAATCAGTCTTACAACTTTCTGGCAGAACTGTTTTCTGGAGGGACCTATACTGTGCTCTCTCCAGAATCCTACCTGGTCTGGCAGCTTAATCTAACACCTTCAAGCTGATCAGCACAAATAATGCCCTAAAATTTACAAGGATCATCATTAACACCAATCATTTAACATCATTAAATGTATAACTGATTGACATTAAAGGCATTTAGGCAAATGGGTTTGTTATGCCATACTGTTATTCTGCTTTGCATTACTCCAGGAGAGGACAGTAAATCCCCAACAAAAATTATTTTTCTTTTCCCCTGAATAACTGGTAACATCAGATGAAGGTATTGTTATTACAGGAGCTTTTAAAGATCTGGCTAGGAAGAGTTTATTGCAAGCAGTTTGCACTAGTTTTCCATTCCAATTAATGAACCAAAGCTCTTCATTTTTGCCCTGGTTCGCTTGGTTGCCACAGAACTACCATCCAGATTTAAAAGGAGAGGGAAAAAAGATGTTTGTATTTTATAAGACTACAAGGAAAGGAAGGACAAGCATAACAGATTTAACAATTTAGTATGCCCTACTGTTTTGACTATGAAAACACCCTACAGAATAGAAAGATAAGTACACAGATGAAATAGGACATGCAGGGTTTCTGCAATCACTGATGATCCTATGCCTAGAAACTGAATACAAACTTTATCCCGAACTAGATCCCTGACACATTTCATTCATAAGCCTGCACCTGATGGTAGCCAGCACATACTGGTTCAAAAGCCAGACCTCAGAAATATGACTTCAACTAGACCAGGGCTTCTTTATTTGCACAGATAGCAACCAAGTCTTCCCAAGGTCTAAGAACAAAAATGGCAGCTGGTCAGGAAAATGCACTCTTTTAAACTTAAACAACTAACACAACTTCTCCCTAGAAGAGAATAAAATGAGGAAAAACAATCAGAAAATGACAAAAAGTGAGACATACTACATTTTGCAGGTTTTGAATAGCAATTTGGAGAGCATTTAAAAGTAATGTTTTTATATTTTGAGAAAAGCTTGGATAAAGAACTGTCATGAAAGAAATATTTAAAACATTCATGTTGAGGAGAGGGTGAAAGAGAAAGAGAAATAATCCCCTGAGAAACTGTGAAGGAAAGGAAAGTGGTCTTAAAAATAAAAATAGAGTCCCCTACCAATACACATCAAAAGGAAAAGATGACTAGGGAAGACATTAGTTGTAAACAACTCCTAGCAGGGAGCCATGGGTTCACAAAGATTCATCTTTCTACAGGCAGAAGATAAGAAACAAGCTGAGAAACTCAAGCGCAGTAAACTGCTAGATTAGAAAAGTATTTATTCATATGTCTGCTCTGAAGGAAAAACAGGATGAAGCAGCAAATGAAGACAAAGCACCAAGCCACAGATATTTCTGAATATATAAAGCCTGCAACACAACATCCATTACTTGTCATGAAGTCCAGACTAATTTAGTAAGAATATGAAAGCTTTACCACAGAAACTGATAGACATTTTATGGTAAAGCACAAAGAGAAACAGAATTTGATCAGGTCACATTGTTGTGGTTTTTTGTTCGGGCTTGCTGGAGTGTCAAACCAGCATGTTTTAACAACACCGGACACTTAAACACTTCCATGTGGGACATCAGTGTACACTAAGACGACAAAAACACTAGAGTGGACTGGGAGGCAACCTTCAGTGAACGGAGAACTCAGAGCTGACAAAGGTGAACAGCAGTGTGCCCGTAGGCTTAGCTCTTCATAACAACTATTTTGTACATGGATGACCAGCGAAGGAAAGAGCAATTTGGGAAAATTTGCTGATGAATCACATTTATATTTTTTGTTTAATGAAAAATAAAAGAACCTCTCCCTGTTCATGAACACCCTGCAAAACGCCACCATGCTGGCAAGCTTCTCTCCTTAACGCTAAGATTTATGAGTCCTCCTTCACACTGAGGAAGAATATGAGCATAGTATTCGAAGTTAAAACTATCTCTTTTTTAAGGTAAGAGATTTTTTTGGGATGCTTTTAAGTGGCATTCAGGAGAAGGTGGAGACTGAAGAGCAAAACAGTACCAAAAAGTTGCTGGAATTAACAGCAGTTTCCTTGTGTACAGCAGTCAGGGAAAATAAACTCCCTCCCACCACACTACTGAGCAAGGTGGTACATACCAGGGTTCCGTTTCTCGTGCTGTGAACGTTAAATGACAGCAAACAGATAACCAGCAGTCACATGAATTGTGCTATGTTTTGGAAAGCTTTTATGCTATCATCAGAAAAATCATATTTTAAGGAAGGCAGTCACAAAGGTACTCTTAAAAGTGTAAATAGAAGAGAACAGCATGCCAAAAACGAGTTTAAAGCCCCCAGATTATTTATCCTAAGAATGGGAGAAGTAGGTAGGTTTCTTTTGTGAGGCATTACAGAGTTTTCCTGTGACAGCCAGTCTTCTTTTTTTTCCTTTCAGAAGCACAAGAATGACACCATGAAAAGAACAGCAGTGGAATTTAAAACCAAGAAAAGAGAACATTGCTTCCAGCTATTCACACTTATAATCTGTGAAATTTATGGCCTGAGAAGACAGCATTGAAATTAGCCAGCCCTTCTTTAAATTGAGCTCAGGGTTCTAGGATCCATGTAACAACTTTTTGCTTTTTAATATTAAAATACAGGCAATCAAAAATCTTACATGAAGATGTCACATTAGCAAAAGTTTTGGGTTATTTTTCCCTTGAGTTATAAAGAAGTACCTCTGGCAAAACCAGCACTAATTATGAGGGGAAGTCTTTTCTTTTTCCTGGCAAGCCTTCTCAAATTTTTTTTTTTTTTTGACCATGGCATCACATTGCCACACTTTACAACAAAAACCAAACCAAAACAAGAGAGATAAAATTTGAAGATATTGAACCAATGCATTTCACAACTGAAAACTACCATGCACATGCTTCCATGACCTAGCAACACCATACCTGGAGAGCAGAATGACCATTTTTACACAGAGCACTGACAAACTGCATTTGCTAAAGCAGACAAGGCTGTTGAACCCAGATAGCTTTGAAGTGAGAAATGAATTTGTTCTGATGACAAAAAGATGAAGCAATCTATTAGCTCTACACAGCCTATTAGTGCTAAATTTTAACTGAGTTTTCAGTCACAATGTAAAAATTATAACCAAAAGCCCACTGATATCACAGCTGCCAAACATAATTTAGGAAATCAGAAGTGTTTGTTTAGTTTCAAGCACTGTTTTATATCCATGATGAGTATAAGTAGTACTTCTAATGCCTTTTTTCTTAAATATGCAATGGAAGGCAGTGGAAATATGTGACTGGGGCCAGTTCTAATGAAATAATGTAATGATGAAGCCATAGCTATGCTCTCACCTTAGTCTGAAGGTAAGAGAGATCATAGGCTACCAAGACATGGAAAAGAAGAATGTTTAAGTAAAGAAAGAACACAGAAATACAAGGGACAAGCTGAAACTTTAGTAAAAAATTTCAAGTAAGAAACAAGATCAAAGATTCAAAAAAAGGCAGCAGTGTGACAGAATAAAAAACCTGATAGAAAAAAAAAGTGAGGAGGAAACGGCAGCTCAGCAAAACCGTGGCTCATTCCATCCCAAGATGACATGGAGTTTTACTCTTCCATGTCTGACTGGAAGCTATTTGGCCAGCACAGACTCATTGTTGGAAAATACCAGAGACACTGAACATAAAATCTCTACCGAACAGTGTGTTAGTCCCAGCTCATTACTGTGTGCATTAATAACAGGTAATTGTCGTATACTCCACATGGTGTATGTCTGATTTTTTTCTTGGCACAACAGAAGATGCCTTCATAGGAGTGACCCAGGGAACTGACTCCTGCAGGAGATGGAACAGGAAGCTATGATTTTAATTAAGAAATTAAATCAGGTTATTATCTTCAACATCTGTCTTAGAAGACTCTTTTGTGTTCTGCCCTTGACTTTAAGTGCTTTGTACAAACAGAACCATGGTGGTGCAAGCTTGTGAAAGACAATGTTGAGGATACCTGCATACAAAGGAAAACATTTAGCTACTAGTTTTACTCCAGCTAAGGCTTACACAACAGAACTTGGTTTATTATTACCAAAAATAGTACTGAGCTTCCTTATTATTCCCCCCAACAAAGTTAGCTGCTAATGAAATAAAAATAAAAATCACCAAGAAACAAAACTATATACCTTAGTGAGTCATATAGTTCCTAGAATCAAGAATCATCAATAGCTCAAACTTTTCTAGCTTTCCTGATGGATTAATATTGAATGAGTGGAAGCTGAGGGAGAAAAGCTAGTAATTATCAACCCTTAGATCACTTCTACAGAAATCTTCCCCATAAACATGGTATAGGGAGTATCTTTTCATCTCTTAAGACCATTCTGACTTGCTCCACAGTTGACTCTGTATCCAAAGTTGCTTTTTCTGGGGACAAAAAAGCAAGAACACTCAGAAACGTCTACATATATGGTTTACAAAATGCTATCTATTTACAAAGCTGTCAGTTGCAGAATGGTATCTTCTAACTCATCTGTACCAGTGACAATGAAATTCAACTGTAAGTGAGCTAACAAACCTCTGCAGATCTGGACACCTTCCAAGGAACCAGGCAGAAAAAACAAAACTCACAAGCCCTAAGAATTCAAGGTTTGGGGGCAGTTGTACCTTTCTCCCCTTCTGGATCAGCACCTGAAGGAAGACTGACATCTGCCTTCTATTCAGGGCTCGCTATATCAGGAAGACAGTCATGATCTCCTCAAAGCCACTTCAGCCTTTGACTGACCTTCTTGAACCCATAGTGGCACCCACAGAATATCCTTGTGAAGCCTCACTGACATACACGTCTGTAAATATTCCAGAAAAAGTATAGTGTAGTTTGACAACTCATTACAAGAAAATTGTCCACTTTTTTTGTCTAATGCTTCTTTAATCTGAAGGTGATCAGACCTTCTATGTTTTGGGTTTGGGGGCAGGGGTGCTTGTTTTTGTTTTAGTCAGGAAGGGAGTAAAAGAGTTTCATTGTTTTCCTGTTTTCTAGGTCAGGCAAAAAAATACTGCAATTGCTGTGGTTAACCGCTGTCTCAAGCTGCCTTATTTTAGGTATGCTAAGAGAACAGGGACAATCCCATGTAATTAAGCAAAGAAACTGGGAGCCCTTCTTTGGAACAAACTTTTTGCTTCTTCAGGTCTGCTAGCTGGTTAAAGAAAGCCCTCAGGACTCTCGTATCTTCTGGTAGCCTATCTATCTCCATCATACTGCTATCCTCAGCATGCTTTTCTCAGCTGGACCCCTCTGCATGTCCTTTAGTGAGAAAGCAGCACTGTTGTATTTTTTTCCAACACACCAGACCCAGCTGCTCTCCTGGGTCATTAAGGAGCACATTCGGTTTGCTGAAGTATTAAAGCTTACCAATTCACAAGGCAAAAGTAGAAGAAAGGTTTCTAGTTTAAAAAGTCATAACTGTTGTCATAGCACTTCTCATTAAAACATACTTTGTGCGTAGAAATCCTGAAAAATCTGAACCTTCTTAGTAAATAAATTGCCTGGCTCCCGCTCATCAGGATCCCTTTGTTAGGTTTATATTATAACAAGATTCTGGTGGGCTGGAAAACAGTACCTCATGAGAAGTAGAAGAGATAAGCTTTACAGTTGGCTCTGAAGTTATCCAGTTTTTAACACTAAAATATTCATTAACTCTAGCGCGGGTTATTAGTCCCACCTGCAGACTGTTTCAAAGTGGATGGTACCTTGCTAGTTTCTCTCTGAATGAGTGAGGATTACAGAATTACATCATTCACACCGAGATTAAGACCAACGAGTTGTTTTGTCTGCAGTGCTCATTTCAGTGAGGTACTAACAGATAACAAAATTACCTCTGGCAGTACTAGCTTTTTTCTTTTTGTTGAGTATTTTATTAAGAACTATACAAATAAAATGCCAAGACACACTTCTTTCAGAGAACAGTTTAAGTTCTCAGTCTGAGAGAGCCGTAGTCAGACAACCAATAAACTCTGACTAGCTCTTCCTAACAACTGTTTTTCACAATTAAAAAACAAAACAACCACCACAAAAAAAAAAAAAAAAAAAAACAAAAACAAAAACAGAGGAGCACAACATACAACTAGTGAATTTCGACCCTTTGACATATTACAAACCTGAAGCAAGGTCAAACTATGGATACATTTGACTTAATCTCGAGTGATTGTTTATCAAGAAAGAAAAAAGGACAATATTTAAAGAATATTATTCAAGCCTTCATAAATTTGTTTGCACTCACAGTTTGTTTTGAGATAACAGGTAACACAAAAAAAACCCAACCCTGTATTTTTTTTTCCTTCATTCATGCAGCTTCCTACTTTATCAACTAATGGCTTTAAACTTTTATACATTTATTTTAACTCCACAGCAACATCAACGTTACCTTTTAATTTGGCAGATAAATCCTTTCTTAGGAAACTTTTTACTTTGCCTGTTGTTTATTAGAAGTGTGGTTCTCACAATTTTCCAGCATTATCACTGATACAGTAACTACTAACAGATTCCCATCAGCCACTGAAACAGAAACATCTTGTTGTTTCAGTCCTTTCATATGTATTCAGTTTTCATACGAAGAAATCAGGGTACCAAACTGAGAAACACTGAAAAAGTAGCAATTATTAAAAGAACTGAGACGTCTATTTCTTCCTCTTAAAATAACATTACATGGATAATGTAGATCCTCATGCAGTAATAAAGCAGAAAATATTATTCCTGGCAGTAATATCACAAAGCCGTACTGAAATGACACTTAT
This sequence comes from Alca torda, assembly GCA_008658365.1. Lineage (NCBI taxonomy): Eukaryota > Metazoa > Chordata > Aves > Charadriiformes > Alcidae > Alca > Alca torda. The sequence goes on from CM018076.1 coordinate 96,591,968, forward strand.
AACCCTTGAATAATTTCAGGCTTTCATAAACATTGTTATCTTGCAAAAAAAAAAAAAGTTTAAAAAAATTCTTACAGCAGATTTGATCTTTGGCCTTTCATCTTCAATGCTGCAACAGAAATGGTCTGCTTAAGTAACTAAGGAAAATGTAATGCTAGACAACGTGAAACACATGGAAAAGAAATTTTGAACTATATTTTTGATTTTCCTTTCTCTCCTGTTTGTGTAAAGTCTGCTTGTCTTTGTTTTCTCTAATAGGGGAAGTTACTTACCAAATTATTTTTACCTAATATCTGAGTCTTGTGTAATATAAACCACACAAATCATTTTGACATTCATTTGTGTCCAGTCTCTTCATGGTTGCATTGCTCTGCTGTTTTGGTAGGCCAAGTAACAGGACAGTTCTTAAGATGGTCAAGTGCACCACACTGATCTTTCAAAAAAAATGGATCCCGGCAGTAATGAGAACTGAACAACCAAGCTAACCTCAGATCAGTGCTGTTTCTTATCCTTTTCTAAAGCATGTGAGAGAAGGAACCTCTGGAAGTTTAAGAAAAGATCTAGGCAACACCATTGTCAAATTCACAGTGTCAAAACAGCTCTTCAGCTACTTCTGCATTTCCAAATACCTGATTAGTGCATCTCCAACTGTTTCCTACAGTTTTCTAACAGTAACCTTCATACCATTGCATACTACTACCTTCCAACAAAGACTCCCGTGCAGTGACAACTTGCACACTGAGAAAAAAATTGCCATTCATAAGAAATCTGCAGCTTTAGTAAGACTGCTAGTAGGTATCATCTGCCCATACTACGCTTTGTACTCCTTGCTTTGACAGCTTCCTGGGAAAACCTCTAACTGGTTTGCTAGACCTCTTTGCTGACCTCTGTTTCATGAAGTTTTTACGGTACATTTTGTTCGATGTTGTGAAGAAAGAATAGCAGGAAAGCAGAAGCATTATAGCTCACTGCATTTTTTATTTGGGATGCTGAAGAACTTTTCTACAGAACAGACTTGAGGCCTGATTCAGGACCTTTCAGGTACTGAATTTCACCTAGGAAATACAGATTCCCCTCATTGCCCATTTTACAAAAGAAAAAAAAAAAAAGAAACAACCAACTTAATCTGTCTGATTATTTATACAAGAAAATAAATACTTCCAGAAATTAGGTTAATAGCAAAATATAGTGCATTGTGAAACAGTCTTCTGGAGGAAAAGAGAGAAGTACATTGGAAATATGCTACTTGAATGAAAAAAGGGACAATAAGACTAGAGAGATTTATTGCAGTCTGAATGCTGAGTAGTATAAATGACCCTAATAGGAGTTTTCCACTATCAATTCCCATGATTCAAGTGTTTCAAGCTTCTTCACAATAGAATTGTCCAAGATCTACAGTCGATGTGACAAGGAGTTTTGCAGGTGTTCACATACCAAGTGGTATATTCTATAACATTTTTTTTTTCTCCTTTAAACACAACCTTTTAAGTATATGCTGCCTTCACAAAAAGAGCAAAGCAATGTTCCTTTCAGACAGAAGGGAAGCAGCTACCCTTGAGATACTCGTCAAGTGTAACTGGGCTCCTTGGAATCCACAGGGGTGCTCTTAGGGTAATGAGTTCTCCTGGTAAATATGGTCATTTTTAACGGTCCCAGAAATGCTTTACAAGCTCCTGCTGGCTTTTATGCAGGCAGATTATATGTTTTTAATTTATAGTCATTTTACTGTGGTTCTTCAACAGAGAACACCCTTTCCCACCACCCAGCATGCTTAAACTACTTCATTTCCAAACTGCTGCGCTTTTTGTTGTTGTAGGACTGCTGAACACAGTCCTATATTGTGCAGACACAAGAAATTAAGTAACTGGAAAACCAAATGACCTGTTCACTAGTTTTTACTTTTGTAGCTTATTTGAACTGCTTTGCATATCAAGAAATCATATGTTTTCACACCAGAGAATACAAAGCATTCCAAATACCAAAGAATTTAGGATTAAAAGGGGGGAAAAAAAGTTTTAGATCATCAGCTATGCCTAAGGTCTCCAGTCACTGGCCCTTAAATTTTAAGACTCTACCACTGAATGCATGCACCTCAAATGTTGGCGATTATCAGAATTTACAAGCTCGCACCTTTATTGTTTTCTCTGCAGACATCTTGAATTTGATTGATTTAACTGTGCAGACCTCCCAGCTGTGACAACTGCCTGTTCTACTGTCACCTGTCTAATAACAGTCATATATTTAGCTGCATCCCCTAACTGCCTACTGTTAGTAGAATTCTAATAAGTGATTTGGCCTGGATTTAGGCAAGACATCAGAGATTCTGTGTCCTAATAACACTCCCTTAAGCCATCCACCTCCTTTGCCTTTAAAGTTGTTTACTAACAAAGATAAATGAGCTTGCCCAGACAGGACAATGACAGTAGCTGGCAGATACATTGCTCACACAGCTGACCCTCTTCAATTCTAAAACAAAATAAATCTATGCTCTTTTGTTTTATGTATGACTTATTAAATTACTGATATATAACTTGTCTGCCCCAGATTGCAGGGCACCACTAATGCACTGAGCTGCAGACACTACGTAACCTTAAAAAAACCAAAAAAGGTTTACATTAAAATTAACATGAGATAGAGACAGGTTCAAATGGAATGAGAGATGAAGGGAAAGAAAGAAAGGCTTGTCTAATTCTCTTCCGGGAACCCAATATGTTATCAACTGTCATGATTTACAAAGCAACTGATGACTGCGAAAGACAAGTATGACACATTAAAGCTATTAATTCACAAGGTGGAGTCACAATGCTTCAGAAATCTTTGCGTTCGAGGAGCCTCTGTTGAACCTCCCTAGCTAGAAGCACTCAGAGTAGTCCTGTGAAAGCATTACAGTTTTTGCTGCTTTGAGAAAGACCCAGAAGAACTATTAGGCTAAAAATTTTCAGGTAGAACTAGAAATTTAGGAAATACTGCATCTTGAATTCTTTTTGCTTCTTTTTATGAAACATGCAACGTGCTGGTGTTAGGGTCAACAAAACAAGAGCTTGCTTAATTATATACAACCATTATTCTAAGTCAATTCATGGGGACCGAACAAAAAAAAAAAAAAAAAAAGAAAAAAAAATATTATGAGCTTGCAAAAAAATTCTAAAACTATCTAGCACGTCAATTCCAGGTGCGGAGGACATTTGGTCCATCCCTTATCACCATATACATTGTGCTTTTCTTTACAGGAGCACTAAATAGAAAAGGTCAGAATGGACCCAGTCAGGGAAGGTCTATGAGACACAGAGATTTATTCAGGCAAAACTTTTCAAACTAACAAACTGAAAAGAAACCTCCCCAGAAAGCCCTTGAAAAATATCAACATCCAGGACACCCAAAGACATAAAACTGGAGCTTTGCTGCATTCTTCAGCCTTTTTTTCTACATTTCTAATAGGAATCAATGAATCCCATTGTTCATTGCATTACAAGAGAATGTTATGTAATAATGAAATTAGAGAGACTAAGAAATAAAACACCCATTGCTCAATCTGTCGAGTAATTATCATACCCTCCCTTTTAGACCAGCTGAGAATAAGCCAAAATGACATCCAGGCAGAAAAGAATATGTGAAAAACTAAAACACATTACTTGTAATAATTTTAAGAACCATGTTCTACATATATTTGGCCGGGTCAGCAAACAGCCAGGGTCACGGAAAAGGAGGAACAGTTCCCTCTTCCATACAACCAAAGGGATATTTCACTCTTTAGTCTTCAGATATTTGCTATGTGTTTGCTGGTTGGTTGGTTTGTTTGTTTGTTTGTTTTTGTTTTTTTTTTTATACAGTAACCCCTAGTTGCACACCAGACTCTGCTCCAGACTTCCCATACTCCTGAAACTTGTTCCCTCTCCTGGGAGTTTATTGTGTGCATGGATACTCTGATGCATGAAATCATCTCAATTGTTCTTCACATTCTGTTAGCAAGAATACAAATCATTTATAAATAACTAACATATTGGATGGATAAAATGTAAATCACTGTACTATTTAGAAAATACTTGAACATGGCCTGCAGTACTAATCATATCCAGTGACTCCCCCCACCCCACTCCCTACCAGTTTGAGGGTAGATTCTTAAAACAACACTTGCAGAACAATGTAGTTATAACATAACAACAGAATTTTAACTGTTAGATGAGGCTGGATGGAGTCAGGAATGTGCCAAGACACTCTGCAGTTTCTCCATTTTCTAATAGCAAAAACCTGAGTAATTCCTTTAATTCTAGTTTCCCGTCATTTGTTTTTGCACTAACCATACAAGTACATTGCAAAAACTATGTAGAGAGGTCTCAGATGCTTGCGCTGAAGGCAACTATAAAAGTTAAAAGTTCTCAGTTTTTATAGGAGAAGAGGAGACAGTTGGATAACTTCAGACTGGAGAAACACAATACATTCTGCTGCATGAGTGATCAGAGAGTTGGGGTTTAAGCATACCCTGGAGCCCTAAACTAAAATCACAGTTTAAATCAGCCTCATGATGTCAGCCACAAAGTCACAGAAAACACAAAAGTCAAAAAGGCGCCTAGCTTGCAATCAGAACCTAACTAAAGTCACAGGGATAGGAGTTCAGAATGAACACAAGGATCAATGGCAAAATGTTTTTTTCCAAGCACTTCCACCTGTAGTGATTGGGTATATTTTAAGTGATACACGATTAAGCGAAACCATTTTTATTAGATCAGTTAAAATAAGGTAAAAATAAATTTTTCAAAACTATGGATTATTTTTTAAATGCTGTTGCATGTTTTTAAGCAACAACTAGAACGAATCCCAAACTCCATGTTTTGCTCACCTCTTATCTCCATTGTTTTAGGAGATGATCATTAACAAGTCACATCCTTTACCTCTTTTCTGAGTTAATTCCAAGAGACACTATAGTAAATCTAATTAAATACCAGTCCAAGAAATATTCCCAGTGCATCTTCTTGCCTTGCAAGGTCCTTTCTTCTCTCTGTGTTTTCAGAGTTAGAGGCTTTCCACTTCTTTTCTCTGACATCCTGACAAAAGACCTAGTGGAGCAGAAGATAAAATGTGCGAAGCCACAGAAACATATACAGAAAGGAAACACTTTTGATTCAGCTTTAGTAATTCTAGCATGCTGCATATTAACTTCAGGCACCTCAATATTTCTCTAATACCTCACTAGCCTATGTCCTAACGAATGAGATGCCACCTGTTATAACACTTGATTACGAAAACCATTGCTATTTACAAATGGGGGCATAGATCCATGGGCAGCTCTAGTGTTTTATTGTTATATTTGACTACAGCTTCTTTACACACTCCCATTATTTCTGAGATAAGGCTGAATTGTCCATCTCATCCACCTACATCGTGCCCAGTGAGAATCAGTAACATTACTTCAAGCATTGCTGTCTTAGCAACAAAGAGTAAATAATGCATGCAGTTTTATTTCAGGTAACACGGGACAGTCTGAGCAGAAGCATTTGGGTACTGCAACCTGCCCTCAACTTATTTTGTATATCTGCAGATAAAGGAGTCAAGCAGGGTTTTAAAAAATAAATAAGGAAAACTCTAATGTGATGCTATCAGGATTTCTAGAAAGCTCTAGTTCTGCCCTCCAACTTTTTTTTTTTCACTATTTTCACCCTCCCTCTGCTTATTGTTCTGTCAATAGTACCAACCTCAGAAGCTGCCCTGCCCATCAAGAAAAAATATTAAGATAGACATGGCAGTATGAACACACACTGAATCACGAGTCCTTACTCCCCGAGTGGTCCAACTGGCTTAGTAGCAATAGAAAACAACTGCGTGGAACACAGAGAAGATAGTCTATGACTGGAAAACAAGAAAGAGAAATCAAGCCTCCAGCTCAAGAGCTGCTCAATAACAACTCACTTTTTAATTAGTAACTTCCTTTCTGTGGCTAATATAAAGTTTAAATGAACTTCAGACACAGGTAACTGTAATTTCTTAATTGGCATCTAAATTATGCTCTCTGGCTTCTGCATCCTTATTTAAGCTAAAAACTGTGTGTCGCTTTGTGGCAACTTTATTGGGAATTGCAATGTTCTGTTTTTCCAGTCCCACAGGAGCCGTGCATTGTTCCATGACTGCAAAGGAGTACACTTCTGAGGCACACTTAATACTTTACAGTTTTAGTTCATTCCCCTATAACTTAGCCCCAAATCCTAAAGTAAGTAATCTTCACTCATGAAAGCTCTTCTATCTTAAGGAAGATGGCCATAAAAGTTACTCTGAGGAGTTGAGTTTTGTGGAAAAATTAAATAGGATAAAGATTGGCCTACTAAGAAGGAGTAATATAAGAGAAAAAAAAAAGGAAATAGTTTCTTACACTGCCAAACTGCACTTTAGCTTTCTGAAAAACACAGCCTAACAGAATAACTTTATTTATAGGATACATTTGGTATATTCACTTGTGTGTGTTATAGCAGTGATGTCTTCTGCACACTAAAAAATTCCACAGACAGTAAGACTCTCTGCATTTGCCAGGTGTAGCACAAACACTATAAATGATACCATATGCATTCATTCCATTTATTCCCAAGCAAGCGAGACCGTTAGTTCAAACACACATTTTTTAAACTCAAGTTAACTTTTAAATGAATATAAGAGGTATGGTGGGCAGCATCCAAAATGACGACTGTTTGTCAAAATGGAGCTTAAGGAGTGACAGTTCTCTACACGATTTCAATTTAGTCTGAGAATACTGTCAGGCTGGAAATGCGGCATCAGCAAAAGTCAGGTTAGTGCTCAGAATGGGGTATTTCCATTCAGCTCTGAGACTATATTAAAAAGCAGATGACTCTTGATCAAAGAGTTTTGTATTTTTAAATGCTATCCACTTCCATCTATCCTTTCACCTTTTCTTTCAGTAACAAATGCAAAAAATTAATTCTGAGAGATCCTGACATCATATCCAGCGGGTAAGACAATTCGTGATCTTACAACTCCTTTCCCTTCACACTCTATTCTCTCTGAACACGCCAAGACCTCTTGCCTGGGAAGACCATCCATTATCATGGTGACAGTTATTGATTTTAATTAAAGTAGCAGAAAGAAGCTGAAAATATTAAGCCCTATTCTTCCACATTCCAGGTATCAAAATAAATGGTACTGAGAATTTACACTGACACAATCATGTATTTATGCCTATATCCAAAGCTACAGCCAATCTGCACAAGAGATGCCAGCACAGAACTCCAACAGCTTTAATTAGTATGGAAAGCTGATTTGGTAGTAGGGACAACATGTAATAGTCTTGGCACCAGCAACTCACCAGGAGAAGGGAGTTCCTATTGCGGTGAAAAACTTGATAGGCAGCAGTAGTCACTTAATTTGTTTATATAACCAAGCAAGCTGGGTTTGCCCTTTTGTTTTTCCCCCTATTGCTTTTTTCATGTGCGCAAAGAGAGCAAGTTGTTTGTGTTAACATCCAGCTACTCACAATTACAACTTGAAATGCCTGCCAACTGCATAAATCTCACTATTCATGAAAAAGAAAAAGACTTTTTTCCTAGAATAAGAGACCCAGACACACATACATGCACAAAGAAAACAGTACAGTCTACTCTGAAATCGTGTATTCTGTCAAAGATTCTCAATATCATTCACAAGTAATAACTAAATCTTGACATCCCCCAGTTGCAGAAAAGCATTTCAGTCACAGACTTTAGAGAAGTAAATTGATTAAGCAAGCCTTAATTGCATCTAAACTTGCACAACATGCTTTTGTTGAGTTTTTTTTTGTTTGTTTGTTTGTTTCTGTCCTGTCAGAAACAGTTTATGATACAGTTTTGCTGCCCTGGGAGAACTGACGAAATGATGCTCACAAGGCATGGGGCACACCATTTGATAAGTGTCAGATACAGAGGACTGCTACTCTAATGATCAAAAAAAAAATCCATTAATCTCTCAGCCTCCATCTGATCAATGGGATCAAATTGTTTTTAAATGTGATCCCACTGTATTTTAGAATAAGCTGACTGATGGACAGACTCATGCAGTCTGTCTTCCTTCTTTTGGAGATTTCAGGTCTCCACTTCTATGTGGATGGATTAGCAGAAATTTTTCTGTGATTACATTTTCTCTGAGGAATCCCTGCAGAAAAATAAAGTGTTTGCCTTTTCCCAATGATTACCATGTGTAAGTGCTTAGATACTAATTGGCAATTTTACTTATCAGGGCAATTTTTTCTACCTTCTCTCAAACAACAAAAAGATGATATAAAATCCGTAACAGCCTTGTTCCATCTGTAAATCCATCTGGTTTGTAGTATGTGTCCTCGAAGTACCGATACATTTGGGGAAAAACACACTGCAAATAAATGAGTTTAATGTACATTATTACAGTTTTGGAATGCAAAAATTCATCATGCCTTGCAAGGTGAAATTCCTCTGTGTTCCTGTAACAGACATACCCGGCTTGCAGGTTGTAATATATTGTTGTCACCTGAATGTTTATTCCTTTCCCTCCAATACCGTTTGAACAGGTACCTCACTTCAATAAAGAAAGATGTAATAGAAGACCTGTTTGGAAGCCTGACATTTATCCATCTCTTTTCCCAAGCATCTGTGAATTTGGCTGTTTCCTTGATAGTTCCTCCTCTGTTTATCTGCCTGCATCTTACAGGCACAGAGATGTCAGGGGATCTGGTGTGACTGTGTCTCCTTTTCGAACAATATGCTGAACAACCTTTACTGTCCCCACTGGCTGAGTGACAGGTATTGAGCACAGGTATGTCTCTGATCAGGGTCACAGAGGAGAACCAGCTGCTTCTGATGCAGTTCTGAAGTCAAATGAAAGCAATTCCATGTTAGTCAGGAGCATCATCTGAACCAGTGACTCTTGTCCCTAGCCAACAGTGTTAAGTAAGAGATTCACCACGTACAATTTTCTGTGCCACCTAGAGAGAGGCTTGACAGAAAAGTTATATGAAATTAAGAACTGTCACTTACTTACTCAATTTACACGGAGAAAAATTAAATTGTTTCCACTCATTTTGAGCTTTGAAAAGGGAAACAGGATACTAATGTTTCCAGCATGCACTGTCTAGGGTAGACTGCGGAATAAACATCCATCAATCCTGAAACCAATTACTGTTCTTCTAATGTCCATCACAGCAGATGCCATTTTCTATGTATGAATATTCATTAATCAGACCACTACACATTGCAGATAAATTCAAGGAGGCTTTTCTTTTGATAAAATGCAGGCTAAAACTTACCACAGAATAAATGCATTGTACTGTACATGATTGAATTTTGCCAGCATGTCGCAATTCACTCACAGCACCTCTGGACATTTTCTAGACACGTCACTTCTTGGCATAGTCTGAGTTAATGACTAAAGTGGCAAACACAAAGGATTTAGGGAGGGTGTGCAAGCATTCACCCACCAGCGATGTCTCATCTTTGTCTTCTTTCAGGGAATGATCCTTGAATCATGGCATGAACATGAGAAAAGGAGTATTTCAGAAACCTTGTGCAGCTAAGAGATGAGTATACCAAAATGTGGAGAGAATGAAGAGTGCTGAATTTCATGCTACTCCAGGGTGTAATGAAAAAATAATTTTTTTTCCTGGAGACATGAATCTTCCCAGGTTTTCAAGAGCTCCATGTCTCACTCTTAGCTGACAGAATACAATCACCTTGGGGTTATATTGAACAGAAGTAGCTATCGATTAGAAAAGTGTTTGCAGATTAGGAGCTTTGCAAAAGAGTTACTCAGCAATCTCTCTTAATTGGATATGCTCAGCACTTGAAACTTAATTTCTATCTCCATTTAAGTGAGTCAATATTGTGGAAGCAGCTAGAGAACAGGTTCGGCACAATAAAACTGCAGTTCTGTTCTTATTTGCTTGGATCAGCCTAGTCACAAGCAGAATGAGTCTTCCTTTTCTTCAGGTCAAATAACCACAGGCCTCATGCTCTATGAAAAGGCTGTCACGGTTTCCATTTATCACTGTGTCAGGGAGTCATGGACTCCTAAGTTTACAGAATCACAGTTTACCTAGGAAGGGTGTTCTAGTGATTGCCTAGTCCATACGCCTCAGCTCAAGCAGGGTTAACTACAGCAGGCTGTACAGAATCATGTTCAGTTGGGTTTTGAATATCTCAAAGGATGGAGATTCCAGAACCTCTCCAGGCAGCATGTTCCAGAGTTTTGACTCTCTCTGCAGCAAATTTTTTTCTTATGCTGACCTGTCGTGGTTTAGCCTCAGACGGCAACAAAGAACCACGTGTCACTCACTTAGATCTTCCCAATGCAGGTCAAAACAGAAGAAAAAGGCAATACTCTTGGGTTGAGACAAGGGCAGTTTAACAGAACAGCAGAGGGAACAAGAAAAAAAATAGCAACAATAACACAAAGGAATATACAAACCCGATTACAGAACCGCCACTCCCCGACCGCTCCCGGACCGCCCGGCCCGGGCCGCCCCAGCCCGCTTATAAGCGGTGACTTCCTGACCCCTCCCCCGGCAGCTCAGTGAGGGCGTGGCTCACATGGCATGGAATACTGTCTCTTGGGGAGAATTAACCCTATCCCCGCCGGAACCAGGACATTATTCTGAAACAAAGATTTTTATTGGTTTAAAGAGAGTGAACATATTAGATATGGTATAACTAACAGTCTAAGTATCAGCTTTTTGCCTCCATTTACAATCAAACACAACTGTTGTAAAGTTTTACCCATGAATTTGTAATTTGCTTCCCTCTGTGAAAACACTACATGACCCTTCTCTTCAAGGCTAAAAAACACCATCTCTCTCAGCCCCTCCTTGAATGTCCCCCATAAGTATTCCTTTAATCATCTTTGTGACCTTTGCTCCAGTGTATCCATGCCTCCTCTCCTACTGGAGAGGCCAGATCTGGACACAGCAGTCCAGATGTGGTCTCACCAGGAATTAATAAAGTGCAAAGATCACCTCCCTTGACCTGCTGGCAATGTCCTTCCTAATACAGACTTCTTTGCCGCAATGGTCATTACTGACTCATGTTCATTTTTTTTTGGTCCACTAGGACCTCCAAGACCTTTTCTGCAGAGCTTCTTTTCAGACAGTCAGCCCCAGCCTGCACTGGTGTGTGGGGTTATTCTCTGTGAGGTGCAGGACTTTGCACATACCTTTGTTGAACTTCATGAGATTCTTGTTGGCCTATTTCTTCAGTCTGTCAAGGTCCCTTTGAATGACAGCACAGCCATCTGGTATATCAACCACTCCTCCCAGTTTTGCATTTTAGACTAACTTGCTGAGGGTGCACTCTGCCTTGTCGTCTAGGTCAAGAATAACACTGTTGGCCCCGGTATTGACCCTGCGATACACCACTAGTGACTGGCCTCCAGCTAGACTTCATGCCACTATCACAACCTTCCAAGCCTGGCAGTTCATCTACTTTTCAGTCCATCTCCCTGCCCACTTATCTAATACATACTTCATCAGTTTGTTTACTATTTGCAGCTTTTGGAGGTCACGAACTCCAGAGAAATCAGGTTCTATTAAATTCAGTTTCTAGTAGTATCGAGCTACTAACCCTTATAGCCTGTTAAATGAAGAGCTAGGCATTGGCTGTGCCAAAACAAGATGACTGGTTATAATAACCTTGTTGATCCTGCTCCTCAGTTCTGTAGGAGATGACATAACGTACTGAAAAAGGATCAAGAGCCATTACGCAACTGGGGGAAACTCACTGCCTTTCTTCCTTCAAAGGCTAATATGCTAATGTGACTAAAGGAGAAATACTGGGCAAATTTTCTGAAAAATAACATGACCTTTAATAGGAAAAGAAAAGAGTCTCCTTTTCCTTCTGCTACACAAAACGGAGAGTTCCTGCTTGAAAATACAGTAAGTCTGAGCCTTAAGCTAACATCTGGAGTCTTGCACATCTGTAGCTTAACTCAGAAGCAGAACATTTTCATTAAGTAACTTTCAATACATATGTTCATGCAACACTAAATAGAAAGAGGTAAAATTTTACAGTACTAGCAAAGATAGGACGGAGACACTAAACTTAAACGTATGGTTTTTAGTTTGGGTTCATCCCTTTACTGATTTTCAAGGCTTGCCAACTTTTTTAATGTTTAGAAACACAGCATCTATTTAATGCTTGGAAAGACCTGAATACCTCATGACAATTATGCTAAGAAAAAGAAATTATAGCTCCCCTGCACCTACTTAAAAGCAGGAATAACATCTTTTCCATAAGCAAAAAATGTGTACACAACCTCCCAGAATTTGTGTCTTTCTGACTGTTGGGCTTACAGAGGGAGAGGTACCTCTTCGCATGTTTGAAAGCATCAGCTGTTCATGGTTGCTAAGGCACATAGTTCTGCAGGAACATAGAAATTAGCTGACGGTGTTCTTCTCTCATTTTGTGTAACTGCTGTAAATTTCAGTGCTTTGCTGATCCAAGTCCCATTGTACAGCTAAAGTTACCGAAAGAAAGTATCAGTACCCAGAGAAGAAAAAGCTCTCCTAAAGCTTGTTAAGGGTGGGTTCACGTGACCGTTTTTTCCCGATGCACGTGATCACTTCATCCATACTCCATCTACAGTGAAAAAGCCAGACTTTGTGAATGCATCTCCCCTAACTTCCTAAATCTTTTTCTTCCTGAACAAAGGCTTGGTCGTGCTATTTTTACTGTGATAATATGATGTGCTCTAATACCTTTCTGGTTTGGTGTCACTAGTTTCTCAGCAATTGTTTTTTCATTGTGGAGTTATCTTTTCAGGATTATTAATCACTGCCAAGGGTGACCTGTTAGCTTTATTGTTAATGGTTAAAAAACCATTTTTCTTTACTTAATTTATACCAAAAATTGAACTCCAAAGGTTATGCTTGATGTTCCTGATCCTAAAGTCCAAGTCTAAAGATGCAGGTATTAAAAAGTTGAGAAGCATGAAAGCAGCACAGCTATTCTTGGGGAAGCATTAATAATTAGATATTACTTTGGAGAAAGGGCAATGCTTCATCTGAAGATGAAGTATTATCTTCTATATCTTTTTGTGCAGTTGGCGGAACATTCACACTGATTGTGCTTCTAATTTCAAAATAAGTTGGCAGGTTTGCCCTTTTCTAGCTGAAATATAGTCTCTTCTGGGAAATCTTTACCAACACATCTTGAGAATTGTTATGTCCCATTAAAGGTTGCTCACTGATATTTGTAGTATCTTAAATACACACTGCATTATTACAGGTGAATTCTACATTTGCTTAGGGTAAAGATTATGCTGAAAATAAAAGCCAAACAGATATCCACAGGGCTACCTTGTTTAGGAAGCAGACTCATTACTGTGCTAGATTTATTGCAGCTACGGAGCTGCTTCAGAAACAGCAAAGTCAGGTGGGAATGAAAAACTGGCAGTTGTTGGAACCTAAGAGAAATGTGGTCATTTATGATCTCCTAGTCTCTAAGAAAAAAAAGAGTTCCACAGACATTTTAGATACAAAAGGCAAAAAACCAGAATGACTGACAATTACACCAGAGTGATGTTAAAAATTACTCTCAAAGATTATTTTGTCTTTCCCCCAGATGGCAGTAGGAAATTCCTCTTCATGTGGCAGAAGGTTTCTTGTTGCCTTTGTTGTTTTGGTTTTGTTTTGTTTTGTTTTTTTTTAAGTTGATCACATAAGAAGCTACAGAACTGCATTGCTTTCTTAAGAAGGAAAATGCACGTTAGCCTCATTTAATGGTTAGAAAAATTTACCTTGGCTTCAGTCAAGTAATTTTAAAGAAATCTGCTCGCTTGCAAGAATGAAGAAACTATACCAAAAACTAATGCATTCATTAAATTATCCCTTTAGGGCTGGCAAAACAGTCTACATTCCATTTTAGTCAGACATCTACCCTGGAACATCTGATGTCAAGACAATTTAGCTTTTATGTTTGTAACATTTTTAAGGTACCCATTTGTGTTTACCAGAGTAGCAAGGACTCCAGCAGTCAGTTAAAAAAAAATAGCAATAAAAAAAAGGAAGCAGCTTCAAATCCTTTCTAGAACCAGAAGTTAGAGTTCAGTAAAGTAATTCCACTAGGTGAATTATTGCAGAAAGTGTTACGATATTAGTTAGCAGACAACATACTGATAACATCCGACTATTACAATTAAAAAACCCCACATTATAAAATAAATGAACACAAAGGCTGATTACGATACCACCCATTCTCCTTCCCAAAATACATATCACATTTTCTTGTGCTTCTTCTAAATCTGTGCACAGGTACCAGGAAGGTAATGATATGATTTTTTCAAATTATTAAAAATTCCATAAAAGCAACTCTGCTGACATCTGTCACACATTCCTGGGCTAAAAGACAAGTGTCACTGGAAGGTAATTGCATATAAAGTGCTATAGCATGTAATTATTGAATCCCTTTTATGTTAATAGCCCCATTTAATCAGTAAGGCTGGTCAAAATGGTTTTATCAAACATGTTTTGGCTAACTGTAATCTCAATAGACAGATTCTGAAGACTGTGTTTGCATGAAAGGAAAGTCAGTCATTTGACCTTGTATGCAATTGCATATATGGATTTGGAAACAGCACCAACCTGTCTCAAGTCAGTCACACTAAGAAAGCCTCATCCTATTTCTCACTGCGAGCCAGCGTGTCCTGCTGAAGCACATATCCTGTGCTCCTGCAGCTCTCCAGCAGCAAAATCCGTGTGCTCAGGAATCCAGTAAGCAAAACAGAACACTGGGGCATTTTCAGTTTGTGAAAATCTTAAAGCAAGTGCTATGCACTCACCTGCAAAATATAAAATACATTTAGCCTACTTGTTTTGTGGAAAAAAAAAAAAAAAGACACAATAAGTTTATCTTGTTTGCAAGTTTCTATTAGTGTGCACAATACAAAAAATTATTTTCCAATATTTATTGTAAAAGACACAGCCTTTACTACTATTAGTGATCCAGCCATAACTTATGAAAATCAGCCAAAATCTTTACTCCTAAAACTTTAAACACATGCAGAGTATAGCCATATTTTGAACAAGGATTAGAATTTGTGACCTTCAAGTTTAAACTTATAATAGTGACATTTACAAATTAATCTATAAGGTTAATTTAATGACATGAGGTTGAGTACACTGTTAACCTCAGATGAATAAGTTTTTACTTTATATGCTGCAAGTCCTTATTTAACCTCCCCATTTTTTTGTATGCCCCTTGCATTGGAAATCTGTACATACTAAATGAACGATCACAGGTGGAAAAAATAAACATGGATATACATTAATATAGGTGGTTTATCTTCATATGACACTTCAAGGTCATATGTTTTTTAATGGGTGGGATCTGAGTCTGTGTGTCCTGAGTATTCCCTCAACAGCAAAGACGTGTAAGAAATGACTTGCATCATGTCTCTGAGAATACAAAACAGTTTCACATCCAAAACGCATTCTACTGAACAAATTAGATGCTCGCTACTTTATGAAGTAAATTGAATGAAACACACCTACACAAATGAATTCTAGCTGTTTGACTATTTTAAAAGATAAGAATGGCTTGATTTCGAAGGGAACAGTTTTCTGACAAAATGAAGGAGAAATCTTCAGCCTTTGATCTCCTTTCATTTTGATTACTGGAGGGGAAAAAAAAAGGCGGGGAAGAAAGTATGAATAACTAGATAAATTCACATCTGTTTTTCTTATGAGAAATGAGGAAAATAAATTTCAGAACTTAAAAAACCTGCAAAACTTTCAAGAATTAGATCTGCAATCTTATGTATGTCAGACAGCTGAAACTGATGAAAAACCAAGTGATGCTAGTTAAAGCCAAAAATCACATACATAGTCCACATTGAGCTTTAGTTCACAGAAGTAATACAGAATAAAAAGTGTTCCAGGACAGTAATTACAGAATAAAATGTAGGCGTTTGTATTCTAAAATGTGAGTCAGTCTACAATCCATTTAAATGTTTCTCACTTTTCCAAAATACATTCTGCAATAACAATATGTACGTGGCAATTGAGCCTATGAGAGACAGACCTACAGAATAAGTATGATTATGTATGTCTAAAAGCTTATGAACTGAAAAGACATATTTAAGGATTTTTCTAGGCAGCTGGAATTCAGGAACCTGGTTTTGACAGTGTAATAGGGAAACAACAGAGAGAAAGAGTGTGCACAAGGCAATGTGCAAGACGGCATAAGAAAGAGTGAGGGTGAGCGAGAAAGCATGAGAGGGAGGGAGCAGTAAGAAAGACGAAGAGCAAGTGAGAAAGAACACGAGCGAGTGCGAGAGCATGCATGAGTGCGTGCAAGAGCGATAGGAAGAGCAACAGTGAGGGCAAATGCGAGCAAGTGAGGGCAAATGCGAGCAAGAAAGCAAGCACGTGAGAGCATGTGGGAGAAGCAGACATCGTCTAAAATGTTCAGTAATGTCAGCTATTAATAAGAGATGTAGGAAACTAACTTGTCTCCAGTGAACTGTGTTTTGACCCACTTATTACAGAAGTCATACACAAGATAAAAAAGTCGGTCTGGGAGCGCTGAAGTTCAGCTACTAACACCATGTTTAAAAACAGTATCAATTAGTTGGATGAGAAAGCAATTAAAAAAAGATCCACAGAACCCAGGAGGGGCAAGGAGGGAAAGTCCTATAATTGATATAGGCTGTGGGCTTCAGTTGCTGGTGATGCACCGATGCACAGTTTGTATTGTTTCTCTGCCTCCTTCTCAAAGCGAAGCTTTCAAGCACGTGCTGATTAAATGACACCATGGATTTATATAGAGACTGTTGCCCTGAAGCATTCCTGCTGATCATTCGTTTTGTATTTGAGGCCAAACTCACTCTAGAGTCTATAAAAGAGGAAGAATACATATGAGGCCCCCGGCCCAACAGCATGGATCAACAGATGCGAAAGGGTGTGGTGCCCTCATCCATTTCTCACTGCCATCCCACAGCCCCAGGTGGAAATGGAGTTCTGGGACTGCTTCTGAGAGCAAACAAGTAGCTTGGATCAGTGTTTCCTACATGGGGAGGAAAGCACACACATTACATCCAAAGTGAAAGCAAAAATAAGGTGTGGCTCTAGAAACACAGATGGAATTTAGCTGAAATTAGGTCCCATCCTTGCAAAGAAGCAGTTTGGGTTTTGGCTTCACTATGGCTGACTTTATGTATCCTGTTACATACTTTTCTGTCTATGACTTGCAGGCTTGCAATTTTGAAGCATATCTGTGACTTGCAACTATACCCTTCTGCTATCTATGCCGTATGATGCCAGGAGTCCCATTATTCATTTCCAGAATATAGGGCTACTAAACAGATGCTTCTGCCATTTTGCACTGGGCAAGCTAAGATGAGTTCGGGTCATGCTGCCCTTGCATCCAAATGATCAGGTAGGAGAAAGCTGGACTTCCTCAAGGATTTACTTTCCAGGGTCAAACTTGGGAACTACTACTGTGTACCACCTCCTTGTTTTCAATTTCAATTGAAAATCTTTTTAGCTTGCTTTCTAAAACTAAGAACTGAAAAGACATGAAATTACTCATCCAAATCACTGACCAAAGATAATATTTCCTCACTTGTAGCTGTGTTGCATAGTATAGCATTAAAAAAACACAACCCACACTGAACAAGAATCTGCTTACCAAACATCCTTCAGCCTTCTGGAAGCAGTAAAATGCTTCCGCTGAAGACATGGAATAATTCTAAGAGAACTAAAAAGAGCTTTTCATAGCTCTGGGACTAATGAGATAGGTAGCTCATCACTACTTGCTCATTATAAAACAAGCTCAGATCAGTAGTGACTAAAAGTTGTTAACTTCTGGCAGCAGTTCAGTGGCACACAGGAGGAACTGGTGGCCTCAGCTCACTTCTTAGAGCATCTAACATTTCTCAGTTGTCAGTCCCAGCAGAAAGACTACAGTTTGAATGGAGGCTGGAGAGCTGCTTTCTACACTCATTATTACAGCTCATGGAATTTGGAAACTAACTGATGAGCTACACCTGTGGCCACTGGCAGTTTTCTCACCTGAGTAGCACACATCAATTTCAAATTAGGTAATTTGGCATCTGCTGTGGATACTGTCTTCAAGGCAAAGAGATTTAAAAAAAAAAAAAAAAACAAAACAAAACAAAACTGAAACCATTATACCTCTTCAATAACTACAGGAACATATTCAGTGCACTTACTGCTCAGTCAATCTGTTTCTCTTAAGTCATGGCTTTTCAGTATGTTTCTCTCTCTTCTGTTTTAAAGAGCTGCATAAAATGTCACAGCATTTTTTTTTAATCATAGCTGTACCTGCAAGAAAGTTGGAATTCACAGCACTTGGGGTTTACCAAATAGCGCTAACATATAACTCCCTTGAAATACTTAAAAAAAAAAACCAAACATGCAGGGAACTGGATAAGTTTACCCTAAGTTGGCTGTGGTGTTTGTTTTTTTTTTTTTTTAGTCATAGGAAATACCCGTTAAAAAATACAGTAGTTTGCACAGAAAATTTGTAGTTTGGTCAATGGCTTGATCCACCCAGTGATGAAGTACAATTCTCTCTTCAGAGTGAGCAGCAACATTGTCAGACCTGTGGCAGCTTTTGAGTTGAAAGACGCAAAATATATAGAGAGAGACAACATCTTTTGTTAAACTAAGCCAATATACTGGGAGAGAGAGGAAAACTCACACCAGAAATGCTGCCAAGCTTTTAAGTGTGTAAACTCTTCTTCCAGTAAGCACTGAGGCAAGTACACTCTTGAGGATCTTCTTCGCAAAAGCTGCTACTATGTTTTACATTATTTAAGTAGTAGAGGTTGAATCCAGATCCAAATAATTACAAAGTAGTCCCTGTGAAATTCTCATTTACACCAAAAAAAACCCCAAAAACCCCTATGTGTCATCTTTCTCATCAGAACAAACAAATCAAAAGCTTTATGGCAACATATTATTGTAAGAAACTATTTCGGCCAGCAGCTTCAAACAGTTTTGCACTGTGTTTGAACTCAGTATTAAGTTGTCCTGCCCTACACTATACCCTGGTGCCATTTACATGTCTGCATTTATCCCAGATAGAAATAAAAACTAAAACCAAACAACTTAACTCAGCCCCTTTGCCTTAGGGTGTGCAGTTGTTTTTCCTCAACATTTCTTCTCTAAATTGCTGTGCCACTTTGAGAATCAAAACAGACAGTGACAGAGAAGTTGCCACAACACTTTGCTTGTGCTGTTTCTCTTGAACTCAATTCAAGATGCTTATGAACAAAAATACATGGTTTCTTTCCTTTTTTTTGCTATGAGATACTTATTATGAAAAGCATGTTTCCCTTCCATTACTGTTGCTTACCACCAATCTTTTAACCACCGAGTAATTCGCTGCTGCCAGCACCATGACAGCTAGCAAGCCTGACATGCACAGCTTTGCTTCTGTGCGTTTGCAACCAAAGATCCTGTACTCAGTCCTAGTAGTACAGTGTGAAATCAGGACAACTATTTTTCTATAAATTCAAGACCCATATTGCTGGCAGTCTAGGACTATTTTATTGTTCAGATATCAAAGATGATGTTTAGACATTATGCACTTCTACCAGTGAAAAACATATGTTTCTATAACTTAATGGTATAATAAAAGGTCAGCTGTATTTCAAATAGAGTTAAATGGAGGTGCGAAAAAATAGTGGACAAGCTTTAGCCAAGGGCTTTCAGCTTCTATTTCATTCTATTAACTGCAATAAATATTAAACAAAGGAGATCAGTGGATCCAGAACATCTAGACAGGGTAAAGTGGTAGCTTAATTGCACACTGAAGACATTGGCTGCCAGAGAAGAGTGAGATAGGATGACCAGTCTCAAAGGACAACAGATGGATTTTCAAGAACAGAAACAGACCTCAGTGCTGCCTCAGACACTGGAAAGTGAAGAGCAATGCCACGTTTAATTAAAAGCTAATTGGACAATCATGCTGATAACAATAAATATTTTGTTGTTTTGATAGGACAGAGGGTCATAGACCTTTCAGCCTAAGATCGTGACATTTGTTGCAGCTGTTCACAGACACAGACAATTACAGAAACAGAGGTTTACTGTTAAAAAAAAACAAACACTTGAAGTTGTACTATAAAGCAACTTCTCTTAAAAGGGGCAAGCACAGCAGCTCACTTAAACCACAAAGCATTCATAAATGCCTCTCTTGTACAATGATGGGAATATAATTATACCCTTTGCTAAGCTTTTGTAGAGAGCTTATTTGTCTTTTTAATTTATGGCAAAGGTCTTCTCAGTTTCAGATAAAGTATAAGGCCTCAAAATAAAACTCTAAAACTGCCATGTAACTCTAAGACCTCACCCCTGGGAGGGAAATGAAGAAGAATTTCTGACTAGTGAAGATCATGCTCGATTTCTTGCTGGCCTCCTGGGGAAGTATTTTCAAATGCAGATTTCAGAAAGTGTTATCAAACTGCAAGAAGAAGGTAGTTCTCCAGGAAGGTCTTAATTATGCAAGAGCTTTAAAACCCAACACCACCTTTCTGCAATTCTCTGTTCCTAAATTTAAATCTTTTAATAGATGGGTTGCCATGATTTCTTTGTTCCTTGATTGCCCTGCAACAGTAACTCCTTTTTATCTCTCCTTTCCTACATCTTTATTCGTCATTTGAAATCAGATGGGGCATGCCTGTCTGCTCCACATAATTTGGTACTAAAGTAAAAGTGGCTTTTGCTAGTTGCACACCTGAAAGGATACGCATAGTTCCACCTTCAAGAGCACCCAAAGCCATTGTGACAGTTAAAGAGAGAAAACACAAGTTCACATAGAAAGAGAAAGCAAGCAGCTGTGAAGAGCAAACTTAGTTATGACAATGAGCTTTGCACTTCTTCTTTTGCAGAAGTGCAAAAACTTGGGGTAATTACTAAAAATTACAAGGAAGGACACATGTACCACATTTTAGTTTTGAGGGTAAAGAGGAGCATTTCAACCTCCAGCAGCAGCAGTAAATAAGTAAATAAATAAAAATCTTGGTATTCTAGAGCAATGCCTTTCATTCCTTCCCCAGATCCCAAATCTCTATGTCATTATGGACAGTTGGGTAAGGTCAGCGACCTTCAAAAAGATAACAATGTCAAGAACTTCCACTGAGTTTTGAAATGCCTTGGACAAGCACACACTTTAAAGCTACAGTTACGGTTGGTGGGATCTCTCTCCAGTGGAGAAAATCCAAAACATCTGCAAGACCTGTTAGAGTATCACACGCCGGGACTCACACTGTCCTCACCAACTGCTACAGCAGATAACTAAATGGGACAGAGGAGGGGCTGTTTCTTCTAAGGGCAGAGGAGTAATAAAAAAGTTAATTCCTACATTGGCAAAATACAATAAAACACAACCATTCTGCCAAATTATTTGCAATTGTAGAATCACAGTTGTTTCAGCAACTGTGTTATTTAATCCCACATAGCTCCATCTGATGCTTTATTCTAATATTTTTTGAAGAGGGTTGCCAACAGTGATTGATCCAAGATGTTAAAGCACTCCAATTTTATGTGACTGTGATCTGTAATCAGAAAGAAATGAGCAGTTAAAATGGAGAATTACTTTAGAGTTACTAAAAACCTTCATAGCAGCAGCAAGTGGTCTCCAAAAATTGCCTTCAAGGAAAAAAAAACAAAACAAAAAAAATGGAAAAGAAATTATTTATTTCCTGTTTAGCTCCTTGATTTCTTTTACTCATGGCTTCCGGTCTGGTGTCTCTAAGCTGTGTCTGCACCCATCAGATCTAGAACCTTATTTTTAAATGAGACTTGAGACCCTGATGCACTTAGCTGAGACTAAGTTCAAATATACACAATACTCAGATCCATGATACAAACTGTCAGCAAGTCACTGGCAGTGCTTTTGTCAAAAGTCAACTCAGGCAACTGTTGAAATCCAACAGGATTTCATAAAATCCAACAGGATCCAGAGTCTTTTGAATCACAGTTACTGATCTAATCTGGGCCCTGATTATAGCATTGTCCTATGCTTCACATTTATTGCTCAAAAAAATAGTAGAACTTTATTTCTCCTCAATATATTTCTGCATGCAAGTACTGCAACTGTTTCCTTTAGAGTACAAAGCCAAGATACATTATAATACCTTTTGAGCATAAATCTCTAAAGGAGAAAACCATTAAGATTAAACAAAAGCCCGGAAGGGCAGCATGAAGTAGACTTTATTACGTTTTCAGACAGAAAGCAAGGAGTTAGTCTTAAGACAGCAGGGCTGTTCTTCCCAATTTAGTGAGAAGAACATTATTAGCTCATATGATCTCAATTCTAAAGTATCCTGTGAGACATCCTACCTCTACAGCTGAACAATTATCAAAAGAGATTCATTTGCAACTCAAAAATGGTCTCATTTTCTCCTCATTGTTCAGAATGCTTTATAGAACACCATTAAGGGAAATAAGAGAATTTTAGTGCTTAATATTAGTTACCTCCATTAAATAATCTACCTTTTGTTATGAAAAAAAAAAATAAATCCTAGAACAATAAAAATTGTCTGAACTCCTTGGGAAATATTCCCTTTCTATAGTGAGTCTTAAAAAAATTAATTTTATTGTGCTGTCTTTCTGCAGTTGTTCATTTTTATCCATGAATCAATGGGTTACTAGGCTTAAATGTGATCCCTCTATTAAAGCAAGTGGCAGCATTGATTTACAGCGTATCAAGGGACAACACCTTTCCCTCTCACCTGCCCTCAGATTTTCAACCATTGAACTCCTGGTTATGACTATATAGGAGAAGGCAGTATGCAGCCAAATTACATTCCAGTCAATACATATCCTGTAAGCTTCCAATAAGTATCACACCTAGGATAGGGTAAGATTTGTCACTGAGTAATTTAGCTGAAACACAGAGTTTCAGTCAGCACACATTTATTCACAAGACTCAACTTAAAAAAAAAAAAAAAAAAAGCTCAGGACTTAAATGAAATTCACAAAACAGGGATGCTGTTCATCATTATGTTCTCAATAGTCCAGATTTTGTTTTCAACAGAAGAGCTGCCAGCCAAAGATTCCCATTTGCTCAAGCTA
Organism: Alca torda; assembly: GCA_008658365.1. Lineage (NCBI taxonomy): Eukaryota > Metazoa > Chordata > Aves > Charadriiformes > Alcidae > Alca > Alca torda. Next base: position 96,615,006 of record CM018076.1, read on the forward strand.
CTGATGCATTAAAAAAAAAAAATACAAGGCAATAAGCCCCCTCATCCTGGGAGCAGCCAGCTACTTTTTCCAGCAATGTGCCATCCAATACTTAATCAGTTAAGTTTCAAGAGATACTCACCACCCACATTTACACAGGGAAGGTGGGGAAGGAATATGAAAAAAATCAGCCAGCCTCTCTGACCCTCGTTCTCTGTGGCCACCTTTTACCTTGGACAATGACACACCCTCACTGACACACAACTAGAGTCCAAACTCAAACACCCTGGATTTTTTTCCCATAGCTGCAGAGGAATGCCTGCAGTGACAGCTTCAGTTGGAAGGCCCTGTGCTCTTGTCAACAGACCTGAAAATGTTTGATAAATAGGTATGGGATGCTACTGATAAAAACCCAACGATCGTCCAGAAATCTGAAAGGATTGTGAATGCCTTGATACAGGCACTTGGTATTTTGTGAGAGTTTGTTCTATCATTCAAGATAGAGATAAGCACTCTCAGGAAATGACAGGAGTCAGTCAAAGCCAATATAATTTTATTTTCCTCTTGATTTTATTTGAAACCCAGCATAAAAATATATTATAAAGATGAAACCTAAATCAATGCTCCCTGGCAAACACACAAAAACCATCTCCGTGCCAAGTATTTCCAGCTGTACAATAGTTTTGTCAGAATTTATCCATCCTGCATGCTTGCCTCACCACAAACAGTTTTAATCGGAGCACTTAATCCACAGAAAGTCTCTAAAACAAGTTGTTTTGATGCTTTTTTTGTTTCCTCTTTCCTTCCACCATTTCTCCTGTTCTTACTGAATCCCAGCAGTGTGTCAGACATTTGGTACTAAGCTGCAGTTCTCACATTACTACCTTGGTTCTCAGCCACAGTAAACATACAAATGGCAGCACATTAAAACTAAAAATGTATAGCTCTTAGAAATTATAGTTTAAGTTGCTATTCATCAATATAATTGGATGTTAATAATAGGGTGTACAGTGCTGGCATTCATATCAGGTACACATGCTATACATTTATTAAGTATAATTCATTCTCCTGAAATTCTAATGAGGGCTGCTTAATTCCAACTTTAATCAAATGTCAGAGGAGCCAGAAACCCAAGCAGAGACTGTTTTTCACAGGTGGCATTTTGTGAATAAGTCAAACAGAGCTTTTTTAGCATTAAGTGTGATTATACTCGGCTTTATCTCTGCCTACATACATTCTCTTCCCTATTTCCATTTATTTCTCTTGCAGCTTGTAACTGAAGATGAGTGGAACTGAATGTTATGTTCTGATTGTCTGCTTGTTCCAGTAACTGTTCTTCATTGTATGACTACCTTTAATGGATATATAATATATATTAGAAGACAGGTGGCAATGAAAAAAAGTAATTTGGAGATTTTCAAACATGTTTTTGAGACATTTTGGAACTAAATATTATGTGAGCTTTTTCAGCTGCATACGAACAAGCTGATATACGCTTTTGAGCTATTATGCTAAATGCTATGATCACGTTAAGTACTCACTCTTTTGTCAGAAAGTTCTGCCATTGGCACAAGATTAAAAAAGTAAGAGAAACTAATAACAGCTCATAATATTTTCTAATCTCTAACTGTCATCCACCACCACTGTCAGTCACAATATGAACGCAAACTGGTACATAGACATGTTCTTAAAAAGAAAGTAAATTATCACAGAATTACTGCATACTATCCCCTAGAGAGGACTGTTCCAATCCTTCTTTTCTCTGGCACATGCTGTGAAGAAGATGAAAGTGGTTATGGTAAGGCACAGCAATGAGCATCAAGAAAGACCCAAAATATAGCAACCTTTTATCACCTGCTTTGGAGAAAAAGTTTTGCATTGTTATGGTAGCAAACCTAAGGCACTCAGATGACATTCTGATTATCTTCACAAGAAACCTGGCTTCTGACACTGATTTCTCCCACAAATTTAGAAACTCTTCTTCTGATTAAACAAGTTTAGAATTCATCAACCTTATCACCATCAGTTTCTTATGTAGCATGACCAGCCACCAAAATGGTTTCCTAAAAGCAACAATATACACTAAAATAATGAAACCCCTAAAGGTAAGCATATCTATTCCTGTAAAAAGCAGTAACCACCTGAAACATCCCTGAAAAAGCTCTTTTACATTAGTAAGGCCTCAGACTTCATTTTTCTCTGAGAAGAATGTACCCCCTCTGCAACCAAGAGAGTGTTTACGCAGCAGGGCACTCATTTAAGGAATTAAGTCAGATTTTGAAAGAAGCACCCAAACACTGTGTGAGAACTTCAGCAAAAGCTTCTGGTCCCAGGCCTGTGTTTGTTCCATGTCATTCAGGGCTAGGTACCTATACAGAAAAATCACCAATTAGTTGCAACATGTGCTTTCTTGAAATAAGTCTTCCTGGAACCAACTATTCTAGTCTTCAGATACCTCCCTATCCCTACTACATAAGGTGATGGAGTCTACCCTGAAAGAACTTCAAATACATTAAATTAATCTAGATCAAGCCTGAGCAAACGTAAAACTTGTCATCTCTCCACTACTGACACTGTAATATCTCCCTACAGCAGAACCGTCAACATATTACCTCTGCATTTCTGGGAATATAACACTTCATCCACTGTCCCAGGTCCCCCTCCAGTATCTACACGGATTAATCTGAACAACTATTTCAAACCAGAATAAAGTTATACAGACAAAAGTGTCCACTTGCCAGCGAGGGAATACAAAACAATCACTCAATTTTCTGATCTTTCATTTCAGAGTGATAAATCATAACTCTACTGGGCATTTAAAATCACAGCTCTGTCCTTCCCATATAGATAAACACTTTATCTCCTTTCTCAACAGCTTTGTACTCTACAGGTATAAGATACTACTCTCTTCCAATCAGTCTCACTGCCTACCTAGCTGAAGTCAGAAAGATTGTTCCCAACATGTATTTGCTTTTGAAGTTTGCTACTACCCTCTTCTGATTTGACAAGTGGCTTGTACACCTGGTAGCTTGTGTGTTGCTTCCAAAATAGTTCAGGCTTGTCATATATTTAGAAGAGAGCAGCTCTACCTTCACAGCTCACCTATGTCATTGCCCTTAGACCATTGTGTGTACAACAGATCTTCCACTGGAAACACAGTGGAGACACAGCATGTCCAGCACGGAATACCAACTTTTTGCTATGGTAACAAACACGTAGATAGAATGAATTAGCTTATATATGAGTTGCAGAAAATACTGACATTTACTATGAAGATTTTTGAAATAAGCAGAAGAAGGATTTATCAAAGATGTAGTACATTGGTATGCAAACTCTACTCACATCAAGTATCCCTGGTATTTTTAATTCTCTGATACTTATTTATTTTTAACACATTAGAATTCTATCCTTTATTAAAATCAGACCATTACATAAGCACATACTGTTGCACAAATAATTTCTGCATCTTAGCATTTATAAGTCACGTCATTGTGTTCGCAGGGATGCAGGACTACAAGCTCTGCATTTGATCATATAATTTGTCTTGGGGAGAACTGATACAAAAGCTGATGAAAAATGATGCCTCTTTTGCAATCGTATTAGTTGCATATACACACTGTGCAATCCTAACGTGAGTTTAACAGAGCTAAAGAACAAGTATGAAAAGCGACATCTTGGTAACTGTATGTGACATTTTTATAACTAAGTGCCACAGTTATTAAAAGCCCAAACTATCACTTAAGAACTAATGCACTTCCTGTACAAAAAGCAAGAAGGGATCTGATAATCTTGGAGAATACGTGCTTTTTCACCAAGATGTATTTGACAGATGTTGTACAGTAGTTAACCATCATGATATTCAAGGAGTGAAGTGGTTCTCCAAATGACAGTGGAACTAATAGCAACGTGCACCAATCATCTGGTGCATCTAGTTTCCTTGAAGTTCACCTGTTTTATGTACTCCTGATTCCTTTAAAGTAACTCTGAAAACTGTTTGTACAGTCTGAAAAATCTCTGCAATTGCTTTCATACAGAAATTAGATTTTTTTTTTTTTCTTTCTAGTAATTCTATAGTTTGGAAATCTGGAAAATCTTGCTGACTCTCAGCATTCCATGCTAGGTTTTAGACTTGATTCCAAAACCGGCACTTAAACTTTTCCAGCTATTTCTCTGTGTCACAGTCTCCTGTAATCAATCATATGTTTTATGAGGCAGAGAAAAAAAAAATAATCAGGAAGTCTTTAAGGATCTAATCAACATGGGGAGTTAGTTCCAGAACCTAAGGCTGAGAGAAAAAAAGATTCAGTGTAGCAGGTGCTAGGGAAACTTGTTTGGTTTGTGGTTGTTTTTTTTTTTTAAATAATTAAAGTTGCTAAAGGACTTGAAACAAACAAACAAAAATATGCATAATGCATAAGAGAACTTACAAGTAGTAGTCAGAAGAAGGCTGTACAACAGGCAGTCTGATGGCACAGTGGCTTTGCAGCTTGGGTAGGTGAGTATTTAAAGTTGAGAACACACCAGGAAATCAGCCATATGCTTTACAAAGTGGGAAAAGGTATGTTAGACTGCAGACACCCCCGGCTTGCCATCCCATGATTATTCTTCCCCCACCCAGGAAACATAAAGAAAACCAAAAACCTAAACAACTGTAGGCAGATACAAAAAGTTGTTTCAGAGTTTCTTGCTTATAAAAAGCTCAGGCAATGATATGGAGTTACTCCCTGAGAGCAAACCCCAGGCTCAGTAGGCCTGCAGGATGCTCCTGGGTTCTAAGTATACGCAGTATCACAGCAGGGTCAGCATAACACAGCCCTCCCAAAGAGCTCGGCTATGCACAGCCACCTGTTGCATAGGCTGGGGAGGGTGAACCCAGAGCAGCTGCAAAGCCATAAAAAGAAGTCAAGTGAATTGCCTACCCATTTAAGTCAACTGTGTCTAACGAAATTCAGCCTCCTGGCTCTCAAACAGTGATCCACCTCTATGCAGAAATCCCGAAGGCTGGAAAACCAGCTATTACAAGTGTCAAAGAAGAGGTTGTTATCAGCCAAGGAGAAGCACAAAACTAGGTAAACACAAACATGATGTCTCCCATTCCTTATGTCCAGGTGAAAAGAATACTTTAAGGGCTATGGTTGCTTCCAATAGCATTTTGTCTGGCTGTGCTTAGAAAATCAACTGGTAAGTACTATTATCTCTTAAATATCTTATTGCCTGAACAGAATTAACTGTTTTAAGTTTTGATGAACACCTGATAGAACGGCAGAAAGAAGAAAGCCCTGTTGCAGAAAACAACTTGAGCTCCATAAAACTACATTAAACTCGATAAACTTAAGCAGAAGATGTAAAGTTTCAACCAGACCAGAGTTTAGAAGACCTGTGAGGAAAGGAAATATTAGGTCAACTTAGCTATACCCACTTTATTAGAACCATTTTTGTGGAACAGTCCTTTGGTCCAGAACTGAGTGATTCTGAAATAGGTTCACATGCTCCACAGAAGCCACTGAAATCTTGGAAGTATTTGCAAGCATAAGAGCTTTGTCACATGCCTAAATATACCCATAGTTACCTGTGTAAGACAACATACTGCCAATTTACAGTTGGAGTTCTCCTCTCTCAAATTTCCATTGTGTGCCAGCAAAAAGCTCAGGGAGATATATTCCCTGACAGAACCCTCTTTTTCCAGTGTGCAGGAGACCTATCTAGCACAAAAAGTGGTCATTTCACCTCTGCTCTCTGACCTGTAGGTCAACTGAAATGGAAACAACGCTCATGTTCTGGGAAACAGGAACCCGGTGTTGTGTAACCTCAGTCTTTCAGAGGTCCACCTGTGACTACTGACAGTAGTCACAAATAACCCTTCAAGAAGATTTTTACATTTGGAATTGCTATCAAGAAGTAGCTTAAACTCCTACTGACATAGAGTTTATTTTATTTGAAGAATTTTGGGTTTCAGTGTTTTAGGAAACTTATAGCCCAGAGGGCCATTAGCTGAAGTCAACTAAAAGCTACTAAACATCCATTCTCTACAGGCTTAAATGCAAGAATGCCATCAACCTTCTTCTGTGGAGGTTCATATAATTTTCTCCATATTTTATAGAGAAAATGTCATTTCTATTTTGAATCACTGTTCCACTTTAAGAATTCCACCCCCCACCGCCGTTTTTTTTCCCCTCTTCATCCTTAGTACTTGATTTAGGAGAAGATAAACAACTTTGTCAGATCATAGCACCGTCCCTGTTATAATTTTTCTAAAGGCAATCTACTCTGGTGAACAAATCATCAAATTACATCTTCATTTTACGTTGCTTCCCTTAACAGTTGTCTTCTCAGAAGCAGGATCTTTGGGACACAATATGCCACAAAACCCAGAAAACAATTAGGTTTTCTAAATTAATTGGAGGAGTGCTAATTTGATTAAACCAGTACTGTCTGAATCTCATAGCATCCAGGTTACTGGTCAAGACCTTGGATACTATCCAAACATCCCTTTTAAACAAAAAATTTATGTTGGAAACAAAGTGGGTAAGTCTGCTTTCCTGTTATAATGCTAAAATCTTTCACATAGAACTAAAATGTATGCTGCATAGATTATTCTTTTTTAAGGAACTTACTGGAAGGAGAGCTGAACTATACATAAAAGGGCTAGTTAACAACAGATATTTCCAACAAAAAATAAGATCTCTGGTAAAAACTGTAATTTTAATAGAAGGCAGACAAGTTAGTAAAACAGAACAAGGGAAGCACATCACAGGGCAGCTATGTGTACCTGCATGTCTACACGCTTGATGCTCTTTGCTCTGCAACATCCATGAAAGAGTAATATATGCAGGCACACTGTCACACAGCTAACTTAAAATAAATGCACAAAATATTTAGCTCAGTGTTAAAATAATCACAGTTCAGAAGAGTCTCAGTTCAGTCTGAACTACTTGGAGTCTTCTCAATTACCCTGGAATTACTCCCATTTTAAGATTACGTCATCTCATTAAGAGACTCGTTCTCCCACCTAATACCTCAGTATCTAACCCTGGAGATCAAGTCTGGCAATGACCATGGTAATCCGCAATAATAATACAGTGACATTTCGAAAATATGAAAGCACTATTGCATGTACACTATCTAATAAGCTAATAAAACACAGACCTTCATTCTGAAGTGCAGACATTTTGACATCTTTCAGCAGTGCTAAAGAGCGCTGCTAACAAAAATAAATTAACCTCCCTTATGATGTTGAAGGTAGGAATTTATCCTGCACTGAAAACTTCCCTGTCAAGTTCTTAAGAGATCAGATGCTACTGTGGATAAAGGATTTTGAATGAGAAAATCAGTAAAATAACCAAGGAATACAAACGTCTTTATTTTTTTTTTAATCAAAACACAGCCTTACTAACATTTATAGAATTTTTCCAGTTACAACATATTTACATCAGATCAAACAGAAGTGTAATTAAGAAAAATATCAAGTTATTTTACCAAAACCAAATCTAACTTCCAAACAGGAAATCTGGAATATGCTTAGGACCAATGCAAAAGAACTAGTTCATACCTCTTGAAGTGGAATTTTTTTAATTCAGTATTTCAGTTTCATTTTGGAACACTTCAATGGCCCATAGGAAACACAAGGGTAAGTTTATTCATCCTCTGTGGAACAGGAGACAGTCCATCACATACAGCATTGTTACCCTTGTGGCAATTTTTAGCAGAAAACAGAGACTGAAACATCATCCTTATTCTCAGAGGTAGTCTCTCCAAAATAATAATAAAAAAAAAGGCAGAAAAAAGAAAAACGGTAGAAATTTAGGCTTACTGTATGCACAATAACCCTATCACATTTTGTTTTCTGTAGCAATTGGCCGGGGACCCTTCACCATCCCTCTCCCAGCAAGATAACACCAGTGCGGAATTGTCTGGGGAAGAAGCGAACTGCACAGCGGATTTTATTAGCCTGGTCTTTATCAGACTTAAAATATGAAAGTCTGCTCCAAAATACTGCAGCTACTAGGATAAAGTCTTTAATCAACCCGCATTAATGAAAAGTCAGTGACTCAGAGCTGTAAAAAACACCCACTAAGAATAAGTGCCCACTGTCTGCAGCAAAACCAGAAGTATGAGGTACCACAGGAAGCACTCCCACAAAAGCTGAGGGAAGAAGTGGCACTGGTGCCTGGACCAGCCCAGCTGTAAGCACCTGAGGTTCTCAGGTGCAGATATTTCAGGCTTGTTATACAGCCAAGTCTATTCCCAGGAGACTGTTCAAAACTTCAGAAAGGTTGACTTACCCTCCAAAGATGACTCTCTCTCTCTCTGCATTACCATAGGATGAAGATTAGGGAGACTATGATCCTAAACCTGCGGCAGTATGAAGTGAGGTTAACATGATCAGGATTTAGCTAAGAACAGAGAATTCATAGAATTCAAGCTTGTAAGAAAATTAAACGATAGTGGCAGCCATTGAATTTATTACAACTTGAATGATTCATGGCATCATATTAAAATATCAATAAGGGAAGCAATTAATGTTATCACTGGCCATAGCATACAGCAATAAAGAACAATGAATATACAATTATTACTGACCAAAAGCAGCAAAGAGACATAAATTTAAGACTGAAAAAAAAAATTCTTTCTCCATCTGGGAAAGAAACGTTTCCCTGCTTTCCAGAACAAAGCACTTAAAGCCCCTTCATAGAAATTAAAACTAAAATTCAACTAAAATTACAAATTTTAGTCATGAATTGATACAACAGTAATATATGATTTTACATACCAATTTCAACTTTTCAACTTTGAAAGGTCTGCCCAAACATTATTTGCGTAGTTCTTCGCTAAGGCAGTGTATTACCCTAGCACAATGGGGCAAAAAATACAAAAACAGATGGAAAAAAAGATACAATGTGGTATTTCTCACTCATGAGCTCTCTCCAGCCTAGAACCTCATGCTGCTTCATAAAAAAAATTGTGATAAGATGTACTAGACACAGAACACTTTTTGTTCAAGTCAAAGGATTCACAGATCAGAAGCACAGTGTGCTAGCTCATCATTTTTGACAGCTTGTCAGCGGTGGTACAAGAAGTCACTGTATCCAGCTGCTTGCCCCATCCCCACCCCAGCATAGCACTACTGGCTAATACAGCAGTACCTGCAGTGTATCCCCTGCTGTGCCAACATATTTCGTAGCTGGGTGCTGCTAACTTCAAATGCCATCTACTGCAACCGGGATATGAGCTCAGCAGATGAGGGGACACTAATCGCCTGTTCTGCTAGTAGGCAGTAACTCCACCAGTGATGGGCAGATGGCAGGTACAAGAGCCTCTTCACTCCTCCTTTTAACCACATCACAGATCAGATTCATTTTCCATCACAGTGAAATCTTGTGGACTAGAAACAGGAATGCTTTGACATCGGGCACCTGTGTTGCAGGAGGAGAAATGAAAAAGCCCAAAATATTGCTGTATCCGTGGTCTAACTTTCACTTGTCTCCAGAAACTTAAAATATAGAGTGGTGCGAATGTGTTTGGGTCCTATAGATTCCTGGAAATATCCAGTTTGGTAACATTCATCCTGTAATGTACTTGTGAAATAAACTTATTTCTTCAAATATTCCAAACATATTAGCAGCTTCAACTCATTCCTCTGACTACTGTAGCTCTCAGTACAAAACATGTTTCTAAAAGAAACCTTCAAATTCTAATGGAACAATCGTAGATGTATTGCAGTGTGATCGGACGTGTTAGCATTTCCTGAAAACAATGGCTGGATTGAACGACAGGAGATGCATTTTCTCCCTACTTGGTCCTATTTGGGTTTAGCTGGAGACGCACAGCACTTGCACAACACGGTGCAGAATAAGGTCACAGCAGGCACAGCTTTCAGTGTCCCTGTATGACAAGACTACTTAGCTTTTATTGATGAAGGATACATATTGGTCTACCAGAATCAGCTAAGACTGTATTCAAAGAGCTGCATGCTTGAGGTAAACAAGAAAGCTGATTTTGAGGGGCGAGTCAGTGGTTGCAAATCCTTTTCCTACACAAAATCAAGATGATTTAATTGAACTCTGCCCGCTGCTACGCTATTTCCAGACATATTGAACAGCAGTCTGGGTTTTCCAGACAATTATTTGCCCTCTGTTCCATTATGTACATCTCTCTGCATTTTCTTGCAGCCATATGGGCTAGTGTAAAAATACCGAAGTGACCAACAACAGCTTTAGTTATAAATAGCCCTAGGAGAAAATAATCCAAGTTTTGGGATGAGCAGGTGTTAAAATTCCACGCATCTGGGAAAAAATGGCATTCTGTAACACCCTCTGATAAGGCTGGCATACATATTAGCAAATGCTTGCCACAGCTCTTTTAGCACCTTTAATTTAATTTAGCATTAAAAAAAACTATGGAAGCCAAAGGAAAGGACAAAGACCTCCATAAACTTATGAACAGCTTCCCATTGCCTCTTGAGACGCAAATACTACCATTTTCCCCGAAAACTGTGATCTTTGATAAAACTATCCTGTTATGCTAATATAAAAAGTTATTAGTATTCAGCAGTGGAAGCTCTGGAGAGCTATTTCTAACAGTTTAAAAATAGAATTTAAAAATGTTCCTTTAAACATCACCAAGGGAAATTGCACAGTCAGGAGACAAATTGCTTACAGTTATGCACAAACCCGTGGTACTTAAGAGGAAATAAAGGCCTCCAGTCACAGAGCATCCTTTTGTGTCCTTGGGAACACAGGGACAGGGGAAAGAGAACTTGAAGCTAAGCACATGCAATGTCTTTTTGAGAATGGGTTCAAAGGACTGTGCAAATCAGCTGTTCAGATACAGTGAAAAGAGCACAGAACTGTGTACAAGGGATGACCAACTAACTGACAGTCAAAGGCCATCTCCTTTGGATGCACAGGTAGGTCAGGAAACTCATCAGTTCTGGTCATTCAAAGAAGAAAATTATTTCCTAAAGCACCTTTATCTTCTAGACCATAGAAAGCTTCCAGGTAACTGAGGTGACCACAGACATCTCCTGAGTATCTTTCCCTTTTGTGGGCACGCTTCATTCATCAAGAAGCAGCGTAGCATAAAGATACAGGGACTCATGGCTCAAAATTCATATCTAGTGATGAAGGTGATCTGACAGACCACATTTCTACCATCCCACAAAGTTTTAAAAGGTTTCTTAAGATCCCATGAAGGTGAGAAGTGGAGCATGTGGATCAAACCATGATGTGGTAGGTACTGAAATCTGTGGGAGCCCTTCTCCTAACTTCCCATTCGGTAAATCATGAGTACTTATGGACCAGAATGAGCTAAGTATAATGGCATTTTAAGAAAGGATACTTCTATATAAAATACGGTTCAGAAAATAAGATTTCTCCTGTGTTTGTTAAGGGTACAGGACAACTGACACTTTATACATCCAAAGTGAAGAGAGTTGAAAAATGCTGTCACAGCTACACTACAACAACAAGACTCAGTGGAGGCAAACACTGAATGTGGATAATATGGGATTTCTTTCCTCCCCAGCTCCCCCTTTTTATCCCCTAAGGCCTTAGATCACAGTTTAATGACATGTTACAATAATAACATTTTTTCACATAGCCACTTAAAAGGATTTATTGTACTTCCACACAATACCACGTGTTTATTTCTCTTCTGAAATTATGTTTTCTCTCTGCTAAGCTGAGGGTAATAGCTGTTGAATACTGATTAGAGCTTTCCTTATTTGATTACTGTTAATTAGAGTCAAGCATGTAGTGCATCAGACAGGAGGACTGCAGATCATCATGACACTTCAAACAGCCCGTTTAACTTTAGCAGAGCCTATTCGAAATTTGGGGTCGGGATAAATCTTCAGCAGAGTTGTTTATACATAGTTGTGTAACATTGCACAGCATGGGGTACTGGACTGTTTGCTTAATTAGTTTAAAGCCTGTCAGTGGCAGCTCACCTCCAGGTTTACAATTGGAAATTGCAATTAGCACGAAACAGTTTTCTTTTTTGGTCCAATTTCTCCCACACAAATCGTTCTCACAGATGTCTCGCCTAAGAAACCCAGGACCATAGCCAGTCAGCATTCACTCACTCTCTTCAACTGGTGTCTCCACGGGATGTCTAAAGTAACATCAAAGGGTTAGGCTAATCCCAACTGATCTTGGAAAAAGTCCAGGGTTTCCTGAGGCTTTCAGGCTGTGATTAAAGAATACACCTGTCTGCCCCAGTAATGAGGTCAGACTATCTTTGCCAACAACAGGCTGCTTTTTATCCTGTGCGATGCACGTCCTGGAGGAGCTGTTAGGAAGAGGTGCAAACATGAAGCAGTCAAACAACCATTCAGCATCAAGTAACAGTCTCTCCAAAGCCAGAACTATTACAGAACTCCCCCACGCACACCAAATCCTCCTGAATAAACTCCCTCTTCTTCATATAGCAAATAAACTGCAAATGATATATGCTGCTGAATTACGCCCAGTGTTGGAATTTGTTGGTTTTGTCTAGGTTGGCTGAAAGTAATACAACCTATACGGAAAGTATATTTGAAACAGGGACAACATAAAATTTACTTGAACTACAAAATTAAAAGTAAATATTATCCTCTCCCCCAAGTACTCAGGGGTATAGACATTTAACAGTTAATCATAACTATGCAGAAAGTCAATCATAAAGTTCATATTTCTATTCACAATTAAGTGACATCTTTTTCTATGTTCTCAGTACCAGACAGTAATTTATCTTAGAGCCTTATCAGCTGAGCTTACCAGGTTACAGGTTTTAAACAACTAACCCGCCGCCCCTCACATCAGCCAGCCACAAGATACTAAAAGGGACCAAAATGGGCTGGAAAGAGAAATAAATTATTCCAATCAAGAAAATAAGTTTCTCACATACTACATCCTACTGACTGCATTAATGGCCTCTTCTTCTACCTCATGTCAGTCTCACTATCTGTTCAAGCCCATCTGCTTGTGGTAATTTCAGGGTCAAGCAATTAAGACATGAGAGTCTTCCACATATCTGGGTCACAATTATTCAGGGGAATGACTGTTATTCATTAGTCACATAAAAAATTAACTGCATTATATGCCAGACAGAGACAGGCCCATCAGATGGCAGTGAAAATAAAACCTTTTGTTTCCAAAGTATTCACCATTTATTATAAAAATATATATTTAATAAGAGATGGGATTAAAGGTAAAGACATACTCTTTGGAGAAAACAGTTTCAATTCTTTAAGCTGACATTTCTTTTATATATATTTAAAACTGAGTTTCAGCCACCAGAAACTGCAGAAAATTCTCTCTTCTGCTAGTTTTCTTGAACCCCCAAAAGACGGCAGCGTTAAACTGATGGTGTGGGTTTACTTGGGACCACTGTCTCCAGCTCCCTGTCAATGCTCTGGCATTAATGATATCCCCAGTGGTCTGGCAAAGCTCCTCACTGCCATCACCCCCACCCCCTCTCCCAGAGGGAGACATCCTGTGTGAACATCGCCACAAGAGGCTGAATTCCTTAGAGCATCAAAGAGGCTGCCAATGCCTAACTGGTAGCATGTTCACAACAGGGCTTCGCCTACCCCCTATCCAAAAAAGATTACGGCATGCTGCTTATCCACACAGCTGAAGGGAAGGGTTAGGAGACTCTAAGTGATAAAAAATGCTTTGCTTTTCTATGGTATTTGCAGTTTGTTAATTATTGTATCAGTCACAATGTATCGTATTAGAAAATGAGGCAAATACTCCTAGTTTTTTAAAGGGTTTCATGTTTTGCTAAGCCTCAGTATGTTATGTTAAACAGCTTTCACTACTGTTTATAAAAGTATATTATAGAAGATAATAGAAGTATCATAGATCTTGATCAATTCATATACTTAACTTTCTTGATATGTAAATACATCCATGATGCTTCGCCACATTTACTTTCTTCATGCTTTTCTCGAGACTCTTCTTGGAGCTATCTTAAGAGCATACTGAAGAATTCTCTTCTTTCTATCTTAAATGGACACAGTAATCCTAAAATCCTAAAATTATCTACCCCTTGCCAAAACAAACAAAAAATAATGTCACCATTCTTTTCTCCCTTTCTACAGCTATTAAAACCCTCAACTATGGGACTAGAGATACTCTGCTCATTATTCTTACCTTTAGTGAACACCATATGATTCTGCTACACCACACCTTCCTCTTGTCAAATGTGCTGCTTGTTTTTCTTTCTGCTTTTGGTAGTTATCACTTCATGAAAACACCCTTGATTCTGCCATGCCTGCAGCCATATAGAGTATTTTGTGTTCTAGGAGAGAGTTAAAACCAATACACTCCCAGCCACACTAACTAAAGGGTGAACACAACCACACCAATGCGGTGGCTCACACTTAAGACTGGGAGACATTCTGAGTTTGAGAGAGAAGGGAATGTTTCTCTTTTTTTATCATTTGACGCAGAGTGGTGGGGGGGTATATTGTCTCCCACCATCAACACGACACTAGCTTACATAGCTCTACAATGAAAGGTAACTTGAAAGTAAACAGTTGAAATCAGAGAGCATAAACTTTTAGTTTTATGGGTGCGGTTTTTGTTGTGTGGTTTGTTGTTTTTTTTTCTTAGGATAATTGCAATTATATTTTTATGGAAAATACATGTGGTTTGCCTTGTTCAAATAATGCAATAAAAAAAGTTACTGTAAAATATAGTGGACTTTCAGTAAGCAAAGAAACCTCCAGGAGCAATATATTGGCCCTGTATATCATTTAAAGATATTAGATGCTCCAATAATATTAATATTTAATTTATAATTAGGGAGAGAAAATCCCTGTTCCATCAGATACCTACTTACTGCAGAATAATTTCTCATTAATTCATTTTTTTAATACTTGAATGTCCAATTGTGTTTTCACTGCATTAACAAACATTTGAAACATTGCTGAATTCATTTTAGGGGATTTCTTCAGTCATTTTTTGTGACTGTCCTACAGTCACCATGAAATGCATGAACTGTCTACCTATGCTATTTCCTACATAGCTTTGGATGATTGTTTTTACTCCATCTCAGGAAGCACTATGACCAGCAGGATGTGGTAGAACATATAGTTGGGGCAACTGCGCCGTAAGTTTCTTCCAGCTTGTGATTAATGGACTGTGTGATGAGCCTTGCTCCTGATCCAGCTCATCGATTTTTGTGGGCTTCCCTTAGAGATGCAAGAAATAGGCAGGAGAGCAGGACAGAAAACAGCTTTAAGCAAGTCACTTCTGACAGGATCCTCATTAAGTTCATCTTCCCACCCTGTTGGCAGCACAGCCAACACTCAGGCCCATTCTGCTTCCTACTTACCAAACCTCTTACTGACTGACACACCTTGTGCAGACAACCTGTTTCAGTACACAACATCTACATGGCAAAAGTATTTTTCCGGACATCTAACTGAAATCTTGTTGCACTTCAGGACCCTACTAGTGCTGAACAGAAAACATATAACTGTCAGTATATACCGGTGGAGCTGCTTGCCTTTTCCACATCAATGTAATACAGTTCATTGCCTTTCAGCTTGTGACCCCCCCAGATCATGCTGTGCAGTTGATCGTTCCTTTTTCTACAAAGAAATTCCTCTTTCTTGAATAGCATCTTACTTGTTATAGCCAGTTTCTCCATTTTGTAGAGATCATTTTAAATTCTAACCTTGTCTTCTGACGTTCTTGCAGTCCATCCCAGCTTCAAATCTAATAACCACACATGCTGTTCCATCATCCAGGTCATTAATAAATATGTTGAGCTGTATTAGAGCCTGGATAGGTCCCTGCAGAATCCCAGTCAGTTCTTTCTTTCATTTTGACTATTGATCACTGATAGAGCTTTACATACAATTTTCAAAACAGCCTTGCACCCTCCTGATTAATTTCTTCCACATTGTTTCACAAGCCTGTTTATGAGACTGTCATATATGACAGTGCAAAAAACCTTGACAAAGTCAGGGTATGTGACACCTACCATCTCTTCTTTAACCACAAGGCCTGTTACCCTGGGGAGAATTTGAGAAGGAAATTAGATTGTTTTGACATCATTTGTTCTCAACAACTCCATGCTGACTGTTTGTCATTTCCTTGTGTTCTTTTCAGGGCTGTTGACTTTGACTTCAATGCTCTTGGCAAAAGCAATATAATATCGATAGTAATAGCAGGATCCATCCCACACTTAATAACAAGCTCTGTCCTAAATTCCTTTATTAAAATTTTACAGAATGTGAGAACTGGCATCACTCAGCTATTAGAGACCATAAACACAGAAATGTTCAGTTATCTCTAACTTTTCAATTAGACAAGGATGAAGGCAAAAAAATAATAAATCTCCAGTGTCTTAAAAGAGACCAAATTAAACTGGATGAATAATTTCAGTTGTCATAATTACAAAATTAGAGTATTAAAAAAAACTTGCCAGAAAGGCATGGTATTAAAGCATATCCCTAGTAGTGCTGAGCCTCTCACTGAAATGTGATTAAATGAGAAAGGCTCATTGTAAATGGACTAAACACAGTGATGTCCTAACTATCTTTACTCAGCGCTCACTATTTAAAGGCTTATTTACTGCCGTCTTAACCTAGGGTTCAGATTATCAGCAATGCCAACTAAAAGCATGTTTTACTTTATCAGAAGCACTCCACAGAATGTAGCCCATAGATCCCAGATAGAGGTCCATTCAGCCACTACAGTTTCCTACATGGCTATTTAAAAAAGCATCCCATTTGTTCTACAGGATGCATGCTCATGGATCCATCTTCTGGATCCAGCCTGCAAAGCAGCTTGCTCAGATCACAACTCTCTTTTGAGTCCTTCAGATGCGAACAGTGATTAAGCTGCAGTTGTATGAATGATTCTGGCAAGTTGAAATAGGTCCTGAAGACCTATTTCCCAAGAACCCTGGTCATCAGACCAAGACACAGGCACATCATCTGGTACCACGAGGACATATCAAGTCATAACAGAGGAATGTATGTATATGGCAAATGAAGTTATAAGATTGTATAAACACTGTCAATTGATGACTTTGCTCTTCACATTCCTGACACTCATTTCAGCCACGGGAAAAAAAAATGTAGTTTCAATAAGATGAGGAGGTTAGCACCAAAGTATTTCCAAAATGTTCTATTGCATTTCTAGCATGTGAAGCTTAGTACATAAGTGACGACCGAATATGTCAGTTACAACCAAGGATGCAATCTCAATGGAACCATCGCACTACCAAGACAAATCGCACCACGCAATGAAAGACTGGATTTAAGTGCAGTGTCCAAGTCAATTTGAGGTCCTTCACAGCTAAAGTCTTATCCACTGGTATTTTTACCCTTCTGCTTTCTCATCTAAAAAGATGCTGGAGGAGAGTAAACTGTCTCTGTAAATACTAAGAGCCATGAAGTCCTAAAATAAAAACCCCACTATGTGGAGAGGTAAGCTCCACACTTGACAAGAACAGTTTTGATTGATTTGTATATAAATAGAGTGACTGAGAATAGTTGAAAGATGTAATCTCAAAAAAAAAAGACTTGGTGTAGACATTGTAAAAGAAGGCTGCAGGGCTTTGTTTGCATTTACATTCATAGGCACTCTCATCCTTCTTTTAAGTATCTTATCAGAACAATTTGTTCCTTTACCTCTGCAGCTTCTATTGTTTCCTCCAGCTGCTATTCTAAAAAATCTCATGTTTGAAACCTAATCAAGCCTGAAAGTATCCAGCACACAGCTTGTGTTTTTATTATTAGTTAATCTAAGAAATCAAATAAAAAAGACTACAGTTTTCCCTAAAGACAGTTCTGATCTTGGAGAGTAATAAAGGGTGTTGTAAGAAGAAGGGGGAGACATCACACAAGGAAACAATGACAATGAATGAAGATGATGATAAGGATTAAGTTGAAGTTAAGGACTGAGCTTTGAATTGTTGTCAGTTGGAAGATTTGACTCTCAATAAACCTATGTCTAAGAGACATGAAATTGAGCCTGAAAATAGGCTCTCAGCTTTTCAAAAGGAAGGTTGCAATCAACGATGATAGCATGTGAGTAAGTTTGGTTCAACTGCAAGGCCAGAAATAAAACAGAAGCACTCAAAAAGTAGGGGAAAAAAACAGTGGTATTCCTGGAAGATGTAGTACTGGGAAGAGTACTTCTGTGCTAGTGGAGATAACTGGGGCTAAAGTTTAGGGAAGGGCAGGTAGATAGAGGTCCTTATGATGACACACACACCCCCTTCCCCCTCGTGACAGAGCCCAGCATGATGGATGCCCTGAGTCATCAAACAGACATCGAATTGAGTCATCATCTACTACTGCTGGCCTGCAAGTTTGTGTGCCCAGCTGGGCTTCACAGTGAATGTTTATTTCAAAACATGTGACATCTGCTAAAATTAGTTCAGAGATTATGAGTGGAAGGCAGTCTCTTACAATGACAAATAGGGGTCACTTCTTTATAAAACACACAAACTCACATACAGGATCCCACAGCGGATATTATCAAAGATTTCAGAGCTCAGTCATTTCACTCAGATCCATTCTACAAAGCAGGTCTCCTTGTAGATCAGCATCAGCTGTACACAATAAACACAGACTTAAGCATAACAAATAGGACATGGACCTCCTTGAAATATAACTTAAAAAAAAATCACCAAAACCCCCTTAGTTCCTGCTTCTATCCCTACACAAACAAAATGCCAGTATTTATCTGGCATATTTATCTATAATTTTCAGGGCTACACCCCTTGGAAGGGAAACCCAGTCATCCTTACCAATGGTCAATAGTCTGGAGATTGATACCTCATTTCAGCAGCTGATTTTCATCTATGTTTACAGCACCCAAATGCTACTGAACATATTCTGAAGGTTTGCTCTAATCTGAGAACTGCACAGATAAGACAGTATAATGCTAAGCACCAGTTTCCCATGATCAAAGTGATTTTGTAAAATAACTCCATCATGGAAATTGGCAGTATCTCCCCCAGAGACAAGAAGAAAGCAGAGCAGGGTAGTCAGTATTCTCAGTCTGCGACAGGAGAGGCCTTTGGCTATGTCTTATTAACCTTCCCAGAAAACAGATTATTTCACAGCACAGACTTTCAAGCTTTTTTATTCCTTCCTTTTTTTTTTTTTTTAAATTTATTTTTAAGGCCAAGGATTATTGAGCAGCCAAGGGCACAGGGTAAACTTTTGCTCCAAAACAAGGCAGCCTCTTTTAGCAGAGGTTTCCTCCAAGTTGGGTCAGCACCGAACCCGTCCCCGGCTCAAACGGTCCCTCCCTGAGCTATAAGCCAGAAGACATTCTCAATGCAGGTTTTGCAGCTCCTGGGCCAGGCCTTGTGGCCCTGGAGCTAGAGGGTGCTGCAAGGGTGCAAGACAGCCCCACTGTGGGAATTCAGCTAGGCAGGGCCTCCCACCTCATCTGGGCACAGCCTCAGGGACAACCCAGGGGACACCCCGGGAACCCAGCCAAGGCAGCAGGGCTGGCGCCCTGGCTCTGCTCGGGGCAGGCCTAGGGCCCCGGCTGAGCCAAAATGGTGTCCCTGGGCCTCCCAGGGGGCGGTCGGCCTAGGAAAGGCCTGTGGGTGCCTCCAGGGCCAAATGGTTCCTGGCAGCCGGGTTTCCAGTGACTTGCATGACTAACAGGAGCCACTGACCATTTCAGGATCTTGAATGGCTTATTTTAAGCAAAACTCTCTGTGTTTCTCTGCTTACCAAATTTACATTTGGGAAGCAGCTTAAAACTAAATAGGAATTAAATTAAAACAAAATTCAAGCTTCTCCTCCTCCAAATGGAAGTGAAATTTTGATGTTGCCTGTGAACCAAAATTCTGCACTAATTCTGCCTTTAATTGAGCAAGAACAGGATCTCTGGGCAGGTTCCTTCAAGTGATCCCAACAGGCGATGACACAGAGCTCCTTCTACAATTTTAAGGAACTTCCCCCGATCAATGTAGGAAGCCTAAGGCAGAGGTCTAAGAAAAACCCAAGTCCCTATCTCCTTATCATGTACTCCTTTTGGCATGTCCTTTCCTGCAAGCTTTATATTGAATCCCTACATTTTCATGTCCCCAATAGTGTAAGAAAGCATTAGGAAACTTAACTCTCAAAAGACCTGAAGCGCGTAACTCAATCCCCTTCACAAGGGAAAAAAGTGACCACAAGTCAGCAGAGGTTTGTCTTCACGAACTGCCACCCCCAGGTTTCAAAATGGGCTCTTTAGCCAAAACTTTAACTGTAAAGTAGCTTTGCAAGTGACAAACAAATAGCATTAATTTAGCTGCAAAATTAATTTAAACAGCTATACTTATTTACTTCATTTTACAAACTAAGAAACTGTTATCGACCTAGAAGGACAGTATATCAAACATAGCTCTCAAGAACTGTAAGTTAAGGATACTTAACTTGCTGGCTAAAGATACAAAAAACAAATAAAACTCATACACTTTTATCTTAAGCGCACTTAGGAATATGACTGCTTTTACCATCCTGTAGTAGGTTATATACAAGTTTGCTTCTAAATTGATACCTCCACACAAACATAAGCAATTACGTTGTCATTATTCTACTAGACCTTCATTAGCTGCTCACATTAGAAACACCCTGAGATTTCTCTCAGTGTAAGGGTCTGTAATTAGTGTAATTAAGACAATATTTTGATTACATGGCTTCAACCTTTTAGGCCATCTAATGGGAAACAGAGCACATTTTAAAGTGACTGTCCTTTGAAAAAAAACCAAACAAAACAAACAGTCTGATGAACTCATTTGTTCTGCATCATCACACTGCATCCCTCACGCACACCACATCAGCATTGCCTGGCAAGCTGCATCCAGCTGCTAAAGGAGGACAAATTTGGGCCTTGCAAAAAGACCACCTTTTGTGTGGAACAGTTGGCTTACCACCAAAGTCTGCTAAATCAGAAACATGAAGGTTTAGCTGATTTACAGCCTCATCCTGACAGTTAAAAGCACTTCCATCACTAACTTGCTGAAGTGGGGGAACTTGCTGCGCTGGGTGAAATGAGCTCCAGCTCCCCATGTTTTCATTCTCAACTATATTCTCACTTCAAAGTTTGGTCCTTAACATAAAATACTCACCATCTCTCTTCCACTTTTATTTTTGTCTTTATCCCCAGTTTTACTGAGAAATGCAGACCACTTACAGAAACCAAAAGCCAGAGCAACCTCAGAGGAGAAACATGCAACAAAAGGAGAGAGACGGCATCATGTATTTGAACCAGTGTTCTTTTCCCTGACTTATAGCTTGAACAGTCCTTGGGGGAATCATCATGTCAAAAGGGTGTTCATGAATCACCATCTGTCCAGGCTTCATCTGGAATAGAGTTAATTTTCTTTCTAGTGGTTGCTGCGTCTCAGATTTGGTATGAAAGGAATGTCAATAACGCATATTGTTTTAGTTGTTGCTAGGTGATGTTTATACTAGTCAAGGACTTTGTTCAGCTTCCCATAGAAGCTGAGAAGGAGCACAGACAGAACAATGGAATGGTTAATGGAATATTCCCTACCATAGACGTCATGCCCGGTATATACATGGGAGTTGGCTGGGGCGGGCGGGAATCCATGATCGCTGCTCAGGTTGGGCTGGACAACTGATCACTGGGTGGTGAGAGTGACTTGTTTTGTATTAATTTATCTTGTATATTCTTCTACCATTATTATTATTATTGTTGTTGTTATTTTCCTTTTTCTGTTATTGTTCTTTTATCATAGAATCATAGAGTCATAGAAAGTGTTGGGTTGGAAGGGACCTTTAAAGGTCATCTAATCCAACACCCCTGCAGTAAGCAGGGACATCTTCAACTAGATCAGGTTGCTCAGAGCCTCATCAAGCCTGGCCTTGAATGTCTCCGGGGATGGGGCCTCCACCACCTCTCTGGGCAACCTGTTCCAGTGTCTCACCACACTCACTGTAAAGAACTTCTTCCTAATGTCTAATCTAAACCTACCCTGCTCTAGTTTAAAGCCATTACCCCTCGTCCTATCGCTACATGCCCTTGCGAACAGCCCCTCCCCATCTCTCCTGTATGCCCCCTTTAGGTACTGGAAGGCTGCTATAAGGTCTCCCTGGAGCCTTCCCTTATCCAAGCTGAACAACCCCAACTCTCTCAGCCTGTCTTCATAGGAGAGGTGCTCCAGCCCTTTGATCATCTTTGTAGCCCTCCTCTGCACCCGCTCCAACAGGTCCGTGTCCTTCTTGTACTGAGGGTTCCAGAACTGGATACAGTAGTCTGGGTGGGGTCTCACGAGAGCAGAGTAGAGGGGGAAAAATTAAAAAAAAAAAAAAAAGCTTTATTAACCTACCTTTATCTCAACCCACAAGGTGGATTTTTTCTTTCCTTTCCCCTCCTTTTCTCCCTCTTCTCCCTACACAGGGGGACAACAGCCAGCTGGGGTTATTAGACTGTTGCTTAAGTCTGAAGCTTGAATTGGGGGTCACACATTCCTCTTTTCTCCTACTCTGAAAGATATTTTTCTCTTTTCCCTAGCTTCTAGCTTTAAGCTGTTATATAAAATAGAAAGCTTAGCTAGAACACAAATGCAAGCGGTAGTTATTTCATCCTCAATATTCAAAAAACCGATAGCAATATGCATATGTAATTCAGATGAGGTCTTTCTTAACTATCACTGCTGAGTGATAATTCAACAGTGCACCTGATCTGAAGACACAGGTCTTTGAACTTTTACTTGGAGATTTAATAGCACCAATAACAAAATTAAAAAAAAAATATATCCTTACATCCCTCATTTTTTTAAAGCTCAAATATTGCTTGGAAATGAAGAAACCCAGTGAAGAAGAAATGAAGAGTCTCTAATTCACATTCTTGGAGTTTTTGAACTCTGGGCAATTCAAACTCAGCCTAAACTCTGCAGGACAAGCAGACAGCAGTTCCTGGTATCTTGCCTGGTTCAGCCCTTAAGATCACAAAAGCACTTCTGATGACAGGTTTCAGCAACCTAGAAGATCAACAGTGCCCTCAATGTCCTTCCACTGAATGGACTCGCTTGTGGGGTTATTCTCTTATCTTCAGGTTTAAAAGTCACCATTAAAACCAGAACAGCCAGAAAATTCATTCCAATTGCCAAGTATAAGATGCACTCTCTCTCCGCGTAGATTTCTGTAACTGTGTTTTCCTCTCCAGTCCATCAAGCTGGAGAGGTGCAGACCAGAGTGGCTCTGGTTGGAAGAAAACTTTCTCTCATCTTCTCATCTTCAGGTCTAGACTAACAAGCATTTCCAGGCCTGAAACTTGCCTAGGGAGTTTTAACTTCAGATCCCATTTGCTTAATTTTCTCCAGCCTGACTCTCAGCACAGTCCTCCCAGATCTCATCTCCAGCTTCACAAAACTACAGCTGCAAAATGCCACTGCAAAATGCCATTATGAGAAAATCAGCATAGAACTGTCAAGCACTCTTAAAGTTATGGATATATTAAGCTATTTCTTCTTCAGAATTTATTTCTTTTAATACAAGAGAATTTGAAAGAGTTTTTATAACTCTAGAGCACAGCAGCAAAAACGCCTTTCTCAAACTTCTATGCTCTAAATCACTTGCAAAAGCAATTAATCGTATCAGGCACTCCTGTACTTGCTGGTTATCTCACAATTCTTACTATATTCTCTTGTCAAATGAGTACACCTCACAGCATTTTTATGCTCCTGGGTTGAATAATTAAATACTATCACTCCATACACAAAAAAAAAAATAAGATTTGAACTGTAATTCTGGATATCGCAATATGGGGAAAGGTGGACGGGAGGAGGCTAGTTTGGTCCTTTGCAAATACAAAGGCAAGGTTAATACTATACTTCACCTCATCTACCATTCTAAAAAAGGGATGATTTATATTCCATTACCTCTACACGCGATTAGTACCTGAATGAATGAAAGGCTTCCCAAAAGATATTGTCTCTAAGATATCTCTCATAAGCTTAATAGGAAATGGTGGTGGAGAATTCCTGAAGGCAGATCTAATTCCTTCCCCACCTCCTTTAATTAAAGGCAGGTTATCTGTAGGCAATTGAGTCTGCTTCTCTCATAGGTCTGACATTTTTCTCAGCCAGGGATAACGTGTTCACTGTATCACTGAACAGAAAGAATGGCCATTGTAGGAATCTACCTTGAGTAATTTAGCAGTGGCAGTCTGTCAGGTATTCTCTGGCATATCACAGACAAGTATTTAGTTCAGCTGTCCTTCTGGAAACTGCTGTAGCAATACTAAAATACTGGTGGCAGGTTCCAAGAGCTAAGAAAATCTTTCAAAATGGATGCCAGCCTAGTATCCAGAAACCCATCAGTGTGTTTCTCCTGAAAAGCTTTTAGAAGAGACATATCTAACAAAGAAGATTCCTTCCTCACGAAGGAAAAATATATACATATTATTCTGCAACTGGTTTCCCTCAAACCTCTGAAAGCTCAAGAGGTAAGTACAAAAGTTAGAAAAGCAAACAAATGCAACACTGTAGTTGCATGCTACCTAATCAACTCATACACACAACGTTAATAAGGATTCTCAATATCCACCAAATATCCATATGAATATATCCTTATGTATCCATATAGCAAGTCCCTATTTGAACCACTTCTTGTTTTCAGCCTATCCCGTTGTTAATATTTCTGTCCAATACTGTGATCATGGACACTACGAGTCAACACTAACCCGCTCTGAATATAAAAGCTTTCATTACTGCGTCTCCAAGAGTTCTAGTTGATACCATGCTAAACAGACGCTAAAGTCTTCCTAAGTATCTGCTAAACAGGTGAATATTTGCCAGATGCACAAGTAGACCATTAAAGGAATTGGAGCTTGCAGGAACTGTTGCATCTAAAATGAGCCTTTGATAAGATGACACTGTTTAAGTACTACTTAGGTACAAAACATTATGCGCAAGCAATATTACTGCTCTTCTATTGCCTTCAGTGGTGACAGTAAACTGCAGAGAGGCAGCAAGTAGTACAAATGCCGTGTCTCCTAGTATGTTACTTCATGCAGCTTCTCTATTTTGTTTAAGTCAAAGGTAAGAACTTCAAGTTAGTGTTTGCTGCTGTTTTACTAACAGAGCATGCTAGAAGCACCTGCCCTTAAAAGGGTGCCGTTTGTGCTGAGACACTGCAAAATGCACATGATGCATTGCCCAGCAAAACTAAACTCCTCAATAATATGGCAGTGGAAGAAAAGTGAAATTGTCCTCCTTTAAAAGTGACTAATTGGTACACACATAAATATTCAAGTTGCCAATTGGATCCATTTGTGGCTAGCATATTTTCATGAAGCAGAGATCAAAAATATCCTGTTCTGGTTCCCTTATGACTAGTGTAGATATTGGACTCTGATATTTTAGCAAGGTAGCTCATGTGAATCGCAAATAATATTTCCATGGGGGAATTTGCTTTTAGATCTCTTTCAAAGCCCAATACTTCAGACAAAGCACTAACATTTTCTTATATCTATTCAGAAGTAGAGAAGCAGCGCTTCCTCTTCTTTTATATCCCTTAAAATAGAAATAATGCCTTAAAAAAAATAAAAAGAGAAGGTTTAAAGTCAAATGACACAATAATATTATTCTTTGTTTTATGAACTATACAGTCTAGATCCTAGAAGAGTTTAATCCTTTGGGGTTAATGACACTTTAGAGAGCCATCTAAAATCAAATGTCTGTTCTGCTGTCATACACGAGGTGCCAATTGCTGTAGCAAGAGCAGATAAATGGAAGCACAAGGACTGCCCAAATCTACACAGCTTCCAATGTCTTACGTAATTATTTTTAATTGAAAAATAAATTGATAAAGTGTTGCCTCCTCATACAGAAACCAAAATAGCCAAGCCATTTTTTTCCTTCTTTAAAGTGTTTTAGAATATCCAGCACAAACACTTTTTTTGGGATCCACTCCTGCCCCTGTCACTCTTGGCAGAAATAAAAAGATGGGAAGCTGTCAGGGCAAGTCTATTGACCCAAATATCCAGCCAGGGACTGGACTTTTTGTTCTGTTCCAGTAAAGAAAATCAATTAATACTGTGTTATAGAGAACACCACTTCAATCTTACTACGTAAATCAAGATGTTGACCAGAATGATTCCTATCCTTCCACCTTCCCTTGGTGGAATTGCACTAACAGAAATAACGCCACCGTCTAACTCAGGCATTGCAAATACACTGTGGATGGATGGATGTGAAGTCTTTCATTACTGAATTAAAGTATGGAGCTGACTAAATATATATAGAAATGACTGACTTTCTGTTTTATTTTCAAAACCATTTGAAACTTAAACGAATCCTTTTCCAGGGAGCATTTATCATCCTATTATTATTCACCTGGGGGATGTTAATGATTTTGGACTACTGCCTCCAGCCCTTACCTCACCTCCTAAGTGGATATTATGTATGGCAGTGCACATTTCAGAAAGATGTATTGCTGATTATATTTCCTTAAGAATATAGCCAAGTCTGACTTCTAATTTTCCCAGACTAATCTGCCACTGAGAGCTTTCCTGCACTGATGAGTTCATTGCAGAGAAAGGATTCCTTTCCCCCTCCTCTTGCAATGTGGCATAAAGACATGTCCGAGAGTGTAAGAGTAAGTTAATTAGGTTGTCCACATAATTAGAATACTGACTACAACCTCTTTAGTTTAGTAAAGTGCTCTTCATTCAGTTATTGGTTTTGCTTCATAGAAGCTCAGTCCCCCTTTTCAGCAAAATGCCTCAAAAGA
Organism: Alca torda; assembly: GCA_008658365.1. Lineage (NCBI taxonomy): Eukaryota > Metazoa > Chordata > Aves > Charadriiformes > Alcidae > Alca > Alca torda. The sequence continues at coordinate 96,641,701 of CM018076.1, forward strand.
AATGAAATTTTGGACTAGGGGCTTGTTGTATCTCCCAAAAAGGCATCTAAGCATGCATTTGACTAGGGGCTTGTTGTATCTCCCAAAAAGGCATCTAAGCATGCATTTGAAAGTACTACATAGACATTGGTGAAAAATTATAGGCTTACACCTAGTCAAAATAACTGTATTGTATGTAGATTCTTTTCCTTTATACCAGCACTAAATTAACATGTAGGAAATACACTAGGGAATGATACCATGTTGAAAGCATCACGCTTGTCAATCAGATACTGAATTCAAGCATGCAAGCGTTAGCATTTACACAAGGAGCAAATTTCCTTATTCAAATGATGATCCTGAAAGAAAGTCACCTGCCTTTCAGTTCTGCTTCTCAAATGTTCTAGAACAAAATAATAGCCTGTTGAACATCCTACTGCCTCCAGTTTGACTGTAAAAATAAGCCTGCTTGCTCCGGGCTCTGTTTATTCTCTTCCTAGATCTGGAATTATATTGTTTGATTATTGCCTTTTATGAAGGGAGACTCGTACTTGTGCTGTGTTTATTCCAGGAAATTAGGGATATCTCCTGCTGTTGGACTTGAATAGAAGTAGCTGAGATGTACTGGGATATAGAAAGTGAGGGTGTGTTCGACACAGCAGAGAATTCTGAGCCACACTTACAGCAAGCAAATTAAGGGGTGCTTATTGCATGAGTCACACAAGCTGCATATGGTGACACCTTCTGAGTTATGTTCCAGTATTTGTTTTTAATTATTAATGTTTTGTTCTGTTGAGATTTATTTATTTATTTATTTTCACAGATCCATAAAGCTCATGTCACATTAGCAGCACAGATTTCTTGTCAAGGCTGTTCTACATTCCCTACTCTTTGGAACATTAACATTCAGGTGAAATATTTGTGTTTGACCTGTTTTTATAGTTCTCTAAAAATGTAAATACGTTACCATAATTGCCTTCACCAAGTATCATTAAGTTGAGTCATGGAAAAAACATTGCATATCATGAAATACAAAGCCAACAAGTATACAGTCCAACAACAGCAGCCTGGGGAACATGATAATTTTCACATGGAAAGAGATGTTAAACTTCACTTCAGCTTTTTTTCTTTTTTTCCCCTAATATGTTTTCTCTATAGATATTTGCTTGAATTCATGTTTGTCCAAAACTGGCAGAACACACCATATCAAGGCCTAAGGTATGTTTTCTTGGAAGCAAAAATGGTATGCAACATCCACATTTAAATAATACTTTAAGAAACCAGCTAAAACCTAGTACAAACATATGGATGAATTAGCTAACCTGGAATGTTCTTCCTAAGCAGAGTTCCTGGACTAGTTCACTACTGAGATCACTTGCATGGGACTCTGGAGACTTTGGTCTCCTTGTAGCTGTGTACATAGTGTACATAGCCTGCTAAATGTTCCTGGTCTCTCCTATGGTCTGTGCCTCAGTTTCCTTTTTTGAAAGATGCTGATACTGCTCTTCTCCTTATAGTGCATTGAGTGTATATGAAGTTGAGAAACAGAAGAATGTTTCTTTTGGGCTATAAAGCCCTGAAAAGCAGAGCAAATTAGGGCTTTAAAAATTAGGGTTGACACCAGCTAGAATCATATATTCAACTGAAGCCAAAGTAAAATATACAACAGATGTGCTTTTTGTTTTCCAAGTTATGCATCATTACTAGGTGATTAAGTATGATTTTACTTTTCAATCCTGTTAGCATTGCAGAATCATGTAACAGAATCACAAATCTCCAATGAATCAACAAAACTGTCCATCAGAAAAAAAGAGAAGAAATTATAAGGTGCGAAGTCTGAATATCCATCACAACTTACAATAAATATCATCAGGGTTTAAGAGCTGGAAGAAGGAATATTAGTGCTGAACAATGCTATATCCCCATTATTTGTGGAGTTTTGAAGGGAAGAGACAGGAAATTATCTGGAACATAGGTACATCAGCCCCATTAAAAAACACTCAGCTTTGTAAATAATTAAAAACTATCACATTAGGGAACTGCCTAAATGGAGTGCAGGTCACTCTTCCTGGAATCGTAGCATATACAATGAAGTCCATGGTCACATGAAGCAGTCAAAGTTCTCTATATGGTCTTAGCTGTTTTAAAACTTTCTTTTCTAAGAGAAATTAGCACATACTGCAGTGCTGAATTTAGTCTTAAGAAGGGGATTCTTTGCCCTTTAGAGACCAAAAAACTTCTCAGCTACAGGAAAGGTTAGAGAGTGCAGTAAACCAAAACCCAGCATGTACTAACAAAGCATCCAGTATAAAAGAATCAGGTTTTGAAATGGTCTTTCAAGGATTCAATTTTTTACCTTCCTGACCAGGAGAGGAACATCACATAACCAAAAAGTGAACAAAACCAACCTGCTTTTATTCTGATACTAAACAGTGATTGTTATCTAATATTAAAAAAGAGAGGACTATAAGACAGACTTTCTATAGATAGGGTAATGAATTATGAGGTTTAAGAATTGATTCTATTTTTGACAAAATGGGAAAGAAGATAATAAACTAAAAGAATAATAGTTTAAGGTGATTTTTTTAAGGTTTCTGTAATAAAACAAACCATACAATGGGATTTATCCAAACATTTTTAAAGGAACACACTGTAATACCTTAGCTCCAGTGTCTCCTTTTGATTTCTCAAGTTTTTCCTAGGGTTCTCAAGTATGTAATGTTTTTTGCATTAAAATCTGGATTTAGCAAAGCACTAACAACACGCTTAACTGCATATGATCTAGATTTGCCCACATATGCAAACGCTAGGTTGATAAAAAGGCAACTCATCCCTTTCACTGTTTAGACTGCAAAGCTGAAAACAGTTTGCTTAAGAACAGAACAGCATCTAGCATAATTAGGTCACTCTTTCCATAAGCATCTGCTTAACTTTAACAATCATATTTCACTCATCCATCTAAATCTTGGGAGTCACTTTAACTTCAGCAGGTTAGTAGTGTGGAGTGATCACAGCATTTTCCTAGGACTAGAATGCCAACAAAATACGACATGTATAGTTACACAGTGCATTAAAAGGATGAATCACTTTTTCCAAGACCATTTTTATGGACTGGAATATACAGTAGGTCTCAGATGGACTTCTTGTGTATATCATTATGAAATTAATTTTTAAAATGATTACTCAAGATATGCCATCCACTTGTACACAGGTAATACTTGAAAAGTGTTATTAATTTACAGTTTGCAGATCCTTAAATAAGGTTGATTCCATTTAAGAGGACCTTTAACTTAAAGAAAAACGGGAAAACTAACAAACTATTTCAGAACTTTTTCATGACAGCTTAATGAAGAATTAATCAGTAAATGAGAAATTGCACCCATTTCATTCTCGAGGGAGAGAAGGAATGAGCAACGAAACGTTGTACTGACAATTCACAGACTTTGGTCTCCTTGTAGCTGTGTACATAGTGTACATAGCCTGCTAAATGTTCCTGGTCTCTCCTATGGTCTGTGCCTCAGTTTCCTTTTTTGAAAGATGCTGATACTGCTCTTTCAGCCCCTCTTTCAGCTAGGGGAAAACTGGCTAGCTCTGGAGGCCTCAACACAGGAAAGACATGGACCTGTTGGAGTGAGTCCAGAGGAGGGCCACGAAGATGATGAGAGGGCTGGAGCACCTCTCCTGTTCAGACAGGCTGAGAGAGTTGGGGTTGTTCAGCCTGGAGAAGAGAAGGCTCCGAGGAGACCTTATAGCAGCCTTCCAGTACTTAAAGGGGGCTTATAAGAAAGATGGACACAAACTTTTTAGTAGGGCCTGTTGTGATAGGACAAGGGGTGATGTCTTTAAACTGAAAGAGAGTAGATTCAGACTAGATAAAAGGAAGAAATTTTTTACAATGAAACAGGTTGCTCAGAGAGGTGGTAGCTTCCCCACCCCTGGAAATATTCAAGGCCAGGTTGGATGGGGCTCTGAGCAACCTGATTCTAGATTGCAACTAGATATAAGGAAGAATTTTTTTACAATAACGGTGGTGAAACACTGGAACAGGTTGCTCAGAGAGGTTATAGCTTCCCCATCTCTGGAAAAATTGAATTTTGGTTGGACAGAACTCTGTGCAATCGAATCTAGTTGAAGATGTTCCTGCTCATTGCTGGGGGGTTGGACTAGATGACCTTTAAAGGTCTCTTCCAACCCAAACTATTCTATGGTTCAATGTTTCTAATGGCCAGACTTTCCTTTTCCTACAATCATTAATGGTTACATCTCTGAAGTTAAGGAGTTAGAAAACTAATGCAAGGTTACACCACAAGCACAGAAGTTGTGTCTAGCTCTGTGTCCCCATCTTTTTGGCTGCCCTCAAAGATACAGGTCGAGGGAGGTCATCCTCCCCCTCTACTCTGCCCTGGTGAGGCCGCATCTGGAGCACTGTGTCCAGTTCTGGGCTCCCCAGTTCAAGAAGGACAGGGAACTGCTGGAGAGGGTGCGTAAAGGGCTACCAATGATTAGGGGACTGGAGCACCTCTCTTATGAGGAAAGGCTGAAGGATTTGGGTCTCTTCAGTCTGGAAAAAAAGATGACTGAGGGGGGACCTTATCAACGCTTATAAATACTTAAAGGGTGGGTGTCAGGAGGATGGGGCCAGGCTCTTGTCAGTGGTGCCCGGCAACAGGACAAGAGGCAATGGGCACAAACTTAAGCATAGGAAGTTCCACCTAAACATGAGGAGGAACTTCTTTACTCTGAGAGTGGCAGAGCACTGGAACAGGCTGCCCAGAGAGGTGGTGGAGTCTCCTTCTCAGGAGACATTCAAAACCCACCTGGACGCATTCCTGTGCCACCTGTTCTAGGTGACCCTGCTCTGGCAGGGGGGTTGGACTAGATGATCTCCAGAGGTCCCTTCCAAACCTACCATTCTGTGATTCTGTAACACCAATGAAACTGAGTCATTGTCAATTATTCTTTCTCCAAACACAGATAATCTAATTCCCATCCAGCATCCAGGGGAAGAATGTGCTATTCTTGTTCAATAACACTCTGCTGCTGCCTTGTGCTGGGATGTGCACCTTGTACTGGGAAAACAACAGTCAGGAGCTTGATGCCTATTTACCAGTCCTTTTCAATCCCAGTCAGCACTGTGAGCATTTAGAGCATGGTCAAGAAAGTCACTAGACTCAGTCCATATAACCAGCACGGGGAAGCATCTTGTGCACCCTAGACAGGAAAATAATATCGGTGGAAGGTGTTTCATGTGGAACTTACAACAGGGGTGCTACGACTATTCATGATAGTGAAGTGTTTCATAGTGAGGCTCTGCATCACATCTTTAGCAACCCGCTTTTGACAGCAATATTTTTCTTTACAACGCCTTCTCCACAGACTGCAACCCATCTCCCTGGGAAGCACTACCAGTAACAAGCAGCCTTCTTCTAAGACTGCCCAGGTGCACTCTCACGACACAGAGAACTTCCGTCACTGGCACCTTAGCACACCCATAACACATCAATATTTCCTTAATATTTTGGGCCCTTGTTTGTGGCATCTGGAAGTATCAAAAGGGTTACAAGTGACCCACCAGGTGAGTGCAAAGATCAGATATGAGTCCCAACATTTAAAAGAAAAAAACACCCAAAAGGAACGTTTTTTCCCCCCTCAATGTGTGGATACAAGGTTGAGCTAACAGTCAAGCAACATCTCGGTTTGCAGCTGCAAAACATCTCTGTGGATTTCAGCCATGGTCTCTGATAAATTCATCTTTCCTACTCTTGCAGAAAGCTGTCTTTACAAGGGTCAGGCATCACACTTTCACGGGCTCCACAGCGAGCTAGGAAAAGAATGAGGGAGTGCAACCAGCAGGGCTGCTGGTATCCCGCAGCCCCACATGCTGGGCCTCCTGCTGCATCAAGGTCCTGGGGGCTGCCAAGAGCCTGAGACAGAGCGCACAGAGCTCTTTCAGCAGAGCTCCCAGTGGCTGACAGCCCCTTGTCAGTTAAAAGCCGCGGCTGCCTTTTATTTGCCTTTTTGTAACTTCAGTAGCAGTTAATTGGGGCTAAAACGTTACTGACACTCATTGTCTAGTGCACATCAGGGCTTTTCAGAGCCTTCAGAAAAATCAACAAGATCAGGAGCGTATCCAGCCCCCCAGCTCCTGGTTTTGATTCTCAAGCAGGTGCAACTATTCTCTTTCCCAGCTCAGGAGAACGATCCATCCGGCTGACTGAAAACTATATAAAAAATGCTAGTACCCTAGGAAACAAGAAAACCTGCTCTGATCTACAGGAAAATTGCTTCCAAAAGTACCCAGTGTTTGGCAAATCAAATGCTTTGATCAATTTGCAGAAAATCATAGCAGCTAACAATTTTATGGCTGTGGCTAGTCTCAGGAACTCAGTATGTATTGCAGCTTGGTTTCTGTACGAGAGTAACATGGTACAGCTCTAGACTGCTAGAAAACTTTGCTATGTCACAGCAATATGGTTAAATTAAGGAACGCAGAGCTCTCTTCACTTTCTGATGACTGGATTTTTAAATCTCTGAATAAGGTTTGTTCTGCCACAGACAATTATTTCTAACTGGCTTTATTTGCTTCCACTGCAGACTTAATAGGTAACATAGACATAGATTATTTTCCTTCCAGTGGGCTGTTTACAATATGAACACCTACCATCTTTTAGTTTGTATTTCATAAAATATTTAGAGAGAAAATTTGGTACCAACAACAAAATTTAATTTAGAAAATGCTGCACTGACTTACAGCTTTATTAACTTAATGGAATGAACATGTTTTTGGTCACAAAACAGTGCTGTGATGCTGTTTTGAAATAAGTTTCCAAATCTTTATGAAAGTGTTTTGTTTTCCTTAGGAAGAACTCTGACAGCTCATGCAAGTCAGCAGAAACAGTCCAAAAACAATGTGAGTGTCCTAGCATAGATTGTCATTACTGCAGCAGATATTTTTCCAACTAAACGATTAAAGCCATATCCTTTCCATGATTGGTAATAAAACTCAAGTAAAGTCCAAGCAGGTGAACTACTTAAGTATCACAATAGAAAATATGATTTGTTTATTCATTTAACAAAAATGTTTTTGACTAATGCTTTACACAAATCAAATGCTCAACAGCAAATTTTGGGCATTAAGTATTAAGCTATTATGGTAGTAACTTTAGTGCTAACAGTTACAGAACCATTAAGATTTAGATGACAATTGCATTAATTCAGGTTGAGAAATGCGAAAACCAACACAGACCACTAGAAGAACCAAAAAGGTCGTATACATAGTATCTAAACACTAGACTGAAATATCAACTAAGCTATTAGCAAATTTTAATATATTAATTGTCCGTGGCAAAGAGCACTGGGTTTAGAAAAGGACACATTTCTTTAAAAGCAAGTATATGTGGCCAGACCATCAACTGCTTCAAAAGAAGCTTTTGCTGTGACCATAAATACCACATATTTAAGTTCAAGACTTATATTTAATCAAACCAAATATAAACCAAATAATAAGGTAAACAAAAGACAAATAAGAACATTTATTCATTTTCCTTGGGTAATGCATTTGGCAAACAATGCTAAGATTAGTTTTCATTGGCATAAGGCTGAATGTGATGAACTTTTAAAATATTATCTTTTGCCATTCCTGCAGAATACAATCCAGATTAATATGCAAATGTCTATTTGCTTAGGATCAGTTTTTATAGGCAGAACAGTTATTATTGCAAAACTTTTGCCAATACAGATAAAGTGAGATTTTGTAGGTTTCTTTGGGCATACAGATCAGGTTAATCTTGATGCTATTTACATAACAAAATGCTATTTCCTCCTAAGATAAGCTTAGACTTAGAACTTGATCTTTAAATTATTTGTCTATGACTTTTCATTCAATAACAGTGCCTCAGACAACAGGTTTAGGCAGTATCTCACAAATAAGTCAGTCTTAAATCAGGATTTCTACCCTAATTAATAAAGAAGTTGGAAACCTACATTATTTAGCAGTCTGTGAGAATGCTCCATGGCTCCAAGGAACAAGTTGATTCACTTAGGGTTATGGAAAAGTGAGCCCAGCTAGTCTCTGTGGTGTATATGTGACCAAAGAGGACAAAACCACAAAGTATATTTCCAGACTGAAAATCCAAGGGGAGTTACAAGCTGTGCTTCCTTTATCTATGTTCAGCCCTTTTTCCAAAGATTCATGATTAGGTGAGGGCAGAGATTCATAGAATCATAGAATGCTTAGACTTGGAAGGGACCTTGAAGATCATCTAGTTCCAACCCCCCGCGCAATAAGGTCTCCCCAGAGCCTTCTCTTCTCCAGGCTGAACAACCCCAACTCTCTCAGCCTGTCTGAACAGGAGAGGTGGTCCAGCCCTCTGATCATCTTCATGGCCTTCCTATGGACCCGCTCCAACAGGTCTATGTCTCTCCTGTGTTGAGGGCTCCAGAGCTGGACACAGTACTCCAGGTGGGGTCTCACCAGAGCAAAGTGACAAAATCCCCTCCCTTGACCTGCTGGCCACGCTTCATTTGAGGCAGCAGAGGATGCAGTGGCTTTCTGGGCTGTAAGCACACATTGATGGGTCACACTGAGCTTCCAACCAACCAACACCCCAAGTCCTTCTCCTCAGGGCTGCTCTCAAGCCATTCTCTGCCCAGCCTGTATTTGAGTTTGGGATTGCCCTGACTCATGTGCAGGACCTTACACTTAGCTTGGTTGAACTTCATGAGGTTTGCATGTGCCCACCTCTGAAGCCTGTCCAGGTCCCTCTGGACGGCATCCCTTCCCTCCAGTGTGTCAACTGCACCATTCAGCTTGGTGTCATTCGCAAACTTGCTGAACGTGCACTCAACCCCACTGTCTATGTTGCCAACAAAGATGTTAAACAGTACTGGTCCAAGTACCGAGCCCAGAGGAACACCACTCATCACTGGTCACCACTCAGACATCAAGCCATTCACTGCAACTCTTTGAGTGTGGCTATCCAGCCAAATCCTTACCCATTGATTGGTCCATCCATAAAATCCACGTCTCTCCAATTTAGAGACCAGGATATCATGGGGGACAGTGTCAAATGCTTTGTGCAATTCCACGTAGATGATGTCAGTTGCTCTTTCTTTATCCACCAGCACTGTAACACCATTCTAGAAGGTCACCAAATTTGTCAGGCTTGATTTTCCCTTAGGGGATTCATGTTGGCTGTCACCAGTCACCTTGTTATTTTCCATCTGCCTTAGCATAGTTTCCAGGAGGATCTGATCCATGATCTTGCCAGGCACAGAGGTGAGACTGACCAGCCTGCAATTCCCTGGGTCTTCTTTTTTTTCCTTTTTAGAAATGGGGGTTGTTTCACCTTTTCCAGTCAGTGGGACCTTCACTGGGCTACCACAACTTCTCAAATATGATGGATAGTGGCTTAGCAACTTTATCCAGCCATTCCCTCAGGACCCGTGGATGAATCTCATCAGGCCCCATGGACTTGTGCACCTTCAGGTTCTTTACATGGTCTCGAACCTAATCTTCTCCTACAGTGGGAGGTTCCTCATTCTCCCAGTCCCTGCTTTTGCCGCCTGCTACTTGGGCAGTGTGGCTAGAACACTTTCCTGTGAAGACCGAGGCAAAAAAGTCATTGAGCACCTCAGTCTCCTCCATATCCCAGGTAACTAGGTTTCCTATTTCCTTCTGGAGAGTGCTTACATGTTTTCTAGCCTTTCTTTTACTACTGACATACCTATAGGAGCTTTTCTTGTTGCACTTCCTGTCCCTGGTCAGATTTAATTCTATCTGGGCTTTATCTCTCCTAACCTGATCCCTGGCTACTCGGGCAATTTCTCTGTATTCTTCCCAGGCTACCTGCCCTTGCTTCTACCCTCTGTAGGCTTACTTTTTGAGCTTGAGTTTCTCCAAGAGCTCCTTGTTTATCCATACAGGCTTCCTGGCATTTTTGCCTGACTTCCTCTTTGTTGGGATGCATTGCTCCTGAGCTTTAAGGAGATGATCCTCAAATATTAACCAGCTTTTTTGGGGCCCTCTTCCTTCCGGGGCTTTATCCCATGGTACTCTGCCAAGCAGATCCCTGAGGAAGCCAGTCTGCTCTCCTGAAGCCCAGGGTAGGGAGCTTACTGTGGGTCTTCCTGTCTGCCCTAAGGATCTTGAACCCTACCATCTCATGGTCACTGCAGCCAAGGCTTCCCTTGAGCTTCACATTCCCCACCAGCTCCTCCTTGTTGGTGAGAGCAAGGTCCAGCATGGCACCTCTCCTTGTTGACTCCTTTATCACTTGGAGAAGGAAGTTATCATCAACGCATTCCAGGAACCTCCTGGATTGCTTATGTCTTGCTGTGTTGTCCCTCCAACAGATATTGGGGTGGTTCAAGTCCTCCATGAAGACCAGGGCCTGTAAACATGAGGCTGCTCCTGTAGAGGGCCTCATCCACTCTGTCTTTCTGGTCAGGTGGTCCATAGCAGACCCCCACTGTAACAACACCTGTCCCTGCCCTCCCTTTAATCCTTACCCATAAACTCTCAGTTGCCATGCACTGCAGCTGGTCACTGACATAGAGGGAGACACCCTCTCCTCATCTCCCCTGCTTGTCCTTCTTAAAGAGGCTGTATCCTTCCATTCCAACACTTCAGTCATAGGAGCCATCCCACCACTTCTCCATGATGCTGATAAGATCATAGCCCTGCGGGTGTGAGCACATCTCTAACTCCTCCTGTTTATGCCCCATGCTACATGCGTTTGCATAGAGGCAATTAAATTGGGCCCCTGATGAAGCTACTTACTGGCTGGAGTGGCTGTAATTCCTTTGTGCTGCACTCCAGGTGCTCTTCTGCTGACCTGCAAACCTTCTTCAGGCTCTGGGCATCTATTGCTGGCATTGGCATCAAACTGGTAGAAGTAGGATGGATTGAGGGTCCCCTCATCTGGCAACTCTGACCAAAGATGTTCTTCCCCTTCTCTGACAAATGGACCCCATCAGGCCCTGGAAGACCTGGTTTCTCAAAGCGAGCCCCATGGTCTAAGTAGCCAAACCTCTGGCTGTGGCACCAGTACTGTAGCCATTTGTTGACTGGCCCTATCAACCTCCTTCCCTTTGACTGGGAGGACTGATGAAAAAACTACCTGCGCCCCAGAGTACCTGTCCACTGCTCGCAAGGCTCTATAATAATTCTTGATATTCCTCAGGCTGCTCCTGTATCACTGGTGTCCATGTGAAACAACAGCAGTGGATAATAGTCAGTGGACTGTACAAAGCTTGGTAGTCTCTCAGTGGCATCCCTGATACGAGCCCCCAGTAAGCAGCACGCTTCCCTAGACAGTGTGTCAAGTCAGCAAAAGGGTGCCTCCGTACCTCTCAGAAGAGAGTCGCCTACTACTACTGTCAGCCATCTGCTGGTTGTTATACAGCGAGCAGATTGAGCTGTTTTACTCGGCTGCAGTACCTCTCTTGATGCAGTGGGTCTTTCCTCTTCACTCTGCAGAGAGGTGAAGTGGTTCTGTAAGGGCACCTCAGGCTTTGGGGGAAGTCTTTTCCTCCTGCGGTCCTTGCTATTGCAAACTTCCATTCTTCTGCATTATTGGCCTCTCTCCCTTCTGTGTGTGCTGGTGGAGGAGTTTTTGTCTGTTTGGCTGTGGGCTGTGGGTCTACTCCAGACTCTGCTTGGAACCACCTATCTATCTTCTTCTCAGCCTCCACGAGGCTACACAGCCTTCTCACTGTCTTCTGTAGCTCAGCCACCTGCGGTAGGAGGTCCTCCTCTTGGGCACACCTTCTGCAGGCAAGTGTGCCACCTATCCCTGCCCCAGGAGAAAGGTCGAGGCATCTCCTGCAGTCTCAGGTCTGCACTGCAACCTCTCCCTTCAGCAGCTCTGACTTGGTGGAGGCATCAGCCACTGCTGGGGTGGATGGGGAAGACCCCTGAGCCAGGGCTGCAGCCTTTTCTCTCCGACAAGTGCCCACCATTCTGCTTTAAGGGTGAGGAAGGATGAGTGCCCTTGACCCGTGCAGATGGTCACAGAATGATGCCTGATGTTCTACCAGTGGAATGCTCACCCTTCAAAGAGCCACCCTTCTCATGTGCCCTTCCACGCAAACTGCTGCTCTATGCTCTGGCTGACACACCATGCTCTGTTTGCCCACTCTGTTTGTAGCACTCCTATTATAACTGGGAAACTTAGAGGTGATATAATCTCTCTTCTATCACCCTCAAACACAGTGGGAACCAAAAAGAAGTTTTCCCTCAGTTCTTGCAACAAATATTTGTCTCTGACAATTGTACATCTTTCTCTGAAGAGCTGGGCAGAGACTATCTGAAGGGCAGTTACCACATAAGACAGACCACAGAAATTATCACACAGAACCAAACCAATGTTTCTACCCTTCACATGACAGCAAGAAGAGCTATTTCTGTGCAGTCTTCATGCATTGAGTACCATACCAGTGTTACAGAAACACAAAACCTGCAACACAGTAATTGGCAGGGAGCATGGGAGTAATCAAACCTTTCAAATCAAGAATGTAAAATACTCATTTCAACTCTTAATAGGTGGATAGGGCTAGTTTTTAATCCATATCTCTTATTCATGTATTAATTTCTTGTCTTCTCTTAACCTCTCAGACTGCAAAACTAGAGCAAACAGATAGGCTAGTTATTTTATGCCAGGTCAATAGAAATGTCAAAATAAATCAGAGAAGAAAAGAGAAATAGGGCATCAGAATATTATCTCAGTCATATGATGATTATTAATATGGAATAAGAGAGTTAATTCTATATGAAGTCAAGGTCTCTCCCCAAAAAAACCCCAAACAATTCCAGTTTAGCAAAGGAGTGATGTTAACAAGATGAAAAAAGTGTGTTATAGTCACAGGCTAAAAAAGCGTGCAAATGGTGCATCTCTGACTACATATCCTGTGCTGCCAAATTTAATGCTTGTTGCTGCCATGAAGGAATTCACTTGGTATATGTTCACAATCATGGCTGAAATGTGAAAGACCTAAGCTCCTTTCAAACAAAACAGTAATTTCTATGTGTAAGTGTGTTACAGTGCTTGTGTGTTACAGTGTGTTAGTTGTGTCAACAAAAAGCAAGCTCAGTTGGTATGGTATTTTTCAAGTCAGATGTAAGAGGTTCACAGAAATAACAGAAGAGAGAAAAAACAACGCAGTCAAAACACAGCCTGTATCGTACCCCTTCGAGGGTGTTCATTGCAACTTGTGTTTGGTTTCCTTAGCATTTTTTCCTCTTACTAGCTTTTCCTTGTTAATGACTGAAACAATCATGTGATATTTACCTATGACAGATAACATTAAAATAAATAGAATCATAGAATTGTTAGGGTTGGAAGGGATCTCAAAGACCATCTAGTTACCCCCCCCCCCCCCATAGGCAGGGACACCTCCCACTAGATCAGGTTGCTCAGAGCCCCATCCAGCCTGGCCTTAAAAACTTCCAGGGATGGGGCTTCCACTACCTCTCTGGGCAACCTGTTCCAGTGTCCCACCACCCTCATACCAAGTCGCTCGTAATTTTGATCATTGGAAAATAAGACAAACATAAAGGAACTACTAGACAGAAATACCTAACACCGGCAGGAAAGCAATCTCAAGTGTGACTGGGATTGTACAGCAAGCAATAGAGTGAATGGGAGTTTATAACATCAGAGTCAGATGTCAAAGTTCAGAGCTTTTTATATTGTTGCTACGCATTGCTGTCTCTTTTCTATGATAGCAGATCTACAGCCCAGAATCCTTTACTGAGACATCTCTCTTTTTTGCTTCTGTGTGTAATGAGTCACATGAAATCAGCCATTTTGTTTCAAATTATGGTCCCAAGCAAGGTCTTGTGTTTGTGGAGTCTAATGGAAGGCGATTAATCCCTGGCAATATAAAGCTTTAATCATATGAAAAATGTCTAATCACTGTGTTTATAATCCCTTGGAGCAGAATCTAATGCAGAAACTCAGTGCTCAAGTCCTAACTTTCCTTTTTAATGAATGTCAAACCCTGCCTTCCTTTAAAGCTTAAGGCATGCGTTGGTCCTAACACACATGCTCCTGTGAAATACCTAGTTACAACTTCCACTGAGACAAACGTGTAAAGTGAATAGGATTATTGTTTCAAGTACAAGTTGTTGGCTAGGTCAGTGAACTGCCATGCTGGGAGTCTTGCAAGAATTTGTGTGTTGTCCCTAATGAGAAATTCAGCATTATGAGTTCAGGGAAAGGCTCAGTATTTTTCTTTTTTTTTCCCCCCTTACTCTGTTTTATCAGATTTTTGACAAAGTAGCAATATTTTTAACACTAATGCATTAAAACCCACTAGAGTTATACACACAAGAGAGAGTTTGCACAGTGCTTATAGTTTGAAAAAGTGCTTTTGAGTTTAACCACGAATCTCTGAGAACTTCAGGTAAGATATAGACTCACATGCTCATCAGGTGAAGTTGTATTTCTTCACAGAAGCAGCTTTGCTTCTGAAGTGACAAAATGAGCTTCCCTGACACCATGGCAGCCAGTCCTGTATTTCCGTGCTGTTCTAAATAGCAAGAACAATTGTGCACAGGAGAATGTGCAGCTTTGTGTCCATGTATTGAGTTTTGCAGACAAAGACTTCTGAACATCAGTGTTTTTTTGTCACATGGACAACTGTTCATCAGCAACTGGACTGAAATAACCAGTCTTGGTCTCATGTGCTACACATTGCACAACTGAATAGACAATGGCTGAACAGTTTTCAACTCTTATTGGAGTAATCTATTTGAAACAGATGGTTCATTAAAAAAAGTCTCTCTCATCCGTACTCTTTTGGTTTTCCATCACAAAGGAATCCATTTCAGCACTTATCTGACAATTACAGCTGTTGATCATCAGTTCTGTCCAGTCATATTGCTGAAGGTAGAGTTCATTTGCACAACGGCATTCATTTTCACCAATTGTATTGGGTTTGCATGGCAAGGTTTTGGTAATGAGGGGACTACAGGGGTGACTTCTGTGAGAAGCTGGTAGAAGTTTCCCCCATGTCTGACAGAACCAATGTCAGCTGGCTCCAAGACAGACTCACTGCTGGCCAAGGCCAAGCCCACCAGCAATGGTGGTAGCGCCTATGCGATAACATATTTAAGAAGTAGGGGGGGGGGGGGGGAACCCAAAACCTGTGCAATTGCAGCCAGAGAGAGCAGCGAGAATATGTGAGAGCAACAACTCTGCAGACGCCAAGGTCAGTGACTAAGGAGGGGGAGGAGGTGTTCCAGGCTCCATGGGGAGGCAGTCTGGACCCCTGAAGCCCATGGAGGTTAACAGTGGAGCAGATACCCACCTGCAGTTCGTGGAGGACCCCATGCTGGAGCAGGTGGGTGCCCAAAGGAGGCTGTGACCCTGTTGGAAGCCTGTGCTGGAGCAGGCTCCTGGCAGGACCTGTGACCCCATGGAGAGAGAAGCCCATGTTGGAGCAGGTTTTCTAGCAGGACTTGTGACCCCATGGTGGAGCCACGCTGGAGTAGTCTGTTCCTGAAGGACTGCACCCTGTGGAAAGGGCCCACGCTGGAGCAGTTCTTGAAGAACTGCAGCCTGTGGGAAAGACCCATGCTGGAGAAGTTTGTGGAGGACTGTCTCCCGTGGGTGGGACCTCATACTGGAGCAGGGGAAGAGCATGAGGAGGAAGGAGCAGCAGAGACAACGTGTGATGAACTGATCACAACCCCCCGTCCGCCTTTGCCACTCAGGGGGAGGAGATAGAGAAAAGCAGGAGTGAAGTTGAGCCTGGGAAGAAGGGAGAGGTGGGGGAAGGGGTTTTAAGGTTTGGTTTTATTTCCCATTATCTCACTCTGATTTAATTGGCAATAAATTAAATTAAGTTAATTTCCCCAAGTCAAGTCTGGTTTGCCCATGATGGCAACTGATGAATGATCTCTCCCTGTCCTTATCTCAACCATGAGCCTTTCATCGTATTTTTTCTCCCCCTTGACCAGCTGAGGAGGGAAGTGACAGAGCAGCTTGGTGGACACCTGGCATCCAGACAGAGTCAACCCACCACAGTAATGCATTCCTTTCCCTAACACTCACTACCTTTTTTTATATTCAATGTGTCTTAAACATCTCTGGATTCAGTTGAAATAATGACATAAGATGAATTAGAAAGAAAATATTCTTTTAGAGATGTGTGCTCTTCTATCAAGAATAAATGGCTTGTGCAACTGAGATCTCACTAGAAAAAAAGCCTTCAAAATGGTCAGCAATGCAGACCTGTAGGAATGATTCTGTACTAGTCAGGAGTTTTAGCGTGACAAATGCAAACAGTCCAATCCCAGGTACCAACTTCAGATGGTACATATAACACAACTCCACTAGCGTTGCCACAGACTACGGGTCATATTTAGTCTTCCAGTTCTTAGGCAGCAATAACTGAAAAGGAAGGCAAAAGGCAATTTTGTTCCTCCTACAGTTGACAGTTTTATGTGCTCTCCAGTTTTTGATGAACAGCAGAATTTCCCTTTTTCCTCCTTTCATCTCTATTCACATGTCAACTTTTTGAGCTCCATACTGAAAAACATCACTTGTCATATCCAGTCTCTAGAAATACTTTCATATTGACTTTCAGGCAGTTACAGCAATGCCGTTTAAATGTATATTGACTTACCTGTAACAAAGACACAGCTTTCAGTTTCTCCACAGTTTTGCACTCTCTGATGACACTACCCACTGCTTACGGTCTTAAGTCATCACTCAAAAGCTACATTACACATACATGGCAGAGCTGAAAATGGATGCTTAGTGCAAAAATCCCTTTGTCTGAATAATGTTTTTCATCTTAAAATTTCAAGCTGCTGTATCATATATTAGATGGATTAGGCAATAAGAAAAAAAAAATTCTCCCATTTTTTCTTTTCTGTTTTTTTTTTTTTTTTTAGTTGGGTTTCTTTTATTAAAGAAAATTTTCAATACATATTCTGATACTGAAAAGAAAGCTACTTCACTCATTGCCTCAGGGTAAGTACTCATCATATTCCTCATTGTATGGTCATGACCTTTTTTCTGACTGACAAATGGATCCACAAAAAGGTTGACACTTCATTCAACTCCCATTGACCCCCAGGTACTTAGATTCCTGAAGGAAGTCCCCTGTCTCACTGAAATACTTGTGCTATCTTACTTTCAGCTGCACTCATGCTTACAGTTTTTTGTTATTTGTTTTTGATTTGTTTTTTTTTTTCACTTCCAATAAGTCACCTGGGAAAGTTGCTTTTGACACTATTGTTCAGGTTTTCTGTTCTCTTTTAACAAAAGAAGAACACATCTTTTCATTTCCAGTGCTTTGGGGTACTACAAAGCATTCAGGTAGTGGAGTTCACAGTTGAGGTGGCAGCTATATTATTGTTCCTCCTCACCGTGCCATTTTGTCTTAACAGTGGTCTCCAAAATGTAAAACTGTGTTAAGTCATCAGTTATCGTTTCTGTTCATCTTTGGAGGCAAGAAAAGTCAGGAGCAGCAGCCAATAACAAAGACAACTTTCAGAGATAAATTTGTAGAGTTAGCACACACTGTGGCTTCATACAGAGCTACACGTGTGTCAGGAAGGACTACACTGCTTACCACTTTTCCCTTCTGCTTCACCCCTCCACAGCATTTTATATCATCATATAGAATCATAGAATCATTTAGGTTGGAAAACACCTTTGAGATCATTGAGTCCCTCTGTTAACCTAGCACTGTCAAGTCCACCATTAAACCATGTCCCTAAGCACCACATCTACATGTCTTTTACAGACCTCCAGGGATGGTGACTCAACCACTTCCCCAGGCAGCCTGCTGCAATGCTTGGCAATCCTTTTGGTGAAGAAATTTTTCCCAATATCTAATCTAAACCTCCCCTGGTGCAACTTGAGGCCATTTCCTCTCATCCTGTTACTTGTGAAAAGAGACCAACCATCACCTCACTACAACCTCCTTTCAGGGAGCTGAACAGAGCGGTAAAGTCTCCCCTCAGACCCCTTATCTCCAAGCTGAACAGCCCCAGTTCCCTCAGCCACTCCTCATATGATTTGTGCTCTAGACCCTTTACCAGCTTCGTTGCTTTCTCTAGACACACTCCAGCACCTCAGTGAGTAGTGCTCTTGCTCTTTGGCCCCCTCTTGCAGTTGGGGGGCCAAAATTGAACACAGTACTTGAGGTGTGGCCTCACCAGTGCTGAGTAGAGGGGGACAATCACTTCCCTAGTCCTGCTGGTCACAGTATTCCTGATATAGGCCAGGATGCTGTCAGCCTTGCTGGCCACCTGGGCACACTGCTGGCTCACATTCAGCCGCTTATCAACCAACATCCCCAGGTCATCTTCTGTCAGGCAGTTTTCCAGACAATTTTCCCCAAGCCTGTAGTGCTGCATGGGGTTGTTGTGACCCAAGTGCAGGACCTGGCACTTGGCCTTGTTGAACCTCATACCATTAACCATGGCTCACCAATCCGGTCTGTTCAGATCCCTCTGTGGAGCCATCCTACCTTCAAGCAGATCAACACTCCTGCCCAACTTGGTGTTGGCTGCATGCTCACTGAGGGTGCACTCAATCCCCTTGTCCATATCATCGATAAAGATATTAAACAGGAATACCACTTGTGACCGTCTCCCAACTGAATTTACCTCCATTCACAACTCTCTGGGCACGGCCATCCAGCCAGTTATTTACCCAGTGAAGAGTACGTCCATCCAAGCCATGAGCAGCCAATTTCTCCAGGAGAATGCTGTGGGAAATGGTGTCAAAGGCTTTACTAAAGTCTAGGTAGATAGCATCCACAGCCTTTCCCTCATCCACTAAGCAGGTTGCGTTGTCAGAGAAGGAGATCATGTTAGTCAGGCAGGACCTGCCTTTCATAAATGTAATAATTAATTTCATATAATCTACAGGACTAATTATGGAAGACTTCTAATAAGTATTCCTGAAAAATCTTGTGGCAACAATCTGTGAAAAGCCATTTGAGACATATTTTGTTTGCTCACAACAGCTACATCCATAAAGCTCCACCCTTTTGTTATCCAATACACACCAATGTGCAAAATAAAATATGAAATATTTCTACATGAACTATGTCCACATTGTAGTATCATCAAATTCTACCAGATGCAAAGTTCCAATCAGTCACAATGATCTTTCTTTAATTAATCTAATAGCCTCAAACAGTTAGTCTTTTCATGACTCAAATCGTGATTAAATGTCATTTCAAGATCACAGGTGATTCTCCTTTATGTGCAGAGCATTTGCATTGTCTGCAAGCAGTGAACATTACCACCAACACTCAGAAATTACCTTCTAAAACAGAATAGCATCTGCACCAAAGAATTTTTACTATTCCACATTTCATAAATAAATAGTAAGTTCAACTCACATGACCATATGAACATGGATTTCAAAAGTATCATGTAGATTATTCTTGCTTTTAATTAAATCCAAAGAATATTTACTTTGTAAAAATGCCTCCCATTTGATTGAGAATTATACCTGGTGTCCCAATAAGATGGCTCTTTACCCTAGATCACTGTGACTACGTACAGGCAAATTGGCTTTGGATATATATTAAATCTCTGCCCTACTTATTCTTTAAATTTTATAATTAAACAAATAAAATTTTGTCATACAAATATGTTTCTAAGATATCCTGGATATCTATCTACAACCTGCTTGAAAGTTATTTCTGTATTTTTAAAATGCAGCAGCCAATTTTGATTATAAAGACAACCTTTACAGAACTACAAGGTCATCTTGTGTAGACAGATTGAAATCGCAAATTGCTCCTAAGTCAAATCCTTCAGGTCTTACTGCTGTAAGATCCTTTGATTAACTTCAATGGCAATTTTTCACAGTTTGAGGTTTCATTACAACAATTGCTTACGCTAAAAAAAAAAAAAAAAAAAGTCCATATGCCTTTCCAGCTACTTCAGCAGTGTTCCTGGCACAAGAAGAACGTGCTAAAAGGGCTGCCCCTGCTGCCATTACATCTGTGAATGCTCCTGAGCTTTTTAGGCAGCAACAGTTCCCATATTGACAATTATTAACAACATCTTGAAAAATTCTACAACTATTCCGTTAGGGGAAATCAAGTATCATCAAAGGATTGCCAATTATTCCTCTTTTTTCTATGATACAAAGGTGCCTGTCAGTAGGTGTCAAGGGGAATACCTTTAGGTCTTTTACAGTCAGATGACAGGAGTTAATGTAGGGATGTCTTTACCATGAGGGAAGAAAGGGAAGCAAAAAGAGGTTGGGCAGATTTTTTATTTTATTCTGTATTAAACACCACAAAAAGAACACCTTTTTTTCTTTTTCTGCCTTTTTTGTTTTTCCTAAAGGAGAGAAAAAACATAAAACCCATAAAAACCCATAAAGGTCATATTTTATCTGACAGTTCTAAAGTATACCTTTGTCAGCCTTAAGATTATCTTTTTCTAAAATTTCCTTATGAATTCTTGAAGGTGTAAAATGAGGGAAAAGGTAGCAAATAGACTATCAGGACAATGTGATTATGACCAGGGAAGATGTTGGAAGGAGCTCTCTTATCTTCCTTTTTCCATTATTTACCTACTCCTACGGCAATAACCATTTCCTTGTCAATAAGATTGCCACCTTCGTATCCAAGTTGAAACAGATTGAATACTGTAACTCCCTGAATACAGGTGTTGCAAACCTGGCTTTGATATGAAAGCAACTCAGGCTGAAAGTGTATAACTCAAAACATTATTTCCTTAAATATAAGCAGTTAAATATTGAGGACAGATGTGCAGTATTTTTAAGCATAAATATCAAATTCTTACACAGTATTACCATTTAAAATAAAGCTTCCTGGTTAAAGTTATTGGAAGATGGGAGGGTGATAATAAAATTGACTGAAACAAGCCCTCTAACTTAATAAATATTATTTACAGTCTTTAGAAGTCTAACTTTTGAGACTCTATATTCTATTCTTTTATAGTTACCACCTGTTTCTCAAAGAAAAAAAAAGTAAATTATCACTTTGTTCTTTAAATCCACCCTATAAAAACCACTATGCAAACAATGGCCATTATCTGGCTTTCACCGTAAGTGGAGTTAATTTTTTGCATCCCAGAATATTTTCATCTATCCTCAAATTAACTTCGCTGATTTTTTTGCAGGGGTGGGGGGCAGAACAAATAATAAGTATTAATGAAGTAAAAATGTGTATTTGTTTAATCTTTTAATTTAAGAAAACAAGGTGGGAAAATATGAAGTCTTACATAGCCTGTTTTTTTTTTCCACGGAACTTTTAGGCACAGGGTGAATAATCAGGTTGCAGAGTAAAGAGTTCTGATCAGAAACTCCAGTGCATCAGCAGTCTCCCAATTGTAGGTATACAAGGAGGACTCAAGATTAGATCTTCTGTGATGATTTTCAAGATCATCAATTTTGTCCAGAAGGGAATGTTTTTTTCTGTTGCTGTCAGCACTGTCTGCTGAAAAGCGGTTTAGATTGTCCTTGGCTTTATTAATTCTTTCCTCTCTTGCAGTTACTCTTGCTGCTGTATCAGCCAAGGTCATATAAACTGTTTATGCATCTGCTTTAATTGACGGCACAACACACATTAAATGGGAGACATTACCTGCTTTTGTTTCAGCTAAGATCACTTGAAGGTCCATGTTTTTGATGTAGTCTTTTCTTAGATTCATTTCTGACTAAGGTGCTCAGTGCACTAAGATCACTACTGACACAGACACTCTGTACCTGAAAGAAAATACCCAATTCACAGCATCTGAGGCCTGCAATTGATTCTCAGGATGTGAACCACAATGCTGAGCATTCAGCAAATGGTTGATTACTAGAGCCCTATAGAAAAATAAACAGTAAATAAATACAGTTTTTTCCTCTCTATCTCTATATACTAATGGTATCTAAGAGCACATCGATGCAAGATACACAGACATCGCATGATAAACATTGACTGCACCAAGAATTTTGATAGCTGTGAATGTGGGATGGCCACATGCCATAATACCATCTTCTCCTTAACATGGCATGGTGTGCTCTAGCTTTTCCATTATGTTATCCCATGTGTAGAAAACCTTGAGTCGGTAATTAACTTGAGAAAGAAATTGCATGCACTTCTATTTTGTTCATTCAACAAAAGACTCAGTAAGATGAATTAACTAAAGCATTTAAAACAATTAAGAACTAAAGATACAATTAAGGGTCTTTGACTTTCCAAAATAAGGATTTTGTCCTCCTTTGTCAAAGATAAGCTGATTTTCTAAAAATGGAAAAATGTGAAAAATACTTATGACTTTTACTGGAAAGCTCTTCTACCACCAAACAGAAAAGCATCTCTTTCTACTTGGTTAAACTAGAATCAAAGCACTTCAGGTAGGTAATCTCTTATAAAAGGTTTTGGTTTTAATTTCTTAATCGCTACATGACATTTTGCTATAACGAAACATAAGAAATTGCAGAAAGGATTCTTTCCGGTTCCTTTCTACAGCTGGCTGCTTTGTCCAGGCTGCAGCGAAAGGGGCAGCATAGTGAATCCTAGGACTCACATATATGGATTTGCCATGGAATTTCTGTGTTCATAAAGGAACTATCACCCAGTCAGGGAAGCTTCATTTTTAATGAATAGATATATAAAAATCCAATTACATGTTCAAAGAAATTAATGGTGCAATGATGCTTAAAACAGAGAATGGTTTTACTGCTGGACTGACTGAAGCTTCAAAAAGAAGGCAGGATTTTGTGTTATTTGTTGTCCCATTTTCACGTATATTTGGGGCTGCCTTGTTGCACCAAAAGTCTTAGTATTTCTACTAAAGAGGCACTTAGCTAGCAGATATCTGAAACTTCAAGAAGAATATTGAAGAAGTATTCTTCTGAGAAGGTATTCTCTGAGGTAACTAAAGACATGAAATCTGGGTAAAGTTTCTTATCACTGTTCTCATGGGACCCGTGTTTGTTTCTCCTCTTCTTTTCTCTTTTTTTTTTTTTTTCTTTTCTCTTTTTCAGAGACTTTAAGTGTCAGCACAGAAGGAAACTGCGTTTAAGAGCTCCTCTAGTGTAAAGTGTAGAGCTGATACCTGTGTTAAGAAAGGGTCAAGGGCACAACTGCCTGCATTGAATTTGTCTGTTACAGACAGACCAAAACGTGTAGGTTTGATTTTCATGCTACTTTTAACTTGAATTGATGCATGACAAATTCATTAGCCTCTTCCTGTACAGCAGTAGAGATCCATCTAATGGTGACATCAGCATAGACATTAGTGATGCAGGTAAGAAAAGTATGACTCTCTTCCATTGCCAACAAGTGCCATTGCACGGCCAGTTCATTTCATTAACTTAAAATTTCAAGCTGGATGCCCTAAAAACCAATTAGCATAAGGTTAACTGTGTAAGGCAATAGCTTGAAAAACTATTTCATTAAACGGTTTTGGGACTAAGTATCTTTAAATCATGACCATCTGTCAGTCAAATTTAAACTTTCTTTTTTTGTTATTTGACCATTTTATGTACAATGCAGAAAGTATTAAAAAAAAGACTCAAATTTACAAAGCATCTAAACAATGCATTTCAGCTGATTTAATAAATTAAATTGAACACAATGCCAAGACTCATATTATCTGATCCTGATGATCCTCTGCATAAAAAACAGACCACCTACAAAGGCCATATTCCCTACTCTCCTTACACGTGTACCCAGGAACAGAAGTGCAAATCTGAAAAAAATAAAATACCAAGAATAAAAAGTGTCGTCACATGTCCAGTCAGGACAAAAAGCAATCCTTTTCACAAAAATATTTTTCCCTCCCACAGCACATTACCGAAATAGGAATACATAGATAGAATATTAATTTTATCTTCAGTATACTTGATACTGATTTATGCATGACCATAAAGCAGTGCTGCTTCTACTGCTTTACGGTGTAGCCTTAATCCACACTACACCCCCCAAAAAAAATTCTCAATACCTTATGAATAACATTGGCCCACACTCAATGGTAATGTTAAAAAAAAGAAAAACCTCATGTTATAACATATAAAAATTTGGGATTGCTGAGAAATTCAGATCCCTCTTTTACTGGCTTGCATGTCTCTGGCATTTAAGTCCCTATGTAAAGTGAAAAGCTGGAAAAAGTTGGTTAAAATTTTGCACTACTCTTTGCATAGAATTAATCTCTGTAATAGAAGAATGGTGGGAAAAAACCCTAAGCAGAAAGGACAAGCTTCAAGATGGTGATATGTTCCACTTGTAAACAGACTGTGAATATAAGCACTCCCTCCGCCCTACTCTAATTTTGACATTATAATAGCACATTGTAACACTTATTGGTATTCTCCCAACTGTCCTACTTGGGTGTCTTGTATGCAGGCAGGCCAGTTTTCATCAGAAGACGTATGCCTAAAATTTCTAGAATGAAGAATTCAGGCAATTAAGGAAGAAGGGAAAAGCAATAAAAAAAAATAAATGCACTTGCAACCCCATCCCTCACAAAACAACAACAAAATATACCCTATCGTATATCACAAAGAATATTAAATAGTTTGCCTGCATACAGACTTCTCAGGAAAGCTTGATTTCCCAATATAAATGATCCTGGAGTTTACCGTGTATTTTCCTAAAATGGGGTGTTGTGTTGTTTCAGCATTTGGTGAATAATTTCAGAGAAACCTAAAGGAGGTATTACATAGGAAAGAAAAAAAAAAAGTGAGAGAGTAAAGATGTGACAGCCATGAAACCAGATGTATCACAGCTATGGAAATGGTGTCCCACTGCAGGCGTGCATGGGAACACTGTTTTCCCAGAGCCGGCTATACTCCATACAGCTGTGATTACACTTGCCTTACAGAGCATGTTTGCATTCTGAAAAAGACTGCCCACGTACACCGAGAGCACCTCTTTTTTTCTGGGTGTACACCTACGACTCTAGCGTGGTGTATGTGTCCTCAGCTCCGCTCTCAAGCGAGTAATTCAGGAAGCGGCAGCAGTCTGTGCTGAATTGCGTGGAGCTCAGCAGGCACCGAGAAACCCTCTCGCGAAGCAGGGTAACACTGGCGCAAGTTCACCTCTGCTGAGTTCTCGTTAACATACCCGTGCTGCTGCACACTTTGCAGACTCCTCCATCCTCTGCTCACAGTGACATCACTGTCGCTGACTTTACAGCTTTAACTTGAAAACCAATCATGGTCTTAAAATAACTGATAAGAAGGTGTACATGTCCCCTGCATGTAATTTTGAGTTACTGGAAATTAATTATGAGTCAACTTTTGAACATCAGAGAATCATTTGGATTGGAAGGGACCTTTAAAGGTCATCCAGTCCAACTCCCTCCGCAGTGAGCGGGGACATCTTCAACTAGATCAGGTTGCTCAAAGGCCAACCCGGCCTTGAATATTTCCAGGGATGAGGAAGCTACCACCTCTGGGCAACCTGTTCCATTGTAAAAAATTTCTTCCTCATATCTAGTCTGAATCTACCCTCTTTTCAGTTTAAAATCATTACCCCTCGTCCAGTCACAACAGGCCCTACTAAAAAGTTGGTGTCCATCTTTCTTGTAAGCTCCCTTTAAGTACTGAAAGGCTGCAATAAAGCATCCCCAGAGCTTTCTCTTCTCCAGGCTGAACAACTCCAACTCTCTCAGCCTGTCTGAATAGGAGAGGTGCTCCAGCACTTTGATCATTTTTGCGGCCCTCCTCTGGACTCAGTCCAACAGGTCCATTTCCTTCTTATGTTGGGGGCTCCAGAGCTGGACACAGGACTCCAGGTGGGGTCTTAGGAGAGCAGAGTAGAGGGGCAGAATCACCTCCCTCGACCCGCTGGCCACGCTTCTTTTTGATGCAGCCCAGGATACAGTTGGCTTTCTGGGCTATGAGTGCATGTTGCTGGCTCATGTCCAGCCTTTCATCCACCAGTACCCCCATGTCCTTCTCCTCAGGGCTGCTCTCAATCCCTTTATTCTGCAGCCTACATTGATACTGGGCGGGGGGCGGGAGCGGGGGGCGGTAGTAAACTGGTTTGAGTGCTTTATTGCAAATCTCAAAATTCAGAATAAATAAGTGTGCCTACTCATTTCAAGCTACTTTTTTTTTTTTTTTTTCTGGTTTATTTCTCATGTCATTCCTAGTCTGAACTCAGAGAAACATCAAGAAAAGTAGAAATATGATTAAGGACATTAAGCCAGGAAAATGGACTTCACTTTAAAGTTTACACACGGGAAATAAGTATTGCATTTCATAATCTCTATTTATCATGGCTGTAGAATAGGAACACAAGTAATGTTCCTGATCAGGCTCCAGCAATTCCTCCAACCTGGAAGAATCTTTGAGGACAATGGAGTAAAACATGACTCTTGTTCTAATGCATTTGATCCCTGTATGCCATCCTAAACTGCTACACAGATCCACTGCTTTGCTGTAGGCTTGCTAATACATAAATAGTAAAACATGAAACAATTGCTCCAACAAGTGTTAACTGATTTCTCATCTGTCAGTAGGTACCACAAAGTTTTGTCGGGATAAACAAAGCTAAGGTCTTATAGGACATAAATTTGGCTTGGTTTTATTCAAGCTGGTGTACTAAATCATCATCACTGCAAGGCATTCAGGAACTGGAACTTGCTGTGCAGGAAGACTTTGGCATAGTATTTGCTCTTTGGGAAGGGTTATGCCCATAGCCAAGAGAGGTCTTGGTCTGGAAGGAACTGAGGTCACTGCCAGAGAAAGGTGGTTCGACATAGCATGAAGAGCACAAGTATGCGGCCTTGAGAGAAACATGCTGAGAGTTTTTGAAGGTTTCTTGGGCAAAAGAGAAGCAGCAACAGTTTGAGGAAGGGGAGGGAAATTCATCTGATATGTGAAAAAGCTACATCTCTACTACCTCTTCCACAGAAGCAAGGCCAGCTGTGACCAGATGGAGTAGTGCAGGAGACTACATATTCAGATAACCACGTAGGAGTCAAAAGCTGGGTCAAAGATCAAACTTCTAGTGTCAGTACTCACCCTGTTCGCTTGCCTCCACTTCATGTAGAGCCAGCTGTTTTAGAGGACTGCTTTGCAACTACCCCCCTAAAACACACATGGTTTTGCCTTTGGGAAATTCCCTTTCCAGTCCCAAACTCTTAAGTCAAAGACAGAATCCAGAGCAGAGAGATCTCAGTATCCATTTTTTTTCTTTGTTGTTGTTTATTTTGTTTAAAAACACCTTTTATCTCAAGCTGTAACTATGTTCACTCCATATATTTAAATGTTTTTAAGCCTGTACCATTAGCTGGGTCTGCTAGCAACAGGATACCCAAGTACAGTATAGATCAAATATATCAAGTTCTTCTTTAGTTATTAATTTATTTCACTTTATTAATACAGATGACCCAACTTCTTTTTTTTTCTGTAAAAGAATAAATATAAAGTCTTGGCCGACCTTTACGCTGGTACTCTTGCTGGTCTTATAAAGATTTAAAGAGGTGGGGTTCACAAAGCACTTTGGGAACTTTATGTTCTACTGATATTCATTATTTAATAAGGGACTAATTTAGTTTAGGGACTTCCCATCTGTCTTCCAGCAGGTCTTTTAGCCTCTACACCTCTGCTGTATTATTTGTTTGTTAGAAAAAAAAACATTCTCAATAGTAACTCAGAAGGTTTTTTTTAGACCATTCATAAACCAAGTGAAACAATCAACCACTGTTAAAATGGGTTGGCTTCTTTCATTTTGGATATTGGCAGTTTGCACATACCAAATCCCGGTATGTTGCTTGAGCTATTTGCCAAGAGTAACTTCTGGAAAGATCCTCCACTATGTCAGTTCAGTCATCTCTTCCCTTTTGCTCTTTACCAGTTCTGAAACTCCAATCTGGGGCTAGAGCAAAGCCCAGTGAGATCTGTACTGTGGGCATGTGTTTAGCAATTAGATATTAGTAGTGACATACAAACTGCTTCCTTATCTGCCACAGCAGTATTTCAGCTGGCGCTTTGCAAGTGTGCCAGGATATTCCTGGGCTGAGCTGCCACAGATGTCTCTGCTGAACCTTCAGCGTTACTGACTCTGCTAAGATGGTATCTCTCAATAATAACTCATGCTGAAGCACCAAACATCTCTACAGATTCCCTCTTTCCTACACTCTGTGTCTCACTGTTGCTTGGATCACATAATTAGGGTGATGAGCAGCTTTTGCAGGAGGGAGAAAAGATAGTAAGTTACCACTAGTAATTTCTCTGTATTTTATCAGCTATGGGATTTTCTAAAACTTCTCTATAATTCTAGCACTTCAGAAATACACCATCACGTAGGCATTTTCCTTCTCATTCTTAGCTTTCTGAAAATTCTAAGATGGGAATAGGTTTTCCCAGATTGGTTTTTGCTTACAATTAGTTCCATCCTCCAACACTAAACAAAAATATGTATCAGTTTTAAGAAAGCATTATCATACTAAATCTCGTATTTCTGCTTATATTGGAGGGAATAGTAATTTAATATGGAAGCACAAATGTCCCCTTAATGCTATGTGTTATCCAAAAAACTGGAAAACAACACATTAAACAACTGTACCGCACATTTAAACGGACTGTTGGATAGAGGCCAAGGCAAGGGAAGGCAGAATACATGTGGAAAGACAAAGTGGCTTTAAACTTAGGTCACTCAGCAAACCTGTGGCAGGTCCAGGAACAAGAACTCAGACTCTTTGCTCACCAGGCAGTGCCGTCAAGCAACAAACCCTAGAAATTGTGTGCACACATTAAATAATTCCCTTAACTGTTTCCTTATGAACTTTCACGCTTCTCTATACTAAAAGCGTCAACATATTGTGTTGATTTCCCATTTCTGTATTTCAAACTTTTCCCTCATCCTCATCATTTTTCTTACCACCTACACTAGTGTGGCTTCACTACGGTCCCAGAAAATGGTTCCACTACATCACAACAGAAAGGCAAACACCAAGAACAACCAGGTGTAATCAGTCTCCAAGTGAAGTATCACATGGGTGTTCAAATGTTTTCCAAATTTGGCTGAGTTCTTTTAAATGCATCAGTTTTCTAACATGCTTAAACTGTTCTAATTCCAGTTTTTAATCACTCTTGATAATACTTAATGTGGTGCTATAAGTCCCTTATTGCACAGATCGTTCTAGTGCTAATCATCTCTCTAATACTGGCATAGCTGGGAGCAACCATGGCATAAATTTTTCTAATGCACAGATTTTACTTTTTCATTGGACCTGAGATTCATCAGAACACCAATCTGGAATTCACAGTTCAATTAATTTTTCATTTCATTTTAATGGCCTTTCTGCCAAGCAACTCACTAGCATTTGTTTTATTAGTATTATAAACTTTCAGTGCATGGCTTCCCCAATCAAAACACATTACAAGAAAATTTCTTCTCTTTCCGTGATTTAGATACGGCTTAATGACGATAAGTGAAACATTATATTATGAGAACAATCCTCCTCAATAAACAGAGGAAATTTTCAGAGATCCAGAGCCAGGAAGCATTTTAAACTCTATCCTTTATTTTAACAGATCCGCATTCACACAAGGTCCCAGTTTCATGCAGTAAAACCTGCAGCACACATGAAAGCAGCTAAATATGAATGGATAGCTCAGTAGGGGAGCATTCTTGTGAGCACTGAATTGGAAAAGCGGAATTTCTCCATACCTTAGTTTCATTTGCTTGCCAGTGATTATTTAGGAATGAAAGATTCCCTCCCCAAAAGAAGGTGTCTAGATACCGATATGGAATTGTAGGAGATTAAAACTCTGATTTTCAAGGAGACTTTTCAGCCTTTAAAAAACCTCCACCCACAAAAGCTCCTTTTGCATATTTAACAGAAGCACTATCTATTTAGAATGAACAATTGCAATGCAAAGATGAGCCTAAAGTAAAATGCCTGCAATTTAAAAATCCACAGCACCAGGACATTCAGAGTCTAGTCTGACTCTGTGCATCTTGAGGCCCCTCTTGAATCTGAAGGCCGTAAGTAGTTGTGTGCTTATCTACAGGACAAAAACCCCCACTTCACAGCATCTGAACTTAGTTGCTATCAATGACTATTAATCACTCTGGCTGGGTTGATGGAGTCAGTATTATTTGACTTGCACAGCTGCAATATGATATCCAATAGGACTAGACTAAGAAAGGAAAAAGACAGCCATCCATAGATCAAGCAGCTCTCAGACAACACGGGAAAGGACTGTAGTCCGATCCCTCTTGACAGGTCTGCTTGATGACTGCAAAGTACTTTGTATGTTTGCTGTCTTCTAAAAGACGTTGAGAACACTTACTAAATAATACATGCACAACAGTAGTCTAGCCCTTTCCAAACAGCATTATCCTTATTGAGGCTCCAATAAAAGACCACAGTGTTTAAATCAGAAATGACTGAATGGGAGAGCTCCTATGGAATAAAATATACAGATACACATATACAAATTAGGGGTTTTGGTAGTAGCTTGTAGTCAATTAACTAAAAATGCAGTCCAATAAAAGTGCCTCCAAAACGATTTATGGAATTGGCAAAGATTACCATGTCCTTGCGTGCAAAGCCACCTAAAGCATACTTGAACACATATCTATGTATGTAATAGTTGTAATGAAAGGGCAGCATCTCCCCACCAGCACTGAGCTGCTTTCTGCCTTTAGAAGAGATTATGTTGCTGTCTCATCTCCCCAGGCAGCAAAATGGGGCAATGCAAAGTGTCCAGTTTTCCGTTCTCACTCTGTTACTCTCTTTAGAGGATGCTTTGTAGCTCCTAAAGTCCTCACCACATAAACTTAACATTCAAGTATACTTAATGTTTGTAATTAGTCATGTTTGGAAAGAAGACAAAGTCTTTATCATTTATGGGCCCCAGCACAGCTGGGCTCTTAACAGATATGGCAGGAGAATGTAAACTGGAGAACCCTTCTCTGCAGCTACCAGCAAACCAAGCAGAAGACTGACCCTTTGCCTTTCTGCTGGTGTGCTTTTCTCATACTGCACCTATTCCACCTGCTTACCCCAGGTGAAACCAAGAGGATTAGGAGTGCTGAATAAGGCCCCTTACACAGGCAGGTGTTAATGTGTTCAAATTAAGGATTATCAAGTTATTAGAATATCCTCACTTGTTTTCAAGCTCTCCATCTGAAGAAAAGCTGAATCTCAGTTCTGCAATTCTCCTCTCAAGCTCCTGCTACATAAGCTTTCAGCTACAAGTTTTCCCTCATAAATTTGACATCCTACTGGAGCAAATGAGCCAGAAAACAAAGCTGAGAGAAAGGATTTAGCTCCAGCTATAGGGTCAGCACAACTTTATACACACCTGACATTTCAATCCTCTCAGTTAAGCATGAACCTGAGCAGGAAAAAAAAAAAAAAAAATATATATATATATATTTACTCGCGCAAACTAATTTCCATGCACAGACATCAGGGAAGAAATTCTAAGCAGATGAAACTCACAGCTGTTCACCACAGGTTTAACTCTAGATATCTGTTTATCTGTATGTCAAATACCATAGCAAGATCAACCATTAAAGTTGCTCTTTAATATCAGTCCCCAGGCCCCAAATCTTCATGGAGTGATCAGACTTCTGTTTCCTACCTGCAGAAAACATCTCTCTCAATTATAGCTACTTTTAAAGTGCTTTACACTGTACCTTATGTGTAATGATGAGAGTCCCCTCCCTCCCGCCTGCCAGCTGGCAAGTGATCTTGGTCTGGTGGTTTTGTTAAAGCAGTAGGAATTACATATGAATGCATTATGCTCGTGATGAATGTAAGGGTTAATTATATAAACAGGTTAAAGGGGTTTGTTTTGATCAATTTGCAAGATGATTGCATGTTGAGAGAACTTTCCAGCTTTATCAGAGTTAACACACAAATCAATACACTTTTCCACTTGCATAGTTCTTTCTCTCATATCACATCCAATCATTATCTAAGATAATAGATTTTAAAGATGAAGAGTTTTGTTTCTTAAGAACTACCCTTCTTTCCAAGCTTGATTTTTTCCATGAAGCCATAATGATGGGTTCAATTCCTATAGCAACCTATGCTGCAGTTAAAACAGCAGTGCAACTTCATTATAGTTCAAAATACAAATGAAAGAACATATATTGAAGAAATGAAGCCTGCAGAGATCTACTTTGCTTGTTAAAAATGAATAAAACTAAATAGAGAAGTACAGTATATTGCTCTGTGTATACTTTCTCCCTGAAAGTCATGACCTAACAGGATTTTCATGAGATCTAGACAGGGAACACAACTGAATAAACATGCTGTAAAATAACATTAGTGTCGGGAAAATAGAAAGTATTTTGGCATTGCTGGCATTTGAGAAACTCTGATGTGATAGATATTGTGATGATCAATCCAGATCATTCTTTCACTAACAATTGTGTATTTCCTTACATTTGCCTATTTTCTTACATCTGAGAGGGGCTGAGTGTTTGATGAACATACCTACTACTCTGCTTGGGGTACCCTGATGTAACATCAAATCTATAGAATGAAAAGAGATACTAGAAGGTACAATAGGACGTAATTGCTACTGGCATGCTAAAATCTGTGAAATAAGAACATAAATGTCATCCAGAATCTTCATTTTGGACCACTGCAGAGAGCAGAGGCCACCTTCATATCGAATGAAGAACAGTCAGTATTGCCTTAAGAGCCTTCATTCATAAAACCCAAGAAGGACCCACTCATTCTTTTTTTTTTATTTGGTTGTTTGTTTAAAATCAATCCATTTCATCTTACCTTACTAATTAAGTAGAAGAAAGTGAAACCTGAATGAAAATCAAACTTACGAGATCAGGAAAAAACCTGCAAGGGTGTTTAGAAAAAAGAATATGAGTGCTTGTCACTGGGATTCTGAAGCTTGCTTTGAAATCATTTTTTTTCCCCCACTTACAATACATCCATGTTATTTGCTAGGTAGGTGTTACAAATATAAATAAATTTCATAAGATGAGCATCTAAATGTTGCTCCAGAAGATGCCTCAACATATTACTTTCTTATTAACATTTATTTCACTTGCTTTTGTGTTTACACAATATTCCAAGAGGAAATATGAATGTGACTCGGGTAATACTTCCCAACACAGGCATCAGTGTAATTCCTTTTGGAAAATATCACCATGATTTTGACAAAATTATTGATTTTTGTTGGCAAGGCTAATTAAAATTTCAATTTTACCCAGAGCAATGGATGTTCTTTTCTCTTATGGTGACAAACAAAAGAAACTGCATGGCACTGTTATTAAACAATTTACAGAGATAAGAATCAGTTTTATTTCCACCCATACAAAACTACATTACTTATTCATAAAAGAATAGCATAAAGGAAAATAAATACAAAAACCACTGCAACAAAGAGTCAAATGTCTTACAAAGATGACATGTATCTAATCCTATTAGGCAAGACACTATGTTAATAACTACATTAACACATGTACAAAACACAACTCTGCTAGAATACTGTTAATTTTGCCTGCTCACTGCAGACTAAGTTGTTTTCTTTCTCACCTTTAAGAAGAATTTTGGTTCTCTTTCTGGAATTAATCGTCTCCTTAAATAAGCTTCTCTTCCTTGCTTACACTACTGTCTGATGGGAGACTCCAAGACAATATCCTGCCTGTGTCTCCAGAGCTTACTTCCCAAAGGCAGGTTTACATCATGTCAAACACTCTTAAGAGAGATTGCAGTTCTTGAACAACCCTGGTTTAGAAATAGGAATTCCAAGAGTACTCGCCCAGTCTGTATCAGGATGTGAAATTTCATCCCGCAATCAACATATGAAATGTTATGCATTTGATAGAATAATTAACTGTATATAAAAGAAAGCCTGCAGGAATGACATAACAGCACATAAAGTGTCTTTACAGATTTTCTGTTTTCAAATGTATCCAATTTCAGAACCTGTCATAGAAACATGGACAATAAATGATTTTATTCTTTCTTATCCATGCTGAAGGACTTTCTTGTTTAAACCCAATTAAACTCAGGGTCTAATTCAACCATTAAAGAAGTATTTATTACACAATATAAATGCCAAATTGCCAAACTGACATGGACTTTGCCTTGTCTCTCACAGAATAAAAATACCTCTGCTGATAAACTGGCTTTTAATAACCTTCAGTCTATATATTCATTGCTCAAGGCAATCATTCAAGAAACTTCGGAGAGCAATGAAAACAGAAAAGAGTGAATTTCATTCAAAGCTAAATAAGTTTAGTTAGCTTGGCAAAAGCAATAGTGCCTTTTTCCAGACAGGCGAAAAAGTAAAGATTACTAGCATAGTTTCTGAAGCGCTACCAACTACCCTTGTCCGTTAAAACTTAAATTTACTTATACTCCTGATGACCCTGTAACAAGATCATTACCTCATGGTACATAAGCAAATAATATTAAATAACTCAAAAACAAGAACTGCTTTACATTGGCCCCAGTAAACTGATATTCTCCAGGCTTCAGAAATGCAAAGGAATTTATCATACAGCTGGTAGTAGGTTTTGCAGGGTTTAAACTACTCCCCCAACCAGTAAAATCTCATTTATGTTGAATAAAAAAAAGTAAGCTTGATTTGTCAGAAGAATTCAAGACAAGCTCAAATCAAAGTAAATTTAGGAAATCAGATGTAAGGGTAAGTTTCAAGCACTACAAAAGAGATGATATATCCGTTTGTACTAGTTAAATTTGAATGTCTGTAAATATGGATTTATACCTACTGTTGCAAATTGCTTTCCTATCCATACACTCAACCTGAGAGCAAAAAGGGTGCCTTTTTTAACTATCTAAGCTTTATTACATCATTATACTATGACCAGGAAGACATACTGGGTTTGATTAACAAGAAAACAAGATTAAAATACCAAGAGTTAACAAGTTTCCAAAGCTGTGGCCTTTGGGTGCTCTGACAATTTTCTTATCCCTCTTTCAATCATATGGAATTCGGCTGTTCACACTCTTGAGTACCTGACTCTATATATTGAATTCCCTTCCCTGTAACCTTCCCTTTTCCCTTGATTCTGAGTCTTTCCTTCTCACAAAACATAAACTAACACCTGTCCTAGATGGGCTTATCTTCAATGCCAAATGGCTGTCCATCAGACAGGATAAGGGAGGGGCAGAGCTGTGCCCCTGACTCGAATTGAAGATAAGGAATAAAAAGCTCTGCAGGACCAGATCTTAAATTCAAACAGACTATGGAAGACTGGGGAACTACCATGATGTTGAGTGGGAAACAATACTGCAAGGTAACATATGAAATGAGCTAATTAGCATTTAGAAAGATATGCAAAGAACTGTCTGAGAGAATCTCCTCTTCAAAATCAAGAGGTACCAAAAAAAGACCCCACATTAACTCTTAAATCCTGCAAAAATTGGCCTAGCGTACCAAAGAAGAGCAAAGTTTTTTTTTTATGTTCCATGTGATATATAATAGCTCAAGAATGATTCAGAAACAGAGGCCAGTTAGAGAAGGCTGGCATCAGTTGCATCACATTTTAAATATAGGCAGTTTGAGTTTAAATTTACAAACCCAGTGTTCTTCGTGATGTTCCGGATTTTGCAATGCTTGTGATATGTGACCGCACAAGATGAGGGCGGCACAAAGCTCCGCTGCTCACGCACATAATCAAGGCATCAATGAACTTCATGGGAGTAAATCCTTCTTGGTAAAACTAGCATACAGTATTTCAGCTTCCTATAAAAGTTGAGGCATTACATAAACTTTAATATGTCACTGACAGGAAAGTTGTACAAATAAGCATACAAACATGTGGAGAACATTCATCATGGACTGCAAAGAAAACAGAGCAGAATTTATGGCAGAATGAAAGAATGGTGTGAGCAAAGGATAAAAAACAGAGCTAAATTTCCAGCTATCCACAAGAAAAAGTAGGACACGAGTGAAGCCCTCAAGAAGTTAATTACTAGCAAAATATATTTGTGGGGTTTCCCTCTCCACTAAGGCAAACCACTTTTTTCATGTAATACAACACATAGTTGTTTGAATATTGGCATGTACGTGGCTGCTGTACATCAAGGGACACGCAATAAAGCTCTTTAGAAAGTGTTAATGGGAGGAAAATGAGCTCAGAACCCTAGCAACAGGGGAACACCTTAACTTACGCTAAGACTCTAGAAGCTCTAAGGCAAGTCTGAAAAATGTGATTTCTGAACATGTACTTTCCTCTAATCCTTCTTGCAGGACTCTTGTTGGCTTAGTTACTACATGCGTCACTTCTTACCCCACAAACATAGCTTATCTTTACTTAATTCTTAATGTACCTTGCGTGTATCAAGACCACTCATGGATACAAACAGTCTGATCCTTCATCCTCAACTCAGGTATTTCTTCCAGTATCCAGTCCTTAATAAGCCATCAGACTTGCATACGATGGACTCTGAAGCAACAAATTAGCATACAGACTGCAAAGCCAATAAGCTAGGAAAAAATACTCTTGATCTATTAAAACCTATTCCTACTATGTGATTTATTCATGTAAATCAGGCAAAAAAGTAGGATTCAGAGAAATTTAAGTGGCGCCAGTCAACAGCAAAGTGTGATTGACAAGAAAAATATCTGAATGTTGATACTGAATGATAAATGAGTAGGGATCAAACAAAACTACAGAAAATTCAAAATCTGTATAAAAATATAGCACGTAGACCTTACGAATATGATCTTCTGTGAGTGCAAGTTAGACGGAAATGTACCTAAGTAAGTTTCTAAGCTTAGTATTTCAAGTACATTGAAAACCAGTAGTTCTGTTTGGACTCAACTCAATACGACTGCAGCAAAAAGTTGCTCCTAATGTTAACAATTAACTATCCTCAATCCTCCTACCCTCAGCTGGCTTTGAAGAAGATACACTAGGGATCATTTTGGCCCCAGGACTTTGGTAACGAGCCCATGAAATCACCACACACAAGGAACAACAAAAAGCCCTAAAAACAAGACCAAACAATGAATCATTAATGCTCTTTGAGAAATATGTTAGAAATATCTACCACGAGGGCTTTCAGCAGATGTCACAATGATGAACAGTAAAATCACAGGATGAAACCAGTCTACAAATTTCATAATTTCAAGCACTGAATTTCAATAGGCAGCTGTTCAGGTTGTCACTTTACCCTCTGCATAATTTCCATGGCTCAAAACCAGAAAGCATATACAAATAAGAATTGCCAGGCATATTTATACTAGCTGATGTGTTACCATCATTAATTTTCCTTATCACATGTTATTTTTCAGTACATAGTGTTAGAGCTGCAAAGATATATTTCCCTGGCTCTTGTCCTGTTAACGTACTAATTCAAACACATGACGGACCAGCTTTCATGGCTCTGGCAGGGAGACTGATGCTGTATTTATAAAAAATATATTTCTGGCAAAAAAATTGATAGCCCTAGGAGCTGCTGGATAAAACTTACAGGGAGAAAACCATAGCTAGGAAAGAAAAACCATGGATGTACAGAAGGAATAAAAGCACTTCATTCTCTTGCTAAATTCTGTTACATCCTTAAAGCCACAGTCAAATCCCACCCTGTTTGCGGCCATTTTCAAGCAAGTGCATGAAGTGATTTTTGTAAACAGTTTATATGCTTGTGTTTTATCCCAGTTCTCAGCCCCCCAGAGCACTACTTATAGAATAAGAAAAGCAAGGTTTTGAAACATCAAAAAAAGCTTTTGTGGTATATTTCAATTTCAATGCCTCCACTAAAATTCCTTCCTTCAACTTTCTAAGAAAATCTCTACTCTGCTAAGAGAAGCAGTTGAGGCAGCGTTTGGATGCAAGATACTTCTTATGTAGATTTGAAAATGTAAGCTCTGTGTCCATCCCCTTTACTGTTTACTGAAATGACCCCTTAGTCACTCAGAAATATTCTACATTTAGTGTTCTTTATTTGAGCCAAGCTCCAGTAACAACACCAAAGGAGCCTCTTTCTACTCATACAGTTTTGTTTTTCTTGAAATAACGTCAAAGAAGTGGAGGCAGTGGATCCTAGGGGGGGAAGACAGAATCCCTCAAAGAAGCCCCTTGAAGTGCTAGTTCCTCCTTGCCAGTATCTACCAGTGTGCATCACTAGTCAGTCCAATGTAACTCATTACACCATGCTGTTCCTCTGGTTGTGTTTACACCATCCCATCACTGCTTGTGGCAGTTCCCTCCGTTAGTTTCTTCTGCCATCTGAAGCAGGACGCCTCCCTTCCCTGCTTCCATTTTTTACCAGCTCCAGAGGACTGTTTGGACAGTCTAAATGAAAGATACCATAAAAAACGTTATATTCAAGTGCACTTTAAGGAGAAAATCCTCCCAGAACAATCCTTCAATAGCCTAATACCTCTCAGGACTATTTTGGGGACAACCGGTAATGGTTATATTTCTTACTGTTAGGTCAGAATATTGCATTATCCATTAGAAAACTACTTTCGCTTATGCCTAAACTGTACCAGTAAAATGCTTCTGAAGATGACCTCAAGCATTAATCACGTTTACTTATTTGCTCTAGCCTTCTGTGTATGCTTTTATTTACTCCAAATGCAGCATCATGGTTATTGTTGGGAATCAATGACTTACACAGTAATTTATTAAAAAAATCAAGTGTATGTAAGCTTTAATGTGTATCATTGATTTTCTTATTCACTTTTTCCTTTAAACAGCTTTAATGTCACCTAAAGACCTTTCCATCTGTCATTGCCAGGTGTCTCTTAACCATCCCATTTTAAAATCACTTTTACACCTCACTACCTTTCAGAGCTATGGGCTGTCATTACATTCTGGTACTGACAGAGAGCACTACCATCAAACCCCAGAATTTCAGCCACCCACTGCAACTTTATCAGGAGCCAGCAACCCCAGCAGCTATGGAGTTGCTTATGCTACTGCAACAATCCAAGGGATATTTTTCACTTATTTTCAGGTCCCATAAGAGAAGAAACAAAGAAACCCATGCAGTGGTAAACTGTTCATTGATCACATTAATGGTATCTTAGAGACAGGTTAATTTTACTGACTTATTTGCACCCATCTGCCTAAGAAATGGGCTATTACAGCTATCACAGAAGGGAAATGATGGAGCGGTCAGGCGCCTGCCAAGCTGACGTTCACAAAACAAGGAACCCCAAACTCTTCCAGCCAAGGGTTGAAACTGGTTTGACCTGTGATTTCAGTCACACTGAAAACAGCCAGGTTCTTGGCTACTTGCTGGTTAGCTTTCCTAAGTGAATTGGAGAATCTGGTTCCCAAGGAAGCTCCACAAGGAAGCTAATGTCTCTAGACTGGCCAAGACTCAAAGTGTTCATGAAAGCTCATGTTCTCATGAAATAAAATGACATTTCCCTGCCCGGTCTGCTCGCTGGCTTGGACTGACGTTAAGATACCTGGGGAAAGTGTTTAAAAGCAAAAATCATAAAAGTGTGATGACATTGAAAAGTCCAGTTTAATTAATTTTTCTTATTTTTGTACACTCAGTCTCTGCTTAAATCACTGTTCTGTGACCTAAACTTTCTAGTTGGTTAAAAGCTGGGAACCTTTCAGTCATTTCTAGAAGCAATAGAAATTAACATTCCACTTGATTCTAGCAATTCTAGGGGTTGTGCTTGGTCTCAGTCATTAATTAATATTGTCATTCAATAGCCACTTTTGAAATTCCACTTAAAGCATGTTTTCTGCATTATTTCTTAAATTGTATTTAACTGCATTATTTATTTACCAATTCCTGAGCCAATTTTTCTTATTTTTTTACATAGCTTATCAGGATATCTAATGGAGAAGACACTAAAGTAATACTTAATATAAAATACATTTTGGTGGAAACAAAGACTAGTTGAACACAGATAAGGAACTGTTTTCGGAAATGATACGACAATGTATTATATGTATTATTTATAACGGAGAGTAACACTGTTCTCCAATTTCACTACTATTTTAATTTGAAGAGACCCCAATACCTGTCAGAAACATACCGGTGCAGCATCTGCTGCCGTGTTGCAGTTTGCACAGACAGATGCACCATCAGTGGCTGCATCCTCTTTGACATGCCTTTATCATTTAAGCTTGAAATCCGGGAT
Source organism: Alca torda (assembly GCA_008658365.1). Lineage (NCBI taxonomy): Eukaryota > Metazoa > Chordata > Aves > Charadriiformes > Alcidae > Alca > Alca torda. The sequence goes on from CM018076.1 coordinate 96,681,711, forward strand.
CAAAACCTATGAATGTGAGTCTAACCCAAATCTTCATTCAAGAAATAAACCTGCACACATTGCAAATCCTTTTCTAACATTAAAAATCTACGTCTTCTCTCTCTCTCCAGAGTAAATTACTGACCATTCTTCTTGACAGCCTTCTGAAAAACAGAGGGATCAAATACAATACATACTATTTAAAAAAAAAAAAAAGTCCTCTGGAAAATATTAGCCTCTGTTAACACTGATGCAGAACAGAAACTCAGTTTACTGTGAAATTGTGCTGTTTGTAAGCTATTTTCACTGGCTGGCTGTACCCGTCCCTGGCTAGGGGAGAGGCACCAGAGAACTATTCAAAAGCAGTTTAGCTCCCTGCTCCTGGGAAAAGTGAAAGCCTAACTTAACTGAACAGGAAACAAATGAAATGCCTCTTCTCGGAGCTCAGCCCAGGCTGGTCTTTATGCTTGCATGCTGCTCTGAGGAGCGCTGGGACTCTGCACTTGACACACCCAAAATGCCAGAGCTCGGATCTCCAGCGTTGACCTCAAGTGCTGAGACCCGAGAGGCAGATACCAGACAGCCTAAAGCTCTCTGAGAAGTTCAGTGCTAGAAATACTGCTGGGGTAGGCCAATTTTCATACAAAAGCAGACAGAAACACTGAATTACAGACATAAGTGCTCCCACTCATCTAACTCACCTCAATTTAAAATATTTTTTTTTGTACATCTATTTCAGGGTGTTGAAACAAATAAATAATAAATAAAGAAATAATTAAAAAATAAATAATTTCTCAAGGGCTTGGCATAGGCGTCCCCATTCATCAATTTGTCCTAAGATTGCTGTCCGTTGCTAAAGTTACTGCTGTTGAGAAATGCCCATCTCCTCTGAGTGTCGCATCTTATTGACCAACCTCTGCACATGAAGAGCAATTTCTATGGGTGACATGGCTACTTACATCTGAATAACATCAACATTTTGTTGCAAGAACAGATGGATTTGATCTTGCTTTGTTCACTGCTTTTAACACAGATTTGGACAGTTAAATCATGCTGATAGAAAAGCAACTTTGCATACGCATGTGTGGACTGAAACGCACGCTTTCAATGAGGAGAACCGAGAACACGGACAGGAAACTGCATCAGCCTTACACTAGTTGTAGTATTTCTCTTCTGTGGTTTTATGTCAGGCTTTCAGTTCTTTTTCACAGGCTAACATAGCCTACCAATGCTGTAGTGCCACAGAAGACATTTCATTAATAGAAGAAGCGCCAGCATCATATGAATGAGTAAAGATTAGTCATGTTAATAAAAGTGGTGAAAAGAGAGCAGTCCGCTCTTTCATTAGACTAGAAATTTATTAAATTATCCTACTAACTGAATTTAATACATTCTTGTAATCCTTCCTTAATTCTTGTTGCATATTCAATTTTTCCAATACATTTGTAAGTTTCTTGGAAGAAATCCAACTGTTTCATTCAGTTCTGGTTTATTTTATTTTTGCAGCTCGGTCACATGAACAATAAATTTATTTGGGGCAAGTATTTTCAGTTAAGTACTAGGAACATTCTTTCTGTATGTTTGGCTTCCCAAATGAAAATAGTTCCCATTTATTAAATACATATAGAATTATCCCAGATGTCAGTTTTATTTTTATGAGGTATATTCTGAACTAGTTGGCACCTAAACACTGAAACTGAGCTTTAACTCACTTCATATTCATATTTTTAAAGCCAGAAGCCTAAACTCCAGCCCCCTGCAACCAAAGGTTTGACACCTCCAGGCCAAAGTCCTCTGCTACATAAATTAGAAAAAAACATCACAAGGAAACTATTCTCATTCATCTCCCAGTTCTTAGCTGCACCACAGTGGACCCTGTTAACCTGTCTAGATGCATCAACAAATTACTTTCAAAATGCATGCACAAACACAAAATGATGCAAGAAACAATAAGCCGACAGCACGAAAGCAAAGCTTTTACCTCTGCCAGCATCTGGCTTGGTTTAAATAACTAATAACTGAATTGTAATTATATTTGTAATATTACCTGAAAAGCTTTTTGAGCAATTCCACCAGAAGGGTGTATTCATAACAGTGGCTTAATGGGAACCCCTGAGCCAAACAAGATTTATTGTAAAAAGACAAACACACAAGCCTCATGAACCCTCTGGGGAGTTTTTCAAAGCAAAATGCATTTATGGTATTGATGCAGATAAGCATCATTCCCAAAAGCCAGTTCTTTTTACAGTAAAGGAGTCTTTTCTTTTCTGCAGCTGAATCCAAATGTTTTATACCTTCAAGCGAAATTTTCATTCATCTATCCATTTTGGTAGGTTGGCACCCTATAATTACATTTTAATTAAATAATTGCACAAGGTAATATGCAGTACACACAACAGAATAATGTATAAATGAATTATTGTCTGACAATACCTAGAGCAACATTTTAACGGCCTGAGTGAAAGAGAAAAATCAGAAGCTCGTATCAGAAACAGGCTAAACAATAATCAGAAAACCCAAAACAAAATTAGAAAAAAAAAATACATGAGATTTACTGGCAGTCCTATTTGTGAAATCTTGTAACAGTCCTCACAAAGGACGATGTAGCCAAACAAGAGGTTCCCGGTTGCACCCTTGCATGTTTTCCCCTCCTGGCGAGTTTACTCGCTCTGTTTTGCACTTGTGTGTTTAAACTGACATGGGGGAGGCCTTGGTTGTGGAGTAGAAAGGGTATTTTTAAATTTCTTTTTACATAGTGAGTTTTTGAGTATAAAAAACAATCAACTAAACAACTTCTATCCAAAGATATCAGACATGGAGATCCTATTATAGGCACGGTCTTACACTTTGTTATGGTGGGGTGACTGTCTCCCTGTGGCAGATAAGAGCTCATCTGATACTAAAAATGTATCACCAACAGAGCACTCATCATAACAAAAGTAAGAACATGAATAATGAAATAAAGAACAGAGTTTTAGTTTTTTTTAAACCCTTAGTACAGCTGGAAAACACGTCCACTCTGACAATTTACATTCTTAACACCACAGCCCTATGTCAGATTATTTATTGCTGTATCCAAATATGAGAATTAGACCCTAAGATGCTTGACATCAATATCTCAAACAATAATTTAAGCAACAGCATCCTAAATTAGCTGTATGAAGACAGCCAAACAATTACATTCTACTTATTTTAGAGCCACTAACCACCAGCTTGGTCACCGTGCCTGCTCACATTTATACCTTCATACATAAATAACATGTACTCAATAAAATTTTAAAAAGGTAGGAAATAATACCGGGGTGGGGGATGGGGGTGTTGTTTGGTTGGGCTTTTGGGTGTGTGGTTTTTTTTGCTATTAACTTTTCCACTGAGGCTGTGGGAACGCACACAGTTACTTAAGGTGTCAGCTGGCAGATGGTAACTTGGGAAACCGTTTAAGAGTCACGTTCTGCCACATATCCGTGCAAGTGCCTGAATAATCAAAGCAAACAGCAGCGTAACCATGCTACGAATGAGGATATTGACATGCGCCAACTCCAAAAAAATAAAGATAATATATAATGAAAGAAAAATGAAAACCCTCACACATTTTACATATTTGTAGTTTATGCAAAAATTATCATTTTCTTTATGTATTATTTTGTACTTAGACATTTGCAGGTTTATAATGAAGATAGGGCTGTGGGCAGATATTTAGCCTGGGAAGTCTGAGAGCCACCATCCATTCTGGCACATTGGTTCTCCTACTTATCATATCTGAAAGCATCTCTTTGTTCAGAGTGTTGCAAGGAAATTTCAAATCTCTCTTTTTACTGGTCAGATAGTAGATATAACTACAAGCACTTATTAAAATGTGGGTTACATCTAGATACAGAAAAGCAGCAGAAATACACATTTCTCTGTCTTGCAGAGCTACAGAAAGCACCACAGAGAACTTGTTGGTCTGACATCACTCAAACACCTCATACTTTTATAAGTCAATGTTACACCTGATGTTTCCTGGAACCTTACTGTAATTATGCTAAGCAATACCGGCTAGCTCTCTAGATTTCTCCAATATCTGTAAGAAAATTCCACCCTCATCTTCTCTGTTTTCTTAGGCACAGAGCCTAACCACTCCACGTAGCACTGGTTTCTAGAGACTGTTTTCTCTTGGCCTTTATCTCACTCAAGGCAGTGGAATGTAGCTGGCTCAGTGCTGGTGTTTAGATTCCAAGACCTTGCTCACCTTTTCTATTCTCTTTGGAAGATGCACCAAATTTTGTTGCTGTGATTAATCCATAGTCTTTTCTTATCCTTAGTCTTTTCTTTTCCCTATAAAACTATGAAAAGTGGCAATATTCATAAGGAAACACTTCATTGATTTATCACTGGTGCACCCCAAGGTATCCGAGTAGCTTTTAGGTCAAAATATCAAGTGTACAGCAGTGCAGGAAATCAACTTCTTATCTGAAAAAATAACATCCTCAGTAGAAATACCTGAGTTAGTATCTGAAAACTACCAGTTCTTAGTAAAAACAACATTTTAGAAAATCAAAAAGCTTTTGTCTTCTGGGGAAGACAGTGAGCTCTAAGAGGACCTACCTCTTACTTTCAAAGATTTGAAAAGACCAAGGGCAGATCTGCCTGTATTACTCCATGCCAAACTCATTAAAGAACAGTATACATACCTTACAATAGCAGTGGTAATGAAACTTCAGTTAAAAATTAAAATAAAGCACCTTCAATTGCCTCTCATCATAAACCATTTGCCCAAACAGGAAACTTAAGGTATACAGAGATGATGTAACTGAGATTTGCTCACTCCTCCTAACCATCCAAAGGCACCTGTGCTCTACAGAAAAATAAAAATAATATCTAATATCTGGTTAGCAGATCCTACCTTCTTCTCACAAGACCTCAGAGCTATTGAATGGAAATACATAACAGGAATGGAAGTCTTCACCCAATGCGATTAATAACTCATGAGTTGACTAAATTCATTTCCCAAGTAGCAGAGGAAACTAAACAGTACTGGGATCATTTTACTTTTATACCTCTCCTCATATACTCCAAAATACATCTGTTTGGACATCATGGCAGCTCCATCAAAAATTTAGGAATTCAGTCCTCCTCTCTTCCCCTGTTTACTTGGTGACTATATTTTGGAATCAGTCAAGTGCCTAAAAAATTTATGCTAGGTTTGATTTCGCTGCAATTCCACACAATTACCATGATCTTCATTTGTCATACACAGTCAGCTTCCATTACTTAAAAGACTGAAGTTTGGGGAAAGACCAGAGACACAACTAAATGAAATATTAGCATAAACCCAGATCATTGAATCCATGGACTCTTCAGTTTTAGAGTATAATCCGGGCCACATCTAATAATTTAGTAATACCAAAAGCCCAAATTCAAAGTTACTCCATGGAAGCCTGGAAATATTTTTGGAGACTGGATTAATCTTTCCAAGAACAGCAACTGTTGCATTTGAGTCCTCAGATTTATTTATCTGCCGGGTGGAATATCAATTGCCAGCATATACTGGACTAAGGAACATAAAACTCACAAGAGATTTAACACCTTGCTTCTTTACCCTTAGGACAGTACTCTTGTCCTTGGGTTGTTAAAGGGACCCTGAAGGTAATTTTACACTCTCCTCTGTCTTTACAGTGGGTTTTGGGAGTTTCATAGGGCATTGTACAGCATAGCTCTGAATTTAAGCTTTTAGTTATGACAGCTGAAGTTAAGATCCCATTCTCCAACGTGCACATCCTACGAAGATTCACAGGTTATGTATAAATCCTTTGCCTTGTTTTGGGCCTGTAAAAAGGAACCACCCACCTCCACATGCAATGGTTTAAATGCAAAAACTCCGTGTTTGTTATAAACTGTATTATCTGACTATTTCTTACTAAATGTTTAGCATAGTTTTCCTTAAAAAAAAAAAAAAAGAGCATAAAAGCAGAAATTCAAGAGCAGAAATACTGAAATATGACTAGTCATTCCAACGAGATAAGTTTTACATACCACAAAGTAAAGCTGGTGATTTTGGTTTTATCTCATAACAATTTTTTTTTTATACTTATAGTTACTCTATCACGTATTCCAGATACCCTCCTTCAGGAACCAACAAGATAATCCTGGGAGATAAAACATTAAAATCTGGGTGGCTTTTTTAAGCATAAAAATTTAGTTGTAAAGTTATAGTGCAAAGACCTACCCCTGGGAGATCAGAGAGAAATTTGACTAGATACATAGGGTTTGGAGACATTTTAAATACAATGTACAGCAGCTCATATTGGACACTTTTTAACTGCAACGCATCAGTGACAGACATTCTTGTCGCAGTTTGGTTTTATGTAGCAGGAAATACTCCAGAAAGCCTTAGTGTGATGCTTTCTTAGTTCTCTAACTCTACATCTCCTTCATTATCTTTGCAATCACAACAACTTTACCTCTACCCTGATTAATCTGTAAGGTTTAGACTGTCAGAGTAATAGGTCAGAGTAATATGAACGAGTACAAAAGTCGTCAAAAACCCTAAGGGCCACGGGGGAACACACCGGCACATTCAGGTACACACATACATACAATATACACTGATGACATGCTCCTCAGCAGGTGTTCAAATATTTTTTTTTTTATTCTAAATCAAGACTATATATTCTTAGCCACTATCATTTTCCTGTACCAAAACCAGTCCTCAATTCACACAGAAAGCACCACATACTGGCTTTAGTGTTTCCAAACAGACAAACAAAGAACAGGAGCAACTGAGTGACAAATTTCCCTTCACCTCCTACTTGTGTTACTCTCTTCATTCCTTCCTCCCACCTACCGAAGGAGGTTACACAGCCATCAGTTTATGGTAAAACTTTAAGAGCATCATCACGTCAGATGAACAGAGCACTGTCAATACTTGAACTGCCTGTACAGTGACATCTCTAGTTAACGCAAGAGACTTTTGAGACCACAAGTTAATCTCTATATTTTAAAAAGAAGCTTTTACAGAGATGATTAGCAGGACAACATTAATTTCTTCAAGGCATTTTCAAATCTTGCTGAAGTTTATTATTGACTCATTTAAACTGAAAAGGAAAAATGGACAACCTGGTCAACCAAATGAATTAGGGAAAGAGAACAGTCGTAACTTGGCATCCTGCACCCTAAAAAACCATCAAAAACCAGATTTCCTTCTTGCTTTCATTTGTTCTGTTCCCACAAGCATCTCTTCCTATGTCCCTGTCATGGAGAGAAAATCCTGGTCCCTCCTAAACCCACGCAACCCACTTTCATTCTGCTTAGAAATGTCCCCTGTGATCAGCAAGCCTTGGAACTGAAATCAGGCTCAGCAAACAACTGCTGGCATTGCAGAAACTGAGGCACCTCCCTATAGCTTTATTACTATATACCCAAATGCCTTGCCCACAGACTTCACTAGAAGGCAATCATATAATCTTATTGCTGGTAACCCCGTAAGACAAGAGAGCACAGCACAGCACGTGGCCAGAATCTGCACTGAGCAAAGAGCCCGAGTGGTTCCCCATTACTAAAGAAAACAAATGAGTCAGAGACTAAGGTAAATCTGAAACTCCGATTTAAAGAGCTGAGCTGGTATTAAATTCAATGCATTAACAGTCTGGTTCCTGTTTGCAACGGAGGGCAAAGTGTAGTGGTGGGTAAACTGAGGTAAAACCCATCAGGAACAACAAAATCCTAAAGTACAACCTAATTCCGTGTTAAAAAAAAAAGCAAAACTGCCAGACTTACTGTATCTGTAGGTAACTCTGGACTGACTGAAGGCAAAGCATCGGTAACAACAAAACAATCTCTTGGCCCAGCAACATCCCAAAATATTGTCCCAAGATCCCAACGTTTCTACAACTGAACTAATAGCTTAGCTCATGAGCACACAGACCCAGCACAGGAAAGAGGTTCCACATGTGCCATGAGGCTTGAGATGGGCTCTGGAATTTTGAGGGATAACCAAGCTCTTAGGACGCTCTACTGATTTCATATACGAAATATCACACTAGCACTGTGAGAACATATTGCTAACGTGCATAGGTGACTGGGTCAGCTACGTATTGTGTATGTTTAGGTCAGTCATTCATAGCACACTGTGCAAAACTGCATGGTGATATTTATAGGTTACTGGGTCAACTGTGTCCTGTGCCTAGGAAAGCCAATCATCCATAGCATGTTGTATGCCAAGGCATGTTAAAACCTGTCATTTCAGTAGTCCTAGCAAAGTATATCTGCACACTGACAGGACCTATGGCTGGCTGCTACTTCCATCTGTCGATTATATCGCCTTCAAAAATATTAAAAAGCAGAGTGTTTCGGAGATAATGTAAACAAATGTTTACATAATGCACTTCATAATAGCCATATATTATCAAAATATGAAAATTATTAACCTCAAAATAATCATCTTTGGAAGACAAGAAATTAACATTCTCCTTAATAAAAAGTGTAATTTTTTGCTTTTTTCTACCTGTTTCCAGAATAGTCCAAAGATTTTTTTTACCTTCATCCAAAACAGCTTTTCATATAGAAGTTAAAAGTGTTATAGACTTCCTGGTTTGTTTATTTTGTTAAGTGGTCCCTCAATTATCTATTAGCAACAATTAACGTTCAATAAAGTCATCAAAACAAGCTCTCTTTCTGAAAGTTTAGCAAAAAAAAAAAAACCAAACTAAAAACAAACCCCAAAAAGTAGGCATCATGATACCTCAATCCAGCTTCACCTGGATTTGTTTCTAAATGAAAAGAAAATTGAAAATTTAAAAAGAAGAATCCACACAAAGAAATTCCAAGCTCCTGTGAAGAAAACAGACCCTGTTTAATTTCACCCCTCCTCTGACCTCTTCAAATCTGCAATTTAAAATCTTAAAATCTATCTGAAGAGACATTCATTAAGAAAGTAACACACCACTGATCAACAAATAATGTCGCTTAACAAGCAGTAATGCTAAAAGAAGCAGCAAGATACTGAATAATCACTAGACAGTATTGAACTTCCGAAGGAAAGTAGTAGCCTGCACCAGAAACCCGACCATGTCTTAAATTAATGAGGAATTATATCTGTAAGAGAATGTATTACCACGTATTCTTCATAGAAGATATTAATATTCTACAGGAAAACATTAGCAGACTTGCTTTAAGATATTCAGTTGCTATTAAGTCTGAAAGTTCACACCATTTCTATTATGATCGCAGGGCAAGCAAAACTTCTACCGTGCCTAAAAAATAATTTTAAGTACCCTTCCTTGCTATTAGAAGGTACAGCTCTCCATAGCCAAAACCTTCACTACAAAATGGTATTTCAGTGGGTGGTCCATAAGTCTATCACTAACAATTATGCTGTAGAATAAAAATCACTGAAGCAATTCCAGTCATATAAAACTGGGCTTGCATATTGAGAAGAGATCCTAAATGCATTTTCTCTAAGTATCTTCTCTGATACTTGACCTGAGACAAATTGCTGAGACAGGGTATGTTTGCTTATTTGTGTGAGCAAAATACTGTGTATGACACCTGGCAGAACTGCATCCAAAATTATTGAGGGAAGTGCGAACTGTAAAGCCAGTTTTGTTTACCATTTTTTCACTACATTACTACCAATTTCAGTCACCTTACAGGAAGTCTGTATAGGCGTAACAAAATTAACTTTTATGTTAATACAGAAACAAAGGGCGTCTCTTGTTAAAAACGTTTTTTAAAAAGAGCTCAAGCAAGCACAATTAATTTCAACTAATTTTTAGTGGGTTTATGATACTGACATGCTGCTAAATAACAGCTCAGAGGAAACAACAACCTGTCAGAACAAGTAAACTATTTAATAGGCAAATCTGATTTACAAGTAGGAAACAATTGCTTGTTCACTAGTCATCAAAATTACCTAAACTGTGAATCTGTGATTCTGTGTGAAATGCTACTGAGGGGTGAATAACAAGATGGATATCCTTTCAAAACTATAAATGAATTTGTTTCATATCCACATTCCTTTTGTTTGTTTTATACAAACGTAAAAAGGATGTCAAGCATCCCCCAGAGTATGGTTCATGAAAACAAATTCCGGCTTTCTATGTGTGAGTTTCTAGGGAAGCTACTGTTTTTTAAGAGTATGTATGCAACTCTTCCCTGCAGGAGACTTTTGGACAACTCTTTTTCATTGTATGAGGCAAGAACATGACAGAAACCTCAGCTGAGTTTATCACAAATAGAAAACAGTTTAAAATCTGAATAACAATGTATCTATGAAAAGTCTGTTTTTCAGAATTACCCATTCAATAAACTCAATCAGCTGAGGACAATGTGAACTGTTTGTACACAGTTGTACCAAGACAAGATAAAGAAGAATACATTTTTCTGCCAGCTGTGTTCTTTTCTAAAATGAAAGGGGAGAATACCTGGCTGTAATCCTAATCCTTCAGTGAGATGAGTGAGATCAGCATAGCTGAGTTTTCCAAGACTCAAAAGTAGGACAGTGACTTCTATGATTTATGACAATTCTCCAGTAAAAAGAGAGCTTGACACAAAGAAGGGCGTGAGTAAAGCTCCCTGAACATCTTCATTTGTTCATCAGCATTTTTTATCATCAGAAGCACCTTTGCCTTTTACCATTCACATTTCTCCAAGCAGAAATAGTTTTACAAATTGAGTTAAACCAGAGGCTGTGACTGTGGAGCTGAGGTTCCTAGCACTAGTGCTGATAAAAGCAGCGCTGGTCAGCATCACAGCAGGGTACCTGGCTGATTCCCTCTGATGACAAGCCACTACTGGCTTCAGACTTGAACTAGTTCTCCACAGCACCTCTCTGCCAAGCCAAAAAGCATGACGGGACCACAGACAATGATCTCCAGCGTGGTGCTGCATCGTGCAACTCTGAGAAGCAAAAGAAAAAATGACAGCCCCCCCCCAAAAATGAGTTGATTTTCAATGCTCAAAAACAAAACAAAAGTATGAGGAAGACCAATTTTAAAATGGTTCAGAAGCAAAATGAAAAAGGAAAATTGCTTATGGTTGGAAATCAGCAAACAGAAATTCAAGGAAAGAAAGTCCCAAGTCCTTTCTCTGGTTGTTTCCTGACCAATGCTAGGCTTAGCCTAGCTGCTGAAGAGCTTGGGGGAAACACAGCCATTTTCTCCCCTTCTGTTCCTGATCTGTGTGTGACCAGAGGAGCCAGAGCATTCCTCACAGTATCAGTCACTGGATGCAACTCTGCCATATAAGGACCCAATCCAGAGATTTTGCAGAAGTCATACTAACAAATGTTATAGCTGTACATCCTTATTTCTGAATCTATTCTTTTTGCTTCTGCTTTGTTCTAAGACAACACAAATGCTAATTTAGGTCAATATCCCATTTATGCTAGGGCAAAGTCCCAACTTACCAAAGTCTACCAAATGTATACTTTTACACTAACAGTGTAAGTGATATCGTTATTGGCATGTATCCATTTCCTTTCAACTTCTTCAGCTTTTTAAAACATCAACATTTACAAACTTCTCGAACCAAGCATAATCTAGCTACGTTCCATTTCCAACCTCTCCCCAAGTTACTTGCAGCTACAAACCATCTCAGGATCAACTAAGCCGAAAAGCACCAGCTGATGTGTTTGAAGGCTTTCTTAAATCTGCTGATGAAACATCTGCAAGTACATCCACACGCAGCGCAGGGTACAAAAATCTGTCCTGCAGCTTCGTTGACACAGGATATCTAATGACAAAATGGTAATGAACAAGAGAAGTATTCTGCACTCCAGAGGTGCCCTTTCCATATGCCAGTACTATACCACTGACAACTGACAACATACACACAGCTCTGACTGTTGGATCGCACAGAGTCTGCCTCTTCCTCCCCCAGGAGATTTTCACTTAATGTGTTGCCAGCTGTCTAGCTCCAAAAAGGCTTTGAGTTGTGAACTGGAAGGTTTAATTCTACGCTATGGAGAAAAGCCAGGCACGCAGCTAAGGACAGTCTAACTCCGTACTGAACATCTCTGCCTGCTGCTCCAGGCATGTGCCACAGAGACCGTGGTAGCCCTCAGCAATGGGATGGATGCTCACAGTTTCAAGAGCAGATCTATGAGCAAAAAGCTGCAGACTCATCTGGCTCAGCCAAACCCTGGGCTGCTCTTTTGCTGAAGGTTTTCTGCACGTCCTCACCACATAACACTAGCGTTAGACTTATTTTAAAATGGAAGAAAAAACTTCACTTCTAAATGAGTAAAGCAAAAAAAAAAAAAAAAAATTAAGCCTCGTGTTTTATCCTTAGTCTGGGCTATAGAAGAAAAAAAAAAAGTAAAACAAAGAGCTAAAATTAGAACTGCTGGATAAAAGGTGAATGATTTGGGGGTGGTTTTGAACATCACCAAGCAAGGCCGGCCAATTCCACCTTTCCCTTCCCTCATGTGTAAGACTCGTCCCCTGTACGCACTTGAAAACATTTAGGAGGGATTCTTTTGACATCTGACAGAGGACACATCAGTATGTGCTGGACATTTGTTCCCTGGCAACAGGGCTTTTTCTCTCAGCAACAGAAAGAGAAGAGGAAAGCTTTTCTAGAGAGAAAAGAGTACAGACATGAAAAGTGAAAACAACGTCATCCAGTGTCAGTAGATCCTTTAGCCTGGATGATGAAAAAAAAAAAAAAATGTATCTTAAACAGCAAACATAAGTTTTATAGTACAGGCCTTTGTAGGAAAGACAGCTGCTTTAGATCTCTGCAGCACTGCCAATGTAGGAACCCTAACTGAGTCAGTTTGTGGACATCAGCATAAAAAGAATGTTAAAAATAAACTTAGAACTAACCATTTAATTAGTGGATTTCATCTGCAGCTCTAATGAGCCTTTGATTTCAGGAATGGTTGCATGTGTCATAAATACTTATTCTGGGCATTTGAAACGTCCACGGGGGGGGGGAAGAGTTATTATTTTTCCCATTTCTCTGCTCCCAAAAGTTTTAGTACTGCATCTCTGCATCTGCGTGACAGCTCTGAAAATAATCACTTTCTGGGTCTGAGCAAAACAATTCAGACATACACTCAGCTAATTTTAGAATAATGATCAGGTTCCATTAAAAAAGTAAATTATATAGAAAAATGGAACCATTTTTTCCCTGATTCACCCCACCCCGCCCCATTCATCCATCCCTTTATTACGTCTTGCTTCCTCTTATAACACTCCCTAGCCAGGAGTAATCTTGCTGCATTTTGGGTGCAAATTTCAGCTGCAGTGAATGGCTGGGATGTTCGTGCCAGCAGAACAGCACTACCCCTTGCTGTTTCTAATGCATGGTCCTAAACCATTAAACGATTCAGGCATGGAGAGGCTGCCTCTCTCCTGGTTTCCTAAGGTCCTGACCACCTTGGTTTTGGTTTGAGCTTCATTTGCTGATTTTAATTTGTGTGTTAATTAAATGTGCTCCTGCAGTGTTACCGTCTACTACAGCTTCATTTAGGTGATTTGCAAGGGGGTCCTCAGGATCTGTTGAAGGGCTCATTTATTTAGTTGTCCTTAAGCCCTGTCCTGAAGATCATTAGAGCAACCTGCTAAAACCCTGAGATGCTGCGTGGCCTTTCAAAGGACCAGAAGACGATTTAGGAGCTGCCCAGGACACGGAGGTTACGGGAGTGGGGAGGAGCAAAAAATGCTTCTCCCTCTATTACCGAGATTGCAAACTGACAGAGCCAGCTGCAACAGAGGATTCGGAAAAGTCAAAACTTTTTTAGCCCAGCCTTTTAGAAACTAATGCCTAGGCAGTCAGGCTGCCTCTGTGTTTCTCTCCCAAGACATTTCTGTCTGCATTGCTAAATTTCATTCAAACTGGCCAAATAACTTACGAGTAATAAACCATTATATTCTGTCAGCTTTTTTGCCAAATAGGTACCTAAACATTGGAAAGTGACTTCACAGGCTACAGCACAAGCTCAGCTTGTGGTACCAGAAATATTTCTTGAAAAGTCAGAGGAAAGTACTTTGGTCAGAAAATGCCTTCTCAGACAACAGAAAACCTATCCACAAGACACGAAGACATGGAAAGTGAAGAGGCACCATTCTGGGAATGAGGGTTTTCAAGATAAGTTCTGCTGCACAGACTGACCACAAATATTTTGCAGAGGTGGAAAAAAAAAATACAATTAGCATATGAGTGCCAGAGGAGGGGAATCTAGAAAGCCACAGGCAGAGATAAATACACTTTTAAAAAGCAGGGGCAGAGGACCTCTGAGATGAGGAGAAAAAATATATATATTTATAAATCTCTCTGAAACTCTTCTTTGCAATTGGGATGAAATAGCTGGCACTGCAAAGTGTTGCCCTTAGCATTTTCTCTTCTGTCCAAGGAATGATGGCTTGCACAAATTCAGAGAGAGTAAATGGAACTACCAGCTAAAAATTACCTGCCTGATGCCTGGGAATAGATACAAAAGCGTGGACACACAGCTTAGAATTTTAGCAAGACTGTGACTGTTCTTACAAGTTTACTTTCCTACCTATTCTGTGGTTGTAATTTGTACAACTGGATCCCTTTGTCAGCCAAAATGGCATAAATACTTGGAACCACGTTGTACTTCATCCTACTGGAATCCTATTTTAGATGTACCACTGTCATTTATATTCTCCAGACCTGTGTTTTCCATTATGATCCAATCTCCCACCTGCACAGTAAACAAGAGTGAGACAGAGGACAAGGATGAGCACCATTGCCCTCTCCAGAAAAGTCACCTGTAGATGAGAAGCCAATTCTGCACTGTGGTTAGCTGTCAGAGGAAACCAAGAGAGGGAAGAGACACAAATTGAAAAAAAAATAAATATCTCTCTAAAACCAAGTTAGCAGTTGTAGAAATCTGCAGTTCTGGAAACAAAGTAAATGCCAAAAGGCAGAGATTTGGGACTGCTGGATTTTGTAGATGGCAGGAAAAATGTCAAGTCAGAAAAACCTAAGCGACACCACCCCTGAAAAAACATCAGGGCATCAAGTTGCACCAGGGGACATTTAGATTGGATATTAGGAAAAAAATTTACACTGAAAGAGTTATCAAGCACTGGAACAGGCTGCCCAGGAAAGTGGCTGTCACCATGCCTGGAGGTATTTAAAAGACGAGTAAAAGTAATGCTTTGAGATACAGTTTAGTGATGGTTTTTGTCAGAGTTAGGTTGATGGCTGGACTAGATGATCTGAAAGGTCCCTTCCAACCTAGGCAATTCTATGATTCTATGACATTCTGACCTGGAAGGCATGACTGCTTACACTTAGGCTTCTTTCTTACTTATCTGGTATTTCATTTAGGCATGTCCCTAACCCCCTTCAATGCCTTAATATTATCTCAAGATCTGATATTAAACAGGGATTATGCACGATTGGCATGGGCTGCAGATCACACCATCAACTTTTTTCTTACATGTCAGGGTCTTTTATCTTTCCTCCTGTAAGACCAAGGGAAAAGGACAGAAAAAGCAATCCAGGAGTAAGATATACAACTAGAAATGTGAACAAATACAAATTTGCATCTAAATAACTTTGCGATACAGAGCTCAGCATAACTATTAGGATTATTTGCTCTGTATACCTCCTTGCTTAATGTCCCTTACCCCCTTGCTTAAAATACATTATCAGATACAGAAAGGTTATTTTCTGAGGACTTAGATTTAACAAATCTCACAAGACATTTCATAAGTTTATATATATTAATAATGTATCTGGGCCAAAAGATAAACCACATAAGGGTTTTCTATCTGATATGATGACAAAAAAAAAAAACCCTTGTGATGACAGTATTAGATATATAGATAGCAACCCAGTCACCATCATAGACAATATATACAGAACATATATATTTATTATCTATACACACACATGTTCATATGTGCTGTCCGTGTCAGGGTCTCTCTATGAAAAACAATGGGAGAATTAGCCAAAATTTAAAAGGAAAACAGAAATTCAAAGTCAAAAGACAACCTGCTTCAGGAGGGAGCAGAAGCAAAATATAGAAAGACAGCTTGACTGAACTGTGTGAATTTATATACTCTGAACAGTGTTATTCAGAGTGGGTAGATAAATTGCGGGAAGATAAATCGATAAAGAACTCACTATGCCTTCAATTTCCCCACTTGTTTCTTAAGAATAAAAACAATGGGTCCCTATGTAGAAAAGTTATTTTGCGTACTTGTCCACACCCCCAACAAAAACATGCTTTTTACTGTTTTATTACACCTTTTTCCCACCGAAAGAGAATGCAGCTCAGAACAAGGAATATAAGTTTGTGTTCAAATAAACATAAAGAGCTATCTCTAGCCTTCAAAAATGAACTTTAGAAAATGGATCCACCTTTGCTCCAGTTTTCTCATCTGCTGAATAAGGACAATGGCAGTTATCTCTTTTGAAAAGCACTAAGATGGGCAGGTGATAGGTAAGAATTGCATATTCGCCTAAGATCTGGGTAGCATTACTGCTATGGTAATCTCATATTTTGCCTGAAGAAGTGCAGAAAAGGGAACCTGACGCTTAAAAGAAAAAAAGCTAAAAAGCAGCAATTCTAAAGGCATCTTTTGGTACTCTTTTTACCTTATTGAAGCGCTACAAAGAGACCCATAAAACAGATCTTATCTATTTTCATTCTGCTGCTTCTCGTCAAATCTGTTTGCTTTATCAAGTCAGCAAACCACGGGACATTTTCTGTCTTATCTCTCATGATAAAGATTACGGACATGGTATGAATTAATGTCAGCCTGAAAATTGCCCAACTTTTACCTGAGTAACATCACAGTTCTGTAAATGAGCCCTTTTTTTCCTTTTATTCATTAATCTTTTTTACACTAAGAAAAAGCATTTAATCTACATTTCATTTAGAAACACACAGTTATATATCTTCACATATAGAATGTCTTCTAAGAAAGGTCTTGCTCAATAAGAGAAAAAAATAATCTTTAGAAAACACCCTAAGTAATCATCTATTTAATGTAGGAATCCGTAATTTATGACTTCAAAGTTAATTTTTGAAATTTTCAATCATCTAGTGAAACAGTATGTACATTTACATCAATGAGGATTTTACAGGTTTGCATGTTTTCTTCCAGTTTATAAATGGCAAAAACCAATTCCCAAGAATATGCTTAAACCAACTTTTAAATATAAATAACTTGAAACCTCGTTGGTTTTTTTTCCGTTTTTCTAAGCTCATGGAGAATTTTCCTTGTTGCTCAGCTGCCTTAGAGGATTAAGAACAAAATCAAAACAGAATCAAACACTTTTTCTTCATAAAACATAATGGGATAATTTAACCTATCATGAAAACGGATGGTGGTTATCAAATGAAGAACACAACCTACACTGTATTTCCATATGTATTAAAAAGTAGGTTTTTGTAATGCTTGCCAAAGCAGCGTCTGGTAAACTAATGATAAAACTGATAAGGGAAAAAGCATCAATCCAGCCTTTTATGTCCAACAGTGGGAAGTAGGAACCAAAACCAAGAAACAACATCCAGAGATATTAAAAAAAAAAATCTGCCTCTGTACTTGCAGCAATCCTTTGAAATCTTACCAAGTTACTGGGTGTTTTCTTAAGGGTATTTTCCTGTTATGCCAAATCAATGGATGATTAGGCATTTCATCTGTCATAGCGTATGCAATGTTTAGAAAAATGCAGAATAAAAGACAGAGGAGGTGATTTTTACATGCAAATGACTCACTGATATGATATGCGTTTGCCAATTAATCAATATCTTAGCAATGCCCCCACCTGGTGGCCAGGTGGGAGATTTTGCTCATCCAGGTAAGAAATGCAGAAGGGGCAGTATACATCTGTACAGAAGTGCCCTTACTCCCTATTTTTCTATCTGGAAGCTCTGGTAAAAGATGATTCGGCAAGGAGGCGAGTTTGTACTGTACCTGCAGTTCCTTCCTGAAACACTCACTCACCAGCCTACCACAGGCGTTAAGAGGAGATGGATAATGTATTACAGAATAACTGCCCGCTGTGGTCAGAGGGATGCAGCTTTCCTAGGAAAATGGGTTGACCTGGAGCAAAAAAGGGTTTCATCTTTCCAGTATCAACAGAGAAAGCCCTCCCACCACCCAAGTGGTGGCTGCCCTATTCTGTCCCAGTTTGGGAGATGACCACCAGGGAGAGACCTGCGTGATCTGAGCAACAACAGATGTGACAGCCAACGGCCAGCCCATCTCACCAAAAAAGTAAATAAACCATAATCCAGGCTAGGGAAACTTGATTTTTTGAGGCTTGGCAGACTAGGTCTCAGGTCTTCACTCCAAATAGACTAAAATGGGTTGGTGACACCCAACCTTTGACTGAAGAGTTACAGTAAAGGGATAATTACCATTTTTGTTTAATCAATTAAGTAAACGAGGCCCGTGTAATCTTTTCTTGTGAATCTGAGCCATCATGGAAACAAAAACACCACCAAAATTCCAAATTCTTTAGGAAGTAGATTTGTTCCTACACATTTCAAGGTGATTCATTGTAAAGCTTTTGTAAAAGACAGGTAATTTTAAGGTTATGTGTCAACCGCTCTGAAAACGCTAAGGAACAGTATAACTCTTATCACTTATCATTGAAAAGACACAATTACATCAGCATCAACATTTACTAAATGGCCGGTATTGGATATTTAACTTCAAAGACTTTCAATTTGCCAGTTACCTTGATCTCCCATAATTTCTTTTTTTTTTGATTAATTTCTTTTGATAGTCAGCTTAAAAACTCAAACCCAGAGTTTACTTACATGTGGCAATTTAAATAAGAAGCCCAGATAAGTGGTGACCTTTCCAAAAAGGAAGGACCTCTTGCAAAATTGGTTTTGCAATTGTTTCTGGCTCACAGTTTTTTTCAAGACTTGCAAGGTTCTGAGACACATGGCAACCGTATGAATAAGCTGCCTCCAACACCAATAAGAAGAGTCTCCAGGCAGTGTCTGACCATGGATTAGGTGTTTATTATACTAAAATAAATAAAATTACCTAGATTGCAAGGCTTCCAGCAAAACCACGTTTTCCCTGCTCTCACGCTGCACTGAAGATGTTACCCACCTCTCAGACTGAATAAATGAATCAAATTAAAGCTGTTTTATTGCAGGAAACAAACTTGAAAAGAAATACCAGTGAGCGGTTACAATTACTCAGTCTGTAACCGTTTACTGGGCTTGGAAACTAAAACTGCAACAAGGGAAAGGGACCTGGCAAGCGGAGAAGTACAGCTGCACACAGCACTACATCCTCTTTCAATTGCTGAGGCTAATCTCTGTATTGTTGTTAATACTAAAGTAAGGATAATAAGAAAGGGAAATAATAGTAATAAAACATCAAGGAGGAATTAGTTATACTTAGCTGCATTTGTCTTGCACAATTTCAGCTGCGTTTTGAGAGATTTTCTGTCATTAATTTGTAGGTTAGTTAAGCAGATATACCAATGGCAAAACTCTGTCTCCCATCCCTTATCCAGGGAAATTCTAAGCAATGTTCCAAAAAGAAAATAAAAAGCAAGTTCCAAACACCGACACTGATGTTCACAGCATATGCTTGGCTACTAATAGGTTTTTAAGTACAAACATTTTTCCAAGGGTTTTGTTTTGGACTTTTTTATTCCCACACTATGTTTTACCTGCCATAACATCAGGTTATAGGAACCTGATGGTTAGCAGTGGTACAGTTATAGTAATCAGGTTACTATAACCTGATGTTATGGCAGATACATACCTTTTTCAGTACTGCCTAGCATAAATAATCCTGAGTTTCACACATTTGAGAATTACTCCAGCTTTGAAGCTGATATTTTGCAAGTTGGAATATTAATAAAACTCAAGCTTTCGAGCTCACAGAAGAGAAAAAAACGGATTATCTACATGGTAATTATGAACTACTAATTCAAGTAATTTCTTCAAGGAAAAACAAAATCAAAAAACCCCACAGAAGTAGTTTAGGAAAGTCCCCAGACAACAGGAGTACTCAAAGTTATTGCAAGATTAAAATCTTTGGCTAGCATATGTAATCCTTGCTTGAATCATAGTAAAAGCAGTAGTAGAATTATAGAGAAAATCTAGTGTAGGTGTTTCAGTAGGTGACTGACTGTCATTGTAAGATATAAAATACTTTATATCATCATCGATTCATCAATTTTTGCCAGGATTGATATAGGTTTTATAAGAAATGCAAACATTTAGAATAAAAAGTTTTAGTTGAAGTTCTAATGGATTTTAATTTTTTTTTTTTTTTTTTAAAAAGTATAGTTACATTTATGGAAACTTTCTAATACTGAAAAGAAAGTTGTTCTGATTAGTTGCTTCAAAATACAAAACTATGCCAACTGTTGCAATTGTGCAAGGAAATCCAGGGAGTCTGCCTCCATAAATGCTAAGCCACATTGCCTTGATTGAGACCCCAGCCTCAGTTATGAGCTCCAGGCTGTGAAAGCTGTAGACCTATGCTCTCTGGCACATATTACTGCTGAGGAGTCCAAGCCAACATCTCCAGCTTCAATACGGTATGCTGGTGCTACCATGCTTCCTGGTGCGAATTTAGATCCAATACAGGATCATAGGGGCTGAGAATAAATTGGGTTGGCAGGGATCTCCAGGAAACACCTAATCCAGCCTCCTGCTCAAAGAAGAGTCCATCACAATGTTAGATTAGGCTGCTCAGGGCCACACCCACTCCAGCTTTGGCTGTGTCCAAGGATATTTATTTATCCTTATATCTCACAGGATGGATGTTCCGTCAAGCTAAAGACAGAACATTTGGTGTTTAGGATCTTATTTTCTGTGAATTCGTAGTTTTCCACAAAACCTTGACTCAGCAGAAAACTCACAATCAGTGACACGTATTGCTTTCTGATAAAGGAACATTTTTCCAGTAGATGCATCTGAGTAATTAACAATTACATTTTAGTAAATGTCCATTTATAGCTCTACAGAGTCTCCTCAGCAGGAATGCTAGCATTTGATGAACCAAGAATACTTTATTTATTGAATATATAGAAATGACAAATCTTGACTCATTTGCCAGCAAAACTAAATTACAATTCTGTTGTAGCATAACTGTACTCCAAACAGCTTGTAGAATGTGTGTAGACTACTGGAGTCAGGACATACTAGCTCTTAATACCCAGTTTTCTGACAATACTTCCAGGCTTTAATATGTCAAGTGGACACACACAGGGAAGACCAGCTTCAAAATCCAAAACACTGAGTTTTCAAAACTCATCATCTACAACAGTTATTGCAGAAGCTCAGTACCCAAGAAAAAGTCAGATCTAATATTTATACATCTGACATTGTTGTTACACGCTATTTTAGATTTATAGATGGCACATTGATCTTCTACAAGGAGTCTACTAAACTGAAAGAAAAATCACCTTCCAAAAACTCAAAACCAATGAAGTCAAGGAAATGCAACAATTAGGCTAACTTTCCCTCCAGGTTAGGCATGCTTAGGTAATATTATGACATCAAACCAGAGAAGGAAAAAAACTCCTTACTGCAAGTTTGTAGATACACCAAGACATTGAAAACTATAGTTTAGAAAATACTGTCAAAGTTCTCATAACATATATGGAAACTATAGCAAATTTTTCTTTAGAGGAAACAACAAAATCAACAAGTGTTATAACAGTATTCATACTACTCGCTATTATTAGGCCACTTTTTGTACTACATAATGATGAATTGAGTCATATGGTATTGTTTCACTTTTGACCTGCAAATCTCTCCCCTCCCAGCTTTATGATTAATCTTCCGGTTTTCAGGTTTATGCAGTCATTCAAGCATTCTGTATGCTGACTCATTTTTTGCCAAGAAAAGATGTAAGGTTTGCAAATACTCTGAAGTTAGTGTTTCATTTTTTCAGATCAGTATTGCTTTGCCCACAGAAACAAGCAGAGTGGATTCCTGCAGGAGGCTCCGTAAGTATTTAGGCAGCTTGAATAAGAAAAAGCTTCATAATTCTGTTAATTTAAGATCCCATTCTGAAGTTGGCATTTGAGCATATATTTATTGCAATAACTCTTCCCTAAAAATGGACAATGGTATTCTTTTGGAACTGAAAAGCCGTCCCTGGTATCCATGAATACTGTTGAAAACCAAAAGCCACATAGTTCAGGTTACATAGAACACTACTTCATCTTCAAACACAAGCAAACCCTAGCAAGTTTTCTGTTATAAAATAAAACTTCTACATTGTCATATATTTTTTCACCCGCCCATAGTAAATGGTTAAAGGCAGCTTTCCTCCCAGAAACTCTGAAACATGCAATGACGAATACCAATCTGCTTCCACACCACTTGAAACCTCAGCTGCACAGCCTTCTTCATCAGGGGTAAAACTTTCCAAGTAATTCTCAGCAGTATACAGGCACCCAGTGGCTCTATAAGGTGACCGAAAGATCAGAAACTTGAACAGGATTTCAAGTCAAGTTTTTTTGTTTTCTTGGATGGTTTTTTGGTTGGTTGGTTGGTTGTTTTGGTTTGGTTTTTTGTTTGTTTGGTTGGTTTTTTTTAATACTTGTCAGCTGATTTCAGCACTATCAGAACTTTATCAAAACATGCTGACACAGACCCATTCTGCCAGGGATCCCCGCGAGCCTCAGAGCAATGTGTTTTATTGGCTGTATACAAAACTCTTACTAAACACTCTGTGACTAGTTGTCACACTTTGGCATGGGAAAAGCTTTTATGACCTTGTATGAAGTTGTCACATATTGGTCAAAAAGGTTTTTCCTTACGATTCAACTCATTATTATCTTGACTGTGCTTTTCAAACAGAACTATACAAGTAATGTGACCCGCTGAAAACCATAAAATAGAGAATTTCCATCCCTTGTCAAAGGTGCAGAGAACTGGGAAAAGATTGGGAATGCGATAATAGGGCAGATCAGAGACCAATGCAGCAAAATGTTATTCCCTTTGATATTCAACACCACACCATTTCAAAGCAGATTGACAACTTAAGTTTTAAAGGTTCCCCAAAGGAAAAGAGTATCAGTGCAGACAAGCGACAAAGCTGCTACTCCAGAGATGAACAACACAACTGAAAGCTGGGGCTTCCTAGAGGAAATTATGTTTACTAGTTTCTCCAGCTGCTTGTTTCCCAGTCTCCCCTGCAGCCTGCACGCAGTTTTTTCTTTGCATCCCTATTTTCCTGTTAACTTCTAGTTTTACTGTCATTCATAACACCCAATGATACTTGTCTAGTCAATGTTTTACATTTTTAGCAGTCTTTTCCACAGATCTTGGGAATAAACCAAATCAGTGGATAAAATGAAGATAATGACAATAAAGACACTCTTCACTTAACTTCTGATTACTGTGCTACAAGAAATATTGGGTTAAAGCATCATTACTCTTATTTCTTAAGTAGTTATCACATGTAGCTGCTTGGCCTCACTTTCCAGACCACATGTCATTTCTCACTCCATATCACTGTATGTTTAATAATGAAACAAGTAGTACACCCATATCCTTTTAGCCTTCAGTAGTAAGCATGGTATTGTAATCAATGTCCAAAACCATTAGAAGAAGATCTTTTGTCTCTTTATTTTCAGAATAAAGCATCTCCAAATGTAGTGTTTCTCTCTGCAAGAATGAGACCCAGCATATTTCATGTGTATCACTGTATATTCTATGCTTAAGACATTGGAGGGTGTATTACTCTTGTACATGTGTCTGTAGGAGTTCTCCAGTTAGGATATTAAGTACAAGTAATGTATTCTACAGCATGGAGTACTACAAAGACACCACAAATCTGTCACCAAAATAAATTCCAACATTTGACACTAAGCAAAATGTCTGACAGATCCTTTTGGACAGATACTGTTACTGCTCATTTCCTACTTATAGGCCAGTGTGTGTCTATTAGCTCATTAGGGCATCATTAAAGCTTATCTATTTTCCTAAGCCTTTGGAACTGCCTTCTTTGAAACTTAAGACAGCTGCAATCACAGCTTAAAAGACTTATTTATCCTCAGAATTCTGCCCTTCCCCAGACATAAGGACTTTCCTAGGGTGTATGCTACAGATTTTTTTCTGTAGCTCCTTTATATATTTCTCAGCAGAAAAAAGGGATTACAGTAAAGTGCAAGTAATCCTCTGACCATACTGAGCTCTAATGTATTTTAGCCTGTATTTCCTGCCTCCACAATATCTTACCAAGAAAGGCAGGGACAGTTAGGGCAAACTCTTGTGCAAACTTACAGTGAAAGCAGATGAACAGCAGTAATTTGAAGTAGATGAGTGTCATACTTCTTTCTATTGAGCTTTATGGTTACTTGATCTTCTGAGTTTTGGCCAAACTGTCCTTACTAGAGAAAGCGACAAACAATGCCAGGGGACCTTGAGTATGAGATGATAGATCATGAGCCAGATTTATCAATCAGGAGGTATCTTGAATGTTTATACATTTTCCAATGAGACTTTCTGTCCTGGTTTGAACTAAGATCAGGCCTCATTTGTGGAACCTTCAGTTAGTATGCTACATTTTAACATAATATACCTAGCAAACATCTGGAAACCCAAAAGTTGTCCATATTAGACAAATTGTCTATTACATATATATTGCATCAACACAATAAAAAAGTAAAAGATAAGAAAACAAAGAGTGCAAATATGAAACAATTCATTTCAACTCTGATGAAAACAAGAGACCTCAACCACAACATCAGAAAAAAAATCTTTAGGACAAATTCATTGATAGTTGCTTTTCTTAAGTCTGCTGTAACATAAAGAAAAACATTTCTGTTTTCCACATTTGATTTTCACCTGATTTTCTTTTGGGGTCTCCAGAAAATTAATAGCTTATACAAGATTTACAGGAAAAGACATACAACCCCTTTAACAGTATAAGTTTATCAGGAGTGTTTCAATATTTTTCTAGGATGATTATGCACCTGGTAGTACTTGTCAAGAAAAAAAAATCATTAAGTGGCACTCAACACTACATTCAAGCAGCCTAGGCTCTTGAATACTTAGTGACAGAAGAATACTTTAAAAAAGAAAAGTGGTAGAATTGCTTAGCTACAAACACAATGTATTGGTTTTAATCACGTGAAAGAATTAGGCCAAAAATCAACTCCATCAGAATCCAGTAAGCACTCAGAAGATTAACCAAAAAATAAGCTACAAAACATTCCCATTCAAACTACTCTGACATTTTACTCTCTGCTAGCAATGTGTGAATTTGCTAATTCAAATACTGTTTTTCGCTAGTTCTCTTTCTCTTAACAGGAAAGTTATGCAAAGACATCTGCATTTGTGGGCCTCCTCCACTAATTAACATATGGTCACCACATGGGACACTGACAATTTTATACAGTTGGTCTTTGCACTTTGTTAATTTATCTTAAAACAAAATTACTCAGATGAGTAATTTTGAGCATTATTCCTCCACGTTCTCCAAACACCATATTTGTAAAAGCTGCTTTTAGATACTCTGCAGAAATTCAGAAAACTCACGCTAAACTTCTGAGAACAGCTTGAACTTTCTGCCCATTACACAATGCAGAATTTGCATTAAAAAAGTAAAAATACAGACACTCTTAGGGAATGGAGTGAATACATTATATATTTATTCAAGGCCAGTTGTCCACTGCCCACATTGTTTCAGGAAAAGAACATTTCCTAAAAGGAAAGAAAAATAGTTCATGTCCATCTTCCAGCAGTTTTACACACCCCCATCAGGAAAGAGGACTTGTTCGTAATGTTCCCCTGCCATATTAAACTAAAGTGAGATATCTTTTGTAAAAAAAAGACCTGGTTGGACCTACTTGTCCATTATGAACATTTAACCAAAAAACTGAAAGGGAATAACATGACATCTAGTGTGCAGTAAGAGAGCCTTTGATACCAAGCAGAAAAGTGAACATGACTAAATTCCCAGGTCAACCAGTCTGATTTTTTTTTCCTAGTAAGGACAACAGTTATTCTGAAGCCTTTTTGACACTGTCTTCTTGTGCTGCTTTGAAGGCAATATTTTTTAAGAGTTTAAAATCCTTAGTATTGCCAATCATTCTTGCAAAGTTCCTCCTGAGCATCTTCAGTGTAGTCCAAGTGATTCCTAACATTTCTTATTTTTATAAACCAAACACTTATCCTTATTCAGGGAGGATGGAGGAGGAACTTAACTTGTCTTAGCTAGCTTGAATTAACCTGGAGGGAAGCCCTACTGAAGGCAACGCAATTTGTCATTATCACATTTAATGCAGAAGGTCAAACTTTACACAAGGTCATATAGACTTTCTCAGCCTCATTAGCCATATGGCAACTACTCTTTACAATGTCTTCACTAAGATTTTACCTTCTGTTAAACTGAATTAACTAATTCACGTTAAATCCTTCCCCACTTTATTTTTTTCAGTTAAAAGGAAGCTGAGACCCAGTTCTAGCAGAGATATTTAAAGGCCAACTGTCTGGTTTTCGGCTGTGATGCAAGTTCTATTTAAACAGAATCTTTAAATGCAGTTTTTAACTGAATTTGGTCAGTCTTCCCTTACAAGATTAATCTGCTAAGTTTTAAAAGATCCACTAATTTAATTTCACAGTCCTACAGAATTTCCCAGCCAACACTAGATAAAGCTTTAATCTATTAAACTCAAAATTTATGTCCTGTGCTTTTCTATGTTTAGTTTCTACAGAGTGTTCAAATAACACCAGTTACATTTCTTGAAATTAGTTATAATATATATATTTGTATGTATTCGCCTAGCTAAAAATTGACCTGTCACAAGCTTCCTCCAGTTAAAAATTCCATTTTTATAGAAGATTCCATGAACAGTAAGGGGCTGGGGGTGTGGAAAATCATGTATCCTAAAAAACACTGAGACTGTGTGGTTGCATTGTTTTGGGTTTTTTTTGTAAAATAAATGTATACTTTAAAATAAGAACATTGAGCATTTTTTCTTGGCTTCTGCTTTCTAACTCCCTCAGGTTATACTTCACATCTCATCTTGTTGTTCTTCACAAGGTTTTATAAGCTTAAGTAAAACTTCTCACTGAGAGCCAGGTGTTTTGATATTCTTTCCCTTTTTCCCCCTGAATCTCTGAATATTCCAGGTACAAAAGGTTTTTAAACTCTTCTGTAAGTGCATGTGTTCAAAAAATAGTTCTCTGACTGGCTTGGAGAGTTGACTGCAAAGTTAGAAACGGGCAGAGTAAATGAAATACTTGCTACTAAGTCAGATATTAAACAGAAGAAACCTCACTTTTTCACCATTTTAACAAATGTCGGAAAAAAGGAGCTATTTCTCTTTCAGATAGGATAGAATAATATGCATGCCACCTCCATGATGAGATTTAAGAGTGTCAGGTAGCCTCTTTAGGAAGAATTATCATTGCTTACAGAATTTGTATGCTTTCTAAACTTCCAAAATCCATTAAAGCTAAAATGTAACTAGAAATAAAAGCAAACTCAACAGATAAAAAAGTGAATATTTCTGACATTTTCTAACCTCCAGACTAGAGAATGTAAAAGAGAAGGGGGATTTGAAAAAATTAGACTAAACCACATACATTCAAAATAGGACTACCTTCACAAAAAACCCAACCAAACAAACAAAAAAAACCCCACAAAACAAATGTAAATGACAAATACTGAATTTTCTCAGCAGAGGAACTATGAAAATCAAATACTCTGCCCTACCTCATTCAGAAGAAACAACAGCAATAACAAATCACCTTTACGTAAAGAAAATGCATGACTTGGTCAACACCAAAAATTTGCATCTAGTTCTCATATTTGTGCAAGTGCACAGCACACACAAAAAAATAATTATTTTCAAGCACAAACCAATTACAGAGCACATTTGCTGAAAGGCCTTAAAATTTGTTTAAGTGGAAATAATTCCAATACAAAAGGCTTCCAAATTAAATGAGCCCTCAAATTTACTAGCTCTTCCAGCCAAAACAAATCCCCACAGCAAAAGCCATGTTTAAGTACTGAAAATAGGTATGCTTTCAACCCATGAAACAAAAGAACTACCTGAGATATCATACTCTACTTTGTCAGCTGCTTTGGGCAAATAAATCCAAAATGATTGGAAAGTATGAAGTGTTACATGTAGAAAGAATCCTTACTAAACTTATAATACGAGCAAATCATTATCAATTTAAGACTCCTGATTGATTTTCCGTGTGCTTAAATTAAGCCAAATACATGCACAACAGACCCACTGAGCAAACCTTAGAAATATCAGGCCAATTTTCATCTTTTACATTTCTGTTGGAAGTCTACAAGCTTGTGCTCTACAAGGTAAAAACTCAGTTCAAGAGCAAAGTTTTTGATCTTTAAGGAAGACAAACTCTAAGCAGCAAAGGGTATAAATAAATTGGCTAAACAATTTCAGTTATACATTTGAGATGATCCTTGGAAAGCATATTAGATAAGCCCATTTTAAATAATGATACAGAAAACAGCTCCTCTGTTTCCTTCTCAGATCTCATCCCTGTACACAGTCAGTACATTAGATCCAAAAAACTCCAGAAAAATTCTGTCATCCCAGCGCTTGCTTGGACAACTTGCAAACTAGCAGGTAAGCATCAAGACATCCTTGACCTGGATAATCCTGTGAGCCCCATGGGTCAACCAGAGACACTGCAAAGCAACCGCGACTCAGTCATCAGTCATATGGGGCAATTTCCATATGTAGGTGCCTTCCTAATCACTAAGGTCAGTCTGACAGAAGAGGTCCTTACAGTAAGAAGTTATTAGTTCTCTGAAAACAGCACAAATCTCTGAAGAATTCAGGCAGTTAGAAGCTCTGCTCAGGATACATGCAACAACAGCTACCTTGAATTAACGTATTCTCTAATTTTCTGTGCTCCCGTTGTCATGGACAGGGCCAAAGATATCACTGGGTCACCACCAACGGGTAGGAGGGTCTTATGCCCTTGGCTCTATCCGCAAACACACATAACACTGGTGAAAACAGAAAGGTGGTCTCCCAGTATGGGTCTCCTGAAGGGCAGTGAAATCTCATTCCACAAAACCTGCCCTTAGTACAAATGGTGATTAATGGGGATAAACAGTATCAGGCAGTAAACATCTGTTATCTTTTCCTACCACAAATAGACTTGAATCAACAAGCAATAAATGGTCAGGAGAGCATTTGAGTGTAAATGAAGTTGCAACTCTGCCTTTCACAGCTGATTTACTAGTTTGGGGGACAAAGCTAGACTGAAAACAGCAAAGTTACATTTAAAGCATGAGCGGACTGAGCTCTGAGAAACTAGTGGTCTGATCTGAACTCGGGCGAAGAAGGCTGCTTCATTTCCCATCCCTCGTGCTTCGCTTGATTTTGATGCTAGAGTCCCCGCAGTTTCTTTCCGCAGACTGAAACTGAACACCTTACAAGGGCTGAATCACTGCAGCCCACTGCATTACTCGGGCCACCAGCTGGGCAGACTGCTCCTCTCTACCTGCAACCTGCATAAACTTAAGAGACCTGGGTGATGGGAGAGAGTCATGAGAAAGAAGACACGAGCACCAGCATGTTCGAAGCACCTTCTTAAGCAGTGTTGTAAGCTTAAAACAAAACCCAAAGATAAACACTGGCCTACTTATTTTACAGCAAAATTTGTGTGTCATCTTAAAATGCCAACAAACTTTGTAGCAGAGGATTCATTCAGCCACTGACAATTTCCAGCATAGCTAGCTGGTTAATGAAACAAGCAATTTAGACATCCCCCAAGTGGAGTTTGGCTACTATCAGTCTTGAAATAGCTGGCCAGGTCAATCTGGCATATAAAACAAGCTGTAAAGAGTTAAGATTCAGGTACTTCTGTTAACAAACCCCACTCCTTTTGACAGGGAATGTGCACGTTGGGAGTGGGCATGTTTAAACATGAAGAGGGTTTTATGATTAAATCCAATATATTTAAAACACCTAAATTACCTAAGCAAACTGCTAGCTAAAATTGGTTTTGATAAAACCAAAATTAATACCAAAATAGATGCCAATTAGAAGCTGACTAAAGGCAAAGTAATTTATATCAAAGGTTAAAAAAAATACTTATTTGAATCTTCATTTTTTATTTTTTTTTTAAATACACTACTTGCCTTGTTTAAAACTTGTATGATGATTGACAGCGCCACATTAAGTTAAAAATGACAGGCAGGCACTATACTTTCAATAGCAGAATAACATCCTACAAAACCTGAGCACAGTGCTACAATCAGTGCATGTACTTCTACAATCAAGGTGGTACGAAACTCTTCAGTAAAAATACCCCAACTAATCCAAAGTATCATTTCCCTCATATAAAAGGTACTTCTTCAATTTGTTCTTTTCAAAGGCATGTACGCAAAAATCATGATATCTCCTGCTCCTAATTTCTTTGACTACAGGCGGATTATCCCTGCCGCCTGTTTTATGAGTAACCTCACGGGTACTCTGTCTACTTTCAGCACACAAAAACCTGAAAGCCAAAGTGTTGCCGAGTTCTGCACACTGGGAAGCCATGATTATTCTTCCTACACAGGGGAAATAAGCTGGCACAGTCTAGTTGGGAAGTGCATTTGTGGGCAGGTCCCCTTTCTCTTTTGCTGTGCATTAGGAGCAAGTACTCGCACAAATTTCTTTTAAGATTTTCTTTCAAAGCAAAGAAAATATACCTGTCCACAACGGTTTTTCATAAATTGCTAACAAACATTAAATATTAAAGGTGATTAAATGTGAAGGGGAAAAGATACTGGGGAAAAA
The DNA here is from genome assembly GCA_008658365.1 of Alca torda. Lineage (NCBI taxonomy): Eukaryota > Metazoa > Chordata > Aves > Charadriiformes > Alcidae > Alca > Alca torda. The sequence continues at coordinate 96,712,380 of CM018076.1, forward strand.
AGAGACACTGCTCTCCAGGAAAGTAAAACTATCTATCTCCACTAGACCTCAAGTCAAATGTGTGTCAGAAAAACAATTTTAATATGCAATACGGAGTGTCTACAGTTCATATAATTTAAAATCTTATGGACCTGAACATTTTTCTTATGCTAAAAAAAAAAATCTTCTCTCCCATATTAGGGCTATGATGCATGAGCCTACATATATTGAGAAGTGGAGAATTCCAGGCTAGGACATGTGTTCTCATTTTAGACACTTGCAACATTGAGAAAACTTTTTCTCAGGAATTTGGAAAGGTGAGAGCAGCTATAGTTTTCATCACTGCAATGAAAAGCGTGCCACAATTTCTCTGTAGACAGTTGAGCTCTTTTGGGAGGATTGCTCTAGCCACTGCAGTCCCCTGTTTCAAATGAAACATTTACGCTAACATTTGTAACATCACTATAGATCCCTCCAAAGGCATAATAACATGAAACTGTACAAAAAATAAATTCATAAGACCAGAAGGACCCTTTGCTTATCAGACTTCTGCTGGCCCTCAGGTGACTCAAATAATTAGCACTGCATTCTGTATTAAAGCTATTTGACATTACAAAATACTCCACACAATAAGAACATACTAATAGGCAAAATAAAGCACTGTCTTGGTTGAATTGTGTGGAAAAATGGTTATCATGGAAAACTCTGAGACAGGAAAAAAATGCTAACCTATAAAATCATCACTCTCATATAAATTTTAGTTTCCCTCCCCCCGCCACTGTCACTAGTTTCCACTTTATAAGCACACTGACAAACGTACATTTTCATGGGCATTTCACTCTCAGTTGCTGAAAGGATTTATGAACCATAATTATCTTTGCAAGACAATACAAACACAGTAAGATACAGGGGAAGAAAGTAACATGACAAATCGAGATGTAAGAAACAGAGGTTTACGTGGGGTCTTATCTTTATATTCTGGCACTAGAAATCAAAGATGAATAACTTCTGCATAATCTATTTATCTGATTGATGTTGATAAGACTGTACTATAAAGAACAAATCCAATAATTCTAGTGGTGGTCTATCAACTTGCAGTGCCTTACAACCAGTTCTAACAATTACAAAGGTGGTTACCTAGCAAATGATTTCTCCTGTTGCAGTTTTGAAGTGCCTTTAACGTTAATGCAGAAGTTACGTTTGCAGAGCCTTTTTCTGGTGAAGTGGATCAGTGAATCTGGAAAAGAGTCAAGATCCATCTGTGACTAAAAAAACCCAAAACAACATTGTTGTTAAGATTTAATATATACTGTGCATCCAAAACATTTTTCTAATATACATTTGTTTTCCTGCGAATCCTCCCCCACCCATCTATCCCTTCAGCATGATTCCATGGGACACAGAATCTGGTCCTCAATCTCAACCTCAGGGCCTGAGGGCACCCATCTCCTCGTCTCCCACAGCTGGAGGCTGCCTCCTTTTAGCCCCAACTCACCCCCGTTTGCAGGAAGGGTGCAAGATGCAACTGCGGCTTTCAGGCTGGGGCCCTGAGCCAACTACAGCAGGGTTTTTTTATCTTTTGATTTGTAGACCCCTAAGGAATTCTGCTCATTTGACTTGTAAGTCCCTAGGAATTTTGCATTTGTAGATCAGTGCAGTGCATTCGAATTTCATTTTCTTTAGCACTTTTCATGTAATTCAAGGGCCCCTAAGCAGGTGATCACCCTCTTACTTGCATTACCACAATAAAAACTTGTGTGCCTCACCCATCGGCAGCACTTTGAAAGCAATTCACCGTGGGTTCAGGGTCGATGAAACCTAAAGCTGCTGCACTGAAGCCTAGTAGGGCATCTGTTCATCATTCTTCCTCATCTGAACAATTAACGAAGCTGCCAAATGCAGGCATAGTGGAACTGTGAGGATGTCAAAGTAACTCTAAGCATAATGATTTTTGTAATTTAAACATCTTTGCAGAAAGTCCTTAACATGTGGCATTACTTTGTGGAGAGAATTCTGCATATCTCTGAGATAACGTATTTGACTTAAACTGGCAACGATCATGTCTCTATCTGTATATCAGCAGACAGACACCCTAGTGATCAATTATTTTTTTATCACGCCTTTGGTTGTCTAATCTGTTCTCAGCACATTAGTTCATGTCTTTTAGGGGCTTTTCAAATAGTTTATGCCTTTTAGAGGTCCTTCAAAAGATCACCTTCAACAAAGTTGTGTGCCCTCCCCATCCCCCGCCAGATGTTAACTGTAGATAACTAGAATAAAGTACTTTCTACCAATAGTGAAAATCTTATATTTCAGCTCTGAAGGGGACAGAAACACATCAAAACTTGGTTCAAGGCATTCACTAAGAATATCAAGCTTTATCCACTAATTTATTAAAAAGTATGTTAAGTTATATAACATGGATGTGGAATGAGGTATAGCGAAGCTACTGAAGAACTGACATATTTCTGATATTAAAAAGCAGCTGTTTTTGCCCAAAGGCTGACACAATTTAATTTCTGGGTTGCTAAGAGAGGTCTTTGCCCCACAAGTAATGAGATATGATTTTTTTTTTTTTTAAGATTAAGATTAGGCTCTGCAAATCTATATTAAATAGAATTTAGTTGAGAGGTTTAAGCTTTGCAAAACAATTAATCCTTTAAGTGATATAAATTTTTATGGGTCCCTTGCTAGATGATCATCACTTTAGAGTGATCCCAAGTTTACTACTATAGAAGATTATACTAACATGATAAAATACATGACTTAAGCAAAACACAAGATCATTACTTAAACCGGTACAGGATTACACACCCTCCAACAATCCTAAAATATGCTGGACAAACCATTTAGCCCGATTTTATGAAGTCCTTATTGGTGACTTATCAACTCTACAACATAACAGAGAAAAAAGGGTGGCATACTGTGTTTTCTAGAAGAGGGCAAGGGAGAAAATGGGGACAGGCAAACCCCGCTGCCCTCTGAAAGGCTTCACCCACTTTATTTGAAATATTTTAGTGTATCTAGCTATGCTGTCACTTCTACAATGAGGAGATTGTGGATTCAGTCTGGTTTTTAACAGGTTAATATAAAGAAAGTCAAACTGCAAGTTGCTGCATCAGTCATGCTGAGTTTGTAGATGTAATCAGTTAATCAATGTCTGGTTAAGCTTTTGATCCCTAAAGACATTGTGAAAGTTGACTGCAAATAAAAAATTCCTGGAGAATGTTAGAAACTAATCTCAGATGTTTACAATGTATGAAAGTTGTACCAAGAACCTGTCGGTATACACATTGTGGAATAACCACAGGCATGTTATCAGTACAGTTAAGAGACAGATCACAGTTAGTACATGTAAAATAGGGCTAGATTCATTCTGTTCAACCCCAAAGCCAAGAGCTAATTTCTTCGGAATGAACTACTGTGAAAGCACATTAATTGCCATGAAAATTTAGGATTACAGTTCGGCCATTAAGAAAGGGAAGTACAAACGTCCCCTGTTTGACAATGAATAAACCTAACTGCTTCTTATTTCTACCCACTTACTCAGTTCCTCCTTACCCAACTGTAGACTACCTAATGCAGTTACTAGCCAAGCTCTAATTATATGTATGAAACCTAAAAGATGAAACAAATCCCAATACAGCACTACAAATTCAGGAATATTATATTCTGACTGGTTCTCCCACTAACTCTCAATGGCCATATTCTTTAAAATACAGCTTCATCATGGCTTTTTTATGACTGAAATAAAGAAAAACTGTTGCCCTAAACAATAACAATTTCCTGTTTCCAACATAATACCTATGATTAAGCAATATTCTGACTGGAAAATAAGGATTCTGTAAGTATTTCTGTAAATAGTCATATGTGCAACTACTGCAAATGTTGCTGTTACAAAATAATTCAAAACACTGATGCACAAACCAGTCCCTTCAGTTTTGTTTCTCAGTCTATGAAAGACACAACTGTCTGTCTCTTTCAGTACCAAGGTAAATTAATGTGGCTTTTATCAAGATAGAGGAACTGGGAAAACTTAATAAAAGGACAAGGAAAGCGGAGGATTGACCACTTTGATAAACTGGCCCTCCCAACTTAGACAAGGTTTCAATTTCTCCATCCTGCAGATCATGACATTTGATAAAAGAGGCTGCAAAATTACCACTATCACTTAAGTTCATTCAATGAGATATGCTTTACATCCTCTTGCAGCCATGAGTAGAAAGTTTGATGCAAAAAGCCTGTAGGACATCATATCAGTTACAGGCATTTTAAAAAAACGAAGAGAGAGATTTGTCTCAGGCAAAGAAACTTCTGTTTTGAAAAAAAGGAAAGTGTGAATGGAGTTTCAATCTCATGTTTTACTATTCCAAGAAAATCAATAAATTGAATTAAGAATAAATATTAAGGATAAATATTTCCAAAAAAGACCATTCATATTCAGCTATTCTGGTAAAGCTAAATTTTGGTCCAACACTGTTATGATTAAGCAGCCGACAAAGACTATCTCCACACTTGCTGTCATGTTAAACTAATAACCAACACTCCACTTCTCTACTACTAAAAGTCTTTTTTAAAAAAGTTTTTAAAAGAAGGTAAGAGAGTTAGGCATTGTTTAAAATCTTGCATGTTCTCCAGATCTAAATTGAAGTGCCTTTTAGAGCAATTTCAGTTAGAAAAAAAAGTAAGTATTAGGGCTACAGTTAGCCCACTTGCTAATAGTTTATCCTTATTTTATTATTTCAAACAAGAAGCAAAAGAACTAAAAAAAGATTTATGGAGCTTGGTAGAGAAGCAGGCTGGACTTGGAAACTGGCAGCACAGAAGGTCCTTAAGAGCAATTTTATGATCATCTTTTGCTTTCTCTGTACTTCTTCAGTCAGCTGTGAAAGCTCATTTTCCTACACATTAATTTCTTTCTCTATATGGTAACAGAAACAAAAATCTCAAGTCACCACCCACAGCTCACTGCATTAAAATTGCTACTAACATATACTAAGGTATATGTAAGTCACCATCTTTAAAGTGTTTACAACATCCCACCCAAATAAATGATCCTTAAAGTATCTTTGCCTACTTTATTTACCATTTGATTTCAGCTTCCGAAGAGTTTCTGCAGGATCACACTTCTTTCAATTAAAAACAAACAAAAAACCAAACAAACAAACCCCAAAGCAAAACAAAAAAAAACCAAACCCAAAACTAATCACTCCTAAAATCAGAGTACAAAGTCAAAGGTTTCAATTCTGGTACCTCAGCGTACTCTAGAAATGTTAAACCACTGAAGAGAAGGCCAATGCAACTCAATGATTAACACTCTTTCCTGTTTTGCTAAATTATGCTCTACAGTTCTTAATGTCTTTAAAATTTTTTTGTTTTAAATTAAAGTGATCCATGAATTTCGATATGGTATTTCTAAGGCAGCTGTATTTATGAGGGGAAGCAAGAAAAACAATACAGAAATATAGTCTATACTATTTCTTAAACAAGGTCTGAAGTCACTGGAAGATTGCTTTCTTGGGACAGTAAGATGCAGAATTATTAGAATTTGTTTGCAGTAATTTCCCAAATTAACCAATGACTTTGCCTAAAGTAAATAAAAATTCACGGTATTATTTTTTAATACATATATAAAACCAAATAGATTTAAATCTTATAGAAGATCTGGATGTGGTCCTGGGCTCTAGATGGCCTTCTTTGTGAAGTAGGATTGGACCAGATGACCTCCAGATGTGTCTTCCAACCTCAACAATTCTGTGGTTGCATTTTACATGATCCTCTGACTGACCATCCAGATTTGATACCATACAAATGAAACTGTGTTCTGCACAAGGCATTTATCCTAACTTGACAGAAACACTTGCAATCTCATTGAGCTATAACAGCAGCATTTTTCCCAAATTAGTACATACAGTTATAGCTTTGAATACTACCATTCAATTCCACCATTTTATCATTTAAACATACGTGTTTTAACAGTTTCTCTCACTGAAAGCTTTACATCTTCTTGTCTCAGAAATTTTATTCTCATCTCCAAACGTTAATAAGAAAGCTTAGTTTTCTATCAAGTCATGTTTTGATGTGTTCAGCTCCATCAAACTTTTTGATGTCTAACATTGTGAGCTAATGATACAGTGTATGCTTTTCAGATTAACGTATTTAATGTTTTTTCCTCATTTCTTCCCCGTTCACCCAGTTTCACGATATTTCCAAGTACTCATCACCTAAAATTAAAATTGGTAAAAACATTTCAATGTTACCAGGCAGAGGAGGGACCAAGATAGCATGACTCTGTAAAAACATCTTTCTTTTGAGAACCATATTGAAGTCACAAGATCAAAGGAAAAACTTCATTGCTATGCCAAACCCAATTAGAAGCATATCAATGTCAATAAAGTACATAACACTACTGTTTTTTTATATAGCTAACTCACACCTCTTAAAACCTGGAACACTAACTCTTCCTGCACTCTGTTTAAAAAAAAAAAAAAGGCAAGTTATTTTTATTCTTGTATTCACCATCTATAAGACATAATATGTAAATATGTAAAATATGGTAATATGTAAAACCCTAACTTGAATGCCATAATAACTATAATGGAGTTACCGTTCTTCTTTAGTCAATTCTTCACCACAAAACTTAAGTGTCTTTATAAAATATTAAGGTCTTGATCCAAACCCTTTAAGTGTTTTGCACACAAGGTATTCTAAACTCAAAATTGATTCAAAACAGCTTTTATGTGAGAGGATGGGAGGTCCCTAAAAACGTCAGAAGGCCTTCACTGCTAATACAAGTAGCACATTTGAATGCAGGTTTCACATTACTCACTAAAGAGCAGCATAGAAAATACTCCAGTAAATCTTGGATTTCAGAAAGCATAGATCAATGGAATGTTTATAGTAGTCTGTTACGTCAAATGTTCACTTCAAAAAAAGTAACAACCAATTTCAGAGGACCAACAATTCTAGAAGCATCTGGAGATAACCAGTGGAAAGGAACAACTTTCTTCACCTAGACTGTAATGAAATCAAAGAAACGTGGCCACACCAATGAACTGAGGCCAAAAATCGAAGATACCAGAGTAGATCAGGTACTTTCATACACATGCAAGCATGCACCATTGAAGGACAAAGATCCTGAAGGGCAGCACTTGTTACAAGTGTATTAAGGCTAATTAGCAGGTATTGAAGACTAGGTTTAGCATTGCAATTGGGGACTGATTACTTCAATTCTGCATAATTATGCCATTGTAGGACACCCAAATCCAGTCTGGAAGCTCATTGAATGAACCTGTCCTCACACCAAAGTGGAAGACTAAAATTCCTGATCTAGCTAGTCAATGTCATACATCCCAAACCAGTCTGCAACTTCCCTGACCCGTTCGGTGGTGTGTTAAAAATGTAAAACCATAGAATAATTCAGGTTGGAAGGGACCTCTGGAGGTCATTGAGTCCAAATCTCTGCTCAACCCAGGGTCAACTAGACGAGTTCAACATTTGCACAAGACACCACTATTCCTCGCAAGTTCAGGGAATGCTGCACTGACTAAAAGACCTTTTCCTGCATTGTCAGTATTTGTATTTGTACTTGAGCATTTTTCAGTGAGAGCCAGCAAACATTTCTAGATCTACATGAGCATTAAAAGCAGATTAAGCAAAACGACAGTGATAGTGCTGCTTGGCACAAAAAGGGAAAGGGAGGAAAGAGGGAATTGCTAGAACAATCTTAATTCAAGTATATTGTTTAAAGGACCTGAAAGCATCATGGACAAATCTGTTCTTATTCATGCAGTCCCCCACTTTGGGACACTTACATAACAGAGCATCTCTACAGAGCGTGGCATAGCAGAAGGAATTGGCAAGAATTGTTTTATCTGCACATCTGCTGCCAATACACCAGGCTTTCAGGCTTTCATGAGCGATGCTCTTCTTAAAGGCTCAGGTCTTCAACTCATAGCTCTAGTTGCTGTCTCTACACTGAGCTGGAGTTGTTCCTTATTTAAACTCCTGAAGAAGCATTGTTCGAGGAGATTAACTGTCTAAAGTACCTGTTCAATTACACTGGCACAGCTGTTCAGACTGACCCTACATCAGCAAAATAGCAACAAGAGTACATTTACCCATCATGCAAAGAAGGAAAAACAGTGAGACTATGCAGGGCTATACTTAAGTCACCATCTTTGATTGGTCCACAGGCTGCTGTGACTAACATTTACTCATATTCTAGTTGGCTGTCCCAGCTCTGCAGGAAACAGCAAAAGCCAGCAGTCACCACCAGGTTTCACACACAACCACAACAAAACATGAAGAATCCACGTCCTTAAAATACACTCTTTAATTACTTCATATTTGTGCAAAATGGGCCTTAATAAAGGGTTGCAAAATGGAGCTTGGATCCAATTTTCAGTATCAAATTTATAGCACGTTTGAGGAAGCAGAGAATTAGCATGTAAAGTTTCAGATTTGGGAGTGGTTGGAAATCATTACTGTGCTAACAGACTTTTTGCTTCAGCCCTATATTTCTTTCCCCACTCCTGCCATCCTTTTTTTTTTGTTTTGAGAATGCAGATTAAATAAGATCATTTGTTTTAATCAAGATGCAGCTCACTGTACGCAGGGTAGGGGTCGAGTGATGCATCACCTTAACACTCAAAACAGGGCATTACACTTTGCACCAAAACTGTGCTATGAGTCAGCTGCACAAAAATGAATGTTAAGCCTTTCAAGGCAGGAACTCCATTGCCAGAAAAATAGACAGAAAAAAAGATTAATATCCTCCCTCTCGCCAAAAAAAAAAAAAAAAAAAAAAAAATCAAAGGACAACTGCAGATGCTTTTTATTATTTACTTGAGGTAACCCATTGCCAATGATACTTTGGGGTTTTACCTTTTTCCATTCCAAAATGTCACTGTTTTAGAACTTAAGAGGAAATGCTCTATACTCCTTCACTGCTTCTTAAATGAACCTTCAGCATATTTCTTATCTTTAAAATAAAACAGCTAAAATAGCAGCCTTTTCATATTTACTTACTAGTCATTCAGCTTTTATATGTACCCTCTTCTACACGTTGAGTGAGTGTTCAGCCAATGACCTCATCTCTCTCCTAAAAGATATTACTGAGATACATAGGTCACTTGCTAACTAGAGTTTCCTGATGCATATAAAATTTTCTTGCTATATTGAGCTGAGTGAAAGTAATGGTGCTGCACCAGTTCTGGAGTTTTCTCTCAGGAGTTCAAGTCTAATGCCTGTTGCTTTATTTAACTGTCGTGTAGCTAATAATCCACGCAAGGTGCTGCATTTTGCAAAAGTGTTTTTCTTCCCCAACATCTGATCTATCTTCAGCCAACTTTTCTAACATTGTTCTAAGATACAGTGCTGCACAGTTATCATCCTGATATTTTTCACAGCTCTTCTGCCCTTCTTCTGGTCAAAGGTCCCATGGCTTTTTTACAGAGCATGGGTAGTGTTGATTTTTTTTTCAAATATCAACTTAATTTTAAAAACCCACAGTTTACAAATATATTCCTTCTGTGGGTTCCAGTCAGTTGTCACTTCCCACTTCACTGTTGCAAACTAATACACAACAACTATGCTGATCCACCCTCTGAGGCACCTGCAGTTCAGCTTGAGATCAAAAGAATGAAAACTTCAGTTAAGTGGAACATATTCTATCCATCTCTCAGACAATATCAAGGTATCAATCACCTTTATATTGTAAGCACAGGTACCCAATACAGTAAGACATGCTGTGAACACATTTGGTATGAAAGCGCCACCCATATGTGTATGTATTCATACATGCACGTTTCAGAGCAGGACAATCACTTAGGTTTTGTTTACCTCACTGACGATGACAGCGGCTGGTACTCTGCAAAACTATTACAATACCTGTATTAGTTACTGAGGATTATTAGAGTTGTACAAAGAGTCACTAATTGCTATTTCTGTTCTACAGTTCCTTACTTCTGATCTAGTTGAAGATGTCCCTGCTTACTGCAGGGGGGCTGGACTAGATGACCTTTAAAGGTCCCTTCCAACCCAACACATTCTATGATTTGCTGCTAAAACTCTTACACAACAATATTAATATTGTACTTAATTCCTCAGCATCCAGAAAAAAAAAACAAACAAACAAAACAAACAAAAAAACCCCCTATGTTGGACCTTCAGCCACAGGTAAGAGCTTTGCTCAAAAGCTTGTCTGCTCATTCCAGCAATAACACAGTAATTCCAATTAAAGATATCTCCTTTCCCTGTATATTCTGTTTCACACACACACACAAAAAAATACTCTAACAACATTATTGTCTCAGTCTTAACAGATCTGCTCCTCTTTTGTCTTCAATTACACTTGGCTTGTCTGTATGTAGGAGAACATAATTATCATGTAAAACTACCACGTATGATGTCACTTATATTCTAGGTCTCCATATGCATTCGCAACTGTGGTTACTAAATTTCTGATTCATACCAAGTGGTACATCTGTAACACCCAGAAATATAACAACAGAATTGAATGGGTATCAGTAAAGGTTTGATTTGGTCCTTGAGATTGATTTTGATAGCAGAATTGCCAAGTGGAAAATCAGAATCTTCTAAACTGTAAAGTACACAAAATTAAAGAGGTTATTCAAAGCTAAGAAAAGCTATTTATATTGAGGTAATTACATTGATAACCATTTTTTTTTCGGAGCATGTAGAGTTAGCTTTCACATCTTCATAGGAACTTCTGGCAGTAAGCATAACTTCTGGTAGCAAGCAGAAAACTTATAAGAACATTTAGGAAATTTTGGGCCTGACTTGGTATTACTTAGACAACTCGCTCATTTCTTTCTCTTTTTAACAAATCTCGCTGTTACTAAATTTAGTTTGATGAAAGCATGAGCTTCCTTACTAAATAAATGGTGCAATCAGTTTGCTAAATATAAGCTTAACAACGAATAAGAAAGAAAATGAGAAATATTTATCTAGCACTTCCCATAGCCCCAGTCCTCCTGTGAGTCCCCGACGGTCTTAACTCTATTTAAGGGACAAGATAAGTTGATTCCCTATTGAAGTGAACGATGACTACAGCAGATTTTAGCTTAATGCAGATAAGAGAATATTACAAAATTTATATTTACAGTGAAAATGCATAGGGAATGTACAGTGTATGAGGTTGGCATTGAAAAATAATTTGTTTGCTAGTTTAGGCCAAGACCAGGACACAAAACCCAAATGTCAGCTGACTCTTCTAGAAAACTACACAAAGTTGAGCTAGTGCTGAGGGTCAGGCTCTGGCATCCCAGTCAGGTGGGCAGCAAGTATTTCATAGCTGGAATGCAACCATAGAAAAGCTCTCTCAATGACAAAATTTATTATTTTATAGTTCCTTATTGTTTTACCTTAAGAAGTCTGGTCACTTCAACAGAACTGACGCACAGCTACTCTGTCAGGTCCTGAATTGTCTTTGGGAAGTTAGGCCAGATTCATAAAGAAGCTCCAGAGAACAAAATGTGATCACCGTTTTTAGCAGCATATAAACCATCAGATTTCTTTTAATTGTTTACTGTGGTGTAATACCATTATTTGGTAGCTTCTGACTTGAATATTTCATAGCTTAAAATGCACTCCTGTCTACTTCAGACCAAATAAAATCAATTAAAGATATTTTGTTTTGATCCATTCTGTCTTTTCTCAAACTCACAAGATTGTGACCGCAAATAGAGGGTTTACATGCCAAGGAAGGTTGTCTGGGAAATATATGAATTGTTTACAAACATTCAGAAAGCTTTGTAAACTTCTCATCAACAACTCCCATTCACGAAATCATCTCCTATCCCTGAAAAATTGTCTCAAAAGTTAATTTCTGCACACTGGCCCAGCCTGACCTGGTTGAGGGCAGGTGACAGACACTTGGTGTAACTAACTCTACTACAGCCTGTCTTCTGGGCGACTCTTCTCTAATCTCCTCTTCACATCACAGCAACAGCTGAGATTATTGAGACACACAGAACAAGAAACATGACGTGAAAAGAACCAGTCTTCGGTCTGTAGATGCAGAGGTTGAGGATGCACAGCATAAGTTTCAATCTAGCCATGGTAGCTCAGTATGCAAAGCAGCATCGATCCCTAGCCACAGACTTCTCAGGGCAAGGTTTTTTGTAAGTTTGTGTTTTTACTCACTGGCTTTGGCTAACTGCTTGCCCCATCTTCCAAATGCTTTTTCCTGTTCCAGTGGGTTTCTAGTGCCTGCTGCATGATTAGCTTGCGCAGCACTGCTTAACAGGAATAGTTTAATATAATGAAGACGATGCCTAGGAAGTAATTTCACACACAAAATATCAAATGAAAATATTTCTTAGGTGTTTTCTTATACCACTTCAAAATCTTCTTGGTCAAGGCCAAACATTCAGGTCTGCAAGACTGTGCAGTTATGACAAGCTATTCCCTATAAGATGCGATATTATGTGTCTCGCTAAGTCTTGCCACATATATCCATATGTTTTGCAAAAGCGTTAAATGTAAGACGATGTACGAGAAAATATTTCCAATTAACATTTCCATACTTATCCCCTTTAAACAGAAACAGGAATTTTTCAGATAGTTAGCAAAACTTTTTGTTTTGTTTAGTGAAGATAATGTAATGGGCTGTTATACATGCAATGTATAACTGCATTGTTATATTCTCCCATTTTCTCCCAAGATCAGCCTTTTTTATGTTTATTTCTCATACCACACACCCTTTTCTTAGTTATGTTAAATGGTAACTAACCAAACTGCATCACTGAATTATTAACCAACTCATAGCTGTTCTTGTTTCATGCTCAATTTACTTCATATTTCCAAGTGGACTTTTGCCTGGTTTTCAAATACTGCAGAATGGTTGCAAGTCTAACCTAACTCTTCTTTCTAATAGCAGAAACAAGGATCTCTGTTTTGAGTCAACAAATCTTCATAATTTTTGTTGTTGCTGTTGTTTTAAAGTAAAGTTGATGAAACAGGAAGAACTTTTCTGGATGATTTCAAATGGTCTAAAACATATGTAATTGCTGGGTTAAAAGATACTATTGAAATGACAGAACTAATCATCTATGTTTCCTAAAACAGCTGAAGTTTTACAACAATTCAGTGGGAAGACAAAATATGTCAAAAAACAGTTACTCAAATAAAGAGAAGAGTCATTTACTTAAAAATATTTTCATTGCTCACTTTACAGTTAACTCATGATCTTGGGTCAATATAGGAAAATATCACTGAGAAAAAAAAAAACAACTTTAATGATTATAGTGTAAGTACACTTGAACCTGCCAGCACACAAAGTATCGATTTCAACTGAACTAAACTTTTTTTTTCCCTTTTTTTTTCTTTATTACTTCACTTTTGTATTACCAGGGGAATACATGTTGATACCTAGCTTATTTCTACAAGAATTGAGCTTGAATTAGAAGCAGGATCAAACCTTTCAGAATTTAAATACTGGACTGGATCCAAGAATTTATGTCAAAATAAGCATGAATTTTTCAAATTTTTACATTTAAGTCACAAATTTTGAGTCCAAGGCTGCCGCTTATGTTCACAAGTCTTCAAAGACCTTCCCTCCACCTTTCTACTACCCCACCCCGTCTAAATTCTGAACTTTAGAAACAGAGTGCTTCATCTGAGAAACGCAGGACTCTCATGGTACTAAAGCAATTCTCCAATATGGAGCATGAAAACACAACAAAGTGACCCTTTTCCACTTGTTGCAAGACTGAAGACTGGAACAAATATCTTTAAGATGAGGTGGAGATATGAAAGGTTATTTAAAGACTGGGTCCTAAGGAAAGATTACTTAGAAGATTGAACTATTGATCTATTCTCCTCCCTGCCTCCCCCTAATCTGATCTCTCCAACAATTTTGAACTCGTTAAGAAACTTCAGTTTTGCTTGGCAGAGAATACACAAGAGGTAACGTCCTACAAGTTCTGAGAAAATATGCTGCTGTGTGCAGAGGACACGAAACCCAAGTCGTTCCCTCTTGTGAGGGGAAGATTACAGCCCTGAGCTCTGTTGTCAAGTCTGTCTGGCTCAGTTGAGCAACCACCACATGCATATGGGCTTTGAAACAGCTCTAGCATAAGCTGTGACTTGCTCATCCTCCTTGGCAACAGAAAGGGAGAGCACACTCGCACGCCAGGGGAGATGGGGTAGAGGGGAAAAGTATACACTAATATTTGAGACTGGCAGTGTAGTGTAACGCAGAGCTCCCAGCTTGCGCCCAAGCAATCCACTGACTCACAGCCACGCTGGCTGAAGCAGAAGGTCAGACCCGAAGCTGCAGAGGTTAAACAGTAAGGTCTCCTAGCCATGCCTAAGGGTGACTCAGCAGCCGCTGTTAGCAATAAAGAAGAGTTAAACTGGCTTGATTGGGCAGTCAATCTCGAATGCTTTTGAATGAATTGGACACTCCTGTGCCAGCCTAGGGATCACAATACCTGTGGATGGGCATGGGATGGCAATGCATGATCATGCAATCCTTCTTCCAGGCATGATAATGCCATCTCCTTCTGTGGACAACTCCCAGTACCCAGAGAGAACCAGGAAGAGCTGTTATCTCTTGATGGTCCTGCTCTGGATGGGATTTCCAAGGTAATGGCTCTCTGGCACCTCTCTTTTGTTCCCAGGAGAAGCAGCCATCCACTCCTCCCCTGACTCAGTCCAGGAGTAACAGCAACCTTTTATTCTCTACTAAGACTTTAAGTTAAGAGCTCTTTTTTGTTAGTACACCTAAACTCAAAGACTCCATAAGAACAAATGCAAGCTTTTCACCATGTAACAAAAGGTGGAGATAGAAGTAGAAGAAGAAAGGAAAGCAAGCAGGTCCAAACCTGACACCAGGGACCTTGATTCCACTCACCACAAAACTTCAGGACAGGTATAACTGCCCTCGCTTTACTCTTGTGAGAATGTCGAGCACTTTCTTCCACACACATTCTCTCACACTTTCCTTCTCCTTTCCTAATGGTCTCAGAGACTTCTATCTTCAGTCAGCCATCACTGCTGCAATCCTCTTCAAATCATAACTAGATAATCTTGCAAATTGTGTGGGAACCCTTTGTCAGAGGAATTCCTGGGGATTTAGCCCCAGTTTGGTGAAACTGAGATTTACTAAATTAGCAAAGGGCTAAAGGTATGATTCTTTGTTCAAGTAGAAATCCTGTTTTACCAGCAACTATTTTTAGGCAGTAACCAAATACATATGCTTGTACATTTATGTTGCTGTATTTTATATTCTGTCAAATAAGACTGAATTTATTAATACCGTGATCTGTGTGTATCTCATTGGGAATGTGGACCTCAGCCTGCATGCTTGCAGTCTCAGCCTAAGAGATCCAAAACATGTAGGTATCACTCGAACTAATTTCCCCAAATCAGTTTCAGTTTCGCACTCCAATTGTATATGTGGCTCCTATTCACATGCAAAAACATTACACTTAGAAGCAGGTGATAAGGATATATTGAAGATTATCAAGATTATGGGAAGCTAATCTATAGACCCCATTACTGCTCTTCACAGGGCAGTTTTTTTAAGCCGTCCATTGTAATGAATCCACATTTCTTGTGCAAGTGCATTGCAGAAATGCATTTTCAAGGAAAAAATGGTAGCAAGTCCTATATCTATAACAGAGAGGTGTATTCATCCATGGTATTCTATTTTCAACAGCTGCTTCATACCCATGTATTTTAAAAGACACTGTGGTGCTGCTTCAAAATCTCTAGGATTAAAGCCATGATCTAAAAGCTTATTCAAGTCATGTTGAAACACAGCAGGCTGTGAGGCTGAACACAGCCTGACAACTAGCCTAATGTAGATATTAAAGTTATTTTAGGAATCTAGCATGTATGGCCTACATCTAAGGTCAAAGTGGGTAGACCTCAAAGTTATTTCAACTCCTCTCGCTGTACTGCATCTAACAGCTCTCGTGTCAAGTAGGATTTTTGGAAATACAGATTGTTTATCTGCTGGTAAATAATTTGTTTCCTGACAAATCTTGGATGGCATTCACACCGCCATAACCAGGATATACTTATTACCCTCTTCAAACTTTGCTCTCATCAGCAATATATCCTTTGTATTTGAAATATTTCATGTTGCGATAATACCCTTATTTTGCAAATAAGATTCCTAAATATCCACCTTTGAAAATGAGGACAGCACACCTAATGGACACACCTCCGAAGATCACCTGTTTTCAGATGACACAAGTTTAAAAATACATATTGTCAATTCTGAATGTTGTGGCTCAATATCAACACTTTTAAAGAGATGGAAATTGAGGAAAATAAGGAATAAAACACTTGTCAGACTGAACTTCCACGCCAACTGAACACTACAGATATTAGCAAATCTCCAGTTCTCGAGTTGTTAAAAAAAAGAACACAAGGTTAGTCTGAATAGAATTGGTTTGGAATATGCAAAACCTAGTGGCTGGCCCAAAAAGTAGAGATGAGCAGAAAGTTTTAATTTTTAAGACACTTAAAAACTGACTGAACCTCCTTCCATTTCTCTGCATCCATATTATCATAGCACTTGAAATGATGAAGACACAAGCAGAAACATTACAATAAAAGTTTTATATAAATTTTGTACATTTTTTTACTCCTGGAATACAGAGACCACAGGAGAATGTCTGTGTTTGGTGTGCGATTACATCAACTGTATGTCCAAAACTCCTGAGACTTGCTCCCAGGTGAATAGTGGCTACTTTAATTTCAAAAACATGGCCACAATGCTGTCAAAACTGCTCTATCTAGGCTTTCTAGATAGCATCCAACTCAAAAGCTGGACTTGTCAATCATAACTACAAATACCTCTGAAAATTTGGGTTGCTTTGCTAAGGCAGTCCTTAGTGAAAAGTGGACAGCTGTCTCCTCTGCCAATAAAAAAAAAAAAAAAAAAAAAAGAGAGAGAGAGAGGAACGCTTCCATTTGCTAGAATCCTAATTTCTGGCAGTCCAATAATAATTTCTAACCTGGGTACTAGAGAGAAAAGACTTAGGTTTCGTATTACTTCAAAAATCCCCAAGAGGATTTCAAACTCATTTCAGCCGGATGTCTAGCTGTCAAAGAGCAGGAGTCCCTGTCATACAGATGGAGCATAAACAGTTACTGAGAGCTGAGCATATCAATATCTGACAGCTGAGTACCCCTGAAGCACCCGTGGTTAAAATGTGAAACCAAACCTGAAAGGAGAACCAGCTATAAGGATAAATACTCTAATGCGAAATCCACAGTGCCATGTTTCAGCCACTGCCTGTGGCCTTGTTTATTTTAACTTGGCCTTATTTTTTAAATGAAGTGTCATAAATGGCAACAGTTCTCACAACCGCTCTGAACTGGAAGATTACGTCTCAGTTACGAACAATTCATCCAAACACACAAAGGTGTCTTCGGGCCAATAAAACAATTGCTTTTGTCTGTAAAATTTAGTTGCCAGTGTAACAATGTTGCCTAGGGACAGCTCCTTGTCCTTGGCCAACTCTTATTTGTCATCACTGAAGGCACGCGTGCACACAGTCCAATTAATGGTAAAGCTTTGCCCAAAATATAAGTAGCAACAGACTAAAGTACTTTCAGAACTGAAAAAGGATAGTGAACTGTTTCTACACTACTGACACCTCAAAGGCCTTTCCAGTTCAATCACCAGCAACCAAATCTCTGAGCTTCTCTCAGTATGGTGTTCATCCATCTCCTTCACAAACGCACCAGTGCTGGGTGCATTTGTCTCTGTGCCTACTAGGACAAGCTATTCACAAAAAAACCCAAACTTTTCTTGTTAACATATATGAATGAGTTATGTTGTACATGCATGAATTCATACATATTTATAACGTACTATCCTATCTAAATACCACAGTTCATATTCTCTAGCCATATTAATATCTTTTCCTGATTTTACTTTATCAAGGCCTAACAGCATCAGTTTCCACACCTTAATTACATGACCCCATAGTAAGGCTTTTCCGCTTCTAACCATTTTTAACAGAATATATTTTATTACATCAATATTAGCTCCTGATGTTTTGGTTCCTGAACAAATAATCATCTTCCACTTAAGTACCTACATGGTATACTCTGCATGGTGATTATTTTCACGCCACATTTGAACATGTCATTCCCTTCAACAAATTGCAATGACAGCAGATAATAAAAACAATCTACTGGACTTCACAAACACTTCTTTGCTGACACCTTAATGTTTTCAAATTAAATAAATAGTATGTTCATGCTGCTGCAATGTTAGGACGAAGAGCTTTTAAGGATCATCTACAGTAACAGCAACTCTGATTTCCTTCTTCAGGCCAGATCTGGAGGCAAAGTGCTTCCCTCTGTCACTGGGAAACGTGCTGTGGGCAGCTAAGTTCGCACAAGTTATTTCACTCTGGGTATCCAATATTCAAAAAAAGAAAGAAAAAATTTAAGACTGCTTAAACCCCATAAATTACTCACATCTTTCAATCTAAGACCTCAAAGATTTCAAATAGCTAAGTAGACATTGTATTTTTGATCGATCAGGCTACTGATTTTGCCCATGCTGTCTCCAAAGTAGGACACATGCCAAGGTCAGGTCCATTGAGAGAGTCACTCTGGGCAGCAGTAACTTCTCCACTCAAACCAATAAGCGAAATCAAATTTAGCATGTCAGTAAAGCACTCACACAAGCAGACACTGGTCTCAGCAGACACTTCCAGTCATTGGTGTTTAACATCATCAGGTGAGGCAGGTTTTTGCTCAAGATCTCCTCTGCCATCATGCTTTATTCCCTGTGATTTAACCAAAAACAACAGGAGAGCAGACCTGAGCACTCACACAGACAAGAAAAAAAAAAAAAAGTCTCAGCTGAGAGGTGGCAAAAGCGACTTTGCCTTCTAGCTGGGCCTGGGACCTCTCTCCTCCTCATCCTCTCCTTGGCTGCTGGGGAGCAGCGAGCAGCACTGCTCTCAGCTGAGAGAAGGAAGAGTTTTCCTTTCCTGCTCAGTAAAAGGGCAGGAGACAAAGAAGTCATGCAGCCTGGCTTTGATTACATCAGGACAAGATCAGGTACAGGACCGTCAGGTAGCTCCTGCCCACAGCTGCAATTCACCATTCTGTCCATACCGCACATTAAAACTGATACCAGTCTTTGGCCTGGGATTTCAAACCACAAGCCAGCAACTCACAGCTTCAGCTCAGAGGTGTAATGACAGATAAGGTAAGCAAGCTGGGGCCCAAGCTGAGACTACGAATTAAGTTGAAATGCAGCTTAAACTTCCCCACCCAAGGAGACCAAAAAAAAAAAAAAATGTTGAGCACAGAATGAAATTTTTCACTCTGTTAAGAGCATAAGAAATGCTGTACTGGGCCAAGGCCATGGTGCCCCTTGACCAGTGGTAGTAGAACACCTGATACTCTAGCTACAACCCATTACTCTTGTACACCCCTAGCACCTACAAGAACTGGATTATGCACGCTAAAAGGCATATGCCTGTGTATCCCCTATCTGCTTATGGACTAGTCATCCACCACAGTTTGTCCATACTTTTTTTTGCAACTGCTCATATTGTGTCTGTCTCCACAGCCTCCAGAAGTCCACTATGCACTATATAAAAAAGTACTTTATCTGTTTCAAATCCATTAAAATCCACTTCCTAGCTCTTCTGTGGTGTGATTTAGTGAATAATAGTTCATCTCTTGCCTTTTTTCTTACCAATTTTATAAGCCTCAGTCATACCCTACCACAGACATCTCTGCTCCAAACTAAGTCGCAACCTTTTCAGTCTCCTTCATAAGGCAACTGCTCCATTCCCTCATTTTGACGAGGTACAAGAGCAGCAATTAAACCTCCCGTGTGTGTCTTGAAGTGTAGAAGCCATTGTCTGTAACTGCTGTTAGTATTCAGCTGTAACCAACTGCCTCTAGTATTCAGCACAGTTGGGGGGGGGGAAGTACTTTGAAAATAGGATTGCTATTCATGCCAGCACAGCACTGAGTGAGTCCCTGATATGGTTTTGAACAATTTATTTTAAATAGGCCCAAACTACACCTAGCCCTCATTGTTGATAAAGGTATGTCTCAAACCCTATGCATTTAAAGCATCTTGCCCCAACAGGGTATCCTTTCTATATTTGCAGAAAAGCCCTTTTGTATACTTCAGAAGCTTGATAGAATACATTATTCCATTTTCAAAATGTAATCATCCTCCCTGTTTTTCCAGCAAACTTTATCTCCAACTTGTCTTTTATATAGTTGATCAAACAAAACCCAAGCAATTAAGAATCCTATAATCAATGTATCTCTACTGAAATAACTAAAGCTATCTATATAAAATGGCTGTAAGAAAAAGCCTTGCTTGATTCAGACTGAAACAAAAGAATCCTCTAAAGTAGTACTTCACCTTTTGGTTAATTATCAGAACTGCTTTATTTTTGTTACTAAGCCTGAAAGGCTGGAAGAGATAGGCTTGAGTCCTAGAGTATCAGTTGTATGCAACAGAGACTCCAAACCAAACAACAAAAGTTACCAAACCAACGTTTCCCCTCCTCCATTTCACTCCTCTGCTCCCATATACAAAAAAACCCCACAAATGAAGTCAACCTTTTATTTTCTTGAAAGAGTTACTCTCTCAGCCTTGGGCACAAAAATCAGGACTTTTATCTCGCTCCCTTGCTGAACCAGGATACTGCGTTACTTTTTCAACAGCTATTACATGTGTGATTTCCTAAATAAATGAATTCATCTTCACTGTTCTTATGTCCATTTTAAGCCTGACAAAAAACTCTGGCTACAAAAGATATGAGAGTTGCCACCCTGCTCTATTACAAAGAAAAAAAGGGCATCAGAGTTAAAAGCTACTGGATGGCACGATGTGCAGCACCGGATTGTGGTGTAAATAAGGAGAGAAGATGCATCATGGAGAAAGAGTAAGAAGGAAAAGAAGGGCAGAGGCTCACAGACTTCTTTGCAGCTTGCCTGTTATCTGGATGCCTATCTGGAATAAGGAATAATATTTCATTTAGTTATAGAATTCTCCATTCTCTTTCTTATGTGGGTCTAGTAAAAAAAAAAAAAAACAAAACAATTTTAACACTGCAATGACTTTTAGTTACATCCTTTTAAAAAAGTGTTTAAATGTCAGTGAGTTACACTGACAGTCTTATGCAGCTGTCAGACCTGAACTCCAGAATCATGTATATTGGGTTGCCTGCTAACTGTTCAAGATTTCCTCTTCTTTTGTCAGCTCACACAGCATGCTTTTCCTCCTCCTGCAGAAAACAATTTTGAGTGTTCAATACCCTGTAAGGTATCTTTCCTTGTTCTCCTGAATATGTTTTTACACAGCCAGATAAGAGAAGCCTTTATCCCATTATCAAGAAAAACTTACTAATATTCAATCAATTCTGAAATTACTTCCAGGTGAGGGGTAGCATACACTTCAAAAAGAAAATAGTTATCATTAGTTTTCACACCCGACTGTAGTAAACAGATCCTACTCCATTAACCTTATCGTGCCTGGGAGTAAAAGTAGAAGAGCACTGAAACTTCCTTCTTTCCTCTCTGCCAAACTTCTCCCTTTCCAGTGTGAGGTCTGCCTGACCTAGAAATACGTTTTATTCAAACAGAGGATGGAGACTGAAAGTCTTTGTGCGGCACAGGTGAGAGGCAGGGGAGAACGTCAAAAAGGAAGGTTTCATTTGGCCGCTCACTTGGAAAAAAAGCACAGCCACTTGAATGCCTATCAGTCAGAAAGAGCCTGTGGGCACGTTGCTTCTTTTTGAACCTTTTATTTTCTTTGTTAGCTTTCAGCATCCTTTTCCCTTTCAGATATCCTGCTTAAAACAAACAAAAAAAAAACCAACTATGAGTGATAGCGATCCCTCTGGACACACAGATATTTGACATACATGACAGAGAGGCACAGCCTTGAAAATGGACCAGAACGAATGAAGTGGTCTACAGTCAACAGCGCAAAACCCCCAGACCCTCCTATCCAAGCTGAATTCTAAAAGCCAGCATTAGAGAAAGTGATGTTAACCTTCCTGTAACGAAGTAAACTAAACCTTCCTCAAATACCCTACCCCACAGAAAAGAGGGGTGAATTTAAACAATGTATTCATGGAAGAACTTCAATTATACCCCATTTGTTTCTTTGGTTAAGCCACTGATTCATTTAGCACCATCTTTTTATTTCACTTATTTTGTGAACCGATTGAATCCTTGGAATCTGGAGACCTCACTTCATTCTAAAATATCAGCAAAATCAGCATGCTTTATTTCCTAAATAGAAGAAAGTTTAATTATTTGTGTGTCTCTTCCAGTAACTGTTCATTCAATTTTCAGAGAATCTACATTTGTACTTTTGCCAGTAGATTTCAACCATAACCTATCAACAGACTAGCAAACACAGAAGTTTACAATTTCACACACACACATTTGCACAGCACCATAGTTACCGCATTTTTGGTTTGATATAAACCCTAGCAGAAGGTTAATGTAGGATGGACTCCCAAAAAGTGAAGCTTAAAGACAGATTTGAAGTAGGAGGAGCTGTTGATCGCATATGCCTGTTGTTAACTGATTTTACTCTTTTAAGCAGTGGCAGAGGGTAAGAAAAGAATAAATGTGTTGAAAACTATTGTGAGGAAACTTAGAAACAGGATATTTTCTCTCCAGGTCTTTCATTTCCAATCATGGCATTACAAACATTAAGAATGTGGAATACAGCTTCATTGCTTCACAATATAGGCATGTGGAAAGAGTAAGGAAATGTAATTTACACTACTATATAAATATCCTCATGTCTAATTTCTTCGTTCAGCTAAAAGAGGGAAACAAGTGTACAGAATATCCTGAGTTGGAAGGGACCCACAGGGATCATCAAGTCCAACTCTTGGCTACACGCAGGGCAATTTAAAAGTTAAATCATATATTTAAGACCATTGTCCAAACACTCCTTGAACACTGACAGACTTGGAGCCTTGATCACTTCCATGGGGAGCTTGATCTAGTGCTTGACCACTTTCCCAGTGAAGAACTTTTTCCTGTTATCCCATCTGGACTTCCCTTGACCCAGTTTTAAACCATTCTCTCACATCCTATCACCTGACACCAGAGAGAAGAGATGAGCCCCTCCTTCTCTGCTCCCCCTATGACAAAGCCATAGACAGCACGGAGGTCACCACTCAGTCTCCTCTTCTCTACACTGAGCAAATGTAGTATCCTCAGCTGCTCCTCATAAGTCATGACCTCTAGTCCTTTCACCATCTTTGTTCTCCTCCTTTGGACACATTCTAATATTTTAATATCTCATATCATGGAGACCAAAACTGCACACAGTACTCGAGGTGAGGCCACACCAATGCTGAGTATGAGACAATCACTTCTTTCAATCGTTTAGCTATACCCTGTGCCTAATGCACCCCAGGGTAAGGTTGGCCATTCTGGCCACCAGGGCACACTGTTGACTCACATTAAGCTGACCATCAACCAAACCCCCCAGATCCCTTTCTGCAGGGCTACATTCCAACCTCTTGTCCCCCAATCTACAAGCACATCCAGGATTACACCAGGTACAGAATCCAGCATTTGTCCTTGTTAAATTTCATATGGTTGGTGATTACCCAATGCTCCCAATCTACCAAGATCTCTCTGTAGGCCTTCTCTGCCCCTGAGGGAATCCACAGTTCCTCATAGCTTAGCACTGTCAACAAACTTTCTTAGTGTGCACTCAACTCCTGTGTCAAGGTCATTGATAAAAACACTGAAGAGAACTAGCCTTAAAATTGAGCCCTGAGGAACACCACTAGTGACTGATCAGATGTTACCCCATTTATTACAACACTTTGAGCCCAACCTTTCAGCCAACTGTTCATCCATCATATTGTATACGTGTCTACCTATACGTTTGTCCAGAAGGATACAGTGAGAGATGGTACCAAAAGCTTTCTTTAAAAAAAAACAAAAACAAAAACCAAAAACATTCCAAAGGTGGGTAACCTTCTCATAAGAGGATATTAAGTTAATAACATATGACTTTCCTTTCATGAACCCATGCTGGGTTTGATCGCTGACTGCATTGCCTTTCAAGTGGTTTTCAGTAACTCTCAGAATAATCTTCTCCATAGTTTTACCAGGCACCAAAGTGAGACTGACAAGCCTATAATTACCAGGGTCTTCTTTTTTGCCCTCCTTGAAAACTGGAATAATTTGCTAGCTTCCAGTTGTCTGGGACTTCTTCAGATTCCCAAGACTGTTGATAAACAAGAGCGGGCTCACAATAACATCAGCCAACTCTTTCAGTACCCTGACATGAATCTCATTGGGGCCCACAGACTTATGTGCATTCAGTTCCAGCAGCAAATCCTGTACAAGTTCAAAGTCAACAGGGAGCTTATCTCTCTCCCAGTTGCGGTCCTCTGACCCAGGGCTTCAAGAGGCCCAGTGCCCACCATTTGTGTTAAAGAGAGAGGCAAAGATGACATTAAATGTCTCTGCTTTATCTTCATCCCTATTTGTTAGGCAATCAACCTCATCGAGTAATAGACCAATGTTTTCTTTAGTCCTGCTGTTGCTGTTAACATGCTTAAAGTCTTTTTTGTGACCCAACACAGTAGTGGCCAGCTTAAACTCCACTCAAGTTTTCGCCGTACGAATTTTCCCCCTAGAGTTGTGAAGTGCATCTCTGTAGTCCTCCCGTGTAATCTGACCTTAATTCCAAAGTCCATACATTTTGACACACCGAATTACCTGCTCCTGGTGTCTTAAACATTGACCAGCATTTATGGACCACAATTCCCTCAAAAGCAGATTCCAAGGAAACCTTACTGATTAGCTCCTAGAGCAGGTTAAAGTCTGCTCTCCCAAAATCCAGTGTATTAGCTCTGCTGACAGTTTTTTTAATATCACCAAAGATTTTAAACTCAACCACTTCACGATCACTGTGGCCAAGACAGCCACCAATCATCACTTTACCCAGAAGACCATCTCATATCAACAACAGATCCAGAAGGCCTCCTTTCCTAGTTGGCTCCCTTAGTACCTGTATCAAAAAGTTATCTTCAAAGTGCTTCAGGATTTTCCTTGGCCTGTTAGTGTCTGCAGTATGATAGTCCCAGTTAATGTCTAGGAGATTGAAGTCACCCATAAGGACAAGGGCAACTGATCTAGTGATTTCCCTTAATAGAATACGTTGGTGTCACCGTGCTGGATGAGTAATCTACAGTAGACTCTCACAAGAATATATGCCTTATTAGCTTTTCCACTAGTCCTTACCCAGAGGCTCTCGAGCATGTCATCCCTGACTGCAAGTACTGTATGGTCCAACCCCTCCTCACATACAGCATTAACCCTCCCCCTCGCCTGTCTTGCCTATCTCTCCTGGAAAGCCTTTAACCCGTACATCACAGCACTCCCGTCACTGGACTCTTCCCACCAAGACTCACTTATGCCAGTGATGTTGCAGCTCTGGAACCGAACCAAGGTTACTAGTTCCTCTTGTTTATTCCTCATGCTGCATGTGTTCGTGTACAAACATTTCAGATGCTCTCCAGCGTACTCAGTACATCGTGGTGCAGCATGAAAGCCCTCAAAAGTCACTGGCTTCTGCCTGGTGGGAAGAGGGTGCAGGATCCCCTTTGTCATGGATCATGCCTAGTTGACATTTCTGATCCAGGGAGGGCAGTATGGTTCCAGCAGTCAACCCCCTTCTTGGACTCCTGGATGCTCCTCAACCTGTCCGCTTCCTCCCAAATCTCAGCCACTGAGTGGAACAGCTCTCCTACATGGTCATACCTCCCACATGAGTTCTTGCTCCTTCCCTCAGACACCGGTAGAAGCCTCAAGCACATCCTGTAGCCAGAGACTTAGAGAGCTGTGTGTTGCCTTGGGAGCTTTCTTTGAGTAGTGGCTGTGGATACTGGGAGCAGTCCCTGTGGATAACACCACAGGGGACGCAGAGGACATGGCTGTTTGTCAGGTGGCAGCCATTGCTTGAGCTCCCTGCAGGGGATTTATGACCAGCAGTGGGTGGTCTGGCTGGTGAAGCCCACCTCCTTCCCACCCGCCTGCCCCTCTCACGGGACCTGCCCAGCCCTCCCCACACACAGCCCCAGGGTGCTGAGACCCAGGACTCCTCCAGGCAGGCCAGTGGTCGCACACTCCTCCTCCCAGACCCAGCAACTGCTGCCGTCAGCTTCCTACAGTTTGATCCATCCCCTTACAGAAACCAGATTAGTAAGTCTTACAAGTGACCACAATGTAGTGGGGTAAACACACCATTCCAAGTCAAGAAGTGCCCAATAACCAGAATTTTATACTTGGACTCACACCTCCTCCCCAGGGCTAGCAATGGGGAGCGGGTAGGGACAGCTGAGAGTGCCCTGGTGGCAGTGACTGGCTGCTCCTTGTACCAGCCAGTGGCCCCAAAGCATGGATAAGTTTTCTTATAGGCTACACCTGGTGTCTCTGTCATGACTGTATCATGACAAAGAGATAGTCTCGAAAAGTAAGGAACGCAAACAAGAAAGAAGACTGAAATCAAGGCCATGACACAGGCAGCCCAAAAACCTGAGCCAAAACTTGCCCAAAATCTGAGCCAAAGCAAATATTTAATTGCAAAATATATATTGGGTTTTTTAACACAAAGTGACGGTTGCAGAGACACTTGTTCTCTTCATGGATTGAAAGTTACCCACTTGATGTATTGAGGATTTGCAAGTGTCATGGCTACACATAGACAAATCCAGTTAATAAAATAAAATCCAAGCTTGTTATTTTGTGTGTATACACACCAGAATTTAAGACATTAAAAAAACCAACTCAAAACCACTACTCATGTTTTGCAAGTGCTTCAGAACAGGAAGTTTAACTATTAACTGATATCTAGAAAGGTATTAAAAACTATAAACTTAGTAACATATACTGTTACTGTTGTCCCAAAGCAGAGCTGCTTACCTGGTGTGTAAGACACCAACGTACACACAGAGGTACTTATTTAAATCATTTCTGTGCAGAGATGGGTGCTAAGTGGTAATCCGCAAAGCTGGCATGCCGGTCTACAAACGCCTCAGAATATTTATGCGGTTCGAGCTAAAGTATATCGTTACTGTTCAAATTAAGGTTTTTTAGTGTATGACCATAAATAACACTGAGTTAACTAGAAAGCTTCAAATCAGACTACCGCAGCAGTCATTTGAAACCTCTCCCATCTCGAGATACATACCTTAAATCAGTAAAAAAGCATTTACCTCGGAACGAAAAAACATCACAGAAGCCAGTGCTTTAAAAATCTGGTCTCATATGTATTTTTTAAACAACCCAAACCAGACCCCTCCCCCATACCCCTCACACTCCAAAATCACACGCAAAAGGAAAAAAGTGAGGAGCAACGACCACTCTTCATATAGCAATGCAATTGTCCATCCTCAGCCAAGAACTCTAAGTTAAAAAACTCAAACAGAAGGGCTGCGAAGGGTGTTTAACACCCCTCACCCCACCTTTTGCAACTCTTTCCCTGCAGCAACCACCAGCAGCGGCATGACCCATCCCAACCAGGCTACACCTTGGGGTGACTGCACTTCCCTGGAAGCCATCAGAGAAGGGTCTGGTTTTGAACCCTCCAAGAGCAGGCAGGGAAAAGCACCCCAACGGCTTGGCCGCTGTGCAAAGGTAAGCACAGCCACCCCAGCGGGCATGCTTTTACAGCAAAGGGAAAACCACCCTTCCTTTGGGAATGGTACATGCGTAAACTTTTATAGATCGGGTGAGGTCAGGTGCAATCCTGAGCTCAAGGAAAGGGAGCAGAGTAACAAAGTCAAAGTATGCCCAAGTCAAAACAGCTCAGCTCGGAGAAGGGGAGGCAGGGTGGCTGCCTCCCCGGGCGGTGGGTGCATCCCTGAGCCATGCACACCCGCTCCCTGCCCCTTAAGCGCTCAGGGTGACAGTCACGGAGTCACTCCAGCTCAGATGCCTGTTTTGTCCAGCAGACAGCCTGCAAGAACGCAGCTTTTTCACAGAAAATGATTGCGCTCAGAAAAGTAAACGCTTCAACCATCCAGAAGCCAGGTAATTAATATTTGGAATAAATATTGGAAGTTATCAAGGTGTCTCAGGCAAACACCACGAGCTGCGTTCAGACATATTTCTGGATAATTCGTGGTGCGGATGGGTGAGGTTGCACATGGTCCTGACAAGTTTAAAAACTCCTGCCGGGCTCTCGCGCCCTGCCCGAGTGTTTTCTTTTTCCACTGAGAAAACAGCAAGAGCCTGCTCAGCCTCTGCTGCCGGTTTCAGTCCCCGGGGAAAGCGAGAACAAGACTGACAGGTGGGTCTGAAGCCGCAGGGTCTTAAAAATGCTGGTCCCCGCTCAAACCCTGGGGTGCAAAACTGCCCGCTGACCCCAAGGACACCGAGTCCTCTGGGATGCGTGGCGCGGCGGCTGCCTCCGGCTGAGCCTGGCTTCCCGGCGGTTGCCATAGCAGTGAAAGGCAAACCTAGCAACGGGCGCACAAGCCTCCCAAGTACACAACTCCAAACCACATTCTTGAAATAAATTAAATTATCCAGTCTTGCCTGTTACTGCTCCCATCCACCCCACAACCCCTCTCTTCCCCCCCCTCCAAAAAAAAAAAAAAAGTATAGTGTGTTTCAAGAAGCTGTCAAGATTGTGCCGGTTTCGTTCAGACGCACAAGAGAAGGGATTTAATTACTGCTAAAATTAAAAGATAAATGCTGTGCCATGGCAAAATTACAGTAGTTTGCAGTAAGATTTGCCTTTTGATATGCCTTTTGTAAAAACTATTCTTCTGGCAGTTATTGACTATGTAAGTAGTTATGTTAGGCAACAGAAAGCAAAATTAGAGTTTCGCTTCCATTGTAGACTGGCTTTGTCTTGTAACCCAGATTCCCTTTTCTGTGAAAAAATGTGGTTGTACAGTGTTTGGTTAGTATCGCAAGCAGAGATTTTTTGTGGCTGTTAAAAATTAATCCCACTACAGCGCAGGATCCTTACCTTCCATTTTCATGTACTTATCAACGTGATTATTCAATACATATCTTAACTGACTGCAGTGTCTTCAGAGGTGTATTAACTTTGCTTCCAAAATTATTTACCTAGCTTTTCAGCTTCAAAAACTTGCATTCTAATATTTTATCTCTGTGACACATGGTTAAAGAAACAGCTTACAGAGGAATGCTAAAAGCATAAAGCATTGGATTTCTGCAAATTTCATACCGTTAAGTGTATTCTACGTAATGTGAATACAGCCTTTTCATAAAAAGGGTACAAAGCTCTGTAGGCCAAATGGACATGAAGGAGGCTTGAAGAAATAGATGAATGTTCCACTGTTATTGCCTTCTCTCCACTGAAGGGTTCTTCCCTGGCTCCAATTATTTTTTTTCTGAACAAAATGTACTTACAGAAGGAACCCTTTGGGTAATAATTCTTTTCCTCTGAAATCACAGCCTCCAAATTGCGTGAAGATCACTGGAGGGATAACTCCAACAGAATTGTCCCACCAGGTTTTGCAAGTAGTCTCTTCAGTTAAATTCAGGCTGGATGAAGTGGTTCCACTCACTGCCCTGTGACAATTTTGATGGGATTTATTTGCCTTGTTTACCTGTTATGACAAATTACTTAGATAAATAAAACGCTTCTCATCCAAGAGTCGGGAGGGAACCCAGGATGTTCTACTGAGTCCCTCAGGAGAGCAATCTAACATTCATCCACGTAAAATTACACACACACCAATTCAGGAAGAGGGGGTACATTTCCCAAGTGCTGGTATTTGGATAAGGAGCAACACTCCTTAAGCAAGAGGACAAAAATAGGGTGGAGTATAATACCTTTGTGTAAACACAAAATAAAATGCAATTATATACTTTAGAGATTTATCATTAAAGTGAAGTCACACTGGAATATTAATTCACGCTCCTGTAAGCCACCAAAACACAATTGTGATCCTCCCTACAACCACACGCCAGCATGCTCAAAGGCTGATTAGAAGATTTTTGAAGGCTGTTGGTTTATTCGGTAGCTCCCCTGATGAATATTGACTGTTCACATTCCTGTTGATGTATCACAACTCTCATTAAATTGTTTCCATCTGCAATTGGTCTTTTCAGGGAAGGCGCCTGTGAGTTAGAAACCCTTCCTCCCCCCCACACACTGCAGATAAATATCAGAATCAAGATAGTAACACTCATGGCAAGTCAAGTACACACAGAAATTATACCATCTGGCACAATTAGTCAGCCTGAGGGCTGGTTAATGAACTGTAATACACACAGTCGAGCACGCATGCTGCAGTTGCAATTCTTTATGATACCAGTGGACATGTAAATTTAGCAGGGGACACGAGAAGTCTTTCTAGTATATAAAATTTTCTTTTTTCTGGTATGCACAAGTACTAGAACAGAAAGCTTTTTCTCCAAGACCTTCCTGTATGCCTCTTGCTGTTCCTGTAACAGCAAACAAATTAATATTTTTGGTTTTATATACTGTAGAAGCAGTAAAAGACATCTAGTTTAGACTGTGGTTTTGGTACGTTACAGCATAGCACAAGAACAGACACTCAGAAAATAATTTTGAGGATTCCAACATCGAACTGTGACTTAACCATTGTCTGTTGTGCATCAGGAGTGACAAACGCCACCATCCGCTGCACCTCATTCTTTTCCATACAGTAATTAATAGTGCCTGACGAATCAGCTCTAATATGGTCGTCCACCAAGAGAAGATGGCAGCTGTTAACTCCCCTCCACAGATACCATTACAGGCCTCCTATCATCCGACTGCCACTGAGAAAATTAACATCTTAAATGTGTCACTTCTTAGCTGCTCCTGCTAGCTCAGCTGTGGCAACATTTCTGTTAAAATCTTCCTCTTTTTTTCAGGGCTTCAGTGCTCATTTACACAGAAGTCAGTACTGTACATGCCATTGACTCTTCACCAAAGGTAAATCAGGAGTTAAAGAACTGCACAAATTTTATCAATTAACCATGCACACAACTGTCCTATGTGATAGCACTAAATTAACTTGTATTATTTTCCTTAGCCTCTGACACATTGTGCACATACATCTACATGCAATGATACACGTTACAATAATCATATTTATTAAGCTAATTTAGATATATATGCCTTGTCCCAAGGATTTAATAATACAGTTTGCTTGCCTCAAGCAGCATGCTTCCTCGAAAGGGACCCAAATATTATGCAAGTATTTCTGGGCATAATTCAACACCTGCTCTCCTGCCATTAAAATGTAGTTGTTTGAATTTACTGTTGTTTTATTTACTATTTCATAGAATCATAGAATCTGTTGGGTTGGAAGGGACCTTTAAAGGTCATCTAGCCCAATACAGTCTAGTTTCAATACAGTCTTTCTCTCCTGAGCTAGTGGCAGGGATGGCCACCTCTTTTGTAAACATACTGCTGATCTAAGGCAGGGTGTGACAACACTGAGGCTTTACAAATACAGGCGTACCTGATTTCCTGCCTTCCTATGAAGTACCAAATATTCAACAACTTGGTGGCCAATATTAAAAAGGAGAAGAATTGTCCTCATGCCTCGTCTAGTGCTTTGGTCACTGTGCTGTACTGTGTTATTTTCCTCAAAAGACAGACTTTTCTTTTTTTTCCTCTTTCCTCTCAGCATTATGTAGCAAAAGGAGGAGCTGTGAAAAAAGGAGTGAAAACAAAAGGAAAACATAGATAACATAGAGAAGGTCGATGAAAATTTAGGCTGGCAGGTCTAGAGGACTGTGCCAGCACATTTCACCTACTGGTACAGGTCAACACTTGTGCACGTGTAAGTCGACATAATACATTAAAAACCTCTGCAGAGTAGCTGTAGCTAGACATCTCCCCCACTTCTGCCCCCTTCCACAGCGCTACGTCCTATAACCCTCATCATTGTTTAACATAATTTTTTCAATAACACTTAAGTGAAACTTGCCTGCTTGAGAGAGATTCTTTGGCTCAGTTTTTATACCTCATTTAACACAAAGCCTGTCCTAAACAAAAGGTTTGTTTTCAGCCTCCCCATGGTAGATACCGAACTCCTCCATTTGGAAGCCTCAAAGAGCAAAGACACATCGTCATGATTAAAAGTTTAGATTTATCTCCTGAAGAAGCAACAAGAATTCAGCATCAAACACTTCTTTAGCAGTCAAATTCCTTCTTCCATATGTTGAGCCCCCAGAAACTTTTTCCTTGGAGGTAATATTGCTTTCCAGCACTTGTGTTTAAAATTAAGTTTTACAGAAGCAGCTCTCTGCCCATATCACTAACTGCTGCATTTATTTGCAGAGACAGAACAGGGGACTTAGCCAGGCTCACCTCCGCACATCACCACCAGGGAACTTCTTCAGTCTAAGGAGTACGGACCACTTCCAGTCCTGCCCCCAAGGTACACCAAATCATCTTGCAGCCACAGCAGTTCAGACTGCCTGCATGTGGAATGCTCCTGCTGACTGACTGTAAAGCTTCACTCCGCACTTAGAGATCTGTAAATACACGATCAATGCTTCTGCTGTTCTCTGTGTGCCCCCTGATACTGCCAAGGGATAGGTAAGTCTACTTCATAGACCCAAAGTTCTTTACCAATGCACAGGTTATTTGTGTTGATGAATTTAGCGCAATTATTCATGTTAATACCCATAAGGAAACAAAAGAGATGAGAAAGATAAGCTTGCCACGGATAAAATTCAGAACTGGCATAGGGATTCTGAGGATGGCTTAAAGATATATTTTGTATGAAAAAAAGAAGCTCCTTCATGAAGTACTTCAACCATTGAAGGTGGTGATGAGAAGTCGTAAAACTTTCATTTTGAAAAGCAATCTTTACCTTCAACCAAGATTACAAAACTATTTTTTGTAACAATTTCTAACATTGCACAAAGGTAGGGTTAAGTCATCCCAGTGCTTTTGATGATAGTACATCTTTCAGAACTTGCACTCTTCATATAACTGCACGCATGCTTCATTTCTCAGACTAGCCTAAATCTCAAGGATTCTATTTCAGCGTGCCTGTCTTCACCACGTTCAGTTTTTAACTTTGGAATACTTTACTTTTGACTACAGAACTACTGAATAGATTTTGGGATTAAAACTTTGAAAATGTATCTGTCAAGAGAAAGTTTCAGTCTCAAAAAGCAAAGATTAAATCTTTGTGAAACATAATTTTTCTAAACAGACATAGAAGTCTTTAATTCAACTGACTTTTGTCAGCTTCTATGCAATATGTCTGCTGGCCTGGTAACACCACAACATGATGAAAGTATTATACTCTATATTGTGATTCTCTCAAGGGACCAGGAAATTTGAAATGGTCTGAGTATGGTTATCAAGGATGAACGAGACAGAATACTCCTTAGTCGCCTTGCTTTTTCGGGTGCAGAGTGGCACTCCTGTTTGATTGAATGGCATCTACAGGGTGAGACCTGAGTCTCCGTCCATGTCCTCATCACCTGATAAATGGGGTGCATTTACAGGATGTCATGGTTATGAACTGGGATTACTGAAGACTTAAGCAATAGGATTTGAAAAATAGACATTCACTAAAGCTTAAAAGAAATTGATCAGTTCTA
Organism: Alca torda; assembly: GCA_008658365.1. Lineage (NCBI taxonomy): Eukaryota > Metazoa > Chordata > Aves > Charadriiformes > Alcidae > Alca > Alca torda. The sequence continues at coordinate 96,745,947 of CM018076.1, forward strand.
TGAGAAAAGTTAATTGGGTGTGGGTTTATCTGGTATCAATGGATTTGTGATGATATAAAATTATATTGACAGACTTTAAAGTCTTCCCTGATATACTTCACTTTGCCCCTCTGCTTTCTTCACTTGTTCTACTACCAGTTCCCAAATTCTTTGCTATTCATAATTCCTCATTTTATTAAAAGCTATGGACTAACACAACACAGTTCTTCCTGCTATACATAAACAGTCTTTCTGTTTTATGTCCATACAGTTATAAGAATGGCTGCATGGGGTCAGGAAAATATCCCCCAAGTTTAATATCTTATCTCAGGCAGAGATGTAGAGTTGGTGCTGAGGAAAACCAGTTTAGGAAGTAAGACATGCACAGAGTGATACTTCTTTTGATGTACTCTCTTGGCTCTAGCAAACTAGCAGTTGCTGAACTGAAGGTTGCCTTCAAATCTTGTATCTTACCACCACTAATGGATTTCTTCATGAAACTACTGTATTCCTCCTTGATCCACTTACTGTTCTAGTTTTTACACCTTCTTAAAATAATATATTCCACTATTTACTTATTAATGAATAAATATATATTCATCAATGTTGCATTATAAAAGAAAAAAATCTTTTCAGCAACCTGGTTTATTTTTAAAGAAGTTAGACTGTTGGGGTTGGTGTTTTTTTTTTGTTTGGTTTCCTTTTTTTTTTTTTAATTTGCTCAGCTTATGTTGTTGCCCATCAGAAATACAAGATATTTAGATGCCCTGTCATTGCATTATGTCAGACCTTCCAGACTGAACTTGTATATTGTTCCATGCTCTAAGTGTCACTGATCTGTTTGGACACCAACCCAGAAGACTGCATAAACTACTATAAGTACCTTTCAGGCTGTATTGTATCACTGAGTCAGAGGGCAAGCACCACTTATAGATGCACTAAAGAGTACTTCCTACTACACTTTCATTTTTTCCTGGAAGTATCCATTCAAGTCCTGACCCGCAGTGACCCTCATCAGCTCATGAAAAACAGCTAAACCGCAGCACAGGATTGAGTTGCTTAGATAGCACATTTGATCTGCTTTCTATGGATTTTTAGAAAGCAAACCTTTTTCTACAGTCACAGATACGCGCTACTCACAGAAATGGCCTGCTGATGCACGAGCCTCCAATGTACAGCTGATGGGAAAATGCATCCCTCATTCAACTACTGAGATGAGCAAAAATGAATTGGAAAAGTCAGCTTGCCATGAAACTATATGAAGAGTGAAGATAGCTCAGCTAAATACTGAATAGTTTGTCAGGTTTTTTTTCCAAAGAAATCTCCTACATACAGCATAATTTCTTTTGCTATCCCTTTGCTAATTATGGGAATCTCATATGTAGAATATGTCATCAGCAGCAATAGCATGGTCAATCTACAGACAAAAAAAGGCAGGGAGCAGGGGGATCCTCATATTTTAATAAGATCGCATTGGGAGAAGGAGGGAGAAGGAGGTTTATTTTTCTAAGAGCTATTTCCACATGATATCCTTCTCTCCCCTCCTTAAAGCTTCTGTCAAAAACATGCATCTGCAAATAAGACAGGTAATTTCATTTCCAAGCCACTTGTTCCAGACAGATTGTCCTACTTGTTATTTGTAACGGTTTGTGAAGCGCTAGGACAAAGTTAATTGATAGCTAAATTATAGGTAGTTGCATTTAGAGGGTTAATTGTTTACTGCTTCCAACTACACTTAAAAAAAAGCTAGAATTTGCATACCTACATTAAGATTTTAAATCAAATGACTGGAGAGAAGAACAAAAGTGTTTTTTCCCCTCTCAATTTCAAGTCTTCAGAAACAAATGCTACATCAATCTTTTTCACAAGAATCAGAACAAATCTCTCCTGCTGCTTGCCAGTCTTCATATGACACTGGAAATTATTCAACCTCATCTCTGAGGCTTGCTCTGAGATAGTAAGATAGAGAGGCACTTGGCAGCAGCTGTTAACCCACCTGCAGAGACAACTTCTGTCTCATTTCATCTACTGAATTGCTCAAGCCACCAGACTAATGTTTACTTGTTCACAATTAAAGGCACCACATGGCTCTCTGGGACCGAGCAAGAAAGGAATGTCAGAGCTTTCAGGGCCTGAAATCCAAGCTGTTCTCCCTGTTTAAATATTGGGCAGCTATTAAGACAGAGCATATCCTGGAATGCCAAAATGGCTCACCCAGGGCAGCAATAAACCCTCACCGACAGAGTATGCACAACCACTCAATGTTAACAGCTGTTTCTGTACTGGAAGCCCTAAATTACGTGTTTACTGGCATTCTGATTTATGATCATCTTCATAGGATATAACCATTCAAATTCAATTTTTGAAATACAAAAAGATGTATTTCAGAGGATTAATTTTCCTGAGAAGTAGATAATGTTAAAAAAATAGCATATATTGAAATGTGTTAGGACAAACTGACACTCACCTCCTCTTAACGTCCTTGGAAATTAGTTCTGCTAACAGTTCTTTTTTTCCTTCTGGACAGCTAAAGGTGAGAATAATTTGGAAAAGTAGACACATTCAGTACTGACAGCCAGCATGTTAGCATGAAGCTTTGCAATGTATTTGGCTGTCGGTATCTCTTCATAGCAATTATGACTACCAAATATCGACTATTTTTTATCCCTGTCATAAGCAAGCTAACAATAGCACTGTATGAACAAATGAGTCTTTTTTTACATTAATGAGATTGACATTACCCAGAAAAAAAAGACACATGAAACAGGATTCTACCTGAATTCCAGCAAGAGGTGAAAATGAAGTGACAATGCTAAGAAAGAGGGATTCAAAAGCTAAGAGTAGTTGGCGAATTTAATTACATTATTTTGTTTACCAGAAAGCATTAATTGCCACGCATTTTATCTACTCATGAAACCCCAGAAAGCCAAAACCCATTTTCACTCTGGCCACCCAAGAACACTGAACTTGAGTGAGCTTCACATTGCTCATATTGAGCTGGTTTAGCCCAACGTAGAAGAGGGGTAGGAGTTTCCAAGGCACGAAGGTCCCCCAGTTTTATGATAACAAGCAGCCTCAAGAACAAGAGAGATCCAAACTATTGTCTTAATGGATGAAAGGCCACAAGCCTCAGCAATTTCTCAGTTAATTTTATCTGAGCATCCCTAAAGTCAACACACAACCTACATACAACTCCAAAGCAGCCGAATGCAGAGCTGGTTTCCATCCAGACAGACAGAGGCGTGGGCTGGAAAAGTCACAGTGGAGGGATACCGTGTCCCTGGGATAGAGGCAGCTGAGAAGGCAATAAAAAAGCATCTGAGGTAACAGCTGTAGGGATAAGGAGCACAAACCTACAGGAGACCTGGGTTCATCAGTAAACCTGCTCACGGAGCAGCCTCTTTTCCCTCCTTGATAGATGCCACCTCCTAAACACTAGTAACTTCAGCTTCCTAAAGCAAAGGATCTTTTCCCTTTTAACTGCAGCCAATTCAGTCAGCATGCGCTGGAGAATATTGATAACTGCTCCCATCCTATCTTATTTAGTTCTGCTATTCCCTAATTTATAGTTAAACACAAGTCCAGCTTGCTAGAAACCCCAGCCATTTCACCTATTGTATTTGGGAGCTTTTCTGAGAGTAGGACATACAGAACTGATCTATTTTAGGATCCTAAGTACAAATGAACTTCCCAAAACAAAGCATACAATTATGGTATAAGCAACATATTCTTTTGGAGTACGTGAAATTGAATAGGGGAAGCTGTGCTGAGGACCAGCCTCTATTTTGAGCAAGAACTAAATTGTAAATCTTTTGTCTATTTACTGTTTGATATCTAAATACTAAGCTGTTGGAGGAACCAACGAATCAGCCACTCAGCAAAGGTAACCCCAAGAACCCTAGCAAGTCAACCCAACACCTACATTTCTTGATATCTTTTCCCATACTTTAGTGCAGAATTAATAAGTTGCTCTCACAGAAGACGTTACTCACCAGTTTTTGTTAGTTTGTTCTACGTAAGACAGGCCCATATTTCTGTTGTATAAGAATATCTTTTACAAGGACAAGGCAACCATGAACTCTTGGCTTTTTGCTGAGTGACACAGGTTATCAAGGAGAATTTTTTGTTGCACGGTGAAGTGACTAACAACCCTTTGAGTTTCTACTGCTCCCTCAGCCAGTGGTCTACTGTGATACAGCTTATGTCTTAATTGACACTGAGGTAGTTTCTGAATTGGGCTGTAGAAAGAAAAGGAACGTGGTAAGAAGGAATGAGATTACACACAGACATACATTAAAGCATTTTGTGCCTTTAAATATATACCAACATTTCTAGTCAACCAAATTGCTGCTATTGAGTAGTTAATGTTTTGAAAGTCTGCTTATCAGCTCAAACTTGCCAGCTTTTGTTCATGATTTCTAATGTGGTTCATTAAGCCTTTCCTCAGAAGCAAAGCCTTCCCTCCCTTTTGTAAATATTAACTGGTACTTTTTCCATTTGATTCCCATAATAACAAGTGCTTGGATAAGCTCAGGCATACTGGTGTATACAAAAAACAAATCAAACCAAAACAGCATTTATCTTTATAAATAACTGTGTATTGATCTCTAAATTGTTCAATGAGTCATCCATCTCCTGTCACTCTACCCTGGTTGCTACCCCAAGAACACTTCTGGCTGCTCACCCTGCCCTCCGTGAAATACAAACCCAAGGACCTTCTACCTGCTGCCCTCGTTGCCACTGCCCATATCTGCCTGTCTCCGTCAGGGTGCCGTGCTCACTGCTTGCAGGAGCAGTCCCTACCCCTGAAGCCCCATCTTCACTCTCAGTCTGAGAAAGGCACAAAAGTAGTAAGCTCCACCCATGGACATTCTTCAAGATAGCATACACTTATCTTTTTTTTTTTTTTTTCCCCCGCAGAAGATTTTGTTCTGTTTTACAATAGAAGAGTGATGTACTATTTTCTAATTTCTCCTTTGTTGGCTTTTTGCAAACTGAAAAAAAAATAACCACATGGGATTTCACCGTTCTAAGTTCAGGTTTCCAAAATACTTCACATTCAAATCCCTAAAACTATTTCCTGGTATGTAAATAACTATTTTCCCCATCTTTCACCCAGGAAACAGAGGCAATCAGTGCCAGAAACAAAATAAATGAACACTCCTGACTGCCCGTTCTTTCATGCAAACCACAGATCCTTGTCCTGTGGCTAGGGCAAGTAAAAGTCGGCATTCTTAAATGGGTTTGTGAATGTGCATGCAGTAAATTTGACAATAAGGATTTCCCAGAAAACTGAAGGACAGTAAAAGACGTACTAGTGGATGCCGTAATGAGAAAGTTCCCTTGTGATTTCTGTGTTGAAGTAAGAGAGAAACACTTTTGTTTTTTGAGAGAGAAATGGTTCATTTTAAAAAACGAATATGGTGTTATTGGGATTTTTATTAATTTTTCAAATGCAGCTTGCATAGCTCTTACGCAATACATGATGCAATTTTTTTACTTATTAAGTACATCTTCGTATAAATATTCAGCCATTTGGGAAAAGTTTTTATTGCAGAGACTATATATTCACTAAATTGCATTGGGAGTAGCTAAGGAAATGAATCACCTAAGATTGATGTTCTCTCTCTTTGGAGTAGCTTACACTGGATCTTATCTGGAAACATTGATGTATAAGGTCATTTAGCTTTATAAGAAAGTATTTTTTTAATCAGATTTATTAAGAAGTTCTGTGGGCTTTAGACTAAGATTATAAAAATGCTGAGCAGTAACATATTCTCTTAATGAGCAAGGCAAATGAGTGTTTATTAACTTACCTATAATCATAACAGGCAGACACTTCAGTGTTGATTTTGTAGAGACTTCTAATTAAAAGCAATAACACAATTTAATGAATAACGAATTTATCTGTGTAATTCTATGCCTGAGTACAAGATAAAGATGTCCAAGTCAGATAAAAGTCTATCTGAGGATTCATAGTTAGTGAGAAGTGAACAGATGTCTGAGAAATGACTTACACCTGAAATGATCAAGATACACAGCCAGGGACTATAAAAAATACACTCTGGACTTTTTTATTTATTCACGATTTGGCTGTGGTTTGGGTTTGGTTTATGCTTACAATTTTGTTTATCGCTGTTGCATACATCCTTGTCACTGTTAAGGAATTAAGAACACATCCCCACTATTAGCTCTTTTCTTAATAGTTTACAACCCTGCAATTTTATTATTTTGAAATCTCCATTTTGTATTTAAGTAGTCTCTCACAGATGCTCTTATGTTGGTTACTTTTAGTTAGATAGTAGATCAATAATTAAGCAATAGGAACATCACGCATTAATGAAAAGTAAAAGCAGAACATATACTATCAACTAAAAGGCTTAGATTCTATTATTTTCAATTAAATTGGAGTTTTAAAAACCTGTGATTATATTTTGAGGGAGGTTTACTTTAAAATAATGTGTAGAAAGGATTTTTTTCAGCTGGATTCATATTTTCAGTAGAAACTTATAGTGATACTCTGAAACTGATTAAACCATTCATCACTCATCGTTGCCCCATTTAGCTGGGCTTTGTTGCTGCAGGATTTAGAAAAAGATCACCTTCCTTTAAAGATGGGGTTAAAAAGCAACAAAATGGGCAAAAAAAGGAATAGGAGAAGGATTCTGACGCAAGATGCCTTTATGTGGGTAGCCTGCCGGGCAGCCACAGGAGCTGAGCCACTCTGTCTTCCACTAAACAGAGAGATCATTTCCTACAGCAGTCATCCACAGGGCTAAGTACTTCCACATGCACTCAACGTTATTACAAAACTCCTCAGTTGTCTTCAGCAATAGTTCATCTTTATGTATGTTTCAATGTTCTCTAGTCTCCTAACAACAGAAATCTCAGTGGACAACAATGTGGGCTTTTCTTCATTTACCACCCTTGTGAAATCCCCACACATCTACACAAGCATCACAAATAGAGCTGCATATTTTGTCGCTAAATGAAACTCTCTTCCTCTCGCCCTCCCAATATTTATCTATTGATCAGCAAAAGACAACATAGTTCAGAGTGGATTTTTATGACAAAATTAAGCTGTGCTGAACACATGCCCTCAGCTACATTTTCTTGACATCTAAAATGCTTAGAATACTGCCATATTTCTATCCCCTGCGTTGAAGACCTGGCTTTCTGATGCAACTTCTTTGGTGGGTAAGATGACACTGCCAAACCCTGAAATTCAAGGCACTGGTGTCCAGACTAGCTGTTGTTTCCTTTTTCGTCACATACAGGGTTGACACAACTGTCACCCTTTTGTGTGGTGACTAAAAAAGCTTTCAAGAGTTGCTTTCAGAAGTTAAGACAAGAGAGTCCCGAACGTCATCACTACCCGGGTCTGTAGTAGACAGTTTTACCAGCTGAGAAGAGAGCACAGGAATCAGACAGCAAAGCGCCTCTCTGAAGGCGCTGGTCCTCACGCGGGCTGTTGTCAGCCACAATTCCAGCATGACGCACCGTTACAAAGCACCCTTCTTCCAAAGAGACAAACCATCTGTCCCGAGTCTCAGACCCAAGCCTCCCTTGCCTTGCTCTACGACAATGAAATCAAAGTCCCAACGTGATTTAGGAAAAACAATCCCTGGTGCAGGATTAGCAAGCGCTTTTGCAGTAGCAGTAAGCATTAAAGGGCTGGCTGGTGTCCCATAGAGAACACCATTATTCAGTCTGGCTCAGTACAATTCTGCTTGTATAACACATACTCACTGTATTTTTGTTCCCACATTTCTTCATTATTGGCAACATTAGCATGAGAACAGGATCTCTGTCAGTTAGAACTGTACGAAAGTTTACAGATTTTCCTCACAGGGCATCATGCAAGTATCGTCTTTGATTTTATTCTAATTTATGCTGAGTCTGCTCAAGTTTTGTTTTGAATTCCCAGTCAACTTCATTGAAACTAACAACGTTGACTAACATGGCAAAAATCCGACAACAGTGCATGCCTTTTCATCTATTTTGCTTGAAAACAATGTCACAAAATTCCTGAAAGATCCTCCTGTCTTTCAGGATAGGCCCATCAAATCAATTAGTGCCCATAGCAAACGTCACCTGCCCACATAACAGGTGGAACCTGACGTCTATCCCAGGAGCCTTGAAGGGAAAAACAGAGCTCAGGAAGCGAGCTTTGGTTATCTATAAAAACTGCAATAAAAACTCGGAAGGTCTCTCATTTTAGTTCACTCCAAAATGCAAAGCCTGTAATTCCTGCCTGTTCATAAATATTTAGAAACAAGAACCACCAGGTAACACGACAATCTCCATATGCCAAGTATAATCTAATTCCTAGTTTTCTGACACAATTATTGATATATCTCACTTCTTTAATCTTGTGTTTTCAAACGGACATTTGAATTCAGGTGAATATAAACAGCTGTATTAATGCCACCATTCAAGGTTCAGGCATGTATCTTGGGAATGCAGAAAACAGAAGGGAAATCCTAGTGATCAAAAATGTGTTGGAAGGGAAGGCCTATTTGTCCTAAATAAGCACCACGAATAGGACATAGCTTTCCCTGCTCATTGTCCTTTCTATTCCCTTCTGACTTAAAAAGGATTTAAAAAAAAAAAAAATGTGTTTTGGTTGCCAGAATTGGAACTTGTTTTCTGGTCTGTGATAGAGCTGAAATAATTGCCTAAGCAGTGTAATTGGAGATCATTAGAACAAAAGAGGAAAATAAATTCAAAAACAAAACCAAAACCAAACAAAAAGTCACTAATGCACTGAATAATGTGCAATTTTTATTATTTTTGGAGTTTTTTTGTTTAGTCTGACTTTAAGGCACCTGCAATGGAGAAGATAGCCCTGCAGTGAAACTACACTCAAATTAGGTGTGAATTTAACACCTCATGAGAGAACTCCCTGCAGCCTCTGACCTGTGCCCTTTTTCCTGGGGGTGCCAACGTGCCCACCAGAGCCAAGGATGGGGCCATGGCTAAACAGTTAACAACACTGATTTGTCTCCTCTTTCAGACTGGTGTCTGGGACTATTCTGAAGATGAGAAAGCTCACCACAATTCATAGAAAAGAATTAGCATAGCAATTACAAATGCTGCTTTTGTTTCTGCTCTACATTTAGGGCCAGCTGACAAGTACAAGATGCATAAATTAAAAAGAGAAGGAACAAATGTTTCCTTAGGATATTGTGCTGTGCACGTTTTCCTAAAAGACTTGAAAACATGAAAACTGTTTTCCTAAAAACATGCAGGCATCATCTGCTCAGAGAAATGAACACCTCTCATGAAATGAAAGAAAGCATTCATTCTCTACTTAGCACCTCATACTTTCACAGTTGTGCATTATATAAATATTTAGACTAATGTAAATAGTCATAATCACAACATAGTTAAGTAACACCTAGGGCATTCCAATGAGTCCACGTAAGTAGACAAAGTTTGGCTATTGTTTTTCTGGTTTGTATTAAACCCCTCAGGCTAGTTTCTTGAAAATCTGCCATTTCTGAAGTTCACCAGATTTAATAAAAAAAAAAAATCATATATTAAGAGAAAAATTCATTGAAATCCTAGAGAAAAATGTCTCAATTGTCTAAAGATAAATTCTAAGAAAATAACTTTTACTAACCTATCAACACAACTTTGGAACATATAAGACTACATCCCAGTATTCAAGGTTTCTGAAGAGCTTGTTCAAACAGAAGGAAATATTATAACCTTGACTACTGATTTTATATTTGTCCCCAGCTGTGATATTCTTTTAGTCAGAAAGAGTATGCCACAGAAGGTGAGACTCATAACTGGTTATAAAACAAACCTGAATATATTGGATGTCTTAGCATTCCTTAGAAACTAGAGTGTCATCACGTCACACAGGAATTTCTCACAATAACAGGACTGTAATGCATCTTTTGAAAAGGAAAATATGAAAAGCACAAGGAGAAACTGAGTTTCTATTTGAAATGAGTGAAAACTGGGAAACTGATGGACTGAGGTCTAAGATCTAAGATCCAAATAGAAGTATATCACAGAAGCATAGTGTTTCATATGCAGCATTTCAGATTCTCAGGAATAGTGAGGACAAAGTATTACAAGGATATTTCATACCAACTGGCCCAGTTGAATTTGAGAGAATTTTTTTCCAAAGGTTGGCATTGCATGTTTGCCTATTTAAAAACTCTTTATCTCCGTCTGAATTTCTGAATAAGCACGTCCACATTAGTTGAAGTCAGCAAAGACACGTTGGACAGAAAAGGCAATGTTATATAAGGAAGGAATACCATATTTTGTAAGAAAAGTGAAGGAAAAAAAAGTTATCTATCCTAAAAGTCAAGTACAGCAGGTGAGAGTCTCAAGTAAAAAAGATAAACTTACTTTATCTATTAATATACAGGACAGATTTGAAGCAGACCACTTATGAGAACACTACACAGATGAGACAAAAGTCAAGTGCTATCACTGTTGAGTTTAATAAAAGCCATATCAGTTTTGGATAAATATCACAGGGAGAAACACTTAGGGAATACTCAGCTGTCTGAAATGCTTTCTGGGCATCACCTGTCTTTCCCACTCTCTATGCATTCACTGATTCACTGCATTAAGCAAAAGTAGTTTTTCTGATTGTTTTATTTTTTTTTAACAGTTTCACCTTCACAAGCTGTTGTGGTTTGGCCTCAGACGGCAACAAAGAACCACGTGCCGCTCGCTCGAGCTTTGCCAATACGGGAAAGAATCGGAAGAAAAAAAAGGCAAAACTCATGGGTTGAGACAAAGGCAATTTAACAGAACAGCAAAGGGAACAAGAAAAAAACAACAATAACAAGGATGGAGGAATATACGAACACGGTTATGGAACCGCCGCTCGCTGACCGGACTCGGGACGCCCCCGCCCGCTCCAAGCGGCCGACTTCCTGCCCTGACAGCTCCCAGTGGACATGGCTCCCATGGGATGGAATACCTGTGTCCCTGCCGGAGGCTGGGGAGAACTAACCCTGTCCCCGCCGGAACCAGGACACAAGTTAATGATTTTTTACCTTTGTGCAGCATACCCATATGTTTAAATCCAAGATACAAAAACATCACCCCTCCAGCCCAGCACTTTCAGGAGACTGAGTTGTGATGAGGGGCAGGATACTGATTCCTCACTTCACCGTTACCCTCGAGTAGTAAAACACTTTCATGCCACCAGCAATCACAGCAGGGAAGCTGAGGCAGAAAAGGCCAACTGTGTCACAGAGAAGACAACAATTTTGTGAGGCCTTGGCTGTTTTCATGGAGGTCAAGCAGCTCCCAAATCACGTGCAGGGTCAAAATAACTATCTTCCAGGCATTTTTCTGGGTTCAAAAAGCATGTGTGTTACCCATGTTCATGTTGCCCATGAGACCCTCACCATTTACAACATCCTTCAACTTTGCGTGTATCACAATGCCTAATAATAAAATTTGTCATAATGGCAGAATTCTTTCACGAGCAAGTGAAAGAAGAAGAAAAGGAAATTCTTCAAGTGCACGATAGTGGCCACCTTTGGTATTTCCGGGGGTAATCCGGAAATGTTTCTACCTGCATAGGATTGTTGATTTTTTTTCTGTGAAAGATGAGGTCTGTAGATAGGGGCAATATATTTGATTAAATCAGGTAATAATGCTAGAACAAGTAGATAAAGCTTTCAGCAAGCAAACCTGTTCTTCAAGTTTGCAATAGGAGCAGTAGCAAACTAAAAAAATAAATACCAGCTGAGAATAAACATCTACAGTCCAATTAAAGAGACACGCAGCCCAAACAATAGAAGTGTGAAAGGTCTCAAACTATGGTGGCAGACGCTGTCACAGGGAACGTAGCCAACCTTCAGTACAGGGGCGCTACAAGTATTTACCATGAGCATGTTGACTTATTTACACAGTACAAATACATTTACAACACGACACACAATTAGTTGGATAATTTAATCACAAAGTAAGCATGTCCCTATCAAAATTTCCATAAATTTATTTTAGTTATGTAAGTTGTGTTGTCATGTCTGTATCACAATTATCTAGAAAAACCCCAAGGTTTTAACTAAGCAGCATGAACACCACTAGGTGGGTTAATTATAGCTTCAGGACGGGCATTTTTAATTGGATAACACAGATCTGATTACACTTGCGCGTTAAAATACACTTAATCAACCACACACAATAAAGCCATCTTCAAAACTTCTTTAGTATTCTATCAGCAAGCTCTTACCAAGTTTCATATATTATTCTAGTAGAGGATAGCCTACTGGTTTGGGATATGTGACATACCAGCTTTACAAGTGGGAAAAGTTGGGTCATTCCTGAAATTGGAGGTGGACAGTCAGCAGGTTAATAAAAAAACAAAAAGAATAGAACAGTAATACACCTACACAAAAAAATGCATTTATGCACTCAATCCAAACCACCACGAGTTTCAGAAAGTGCAAGAGAAAAAAAAATATAAAATTTCATGAATAAAAGGAGGGTGGAAAAGTTTTCTCAGCGGAAAGGTGTCTTTCCATTCAAAGCTGCTTTGAATTACTAATTGTTATTTTCACAAAGCTAACAAAAAAATTAAATGAAAATCACCTCTTGACCCTCCCTTTTAGATTATAAGAAAGCCATAATTCTCTCTTGGCCATGCATGACCAGACAGCAGCCGCCTCTGACCTTCCAAGTATCCACCCGTGTTTTCCAATCCAAGCTTCTTAAATCAAGAGCCAACAAAGCAGGGATGGTTCCAACAATGCCATGCTACAGGAATTCCAGAATCTCCAAAGTAAACAAAGACACTAGCAACGCATTTATTTCTACAAGTTTTTGAAAGCATAATGAATCTTTAGCTAGGTAAAAAGCAATTTCAGAGTCAAAGATTCATCTTTTCCCAGTTTTTGGCCATATCATCTCAAAGTGCCCTCAAAAATCAGTTTTTTCCTGCACTTTGCTGTACTAAAAGAACACGTATGCTACATGCTCAGAAGTGGGACTAGAGAAAATACAACCCTACAGGGACCGTGCAGCCTTCAGCCTGAGATTTCTCCTGTCACAGCTGACAGAAAAGTTTTACATACCCATCATGCAACTTGTCAAAGAGATAAGTTTAATCTCTCAGTGGAGTCTCAGGTAGTCTGAATATACTTTGACCTTTAAGCCTCTATTTTTAGTACGGAAGGGTTAGAAATTTAACAAGAAGAAAAGGCTCTGCCTATATTAGTAAATCAAACATACCCAGGGACATAAATTAAACATGCCAGCTGGTGTAAGAGCCTACAGTTATGCTGGAAAACTCTCTTTGGCTCCAAATCTCACTAAATGCCTGTTGCAAATGGCCCTGCCCATGCTCAGTTCCGAGCTGTGACAGCAAATTTTTGCAAGAGACTGCTAGTTGTTAAGTGCCAAAATCATGCCAGGAAATGGTCTGTCAGTTTTCTAGTACAACAATGAATCACAGTTTACTGTAGTAGACATAAACCAAGTTTATTAACTGACTTATTAACTGACTTCCCGACTACCTGATGTTGCAGGCACTGGTTGGCCTATTGACACTGAGGAAGTGCTGGGCAAGGAGAACCCACCTAAGCTACAAGTCCAAGTAGCCCAGTAGGATCTGCCTAAATTTGTGTTCCCTGGTTCAGTACTGCTCTGGAATTCAGTTTCAGTCACCACACAAGACTTTTTGTATATGAAATAGCCACAAGGCAGACATCAAAGGTATCATTTAATTAGGACTGCTGCACTTGAAGGTTTATTATTAATTATATAGATGTTGGCAAGTTTTAGATTACACAGCAGTCCTTACTGCCCTATCAACAGAATTACATAAGCCTATCAGGCTTAGTGCAATATTCATGCATCTTAAGGGAAAAGATGAATGTAGCAATAGTGGAGAGAGATGATGCCATACTATCTTGATTTATGTCATGGTTTAACCCCAGCCAGCAATTAACACCACAGATGGTCACTCACTCCCACCGATGGGATGGGGGAGAGAATCAGAAGAGTAAAAGTGAGTAAACTCGTGACAGTTTAATAAAGTAAAGGAAGAGCCACGCACACGAGCAAAGCAAAACAAGGAATTCATTCACTGCTTCCGATCAGCAGACAGGTGTTCAGGCAACTCCAGGAAAGCAGGGCTCCATCACATGTAACGGTTACTTGGGAAGACAAACGCCATTGCTCAGAACGTCTCCCCCTTCCTTCTTCTTCCCCCAGCTTTAGGTACTGAGCATGACATCATATGGTCTGGAATATCCCTTTGGTCAGTTGGGGTCAGCTGTCACGGCTGTGTCCCCTCCCAACTTTTTGTGCACCCCCAGCCTGCTCGCTGCTGAGGTCGTATGAGAGGCAGAAAAGGCCTTGACAGTGTGTAAGCACTGCTCAGCAATAGCTAAAACATCCCTGTGTTATCAACACTGTTTTCAGCACAAATCCAAAACATAGCCCCACACTAGCTACTATGAAGAAAGTTAACCCTATCCCAGCCAAAACCAGCACAACTTATTATACACAGGCTATACATCCTCTAAAACATGAGTCCCAGCCCTTACTGGTCCCATTTCACTCCTCAGTCAGCCCAGCTGCCTCCAAGAGTATATGATGTATTAACTTGGCTGCATTTCAGGACAATATGTCTGTTTCAAGAGCATCACTACATTATAAAGTTCACATTACATCACTTGAATGCTCAGAGGGCAGAGCTGAGAAGGCAGCTCAACCATCTGAGTGCTCAGAGTGCTCTACAAGGGCAGGGAATGCTAATGGTCCAGGTGGACAATCACATTCTGAAACAATTAAAACTTCAAGTTATTCCAAGTCTTATGTCCATCCAGCATAGTGCATAACCTAATGCCTAAACTGTCATCGTCTTTTTTTCTGCTCCCAGTCGTACTGTTAACATCACACAGAAGTATGTTGCTTCAAACTACAAAGTGCCAGACTTTTAACCAAACTCAGTTTCTCTTTTGATCACATCCAGACTGATACAACATCCCTTTTACATCACCTTGAAGACATTTACATTTGTATTTTTTATTACGTAGCAATTACATCACAGAGGATATCTCAAGCACTAGCCTCCAGTGTCACTATGAATCAGCAAGGTTACAGAAAACACTATGTTTGGCCTGGACTGGGTCTTTGACCTAACCTCTACCATTTTTTCCAGCGGGGTACAGATCGCAGCTGGCAGCACAGACCTCAGTCAGAGATGACAACAAGCAGTAGCAAATGCCTGCCGTTGAAAACTGGTGCCTGCTGTCAAGAGAATTTAACTAAAACTGCAGATAAAGCACAGCAAGGTCTTTTCAGCAGGCAAGGACAGATGCATTGGAGTGCTGCTTACAAGACTTCCCAGCAGAAAGTCACACCTCTATTCATATGCATAAGATAAGGTGCAGGCAGTACAACAGGACTCAAAACAAAAAAAAAAGAGATAACTTTAGAACAAACATTCTCTTCCCGTGTCAATTTGCCAGGTCAGGTCTACAGGACTCCATAAGTACTGCTTTATGGCATCATTCAAAAGCTCCAGGCCACCTCTGGAGCCTTGCTTGTACCAAGGTGAGACAGAGATCCTCTACAGTCAAGTTAACGTCTTAGGAGAAATTCCATCAACTGCAGCCAGACAAAAAAATGTGGCAGGTAATAGTGCTTCCTGTAGATTAATTTTGTGCCTGCCACCTCTGGGCACAAACAACAGGATGACCCAAGCATCTGGGCTCCTCATTTCTCCTGTGAAACAGCACCTACCCAGTGGCAGCTTCTCTGGGATAGCTTCGGAAAGTGCATCTCAGCCAGGACCTACAGCCTCATCCTCACTGTGTAGTGGATTTTGGCCTGGTAAGGGCTTTAAGAGAAAGCAACAAACATTATAGCCAACGTGTAGGCATTTAATAACGTGGATATGAAGAAGGTTACAGACTTCACAGGAAACAGGCATAAGCTTAGATAGTGTGCCCTGCTAGGGCTTTGTTTCTTAAAAGATGCCCAGGGTATTTAAACCCCCTTACTTGAAAGTAATACTATTATCAAGAACCTATCACCAGATATTGTCATGAGGGCATCTTAACTGTCATGAAATACTGCCAGTGAGCGTGTAAAGCAGGAAAATCTTTCAACTTTTGCAGAAAATAAAGGAGAACCTTGAGCTGGCTCTGTATCCAGTTATTGCAAGAAGGAAGGTTACCGGTAATCAAGTGTAGTGTCACAGTCAATGTTTTTAGAACTTCTCAATCCATTCCCAAGGTAACCACTTTTCACTGACTAGACAGAAGAGCATTCAGCATTTTTCCTTCAGAAAGAATGAATTTATGTCTTCCATCAATACTTTTAGGATTAAGTGAAGATAGGCAGATGAGACTGTGGTGTCACAAGATTTCAAATGACAAGCTACTTCTGCCTTAAAACTAAATACCTCCTTCCTTGGTACTTCAAATACAGATGACATAGCTAAACAGAGTAGTATAGAAATCTTAATCTATCCAGGGACTGTAACTTGTTTTACAAGTGTTGTTATTTCAGCCACAATAATATTACAGCCTAATACAATAGTACATGCTAATGTTGATACAGTGATTCTTCAGTAGAACAAACAAAAAACCAAGAATGTACAGTGACTTATTCAGATTGACCACAGCTGTTTAAGGCAAGGTGAGAATGTAACATTTTGAATGTTTGAGTGTAAAGCTCAGCTTAAGAAATGATGCAGAATGTGAGTTAATGATGGCATTACCCATTGATAGAGTTGTTAATTTATGATTAATTTCACAACAATTTGTGGCAATATGTCAACAAGGCTAGAAGGTGAGGTTTGGCATTACTAGGGTGTTTTTATTTTTTTTTTTCTTTTTCCTTCTGTTTTGACTATCTTATCAATTTGATTTATGAATCCAAAATAGTAGCTACCAGGTGCACCTTAATCTCATGACAACAGATGCCCACTAGTAATCATCACTAAAGAAAAGACAACTCAGTTAAGCTTTACAAAATCTTAGAATACTAGAATTCATCAGTGATGAACCAAGATAACAAGGTTGGTTAGACTTAGCTAGTTTGAAGCGTTGCATAGCAAAGATTACCACAGCCCATTTTACTAAAGGGTACTACTGAGGGAAACTACTGCTTAAAAATAAAAACAAATATAAAAAACATTACACGTGGTTGTATTTGAACCCTTGTCCTTCAACTGCTGGAAAACACGTTCCTGTCACCTGAGGAAATATTACTCCATAAATGTTTCGTGGTTCAAACAGAAAGCTTAAATGGTTGTGAAAGTGAGCCTGTACCTTTGTAAAGCCAGAAAAAAACTTAAACTTTCATCAGATCTGTAAGAATGTATCTGTGAGCAAATTACTACACATCTGGATGCTGCAAAATGTAACATTACTGCTAACAACAGGGACTTTCTGACAGGGCTGGTATAGGACACAAAGACGCTCACAAAAGCAAAAAAGTGAAAATTGAAAAAGAAACAGAGGAAGCATCTGCCATAAGAGAACAAAATACTTGAGACTGAAAGTACCACAGTCTTTGCCCTCAGACTTAGTGAACTCCCCAAAGGGCGGCAACAGAAATAACGGTCCTTCCTGTCACGTCACTTGTACAAATACCAATTCATCCAAACCCTGATGGGATGAAAAGGCATAATAAATAACCAAGTAAAACTTGAGGCTTAGGGAAGAATCGTCATCTTTATTCTATCAATCAGGAATGTGTGAAATTAACAACGAATGTAAAAATCTTTTGCCTATCAAATCATGGGGGTGGGGAATAAAAAAAATTGACAGGGCTGAAAATAGTAGTTACCAATGTAACATCCTAGAGAGACATGAAGGTATCTTAGGATTAGAATGAAAGGAGTGGGGGGCAAAGCCAAGAATAGACATTTTTGCTCTTCAGGTATGAAAGGTGTGTGCCAAAAATCTTCATGAAGTAAAACAAAAGAAACAAGGCTGATGACATGAATAAATGTACCCTTTTCAGCACTCCTGGTGCTATCTCTACCAGACAGTATACATTTATCTTCCCAGCTAACAGGGAAGAGAAAGAGAAGGAAGAAAAAAAAAAAAAAAAAAGCATGCTTTTATTCCAAGGAAACCTTACGTCAATGCAAAGCTCCACACTAAGTGATTATACTTAGGGAGTATGGTGATTGCAGATATTTAAAAGCAGTCATTTAATATTAGTTGCTAAATTTGTCTGGAAAGAAAGATGATGTGGGAAACTACCTTTAATTTGGTTATGAATTTCAGTTTGATAAAAGGAAAGAAAGAAAAATAATTCCAGGTCAGGTCTGGACCAGCCTAGAGAAAGGTGAGAGAATTCTATTTGCTCTCTTCCTTAATGTTGTGCATACTTGAAAGAAACAAAAGCACGAATACGTACCATTTACAAGTTTCTAGCTTTCTTGAGTTAAGATTTGTGTTTTTAAACCCTCCTTAACACTTGCTCTTTCAAGATAAAATAGTTATTTTAGAAGGAAAGAACTTTCAACGGTTCATCAAAAGGAATAAATGCAACCTGTAAGCGCTGGTTTACTGTGAAGGCAAGTTGTCTTAACATTCAGCAGGAGAAAATGACAGTGATAATAGCTGAGTATCAGCTGCAGTGGTTCATCTGAGAGGGAGGAAGGGATACTGGAACCTCCTACTCAATGTGCCTTCCAGAATGTGTTCCTCTGCAGCACAGAGTGATGTTACTGAGAGATTTAATCGCTGCTATCACAGCTGCTGTGCACCCAAGAGTCTGCTGGAGCGCACGGTGCACATCTCCCTTTAGCCTGCTGACATAGGGCTTGCCTAAAAATAACTCCTGTGGGCTGGAAGGTCCAAGCACATTGCCTTTCAATTCAAATTTTGGCAGCCCAGATGCCCTTACAAGGAAATGACAAATTGCTAGTGACCAAGACAAACAGACAATACCCCTTAAATTCACCTTTTAGCAGCAATTTTTTATTATTATTATTTTCCCAGATAAAACTTAACTGGCAAAGGGAAAATTCATCATTTGATATAAATAGGAAAAAACAGGGAAATTAGCTTGAGTATGGGGGTTTTATTCCTATTTCCATCATTTCAGTTTTCAAGCTTTTTGGAATGTACAAAAGACTCAAGTGCCCAAAATTTTAAAGGTTATAGAAAATAAAGCCTATATACAGTTAACAATGACAGAGTGTTCTGATTGGCAAGCCTTAAAAAAAAAAAAAACAAAACAAAAACACACCACCAAACACAAAAGGGTCACTTTAAGAACATAGGTTGTTCCCTGCTGGGCTTTTTGGTTGTTCCTTTGTTAAATAAAGTTTTACCATTAAATGTTTTTCAAATGTGTCTTTCATTGAAAGTCTTTTTCCTGAGTTGGTATTTATTGTCCTGCACCCTCACACACCCATTCAAGTTTTAATCTGATGAGCAGGATCAATTACAACATATAATGTACTCACCTGGTGGAGATACAAAGTTGCTCTTCATTTTTGGTTGTCTTCTACTCTCTCTGGCCTTTTATCTCTTTCCTCCTGCGGAGATTATGTCTTTCTTATTAAGAGAGGCCAGTAGAAATGTGTTTGCAATCTGAGTTGCAAGCTTTTCTATATTTTCTCGTCCCTAGCCAACCTAGTAAGAGAAACGTGACTGATGTTTTACCCTTTGCTGCACTGATATATGTACAAACTGTGGAAACCAAGTTGATCTTTGCCTTTTTAAGCTTATGTAAAATATTTACACCTAGATAGAAGATGTTTCTGACAGCACAACAGCAGACGTGTCCTATCATTAACTACACACATTCAACTCATTCCCCTGGTAAAAACACTTACCATTGTGACAAAATTAAATCTCCCAGCAGATGTCTTGTGGGTAGTGATATCAGACTGAGTGCAAACATAGTTGAAACCAATGACATTTTGTTCTGTATCACAGCTGATAAAAGCCAATAATGAGCTGAGATCCTTTTGTTGCTTTATTGCATTTCTAAAGTCCTATGGTATTGCCACGCCTGCCAGCTGAAGTGATTCAACACTGCTCTTGTTGAAATTATTAAGAAAAAAAACCCACTAAGATAAGATAGGAAATGCATTTAGTAGGTCTGGGTCTGAAAATATTTTACAACAGTTCTTGTTTCAATGGAAAATTACTGGCAGCTTGAAAGGTGAAGACAGATCTCCTACAAGTCTACTAAGACTATGGCCCTTTGCTTTCTGTTTGGATTCCAGAATATTTACTATTTGTATTTTTAGATTACTCTCTTCCATGCTTTTCTATTTGTACCTAGAAAGAAACAACAACAAAAAAAGTCCCTAGACTCCTTACTAGCTTTTAATCAAAGTTGAAGAGCTATCTTACCACATGAGAAAAAAAAACCAACTTTTTTTTTCCACAACCCAGAGCTCTCACTTGTCCCAACTAGCACATGTATCATCCTGTCATTGTATTTGCATCTAGAAAAGAATATCCTTTACTGCCAAGAAGAAAAAGCTGACAGCACGTTAAATTCAGTAACCCATTTGTTTCATAAACTGTGTGGTGAAAATGGACCCAGAATTTGACACAGACTTTATATACTGTATAGACTGTATTTTTCATAATGGTTCCTTTTCCCTTTCACACCTGGAGCCAGTAGGAGGAAAGGAAAACCTCAGGAGTTTTAAGCTTTTGTTGTGCCCCTAGTCACTATCTTTCCAGCTTAGAAGATGCATGACTTCATTTTAAATGACAGAAAGGGTCTTCAAAGAGTAGTCCTTTGTGTTCAACAACATACGGCCAAGTCAAGGATTTTGGATCCTGACTGAGAGCAGAGCCCTGGGAGACAAACACCCTGCTGAGGTGCTGGTGCCTGCGCCTGCCTGTATCCACACAGCCACATCCTCCAGCCCAGCTCACGAGTCCTTTGCTTGCAGTGCTGCCCTACAGTGTTTTCTTGGAGCTCACCTCTGTCCTTGAAAATGCAAGAGATCTCATGCCATCACTGCTGTGGCTATCACTGGCTCCCCATTCCCAGATGTTATGACCCTTGACGTAAAGTGATATAAAGACATGGCAGCGTTTGCACTGAATATTGCCTATGTGGCTGTTGGGTTTTTTTATGTTATCCTTCATGGTCTGAAAAAAGCATAAGGATTTTGCTAAGTAACTTCATAATAATTTTTTTTTTCAATTTCTTTCCTAAGAAAGCTTCAACATTAGGGGCCAAACTTCTGTTATCACTCTGACAATCTAGCATACACTTATACCCAGTTTGGCACACTACCAGTTTAAAGGTTTTCAAGTAGCCTGAGGAAAAATGAGAAACTTACCTAGTTCCTTCCAGGGTTGAAGATGAGGAAGAACTATGAGAGAATTGCTCCATAGGGACATATTAATTACTGTACTGGTTATAGTATCTCATACCAAAATGGTATTCCACGTAGTTTAAAGATGCCTCATTTAAATTTATGTTCAGCAGACAAAAGATGCAAACTCTATAAAATACAGAAGAATAAGCATACGGGTGCAGAAATCCACAGTGTTGTACTAGCAGTTGTCTTTTCTCTGAATAACTTGGTCATGTTTCCACACCATAAAAAAGAACTAACAACATATTCAAACGAGAAATATAGTTTTTCCCACCCCACAAAAAATAAATAATTACCAACCTCTAAAACACATGAACAGAACGTTCTTCCTAAAGGAAAACTAAAACTTCCACCTCATATCTTCAGAAAAACCATGATTCAATTTTGACACCATTTATCCTTTCTGCTTTATTTACAATAGACCATTGCTATTGGCATTCCTGCTGAGGATGCCATTAGCTGTGTAGTTCGTTGGCCATTTGCTGCTTCTTATAAGGCAGACACCAGCTAATAGCTTCTCCCTCTGTGTAATTACTAGCTAAACAGGAAAATATTCTGAAGTGCTCCAACCGCATTTCCAAAGATTATTTAGGTTCTTTAGAAGTTAGACAGTTGTATATAAAAAGTCCCTTTTTAAAATTACATTTCAACACTTATGAATATTTAGCAGTCAGTTTAAAAACAGGTTATTTGGCTTAATTATTTTGGCTTGCTCTATGTTCTTAGACTAA
Source organism: Alca torda (assembly GCA_008658365.1). Classification (NCBI taxonomy): domain Eukaryota; kingdom Metazoa; phylum Chordata; class Aves; order Charadriiformes; family Alcidae; genus Alca; species Alca torda. The sequence continues at coordinate 96,767,973 of CM018076.1, forward strand.
GATTTAGCTTAAAATATTTGGCCAAAATTAAACTAAAGAGAAAAGAAACATGCTAATTTTCACAATAATTGACTACGTATATCAACAATAATTTCTGACAGCTCTCAAGAACATTTAATTCCATTTAAAGACTGTGCCTTTGCTTTTAAGCCCAGCTTCCTCAGCTGCACCTGCTTGTGGAGTTCTGATCTATCCTTCTGCCTCGCCCAGTGTCCATCCCACCTTTCTTCATTAGCTGGCCACAACCCAGCACATTAGCCAGCAGGTAATGGTTTTACAAGATAGGCAAATATCTTCCAGCAGCTTGCATCACCAGCCAACAGCTGGGATACAGCTCACCAAAAAATCCCGCCCTTTAATGGTGAGGCCTCACTTGCACACCACTAACAAAATCCTTACTTGAGTACTTAAGTGAGTGTACTTAATGTAAGTGCAGATAAGTCTAAGCAACTTGAATCCCAGCTAACTTCTTTAACAGACACTAATAAACATATTTAGTGCTGCAGTTCAGTTTTATCTGTCATATCTAGCAGACTGTGCCAGTGGCCAGAAACTCAGTCACTCAGCACATAATAAACACCCCACCATGTAAGAGTGCTTCACCCTTAGTTACTGAGTAAGAAGGTTAAAAGCAGTCACTGGGTAGTTATTAGAGTGCTTTCTGTCTCTGAAGTACTAGCACAACTTTTGCCTGTAGTTTAAGAAACACTTTGAGACTGCAGAGTTATTTTAAGAGGCAGTCACATAGTCAACCTAAATATTTCTGCTCATTTCAGAATAAGCCTCCACCGCACCCTCCCCTCTATGCCAGAAGAGTTATTTTTGTGGATGCACAATAGGTCTGGATCGGGGCCCCGATCCTGCTCGATCAGTTCTAACATGGATGAATTCACCAGGTGTTTTCACAAATGCATGTGGAAGTGGAAAATACAACGGCCCCGTAGAAGTAGAAACAAGAAACCAGGCAAGAGCAAGAAAGGCGACAAAGCAGTTGTAAAGTGTTATTTACTATTTTAGTATTCCAAGTACAACCTAAAGAAAACTAGTCTTAGTAAGTAATCCAGCACTCAGTCTACCAGAGAATACAGCAGAGCACCTCACAAAGTTTAAGAGCTGCACTCCAGGCTCCAAGCAAGAAACTGGAGGAGTCTAAAACTTCGACACTGGCCTCATAAGAGCCACGCAATTGAAACCTGAAGTCTTGCACTAAAATAAGAGTAAAATTTCCTTTTAAGCTTACTTGCAAAGAGTTCAAAACTATGTTTATGCTATGGAATTGGGTAATTCAGTTATGGATGTTAGCTGACTTCAACAAACACCTGTGAAGCCCAAGTGCAACAAAGCTGTAAATTTAAGAAGTTTGACCGTTGGTGGGCAGGGGTAGGGTTGAGGTTCAACCTTCTTACAGCTTTTGAAACAGAACTAGAGCTCTCTTTAAATCTTGCCAGCTGACAGTAGGGAGAAGGGGAGGAAAGAATAACAAACTAGATTATTATTTTTTCTTAAATACAGCAGTAGTACTGCTCACTCTGTATAGATCAATATCAAGCTGTGCCTTGACCAAACTACAACAAATCCCACAGCAAATGTAAGCCTGGAGCCATTAAATTTTACTTTTAAAGAAGAAAATCCTGCTTCTTTAAAGTCATTATATTCTGACTTTGAGTTTGGAGTAGTCCTTTCTTGCAGTCGGAGTGCAGCAAGAGATGGCTAAGACACAGCACATTTTGCTTGCCCGTTTCACCTGTGTAACAGACACGCCAGAATGTAGCAGACATTACAGAATTTAGCAATAAAATTTTCAATCAGAAAACATCTATCAAGAATTGCAGCATATGAGATTAAGATTAACTGATGTTCGTGTCATTGTTTTAAAGCTTATATTCTAGCAAACTTTAAGAAACAGACCAAAATTTGAGAGAGTTTAAGGAATGAGCATTTTGGGCCTGACTTGGTATAAATTGTCTGAATATATAGTTTTGTCACTTATTTCATGTCATTTTAGTGGTTAGTTCCAAGTTGCAGACTGAGAATCATTCTTTTATAATCAGTTTTAGTCTTAATTACAGAAGTAAAAATAAACTGGATCCAGCTTGAGTATTCAAGTTCCTATAAGTTTTTTTGGGAAAATGCACACCAGTGGGTATGAAAGTTTTGCAAAAGGTATAGGCATAACAGACTGCCATAGGTTAGCAATGTCACAGACAAGGTACTGTATGAGAGGCCACAAGCAGACTTAAATAGGTTTAATTCTATTTTTACCTTGTATCAGTTACATTTTTCATGTGCATTCCTCCAGCTACCATTTCTTATTTATTCTACACATCAAAGAAACATGACAATATGAAATTCTGTGATCACATGCTAGTTTCCAACACTACTTGCTCTATAAATTTATTTAAATATACTGACGTGAAGTATCATTAGCCATGATAGAATTTTGCTTTACCTAAACCAACTTACCTAAACAAACAAGCTTTAAACAAACATTCAGCAGACTCGTTTAACATTCCACATATTTTATTGTCTAATGGTATTAATTGCAATCCTTCTTTAAGCCCTTTCATTTGAATAACTCAACATTCTTTGTGGTTTTCTGAACAATCTCAAAAACCTTGAACATTTGACTGTAAAGAAGCTTAACAACTTGTACAGGTGAGCAGCAGCCAAAGTCAATTTTTCTCAGCTGAATGGTGAGTATGGAAAAGAAATAATTGGGATGCATACAAGTTGTGAGCTGGGTCAAGCACTCTAGCCGTATATTGTAACTCAGATTCCCATATTCTGAAAGCCATAACACATTGCAAAACTCCGAGTCTGACCTCTTTGGTACAACAAACTAAGTAATTTTGATATTTCTGCCTGAAGTCTGTAAGTCAACCCTCCAGCTCAGAGAAGTTCAAGATAACCAATTTTTCAAAGGTCCAACGAGGTTAAAGCGAGCATATTCATAGCTAAGACATTTCAATGAATAGCTGCTTTCACTGTTAAATACATTTCTCATGTCTAGGCCCAATTTGTCTACGTTCACCTTTCAACTGCAGAATCTCATCACTTTCTGCTATATTAAAAAAGCAGTCTACTGTCAGAAGAGTCTTCCCCTCCAAAATATTTAGATTAGAAAAAGGTCATCTTTTAATCCTTTCAAATAATAGATCTTAGCCTCAGTAAAAGACATACCGTGCTTTTATTCTTTGCAAATGTCTTGCAGGTTTGGGGTTTTTTTGTTTGTTTTTGGGTTTTTTTTGCCTCCTCCAGGCTCCTGATGTCTTCATACACGTACAGCTAACACAATCGATTGTTTCATATTCCCAAGGTTATAAAACTGAGAATTGCCCTTTCCTTTCAGCAGTGGCACAAAACAGGGAACTAGTCCTTTCAGAAGTTTGAGACATCCGGTGCAGGTTTGGGTGGTGCCAATTCCAATTAGTGTCTGGTGGTTAACTATAAGTGGAGCTGCTGTAAGAAAAGAAACCCACATTCACATGCATGGCCTGCAGCCACTTCTCTGGATGGATCCCTCCAACAGGTCTGCACCATTATTTATTGCTTTCCCAGCTTTGCCTAGTGTTTACAAGCTTTTCTAACATTAAATAACCCAAGAGCAAACATGTTCAGCAGAAGTGTTCGAGAGCCCATGACTGCAGGATCCACTATAGAATCACATACTGGATGAGTCCATCCTTTAAAATCATTTATGCATTCCATCATGCAAACATCTTTAATTACTTAGCTTGGACTGTTTCAATAGCATGTTCTACCTTTTACTGAAAAGTCAGATGAGCTAAATCTTGTCTTATGAGCACTTAAAACTACGTAACAATGATCTGACTGACAAGATATACTTTCCCTTAAGTGTGCTAACTAGAATCATTCTATTTCTTGAAAAAGTTATTTACAGACTTCTTCCTATATCACTTTGTAGCCAATGCCTTCTTAATGTTTTAAAAGAAATTAAATGAAATTTTTTTCTCCAGTTAACAGAAATTTCCCCTAGTATTAAAACATATGCTAAATGTACACTTCAAAGAGGTCCTTGCCCAGTTTCTTGGTGCATGTAAATCTGGCTCAGGCTAACTTCAATAAAAAAACTATTCTAACATCCCTACAGATTATTACTGAGGATAAACACTTTGTGATTAAAATTTAAAAATAAAGGAATATCACACCACTCGTCTTCGTAATACTTCACCTAACCAACAGGTGACTTGACTTCCCTTAAAGGTGGTGCAAGACCGGAAAGTTTAGGCAATATCACTGTTCCTTGAAGCCTGATGAGCAATACAGGCACTTCAAGTGGGCTGTTTGTATGAATAGTTATGTTTTTCTTCACACATCGTTCAGACTGGTCAGTGGGGAATGGCTATGGTACTACCTCTCTCTTCCAGCTGGCCAAAACTTGAACACCGGAAGTTCCATCTAAACATAAAGAGAAACTTCTTTACTTTGAGGGTGGCAGAGCACTGGGACAGGCTGCCCAGAGAGGCAGTGGAGTCTCCGTCTCTGGAGACATTCAAAACCCACCCAGACACGTTCCTGTGCAACCTGCTCTGGGTGACCCTGGTCTGGCAGGGGGGTTGGACTAGATGATCTCCAGATGATCATTCATGTACAAAAAAACAGTATTTGTACCCCAATCACACTACTAAGTTTTTCCCTGGCAAATCAACTGTTACAAAGTGTTTTTAAGGCTTCTTACACCATGACTTACTGGACATTGCATCTGAAATCTGCAAGGACTTAATTTAAAGAAGGTATCATACAACAAATTTAATGGTCTCATTTTTCAAAGCTTTATGCAATTGCTTCGTCAGGCAACTGATATCTTAGTCTTTTCTACTCACATTTATTGTTTTGTGAAATCCGATACTATGTGGTAACTTCCTCATTCTGATACACAGAAGGCTTAGAATGCGTGAAAATTCCTATTAAACAATAAAGAAAATAAGTCACAGCGGATCACAACTCAGTGATGAGTTGCACACCACCACCAGAACAATCCTGAAATAGACAAATAAAAGGATATTGATTGAATGCTGAATGTAAAAGGATTACTTATGTGCTATATCTGAAAATATCAAAAAGAATTAGAAGAAAGCATCCACTTCCAGAAGTATATGTGCTTTTACCAAAGCAAAATATCTATACAGTGGAAAGCAAAACAAAGGGTCATGCTGTAGCTCTTTACAGGATATTCCTTAGATGTCTGAAGATCTTACAGTTGAACTCTTTCAGCTTTTGAAGAAGCTGAAATTAAATTATATTATTTGGAATAATATATTGATAGCACTAGCACTAACTAAATACAAGCTACATAAATTAATAGGCAGTGTTTTAAGGAAGAAAAAACCAAACCTCTTTCTAAAGGAGAAAAGACTACTGTAAGTTTTTTCACGACTTTTTAAAAAAGGATCAGAAAGTTACTGAATATGTTTTATAATATTTCAAAACAGTAATCACATTGTTTTATACCAAAATAGCTTAAAAATACCTTTTTAAAAACTGAAATACATATGCTTGATATAACTTAGAGTTATATAAAAGAGCCATTATCCAGTAAAGACTTTCATTGTTATCCCTAGTTAATATTGAGACAATTCTGAGAGGATGGGATTCCTTTGCTCTAGATATTTCACAAGTATATTGAATAAAGATTTTTGATCCAACTACTTACACAGCTTAGAAAAGACAACTACATGAAATTAAGTACTACTCCTATAATACAGGGTAGGAATTGAGGCAAGGCAAGATTTCTTAATTCAGGCTGACCCTTTGAAAGAGCCTGCCACTCAAGCCAGATTTCCTTGGACACATCAGATCTGACATATTTCATATTTTTCCCTTGTGATTTTTTTTTTTAATATTCAAAACAGTCCAACAGCTCTCAGAAGTGAAGGGTGTTTATACATCAAAACTACATCTGCACAGGTTTTTAGTGCAATTCAGAGAGAGTTTAGATTTTTTTTTTTTTTTAAGGACTTGCAGTTATCAGGGACTGTTTCAGAGAAGAATGACAGACTGGCCTGAACTCTATAACCGCTTGAAACTTGAGAAAGGTCCTGTATGAAGTTCTCCTTATTGAAATGACAACTCTCAAAATAGCCGGTGTGGTCAATCCCCTCGTGTCTCTGGCTAGCTCCTTACCCTAATGTCATCTTGTTTCCTAGAAACTGTACCACATACCGATGGGAAACATTAAGAGCCAGACCTCTCTTGGTTCTCATGGGCAAGTCCTCTGCCCCCATCACAGACATGTCTTGATTGTTATTGTAAATTCTTCCCTGGCCTCACTGTTCCCAAGTTGTTCTGAGGAGGAGCTGCTAACAATGTCTGCCCACTCTTTCAACATCATTCCACCTCCCAAAACTTACACTGTTTTTTTTTAATTGGTTCTTTCCTTGCTACTTCCATCTTTTTGCTATTGTCACACAACAGCGGCACAAACACCTCTTCCTGCTGCATTAAGGTCACATCAAGAAAGGTTGGTTGTTTTTGTTTCAAGTTGCATGTTAACCCTTAAATTGTTACCCATTTTGTGCTGCAAGATGCTACAAGAGAATGAGTTACTGCTTGCTGATCAGCAAGTAGATAACTATTTGTTAAGTATAAAATTACATTCCAAGTTTTTTCATGCTCTTATCACCTATACTCATCTGTTACTTTCCTTACCTCACCAACTCAGAGCTTTTGCTCTGCTCTTGGCTATTCAGCCCTTCTCTGATGAGGCACTTCAGCTTGATGTTGCATTTTATTCAGCTACAATTTACAGGATTTAAGCTGCTGAAATCTCATTCCAATTACTCTGGTTTAAGAGATGCACTATTCATAATTCTTGAGAATAATATACAAACAAACCAGCCAGACCTTGAAATGAAAACTTATATAACTTCATCTTCTAGTTCCCTGCCTGTACATGTGGCTCAAAGGTCCCATCAACATGCAAGACGTTATTTAGGTGAATGCTACTTGTGATCATATTCCTCAGCATTAGATGCTTTCCGAAACTTAGGAAAGACTGACAACACTCCTGGACTGAAAATAAAAAAAAAAAGCACCCTTTTGACTTCTGACTACAAAGCAATTCCATATTTCAAGTCTTTATGTTATGTTACTTCAGACAGTCATTACTGGCATAATAGCCTCGGCATTCAGTTCTGAACCCAGCTGTGCGCACACTTTACCATATCATTTACTTACCTAACTGCATGAATCTCAGTGCTTACTGCATCTGAGATCTTAAATCATTGTCCCAGCCTCAACATGCACTAAAAGTCAAAAAAAGAAAGCAGAATGCTGAGATATTCTCTTCTGAGAAGAAGTGGTATATGCTCAGCTAGAATCTCATCAGAACATCAACAAAGAAGTGCTGTTAGATCAATTACAGCCTTCAGCATGAGGTATGTTAATAGCTAATGTTATCCAAAACTGAAACGAGCTTTTACAGAAATCTTAAGGGTGAAGTAAAACAGTATTTTTCAGTATTGTTTTCATAGAGATCCTCCAGTTATACCCAGTTGACTGACATGTTCAGCCTGCCTAATTTCTACTCACATCCTTTTAAAATTAAGTAACTAAGAAATACACGAAGAACAAAATAACGGGAAAGGTGTTAATCCTACTAAAAGAAAAAAGGGGGGGGGGGGGAAATGCTGTGAATCTTCCTGGATTTAAGCATTGTCTCATCCATCTGCTTACTTAACAACACCATAGTCTCTCAAGTAAAGCATATACTAATGCTGAAGCACCTTCACACATCCAAAGATTTCTGCATCAACCTCTACAGTTAAAACTGTAGTATCCAAAAATCAACCTTTCTTGAAGGGCATTCATTCAGTTTATCCTAGCAAGCCTGAGCGTAGGCAGCCTTCTGTGCAGTGTCATGTTTTTAAATTGTTTTAGTTAAGGCTAGTCTAGAAAGATAGTTTCAAAAGAATACAATATGTTATTTTTGTGCTTTGAAACCTGAACTGAGTTTCCATAGGGCTGACTTAGTATTTTTAGCCAAATGAGTTTCTGGGAAATTTGAGATTCCTTTATTTACAGTACAAACCTCTCTTATTTCACATTAAGCTACACGTGCCCACGTTATCATAGAAATCCACCTGGATTGAAAATATGCAGCACATTGATTTTAAGAGGCTATTTGAAGATATTTAAATAATACTGTATCTCTGGTCATTAGTAACAGATGTGATTCTTTGTGAACTATAACACAAAAAAGACTGTTCTGAGATAAACAGCAGCTACTGTCCAGTAGCTTAAAGAATATATTCAAAAGTTAGGCAAAGAGCATACCAAGCCTGCAACAATAGAAAAGGAATAACAACTTAGGAGACTAAAACAGCAAACAATTTCATAGTAGAAATGTAAACCTATTGCTGAATGTTTATAATTGTTGTACATACAGTGTCGCATAGCAGTGAGTTAAGATGTGACTATAGCAACCATTTATTGTAAGTGCAAGCAAGCACTTATCTTTTTTTCTGCAGTATGATACAATGGTCTTAAAATCGGTTTTTACTGAAAATGGAAATACTTATGATATTAGGATATTGGAAAGCATTACATACTACATGAATGCTTCAAACTAGAAGTTATAAACCTAATTTGGATTAAAGCTGGGATAGTTTTGTCCTGTTCCTCACTAAAGTGTCCATACATTCTTGGTTTACCATTCCGTAACATTTACCAGTAATTTGAGCTACAGGCTTGTGTTTGCTGAATCCAGCTCAGTCTTTCACATTATACCAGCCCCTTCAAAAAGTGAGTGGCTTGAATTTCTCAAAAAGACAGATGTGGTCAGGAACAAAGTTGTTTTAAGTCACATCTAGGGCTCAAATGTAGTAATACCAATTAAAACAGATGGATCTTTATATGAGATTGTAGCATCAAAAGCAGCCTCTTGCCCTTGTTTCTCCTCCGCTTGGGAGAGACCAGGAGATGAGTTGCATCTTGAAGCATCATCAAAGCAAACATGATTATTTGTGTAACTCCTTCAGCTATCATTACCTTTCAATAGCACTCAGAATAACCCCACAGGTAGCTGCTCCTAGTGTGAGCAGCGGAGGGCTGGTCAGTACCTTGAGCTAACACCTACTGTCACCACACTCAGGTGAGGGTGGCATGCCCCCAGTTCCCTCCCCCCTTCCAAGTAAAATTAAGATCCAACGCAACACAGCACATGCTGACAATCCAGAATTATAAAGCAGGAGTGGACCAGCAAGTTTTAAATGCCCTTGAAAGGGCTTCGTGATCTGCAAAAGCATTATCTGCTTGACAGAGAAGATAGAAGGAAGGTAGCTTTGTCAGGGCATCAGGAAAAAAGCCTTGAATCACAGCTATCTCATTTGTTACTTGAAAGATGGTTTCACGTGGGTAACTGAGGTTTTATATTTTCCGAGTCAGTTCTCATGTACTCCCACTTGATGCCCATCATTTCGAAGAGTAAAATTATATAAATAACCAAGTTTAAACAGATTCAGAGCAGACGGCAACTTCTCATTGACGTTTATTGACATATCTGGTTTCCAGGAAGCCAAAAACATTGTATAACATGAGATTTAAAATCAAGTGCTGCTGGTCAGATTCTGTCCTCAGAAAGACAGGTGTTAACCAAGATAAATTCCAATGAATAATGAGGTTATTTGTACTTCATGGTTTAAGTCCACCTGTGGTCTATTTTAAGACCAGCTCTATGCTTATCAATGTGTTTCATTTCCAGTTAGTCCTTTAGTGTTTCTTTTAGGGATTTCTTTCTACTGGATTTTGTATGGGATTTTACAAGAAGGAAGTCAACTAAAAGTCCCCTCAAAAACTAGAATTCCATGGACTTCTCACCTTTGTGCAAAAATCCTTAAACTTGGATTACCAATACCTGCCAGACTGTCAAAAAGGGAAATACTTGATAAAGATTGGAAATTTCTTTGTAAATAAATAAATAAATGTATTCTTATGATACAAGAGATCCCCAATGTTGAAATATGGTCCCAGACTCTCAAAGGAGTATTGAAATAATAAAAACCTCAAAATTTTTCTTGTAAGAAAAAAAAAAAATTTGCAAAGATTGACCTGAATTTAGATGACACACAAAATTGAGAAATCCAACACGTATTTGACACAGGAGATGTTTGTTTCAACCAGAACAAGGAGCAGTGCTAAACATTAAGAACAAAGTCACGTTTTACCTTACGTCAGATAAGATACTCTTTTCTATTAAAGTTATTTTTCCTGTCTTTGTAGTAGCTCGCTGACCAAAACAACATAAATTATTCTCATAGGACAACCATCAGAATATGAGAAAGATTGAAGTTCAGTTTCTTGTCACCCTGTTTTTCAACTTTAAGTATTATCTGTATCGCTTCTACATCTTAGTAACTGCTTTCAGAGATTGGCTACCACAGTTTCAGATACTCTTTTCTTTCACTACTGTTAACTAGATGAGTTCCCTCACTATTTCGCTTCTAGAAAATATAAAATTTATGGTCTTTTCTAGTGTTCCTTAATTTGAACACAAGTCTGACATAGGTAATAATGAGCTGAACATAGGAAAGAGTGTGCATTTTACAATGTCTTTTGATTCTGAATTTCTTGTTAGCTCCTGTTAGAACTTCAAACATTTTTTTTTTTAAATCCTAACTGCTAATTTTGAAAATTATTTGGTTCAGCTTAATTATTTTTAATATGGCCACATATTTTATTATATAAACTGAAATGAAGTTCTTTGATTTATTTGGGAATAAGTTTTTGTCATCATGCTCAACATCCAAGAATAACAAAAAAAAAAAAATATATATACATACACAAAAAATAGTAAGTTCCAATTTAAGCAGAACTCCACCTAACGTTGTTTTAGCTAGCCTTTTGTAGTCACACTTCCAGTTTAAAGAGCAGGGGAACTGAAAAACCACTGGATTATATTGGGTGAAAGCTAAAAAAACCCCATCAACTTAAAAATATATATATTTGTATGAAGTTCATAAAAATTCATTCCCTCATGAGTGAGCAACTAGGAAAGCACCACAGGGGCATGTGAAAAAGTAGTCTTAAACTATGCCAGAATGAAACCACACTTTGGGTCAGCATCAGATTTAGAAAAAAGAAAAAAAGCTTAAACTCTCAAAGTTGATTTGCCTAGCATTTGAAGCAGCGCAATTTGTTCTTAGTAGCAAATTCACTTATACAGAAATAACTGGTTTCCGTGTTTCATTTCATATTAGGGTTCCACTGCAAGCCTCCGATGAAGGAGAAGAAAGTTCAGTTTATGTAGACATTTTGACCTGCTTTCTGCTCGTAAGCTTTAATGGTTTCCAAATAGCTAATCTAGTTTACACTCCTCATGATTTACATGAATCTTTTACTATACGTTATTTCAGCATACACTACCTATTACTGCTATAGAGAGAAACATACTAAATAGACATTTTTCTCATCCTCTGATAGAACCCTGTACTGCGGGAAGCCATCAGCTCTTTTTTTTCTGTACTGTTAACTAATAGCCTGGTTTAGATCCAAAAAAGGTAGAATTGCTGTTGAGAAAGTCTAGTAGAAGGTAAGCAATTAAAAAAAAAAAAAAAAAAACACAAAAAACTAAAAGAAAACAAAACAGGTGCCTCATGCTACCTGTTCTCTTGCGAAAAAAGATTTTTAAGAAAAAAGTGCATATGCAAGTTTTAAATTTGATACTAAATCTTCTAGCTTTCAAGGTTACCACTGCCATCTAAACAGTTATTAAAAATGTTTTTGAAAGACTACTGGTCTTTAAACAGTGTGAAGCATGATGAAGAATATCTCTGCTTTGTCTCACTGGTTTCCTGTAGGAAATGTTTTTATGATTCCTTCAATCTTTTTTGATATTGGATTTGTTTGATGTAGTCATAGCAGCTTAGGCTGTTATCTAAAAAGACAGGACTTTTGTCACCATGAAAAAACTATTAGACATAAGCCTGGAAATATAGACATTTTCTTAACTTCACTTGCTTATTAGCCCCTACTGTAATGCAAAGTACCAAGTCAATATACAAAGAGATCAGATAGTACGTTTATGTTGATCTCCACCACCATTCTGCAGAAAAGCCTTATCACCATGATTGTATCAGATTTGTTATACTAGCAGATAGCTACCATTACACATGTTTGGAAGAGTTAATAGAGTATCATTTTTCAGCCATCATACTTAAGGAACTATCCATTTACATGTGTGAAAAGGTTCTACCTATCTTAATAATCTGATGATAGGGACAAAATATGCATGATTTTTCTGCTGTACGTGGAAAATGTAAGTTTATCTAATTTGTATTTCCCATTATCATATTTTCCAATTCTGTCAATAATTGAGTTAAACATTCAAACAGTTTAGACTACAATAGTCTCAAATCACTGAAGAGCTGGTTTTCTCTTCATTTTTCACATTTAAATTCCACTGCACAGAATAATATAAAGCGTATATTTTTAGTCACTTAGATACCACCCAGCCATCCATAAGTATGCTTTTCCACTTAAAAACCATCAGCAACCTCCACAGCCTATTGCATTAAATCAGGATAAAATTCTTCAGGACAGGACATAATGAATTCATTTCTATAAGTGACAAGAAAGCAATGTATTCCTTTTTTCTTCCCCTCCAAATTAAGGCCTTTCAGATTTTTTCCTGACTGCTTCCCCAGAGCAGTCCCCTCTGTTTTCTTTTAGACATACTTATCCTGCTCTCCAATGGAAAACTTTCTGTAAAGAAACAGTCTCCATCACTATATATATAGCCCAAACTATGATATGAAATTTAAGTGTTTAGTTACTGACAAGTCTTTAAGTGGTTCATAGGAAAATACAACAGATAAAATCTCATCTCTTCTTATTCTGGCTGCTAGTGATGTAGCAGAGGAATCTTGGTAAGCGATATCCATGTATTCATTTAAGGTGATTACAATGCAGACTGCCTTATGGACAGTGGAAGTCCTGTACCTACGCCGTGCTACTTTTTACTTTATCAACATATCCATCCATACATTTCTTTGTCTTCCTGTACAGCCTCACAAGCCTTATTGTATCCAACGGTCTCACTTGCCTCAAGCAGACACAATCGGAAGCTGTGTTTCACATTATTCCTTGGACTTGCTGCCAACGATGCTTTTGTCTGTGCTACTATTAAAAGTAACATTGCTATGTTGTTAAAATTTTGCCTGATACACATTGTCAAACCAAACCAATATATGAAGTTTGAACTCATACAGCTAGCATGTGAAGAAATACGTACAACATGAAACAGCCACATTCAGCAACCAGTCAGAGCAACAAAGCCCAATTCTTTTTCTTAAATAGTTTAAACAGAGCATACGGACTACTTTCTTGGTGATAGAAAGAAAATGCAAAAAATGTAGATTAGAAAGACATGACAAACATGGCACAGCAAAGAGATTCAGTTTGATTTGTAGCCTTAAGCCTGTCTCTGCCTCTTACTTGCTGAGGATTTGAGGCAGCAAATCAGTGTATTCACTATGTGAATCAACTATTCAGCGTCATTTATTTTGGTGAAATATTGGCACTCCCAATACATATTTCAGATTCGTTCTAAACCCAATAATATCTATTCCAGAGTTTCAAGCAACTCAGTGGTGCAAAGATACTCAAGCCCTAAAGTTATTTTTTTATTTTATTATTCCACTGGATTCCTGTAATTAACCTTTCAGCACAGTCAGCTATCCCTGAAAAGCTCATGTTAGAATTCAGAGTAAAGTTGCATCAATTTAATTCTGAAAGATTAAAAGATAACATTACATAAAACAATGCCATTGCCTTTTCTTTGTTTGGCCTGGAGCTACACTCATATCTCAAAACTGATACAGGAAAGCAAGTTACTAAAACAGCCAAGAAAATGTTCTTAGAAGAGAAAAAAAAAATCAACAGCATTTACCTCAATAGCTTCCCACTTCCCAGCTTTACAAAATAAAAACTTTTACATTTGATAAAACCTAAGTTTTGGGTTAATTTTTATACCTCGAGTTCCTGAAACTATATAGAGAAAAAGATGTGGGGGAATTTTGTCCTAAGGTAATAACAAGTAACGGATGGATGTTACTTTTCTGGCTAAACATCTTGGTTTTGAGAACCTGATTTTATTGGTTATGTTAGGACCACTGCAACACGAAGACAGTGCTGTCAGGAAACCAGAAAGCCTCTGCACACTGCGAGGACTGCTGTTCCCTCCCTGGCACAGGCAGCTAATTCTGCAGCCATCTGCTCTCAGACAAAGCAGACTCAAGCCTTCCTCGCCTAGACCCAAGCACGGGACCCAGTTTTCCAGTTCCGACACATTGAATTCAGAGCAGCTACTGAGCTCCCAAATACACCCTGATGCAGGCTGAATAGTCTCAACTCTGAGCCATTGACGTTTTAAGCACCTGTTCATTCACTTGATACTGAGGCTCTGACTGGGTCCTGAAGTGCCTTGTCACAGTAAGAAAATCTAGTTAACCATTGAATATGAAGGTTTTCCCACATTTGCATAGCCATAACAGGCTGGAGTAAAGTTTACTGACAGTAACAGAAGAAAAAAAGTGTTCTGTAATAAAAAGTGTGAAAATAAAAATTCAACTAGGTTATAAGCTCAAAATATTTTTCTACATGACAACTATTTGAATTTCAGGGAAACAAGCAAACAGACCCTCCTGATGTTCTAAGGCAACACAATACAGCAATTTTTTCCTTCAGCTCCACTTATCTTTCTTAATATGTAGTGTCCTTTATGAAACTTGTTATTTCAATCATTCACAAACAGTTACCAGAGATTTTGCTTAACTTGACATTTAACTCAGGCCAACAGGAAGAAAGGTTTGAACAAGGGAACACCTTGGGGGAAAAAAAAAAAAAAAAAAAAAAAGATAAAAAGTACTAAGCATCTCATACATAGTGATGTATTGTTCAACACAAGGTTAAAAAAAAAGGGGGGAATAAAAAAGGATTATATTTGTAGTTGTTATAGTTACCATAAACATCCTTTAAGCTTGGCCTAAGACAGAGGCCATGGTCTCGCTGAGGATACTGAAAGTCGCAAGAGAAATAGCACACAGCCTTAGAAGATGTCCCTGTGCAGCTCTCACCCTGGGGCAAGCCATATACCTCCAAGTCATTGCCACACATGGGAGCATAACCTCTTCTCCCACTGATTTTACTGGAAATTGTACCAGTTCTGTAGGAAACCTAATTCCATGTTTAATTAGCCTAATCCTTGTAAAGTTTAGCTTAATCCTAGCCTAGACATCCTTTGCTGCAGTTCTAGCCCATGACTTCTTTACCCCATGCATACAGAGCAAGAATAGATCATAGCTTTGGTCTCCCACCCAGCAATATTTTACATTTATTTGAAGGCTTACACCTTCCCTCAGTCTTTTCATTAGTCAACAAAACCCAGCTTTTTCATTATTTCCCCATAGCTTGTATTTTCTTGATGTCTAATCAGTTGTTTTGATGCAATTTGGGCAGTAACTGGCACACATCCTTCAAAGTGGGGTAATCAGAATTGATGGTAAACCAAGATCTTACAAGTGTCTAGCAAAATGTATACTGATGATATTTTATGCAAGATTGTCCATTTTTCTTTAACGTATCCCAGCATAATGTTTCTTTTGTCAAAATGGCAAGATATTGTGTATTTCTGTAGGGGAAGATTTTGGACCAATTTATGTGACAAATACTGCTGTTTCATCTTCAGAAACCTTTACTATAAAAATCACATAGACATCAGTCCATTTCTTCCCAGATGGAAGACTACAAACAAAATTCTCAAATACTGCCTATGTGCTACTTTGTACTGTGGACAGGATTACAGCTACGTGGAAAATTCACCATAGATAAATGCAAGTGGCTGGTTAACACTGCAAATTGAAGACTTGTATCTTCCACCAACCAAATTGCTCCCTACAGAATCTAGCTATCACAAAGAGCTCACTTCTGGTTTCGCTCAAGGCTTGCGTGGATCTCTTCATCGCACAGCACTGTACTGCTCAGACAAACCTTCTGCTAGCTTATTGGCAAGCTCATTTTCTGAGGAACTTTTTAGACCTTAGGTGATCTTAATTTATACTATCAAGCTTCTGTTTGACATGCTCATCAGTATTCATCCTCTAAAAACAAAAAATAAAAAAAATATGAAGGTGTTGATAATAGTTGAGGTTGTCTATTCCTTGACTTGTTCTACTTTTCCATGCAACTTACAGAAGGTGACTGAGCAATGCAAAAGCTTTTGTAGGAGGACCTGCTTCCTGATTAAGTTATTCTTATCTCACAGATAAGGGTTGTTCAGACAGATGTGCCACTGAAGCTATTGTGAAAAGCTTCAGAGTTACTTCAGTAAAAAAAAACAAAAAAACATACTGCAGTATTAAAAATCTTGATGCTCTCTTTCCTTCCCTATCCTCAGTGTTCATCTTGCATTCCAAACAGAAGAATATCTCCTCCCCCTTCAGCAGTAGCCATCCTAAAGGAGTACCATGTCAGACCGCAGAACCCAGTACACTCAGTATGTTTCTGAACATGATGCCATATCAATACATGTTTTATTGCACAGCATTCCTCTTCATTATCAAGAATGTTTATATAAACACCCAAGACAGAATTTTCTACTAGTTTTCTCTTTCTAATCAATGAAGACTACTGACATTTTAGAAAAGGAGCTTCAAAGTTTCTATGTGAACACCATAGTCTAAGTATTTATCCTCTAAACACCTGTTTCAAAAATAGAGTGCTCAGTCAGAAACAGGAATACCTTGCCAAGACCACACAGTATGTCCATGCCTGTTAGACAGGCCAGCTTCATCAGCCTACTCCATTTAATGAGTGAAGTAGGGCCTGGTGGCAGGACCACCTGCCTCGTACTGCTAATTGGAATTAGAGCTGGAAACTGTACATCCACAAGACAATTATTTCTTTCATGTTTAAGAAACTGGCTCATTAGAAAAAGCCCCCATTTCAGGCTGCTCAATAACAACCTTTGCAACTATTTATTTCACTTAAAACCATATGGTTGGTCTCTTCTGTTCATATTTTGTACTATATACTGAATTTGCCCATTTTTTAATTAAGAGCCCTTGCACCAGAGGTCAGAAGGGAACATAGTCATCAACTCAAATATAAACCATGAATTCTGGCCTCTTGTAAGGCCCCCGTTTAATTGTGCTTTACTGCTATTACTCTGGGATTGAACATTTGTCTCTTCCATAAGTTACAGAAGCATTATGAACATTGGCAAAATACACGTCCCTTGGCATTTTTGAGCAGAAAGTGAGCTCCTTCAAGTAGCTTCTCCACAAAGCTCATGCTTTTTCCTTGCTAGTTAGATTACCTTATGTAAGAATAACTTCTTCCCTTATGATTTACCCTAATTCACAGCAGTAAGGAAGCTTATTTCCCTTTAATTCCTTATTCATTACTGTTTTGTCTTCTAGTCATACAATTGCCTGCAATGGTTAAACACAAATTTTAGTTTCCAGAAACTGACGCCTCAGGTCTAGCTGAACAGACAGCTCTTACTTTGCACAAATCATACGACAGATGGGAGTATAAGAAATTTCTCATTCAGCAAGAGCTGGCTGACTGGATTAGGAATTTGAGGTGCCTGCTATTCATATGTTCCAGTTGATGACTGCACGACAACCAAGCTAATAGATATTACCTATGTGGAAGTTCAGGAGAGTTGGAAAAAAAGTGAAGTACAGAAGTGTTCAGAGTGTAAAAGCCTCATTTACTTCAATAAGCATCCTCACAAGGGTTGTTTAGGGAAAGAAGGTGAACTATTTGAGTTACGTTCTCTCAGGTTTTCATCTGAGTTTGTTTCCAATAACTCCTAACTTGTTACTGATGTATTTCAGCAGTATAATTCAAACCTTTGATAGGAACCTCTCTGACATTATTTCTCTTTTACAGGAGAACTGACACCATACAAAGCTGACATTGTCTGCTTTCCTTGCTTTTAATCAGATTCTGCTTCTTTATAGCCTAATTTCCAGGATGACTTCAGGTGACAAGTGGCATTAGAGCCGTTTTGCATCAGTATTAATATATACTGTTCTCTTCACCTCAAGTCAATGTGACTCCGCAAGTAGAGCTCACTGTACTACAAACTTACCCTGACTTTCAGAAAACAAGCTCAAGCAGTCATGCAGTTCAGGCTGAATATGACTGCAAGTCTTGAGTCTCCATTTCCCTTGTCAGAAAGCACTTCAGAAATAGTTGAAAGGAATGGCTTCTGTGTTAAGATTAGAGACAGTTAATAGGAAAAAAATCAGAAAAACCACAACATTCCCTTTTCAGGAGACCTGTTTTGTCCCTTTCTGAGGTTTGTTTTACAGTTACAATTATCTTCCAAGCATCCTTCATCCTTTAAAATGTCTGTCTTTGGTCAGCACAAAGATTTTTAGCTTTAGGTTATCAATATCAGTTCACATAATAACTGAAGAACTATTTAGACTTGGCAGCCAGGAGACAGTACCACGGAACCACCATAAGCCGTTGTAGTGCTATTTTGCAGGAAGTCTTTCTTGTGTCAAGTAACCACTGGATTTTTATTATTTTTCTTTTAGAGCATGTAAAATTTGTCTTTGCAATATTTGAGGATGTACTTATTCAAGGAAAAATGGCTAAACAAAACCCATCAACTGAGAATAGTATAAATACTTCTGTGAGTATAAATACTTCTGTGAGTATAAATTGCACTTCTTCCTCACTTGCTCCCCTTCTTCAAAATACTTACTGTTCTATCAATTATTATATTGTAACAAGTTTGGAGGGAATTATATTTTTTTTCTTGCACACATGCTGTAGAGACACTCCTGTCATTTGATTAAGATGGTATGTTAACCATACACCAGTGAGCTTCTTTCACTATATTAGGGTAACTTTTTTTTTTTAATGTTGGGCTACTTTAGCACTTACCAGCTGGGATTATTTTACTTTCCAGAGTTCAGTTTACCCTTTATCAGCTCTATACATATATCTGTTGCTTTTCTTCACATTGTGCCTCTCCAGCTGCTGTAGTAGATATCTGTCACTTAGTTGAGACAAACTCAAAAGAAACTGAGTTTTCTTAGTAGAAATATTTTAAAAAAAAAGGACTTAATTTTTTTTCTAGAGTTAAACACTTGCATATAATAAGAGAAATTACAAGATTTGCTCAGTAATTGAATGCCTCTTCCACAGTAGTAGCAGCTTGAGTTTGAGTATCTTCTTCAACTAGTGGGCTTGGAAAGTGAACCAACTCAAATGGACTTCCCTAAGTTAACAAAAGACACACCTTAAAAGAAACAAAACAGACATTCCTGTTTTCTAAAGGTAGAGTCAAGAGACACCATAAGTTCCAGCCCTTCCTTTAATCTTCTTGATATATTAAGTTGTCTAAACTAAGGAGAGAACCCCAATTGGGGCAAAGCATTTTGTGGTGATTACTGCCATATGCTCCTCAGACTTAAGCTTCAAGCAATTGAAGACAACTTTGCAGATGGCAGGTCTTCCTTCCCATTACTCAAAGCCATAATGTTGATAGAGTTAATTTTTTTCTAATTAAAAAGAAGAAGAAAACATAAAAAGGCAATACATCAAACAAGTTAATGTAGTCAACTACAAGAATTACCTTAATCAAGTCTTGAAATGTTGCATCTGAAATGAACTGTTTTCAAACAATGCTATTAAGGTTTGACTGTGTCAGATGCACCTATTCATCATCTCATGAACACCTAGAAATTACAACCATTAAATTTAGAGTGTGCTGCATTATTCATGCCATAATGTACGGGTCATGTCAACAAGGAATAATGTTACTGCAATAAATACCCTTCTGCTTCAGGCTTTACATTTAATTGTAGAACTTCAGTTTCATACTAACACAATGTGATTTCATAGCACAATTTCATCTGTTCTCTGAAGATACTAACTTGTGTTCTTTTTTCATAAATCACATGGTCAGGGAGCATTTTTTCCTAAGTCAGTGGAAATACAGACATCATGATGGAAAATACAACTTATCACCATACTTTGTTCGTCCTACAAAACACCCAACACTGTAAAAGTAAAGAAATCCCACTTCCTACAACCTATTCTGAGACCCATTCTTAAGAACAGAAATCACGAAGAGTATGTAAACATTGCACAGACTTATTTGTGATACCTGAAGTCCTGTGGGGGAAGGAAGGAACCAAAAAAATACAACATGCTTTCAGAGACGTACAGAATACTACAAAACTATTACAAGATCTGAGCACTGGATTTAAAAAAATTGACGTTTTAATTTATGCTACATTTTATGTAGAAACTAGTAATAGTGTTTAAACTATTCCCTTCCTTTAAGTTTTTTTTTTTTTTTTAACATGCAATCAAACAGAAGCACGAAGATTGTTCTACATCCTTTAAAACAAACAGTTTTCATTATATAATAAGTGCATGTGAGAACTTGAAACAGCACAGGAAGCCTCAAACAGAGGAAAAAGCAGAAATATATCTTTTTTTAATCACTAGTGTTTTTTTAGTCTTACAGCATGTCGGTAGGTAGCAATTACTAGCTACACACTAATGAGTTTGTATATAGAAACAATTTACCTGGACTATTAACATCATAATAAAGCAGTCAGAGTAATCATTCAGGATCTATCTATGCATTTAGTTTATCACCAACAATTTTCTTAGTGTGGTTTAAGCACACAGGCATTCCAGGTAAGCACTACATCTACGATTAATCTCAAACTTTTTTACGTCTACACTGTAGAAGTAATACAGGAAATTTAATCCAAAATTACCACCTAATAGACAAAGAAGAAAAATACACATTTCTAAGGAACTGATTATTTTATTCTAAGATAAGCGTGCCTGTAAGGATCAGACAAATCCCATTTTTTCAGTTGTTTTTTCTACTAGTGACTATAAAGGGATTATAGATAGCTGCCTCAGTGACATGAAGTCCATGCTCCAGGAGTAAGTTTGCCTAACTAGCAACTCTTCTATACCCACACAAGCTGTTGAAGTGGTACTTGGTCTTAATATCATAGTCATGTACTTGTATTATAGTCTACTTAAGCTCAATCAGACCCATCTTTTATTGAACCAGTGCAAACTTTCTCATAATCTTTAAGGAAATTAAGCACTGTTTAAGACATTTAAAGAAATACATCATGATCTTCAAGTCATCCACACATCTTTCTTTCCAGCCAAACCCCCCATATGCCATTTGATTAGTTCAGCCCTCTGCTGAAGGAAGGGTTCAGTCTTGTCCAGGATCTTGTTTTGATGAACATTTGACTGAGATACCAGATCCAAACAAGCAACTGTGTTGTTTGAGAACGCAGTTTTGAGACCCTTGTCTTGGAGCCCTTAGCATTCAGCACAATACAGAAAGTTAGTGCTGAATTCAGTCAACACTTTGTCATGAAAGAAACAGCCTGGTAAATGCCTCCCTCTTCCAAGTCACTTCTAATCCCATTACATTACATAAAGATGTCTCACACAGTGTTTCACTACTAATTTGGAGGCATTCATAACGAGTGAAGTCTAATGCCAGAAGTCTTGCAAGAATTGCTAGCAACTAGCTAAAAGAGTCCTTGTTCGAGTGCCCACACTTCAGTTAGCAACAGCTATTTCGCTTCTAGATGCTGTCTTTACTGCATGACAATACAAAGCAGCTTGTCTGTTTGGCCACCTGCAGCACAACTGTTCAAAGTTGATACTTTGATTTATTCCCCTAACAGTCACTTAATTAGGATAGTTCCATTGTGTAAATAGCTAAAGGAAACATTTTACAGTCATCTTCAGTGTAATTCCTACAGTTCAGGCTGTATTGGCATTTTCATTGAAGTCATCATTTTTCAAATGCACATAATTTAATAGTAAAAATTTACCTTTGGCACACAATTGTTTGGCCAAATAGCAGCATTAATTGTTTTTAAATCTAGTTATTTTACATCTGCATACACCTGACTTTTCAAAAGCAATTGAAGGGCAACTGAAAAGAAAAAAAAGTGTTCTTATCATCACACTTTGCTTTTCTCTGTTTTAAAATGATTATGTTATACCTTTTTCTATAGGCCCATATGAAGGTCAGAGAGCTTAGGATACCTCAAAAACCTTTTCAACTACCACAGAGGAAAACCACCACCAGCTCCTACTTGAGTGAAAGCAAAAGCTCATGAAGTGAGATAGAACTGAAAAGATTAATATAAAAAAGAAGCCCAGTGAGAACAGCAACTGATAGTGTCAGTGTTTAATTCTAATTTCTTTATGGATAAATACAATTC
The DNA here is from genome assembly GCA_008658365.1 of Alca torda. Lineage (NCBI taxonomy): Eukaryota > Metazoa > Chordata > Aves > Charadriiformes > Alcidae > Alca > Alca torda. The sequence continues at coordinate 96,790,238 of CM018076.1, forward strand.
CACAGTTCCAGTAGACTATAGTTTCCTTGACATTTTGTCGCATTTATCACAGAAAAAGTGAACATTTGCAGTTGCCAAAAGAGAGAGAGAAAAAGTTCTTTGTTTTTTTTTTTTTTTAAGTTGAGATTGAATCCCTGTTGTATACAGTATGCCCAAAGACATGGGTACGACACCACCTTTTATTTCTCATCCATCATAGATGACTGTGATAATGCTCAGCATCCATTATGGGCTTTCAAAAGCCCCATGTAACTCACATTTTTAACTTTTGACAAACTATGGAGGAAGTCAGATGTATGCATCTGAGAGTATAATTGCTATACCAACACTTAGTTATCTTCATATGGTATATATTTTTTTCATTCTAATGAAAACTGAATCACAGTAGTATTATATCAGTGTATATTTTTAAACACACATTCTGTATGTAACAAATGGTGACAAATGATTTGTGTTGTCCATCAGTAAACATACTTTGTTTTCAGCAGAGGGAGGACAGTTCCTCTCCTCTCCTTTGTCCCTCCTCTTATTAAGGTACAAATAGTTTTACTATGGCTGTTTATGCCAGAAACCTATTGGGCAAAAAGGTCTTATTTACGGCCAGCTATAAAGCTGTAGTTTTCTTCCCAAAACAATGTTAAGTAGTAGAGAGGCCTTAAAGTAAGAAGAATTTTTAGTACAAAGTGAAAGAGGAAGGTATCTAGGACACCATTTTGGTGATTGGAGGAATTCTAGACAGACAAGCCAAGTCTTTTATCCATCAGGTTTCATGAAGAGGTGAGGCTGCCAGAATAAAGTGTAATTCAGAGCAATTTATTTCTTTTCTTTCCATTGGCTCTGTGGTAAGTAACAATGTACTTGTAGTACAAGGGTACTGGGAAAGACCATAATGCGCTCTGAAAGAACAAAGAGATAACACAACTTGAACTTTGCATTTCCTTATGTGTTGTCATTATCCTCACTTTTGACTGGATTTTCCTCAATGTTTTCCACTCTGATCAGACCCACTATTCTCTCCCAGCACACATCCATTGAAAAAAAACAGTGGTGCATTACTTCTAGTTCTTAAACATTAGAAATACTTCTTATTTCAAACTTCTTAAATTGTTCAAGCTGTGCAAGAATAATGCAGAACACTGACAATTGTTCATTTAAGACACCAAAAAGTTTAAGACAGAAAGCTAAATACTGTCAAATTTTGCCAGTGGGTAATCTCAAGAGACTTGGCAAGTCTTCCTGCTTCAGCATAACCTAAAGCTAAAATAGCAATAGGGACATGGAAATAAACAGAATTCAGTTCTTAAAAAATAACCGATGCCTTTTGTAGCAGTCTGTCTGTTATTGCTGACTGACCAAACTTTAGTTTTAAGTTTCTACCAAATATCATTAAGAAAAATCTTGCTACTCCCTTGAGGCCCTAGCTGTTCTTTCCTGCTCATCGGTTGTATTGAGTACAAGCAATTAAATCTATAATGCAACATCCACCTACTACTGGTATTTTACTTAGCGGGTCTCTCCCTGCTGAGCTGCTGTACTGCTGATTATCTGTTAACAAATTCTAACACTGAGCAAAGGCAGTAAGATAGCACAGAAACCTACCACCTGTACTACTTTTCCAGGAATAAGAGGGACAACTAATACTGTATTGCTTATATCGCTATCTGTAGGTGTTCATCTGCATGTCATAGTTTTTCTTAGAAGGGGTGCCCATCATCTGGTCAGTATGCCTTTTGGGAAACCAGATCAATAGCTCTATACTGAGCTGCAGCATTCAGTTCCTTGTAAAACCTACGGCATGCACAGAGCAGGTCTATTGGTTCATTTCTGCTTGAAGTGCTCCCCACAAAGATGCTTTAGCAACCAGCAGAGGCTGGTTTGATTTTCATGAAGCATCAACAATCTAAACGAACATCATGTTGACAAGAAGCTATGTTTCCAAGCACTAGCCACTGTTGGCCAAAGCAGGGGAACACTGCCACAACATTCAGACAATTCCTCATCTTATTTTTAGTAAGTGGTTAGTATTTTTTACTTGCCATCCACTGAACCACTGACCATCCTCCTACTCCATCACACAGAGCATCCCAGGGTAGCTGGTAAGCTTGTGCCAGCGAGCATCTTCTGTGCATGCAGCATGACCTTCATTGGGCCTGTTATGCAATGTTACAGTTTTCCTGTCTTAGTAGTATGACTTTTTTCCTGTAATCTGATATTTTTGTCATGTTGTCTTCTCATCCTTCATGTTCAAACTGGCAAGCAGCAATGGGATACAAGATAGTCTGTGAATGTTTTCACAACAGATCAGGTGGCACCGTTTTTCCAAAGATGGCCAAGATCCATTGCTTTGTAGGGTCAGAAAAGCCATGATCCTGCAGCACTTTTTAGTCCCCATTTGTGCAATGACTGTACTCTTCCAGTCTCCGTTTTACAACCTTGGTAATTTGATAGCATCAATGACATTAAAGGAAGAAGTGAGACAAGCAATGAAACTTTTTGCTTGGAAATTTTCAAGACAGCAAATGTGCACTTAAACATTTGATCCTTAAAGAATATTTACAAAAAACACAGCTGGTTTTCAGTTCGTGTGTATCTTTGAGGTAGCAAATTTTAAATAAAAAAAAAAGACTAGACATTTCAGCAATACTCAACTCAGGTTTCTATAACACTTTTTTTTTTAAGCTATGTTTCTCTCACATAAGTTTACCCATTGTTCTTACAAAATTGATGCTTGCATAGCATTATTATCAGTTCAAATACTGAACTAACATTATTGTTATGCAAGAGGATAACTGGATAATATGTTGCCTTAATTACAAAATATTGTTTGATCAAAAAAATCAGGACAGGTCAGTTGAGTTTACATTAAGAACTTAGCACACTCACCTCATCCCTTTTCTTAATCCTGTTCATGCAGGGTCCACACATGCAGAAGTGTAACAACAATCCTGTCATTGTTCGGTCTGACAACAGGTTAGCCTACATCGGACTTAACAGGTCCAATATACTCTTATTTTAAATAACTTGATTATCTAAATAAATACATTTTTGTCATTAATATCCTATTATTCTAAGTCACATTTAAAGGTTTGACCTTTCTCCACTGCTCTCCTTATGAAAGATATAACAAGTTGCTTTAGAAATTTACAGTAATATTGATTTGTTAATGTGACAATTTAAGTACTAACCTGCATATTTTTCACCCCAGAAGTTTACTACATGCTCAAACTCGCTAAAGATATTTAATGTTGTAATCTCTCTTTCCTTTATGTTCTGTATTCAACTGATTTTAAGGCTGTTGTTTCCTAGTTCTGGACATTTCTTTTCTTCTCCTCTCTTCTGTATTTAAATGAGTTAGCTTGTATTTTCCTTTCCCCTTCCCAAATACCTCATGGATGATGGCTAGTCTGTTTTCCATATTTTAACAGAAGCTTAACTAATGTGTATCTCCAAGAGGTTTACTGTCTCACTAGAAAAATGTCTTACTGCCTCGGAAGGAAGGAGAATTTATGGAGAGAGTAGTACAGCTCACGGAAATCCACACAGCAAAGGATCCCTTAAATACCACAGCCTGAATAGGCAATAGCCAGAGAGGTATTTTTGGACTAGGTCATTAAACATCAGAAACATCATCTTGATTAAAGGGTTCTGCTATTCAGGGACTTTAAGAACACAAACAAACACCAAAAAGTACCATTGAGTACTCTTTCTTGTAACTCAAGAGCTATAAATCCATGAAGAAGGGCTTAACAGGAAGAGTTCCCTGCACAAAGAAGGGATCAATTAAAATAAGTTTATTATCAGGCTCTGTTAAGGTACATCACTTCTGTACCTAGTCCATGAGGATTTTCTTTACCTAAACATAGCAGCATAGCTTAACATATTTTGATCAGCTAACTGCTTTGTTTTTGTTTTTCTTTAGTTTTATTAACTGTTAATTTGCCACAATGTCACATTGCACAGGCAATTCCCTGCTGGGCTTATGGTGAGGAGGAACAGATTTTGATTTCCTCTTCTGAAGCAAGAGGAATGCCCAGTGAGGCATTTCTAGAACTCTGCTCTCCATTACTCTTCTCATACAGCCGTCAGGTGAACACAAAATGCGGTACCACAAAGCCGAGGAAGGTGCTACTTTTAAGTTTTTAGAGCACCATAATAAGGTTTGTGTTTGGGGTTCAACTCCTTATCTGCTGCAAACATCACCTTGGCAGAGGATGTCTCAGATCACCAAGCAAGATTAAATCCTTCTTATTTGACTGTTCTGATTCTGATCTCTGGCTCGGAGGCTGTCTACAGTGCTTCACCTAACTGCGCTCTCATATTGGCTCAAGAGTGTAAGTGGCACTGCTGAAGTTTTCTGTCGATGTTTCCTTATCTGGCTGCAGCCTTCTCACAAGCCATTCATTCAAATATAACATACCCCTAGAAAAATGCTTTGATCTGCCGAGTTCTCCAGGTTCACTACTGATTTAAAAATCCAAAGTTTCCACAGTATTTTTTCCATTGTCTAACATGCTGCTTAACACAGCTCAGCTGTACATTGGCCAGTGCTTTTACTTTCTCATCTGTTTAGTCTGTCTTCTCATTGTAAAGCAGCCCGCTGGTTCCTGAGGATATCATCAGTATAGATCAATTTGAATTTCACCTTCGTTTTGCTGGTAGGTATTTAAATACATCCTGCTTTGAATGCATGAAGTCACAGTTCATTTCATGCTTCAATAATAGAACAGGTGAGCTTGTGGATTTACAAGGTACATGCAAATACAGAAGGCTATCCTAGCCAATGCTTTTAGTTACAGCTCCAATTTTATTTAAGTTCCTACTCCTTCTTCCCTTTCTCCCCACGACGACTGTTGCAAATAGAAATTACAGTGAGTAATTGGTCACGCTCACATGCAGCTACTACTATGTGATACTTGTAGCACCATTTGAACAATATTAATATGACTGGTCACAATTAGCCTGCTCACCTGCTTTTCTGCTGCTCTTCAATGCAGCATGCAAAGGTAAATATTTCAGCACACCTAATGTCACACTGGCTGTTAGCCCACCTAAGCCTCCATAAACTTCCTTTTGACTTACCACATGTAGCAAAATTACTTTAATGACAGAATATGCAGCCTACATCCTAAAACCATGGGCACATGAAGTAAGTTGATAGGTAGGGAACTCTGCCACCAAGTAATTGCAGTTATTTCTGTGTACAGCTTGGTATGCAATAGGACTGTCCCAGCATAATATAGAACCAGGTGCTATGTACACAGCTTTGGTCAAAAGAAAGCACATGACAGAATATTCCCCTTAAAATTATATCTGTATTTTCTTTATTACAAGGATCTTCAGTGGAGTTAACAACATCATACTATTAAAATAGATAAAACCATTGTTATCCTTTACTTTCCTATTTAGCCTTCTTTTCTTGTAAAGCCTCCTGCTCACTAGAGTTAGAAATACTGATTATACTGCTGCTATATTTCTTATGAATACTTTCATTAGAGACACATTGATACTAAGCTGGCTAAAAAATAATATTACCTTTCTGTTAGCTCCAGCAGCCTGAAACAGAGCATTTGGCTTGTGTCTCTAGATACAAATGTTCAAGTTATACAAATGTTAATACATGATGGCATTCCAGTGAACACTAATAGATTAAACTGACTTTTTCTTACCATTTTTTTTTCATTAGCTTTGTGACATTTTGTGACCTTGCTGCTGGGATCTGAGTAGCTGTCTAACCAAGCCAAAGATCACCACGTCCTCATCTTCCAGTTTTACCTCTAGTACGATAGTTGCAGCTGAGTGCCTGTTGAATCCATGCTGAATTTGGCATCGGTATTCAAACATGGTATCCCCTGACAGGATGAACAGCTTTCAGGATACATCTTTTACAGTGACCTAATGACTCATTTGCAAGAATATCAGGTAGTTAATGAAGAAACTTTGCATGAAGTATGCCTACTCTACACTACAACTATTTACCCAATTCTAAGGCTACATCCAAAAACACCCTCATATTCCATTCTGGTTGTTTCTAGATAGCGCTTCTGCCTCTGAGCTCATCGTGCATTTATGAAGATGAGAATCTCTTTCACTAATAAGAAAGCGACTTGGTCTTCCTCCGTATATTTTTCCTCAAAAGTAAGGAAATGCTTAATGCACAAGTATTATACGCCAAACAGTATTATAGAGAGAATTTTGTACTCTAGCTTTTCAAAGGTATCTCAACTGTTCAAGTGACATTCACTTTAATCCTAAAAATCTAACAAAGATAAATATTCTTTTAGCAGATGATTAAAAAACACAAATAAAAGGTCATTCAAATACGTTTCCACTGCTTCATAATTCCCCACTTTGTTATTGCAGCTACCAGCACCGTAGAAGATTTCATCCTTCATTTTATATGATTTGTGGGTATTTCTCTAGTAAATGTCCAAAGGTAATGCCAGGAAAACAAGTTAACTGCATTAAAAAGCTTTGACTTATCACAGTTCCTACTTGTCTCCTAGTAGCTAAAGTAGAGCAGTAGCAAGGTCAGTGTTCTATGTTGCAAGTGTAAGTCACCCAGACTATAAATCACAGTATATTCTGAGACATTTACAAGGCTATTTAATGCTGTTCCTTTTAATTTGCTGATGTTTCAAGTACTGTATGTTGCTGTACTTTTCTTAATATCACTAGTTTATTTTTAATTTTGCTGCTATAGTTAATGCAAGGTGAACTTAATGAGTCCATAATGTAATTTTCACTACCATAAGATGAAAGTCATTTGCATATCTTCAAGCTTTCACATTTTATCTTCATCTAGTATTCGTCAGTATGTAATATACCTTCGCAAGATCTTCATTACTACTTAACTGTACAAACTTTCTTCATTAGGTTTGAAATAAGACCCAAGTCTCTCAGCCATCTTAAAGCTATGCATGTAATAGATGGGATATTTAGTCTTACTCTTTTTTCCTTCTGATAAATTTGAAAAGCTTGGATTCCTTTTTACACCTTCGATTACCCTTCACTCCTAATTTCTTGCAGCATCTATCTTTTTCCTGGAAGACTTAACTAACTAAATTGCTTCCTCCCACTTTCCCATTTCTAACACCATGAGCATTTTTCAGAAGGTTCCAGTCCATGCTGTGCAGGGTAAATAAAGAGCTTACTAGAAGACATAGCAGCCCCAAACTGTATCGGAGATATGTCTGTGTTTTAGATTCCATTTTACTGAAGAGGCACACTATCACCCCATACTTAAGCTTGAAGACCTTGTCTTCGTTTTCCACGTTGTCCAACGTTGTCCATGGTTTTTTTACAGTTTTTCGTACAGAGGAAACATGGAAGTGATCTTATAGGTAAGATGACAGACTAGCACAGAATCAGCTCTTTGAACATTTTGGTTAGTAGAAGGAAGTAATGGCTATTCCTACTAATTAACTGATCATTTTCATATAGCTTTGTCTCTTGTGTTTAGGAGTATCAATTGTTTCAAATAATTTCCAGACATCACACATTCTATGTTATTAGCAGGAAAGTATCTCTTGAGCTGCACAGTTATACAGTAGAGCCTTTGGCAGTTCACCATAATTTCACATCAGTGATCAGCAACGTGTGTTGCAAACACCTTTCACTAAATGCAGTTAATCTGAAGTTATACACAGTAGAACGAGAAGGACCGCTTCTCTTTCTACTTTTATAGTCATGTCTTAATTTCCTCTTACAGTTCAGTTAATCTTTAACAAAGAGGTTTTAGGTTAGCAAAGAGTAAACAATCCTATCTGTAGGTATGACTATGTAGACAGGTGCAAATCCGCTCCCAGGAATGTCAAGTACAATATATTAACATTTCCGAGCAAAGGCTAGACTGAATTTCTTCTTCCTGTCCTATACTGCCAGTGGTTTAATAGTGGCACATCACCTGCTTTCAGTGAAACGTGACAGGCAGCTCATGTCTTTAACTTCTGCTAGACAAATCAAGAAAGGAAAGAATTCTTACTCAAGTCATTATCTTCAACACCATTTTGCTGCACTTCAAATTTGAACTCCAGGCAAATAAGACAGCAAATCCTTGTTTAACACTTCTCTGAAGAAAGTACTCAATACATGCCAAACATTTTCAGGTGTAGAAAGACTTTAACTTATACTGACCAGGATCTCTCTGAATGGGACAATTCAATTAAAATGAAGCAGCCATCTCAAGTGACTAACACACATTGAGCCCGTAGCCCTTTGGATATTGTTTGTGACTGTGCCCAAAAGCACATATAGCCATTAATAATAAAAAGCTTTTCTGCACAAATAAAAACTTGGTTGTGTTTACAAGTTTACTGAAGTTTACTCTGCAGGTCTGTTGGATCAGCAATCCCACGTTCTCTGCTGCTTACCTCTCAGAAGCGATCTACACTCATCAGAATTAATAATGCATTTACAGCCTTAAGCACAGGCCCTATTTCATCCACCAATGTTTTCTCAAGCCCATGAACAACTCGTTGGATATTGCATGCTTTCAGCCTCTAGTACTACGTATTTTGAGCAAAGAAATGGAAATGCTTTGAGAATGAGCCTGTGCCTGGTTTCAGGTCTTGTATCTTATGAAGTGCTATTGAGGCAGAAGAGATACAATCTGTAATTCCACAGCTGTCAACTCCAACCAACAAGCAAGGTGATGGGATGTTTAAATCTGGTTTTTGCAGGTGAGGTTTTGGGAATCTTGTAGCATTTAGTTGATCTCAGCTTGTACTCTGAAAAGCAGCTTAATTGCAGATGAGAAGTTTTGAATAATGAAGGCAACTAAAATATTTCATGATGAAATAGAAATACCTGTGTTGGACTGTGTATGCCCAGTATTAGTGAGAGTGCAACTGTCTTATTTCGGGCTCTTGAGATATGAAACGCTTTTTATGGATAGTAGTCTATCATACTGGCTGAATTTTGATTGCATTTTCCTTTTCAGCCTAGCACATTGTACTTGTTTGTCATTGCTCTAATGTGCCCAGATTGCCTAGTTTCACAGTTACCTAGCTATGAGTTGCATGCAGTTCTGTCTCTCATTCCACTATTTTTCGCAACACTATTTTTCTAAAGAATGGTTTCCTCTATAATTTAACAGAGTTAACGATCTAAACCAACACATAATGTAACTCATAGGAAAAAAACAGAGAAAAATAGGTTAAACACACCACTTGCTAATACTAACAATCTTGTTTTATGGCCTGAATGAAGGAAACATCATGAATTGCCTTTTAATTACATTCGACTCTTGCTCAAATCCACCTTTGCTTAGAAATCTCTATTACGCTCTTATTAAAGTTCACATGGCTCCCACTATCATTCAACCACAATTTTAACACCTGTGTTCTGTAAGATCAGACAGTGCTAAAACTGGAAAATCAAACTCTTTGATAAAGTTTCATTAAGTATTTATTTATTATTAGTATTACTTATGGGTTAATATTTCACAAAGAGAAACAATTACTTGTAGTTGCATTACTAGGAATGTTAGGGAATACTCTAAAATAGCAATTTTTAATTAAAATAATGAGGAAAAAAATGTGTACTATAAAAGTTGCTAAGTCAATTTTTATGTCAGAGAAAAAGAGTTAACAGCAACTAGTTTGTTGAACTACTTGCCCCAAACAATATTTTACTCTAGATTCCTATCATTCTGGCTTTTCATGTTGGTTTTTTTTTTTGTTTGGTTTTTTTTTTAATTGTACTCTGTATTAAAAATACAAAAGCAAAATAGTTATAAGTTTTCAGGGTTGGGGTTTTTCTCTTCCCCTTCAAGGTACGTTTAAATACACTTTTTAAGGGTAAAATATGATAAAACTCTATGTAGGACTGTTACCAGTATATTTTGTTCATGAATAGTTCTCATTTCCTTAGGTCTTCCTTTAAGACTAGGGGTGCCTATGCTAATTACTAGGAGTTCAACCAGCAAAAAAAAAAATAAATAATCAAAATACTATTTGTTTATCCTAACATGTTAGAGATGCATGTTTCTTAAAGGGTTTCTTTTCGCTAGAGGTTTAATTTTGCAAATAAATTTATTTTTGTGTTCTTTGATGATCCTCAAACGCAGATATTTTGAGTAATTTGAAACTCTAGCAACATTAGTAGGATTATCTGACAGTCCTATGACATTTTGTTAATTCAGAACTACAATACAATCTTCACAAAAACTGGACCTGTACGTTCGTTTCAATCAGTTCTGTCCAAGTAGAGCTAAAAGCATTTTGTTGTACACTCTTTTGAATGAGCAGGTTCCCATTCAGAGCAGAATTTCAGTCATCTGAGTAACAGTCAAACCAAAAAGCAAGGGTAACCAGGCTTCTGGCATATAAGCATGGTTGCAGCATTCAACCAGCCACTAGGTTTCCAATAAATGTCTGTCAGCTGACTATATGAACTTCATGTGTAATGGTACAGACAGAGTAATTCTGTTTGTATCATGACTAGATTTTTTATAAACTTAAGCTGAACAACTTAAATTTAAGATTTTACTGGCTGGCTATTAACAAATGAATACTGATTATCCCTAGTACTCCTTGGCTGTACCCTTTTCTTTGCAAAATATCACAGTCCTTCAATAGGTCTGACTGCCTTTCTGCTTATCTTTACTATCCAGATGGATGGTATAGATGGAACACAGATCTTGCTGATTATTTTTAAAGCATTTCAAGAAATAAGACTAATCATAGTGTAAGCCATATGCCATAGCTATTTTATACCTCTGGTGTTAAACAGATACAATTAAGAAGTTTGGAGAATTTTTGTTTTATCCTTGTAATATGAGACTAAAATCTCAGTGTTTATATTTTAATATTCTAATATTCTTACCAGTCATTCTCTTCTCTTCAACTCCATCTTCCAAACATTAGAGTGAAAAATTTGTGCTCTTTTTCCCCTAAACTGATTACGGCACTAGACATGGATAAACACAGTCTGCTGCTTTCCTGGTCTTGGATAAAGAATGTAATTACTTTCAAGCATCAGGCTGGGTGAGGGTTTTTGGGTTTGTTGTTGTTTTGGGCTTTGCTTTTGTTCTTTTGGGGGCATGAGGTTGTTTTAAGCTAGGTAAGATGCAGCAGAATATTAGAACTTTTACTTTTCTAATGCCTGTACTTCCCAAACTTCAAACAAATTCCGTGAGAACCAAAGAGTTTTGGAAACTTCCATTAAAATACCATTTAAGTTTTCATCTATTTACTTACATTTACATTTTGGCCTGAGCTGTCAGTGTGTAGGTTTTTAGTAGACACAATTACGTTAGACCATTAGCATCTTCTGAAAAAGAAACCAATAACAAAAAAGCAAGTGTCAGGTGAGTACTGTAACATATCTGTGAGTGTAGAGACCAATTATTATCTTTGCTTTATTTATCAGACTCAGGAGGAATGAATAGAACTCATTATGAATGCTACAAACCCCCCTATATATCACTTTTTATAGTGTTGGACTATGCTCCTCTCTGGTTTAACTCTGCTGAGGCACAAAGGAAAATTAAAAATATATTTTGATCTTAGAGACATTCTCAAAACATTCATTTCAGATCGGCTTCTCTCTAACAAGAGATCAATTTTTTCATTTGCCTCACCTAGGGAGATCTGTCCCTCCAGGGACCCAATAATTTTCTTAATTAGGTGAGCAGACAGCAGCCTTAAAACGTTTTCCAATTGCATCAGCAATGATTTGGGTGTCAGGGAGTGAGACTAAGGAGAAACATTAAAACAAAATACTTCTGATTGAAGCCTCCTTTATAACATTCTATAGAGGATGAGGCACAAGTGTTGAACAATATGAGGTGACTCATGAAGCCAAAATAGCACATTAAAGTTATCATTACATACTAACTTAATTTCTTGACTGAAGAAGAGGTATTTAAGTCTGGCTTTTATTACTGCTGACAAATCAAGAGTCACATCAACATTTGTCACTTTCTAAGGTTGTCAAAAATCTTTATGGTAAATAGTTAGCCTCAGATGTCATCAATTTTGAGGGTCGCCCCTCCCTTTCTAGACCATTAGGGAGTTCTAGAGTGATTCTGCTTTACCCTTTCTTCATTGCAGCTCCTCAACTCTTTTACAACTCACAAAAACACCATCTTTTTCACTTCTTTTCCTCTCTTTTCTTCATTTAGAAAAAGTATTATCCAAACACATGCACCTTGCATATACTAGCATTCAAAGCACCCTTGCTTGTGCAGAAAGCCAGGCATTTGTTCCAGCATTTGCCTATTGCTCTCCTTCTGTTGCTTTTTTACTTGAATCACACTATAGGAAAAAATTGGAGAACACTAAATTAGAAAGCCAAACAGTGGCAGTGAAGCTCTTCACCCAATGTATTTTGCCCTCAGAGCAAGTGGCAGTTTTGAAAAATACAACCAAAAAGATAAGCAAAAAAAGTTTTCGCAATTTATTTTAAAAACTCCTATCATAGAATTTACTAGCACTGATGGCCATTTTCTTGATTCACCTAGTATAAATGACACTACATAAAAGGTATGATTTGTAGATGCATTTCTTGCTGTTGAGTTACTAGATCTGATGAGGACTTATAGGAATCTTTTCACATACCGGAGCTACAAGGAAACCTACCTCCCTACTAATATCTTGCATTTTTAAGCATGGTAAACTTAATTAAGAAGAACCGTTATTCACCATGTGAACTTCAGCAAGTTTTTAACAACATAACAGTAGTACAGGTATTCATGTTAAAAATCAATTTAGTTTTAAAATTAGTGAGTTTTTCTGTTGAATTCTAGATGCATGTTTTTGCCTTTAAGTTATTCTTTCCAACAAATGTAGCTGTTGAACTGACACCTTCAGCTTCTACATCAAGTACTAACTCAAGTGTCCTTGCCTGTAAGCTGAACCATTGAATCAATTTTGAAGACTAAGCACAAAACTATTATAGTTATTTTTATTTGTTCTGCCTATCATAGAGTATGTATTAGCTATAGTATCAAGGTAGTTCCCACACCTTGATGATAGCAAATCAATGTTGCTTTTCTACATTTGCCTGGAAGTGTCAGTCATAAGTAACACAATGCCAGGTTTTCAAAAAGCTAAGTTTTTGGATGCCCTTTAAGGCTTAAAGTATTTCTGACATTGTTTTTTTCCTGACAACTCGATTCCTGTCTAGGCACCTCAATTATTCTGTTTCCTTATTTCCATCTGCCGGTCACTTCAGTTAGTTCCCAAGTTTCTTACTTTAAATGCATCACACAATGAAGACAAGGACTAGCCATCTGTACTAGAAAGAGATAAAGAGGCAGGACTGGCATCCAACCTGTGCTGTCACTGATGCTCATGAGCATTACACCTCCTCTGCCACTCTCCAACGGTTTGCAGCATAGGACTCTCCATCTAGAGCCACACAGCAATTGTTACTTGCAAGTTACCATTTGTTTCTAAATAAACCTGTGGTCAGCCTTTCATGACACCCAAGGTCTGTTCAGACATGAGTAGTTCCTTCTCACTCCATGGACTACAAATCAGTCCACATTGCCTAGTGCACACAAGTATCTTCAGCACAATCATTGACATCTTCAAAGGGATGACAATGGAGACAAGACCAATCATTAGCCATCTTATCTTAAGGCCCAAAGAAGAAAAAATGCCATCTTGGAGGGAATAATGAAAATATAACGCACATAAGAAACAAGTGGCAGCCAAAAGACTGAGATATTTCATAGTCAACTATACAGCTTAAAACTTAACTGAAGTATTCACAATGAAATATTACAATCCAGTAACCAAGTATTTCATATGAATTAGTTGATCTCATAGATGCAGTATACAAAAGGGTAGATCTTTGTGAATGGTGAATGGACTTTGTGAATTGCAGTCGTGGTACAGAGTCAGACTGATGCATCTTTAAACCCATCAGCTTCTGAAGCACACTAAGGCAGCTGTATGCAAATGCCTGAAACGTTAATAAAAAACAACTAATAGTAATATCTTGTCAGGAAACCCTCTAAAGACAGAAAAAAATCCCAAACCAGAAATTGGATGACAGGTTCAACTGCTAATGTTTAAATTAAGAAAGGGCTACTTACAGAAATTTGACCCTACTAGAAAGTACTGAGTTTTCATGGTAGGCTTTGTTTCTAAAGGACCTGAGGTCAGCCTTTCAAGACTGTTAAGACTTGTTCAGACATGAGTAGCAGTTCCTTTTCACTCCATTTTTACTACTTTCCAATTTCGCTGAGACTATAATATCCTACATTTTAAAAACAATCTTCCATAATCTTCCAAACTTCTCTTGAAATCCTGAACCAATTTTCCACAATTTTTTTTTTTGTTGTACCCCTATTTCTTGTGTCAGAAACCTACACCCATCCTGTACATTTCATCCAGGATTTTATAGTCTGTCATCTCATTACACAGAGAAAGGAAGTGCATAGAAGCTGTTCCATATTTTGTGTTATTCCTTGGTCAGCTACTCATTCTGTGATTAAGATTTCTTTTAAATGAAGTAGGTTTTAATGGCAAGCAGAGGTACAGGATTTGTTTTTTATTTATGTAGTCAATTATCTTTTCCCAACTATATAATGGATGGGACCACACTAGGTCCACCGTGTGTTGTTACCTGAAAGAGTAGTAGGAATCAGTACTGGGTATCTCCATCCCTGGAAAGATGATGGAACAGCTCGTTCTGGGCCTCATCTCAAGGCATGTGGAGGAAAAGAAAGTTGTCAGAAGTACTCAACATGGATTCACCAAGGGGAAATCATGTCTGACTAATCTGATAGCCTTCTATGATGGCATGACTGGATGGATAGATGAGGGGAGGGCGGTGGATGTTGTCTACCTTGACTTCAGCACGGCGTTTGACACGGTCTCCCACAGCATCCTCATAGGGAAGCTTAGGAAGTGTGGGTTAGATGAATGGACAGTAAGGTGGATAGAGAACTGGTTGAAAGACAGAGCTCAGGGGGTCATGATTAGGGGCACAGAGTCTAGTTGGAGGTCAGTGACGAGTGCTGTTCCCCAGGGGTCAGTACTGGGTCCAGTCCTCTTCAGTATATTCATCAATGACCTGGATGAGGGGATAGAGTGCACCCTCAGCAAGTTTGCTGATGACACAAAGCTGGGAGGGGTGGCTGACACACCGGAAGGCTGTGCTGCCATAGAGAGAGACCTGGACAGGTTGGAGATCTGGGCAGAGAGGAACCTTATGAAATTCAACAGGGGCAAGTGTAGGGTGCTGCACCTTGGGAGGAATAACCCCATGCACCAGTACAGGTTGGGGGCTGACCTGCTGGAGAGCAGCTCTGTGGAAAGAGACCTGGGAGTCCTGGTGGACAACTGGGTGACCATGAGCCAGCAATGTACCCTCATGGCCAAGAAGGCCAATGGCATCCTGGGGTGCATCAAGAAGAGTGTGGCCAGCAGGTCGAGGGAGGTCATCCTCCCCCTCTACTCTGCTTTGGTGAGGCCGCACCTGGAATACTGTGTCCAGTTCTGGGCTCCCCAGTTCAAGAAGGACAGGGAACTGCTGGAGAGGGTGCGGCAAAGGGCTACAAAGGTGATCAGGGGATTGGAACACCTCTCTTATGAGGAAAGGCTGAAGGATTTGGGTCTCTTCAGTCTGGGGAAAAAAGATGACTGAGGGGGGATCTTATCAACACTTATAAATACTTGAAGGGTGGGTGTCAGGAGGATGGGGCCAGGCTCTTGTCAGTGGTGCCCGGCAACAGGACAAGGGGTAACGGGCACAAACTTGAGCATAGGAAGTTCCACCTAAACATGAGAAGGAACTTCTTTACCCTGAGGGTGGCAGAGCACTGGAACAGGCTGCCCAGAGAGGTGGTGGAGTCCCCTTCTCAGGAGATATTCAAAACCCGCCTGGAAGCGTTCCTGTGCAACCTGCTCTAGGTGACCCTGCTCTGGCAGGGGGTTGGACTAGATGATCTCCAGAGGTCCCTTCCAACCCCTACCATTCTGTGATTCTGTACTTTCTCACAGACTACACTGTTTAAAACAAACACACAGCACTGCCCATTCAGAAGTGAAAACTGGGTTTTTTTGGTCATTCCCGTAACACCAGCACAGATCAGCAGTGAGCCTGGTTAATATCTTTCCCCATATTTTCCTTTTAGAGCTGTTTCCCTGCAGAGGGACACATGTTACAAGACCTATGAGGAAAAGTGACCTCACGAACTTCGGAAAACAATTCGGCCAACCATTATTGAACTCCTCATCTGACAGTTCTAGAGTTTTACCGCTTAAGTAAAGGGAAATTTAATATTTACATCCTCTCCTAAAACAAGTAGCAATTGCGTAGAGTTGTAAGTTGAGAAAAGGAGTAAGCAAAATGGACAATACCATGTGATATGTTCCTACAGCTCTGCAAATTATTTTTGGAATCGATCAATATTGTATACTGATGCCAAAAAAATGTCTCCAGCAACAGTGTGGGGTAAAAATACTTCACACTACTTAAACTCCATCTGGTTGATTAATTCGGAGCTGAGGTAGCTTCATGCTGGACTGCTGGCTATGTTATTCCCTCATTTTACAGCAAGAGTAAACACCTTGTTACCAGTCAAAACCTCTGCCTTCAAATCATAACCAACACATGCCTATGATACTACTGCTGAAGATATCCTTCAATTAATTTTGAAGTTCTCAGATTACAGGTCTATTTCAGATTTTCACAAACACATATTTCAGCAAATATCTACTTTGAATTCTTTCCTTGACTCTACCTATACATTTTGCATGCTTTTAAAATCACTAAGGAGCAGTTGACTGATTTTTTTTTTTACCCCTTGCCGTTACTAAAAGGCTTCACTGGTATCAAATTAAATTTGTAAGGCTCTCCATCCAGCAAAACAAAACTCAAAATAAGTTATTTCCTTCTACTTGTGAGGGTTCCTTCCACCTGCCAACTTACTATCACAGGGCCTCCTGAATGCAGAAAGAGGGCACTCTTAAAAACTAGCCAGTGTAAGGCTTTACAATCTAATCTTAGCATGTCATGGCCTTGGAAGAACTGCCTAATTCTCAGTCTCTAGCCATGTTTCTAACACAAAGCAGCTAATGATGAATTCCGATACAAAACATCCCCATGTGGGATTTTTTTCCATTGCAATAGCATCAGTTTCACTATCTGTCAAAGCCAGCCATTAACAGCTATATAGGCAAAAGCATATAAGCAATAGCTGTAAAGGCATACAAAAAGAAAAATTAACACCAATCCTTTTTACCCCTTCAGAAAGCTGTAGAAAGGGAGAGAAAGTATTAGTTTCTAACTGGAAACAAACAAAAAAAAAAACCCAAACCAGAAAAACACACACAAAGAAAACAAAAAAGTCTTCCACACCCCAATTACAGTTAGATGTTATAACACACCATCTGCCCGTTCCAAAATAGAAAAGCATCAGTTGCTTCATTATTTGTCACTTATGGGATAAAAACATAGCAGTTATTCCTACACATGTGATAACAATTTACATCATTTAAGGGACTTCAGAAGAAAAACTTTTATGACTAAATCTTCCAGTTGTTTGTGTGCCTATGAATTCTTTCCACAACTGTAGAAAACACTTAGATCAGAAAAATCAAAATCAATTATAGAGCTTCTTGTCCAGAAGTCACTGAAAGAGATAAGCCATCTGCATTCAAAGATGGAAAAGAAGTACAGAGATGCCCAGATATTTACATGGCAAAGGTTCAAGATATATTTTTGTTCAAAAAATGGCAACATGCCTGATTAACTTGTTTATCTTCTATGAGTAACTTGTTGTCTTCGCTGGAACCATGCTGGCTCCTGCCAAAAGGATGCAGAAGTTCACTTTAGCTGCATCAGACTCATTCTTTCTTCATGAAACCTCAATATCTTGAACTCCTTTTAAGAATAAAGTGCCGATAACCATTGAAGAAGTCCACATACGAGCAATAACAGCATTTAAGGGACAATTTAACTTCTAGTGGAATGAAAGTTCAGTAGCATGCTTGAGAGTTTTCTGCAACTATGGATACATGCACAGAAAGCTGTTTTACTGACATAACCAGTAAAGGCAACATGGGAAAAAGACAACATAAATGAGGGGTAGGTACCACATACTCTCCATCTAATCACAGAATGGTAGGGGTTGGAAAGGACCTCTAGAGATATAGTCCAACCCCCTGCCAGAGCAGGGTCACCTAGAGCAGGTTGCACAGGAACGCATCCAGGCGGGTTTTGAATGTCTCCAGAGAAGGAGACTCCACCACCTCTCTGGGCAGCCTGTTCCAGTGCTCTGCCACCCTCAAAGTAAAGAGGTTTTTCTTCATGTTCAGATGGAATTTCCTGTGTTCCAGTTTGTACCCATTGCCCCTTGTCCTGTCAGTGGGCCCAGCCTCCTGACACCGCATTGATTCAGGTCCAAAATGAAACATCATTAATATTCAACAAACACTAAAAAGTTTGGATTCATTAAGACAGTAAGCAGGAAGGCAAGGTAGTAACTATAATACTTAGTACAAATTCATTAAACTCAAGTTCAAACTACATCCCTAGCTACAAACCAAAAGAAAAGATTCTTATTTTTATATCACTATAAGGAATTTCAGCTTTCAAGAAGTGTTCAAAAAACCTTTTTTTTTTTTTTAATTACCAAATTTGGGCAGGAATTCTGTATGATCATGTGCATCCACATTTTGCTGAAAAAGCAAATTTGATCAGATAAAATGCATCTTTAAGGAAAATGATGGGATCTACAGTGTGTTTACTTGACTCAATGTATGTCATAAAATCACTTTATATCAAGAACACAGTCCATTTTTTCTCATTGTGATTTTCTAACATCTGAAAATGCCTATAACCCTCCAAGGAAAATATTACATCAATTTAAAGTGCAGTAGAAATCCAAGAGTGGATCATTAAAAGCATGATCTAACCACTTCAAAGCAGCTAGAGCAATGTTTAAATGTTCACTGTTTCTAACCTAAGGTTAACTAAGAAATTTCTGGTTTAAAAAACATTGACTAAAAGGTTAAACAGCTCTATACTACATGATTTACTTCCTTTTCAGGTAGGGAAAGGAGTGTTGTTACCCATCATACCCACCACAGACTCTGGCTGTTGAACTGTGTTTAATCCACTTGCAAGAAATGATGAAAGAGGAAGACAGAAGGTTTGAGAACAGTGCATGGATCTACAGACAACGAAGAGGACCAAGAGGACTCGAGCATCATCATAAATCTACGTGCTAGCAGCCTGGAACGGTGAGGTCAGAACTACCAGAGGAAAGGTGTCTAGGTACATGCTCCAAGGACTGCCTCAGGCTCATGCCAAAGCAACCAAGACAGTTTTACAGGCTGACAGGACACACTCCCCCACAGACTTTTATATCTCCCTGCTCTCTTATCTAGCCATTTTCTTGGAGACAGTTCAGCCATTGGTACCCCAGGTTTTATAAGCACCTCACTCAGCATTTCCAATCACATTAACCCACTACCTAATGGTTCTCAGCCTGACCTTTTGAACCATAACACATCAGCCAGTTTATCTGCTGACTTTTTTGTCTTATTGGAAGACTTGTCCGCCTCCAACATAAGTCTGTGTAGAGATCAACTTTATTAAGATGGAAAACTTATTCTTGGCCTCAGTCTCCCTGATAGTAAGAAAGCATTAACAACAATGTGACATGGGACATGTGGTGATCCTCATGCCCTCAAGGAGCTCAAACATGGCAAAGAGCACAGCCTCTGTGCTGCAGCTTTATCCTCAGTAAAGGCACCTCAGTAACTGTATGAATCATGAGTCATCTAGCCATTGACACAGACCTGCAAGGACAGCAGGTATCTGAGAGTGCAACACTGCCATCCAAAGCATTATACACACATAAAACCACAGGACTCTCTGGCTTGTATCTTCCTAAATGAGATACAGTCAGTTGGATTTCCACCCCTAGAAAACTAGGTGGATTCTGCTATCTGGTTGGTGGTGGTCCTGGTATAGGCAGCTCGATCTTGAGCACTATATAGGGAATGCCAGCATGGACATTACAAAAAGCAATCTCACACTGTTGGTAAAGTTTTTGTCCCTGACAGCTTAAGCTTTATCTGATATATTACAGCAAAGTACCAGGTCTACACAAGACACTCTTGTTCTACAGTGCTGTGTTTTAATACAAACTCCGCTCACATTTCTGTTCTCAAAAACCTGTCCTTAATAGCACAATTGAACATGGAGTATAGTTGATAAGAGGCTCACAACTAGCACTTGTCTGTAGGTCTCCAGGTTGTTAGGAGGCTGCATAGAGCCATAGTTACATGTTCTTCTCATTGAAGTGAATGGCTATTTCCTGAACTCCACAGCAGGGCCTCAGATAAGCCTAAGAAGTCCTGCACTGCTTTCCATATAAAGGTGTGCTTTGTGTTTTGCTAAAGCTTCTCAAGCACCTAAAAAAAAAAAAAAAAAAAAAAAAGGTAAGTATGATGACTTCTACCCAAATGCTAATGTTTCTAAAGTCTGATTGCAAATCCAAAGTGGCAAGACAGATATATCCTTGTCAATCACACAGAAGGGGGCACTTAAGACATCAAGAACAGAATAAAATTCAATACTTAGTATTAGCAGTTTCTCTTAAACAAGTTTAAACATGGGCTGCTTAAGTTGACAGAGATGAAGCGCTATGTATCAGAAGTTGATTAATGGTTTATATTTTAGTCCATATAATTTTGCTTATTAATAGTTTATCTGCAGTTCTGAAGAAAACACAAGTCCTTACATCCATTCCTAAAGTAACAAATGATGCAACTAGTTCAAAGCCTCCACCCCATTTTCCAGCTTTCTCAAAAAAGTTTTTTCAAACCTAGTTTTATGAAGCATTGAAGGTTTGTTTGTGTAGTGCAAACAAAGGACTTGATTTGAACAAACATCTAGAAAATTCAAAGACTCAAGACTCAAAAAATTATGTTTGACCTCCTGCAAGAAATAGAGAAAGACTGTTCATACCAACACGCCATACTCAGAACATGGCTAAATGGCAGGCTTCAGTGTGTCAGTATGTCCAACGCTTCCCACTGCTTGTGAGCTAGCGTGCTTTATGCAAACTGATGAAGCACACAGGAAAGAGATTCCTGCTGATTCTAATGCAGCGAGTCTACAGTGTAATACACAAACTTCCAAAAGACTATTTTGCTGTTAATTAGTAGTCCCCAGAGGTGTTTACCTCAGACTTCCTCTCAGTTTATTTCTGTCCTACCCCAAGACAGTTATCTATACAGTCAGAAATCCAACAGTGTTAGAAAAAGCAGGATGCCCAAATCATGTTACTTCATTTTCATGCCCCAGCCTCTATAGAAACCTTTTTAAACAAGGCAATGAAAATTTCTTTAAGCTACTGATCAGTTTAATTTATGATGCAAGTCTACCAAATAGACAAAGACTTTAAAATAAGGCAAAAAATTAAAGTTTAGCCAATGCCTCCATGCAAACTATTTAATTCACAGTAAATAATCTTTGAACACTTGTTCAATTAGAATGTTCAGAATTGAATTGTTACTAAGAGTTTAAGAGCTGGAAGCAACTGGAGAAAAAAAATGCATTCAATTAGTTTCTTAGTTTAAAGACAATGCATTCGAAATCTGAATTCTTACCCAACTCAACCACCACGATCCTGTGGGATTGCCTGGAGAAATTGGCAGGGGGGAAAAACATTCAATTATACTGAGCAAAAGAGGACTCTTAATATTTTTTTTTTTTTAACGCATTAAAATGTATATTATAGTATACACTATATTATATAACAACCATGTATTTTATTTTTGGTTTGTTTAAAGCCTGGTAAATGATCAGCTTGGGGGGTGTGGGTGTGGGGGGTGCAGTTAGGCATTGATCCAGACAGTTGCTGGTTTACTTTTTATTCTTGAAAAAGTATCTGCGACTGAGTAGTCAGGCTGTCTGTAAGAGATGCAAGGCTGAAAGTCCAAACATCAGGTCATTCATTAACTGTGCAACTCCTACCTCTATTTGTGACAAACTTATCAGAGCAACTGAGTTTTTTTCAGGTTACACCTCTACACTAAAAAAAAAAAAATAATAATAGTGCCTTAAACCTAGCTGTTATGCTACTCAGTTTTGCTAAACAGAAAGGGGAAAAGAAAACCATGTCTATTCAGTATTATGATATTATAAAGTCTTGTTGAAGAAATCTCTTATGGTTTCCTACACTTGTTAAAACAAAATTACACATATAGAAATTTTGCCAATATAGAGCCACAGATTCTGCCCCCCCTCCCCCACCCAGAGAAAGTACTTGAAGATTGAAATGACAGCTCTTCAAATGTATTATTAATAAGGTGAACTCCATGTACCAAGACAGTGACATGACATTTAAAGAAAACTTTTATCTAGTGTCAAGCCTTGGAATGGCTAATATCTGAAGCGTACAAGTCTGGGAACCAAACATACAGCAGCTTTTATCATCTCTAGATTTTGTGTTCAGAGAGTCATATTGGTTACTTCCTCTCAAAAGGAGAGTTTGCAGCCTGATCAGCTTTTTATTTTCTCAAGAACAGCATCAAGCCAGTTCTCCCCACAAAAAAAAAAAAAAAAAAGATCCCCCCAAGTATACAAATCCATTTCCATTCATACACCATAAAGACCAATGTATTCCTTCCAAGCACCACAAGTGTAGCTTGGGCTGACAGCTCATACTTAACCTAAGCCTTTGAAGCATCCTAGTACAGTGTGATAGCTTCAACTAACTCAGCTGGAATAAAATTTTGAGTCTTTCATTCTGAAACTGCTTTTCAGGAAACCATGGTAGTTTCAATATTTTTGAGATAAGTAAATATAAGTAAATGTCGTTTCCAAAAACAAAATAACAAGTGTTTTTTGGAGAGACATAATTTGTTGACAGTTTCCTAATCAATTCCACAACTAGCCAGGGTAACTACAAATTACATTTTCCTTCTGTCTTTCGTGATCACATTTCAAATGGCAACACAGACTAACAAATGGAGGTGGCTATATATGGCACTCAAGGTTTTAGGTTTGTATCACTACTGTGTTTCAAAGGCTCTTTTGTTAGTTTATAATGCAGATTTTTTTTTTTTTTTAAGTGAAAACTGTTGCAGAGAAAATTTGCTGTTAAATTTACATTCTGTAGAATCAATTCTAAAAATAAAAAGACTTAGTACATGGGAAGCAGAAGAGTGTAGTCTGTGAATCCTGGATACAAGTCTAAACACCTCTGTAGATGTGGACATATTTCATTAGTGCACCGAGTTACAGGATGATGTTCTGAGCCCATATCAAAGGTTTCTAGTATTCCTTTCAAACGCAGACCTATGATTAGATTATTCTGCTCAGCCACAAGAGTACAAAACACAAAAAATTTAGAAGCTTCAGTTCATAGAAAGCCACAGTCTTGTTTGCAGCAGCATGCAGGACAGGTTTGCTTATAACCTCAGCTTGGAGTATTAACCCCCCACAAGCTTCTGGAGATATAGTAAGTTGCACAGAAATGAAGGCTTCAAGTTTGATTTCCTAATTGTGATTAAGATACCTGGTTTCTAAGGGAACATATTAACTCATTGGCAGATTAATTTCTCTTCCTTCATGTCTTCATTTAAGTTCAGCATGCATTCTCCTCATCCTCATTATATCACTAATTGCCTTGCTGTGGTGCACTTTGGTGTTGATGAGCTAAAACATAGGTGCACCCTCACCACACAGTGAAACTATTTGAATTTTACTGAACCAAACATTAATTTAAGCTTGTGCCTCTCATCTGAATCATGGTTTTCTTGACTCCGTTTGGGGAGGAGAAGACGACTGTAATCACAACCTCAGGGGAGCACTGAGACTCTCATTATGTCATTCCCATCACACACCTAGACAGTCACTTCCTCTCCCAACAGTCAATAACCTGATATTTAGCCCATTTTCAGAGTACATTGGTGCTAACATACTCATCTTGGCCAATCTAGTCTGTCCTAGAGAAGCATGTCTTCTACCCAAATTCTTTAAGACCTTAGCTGTAGGTGTCATTTTGTCCCAGCTAATCCACATGAGGAATCATAACATTCCTCAACATCCACCTTGGACTAGTGATGGACGTTACAAACCCATCTCAGTTACCAGTAACAGCCTTTACATTTTCTTAATAAAAAGAAACGAGGTTCAGATTATTTGCTCTTTAGCTGATGTCAGCAGTAGTAATAAAAAAAGTTACCTACTTTTTCTATTTTACTATATGTTTGAAGATTTTTCATATCAATTTCAAATACTATCTTGAAAAATTAACCACACAATTAAGTTTGAAAGATCTCTTTTCAGTTTACTGCACGTACAAGTTTTTTTTTTCCTCTTTCCTTTAAGAATTGAATATACTTCAACTGGACAAGATCTAAATCTCTAATACTAC
Organism: Alca torda; assembly: GCA_008658365.1. Classification (NCBI taxonomy): domain Eukaryota; kingdom Metazoa; phylum Chordata; class Aves; order Charadriiformes; family Alcidae; genus Alca; species Alca torda. Next base: position 96,814,593 of record CM018076.1, read on the forward strand.
TTCTGCTTATTCTTCAGGATTTGAACTGCTAGTGCTGTTTCAGCAATCAAAACAAGTATCTGCAATTCCTCAAAAATGTATGCTATAAGCAAGATGTTTTGCTATCCATGTTCCTCCAGCACTCATGCAGAAACTCAACCAATAACTCATGCAGAAACCCTTTGTTGGAAATAAAGGGAGATCTGTCACACCAACTCATTTCAGAACCTTCCACTTAACAGCATTTTAATTTTTGTGCCAGGCTCTTGCCTTTAACTGTACATTTGCATTTTAGAAACAAAAGCTTTTTCAGCTCAAATCCATATGGAATATCATATTTTCTATTTCTAGTTTTGTAACTGTCCCACTCAAACATATACAGGATTTTTCAACCCTCCACTCTTCAGTCTAGAGTGACTATCCATCTGAGCTACCTCAGGACAAACACACAGTATGTCCAAGTGTGAGAAAAGTACATTGCAAACAGAACAGCAGCTCCTTCCTATTTATGCACTTATGCAAGTCACACATGGAATGAAAATCAACCCAAATTTCAAGACAAGGTACTGCTGCCTGATTTTGTCTTCTATTCATTAGCACTGCTTTCTGCCAAGATTTGGCAGCTGGCATAAGAGGTGGAAACACCTGTTTAGATCATGCAGATGAAAGAATCTATTTTGTCCTTTGGGGATTTTGTATCTCTCTATTGTGACCCCAAAGCCACTCGAGCATAAATCATAGGAGTCATTTCAAGGAACAGGTGTGACCCTGTAGCCTTCTCTCTTCAGGGACCACAGTGGACAACAACCACAGCAGTTTGACAAAGCTTTAAGATGTACTTGGAGGTCCCTTCAAGTTTTAAAATAGGACTTTGAAAAATTAACAGATGCATGCCTACTTTCTGAAGGCATACTGAGCTTCATGGTCGACTATACTCCTGAAATCCAGGAGAGATTAATGGAAAAAAACTACTTCCTATAAGCCACAGCCAAAAATTCCGAAGAGCATTTAGATCCTTGCTATTATTTTGGGAATATCTTATTTAAAGTACCAAAATATACTTCCTGGAGAGTCTTCTCTCGCTTGTAAGCAGAATGCAAAGTCCTCAGTTTGCCTGCAGCAATTGTTACCAAGGAGACCAGGTTTTAAAAGGTAGACCCGTAATACTAACAACGCAAATATAAACAACTACTTATGTCAGTGTAATGCTGAGGTTACACATTAAAAAGGTCTAGTTGGGCCACCTGCAGAATTGGCAGAGGAAAAAGGATCAGAATGAAAATCCAGAAGACGCATTCATTTAAGTGTATTTGCAGCAGCAGCATAGAACCAAAGATGTGCTTTAAAAGGCAGTTCTGAGCAATGTTACAATAGATATTAGCAGATTAGATCTGGAAGAGGACTTATACAAGTGTCCAAAATGCATGCGAGTTCCATGCTTTCTGATGGCCCAAAATAGTCTGTCTTTCCAGAATACTCTCAAGCAAATCCATGTGTCGTTCTAGCAGGATTCTGAATGGCCTTGCTGTGTCTGAAATACCTGTACCTTGTAAAGGTAAGGCATATAACAAGTATACCTAAACCATTATTTTTTTCAGGAAAAGACATCTTTACTAGTGTTCTCTCACTGCTTGGCCTTAATTTGGGCAAATTAAAACTTTAATTTTTTCCTGCAGAGAACGGAAAACTGTAAAGTATTATAAATATTCAAATATACATGTTTAATAACTAGGCCACTATACTAATCATACTCAATACAAGATGTAAAAGATATTTCATTGTACCCACATGAGCTTTATTTCCATGAAGTCTGAGGTGCTGTACCCTTTTACTTGGACTCCTGTAAAAGCAAGGGGCACATGCTTCTAGTACTGAAATAATTATATATGCAAGTTGCCAAACACTCTCAATGTCCCTTTCTAGTGAGCTCCAGATGTGAATAATGTGTTTCCACCCTGAGAGAAAAAGAAGTTTTAAAATCTAGGATTAACATCTATCACACAATGATAGTACGCATTCACAACTGAATACATAGATGTAACACATAAAATATGTTGGCTTGTTGGGTTTTTTCTTTTTTAAAGCTTCAATATTCATAAACGAAAAAATTTCTCCTGGGACTGAGGGATTGTGTATAAATAGTGGCTGCAGTCCCACCATGTGTCTTGCATTTCTTCCATAGCAGTAAGGGTGCATTTTAAGAAATAACTTAACAGCTGTCGCAGTCTCCCTATCTGGTTTCAAGATGCTTTGCTCCATTTCTGTCATTAAAGCACCTATTTGTCTATTGTAAGCAACTTCCTTGACACACAGCATGCACAAGCTACCACAGACTTCATTGCATGCATATGCTGTCACTTAAAAATGTGCATGCTGGTAGTTCATTGTAACTTCTTCCATTAGAGCTTGGATTCATTGTAATGACAGCCATGGATTGACATCCATGTAAAGCATACATGTTCATATTCTATCTGCTGGGGCTGCATGGAGAGGTGTAGCTGTTAGCTACATGGAAAACATCTGATCATAAGATGTAGAATAGTTTCTTTCCAAATTCATTATTGATTGATAGAAAGAAGGAAAGGTCTTTCATTCAGTAAGACCTCTTCGTAGACGTAAATCTGAAAAATTCTGGCAGAACTCTGCCACCTTGATTGGAGGCCCAAAAATGCTGCCTATGAATGTTTTCAGAGAGGTTGTTTTTATTAAAGAGCCACCCATATAGATTGCAAACCTCTGCCTTAATAAAGTTATGCTTAGTCCCACTGGTCACTTCCAGAAAGAGTGGTAGGAAAGAAGACAACAACTTCAAAATCAGCCCTGCTTTGAGGAGGATTCTGGACTAGAAGACCTGCAGAGATCACTAAGTTACTATCTCATTTTGCATTTGTAACTTCATGTATATTTGATTACTTCTTCAGGTATCAGTAAATGGTAGTTCCAGTCTCAGAATGGAAGAGTCATGTCTTTTTCCAGCCGTAGCTTTATGCCAAAATTTAAACATTCCTTTATTTCCCCAGTAAGCTTGTTTGTTCTTTGGGGAGCTGCAGAGAGGTTCTCTAAGTTAATCTCTTTACTAAATGAAGACCTGTGCTCTTACTGTTACTCTCTCACTGTGCAGCCCAGATAACATCCAGAAGGGCCAAAGACTATTCTGCAGAATACAGCCAAAACGTTCTGTCAGTTCTTTCTCCTAGATCTCTATAGAAAAGATTCTTATTGAACAGTTATAACTATTCTCACTGTAGAGCAGATCTCCTAACTGCATGAAAATACCATTTACACCTTTTCAAACAGATGGCTATGACTTTACGCCACAATTTATCAAAGTGCTTTGTTAGCCTAATGATCATGTAAAACATCAGTATCATGAGGAAAGGAGACAGGAGGGGAGAGAGTAGGAACCTCAGCTCAGGGTAAATTGATAGCATAGACAGAAACAGCAGGTTCAAAATAATCAGATTGTTTTAGGACCACATACCTGCCATCTCCTGGAAGAAAACATGCACTGTGGAAACACCATCTGACTCCTAGTAGGCCACCTCATCATGAAGACCATGTGGCACAGCCAACACTCCCTTATCTGATTGGAGTATGGGATATATCAACAAGAGCTATTTTCACTTAAAACCAAGGAAAACCCTGCTTGTCCTACTAAAAGTGTCCCAGGACAGGTGGTAAGACTCAGTCGTATTTAATAATCCTGCAGGTGACAGCCTACAGACCTGAGATATATAGAAGCAATGGGAGGAGCGAGAAGGAATGAGAAGAAAATTTATCTCCTGGTCACTGTTGCCTAATAGTGGAAAAAACTGCAACGCAGCAGAAAACTGACAGAACATGATATCAGACTAGGCACTGTAAGCAAATATAGCCAGGATAAAAGAGCATGACCCGTGGGAAGAGCCCTTCCCCTCTTCCTGCCCCAGTCACTCATCCTCACCCCTTCACTGCTCCTTCCCCTGCATTAGTGCAACCAACTCTGGGGCAGTGAAATAAATCATGCTGGAAAAGTAATCTGTCTTAAACTAAGCACACCTCACAAACATGGAAAGGAACATGTAAGACTGACCCTGATTATTTATCCATTGGTGACCTTCCTGATACCAGAGAGAAGAGAGCAATAGGCTGAGGCCTAGTGACTGGAAGGAGAGGAGGGAGTGAGACTGTTCTTGCCCATTTAAATTGCAGTTGCATTATTCTCCCACTTGCAAAGAGAATAGGATTGAAGTTACTGACCATACCTATTGAATTTTAGACAAATACGTTAATTATGGGCCAATGGATGGAGGAAATACCAGAAACCAATAACAAAAGGGAAAGCATTTGGAGCCTAATTATATTGCTTCATTTCATTGTTCATTCAATTCAGCTGTTCACATCTCAAGAGAAAACATGTATATCTTAATGTTAAGACGACACTGCAGCATTTGCCACACATATTTAGAATTATTCTTGTGCTGTGTATCCTAGCTCTTAGTTACCTGCAACAGCATCAAACTCCTTCCCCCCTCCTTTCCCTGTACATTTCTCCACTCTTGTGAGACCCCACCTGGAGTATTACCTCCAGTTCTGGGGTCCCCAGTGCAAGACAAACATGGATCTGTTAAAGCAGGTCCACAGGAGGGATGCAAAAATGAACAGAGGGATAGAATTTCTCCTCTGTGAAGACAGACAGAAAGTTGGAGTTGCTCAGCCTGGAAAAGGGGTAGCTCCAGATAGACCTTATTGCAGCCTCTCGATATATAAAGGGGGCTTGTAAGATGGAGACACTTTTTACCAAGGCCTGTAATAACAGGACAAGGGAAAATGGTTTTAAACAGAAAGAGGGAAGGTTTAGTTTGGACATAAGGAAGAAGTTGTTTACGATGAGGGAAGTAAGTCACTGGAAGAAGTTGCCCAGAGAAGCTGTGGATGCCCCATCATCTTAAGTGTTCAAGGTCAGGTTGAACAGGGCTTTGAGAAAACTGGTCTAGTGAAAGTTTTAATTGCCTTTGTGGGATGAGTAGATAAGTGCATACAATTTAATTTGCTCATGTGCTGGGTGTTTGGGTGACTGTCAGCAGAAAAGTGTCTGTTATCTACCAGTACCTCACTTGATCATACCACTCTCATTATACATAAAAGACTTCAGAGACTGGCACAGAACAGAAATCAGGATCATGCAGTTTAACTGCTTGATTCTAATTACCATCCCAACTACTTGCACTGTGCTCCTTCAGAGTAATCAAAAGGTGTTTTAAGACATGAGGCTTAGTTTCAAAGGAAAACTTGTAGTAACTTAACCACAGGCCATCCAAGGTCTACAGTCCTCCAAAGAACTTGCTTGACCACCAACTATTTGGTCCCAACAGTTAATTTTCTCCCTATCATAAAGGCCAGAGGTGAACATAAGCACATTAATCACATGCTGTCCCACAGCTCAACCTGAATAGCTATGTACAAACAACTAAGCTCCCAAACCCTTCATCATGAAACAACAATCTAGAGAACACAGAAGCAGGCAAGTTATTATTAGAAACCTACTTTCAAAGATTTGGCTTATCATAGACACCACTGGTTTATTGTAATCTAACAACTTTGACAAGTGCTACCTAATCCCATCAGCTAGAACCACCACACAAAAACCTTCAGTAACCACTCCCCCCCCCGACCCGCTGTTTTTACTTATCACATTGCCTTCAGTGGAAAGTTTCAGTTAAAAGATTTATCATATTTTAATCAAATATAATAATTATGAAATAATAATAATATAATAATAGGCTACACATTTGTGAGACAAGTGCTAGTAACACATGGTTTTATAGCACTATAATAAGAAGCCAGTAAGTTACAGGAACTTTCAGCCAAGTCAAATGATCTGACTGTGCCTGATTAGTCAAGGACCTATGTTAAGAACAAAAGAAGAATGGTATCTGAATATTAGACTTAAATTAGCAAGTTGTTGCTTTCTTTTACATAGCAACAAAACATGACAGCATTACAAGGCAAATACCAGCCTGTGCATTATTAGCTCACAAGAATCATTCCAGTCAGGCCCCTAGTGCATAGGATTATTCTGCGTTTTAGAAGACACGTAGGAACATACATGGCTGGAAGGCTAGAGTAACTCCCAAGTCATTGTAATCATCTAGAGAAAAAAAAAAAAAAGAGAATTCACAATACTGTCCATGTTTTATATTTTTCTTTTCTACCAGAAACCCCGTTCCAAATGCAATAGTTTCAATTTACTCACCGAATAAATTCTGATAGTGGCCCACAGTACATCTTTTTTATGCCCTATATCAATTATACAGGCTACCATGCACATAGAAGATTTAAAATCCTAGTTTTTTATGAGCCAGTATTCTGTCAAATAGATTTATCGCCAGGTCTGACATTTTGTAAAAGCAAAAAAGTTACTGGTTCCAACCACCTAAAGGAACATCTACAAATGATGCTTTTAAGATCTTGATCTAATATCAGAGCTCCTGATATAATTTAGTTTTCCACCATTTATAATAGACTTAATTAGGTACACAAAGACATGGGGGGCGTGGGGGTGAAGCAGTAATTTAACTGTCAGATTAAGAAAGATTCATCATTGTCTGAAAGCAGGAGTATCCAAGAGCAAAGGAAGTTTGATATCAGTGTCTGCATTTCCAGTGCAGGACTGTTGCGCATAGGCTGTGCCAAACAAATCAGCTATGACGACTCACTCAAATTAGAGCAATCTGAACACTGCTCCACTTCCTACTCATTAGTCAAGCCCAGATTAACAAGAACTTAGTATTTGAAGAGTTTCCACATTGCTATCAGACAGCTGGCACAAAGAATAAAAATATCTTTTATGAAATTTCCAGCCCTGTTTAATCAACTAAATCAAGTGATTTACAGCTCACGTGTTCACTGTAAGACCATGGTAACTTCTGTATTGAGTCAAGTTGAGCATCTCTCCAACAGCAACCATCAACATATTTTAAAATAAATATTATCAGTAGAGCATGTGTACACAGAGTGTATGTACATGGAATGATCCCTGGCATGCACACCTTTTCTTCCCAGCAAATAGTTACCTAGCAGCAGCCCGAGTAGAGCTATATCCAAACCATCTACATCTATAAACTTGACATCTTAAACTCCATGAAGGTACTCAATATCATTCTAAATTAATTTCCGTGTTTGACTCTCACTTGATTCTATGACAATAATTGCCCTTTTCCCTAGCTTTTTAAGGTCTGCTCTTATTCGGAAAGAAGGAGCCAATGGGGGCCAAAACCGCACAGCATTCAAGACCAGGGTATGTAATAAGTTGCACAGGAAACTAAATAGAAAATATTTTTGTCTCTTTCCTTTTGATTCTAATATTCCATTTGTTTTCTTATTGACACTGTATCAACATTTTTAAGGAACTGACAATAACACCCAAGACTTTTTCAAAGTCTTTCATATTTCATTCCAGTTGCTTCCTTCGGCCCACCTCCTTTTCCTTCTCCCTAACATCTCACTTGTCTGACCTTGAACCCAACTCTCACATTTGATCTACCATGGTAAGACAATCGGTACTACAAGCTCCCCCAGCGAACACCAGCAACTTTCTGAGGATCAATTTCCTTTACAAAGCTTCTCCCCATTTTATATGTCCATGTCTACCAATTCTATTCTTCACTTTCTACTAGTAAGTCTCACATGCGGGATCAGCCTCAGTTCTGTAGTTGTCTTGATCTTTCCATCTGGAATACCTTTAGAAAGTTGTTTATCTGCATCCTCTTGCTTTTCTGGAATAAAAAGTGCTTAGATACAACACTGATTTTATATCTTCGTATTAGATTTCCATCTCATCCTATCGATTTGCTAATACCAGACAGCCAACCAACAGATATAACTGTTCTAGACTAGAAGTTAAATAAATAATTAAAGGCATTATATCAAAACAAGTTAACTGTACTGTGTTTAAAGAACTCAGAAGAGAGGCAAGAGACCCATTCACATCCAATAGCGTAACAGTAGCTGGCACGAGTTGCAGTACAAGCTTGTATTCCAGCATGATATGACAATTATAAATTTCTCATAGCACTGGCCTTTCCATTACAAATGTCTACAGTTTCTTCCCCTGCACCTACTGCTTTGATCAGTTGCTAGGAGGGTAAGCAAAAGGCTATGCTGACCTGAAGAAAATTATGCCAGTTCACTGAAACCCAGCAGCAGCAGCACACACTAATCCTATTATCAACATCTTGACAAAAATCAAATGAACAAGTGTACAATTATTTTAATTGTTTCCTGTTTCACATAAGGAATGTCAAAAGCTATTAGACCAAATGTATTTACAAAACATTTACTGAATTCATAAGATTTCGTATTCATATAAAACACCAGAGGATACAGCAGCCACAGTCTTAGCCCTTGATAGGAGGCCTGATACAGCCTTTCAACCAGAATAACTTTCTGCTTATTAAAACAATTCTGTGAGACAGCAGTTAGTTCATTTCAAACATTTTGGTAGGATGGGGTTTTAGAAGGCCATGTTATTTACCTGGTTATCATGGAGGCATGCAAACTGCTCCCCCCACCACCCCAAACTGACTCACCCCAGCCCTGAGCAGGTCTTGCTGGAGGACCTACACTGTTCACCCCAGACTACCCAGCAGCAGTTGCACATACGTCCAACAAAGTAGTTACAGTGCTTTCTTGCTTTATTTCTAGAAGCTAACAAAGGTATAAGCAATGCTGTGCAGGACAGATATAGAAAGCTAATAACTTTAGCAGCTCACCTGGAAGGGCAGAGGGCTTGAAAGTGCACCTGAAACAGCAGGACTGTTTATTAATGATTGAAGTGCCTCTAGTCTGAAAGACTAAATTCATTCTACCCACGTCATGTGTGGTCTGTCCTTTTTAACAGAGTACTGCATGGTGTGAACATGCAAACTGGGAAGTGTCCAACTACCCTTCGCAATGCATTCATGTGATGGTAATAAATTTTGGACATCAAGTATGTGCTTAGGGATAAAGTAATTAATTCAAACCCATTAAAATCATAATGGCTGGCACCTATAGGAAACCTTGTACTTAGTTAGCTATTTACCATGCAGAAAAGGAAACTGCAGAACAAAATGGCCCAACATATTGTCACCTAGGTATTTGTCATCCAAATTCAGCTTGCTGTCTCTCATACTACTCAACTAATTTGGGACCTATTGAATTGTGCATAAGATATACTCTGTCTTTTTAGGAAACAGACCTGCTGAAAGGACTACCACCATATAAGTTTATTAGTGATTACTTATGATATAAGGTGCCTATAAAATATGTTTATGTCATTATGTCTATTTTTATTTACTAAAGTTATTCTTAAGATCTTGCTGCTATTTCAAATCAAGATGTCAGAGAAAGAGCAAAATATTTTCAAAAACTGAAGGTACAAGAAAACCAGACTTATTTTTTTTCTTTTCTTTTGTGATGTTAAGAATTGCTATTGATCTGTTTCACATATTAACCAGACAAGAGGAATCAGTCTCACAAACTGAGTGATTATCAATGCCGCTGAAGTCAAGTAAAAAAATTTCGCATCAGAAAAGGTCTGCTTTGTTCAAGCTTCCTGCCCAGCTCCTCTAATCACACACTGAGCCAGCTGAAGCGTCCAGTCTTCATTGGGCATCTTCCACTATACCCAGTGAATGCGTTTGCCCCTTAAGACCTCCCACTTGCACACAAAGTTGATCTTCAAGCTCTGACAGTGCCTCCAAAAAACCAACCGTTGTTTCAGCTTTGAGAATTTTTATTGTTATTGACTACAAGAATGTGTAGTGTACTTTGCACTGCTAATACATAATTGATTCTCTGGGACAGCATCACAGACAACTCAAGCTGCTTCAGTCCTCAGTGGTCTGTTCTCCCACCTGCTACCAAATTCATTAACCAAACGTGTTGACAACCTCAGATACCATGCTGGGCATCAGTGCCAAATGGAAGGAAAAGGTCTAATATTCCTACAGCTATCCGCATGTCTAACTGACTCAACTCTATAAATTTACATTTTTGCTGCATAATTATCCTTATTCTATCACTTGGCACTAGGTAGTTATGAACAGAAAAGTTTTAAAGGTAAGTACTTTTATTTGAGACTGACACAGAGACTCCAAAAGCCAAGATCAAAATTTAAGACCCAAGAAGCAAATTAGTATAGAGAAATAGATTTACTTGGAGCCAAGATAAACTCTGCCTCAATTTCAAAGGAAACTTTATACTAGCCTGTTCCTTATACAGCAGACCTAGTGTGTCTCTCAGCACTCATAGGTCAGTATCATACATTAGCAAAAAAATTAAACTACATTCTTATTTTTCAATGAACATGCATTTTCAAAGACTATCATTATACCTGTTGCCGTGGTATAACTGAGCAAATTAAGATTTAGAAGATACAATGATCTCCTAATATTTATAAAGGGCATTTAAGGAAATCACAGACATGTAATTTTGCAGGTACTTTTAACAACCTGCAATTATTAACAATTGTGGAGCCTGTAGCACATTAATGATCTTTTTCTTACCACTTACTACTGACGGGGAACCATAGATCTTTAAAGCTTAAATACCAAATAATACTGGTTTTACAGCAGTTTTAGAAGTATTCTTATAGTAGACAGTGAGATGAGTAGTGCGCATAAACCTAAGGGGAAAAATAACAAAGGAAAGATAGTTCAGGAAGGAGTGAGAGAAGAGAGATAAACTTGTTTTGAATGAGTTATTGACAGATAGAAATAATTTTAGGCTTTGCTGAATTAAAATGACATTGCTTACTCACTACTTCACAGCTTAGGTAGACATATATGGATCTAGCTAGAGCTGAAGATACCATGTGTTTTACTTCTGAGATAAGCTACTTAGCAATAACCTACAAAACTGGGAAATAAATGCATCTTATGCAATCAGGAAGAGTTTTAAATGTAAGACACTTCAGAAACAGTGAACGGTATTCCCCCAGGACAATTTTTCCACATGGTTACTTTTATCTGCATGAAATAGACAAATGATTTCACAATCCATGTGCTAATCCTAGATACTCATTTCTTCATTTTTATAAGTATGAAAACACCAATAAGTGCTATTAGAGTAAAGGCTTGGAACATATTCAGACCTAGGCAAGTGTTATACGTAAAGGTGAAAGATTAATGTAATTGGAGATTACCTTATAACAATTTTTACTTAAGATTAAAATTATAGTCCAAAAATTGTGATTGCTCTGAATTAGGGCAAGTAATGGGAGGGACACAAGTCAATAACATCACCACTTATCTACTGAATTTTGTTACAGTGTAAGAAACAAAAGATTAATATATCAAGGGGCTGCCAAGGTGCTGTCTTTAGAGCAACACAGAAAACATTTTCTTCCAGATAAATCCAGAATTACACTATTAGACACTCTGCCTGTTTGGTTTTAAGTATAAAGTTACTAAAAAAAATGCCTAAGATTCATCACAATATTCCTCAGAAGAACGCAGATAAGCTAACAAAGTTATTTTTCATGAAGTCACCTACAACTGAAATATTTCTTAAACAGCATATACTTTACTGCAGGTTCAAAGCAGCTATTTTAAACTCCTGTGGAGGTAAACAGTATTCAGGGTAGACCAGAATTTTCAGCAGCCCCATGCATTTCCATGAAGCCCGAAGGGTGATACATGTTCTTTTGGTCCTTTATACCAGATATTCATATGACTTTCATTAACTAATCTATGTAGCTGCTCTAGATACTTTAGCTTATTAGATTTAAATACAGAATTGCAAGAGTACTGGCTTTCCTTTTCCCAAAATATCCTCCTTGCATTTCTTCCTGTAAAACAGAAATACCTGAACGTGCTTTAAAAGTTAATTTGTGCTATGTTTGAAGATCTGACAGACTTAAAAAAAAAAAAGTGTTTCTAAGTCAGAGACACAAATCAACATGTAGGCTTTTTATGCACCTGCCTTAAACTACTACTACCCTGTGTTGTAAGTGGCCTCTGTGATTGCTTTAGACAGCCCTTTATGGTGACCACCCAACATTTTCTAATTCACAACACAAGTAAGAGAAAGCTCAGCTCAAATCTTTGCAGATCAATGCTGTTATGCAACACATGATTAAGCAGTATATCCAGCCTGAAGAAGCCGTATGTTCACAAAAGCTCCCTGCAGATCTCAAAGCAACTGAACTTCTGTTGGCATCTTAAGAAAAATCACATACCTGAAAAAACACGATGGATCTGATTTCATGCTTGAGCCTTTGTGTGTTAAAATATATTGTCCTCCCAAGCTTTCTGTTTTTATACTTGTAACTCAGCTTCAGAACAGTGTTTAAGAAAAATGAAAGCAAACAAAAGATGGACTCTCTCAGAATGCATAATAAAGGACCTCATAAGGTTTCTAGTGAGGAAATCAGATAGCACGCTCCTTCAAGAGATTCCCTCAAGGGAAAACAGAATTGGGCTGAAGGCTCCCTGAAGGCCTTCATTCAAAATCCTATAAAAACTTTGAAATGAAAGCTTTCTTAGAAGGGCCATAGGACAACGAACAACAAGGACATAAATACTCATCCCTCTACAGTGAGTTCCCGGGGAATTTATCACACCTCTTAGTTGAGCACATTTTATTTCCTCAAACAGATGTTCCACAATCAGTGTCTTAAACCAAGTACCCTGCATTTCTAAAGTCTTTGCACAAGTAAAATTTTGCAAGAAAATTTTGAAATACATATACAAAATGTCTAAATTATTTTCCTTTTAGGATTTAAAAATATTAGGTACATATTACACTATTAGTATATGGCCTACATACTATTTCATTGGGATTACTGGTGAGCATTTTGACAGCATTTTGGCATTATGAACATGGTGCAGCTTGCCTTGATAACAGCACCAAGCATGGAGTACAGCCAAAGTCATGGAAGCCTCTGGATCAAGCACAAAGCCAGAATGTGAAACACATCATTATACAGCTGTGCAACAACTAGCTACAGTGCACACATGTTACTGATACCATGCAACAAGTCTACTCCCATCTCATCAGTTTCTTTATGTTTTCTGGGTTTGTGTGCTTAACTAGGATACAAGCATCAGCGTATACTGAAATTAGTCACTGATGACATGTTTCATTTTCCCTTTTGCTGGGAGAGTCTATTAGCTGTCCAATGGAAAGACACATTCTGTTTCTGGTTGTCAGTGAAAACCCCACTACATATATCTGGCAACACCTAGTAACATGGATTAGGCAATAGGAACAGGAGGAAAGGATCTCTTTAAAGTCCACAAAAAGGATAGCACTTTACTGTATATTTTCCAACAGCAGATTTTTCCTGTGGGTCTCCTTCCAAGGAAAGGTCTCTTGGTAAAGTAGCCCTTTCTTCATGTGAGGATGAGGACTGTATTTCAAATTTGGTACAACACAGTTCAACTGCGGTGAGAACAAGTTGAAGATAAACATATTTTCATATCTGTCTTATGAGGATATTTCAGATGGTTCTTTCTATCAGGGCCAACAAAGGCAAAAACAGTAGGCCAAAGAAAGGGGACAACATGGGGATGCTACCCTTGGCTGCAAGGCAAGTCTCCAGTCCAGGGAAACCAAATAGTCAAAGACCTGCTTTGTTTCAAAAGAGATTATATTTTAATCTTTACCATGTTCTTACCCACAAGATATCAGTCAGACACAGACTCCTAGGATATGATAGTGAATACAGCCATGCACTTCACCAGGTAAACTGAGCAATTGCAGAGCCACAGGCAAATAACAACACAGACACTTCTCTCTGAAAGGGAGATGTAACTTCTGCTTGTATATAGCCAGCCCAGTCCTGCCCCAAGCCAAAGCACCACTTACTCCTTCCCTCCAGTCATTCTTCATTGATCTTCAGCCCTGACCTTATGTTTGTTTTGAGCTTTGATTTGCTTCTCCAATTACTGTTCTCAGGAGCACATATCCAATGCAGTCAGCTTCAGGAGCCTGAAGGGGCAGAGCAGCTGCTTAACCACAGGATACTATAGCCCTCCCAAATAAATAATATTTCATGTGGTTGAAGCCTTAGAGTCACCTAACGTTATTTTAGGTTAAGCAGGAACATTGACTACGTGCATTTCAAAGCATATTAAAAATAAAACACATACAGCATACTTGGAAAAAAAGCATAGACGTTTGGTTACCTTTCTGGTATTTGCTGATGGTCTATCACAGAGGTACAGGAGCAGATCAGCCCACAAGCACAGATGAACTGAAAGCCACAGGCGACACCAGCACAAGCAGTGCCATCATCAGGAGGGCCCTGCCCCAGTGGGTCTGAACTGAGTGTGCTGAGCAGGATAGACAGCAGCAGATCCCATCAACAGTCCAGTGTTGACAAGGCATAGGTAGTCAGGTTTGAGATAAACCCAAAGAAACCAAAAAACAGTCCAGAAACAGAGCTGGCTACAGGCCCAGCTTAAGAAAGAAGCCGCTGCCTGGGGCGGAGCTGAAACAAGGCTCCTGGGCAGGGTAGGGCTGTGGGGTCCCAGGTGAGATTGATCAGGGCAACTAAGACCTATGAGTTCACTCAGGACCATGACATAATTCTTGAAGTATTTATAGACAAAACAGTATTAAAGGAATAAGAAAGCATCGGGTGGCCTATAGGGAAAGTGGAAGATCCCACATTTCAGATACACCCAGTCCCAGCACCTCATCTGTTGTAATATAGTATAAGGACCTAAAGTTACACCCCTTCTGCTTCTATGGCTCCAGTTTTGCACATAAACGAATCAACATTGTTTCCATTTGTATTAATCTTGGCTTCCCTTCTTTCTTTCCCTCTTAGTGTATTAAGAGCAAAATCTTACAAAAGACAGTAGAAATAATAAAAAAAAGACAAGATGCTTTAATGCATTAACCTAAAGTTCATTTTCACATTAGGCTTTTACTTTACAAAATAAACACTGATTACAACTTAGCAAAGATCATTCATTATATTCATTCACCTAAGCCACCTGGGACTGGTCAAGCTGATCAGTCCAGAAAGCTTTTCTCCTCACTGCTACATTCCCGAGCCATTATTTTAAAACTGTTCCTCATGTGAGTAAAGACAAGGCATTGGGTGCACCTGGTGCTTTCCCAGATACGCAAAGGGAGACAACAACCTCCAGAAACTCCCCTGTTAAGGTTTTCACCTTTGTCTCACAACCCTTGGAGCTATCTTTCCAGATGTAGGGATGGGGTGCCCCATCTTGTTCTCTGCTGCTTCTCCCTGCCAGCGCTGGTCCCTGCCAAGGGCATCCCACAGACCCAGAGAAGGGGAGCAGTGGAGTCAAGCTGGGCTTGTGCTGAACACCCAATTCCTGTGCCAGGGGAACTGGAGAGGTGCAGAACAGGGCTGGCTACCTCTGCCGTCAGTGACTCTGGGGCTGTAGCCCCACATCCAGAACAAGTGTGGCTGACTCAGGTGGGATAAGGCACAGCAGCCCCCAAAGTAGTCATGGCAGCCCCCAAAGTGGGCATGCCACCCCTGTTCTCTGAAATTCAGTCCTTGTAGCCAAAACCCTCAGTGCCCCCAGCATGGGAGACATGGGGGTGCTTTAGGATAAGATAGGCAGTAAACCAAAAGTATCAGTAAGAAGGACTGTGTCTCCCATTTTATGGTAGGCTAGCCTTGCATCTGTGGTCTTTAGTGACTTTTCATTTTATTCACAGTCTTGCAGCTGATAATTAAGTGCTTACTAGAAGCTTTATCAGAATACTACACATGTAGACAGTGATGGTTTCGTGCATACAAAGTCCATCAATACCAACAGAAGCTCATGAAGTGTTTTTGTATCAGCAACCGTGTTGCACGGCAGATTGGTGCTCTGCTGCAATTTATCTGCTTTCCATTATATTAAGTGCACAATATGGTAAAACTTTACCGTACAGTTCCAACTGAAATAAATGCCTTTCACACCTCATCTGGGGACTGCTTCTTTGCTTGATCCCACACTTGTTCCATTCCTTCTGTCTCTTTAAAACGTGTGTACCTCTTCGTGGCTGTGGAGGTAGGGTAACAAAACATAGGCTGAATTTTATGCATGTTTTCTGAAAGCTTTCAGGTCACAAGCTATGAATGTTTTTTAAGCGTTTAGTCTACCCACTGTGATATGAGCTATTAGATGCTGACAGCAGGACAGTTTGCACAACTAATTATGTATGCTAGCAGCTGTAAATAGCAATGTAAGAAGATTTTTTAAGAGCAAGGAAGTTTGAAGTGTTTCTTGGTAACTCCTCTTGATAGCCAGTATTTGTACTGTGCTGCTTTTTTAATTTATGGGTTTCAGAATCTCACTAATTCAATCAAGGTAAGAAATTGTCTCAGTACAAAGGATACATTTTGTTAGATAGGCATAGTCTACCTAGTTCTTTATATGCAATACTTAAACAGATTTTCATAAGGATTAGTTTGAAAATTATTGTTGAAGGTGTACCTGATTTCTTTCTTCCTGCAATGAAATTACCGGTTTTCTCCCCTGAATGTTCCTTGAGATATTATCTAGTCATTCGCTCCTCAGCCATGTTGTCAAGCAAAGCAGATTATCCAACTATCATCAAATCCTTAATATCTTAGCAAAATGAAACTGATAAAATGTCTTTAAGCAGAATTATTTGAAAACAAAACAGCAAAATGAACTATGTCGAAATACAAAATGAGTCATTTGTTCAGTGTAGTCTGAACACACCATGGAAGGGCAGATGGCTCAAACAAGTTTTACTACTTCATAATCTAAAACTTTCATCTAAACCCACAAATTGTTAATTTAATAAGTAACTTGTCTTATCCCTATTAATTTATACATGCACGTTATTTGACACACGTTGATTTGCAGTGGGTTAGTAAACTGACATAGCTGAGCTCAGCATTCTCCTTTAGAAATTAGTATATTGGAATAAGCCCTCTTTTTTATTTAAAGCCAGTGATCAAACGCCATAATGTTTGTAGTTCCACATGTCCTTATGTGGGACAGCATGATCAAGCTGCTTGCCACTATCTGTGCTGAACTTTCTCTAAAAATAATAGAATAACCCACCCATCATATTGCAGAGTTGAATAGCCCTGAGATGTAGAGAACAGTGTGACATCCATGTCAATTAAAATGTGCAGCAGAGATGCAATATCACTGACAAATTTGCCGTTCATATTGTTTGGCTTGGATGAGGGCAGGAGTGAAATACTTCACCCAGCGGAAGTGCAATTTATTACTTGCAAATTAGGAAGGTTGTACACACCTTTTCAAGGAGAGCAGATCAGTCAGACCTACTAGTAGCACCCCATTAGAGAAGTCCAAGCACACTGGACTTAATCTCTTTCACTTTTACTAGTCTGTCAACACTTCACTCAAGTACACTCAGTAGGTCACTGTCAGTCGTTAAGCATTTGTCTGCTATCAAACTTTATGACAATTGGGTTTATAGAAGATTCTGTGTTAGGGAAATATTCCGTTACCCTTTGATTGCAATATGTTTATTGTAATCACAGTGTTTGCATAGTTGGCATAGTGTTTGCAGTTGATGATCATCAGACTAAAATTTTCCAAAAGAGGGTCAAAGGCTTAAGAATTTTAAAATTTAACATCTTACAGAGGTGAAAATGTGTATGTGTTGAATAAACAGACTTTATTAGCTATAAGAAAGGCCACAGCTGCAGTTCTTCAGGACAGCCCCCTTAACTGTGCTGTCTTTAAGTCATTTTATATATTAGTTTTGATTTATGTGTCTCCAAGGTAGCGGTTAAAACATTTTGCAGCATCCCATAAAAAATAAAAGCAAGATCAATGCACATCTTAAACTCAGTAAGCTGAGATATTACAAATGGAAATTACTTGTTACTTACAGAATTGTTAAAGATCAGCTTGCAGGTGCCTTCTTACTGACAAACAACTTTGAAATGTCATCAGCAGCTTAAGTTTGTTTTCCTTCTTCCAAAGTTATTGCCTTTTTCTAAGAAAATTCACAGGAATCCAAAACAAGATAATTTCCTTTTCTATCCTAGTCTGTTTTGGTTTTTTTTTTTCTTTTTTTCTCTCTTTTTTTTTTCCCCTACTATCTCAAAAGAATGGAAATTCACCTATTTTTAACAGTTGCATTGCTGTGCTGTACCTACATTTTCCTGTGTACGCAGGGACTTGCATGTGCAAAAGCCATCTGACTAAAACTGTGCATCGATGTTCTGGACCGGTCCCGGGCCAAAGGGACATTAATAACTATGGCTGGACTAGATGATCCGAAAGGTCCCTTCCAACCTAGGCAATTCTGTGATTTTGTGATTCTAATACTTTCCCAGCCATAACTGAGAGTCAATGTCCTTAACAAAGTAACTGCATGTCCTGCTTTTCCAAAGCTGACCAGAGATACTAGAAGGAGGACTTGGCAGCAAGACCTGAACTGTCTTGGGGAGTAGACTGAGAGTCCCACTCTGGGATATACTTTGTTTCTCTATGACTGTGGCAACTTCTTCTCTCCTCATATTCAGCAACAATCTTGAAAATGAGCCACTCCTTGCTTTCGGTTGTTTTCCAGCTAGATTAGTTCACTGATCCCAGTGCAGGCAGTCAGAGCTGCTTCAGCCAACGTGGCCTCGGGTAGGAAAGGAAAATGTCACAGACACCTTCACCTTCTACTCACAGTCCGTGCCTAAAGCAAATTAAACCAGCCAAACTGTGGGTAAATATAAACTAGGAAATGCTCTTGAGTAACCAGCATCCTCATAGCCCATCCCAGTGTGGAGGACTGGAGGACTGACGAGGAGTGGTGGTTTGCAGACATCACCATTAAAACCAACGGTCCTTTGTAGCAGCCAGGGGAAAGCCTGCGCTTCTGTTGCTCACATTGGAGGAGCTGTAATGTCTTCCCACTTCTCCTAAATCCATCTTCATCTAGGAGTTTGCCACCTTTGGGTAACTCTTTCCACAAGTAAAAAAATGAGCTGACTTCATTATTTCCATCACAGACCAGCTGTAACTGAATCAGAGCTCAAAAGCTACAAAAAAAAGTAACTGAAGAACAAGTGCTTTTGTAGGTTGTCTTAAGTGGTGCTCTACAATTACTCCAGTCTTCAAAGTAACTGAGCTTTGATTTTAATTTCTCTACATCTAGAGGAGCTTTCTGTAACACTAACAACTGAGATCTTTAAAATTACTTAGGACAGCTTTTCATTTCTTCATTTAAATGCAAACTACTGTAAAAAGCATTAAGAATGAGCATTGCTTCCCATCAAAAAATTAGTACTTTTCACTGCCAGATTTTTGATCTGTTTCCATTCTTACAGAGCAAGGTGGTAGTCAAACTCCTTTCAATAATCATGCAGGGAGAATAAGTTTCTGGGCTGCCAATAGCATATTTTCTTCAGGGTGACAGAATATAGTTAGTCCAGGTAGTACTAAGTAAACACATATAGCAGCACTGTCAATCACCTTTAAAATAAAATTTAAAAAAAAATTAAAGCACTAAATCTGTTAGCTGTGACTACTACCAGCTGCAAGTATGGTACCGTGCGAGTAAGGTACCGTGCAAGTAAATATTAATTGCATAATTAATAACTCTAAATTACTCTAATGGATTATACTTGATGGACGTGGCACTGTGTAGAAAACGATTACAGACTTTGGTAGTCTCAGTGTATAGAGCATAGGAAGGCAGTAAGTCAGAAGCTGATACCAATAGTACTCTTTCCTAGTTGAATCTTGAAATATCTATTCTTTTCAAAAAATTGTTGGGGTCCAGTGCCTCTGAAATGAAAAATAAACTTGCTTTAAAGTTGTATCAGCCATGAGAATTATTATTTTTAAATGCAAAAAGGATTTTGCTACTTTGGGTTCCTATTTTGGTAAATATTATTTGGTTGCCTAACAAGAGTCGAGCTACTAGTTTTCATGATAATCTGAATATCCCAGTCACTTTGGAACCTTTAATTAAGGTTCCAAATTAAGGTTCCAAATTAAGGTTCCATCATACCTAGGTGATTAACTTTAATTAAGGTTCCATCCTATCTAGGCAAGTTTAAAAATGCGTGTGCCTCAAAATCTTTAACTTCTGGCTTGAAAATAGTAAAGTGTATCTGAACAGGGCTAGTACCAAGCATTTCTCACCAAAGCTCTCCCAGCTGACACTAGGACTGAGAGGAATGCTGTTTTAATTCCTAATCTCTATTCCAAGAGCCAGGGTAAAGCAGAGACAGCAAGCACTGAACAGCCAGGTGGTATATTTGCAGCTGGGGAAGGGGCACAACACATGTATAATGCGTTTTCCCCTTACCGAGAGAAAAGCAAGAACGAAGTTCTTACCCAGGGCTTGGTGGTGCTGTACAGGCTTTAATAAATACATCTCATTGAGCATTTTGTTGTCCACAATGAAGTAAACTTCTGCTTTCCCCTATCAGCTTTGTCTCTCCTTTTCCATGTTTCAAATTCAAGGCACTTGTTTCCCTTGTCAAAGCTTAATTGTATCCTCTCAGCTGTTTTTTTACAATTGGTGAGGAGCGATCAGAAAGTCCAGCAGGTATGAATAAGAAACCCCTGGAATACAAGGTAAGCTGTGGGGTCTGATAGATCCCAGAAGAAAACCATTTTCAAATGAACCTGCTGAGGGTTAACACTAGCAGTTTGCACCTTCTTTTCCCACTCTCAGCTGTATATTCATTTAAATAGGGCATCTACTGAAATAGCTCAAGCCTAAAGTTATCATTGAAACCACGAGGGACTGAGGGAAGCTGGATACCCGCACGTATTTTGGAACATTATCTGACAAGATGGTTGCAATTTGTTCAGCCCTTCAGAGGTAACGTTTACTGACAAAGTAGAGAATAAATGCAGAAAAACAGGTTACTACTTCTCATTTCCCAGCCTTGAACAGCAAGCAGCTGAGCTGATCTTTTGAAAACACACACTGTATTACTCTATTATCCTTTCCAAGTCATAACCACAATTTCCAGCAGCTGTTATTTAACCTACTCAGAGCAAACACAAAACTGCAGAAAAGATGCAAAATAACAGACATCAATGATGCACTACTTCACTTATATAAATGAGAGATGTTTTTGTCTTGCCACCACGTCCATGGTAAAAGAGGGTCTGGTCTGAACCAGGGGAAATCATCTTCAGTGCAAACAATGTCAACGCTGTCAAGCAGATGTCGACTTTGAATATAGGCAGTGGTGAAGACATCATCTTAATGAAAGTGCTCAAGAAAGTTACTTGATTTTTCACTTCAGGCTGGATACTTACAGGAAATTTTCCAAACACCAGCTATAATAAAAGTAATAAGATGTCAGAACAATGGGAGCACAGTGGCATCTGGCTCTTCACCATAAATCCCTAGTTCTCTCATGATTAGGTCATCTAAGTAATTTCATCTTCAGTACAACAAACAACAAATCTTTACTTCTAATATACGGATAATTTCAGGAGCATCTCTTCAAGTAAATATTGACTCCATTCCCCATTAAAAAGTGGGGAAATGTTATGCAGAATGTCAATATGACCAATCACTTGGAAGAGTATTTTCTCGGGTTAAAAATAAAGGTTGCTTGAGTAAGTGAAGAAAGGAGATGCAGTTATTTTACCTAATTTTTATCAAATAATAGATCTCATTTATTACTGCTTTTCCTAAAATAAATCATGCTCATTTTTCTCCACAGCTTAAACTTAAGGACTTTAAGTTATGTTTTTATGTAGAATTCCAGAAACTGCATAAATTAGGAGTGGTCAAAATAATTTTATGGCTAAAAATGTATCAACCGCTGCAAAGCTTAATGTTTTCTAATGGCTGACAAAAAAAAAAAAAAGCAGATAAGGACTTCCTTGAGCAACCAATCAAAACATTTGTTTGAAGGTACTTGCTGAGGTTATACCAATTTTCCATTACATGTAAGTAAAAGCATTGACAGTTCCACAAAATTAATATAATTTTATCACCTTTTGTTGACTTGCCCAAAAGTAGACTTGCTTCTCTTGTTCATTATCTGTTGTTTGAATGGTTACTTTATTATTTTGATGCTTTTATGCTCGCAAACATTCTTACCAGCTACAAAGGCAGTTAGTATCTTAAAGTACCATAGGAATGAGCATGTCAGGGAAAAATGTAGAATCACATAAACGGAGACACTTCAACTAACACAAATAATGGCCTGTGTTACTGAACCCCCATCTGTTTCCTAAAGGCTGGTAGCACGCTTCCAATTTTTACTGCATTACCTCCAAAGTGCTGCTGGTTGAATCTAATTTCGCTTTTCATTTTCATGCCTCAATCCCGCCATGGTCCATCAAAGAGAAAAATGAGTTCCTATGTGTCTTTCCTCTCATACTTGACAGCTCAATATGTGGGGTTAGCCTTAAGCTAATGTTATAATCACAAGGGGATTCCTCCTGCCACCGCCACCCTGCACAGCTCCATACCCATTTAGCACATCCCACCTGCACTCTATTTAACGTGTTCATTCCCTTCCGTGTCCTGTGTTTGGCAATGCTAGAAATTTTTATTCTTGTAGCAGTCCAGCCTTTTGCAACACAACAGAAATCACTCACAGCTCAGCACAGTCTGGGCAGCGACAGGACTTATAGTGTAAGCACAAAAGGTGCAGATGAAGCCACAGCAGTCACCTCCTCTTTTAGTTGAAATTTATCTTTTGCTTCATCAGATTTGTAGACAGACATTCAATCAGAAAACCTGGCTTCACGAAATGGCTCTTTTTCAAGCTCTTTTTAACTTCCTCCCAATTCCAATCATTTTAAATCTATGGCTACCTTTTCCCTCCATTTTGGTTGATTAACCAGTTCCCATCTCTATTTCAAGGTGCGATGGTTCCTCAGGTCTCGCTTCTATATTGTGATTTCTTTTTTGCAAATTTGCAAACTTGTTTCTACCCTTTGGCAATGATACATGTAGAATAAAAATATTTTCACTGAGGTAATATAAAAGTCATCACGAAATTCCAGGTGTCTATTTAAGTTCTGCCTCTCAGCCTCCAAATCAGCATTTAAGAGATGAGAAGGTTTATTTCATTATTATTATAGAAATTTTATACCCATAGTTCAACTATTAAACCAATTATAATTTTAACTGATGGTGATTAATCACCAGAAGTGGTAGCACTAACTTCCAACAAACTGGTTGTACGGTAAGAAAACTGAATGCACTGTCTTATTCTGGCTATCTACTATGAGCCTGTAACAATAATTTTACTTTAAGCAGTATGCAAGAAATGTGTCTAATTTGACATCCTTAGAGCCTGGTCTGTGCCACAAACTAAACCCTAGACACAGCTTTGCAATGTTATTGGAAACCCCAGGAGCGAGGTTATTGCTTGGGTGTCTAATTCAGTGTTCCTTCCATATAGCCTTGAACTGTAATATTCAGTATCACAAAGTTCAAAGTCTATGGTTCTGCCACAGGCTAGTGCTTTGATTGACAAGGGGGCATCCTGTCAGTCAGTGCTGTCTACTGTTTGGGCCCTGAGCTGCAGCTCCCCTTCAGAAACCTGTGAACCAACATGCAGCTCTCCAGCTTTGCACTCCCGACTGCTGGAAGTTACTAAATGCCGAGTGAGTCCGTCACAAATCTCAAAAAGCCCTTCCAAGGATGAGTTACACTTCCTATGAAAAATCCTATCTGTCTTATGTCTACAATGGCTTCATGTACCTTTACTTCCCACCTGTGTTTTCATCATCAATATTCAAGAGCCATCTAGCGAACACAGAATGTCTTGCCCTCCGTTTTTCTGCTATTAAAGATGACAATATATTCAGCTAGTTGAGGTAAAGGAGGGTCTGTCATATACAGATATATGTATATAGGGCATTCTCATATGGCAAGAGGAAAGTGTAATATCTAGTGTTTAAATTTAGGCTTGTAGTATGATTTCAGGCTATGTCAACTACAAGACAGAATCACAAAAAGAGTGACCAAGTGCTACCCATGTGGTTTTGAAATGGAAATATAATCATAATGGAAAGTGCCAAGCAATATTTGCCTACAGCCACAGATACCTCAGCCACGGATAAGTAGTTCTTGCCAAGGTCCTTGAAAATAGGCCATGTTGGCTCTAACGATCTGAAAGGGAAATCCAGATTAATATAAAGCTCTTTATCACTCTGTCTCTCTTCACAGTCAGTATAAATTCACAGTTTTTCAGCTTTTGTATTTATAGCATACAGGACTTTAACCACAAGAAGCAACTCCCAGTTCTGCAAAGGTGTCTGAACTGTGATGCTTCTGTTATCTGAGCAAGAGTTCCTAACTTTGATAGTCTTTGAATCCTAAAATAGCTTGAATATGCTGCTCCATTGATTAAAATAAAACAGTTATCAGTCTGACAGGATACAGAAATAAAAATGATGGAGAACTGAGCATTTGGCGTAAAATTTCAGTTTGAATATTATTTTAATGCTCTTCATTATATTCACAGTTGCTCTCCCTTTGCACCTAAGGATATTAAGGGCCCCGAGTACTAAAACACAAGCAGTTACCACAATAGCATGGCAGGTCGTCTCTCAAAACCAGCAACACAGATCATACCTCTAAGATGCCCAGCTAAGGCTGGATGCTGTGGGGTAGCCAAGGGCTACATTTTGTCCAGAGCCCAATTCACCTGTGAGTTTTGAGTGCACCAGTCGGAGGTACTGGGTCATTTCCATCACATACCACAAAACACATTTTGACCAGCTCTGTGACAGAGGTGTTTCACACGTGGTTCTGGGTTGAGGTGTGTTTGAGGTGATCCCACAGCTCATCCTGAAATAAACTAGCATCTTTTTGCTAGTTAGTGGTCTGATTTTGCTACAGTACACTTCATATACATGCCATCGCTTAGTAGCTGGATAACGGTGTGCCCATTACCTTTCCCCTTTCTTTGGGTATCAGATTTTGATACACTTCTGACAACCAACATGAGTATAGATAACAGGACATAACACCGTCTGTTCAGAACTGCAATTTTATCTGCAAAATCAGTTTATGTTGTGCAGCTGATTCTTGTCATCTGATATCTCAAAACTTTTAATATTTCGCTTCAGTTTTAGCTTTGGGCACACACAAAATGCAGGTTTGTGACTCTGAAAGAAGCAGATCTACAGTTAATGACTGGCTGCAGTTCTGCATTCAAGAAAAGACAAGTCATTTCTACCCAGCTCAGCCAGTAGTACTCTGTGTGTTCTGTTTGTTAGCGGTACTGCCAGTCCTACCATCCTTGCTAGAAAACATCATCTAGAAGGTTCTCCTGCATTGCTCTATTTTATCGCCCCCCCCCCCTCCCCCCAAGGATGTTCAGAAGATCATGATTTTCACTCCTTATTAGAAATTACTTGTCAAATATTTAACTACCAGCATATACTCCCTAACCCTTATTATATAGGTTAAATAATTTAACAGTGCACAGTGCGTGTTTATTTTGCTCTTCTCCCTTTCCTTCTGATTTTTGAACACTTTGCATTTACAGTGACTGTAAACTCAGAACCATGGCTCAGTTTTGGTTTTGAAGCCTTTGCGAGGCGTAAACTTCTCAATAAGATTACCTAAGCAGTATTGGCAATGTATTGGTGCAAGAAAGAGCATATCAATTACTCAGATAGGTTAGTATAATACTTTTCTCTACCCACCTACAGAGTATCTCACCAGGCAAATACCTGTCTCTTAGAAAGAGTAAGACTAGAAAAAATAAAGATCTTGTATATCTAGATTAAGTTGTTAAGTTTGGATAATCAGAGTGTTTGCCATAAATAGACCGACACTTTCATCAGACCTTGGAGAAAAAGATCCATATTTCCCTGAACAACAAGGATTAGTAATCCCAAATTCTTGTTACAGGCATGTCCAGAGAGGTGAACACTTGCTATTTAGACCTTTGCCTATGATTCGTGCTGCTTTTATTCTGACAGCACCAATTTTAGCTGGGTGGCAGAAGTGCTGCTGCCTTGCAGGCCGACTTTCAGGGAACTGATAAAAGCAAGCAAGATGTACCCCATACAATGAGGATTTTCCCTTGTTAGCTGGGCTCCTGCTACAGTCCTTGGACTGTCCCGCAGACTGTATGCCACGAGCACGCTTCCCGCCTTTCCCTAGGCCTGGGAGGGCACCATTGCCACAATTAGTTTCACAGTCATCATGCCTGGCTGGCACTGTCAAGGCATTTGGAGAATGAATTTCATACATTTCTGTCTTAGGCCATACTGTCAAGACAGAGCAGGCAGATAGCTACAGCTTCATCACTGCCAGCAGCAGACTGCTGGGTCGGCATTTGCCGATCAAAAGAAACGTTACCTGAAGAATTTCCTCTGTTCAAAGATAAAAGGAATACAATACTTTCATGGTAAATTTGTCTGAACGTGTTCAGTTACTACTCTTCAGCCACGAAATAAGCTGTTTGTAGAGATCCTATTCCCAAACAAAGTATACTGTGGGAAGAGTCAGATGCTCAAAGGTAGTTAAGTAACACATCTTTATCGTAACTGTCACAACATTCCCAACCGGAATATATTTTGACAGCTCCCTACATGCTGAACTAGCTTCTGCAGCTATTTGTCACTTATTGGTCAAGCAAGTGCAGCATACGAATGTAGGCTTTGTTGCCTGTGCAATACATTGTTCAGTGGGTCAGCAAGGGACCCCCCTCATTAGGTACAGAAGTTGCAGCTGCTGCCAGGATTAGGAAATCTTCAGCTGAGAGTCAGCTTCTGGAAGCAGTGTGAGTTTTTCTTTTACTGAATTCAAAAGGCTTTTGAAAGCCTAGGGGCTAGTATGCCTCATATCAATGGTTTTTATACCAACATTTAAAGAAAGAAAGTTTCCTTTCACGTTGAGTATTTGCAACAGTTTCAGCACAACTGAGGACTGTCTTTTGTTATCTTCGTGCCTGGTCTGTACTGGGCACTCCTAGCAGTCCCTCTGAAAATCCCATCAGTGAGAAACTCAAGAAGGCATTCAGCTGAGGAAGGATTTGAGGGAATGAGCACCTGTCACTCTGCCTCACTGTTGTGACTCAGGGCTTTGCTCCTCCAGTATTTTCACATAAAATGTACATACACTCAGGTTCATAGCCTTTGAACCTCAGCACTAAGGCCAACTGCTTCAGTCATTTAAAATGCACCGGAGAAAGCAGAAACACTGCTACCCCCTGCCAGCTGGAGACTTACTCAATTCATTTATGCTTCATTTCAGCAAACTACATTTTCAGGTAAGCCAGTCATACAGCAGAGGTGACGTTTACTGGGTCATAATTTGTTTTTCCTCTTTGAGATCCCTTTGATTTTAAGAACTTTTGGTCCCTCAGTTAAATACCTCAAGAACCTGTCAGCGGTCACAAGCACCCGTCTTCCAACCCTCAGTCTTACTGAGAGTCCTTGTGTGATTGTTTGCTCTAATATCTCTATGCCTGTCAGACAGAAAAAGGGCTTCTTGTAGGAAGTTAAACCAAGAATAAAACCAGAATGAGTGGCTGCTCTCAATGGGACTATTGCCTAATGTCATAGCAGCCTAACTTACATATTTTAAAGCTTTCATGGAGACTTAAAGAGAAACTCTCAAGCTTTAAACAGAGCAATGCTAACTACAGTTAGACACATTTAAGCGCTTTCCTTATATGTGATTCCTGATCTCATCTGCTTGCTTGAACTTCTTCATGACATCCAGGAGCAGCCTGCATTTGTACAGCAAAATAGACACAGAAAAGTTAGTTTTATAACCTCCCTTTCCCAATTCCCCTATTTCCAACCTTTCCTAAGTTTTACTCATTTATTTTACCTCCCATCTTCCTGTGTTTACCTGGGAGATACGTTAAACACAAGGACTAACAAACCAGGGATATAATCCGAAAACCAAGCCTTTAGTTGCCCCACTGCAAACACTATGCCTCCTGGGATCCAGCTGAGCTCCAGTCTTCTTTAGTCTGTACAGACACACTGCCTGACACTTCTCAACTGCCTCAGTTGTGTTGGCAGCAAAATTCTTATAAATATTTTGCTGAGTTGTAATTATTTTTATACATATGGCACATACGTTTGTAAAGCTTGTCGTTGGCATTGGGAAAAAAAAGGGGGGAAAATAGCCTAACACGTGTGATAATCTGAAAGATCATCAGCACTAGTGCTTAAAACCTCCTGATTACAAAAGGATGCAGTGGATCTTACCAAACCATTGTCTTCCAAGTATCTTGACCTAACTGTATAAAAATATTTCAAGATTTAGAAAGCCTGTCTGGAAGCCTATAGATGACACCAAATATCAGCCCTTTTGTGTGTATACGGAAAGCAACTTGTATTGCATTAGGAGAAGTTAACCCAACTCAGTTGGTACAAGTTTGTTGAGAGGACATATATTTATCTCCTTTGACTTCTTCTATCCCTTCAGAAACAGTGCTTTGCCTTAAAAAATATAATAATACCATTAAAACAAATCCTGACAGTATAATTTCTAAAATGTAATTACTGAAGGCAGATGACCTATTTGTTAGGAAAAGGAATGGTCCAACCAAAGATTAATCACATTTGAGTTAAACTAGGTACAAATTTTAGTCCTGCAAGCACTGTAACTCAACAACTGAAAAATCCTTTTTAAGTTTTGTAGTGCAATATGCAGTTTCTGTTTCAATATTTCCATGACCTTTTCTCTGATCTGTAGAAATTCCCCAGACTGCAGGTGTTTGCCCCAGACTATCTTTTTCTATTATTTCTGTTCTATTCTTGCCACAATTAATTTATTATAACTTAGATAATTACTCCTCCCTCCATCCTCCCATATGATGCATTACCACCTTTTAGCTCACCCTTGCAGATTTGCAGGTGTGGATAGGGCCAAAAAGAATGGGCCCAAGGCACATCAGACTCTGTTTAAGATCACACCAGGATCTAGACTGAGAACATCTGCGTATTCTTTAGCATAGACTTGTTACCTAACAGTATGTTTTTTCAGGGCATTTTTTGCTCAGATATTTGGTGTAGTTTACGGTGTTCTTTCACATAGCAGACAGAGGCTGAGAAACCCAGTGTATAGCCTTTACTTCACTCTTTGTTTATACCCCTCCAGGCCTCATAGAGATTCAAGTACATTGCTTTTGCAAAGTATTCCCTTAAAAGGAGGTTTTTTTGCTGTTTACATTATATTGTTCTGCTGAATATTAAGTGGTTTTCCATCCATAGTATGCAGATTTTACTAAAAAAAAAAAAGTCCTAAAATGTATAAGTCTCTAGTTGAGCGCAATTATTATATCTTCTTTTTTTTATTAATAACTCAACGTAAATGTGTCCTGATTCTCAGTACGGGTGATGGAGGGTGAAGGAAGCAATAGAAACCACAGTGCTACCAGAACTGTCTGGCTTACAGAACTTCCAAAGAATGTTTTCAGATTTTGTTGCACCAGACCTGCATGTTGTCAACTGTATAAGCACAAAAATAAGTTCCTTCAAGCACTGATTAGCGGTAGTATTAATAAACAGTTTCTTTACTCTGACTTGTGCTTTGCTAAAGAGGAAATTGTGTCATTTCAATTTTTCTTGCAAAATCAGTCTCTAATATTTAACAAGAATGGACTATATCTGACAAAGAATACCTTGGTTAAAGCTGACTGTCCCTTTCACTCTTTATTATTTTGTAATTAGCAGTTTCCAAAAATGCCATTGTGGAAGCAAGAGCACTATTTTTCACCATTTTTCCTAATTACTATGAAACCTACAGAAGTGGTACCATAGTTCTTAATCACACTAGAGCTTTCTCTCTCAACACTCAGAAGCCTTTCTCCAGTGTGGCAGATTAAGACACTTTTCCAGTACCTTTTGGGTTTTTCCTATAGAAGAAAGCAATTCTTTTTTGCATCCCTCTTTGTGATCAACATTAAACCTGTCCACATTTTAAGATGCAGAATGACTTCATTTTTTAATTAAGACATTACACACAGTAGAGAAGGTTTTCCTTGGAAACATGGTTCAGTGAGTTGCTAGCCCAACAGGGTGCCTGAGATCTAATGAAGTGAAGGAGGTCCTAATTATATAGCCCAGTGACAAAATACCACTCCGTTCAGGGCAAAGCAGAGGGATGAAAAGGTCATCCTAACCTTTCCCTCACCAGCCTTATATAACCTACAAAAAGGAGTGTTGAAGTCTGGAGGAAAAGCAGCAACCTTAAGCGACCTTTTGTTGAGAAGGAGAAAGGTTATCAAACCAAAAGGTGAGAGGTTATTTACTTTTAGGTTTGAAACAAAACACGCGTAATTGGTTCAAATGATACTTAGCATCAGATTGTCTCAACAGTTTACTTAAGACACTTTTGATCAGTATTTAACTGATCAAAGTATTAACTCAAGTATTTAACTTTGCATTTACAACATAAGGTGTCTAATTAGTTGAAGAGTTTCTTCCTGTGTGTAGCTTACATTTCTTCACAAATTGAATCGGTTTTTGCTACCTAGTGACAACAATTCAAACATATGTTAACACTAAAGTCCTGTCTACCTTAGGCTTTGGTTGGGAGGAAGATTCAATACAGGATCCTGCCCATTTCTGAGGGGGAAGAGGCAGTGAATTTCAGTACAGCTTGGTAAAGAAACAGAGATCAGAAATTTTTGAAGAAATTGGTTTTGACTCCTTTGACATACAACAGAAATATTCCCTACATTCTCTGCTAGAGAATATAGTTGCATTGTCAAAAATCAGGCCAGAACAACAACGATTAAGAAGGTGTGAAAAGGCAGACAAAATGCTTCATTTTTACTGCAGAACTTTCAATGTAGTAAGTTGCACATCAGCAAGCAACAGCAAGTGACTTCATGACATCATCTCATTTGTAGAGTTTTTTTAAAAAATAATTAATCCAAATGAACATTTCTGTAGCTTGTCCTTTGCCTTTCTTTTGGTACAATTTCAACAAGTTCATTTCCATATCTGTAACTATTCTGACACCAGTGCATCATTAATTAATGGCAACATGGTTTTCAAATTGCAGACTGAGGACTAGCGTGCAGTTAATCAGAATGTGTATAAGACATCTTCCGTCATTGAAATGATGCCTAAGGTATCATATTCAAGAAAGAAAAGCGTGCTTGCTAATTCAGACTTAAGATAACTGTTCATTAATTGCTGTCTGTGTGAGATACAGCAGAAGCTTTATAGGTTTTCTTGTAGCTTAAATTTTCTAATGAGTGTAATTAGGGAATAGTTTTTACTAAGTTCTTCATTTATTAAATATACCTATTCCTTAGAAATGCCAGCAAAGCTCGTTACATGGATAATAGTCTTAAAGTAATTAAAGTTGATAGGAGCCTATCAGAATTCATTTTCTAGTGAGATAGTATTTATTCTGGTCTTAAGGGTTTTCTAGTTCATTTTCTGTGTAAGATTTTTGATCTGTGCACTTATCATTGGGGAACATGTCTGAGCAGTCAGCTAAGAACACCTCTCATCAAAAGACTTACCTCATGTGGAAGCAGAACCGATTACTTTTTGCTGCTTGTTCTATTGCTCAGAAGAAAATATGATGCATGACGTAAAAGATCCACCT
Organism: Alca torda; assembly: GCA_008658365.1. Classification (NCBI taxonomy): domain Eukaryota; kingdom Metazoa; phylum Chordata; class Aves; order Charadriiformes; family Alcidae; genus Alca; species Alca torda. The sequence continues at coordinate 96,846,051 of CM018076.1, forward strand.
CTTCAAGCTTCAACAAACAATCTATGGCATGAGAATAATTCATAGCTTAACCTTACAGTTATTAGTTTCCACCTCTGTTTCTTGATTTTTCTTCAGTAACTTACCAGTGAGTTTGCAGGAGAAAAAAATTTCTCTGTGGATATACTTCTTGATAGACCCTGCCAGTGGAGAGAATTCATATGGTAAGTATTTCTGGAGATAGATAATTTAGACCCTGGCCCTGTACAGATACACAAAAAGGAGAAGAAAGGGAGAAAAAAGAGCTGTGTAACTAAAGGACTATTTCCCAGCACAAGCTGAAAACACCAGGCCTGTGGCTGGGGCTTGCAAGGGGGACTGACTGCAACTACAGGCACGGGGAGTGTGAAACAGGCTTTCAGCAAAACTGCTGAAACCATCCCGTAGAGCTGGTGTGTTAGCAAGCTGCTCTGGGACAACCCTCCACCATGGCAAAGGGGCACCAGCAGCCTTGCTCTGACAGCTGGCTGCTGGCCAGGGGATCTGCAACCCCACGGAAACCCATCTCCCGGAAAACATATCCCTGGCAGCTGCCCAAGGAACATGGTCTCCTGCCATACCTCAGGCTGAAATTATGCTCAGAGCAGCAGAACAACCAGGCAACTGGATCAGCTGTGCCCAAGTTAGCTCTGGGAGCCCCAACAGACCTGGCGATACACCACCTTTTTGTTAAGTGTTTGTAAGATCCCATTCCTGAGCAAATCTCTTGCACCTGTGGGCAATGGAGATGAGCTTTCCCCACGGTGGAGACCAGTGTGTGCTCACAGGCTGGCAGGGGCTATAATATCATTGCCCCTGCTGCTTTAAAAAAAGGCTTTCTAGTGCCAAACATGATGAGAAGTGATGTCTGCAGTACATAACTGAGCAGGGCCGGGGCCAAGAAGTAATTTCATCTTTGCTTGTGAGGCCCTGAGAGAGCTTCTACCCTTGCTCATCTCCAGCATTACCAAGAACCTCCGTTAGCAGAGATTCCAATTAATTTTAAGTAGGGTTGCCAGTAGTTTTCTAATTACCTGACCGAGAAGAGAAATTTCACCGCCCTTCTAGCTTCCCTGTAGGCCTACTAGACCTCAAATTTGAAAAGCCCTGGTATTTGTATACACTTCTTCCATCAGTAATTTCTTGCTGCTGAAGAGAAGAATGAACTCTTTGAATTAATTTTGAATGAGTTTTCTTTGGAAAGATACATACAAGCTAATGACATTTTTGTTTCTGATTATTATTAGTGCCCAGTCAACCACAAGGTCATTTTGCGCTCTTAGTCTATTGCATGGATATAAGGTTGCCTCCTGAAAGCTTCTTCAAGATAAAAATAAAACATGCCTGGTCCCCATTAGTTTGCATAGTGACAGTGTCTCGTAGCTATCTATTTGCCTACCGATCCAGAAATTCTTCCACTTTAAGCACCTCCAGCTTGTACAGTAGTCATTATAGGAAAAAAACAAATCTGAAGCCATACTTACATAGGGGTTTACCTAACACACTTCACATACAGCTGAATCTCAGAAAGGTCACACTATTAGGAGTGTACCTGAGAAAAATCATGTACCACCGGAAATTTACTGTAGCTTCCGTGTCTCAGAAATAGTCTCTTCAACACAGATATTTCTCCTGACAGGAACAATGAAATCCAAATCTAAACAATGCTACTTCAAGACACAATTTAGGATAAAGCCAGACTTGAGAATCTCTGTGCAGACATTATATATACACTTCAGTTTAAAACATTAAAGGCATTATCTTTAACCCTTTCAATGACTTTTGTGAAACTATACTTCTGAAAAAAACACGCAACTTTCATAAGCCTAACCATGGATGTAAAATCTGGGCCCAGTGACCTACAGAGTCCACTAAAGCTGAGTCAACAGAGATGAGTCAGGAGAGCATAAGAACTCAGTCATGTTTATAGTAATTCAGAGAAAAGATCCGTTTAAACTAGCATCCAGTCTCTAACAGTGGTCATACGTGGATACCAAAGCAATAAAAATACAAAGGAAGACCAAAAAAGGGCAAGAACAAGGATCATAACTATTCCATATTTCATTTACTTCGCTTATCAATGAGTAACAGTTGGAAGGAAACCAATTCAGCAGTTCCTTGCTGTGGATGTTCCTGTAATTTCTCCATAGTCCAAAGCTACTAACTGTATACACTACATAATGTTATCCACTGCACTCATTTCACTGGGAGATTATAAGACATAAAGTCTCTTAGATATGTGTTTGTGCTGCAAGAGGTGAATACTTGGCTTCCACCTGGTGCAATATTTTCATCAAACTGAATTTCTTTCCTTTATCTGTTGAGCAGACATATCTTTAATGAGACATCGTATACCCATTTCATGTTCAGGGCAGTAGCATCTGCCCCTACATTATGCTGATTTTAGGAGGGAACAGCCTTTTAATATGCCACTTTTGTTTGGTTTTCACTCTTTAAGCCCTGATGCAATACCTAGTTTTATCTGAATAGTGCAAATTTTTCTTGCTCAGCTAGTGCATACAAAGTTTAACAACTCTGAGCCTTTAATAAACTTCATCAAAACATTTTTCAGGTTGGATTTTCCATTTATGTGATTCCTTTTCCAAGTGTTTGTGATAAAAGTAATTTTTAAAAAATCACTTTCAAAACCACCAGTTCAAACTTTAATACATTATGCTGCAAACGTCAAAGATTTGCTATTGCCATTGGAAAATTACCCTTTGATGAAAAGGTTTGACGTGTTCCCTCTAATTTTGTTTTCCTCTCTGCCCTTGCAAAGGAGATTGAATAAAGAATAGTGACAGCCAATTGAAGCACAGTATGGTAAAAATTAGACATTTTACATAATATGTTTTATCTTAACCTTTTATTCTAATGCTTGTTCATGGCATTGTGTTTTTATGGTCTTTGGTTTGTTCTAAAAGTAATCGCTGTTAGAGCAATATAAGATAAAATTTAATGTGTTTTGTCCAGTCGTAATGCTTTTGCAACTTGAAGACAATAGTTCCAATAGTGTCAAGACTTCTTTAGCAATCTAGTACATTCTGATTCATAGCTACAGTTTAAAAAAATCTGGATGTTAGATAGAGTTTTGAAACTATATTCACTCAAGGCTCTGGAGAGGAAAAAGAGTAGTTACTATATTACAAAAGAGTTTGTGATTACAGATTGCTAAGGCTGACTTGAAAGCAACCAGCTTGAACTGTCAGAAATAGAGGTGAACACGCATGAATTATTCCCCAGGCAAGTCTAGCTATACTTCTTTTCTGTTAGTCTGAATGATTTCCTATTTCTTTAATCCAAAAATTGTCCTTTCCTGCAGTTGTAAATGTGGTATCTTTTGCTAATAAAAATAACTTTGTATTGGTCAATTAGAAAGGAGCTTGCTTGTTTAACCAACTAATGTTTTAAAATTGGAATTTTCTGTCAGCCAATATCTCATTAACACATACACAAGAAGCACAGTAGTATAACAGGACAAAAACATGAAGACTTTAATTGGTATTTTTCTTCTGTCATTAGCAACTTTCTTGGGACCTGCTTTCCTGTAAGCCAGTATTATATTCTCATCAAGGGGTATGATACACTAAACTCTGCATAGCGATTAAAATTGCCAGACTAAATCAAGACAAATATCTAGCATATAACACTTAATGTTCAGCTGTAGCAAAATAGCAGAACAATTACTAACCCAGTTGTAAGATGTATTGACAACTGTGTAACCCAGCTTATTAACTGCAAAGGAAATTGTTTTAAATGCTTCGCACGGACAGCGAATTTCAAAAGTCAAGACAACAGCTAGAACTTGAGTAGTTTCTTTGTTTTCATTGTCCAGATAGTATACTGCTTTAATGCCAGTTGCTGATAGTGGATTTTTCCACTTAACTACATCAAGAAATAATCAAGAGTTAGTTAAACTATTGGGTTTTATTCATGGACCACTGCTATTTGAAGTTCTAGAGGCATGAAGCTTTCAAGTCATCACAGGGTAAGATGAGATTTCCTTGACTCCTGGAGACCTCTTGACTAGTTGCCTTTATCAGAAGGCACAAGACAATGTTCACCTGGAAGAACATTGCTCCATATGCTGGCATTCGATGCACCCACTCTCATAGTTTGGTGAGAAAACTCCTCTTCCCTGTCATTCTCCTATTTTCTTAGATAAAAAGCAGCCAAATCCATTTTCTTCAAAACTCGTGTTTCTCCATAAACAGCTAATGTAAATGATATGTACTCTGCCTGTCAGGTTACCCCAGGTAATTTGACACCAGGAAAGCTTAAGGCTACATTTATTCTAGGAAACAAGGGACTGGGTTCTTGATCGCAACTTAGGAACATTACAAAAGTGCCTCAAAGTGCTTTTTCACTTAGGGGAAACCTAAATATATAGCCAACATTAATCTCCAGCTCCAGCTATCATTTCCATTTGAGACATCCCTTAGCCATGGAAACAAACGACCAAGTCAACTGCAGTCTGTCTTCAGAGGGCTACTTTTAGAATGGGACCCCAGCTCCAGTTTTATAGCTCCCATTTGTCTGGGGGCATAGGTTTTCATTGCCATGGAAGCAAACAAATTTTCAAACGCTGCTTGGCATTTGTTAGTATGCCAACGAAATACTCTTAAAAGTTTGTCGGAGACTGATTCGCCTTTCACATACAGAGGGATGCTTGGCATGCTGCTACTTCTTCCCACATTTACCTTCTTTTAGGAAGACAGCTGACGCTACAACATTGTGACACTAGAGCATTGCAGCTATAATTAACAATTTGCAAGTTGCATGGTACATTTCTCATTGTACAGCAGATTTGGTTCTTTTATCTACCAATTTTCACAGAAACCAAACATAGCAGTGTAAAGATGGATAATTAACACTTAATACTAAAGATTATTATGTCATAGATCTCATCTGATTTTTACATTTCCTTTTCTGGCCTTGGGTCCTCTCTTAAAATTCCACTTCTTAACTGTGTGTTCTTACGGACTTAGAATTTTTTCTCATTTACTTCTAAGTTAGAGCTGTCTGAAACGTAACAACTTATTACCTCTCTGAAATTTTGTCCCCTTAATTTATTTCTTATCCGCGTGAGAAAAAGTCTCAGAGCTCAGGGAAGTTGCTGTTCAATTAGCCCGTGCTTGAGATAACAGGGGCCAAAGGCAGTGTGCTTTACTTGTTTTGCAACTGCTTCCTCCATGTCTACATCTTAATCTGACCTACCTTAAACTTTTCACAGCTCCTCTCTGGTTATAAATCAGTGTAATCATACCTAAGAGGAGGTTTGGATTGAAAACCTCCCTTTTTTGGCGGGTGACTGAATTATGTTAAACCTCCCCGACTTCTGTTTGTATCTTTTAACTAGTAATGATGTGTTAATTTTTTACAATAAAATGGAAGCCATGATTTATTAATGGCATACTTGGGTTTGCTTCATTGTTCTTTCAGCTGATTATATTATCTATTATAGCTCTGTGGTTTATAGGTACTCCATTTCAGGTGATTTAATACATTAATAAATGGCATTGAAAATCTTGGTACTCCTATAACTTAGCACAGGTAAATCGGTTACATTTTTAAGCTAGAAAGCAAAAGTTTGTTTATTTTATTTGACTGAAAAATCCTAGTTTTTAGGACACACTATACAAATAGACAAAGAGTTTTTAAGGCATTTGAATTAACAATAGAGTCTTTCAATATTACTTAATATTATCAAAGATCTTAAAATAGAAGCTGGGCGCAGTTTTTAAAAGGCATTAACCTGCATGCGTTTTTTACTAAATGAAAGCTTGAAGTGGTCTCCAAATAGATTTTCTCTTCTTTTCTGGACAGGCTATTAGCCACTATTTTCACTGCCTGATTTTTCTGCATCCCTCAGTTAGGAAGGGGTGTATATATTCAGTGGTAATCTTTTCAGACGTTTGGTTCACCAGGCTGATTTTCCAGTCTTAAACAAATGGATAGGTACAGCAACAGGTAGTGTACATACTACAGATCAGCTATGAGCAGCTGGTTTTTACTATGTCCAGTCTCATTAAGTATTGTGGATGTACCAAATTAATGAATATACGTGAATTAATAATATTAATGAACTTAGACTAGCTTTGAATCTAGCAAGCTCATCTCAAAAGTCTAACTGTGGTAATGCAACTACTTGAGTGGAAAATAGCCATAAAGGTACCCTCACAGCTATGGTAGAATAAATTTTACCTTTATTCCAAATCGTCCATACAGCCACAAAGAGACTTCAGTACCAGTTCAGATTACATTAGGCATTTATGCTCTTTGGCTGGTTCGGCCCTTAACAGATTTTCATGTACCAAGAGCACTACTGCCCTCCAAGATGAGGGACCTCTGTAAGTGCAAAATAGTACATCATCTGGCACGTTACACTCTCAGCGTTTAATGAAATGAAGGCTAGGTACCTCCTGCAAGTCCAGCTGCCCTGGGAAGTTCCTGAGGCACGGAGGTAAGGGCTGTTGATAAGCAATGGCTGATCCTAACCATCCATCCTTCATCCTACAACCTGCAGTTTTTTAAATAACTTGAACAACTAGCAGATAAAATGCGTGCACATATGTTTGTATTGTGAGAGGAGGAGGGAAAGTGCAGGGAGTCAATATTATAAAGAAGCAAAATGAATAATTAGAAGCAACAGTAGGAAAACAGGGTGGATTTTTTTTTTTTATATATATCCTTGTCTATAGCACCTCCTTGGTGCTAAAGCAACATTATAATCCCTCATTATAGGCCAAAGTTAACATAATACAAGGCTTTTCTGAAAGTTTACTAGCTTTCTAAAGGGTCACCTTCTTAAAGTCATTCCGTGACTCTCTCAAGCGTGAAAAGTACAGAACATAAAGGCTATAATGTGAAGGTAATACTGTAGAGGGAAAAGTACAGAATGGTCTTTTAAAATAGTCTGGTTACACTAGAATCGCTGAACTGAAGGAAGGCTTTTACTCTGAATGGGCTGATATGAAGATTCTTAACCAAAATCTTGCAATACTGTGATCTGAGAGGAATTTTCTATTGCTTATTCTCTAGGAGTTTGAATATCGGTATTTCATTAACTACCTTTGTAAGCAAGCACTGCCTTCAGATGTTAGTATAATTAAGATAGTTCAGGGGGAAGCACAAATATGAAATTCAAATGGATTTTACACTCCTCATTTATTAAACACTCCTAAATGAGGTAATGCACATATCTTAAGAAGAAGAAGATAAGATACATTTAGAAAGAGCTACCTATTTGTATTGAAATCAACATACCTGTAATTTCTGCTTTCCTGAAAGAATGCATGTCTATGGAGAACACAATGAAAATTTATGCAATAATAATCTGGTAATGCATTCACAAGGAAAGATAAAAGAAGAATAATCCAGTGAAACTCTGGGTCTCCAGAGATGAGAAATATTTCTTCAAAGTGGGAGTAATACAGCAGCAAACCCAAAACGTTTTTGTCTTCAAATTGCAAAGGAATCATCCATCTACTGATAGACGCTGGCAATAAAATAAGTATTTTTATGTGCATAACACTGAGAATTCAAGTTGGAAAAGAGAAATTAATACAGTAAAGATTTGGCAAGTTGAACCAAGCTGAAGGGACATCCATCCACTTGAGTAAAGCTGGGTAAACAGTTTTTACTCTGAAACTGAGCCAAAAGTTAAAGGGAAGTGAAAAGGAAGTGGAATAAGATAACTATACTTTCAAGTTCAGGTTAGCAAATGGCAAACATTTGCTTATTGAAAAGAAAAGGAAAACTGACAACCGTGAAACCAATAGACATGGGCAGTGATTTCACTTAAAGGTTCTTTGGGAAGGAGTTAGAAAAGCAACACAAGATTCTGAATAGACACACAAGTTGTCTAATTTTATCAGTATAATGTTTCAATTTTTCAGTAAGATGAATGCATTGGGTGATCTCAAGGTGGAATGCAAATGGAAAAGTTCAGAAAAAAAGTTAATAACCGTAAGCGTTAATTCTTCATAAAGCCCATGTAATCCCCAAACTACAGATTCAAAAATTCAGTCCCTGTAGTCTTCTGACAATTTATGTGCATAGATCAGGATCTTGGCTGGTGATTGCAATTAAAGCAGAGACAGAGCACCAGAAATGGGATTTTCCTTTCAGCTTTTTAAGATGTCCGTTCTGCTGCATTCTTAAATTGATTCTAGTGCCTCCAATTGGCATCTGTCCTTCAAAGCAAAACATGCAGGAGTGAAAGTTCAACACCTTGTTTTAAAATGGGATAAAAAACTTACGTGATGCCCTCAAGTGACTCAAAAGTGCAATGGAAAATTAGTGACCTCCATTTCCTTCTGTGGATTGCTGAGCCATGTAACTAACTTCTGAGCCTGTGAAAAAGGCAGTGATACTGTTTTTTGAGATCGAGTAGCAAAGAATTTGACTTCTTAGCAGATGCAGAAAAGGCAAGAAATACTTAGCAGAATCTATTAAATTTTCCTAACTGGGACAAAGTATTCTTTTTTCCCGTGTCTAAGCAACAGATTATGATAAAAGTGTCTGAAAAGCATGATAGAAGATGAAGGAAAGAACTCTTCATTTAATTCAAATGAATATGTTTGTGTATTTATGAAAAATACAAGTTAAAGTAGCACCTGAATTTGTGTATCAGGTTCCTGATTTACAAGCAATTATAACGAGATATAAGGCACTTCTTCCTCTCCCATCTTGTGAAACTTAGTCAAACCTGTTTAGTTCTGCCATCACAAAACTTGAAGCGACCATTGTTTAGAACCATGCAATTTTAAATTGTTCTGGAATGGAAAATCTGTATTAAATTTTACCTTTAAGAGAAAAGAAATTTTAAAAGTCAGGAGCAAAACATAGGGAAAATCTAATGTAGAAATGAGGTTAATTTAGTGATTTTTGAGATTACACAAGAACATAGACTTTTTTGGAAACTATTTGAATAAAAATTGAGTTATTTAGTGCAAATTTTTTGCATGCGGGAAAGGAAGAAGACCCTAGAAATAATTAGAGTGTACTAGGTCTGTCAAATCTGTCAGCACAGTGATATCACATAAATCCTTCCCCAATGGTGATAAAGATGTGCTACTGCCAGGGATGTAATGATACAGAATCTAAAAAAAAAAAAAAAAAAAAAGACAAAGGGGAAAAAAGGAACGCAGTAGAAATTCTAGGATAAAATTACTCTAATGTGACATGCCAATTTAAAACTTCCTAATGCAAAAATACCTCTTGTAACTGGGCATGGGAGGAGCTTTCAGACTTTCCCTGGTGAAGTTCTGATTATCAGATTATTTACAGTTTGGAAGAAAGGATGGGAACATCTTCTGCCATTTCAACACTTGAAGTGTCTTTTCATACAGCCTGAAGTTATGCATATAGCCTTAGAAAGCAAAGTATGTTTTATCTCCTCACTCTTTTTTTAGACATGCTTTCAACTCTGGGGAGGGCTCCGGAAAACTGGCCAAATTGGTTGTTTATTTAATGGAACTAACACCCTTCTAATTTGGGCAACAGGGCTGAGTCATGGCTCATGTAACTGATTAGCTCTATTTCTCTCTCTGTTGTTTACAACTCAAGAAAAAGAAGCCCATATGATGTTATTTCAAATGATGCTGATACTGAAGATCAGATACCCGATCACTGGGGCCCCGGCAGCGGACATATTTGTAGCTGGAAAATTAAACTAAAAGGTTATAGCTGTCACCAAAAGAGGCTCATAAAAGTATTCTTATTAAATCTCTCCACAGGACTGAGGAACCAATAGATTAGCTAGCTCCATAAATGAAAACTGCTAAGTATCAAACCCAAGAATTAATCTCACCAGTAAATTCTGAATTGTTTCTCTCACTCCAACAAAAAGCAAAGATCCTGAATATTTACTTATCTGTCTTTTCTTAATTGTGTGTCAACTATAGAATAAAATTTGAGTATGAAAATGTTAGTCTAAGGCTTGCTCAGCCTCAGGCAAGCTTTGATGTGCCACTACACATGCAGTCACAGTGTATTAAAGACAGGGCAAATATGTGGAGCTGGAGGAATGCAATATGCTGTCAGGTGATGCCCAGAAATACCTCCTAGTGTTTTGTTTCAGAATAACAATGCAATGAAACATAAATAAGCCAGGGTGAACTGGCTTGTTGCAGAGTTTATCTAGAAAGTGTCCCTCAAACCAGTTTCACAAATATGCTCTAGATTTGCAGTGCTGCACAAAAGCTCCTGAGATTAGGAGACTCTGCTCAGACAGCTGAAAAGAAGCAGTGTCAAGTTATTACATCTGTCTCTCTCTCCATTTCTTCCCTTAATTAGTAAACGCAGGGAGCAAAAAAAGGAGACAACATAATATGGAAGAGTTCTGGATGTGAAAGATTCAGGGAAAGACTGTGTCTAGCTGCTGGTATAGTCTCCTCAGCTGCTGCATGTGTGGGGAAAAAACACATCAGGCAGTGGGTAAGTGTCAAGTTATCTGCTTTTAAAATCTTCCACGGTTTTCACTGTTGGTGCCATTTTTAATGACAGTCTCTTGCATTGTGTCAGGAGAAGAAAGGAGAAGAGCTCTCATGCAGTTCAGGATGAGCTATAAATGAATCAGTATTACAAATAAAGCTATATGGCTTAAAGGTTTTGGTACAGGTGCTGCATACATCACACAGGAGGTAGCAGATGGGAAGGGACTCTTGACTATACGCAGGCTCCTGATAGTATTAAGCAAGCCATGGCAAGGCTGCTATTAGTTGTACTGCACTGCAGCACATAGCTGGCTTCACTTCTGGCTTCTGGGACTGAAGCACTGCGGGTTCTGTGGGTAGAACAACTGCATATGCAGAATAACCACTGTAGAGGAGAGCAAGCATCCCTGTGTGCTGTTATTTGTTGTTTTCCAACTTAGGCTAACATTTACGTACCTCTAGCGTTTTATAGTACTGTCTGGTATTAAAAAGCATTACTAAAGGTCCTGTTGCAATCTTTTGAATGTTAGGAGTAAAAGAGAAGGAGAATTTTAAAAGTGGCCTTAAAAAGAGAATCTCCTGCTCACGTGCTAGAGGTGAATGACTTGTTTAAGTGACTACTCTTCAATTTCTCCACAGAAAAGTACTTTGGTGTGCACATCACAGGGAGCCCTGGTGAACAGATGGATGTCACGCTGTCAGTTACAGAGGTTATCTGTCCATTACTTACGTGCATATGGATATTATTAGCAGCCCCCTACCATTAAAATCAGGCACGTTATCAAAATGATTCACAGTGGGGGTATAGAGGTGCCTAAATCAATCAGTGCGGGTATGCTGCAACGCACTGCGGACCATTATACAAGGATTGGCAGGAATGTGTAAGGCAGCCAACACCAAATTAGCTGATTACTCCTCCAAAGACCATTGCACACAGTGAAATGGAGTGCTAAATAAAACAATTGTGATACAGACTTGTCATGCATGCAAAGCATGTGGGCACAGTGACCAAAAGTCAGTCAGGTGTGCCCAAATTCCAGGACTCTGCTCAGAAATCCTGGATGCTGTTCTGACACATGGATTAGCAAACAAAAGGCATCAGAGAAGTCAAAAGTTCAAAAGTGCCTTTCCACATACCTCTGTATTGTGCTTGTCTGTACTTTCAATTTGTTTCCTTTCATTACTCCAGCTTTTTTCCAAAGAAAGTATAAATTAATAGTGAAGGTCATAGAAACTATTTTGATCCAAGACATCCTTTGATTCGTTTGTAATCTACAAAGGTTACTAGCTCCTTTGTTCTCCTTATTGCTTATTCTAACATGGATGAAAATAGTCATATTTTGTTTTTATTCAGACTGGGACAGAGTATCACAACATTTTTAAAAAGGAAAATACTTAAACCAACAAGTGACCTTTAGTTTCACCACCAGTATAAAAAAAAATGATAGTAATATAGCTCATTTTTAAAACAATTCGTCATTAAAGGCATATACAAAACATGGCCTTTCCCACATGCATGGTTTTGCATGAAGATTCGATATTTTTCCTTTTTATTTACAGTATTTCTTAAAACTCCACTATTAAGACAGTTAAAACATTTGAATGAAGAACTGTGAGATGATAAGCTGGTTGCTTTTCTCTGAGTTACTCTGCCTCCTTTTTTCTTGACTTCACTGGCAAATGCTGCAGATTGAGGAGACTGTAGGGAGGGAGAGACTGAAGTTAACAAAAAATATAACTAGGAGTAGACATTGGCAAGCATAAACAGAAATTGATTTTAAGGAGATTTTCATTAAAAATTTAAGTTGAGCCAAGCCTGCTTGTAGTCCTGTAAAAGCATAGGCAGAGTTGTTGTCAACTCTTTCTTAGTTTCAATTCTGTGCTTTCTCGCTTGGTCTAGAGTTATTTATATGTTATAATTGACAGACTGAAGCCTCTTTTTCCATTCTTGACATGTACTTTATTTGCTTGCTTCCAGTGCTTTAACATTTTTATTGGTACATTTAATAGTTACAGGTTTTTAAATGAAAGCTATCAAGATGCCTATTATAAGTATTTTCATTTTATCCAATGAGCACAGTATGAGGGCAGTTCATATTTCCAGACTTTTGAAGGTGATCACGATCAATAGCAAATTCTGTGTTAGTTTCCTCTGCTCTTCCTGTATATGAATATATTTTACTGCAGGATATTTCTAGCAGTTGGTGCTGTCTGTACTACTAGTGAACTTGATATTGCCCTTGGCTTTCTTATATGAAGACTGTTCAGGCTTTTCCAAATGCAGTATAGTTGGCTTGGTTTGTATAACAAAATGGATTTAAAGCTTCTTTATTTAACAAAAAGTTACCTATTTATTCAACAACATGGACATAAAGTGAAAGCAGATGGAGCTTCCTTTCAAACATGTCCAATAAGCAGATTGATTTCTATCACCAAAGGGAGTTTTATGAAAGCCCAGAGAGGCTATGAAATATCGTGAAAGGCTGCCTAGGCCAAAGGTACAAGTGGCCAAGCATCTGTGACTACAGTGCAAAATCATAGCTTTCCGAGTTTTCCCCAATTTGTTAAACAAGTGCTTTGTTTTGTATGACCTGCAGTGCTTTCTTCGAAAAGTACAGATTATAGACCTAGTTTAAGCTTTTAAGCTTTTAATTACCAATAAACAACTCTTGGCTCATTTGACTTTTTGCCACATTAGCAGACTTTGCTTTACTTCCAAGTTTCACGTGAGCTTACCGCTGATTCACAACTGCTGTCAACAGGGTCTTTTTTGACACAGTAGCTCTAGGGAATTAACTTCGGGATTTTACAAGCAAGGCTTCTGAAGAGCTGCACCAGAATCATTATCCAAAAGGGTTGTAGGGTCGCTGAGGTCTGAAGACCTGAATGGGTTGAGGAGGGGACTTCACGTCCGCAGGCGAAAGGATGGTCATCTTTAGGTTTATCGCAGAATGCTGCTAGAGAAGCCCAGTGACATCACTGAAATTCAGGCACAGTCAAAAGTTTTGTGTAAATTTTATATTGCAGAAAAATAACCATGGAAAAATGCCAGCGTCCATCGGGCCAGCAAGCAGGGAAAAGGTCAGAAAATGATTCATTTGCTTACCAGACCCAAGGGTGAGCCTCAGGTGATGATTTTACTCACAATAACAGAAGGACAATATTTTCTAATCTGTGTAATCAGGAATCTAATCCTTTCTCTTTGCTGGTATAAAATGTGAGGTTTTTCACTGTAAGCTTGTGTAAATGTATAAAACAGACTAAAATAAAACTGGCAGGCAGTAAGCATTCTCTGTTTTCCCAACACTACAAAATGCAAACCCTCAAGGACTGGCAACTCAAAACAAATTAGAGGCTCACAAAGGTTCATCTGTTTCTCCAGAAAGGAGCAAGAATCATTTTGAAATAAAAGTTCATGAATTATTCTGATCTCCAGCTCAACTATTTACTCATCACTTGGGCAAAATCTCAAAAAGTAAGCGCTATTACTCCTTCAGAAGAAACATATCCTGCTTTTTCATTAATTTTTAGAATATTATTAAAATATTAAGTGTTAAAATATTAAATATTAAATTCTGCAGCTCATTTAGCTGTCACCTAAAGGACTGTCCATTGCTGCTCACACTGAACATGCTTGCTGTGTAACCAGGAGCGTGGCTAAAACCACTTATGGTTCTTTTTTTCTTAGGTATCGAGACCATACTCGTGCACCTAATCCGATGTAGCCCAGTGCTCAAAACCCATTCGGGAAGGCTGAATTTTAGGATTCACATTCCACCTTTCAGATTTTTCTGGACAGTTATGCGACCCCTGATCATTTTGTTCAGTTGGTTCTTCATTAAAAGCTTGGGATTCCCACTGAATGAGTAGGATAGAAAGGGTTAATGAGGGTTGTTAGCATAGCTGCAGGCAGTATTTTCTTCCAAAATGTGGGAACAGAGGAGCAGATGTGTTGGGGAGGGATGTATTCTTACGAACTGCACCATATTCATGGATGAGTGGTTCGGTGACTCCACCATATAGTGTCAGAAGCTATTTCTGGTAACATACCTCCTTTCAGCTCTGTGCTAGTAAGCCCTCCTAGTCCAAGAGTGCTTTTGCTAGGGTTAGTGTATTGGTTCTAGCAACTTCTGCCAGCACAACAGAAGCTTGAAACTCGTGAGACAGCAAGGAAGGATTTTCCAGCTATTAGCCTTCTGGGCCGCATATTTATTTCATCTGTAGCATCCACCCTAAGATACACCTTCGGCATCTTAGACTGTGAGGTGGTGGGTGAAGATGAAGAAGGACAGTGTTGCATTTAGAGTCTGTTTTCTGTAGTTTGGGTTTTTTCTTTAACTGAAAGAGGCACCTGATCCTCAAGGAAAGAAAAACACAAGTAAGGACTGAGTGCTATTTATGATTTTAGGGAGCTGAGGTGCTAATTTATGCTATTGTCACTGCCTGTAAATTTGCTTTCTGTTCATATACATAGCTATGAAAATCCTTCTTGTGTACCCTTCCTACCTCAAATTATGGAGACTAACTGTCCTCTTCCTAAAATCCAGTTTCCCACTGAGATCACCTTCCCCAGGTAAGTGCTACTCATAGACCTGACAACAAGATCCGCTTTGGGTCCTCAGCCTGTCTCTCTGTCCATCATCCCCTGTGGCCATGCACCATAAAGGGATCCCTGGAAGGGCACGGAGAGCAGCTCACCTTCCCAGGTCCCTAAAATACCTCCTCGTCTTTAACACCAAATTGAAAAGACATTCACAAATTCGAACACCTATGCCAGGAAGTCTCCAGGCAGCCTCTGCTGTGGCAAAATCCAAAGACGTCCCTCCGCCTCCTCCCCACTCTGAACAGGCAGAACACAAGCAAAGAGAGATGGGCTGCTCCTGAGAGATCTGTCCCTGCCCTTCACCAGCCTGCTTCACAGGAGCTTTGGAGTCGATCCTTGGAGTAATTTCATACAGTGGGGTTGGGAAGTAACACGGATGCATTCCTAATGTAGAGGCAGTAAGTAACATCAGTTTTCCAGGCTTCATCAGTTTGTATTATATATTTACGGTAAAAGTCTGAAAGAACGTCTGAGAAGCTACCTGCCTTTCTGTCAAGCTGTATTTCAGCAATAAGCATAGATCTTTCTCGAACTCAGCATGCACTTGGGAAGCAGAGTCACGCCTGAGGCCATTAGCAAGCATCCTGCAGCCTTAATCCATAAGTGTTTGCAGTGGGGCACTTTGAAATAAAGACCATAATAATTCCTATGCCTTTAAAAAGAGCTGTAACTTCTGTATCATCTTAAGTCATGCTCATTTCACCTCAGAAATCCTAAGTCTGGTTAGTCCTCCTCTGGATTTCCCACTCGATTTTGCAGTATTTTTCTGGCCCTCATGTTTCAAGCTGAATTTTGTTCTGAGGCTTAAGTATTACCTGCCATGAGAAGGCTGGAGTCTCAGCCCTGGTTCTACTGAACTTGAGCAGAAGTGTTGTAGTATTACCCAAGATACTTTTATCACTTTCATAGTTTTATGAAATGCAGATGTTCTTTTCCTTATGCTTTTCAGCTGCAGAAAAGAAATAACAAGAGCAAAAAATTTCTTTTGCCGGGGACAAATGCTAGGCAGTGACATCAACTTACTCTTAAGCCAGAGAGTCAGATGGCTGCACCCTTGGAGATCCATACAGCATCTCTTTACCATTACATATCAAGTAGTCAAGTTTTTTAAAAATAGTGACTTTCTAATGAGAAACAGCATGTAGCATTGTTAAGCTTGATTAGGCAAATTTAATTGGCTATAGTTAATGTTTTTGTGCAAAAGACAAATACTCAGCTTAAACATGGTTCTTAATCTTTCAGTAATTTAGAGTAATTTAACTAACCGTGAAATCTTTAACTTTTAATGGGCTGTATTTCAAGTAACTTCCTCTTTTGTCTCTTCAGCTGTCTCTTTAACATTGTGTGCTTCCATTTCTGACAACGGTGATCCCCAGTTTTCACGTCTCAGTTAGATACAGCTATACCCCTTTCCCAACCTCGATGGTTTGGGTTCCTTTCCTATATACTCTGGTATGAAGCACATCTTTTATGACTATCCAGCATTCTCTAGTTTAGAGTTTTACCATTCTGGATTACAGCCCCCCCAAGACGTAATTAGTTTCTCAGCACACCAGCAGTGCTCGCCCTGATATTTATCTCCTTCCTCTCCCTGTTCGTTAAGCTGTTGCATTCACATAGCTCCTTCCACCATGGGGGTCTGCAAGAACATGGTAATCGGAACAATTGAACCTTATACCACAGGGCTACGTCAGTATAACGGATTTGTTTGAGGAGTATTTTAACCTTTCTAATCATCACTTTCCCTCCAGGAACTTATCTTCCCTTTTCCTAAATTGACTCTGCTTCATTCCCACTTTGGCAATCCTCAGTAGAGAGGTGGCAATTCAGCAGGAAACTCAATATTTAAATAGTCAGCTGCAAGCACCTACCGAAGAACAATCCTCCTTAAAAGCAATTGCTTTCTTCTTTATTATTTCATACTTCCATCCTAGCTGTTATGCCACACCTCAATACCCGTCTACTCTGGCTATTCAATTCTAGTTATTATTTCCTCTCAACAAATACCAATTACCCTTGTTCTGTTCATGGTTCTCCTATTTTTATCTTATAGGCTTGTGTTAATTATCACCTAATGGTTAGAGGTGCCTAAATGCCTTCTTATGCCTGTAATTTCATTTTCTATTGTATTTTATCAAATGAACACTTCGATCAATCAACTTAAACCTCATATTGTTTGACGCGTGCAATGTGGATGCTAAAGAACAAACAGCTGCCTGAAAAATGGGACCCTCCTTCAAATTTTTCTGTATATTTCAGCCCTAATCTCATCCTAATTGAAACCAAATTTAAACCTAACAGAATTTTGCTTCACTGCTATTGAATGTGATGTCCATGCCTATGGCTTTTGGAAGTGCAGCTCCAGCATTTGTAACTAAACAAGACAAAGTTGACTATTGTAAGGGGCTGAGGGCTTCAGTCAGCTAGATCTGTCTCCTCTGCCCTCAAAATGGAGCACAAGCATGACTTTGATAAAGGGTAAATGCCCTCTAAATTTCCAGTGTTAACAAAATTTTAATACTGACCATGGGTTTGGGTTTTTTTTCTTTGTTTTGCAATTAAGGAATAAGCAGTACCAGAGTACATTTACTGATCAGAGTGGCACCCGCCTTACCAAATGATCTATCATTACTGATATGTTTTCTGTGTTCCCATTATTTTCAGCCTGCTTCTTGTAAACCATGGGAAAAATTATGTTCTACAGCATGTTCATCATAAAAAAACCCACACAGATATCAAATTCAGGTTTTGCTATAATATGCACAGGACAGAAAAAGTTCCTATTTTCTCTTCTCATCTCTGTTTTCTCCTGTGGTATATTTTTAAATGTACCTGTGCATTAGAGACATATAATCCTATTATTTCTGCAAGGTTTCATTAGTATATGAAATAAAACTCCCAGGTATTATGCTGGTCATCCCTATCCTTGTGTAAATGAGCAACCTTTTGAAGGAACAGTGCATAAGTTTCTCTTAATGAGGTTGAAGAAGTCTCCTAACTGCAATACACAGTGCCATTATTGCTTCATTCTCTACAAGGAGCAACTCTGGCAAATTCTAGAATTGCCTATAATAACCCTTGCTACAGCCAGGCTTTTCTTTTTTTATGCCATAATAGACTGAGACTACCAGTTTACAATATTGCCTATCATGCAAGTACAAGGTCTTGCCTTTTTTACTGTGAATTTTATTCCATTTTTGCTATATCAATTTTGTGCAAAATATTCCTCTTCTGTTTTCTGTTAAACATGCCTCCAAGCTTTGTCTTAGTGCATTTCACCATCATCTTTCTAGTTGTTTTGCAAAATTTATTCAATATACCTGCTTACTAAAGGTCCCATGACTGGTCTTTGCAGAACTTAATTAGTTAACTCCCTCTGACATTTCTAACACTTTCTGTTTGGTTTTTTTGTTTTGTTTTGTTTTTTTTCTTATCAGGAAGGATTACCTATTTTATATTTCTTCTACTAATTTCTATCTTTGCCTGCCTTGCACCTTTTTGATTTCATTGATTTGCCTTCTTGCACACTGACAACTGCCCTGTGCTAGCAATAACCCACGTTCACTCCTTTGTTAACGCAGCACAAAAATGGCTCGAAAAAAATTTCCTGTCAAGTATCCAGCTTCATCATCTGATTTCTTACGTGGCTTAGAAAAACAATAGGTTATTTGGTAAGATTTAGCTTTTTAACGTTTACTGTTTCTTTAGAAAGAATTGCAGACTTTTCTCTTAATAACAGCATGCAAATTTATGGTAGAAGTACTTTCCAAAAAAAAAAAAAAAAAGATTCGTGTATGATATTCCTTTCATACAACACTTCACAAAAAAGTGCTTCATTAATGGTCTTTGATGACTGTGAAGGAAAATCTCTATACAACTCAGCAACATCAAGGTGCTGTAAAAAAGCAAATCCTTGAAGTGAGCTCCATGTTTCCCAAGAGAAATAATGAACATCCAATGATTCCTTTTCAAATAGACAAAGAAACTGTTTTGTGTCCTGTTTAGAGAGTTAATAGGAACCCATTAGGTCAATTTAAAACTTCTTATGTGGATCACTGTTTCAGTCTTTAAAGAAAAGTATTGAGAGGAAGAACTTACTTTATATTCCTGTGCAGTTTCTTGGCATGGCCTATTGCCTGACACTTTAATGCTTTCCCTAGTCCAAGGCTGTATGAAGGTTACTGCCAGGCTACTCTTCCATTTGCTGCCGCCTTCGTATCTTTAGTTAAGCACTAACATGCAAACACTTATTTTAAGATACAAAACTGGTTTAAATCGTGAAGCTGCTGCTTCTGAAAGAACTATTCATTCTGTCAATCCATTGCACTTCACACCTTGTCAAAAGCAAGTGATGCTTAGTCAATCAAAGTATGTAAGTGTATATGTTAGTGTATAGTTCCAAACTCTGCATTTTCTTAAAAGACCGATACCAGTTGCTTTTCTGGTATCAAATAGTTGGTTATTATCAAGCATTTTTTCCTTATTTGAGTTTCCTGTTCAATCCCAACCTGCAGCGTGAGTTACTTTGCCTGTTTGCACTAACTAAGGTAAAGTTTTGTGTACAACTGGTGTTTATTATCACATGAATTCTAGGTATCCCTTATCCAAATAGACCTCACCCACATGATGTAGACACTTGTTAAGCAAAACAATATTCTGAACAAGTTAACTGCTGAAGTGTCATGCAGAAATTAAATGGGTGATTCCCATTGAACAAGGATTGACACATTTTCCTTAAAATAAAGGGAAAAAGACAAAAGATTCCCATAAAAGTTTATCGGGACTCCACAAATTCAAATACCATGTTAGAAGCTCATGCTGTGATTTGTAACTTCCTTTTCAAACTTTCCCTACCTGTCCATTTGTGGTCTCCAAGGTTCACGGAAAATAGCCTGCTTTTGAGCAACAAGTTCCCTGTTCTTGACAGGAAACATCCCATGTTTGCTTTTGAACTCATTCAATAGAAGAGGTTTTTCAACAAATCTATCAGGATTATATATTCAACATTTTGTATGAAGGATGAATGTAGAGCCACATGTTTCCAACAGAAAGCATGCAACAAAATAAGCAGTTTTCCCCCTATTGGTAGCACCTTTTCAATTTTTACTGAATTTCCAAACACTGTATGGCAGAACTGACTTAGTGGCCTTCATCCAGCAGCCCTGCCACCTTTTCTGTAGGCTTCAACTCCTTCATCTGAGGATGACAGCAGGCTCGGGACCCTGCGTGGTATATAAACTCTTCTTCACTCTTCCAGACTGCTAGAATGGGGGCTCTGACACCTTGTGCCATCAGTGACCACCATTTTCTCACTCCTTCTGCCACAGTTTGCAGGTGGGGCTCCCTTTTTGTAACCTCAGATACCCGGCTAGGAAAACACCACTGATGCCCTCTGCCAGGCTCCTCCCCACTGCCTGGCATGCCATATTCATCTGTGGACTTTGTCTACTAATATTATAGTTTATGGATTAAATATCTTACTGCATACTACACAGTCTCTGGGTGTGATAAAACACTGAAGGTTTGCATTTCCAGTTCTTTTGTCCTTCCAGCTGCCAGGACAGCCCTTCTATTCATTCTCACTTTTCTTGGCTTACAATGTGCCCTGGGAAACCTGTTCAGCTAGTTTTTCAGTTTCTTCAATTGATTAACTTTTCTGTTACTAAGCCAGGATCAAGCCTGCTTTCCGGCAGTGCTATTCTGTCTTCTTGCTCACTAAACTTTGCAATAGGATTGATTACACTTGAATAAACTGGAGAATAATGGTGGAATGTGCATTGTTTTGTGGTCTGACACCTGACCATGACTGCTTTTTGCAGCAAGCTCCGTACAATCATGTATACTTTTCTAGAACAATGAATTTGGCATTCAAACTGGAATAAATGGCTATATGTCTTTGCAGAACATAGATCTGCAGTTTTTAGTGGAAATACTAAGGTATCATCTTGAAACTTGCCTAATTTTCTCTGTTGCCCCGGCCTACAGCTTTCATGCCAAGCATTAAATGACAATAATTGGCATATTCTGGCAAGCTGAATGACACAGGATCATTCCACAGGCAGCCCAACTCCTTACTTTTTCCTTTTTTCTGATCAGGTTTCTAGCCAGGCCACATTGTTATCCAAGCCAGAGGGGACAGGCTGGGATGGACTTGGGTCCATGCCATAGCACAGGGGTTCTGCCCAAGCGGCCAACAGGTGACACAGAAGACTGCAGTTAAACTTAGGATGCTGGCACTGCACAAAGGTGCTCCTATTATGCTCAAAGCATGAGGACAAGCGCTGTGGTGAACTCTCTGAGCTCCTTTGCCTCTGCATCCTGGCAGTCATGTCTTCCCAGAAACCTGCGCTAGTGCTTACACAGGAGGACGCACAATTTAAATTCCCTTATCTCTTCCATTCCAATGATTCTAGACATTAACTTTCCCAAAGACAGTCAGCTTCCTACCCCCATCAGTAGACAGCCCTCTTTCATTTTCCTTATAGATTTCTTGGCACCCTCTGAGCCATGTTAAAGAAGTTGTTATTCATATGCAACAAAGTTTTTACTGAAGGATTAAGTTTTAGTTTTGCTTAATGGCATGAAAGCTAGAAACATATTTTTTTTTTCCCCGTAGAGCTTTTAGGGCTGTCAGGGTTAGCACCTTTTCAGTGTGCATTGCTCCAGGTATGTCATTTTCCAGAGTCAAAATCTGGCAATTGAACTTTGACAAAAATTTCTCTTTTGTCACCTGAAGTCTAAAATGTTTGCCCTCTTCTGCTGTACCTTGCTCTTTAAAATATAGTCAGTTTGTTTGGCTTTTGTATTAGTTATATGCACAAAACTCTATTTTTAACCTTTCCCAGAATTTGCCTACACAAAAAGTCACATTTAAGTTTCAGAGCTCCGTGGGATGGGAGGGCAATGTATCTTAATCTTTCAGTTTAACCTCTTTTACATCATTACGACACATTTTTCATGACATTTTGTTGAGCATTAAAGCATACGATTTTTTCACCTCACTGCAGCAGCAGCATTTTTTTGCTTTTATTAAGTAACAGAAAAGCCAAACCATATGGTTCTTCTATTACTTCTAGAGATGGCAGAATACAGAAAAGAACCACTAGTTTTTCATGGCATTTGGGAGAGAGAAAGACTAATTTTTTTCTGATATTTAGTTTGTGGTGAAATTGTTATTTGTAATTGGAATATTCTCTCAAAGTATACTGGAAATATAAAGTTGCAAAAATCTTCAATTAAAAAAAATCATAATAAACACAATAATTTCAAGTTTTAGTTCGTTCAGACATGCTCTGATTGGAGAAGTTAATAAAGAAAACATGAGGTATGCTAGCGTTACCAAAACAGGAACAAAAAGCTTTATTTACAAAATGTCTGCTATTTGGGTACTGATCATTCATTACAGCACAGCACCAGAATTTTTAATAAAGTTTGAATACATACTCACACATTTGGTTAATCTTTAATACAGTGCTGTGCTAAAACTAGACCACAATATGCCTAACATGCCATGTTCATTGCACAGGCTTTATCTCTGAAAAGAAATTTTTTTTCTTCAGTTGCATGTCCTTACTGCTGCTACTTATATACTATTTCTAAGTCCTACAAAAATGACACTTCTTTGTCTATAAGCCAAAAATATTGGTACCTCTCCCCCCACCACCAACATTGCTCTTCCATTTTTTTTAAAGACAAAAATCACTCAAAACCAGCAAAATATACATCAAGTATCTTGGTATTCAGTATTTTTCTGTCTTTGGTACCCACATAATGACCCACTATATTTGTCACTATGACAATGCAAAAAAGGGTACCTATTTCAGAAGTCTGTTTTGTGCATGTGAAATATAAATTTAGTGTTTAGTTTTGTTAAGTCATTATTGCACAAGTTTCCCCCAAGACTTTCCTCCCTTTTCCAGCAAAATTTTTTCAGTCCTACAGGACTTCTGGAAACCTTCTGGAGTTCAAACAATGGCTCCACCATGATCCATCTAAAATAATAGACACAATAGACATGTTGAAGCTTTCCTAGTCACAGGCTTGCCACTTACCATACTTACACAATAAGGTAGGACATTTGCATGAGCCTTCTGCAACTCTATATCACATTTCAGGTCTTAGTAACTCAGAGAGTATTTCTACATTTTAGCTTTGCTAGAGGCAAGTCGGGTTCAATGGCTGCAATGACATATTCATTTTGTCGCTTCTTTGCTCCTATACTGGCAATTCAGGAGTCATCTTCCTAAATCGCCTTGTCACCATCTCATTCTACAAGCTGCTTTTGTTACCTGTAGAGATTTTTCATGTCTGGAAAGTTACTGGATGTCACGTGTTATTTAAGGGCTAGTATTTGCAGACCACTAATTTCTGGCTCTCTGCTTGTGCCCCGAGGGTAATTCTTAGGTATCTAGGATGGTGGGACCAAATTTTTCTAGTGCATGTTTTTCAAACTTACAGTGCAATGTAAATGCAGAGCTTGGCCTCCTCCTGGCCTCGCAGAAAACAGACATCACATACTGTGTCGTGAATGGAACGACTGCACAAAGTCACCACCAAGACGACATGCTCCCAAACTAGGGGTAACCTGTCCTAAAATGGGATTAAAAACCCAAGAAGAACACATCATCCAGTATACCACCTGACACTGACAAGTAGAAAACATCAAGGGGAAGAATATAATAAAAGGCCAAGTATAGCGCAGTGCTCCCTCTGGCTGTAGTCTCCCAGATTCAGTCCCTAACCAGAAAACTGCAATCAGCAATGGTCCACCACCGCAAGTTGTTCATCTCAAGGCCTAACCTTCAGTCCAGCAGTTATCCTCCATGACTTTGGCTACCCTTCTGAGCTCACTTAGATTTTTTTTATTTTTTTTATTTTTTTTTTTAATTCACAGCATCCTGTGCAAAAGACTTAACATATATCGGTTACATTGTGCCACAAAATACAATGGATGACCTGCAGTTCTGGTATTTAACAAATAAATAAGCATAAATTCCCTTTTTATCTCCATTGTAGATGTAATTTTACAGGTCTGAACTTCTGTAGAGATAGGACAGAGACAACTGGTGGAGAACTGCAGAGGAACAAATCCTGCTTGTCAAGGCTAGATGTGTCAGAATATCACAGAAGTTCTAAAGTTACATTGATTATGTCCTGCAGTATCAAATTTAACACAGAAATGTAAAATATTTCAAATGGTAGTCACTTAGAAAAGCAATTTTTTTCCACAGTACAGCTATTGCAAAGATTTATTTGTCCTTTTCTTGTACTGCATGCCTTAGACCACTAACCTGATACAGCCTTAGTGTGAAAACCAGCTTTTGACACATACTAGGGGGTAAAATATCCCTAAAAGAAAGCGCATGTAATTATCTATTTTTCAAGACAAAAGTAATAATTACACTGCTAGATGTCAAAAAAAAAAAAAAGACAATTTCTTTTGGGCTTCTCAGAGAAAAAAAAAGTTGTGACAATTGTCTCTAAGGTCATTTGTGCAAATGAACTACTGGACTTATTAGCATTGGCTTTTCTTCACAGTGGTATTACCAATTTACAGTCAGACATTTTTTCTTTTCCAAATTCACTGATACGGTAGTTCTCAAAATGAAAAAAGTCTCTCGTCTCTTGAAGCCATCAGTTTGGGTTTTTACTGGCTCAGGTGCTTGATTGCCACACACTACACTCCTCAATTTTTAACTTTCTTTACTATTACCAGACAATGGTGCGCTATTTCTGAGTTTTCAAGTCTCAAGGACAAGCTGGCATTTAAGGG
Source organism: Alca torda (assembly GCA_008658365.1). NCBI lineage: Eukaryota > Metazoa > Chordata > Aves > Charadriiformes > Alcidae > Alca > Alca torda. Next base: position 96,870,862 of record CM018076.1, read on the forward strand.
CTGGTGATTCCTCTGCACGCTTCTTTGTGCCAGCCCTGGAAAGGCCCGTGAGCAAAGGAAAGCTAAACTGCTACCTAACCAATGATCCTTTAACTTATAGCAAAAGTGACTTTCATCACATCCAGGAGGAGAGTTGTAACTCGTCATAATTTAGCAGGGCGTGCATTTTAATCTGAATATATGAAAGTAATTTGAGGCTCTGTTTTATGTTAAGAGCAGTGTAACGTACGGTTTTCTATGCTTGTTTTATTGTGTGGATTGGAACAGATCTTAGGCAGCCACTATCTCTGTCCCCTTTGTGCCTCAGGGCTTATTAATTGTGAACAATGGGTCACTGTCTCTGAGAATGAAGAGAGGCTAATGCTTCCTAAGTACATTATTGCCTATTCATTTGCCCCTAAAATCGTTTGGCTGAATTTCATCTGTTCTTCCATCTGTGAAATCATCATTTAGCTGAATGGTGATTATGCAGAGTTGCTTTTCGGTTCTTCATTACTGTTTAATAGCTGTGCTGTCTTTAAAAGATTGCCTTATTTATACTATAGCTCAAATACTTGAATCAACTGTGGCTTCATTTACGATGAACCCGCTTCTTTTCCCATCACTGAGTTGCACTGGTGTGAGCTCTAGAGTAGCTCTAGTACTGGAAAGCACTGGAGGGGATTTTTGCCTCCCCGTATTCAGCCCTGAAATGAGCAAGTTTAAGCTTGTCTCTCTACACCAAAGCCACCGCTGTGGGCATTGAACTATAAGTGAATCTGAGCTAGGGCTGAGCAGGGTTGTAAGTGACAACAATTACATTTTACATCGTTTCCATCATCCCATTTCTTCTTAATCACGGTGACATTCTCTGGCCATAGAAAGCCTTAGATAAATGGAAATGAACATAAACTTCTATCTGGTACTATGTTTTAATGCTTGCAGATGTACCAAGAGCACACTTTCAAGTTTATTTCTTTACTACTTATATTAAAACCTCATCTGCACAGAATATTTTATTGTGTTCATACTTGGGACGTATCATCATATTACCATGCTTTTGTCTTCTGCTGAAGCTAGTTTAAATTCATAATATCTTTTTTTTGCTGAAGCTAGCCTTTCGGCAAAGAATTACATTCCTCTATTAATAAAACTAATCTATCTTGCGGCTGATTTCCTAGTCAGAATAGAATTTGAAAAGCAAGTGAGGGCTGTATTGCCCTGCTAGTCCTGGAACAGGCAGTGTCAGGTTATTAAACTGTTAACTATGACCAGCTTGTAACAGGTACATGGCACTCCTAAGCCACAACCCAACCTGAGCCAACAATCCCTCCCTTATACTTGATAATCACTTGTCTCGTGGCTCATTTCCATCAGCAGCTACAGGGTACCCTTTCTGTGCAGACAAAGATGGGTACTGTCTTCTAAAGCTCTTTGGCCACTGGCAGGCAGATCCCTATTTTCCAGATGTATGCTATTAATAATTAACAAAACATCAGAAAAAATTTACTTAAAGTTGTATATATTTTATATTTTACCTCATCACAACTTACTCTCACATTTGAGAAGCATGATAAGAAACCAATTGCTTTCAATGTCTTTCAAACAAATGAGCCACAGTTCTCAAACAAGGGGAAAAAAAACCCTCATCTCCATTCAGGGAGGAAGAAAGAGTCACTTTGTTCCCTGCCACAGGCTTTCTTACCCAAATGGAATTTAGGTATACACAGCAAAATCAAACAAAATCTGATTGCAGGAACGTTAGCCACATCTTATGCAGCATCAGTAGATGTCTCACGTCAGGCTTATAATTCACCGAGGATCCTGGGAACCTGCTCTGGGAACAGGCTCTGGAGCCTGCATTTCAGAGTGAAATTACCGTAGAATTGGCATAGGCGGGTATATATATATGACCACAGGCCCTCCTTCTGCTGTTTAGGGAGCTCATTAGGGGTTTTCTTCAGGAAGGTATAAATACAGTCATTAACTTAGCTGAAGTTTTGCTCAGAGTGGGTATAATCTTAGAATAATTAAAAAAATTAATTAAATTCTTCTTAAATTTCATATTTGGAAGATTATTAAGCTTTTGGTAGACAATAACGAGACCTTCTCCTTCAGGTCACTTGTAGACTATCCCAGAATAGTTTTCTGATGTTATATTAAAGTAGATATTCATAAACCATCCTTGAGCTAAGCTATGTTTTGAAAATTGTCCTTGAATTTCAGACAGTCATGTCAATGGTCAACTGCATTTAAAAATATTTACATATATCTAATACGACAAACCTGAAAAGGGAAATATTTTTTTGTTTCTTTTTCCATTGTAGGCCTGTGCAAAGTTGTTTCTTTTTTAAAGGCAACCAGCCCTATTGGTGGGAATGATGCCTGACTACTAATATATGAGACAGAATTAATTCTAGGGAGATTATTAAGGCATATCACAAGCTTACTAATGAAAGTTCATTTGTGTTGCTTACAGATCATACTCCCAGGATGCACAGAGATAAATGCATTACGCCCTGTAGCTTACAGTGGTATGAGCTTATATTTTCTTGTGCATAGACATTACGATGCTGCCCTCCATTTGGCTCTGACCAAGCCAAGTCTCTAAGAAATCTGTCTTGGCAGGCAACTCAACAGCAAGAGGTTAAACAGGTTAAGTACACATTTGATCTCGATCAGCTGCTAGGAAACTAACACCCGGTTTTACTTTATGGCATCAAAACTTCTGCCCATAAAGAGGGTAAGGAAAAACTGAATGCAGTAAAACTTAGTCAGTCACAGTAAGAGTCAGTCAGCACCAGTGAGTCCTCTACATATTTCCAGTGCCAACTGGGTGTAACCAAAGTGTAAGTTTAACTGTTTCACTCTATAACGCATTCTTCCCCTCCTTCCAATAAATGAAATGACAAAGCTTCTCTTGATGATATAACTCCATTTGTCCTTACAGAGGTAAACTTATATGTTGAAGCCCAGGCTTTCTTAAATTAGCAGGCAAAGGCCCCTGTTTCTTATTAAGGCTTGTTCCCTTCATAAAAACAGTGGCATTATGAACAAACCTACAGGTTCAGTTTTGTGCTTCCGTGCAGCTTGGCTTCATCATTACTACTCTTGACTAACATCCAGCTGTTTCTGCTAACCATGCTTTACTCAAAGCTAGCTATCAACATTATAGAATCATAGAATCACAGAATAGTTTGGGTTGGAAGGGACCTTTAAAGGTCATCTAGTCCAACCCCCTGCAGTGAGCAGGGACATCTTCAACTAGATCAGGTTGCCCAGAGCCCCTTACCTTGAGTGTTTCCAGGGATGGTGAAGCTACCACCTCTCTGGGCAACCCGTTCCAGTGTTTCACCACCCTTATCATAAAAAATTTCTTCCTAAAAGTAGTCTAAATCTACCCTCTTTTAGTTTAAAACCATCACCCCTTGTCCTATTACAACAGGCCCTGCTAAAAAGTTTGTCCCCATCTTTTTTATAAGCTCCCTTTAAGTACTGAATGGCTGCAATAAGGTCTCCCCAGAGTCTTTTCTTCTCCAGGCGTAATAACCTATATTATATTACCATAATTGTGTATGCTCCAGATCAACAGTGTGGGCTGAAAGTGACCATTAAAGACATCCACATAAATTTAATTATCTTTGCATCAAATATCACTGGGCCAGTTGATTGCTATGCTTATAGAATGTCACCAGTCTTCTGAAAAGAATGCAAGTAATGATAGTTCAGCTTCTACCATTGACAAACAAGCTTCTCGCCTGCTTCGAAAGAAGAAATGGGGACTTTAAGGAGCTTTTTATGAAGGAGTGTTTATTAACAGTGAAATTTCTTTTGTAGTGGGCTTCAAGACTGTTATAAAATGTATTCATTCTACAGTTTGTGTCATATTACAGCTCAGCAGAAATGCAGTGATTGGTAAGCTAATCCTTTAGCAAGATCTTTCTTCCAGCCACAGATAATCAGCCTTTCTTCAACCATCAAAACAAGTTTACCAGGGCTCCTTGTCCTTCTTAAATAGACATAAAATGTTGTTTTGTCCTTCTGACATCTTGCTTAAGACTGCAACAGGTTGGAAACCATCTGGTTGTTTCAGAAAAGGTTTGGCGGGCTGCAGTTACCTTCTCTCTGCAGATGTTTTTGGCAATTTTTGTCGGTTATCTGCAGTGCTGTCATCTGCTGTCCCATGGGGGAATCAAAGGGATGCATTCACTACCACAGACATGGCTTCAATAGTCTTCCAGGTCAGCAGCGCAAATTGGCATATCCCAGTACCTCTCTGACCACGTTACCTCTTTATTTTATCTCCTTTGCGGTTTATTCATGATTAGGTCTAATAACATGCACTAGTGAGAGCCAGCTTGAAAATATTTAACTCTCATGCTTTGGATAAAACCACTCTTTTCTATTTAAGAAGGGAACTATGTTGTTTCAGAGTTACCAAGATAACCTAGGACTGGAAAAATACCAGGGTTTGTAAAAATCATGTGTGTAATACGTGACACTGTGGAGCACTGTGGTACAGATTAGGGAACACTGAAGAATTAATGTTGCCAGAAGGGTGGAAGGGAACCTATTACTAAGAATTTTTCTTCTTTAGCATTTGTTAACCTCGAAATTTGCAAAATTCTTCTCATAGTTCACACTTGTCATCAATAATCAAGGAAACAATATATGTTATTGAATGTTTATATATTATCTTAAATCTATAGTATGTTTTACTTCTAGGAGGCCTAAGAAAGCCAGGGAGTTTCAAGTAAAAATCTCTAGTGTTCAGTTAAATGTCATCCATTACATCATGTAAGGTAGTCAACTTACAAATGAAATTAGCATCTTATCAAGAATAGTACGGCAATTTTTATTTCCAGTCATTTTGTGATAAAGTATTGAAGTTTGAGGTATTATATCAGCACTTTTAAGACAGCTAGCAATTAGATGGCACTAGGTAATTCCCTGTCTAAGCCAGAAAAAAAGCCAAACCAAACACATGAAATACATGCCTACCTTCCTTTCCTTTTTCTTCCGATTTCTCTTGGAAACCCACTTCTTGTTCTTGTCCCCTCACCTCTGCAGAAAATACACAGCTTAGTCTGTAAGTCTGGCTCGGTACCTCTCTAGCTTTTTAATAGAATGGGGGGATCCAAAGCCAGCTGTTGAAGTATAATATGCGAACTTGCATTTTACAGTGAAAATGGGCATCATTTTCCCTTCAGCCAAATGAAGCTGCATTACTAGCAAAGTATTTGTACCGCCAATGTCAGCACGTGTGAGTTATCAGATGAGCTCAAGCTGTAAGCTCGTTCATGAGGAACTGCTTGAAGATTTTAGGAAGCTGATAGGACTGGAGCGGCAATGTTCTTTCTGTTATCTCAGCAGAGTTCTGAGGAGCACTAGGCAAGTCTACACATCAGACTCACATTAAGCACCTAATCCCTCATCCCAAAAGAACAACTGCATGGGTTTATATTTTATTAGCATTTGCTTACATGCAGAAATAAAAATTAACAGATGAACGATGTTTTCTTTTCCTAATAGAAATATTTTCACTTCATTCTTTGCATTATAATGTTGGTATATGAATAAAAATCTTTGGCTTGCATGTCACCCCAAAAAAAGAGAAAATGAAAGAACGGCATTTGCTGTGAGAGGAAAATAAATCGACATCGTTTCATTAGAGAGGCCGGCCACCATGGTCTAGCTTTGTAAAATTTACAAGGGTGAAAAATTAAGATTTTGGTGGCCAGGTTGCCAAACCTAAGGCATTTCATTTTTCTGGAGGAAGAATGATAAGAAAAGTAAATGAGCAGTCTTAAATCTTAATTTCTACAAAAATAAAATAAAATAAAATAAAATAAAATAAAATAAAATAAAATAAAATATGATGATGCAAATCCTGCCAGAAATAAAATAATCCTCTCCCAAATCTCTTCACCATGGCTTTAGTTTCAACACCGAGGCTTTGAAACTTCCAGACAAGGGGAAACAAAGAAACAAGTTCTTTATATTAATTAAGGAAAAGAACAAGAAGTCATCAGTGTATTTGTGCACCGCCACATCTAAACAAGATTTCTGCACCTGTCCTCACTGAAAAAGAGGTGTTCTTTTTGTGCCTGATTTTTAGTGATAGAGGTACAGCTTTCCAGATCTCATCCTGGGATCCACTTTGTAAGCGTAACGTCAGCTGAATTCTAATGGCTGAATTAGACAATATTTTCAGAATGAAGTATGCACATATGCTTTTGCTTTCTGATTCCAGTGGAGGATAATTTTTTTTTTTTGGTAACTTCTACATTTGAGCAAACAGCTATCTCACCAGAAGCTGTATTGCTTTTATAGAAAAATTTACAGAGCATAAGAAAATGTTTTAAACATACTAGAAGGAAATAAATTATAAAATGTCTTTGTGACAGTCTTTGAAATACACACACACACACACACAAACACATGCTTAACTTGGGGCAAAAATCTACATATGTTTCTGATTCTGGTAACATTACTGTCTGTTTGAAGGATATATTTCCCAAACTAGCACATACCTTCCAAATAAACTCGGACTGCGAACATAGGTTCTCACCACAAAATTTCAAAATATTTACATCTTGGAAGCCAAACTATGGAGCCAACTAATTCACCTCCAGTTTATATTACATGACTGTATAACTAATAAGTGAAGTCAGAAAACTGAGTTGCATTCCTGATTAATGCAGCAATTAAAAACAACTCTGCAAATCTAGCATCACCGAATTCTCTGCCAGTGGTTTATATTTTAGCTGATCTGGTTTTCTAGGGAAAGCAGCGATTTCATGTCTGCTGTCTCCATCAGCTGCCTCAGGTGTGTCAGTCATTAGCGTGTGCTCAGCCTGGCTGGGTACCCCGCGCAGGGCACCGTGCTGCAGCACCTCTGGGAGCATCCCAGCATGGGGTGCCCATGGGGACAGCTAGCAGCCCACCCCAGCCATGGCAGTGTGTGCTTTTCACCGCTGCCCACACTGTTAGCTAGCCACCTCGGCTCCAGATTCCAGGGGTCTTGGTGACATAAAAGAAAGTACCTCGCACTTCTGATATCCTGGATTTTCTGTTTGCTTGCAAAAGTGAAACGGCGAGTTAAATTTTAACTTAAATATATGATAAAGGCATTTTTTTATAAAGAAAATAGAAATTTATTTAAATTTTTTATAAGCCAACATCTTAATGGTGTACCTTTTTGTACAAATAGCTCAAACTGATTCCCAGGAGAAGACAATCTTCTTTATCCTCAGTTACAGTGGGAAAATTGTACATCAAAACCGACATGGAATTCTGTGTGTCAGATAGTAAGCCAGTAGCACTATGCCAGTGATCTTCAGCTGTGGAAGAAAGGGTCATGCGCAGTTACCTCTCAAAAGGCAGTATATCAAATAGTCACTAGTAAAATACTTTACATGTCAAATATGCCATCCCTTTAATTTTGCCTGATTTAAAGATGTTCAACTAGATGAGAAAGTCACCTGAGCACGAGTAGGCAATATGTCCTTTCGTAGGAAACACAGGTCCTTTCAACCAGTGTGCGTGCTACATTCTTTGTCAGGACTAAAGGAAAAAATACAAAAATTAAGAAACTGAAAGAGGACTATTCCATCACAAAATAATTCAGAATGGAAGGAGGATACCTTATTCAAACAAAAAATGGTAACTTTCTTGGAGAATGAGATGAAGGGGTAGTTTAAAAATAATCTAGAACAGTGGGCAAACCCTTAGTATCTAAAAATTGACCTTGTTTGTGAGACGTTATTCGTAAGCAAGAAAAGTCTTCTGTCCCCCTTTTTAATACCTGGGAGCATAGCAATGGTTTTTGCTGGCAGAAAGGACCTTTTCCCACCCTCATGCAAAGCACATGCAAGTTTTCGTTCCTGTGTAGTGAGATACGGCCAGTCCATGTCACACTACTGAACCCAGTCATATGGTGCCTTTCAGCAGGGCTTAGCTCAAACCGCTGGAGAGACTAGGAGGGGGCTCATGCCTGGCTGCCCAGATTATGGGCAGAAGCAGGTTGAATCTGTATGTATAGTTCTGTGTGGAAATATTCACAGAAATATTTAGACACATATGTGTGTATCAAAATCCCCTGTGTATTCTTTTTTTATGTTCCTATTCTTTAGGAAGAACTTCTTTACAATGAGGGTGGTGAGACACTGGCACAGGTTGTCCAGAGAGGGGGTGGAGGCCCCATCCCTGGAGACATTCAAGGCCAGGCTGGATGAGGCTCTGAGCAACCTGATCTAGTTAAAGATGTCCCTGCTTAGGGGGACCCTGCAGGGGGGGTTGGACTTGATGATGTTTAAAGATCCTTCCAACCCAAGACATTCTATGCAACAACTCTGCAAATCTAGCATCACCGAATTCTCTGCCAGTAATATATGTTTTAGCTGATCTGGTTTTCTAGGGAAAGCAGTGATTTCATGTCTGCTGTCTCCATCAGCTGCCTCAGGTGTGTCAGTCATTAGCGTGTGCTCAGCCTGGCTGGGTACCCCGCGCAGGGCACCATGCTGCAGCACCTCTGGGAACATCCCAGCGTGGGGTGCCCATGGGGACAGCTAGCAGTCCACCCCAGCCATGGAAACCTTTGATTCTACAGAGAAGTTATTCAACAGATCTAAAAAATGTTCTTTGCCAAAGCATGGACAGGCTTCCTTGATGTTTACACTATTTTTCACCCACTTGATTCAAAATTACACAGGTTTGTGCAGAGTAATGTACCCTTTGAGGGTACAAGGCAGTCCTTGGGAAGGAGGAGCTGCACAGCACTTGGGGTCGTGGGCAGAGGGGGAAAGGAGACCTGGGCTTTGGGCTGAGAGACTGGGCAGCTGCTCTGGGGACAGACACAGCATGCAGGGCAGGAGGCAATGGAGAGGGAGGCTTTTCCTGCAGTGCTGCAGCCCTGGAAGATACCCAAAGGTATCCAGGTGAAGACCCAGCCTGAGAGGACAGACCTGCTCCTGAGTAGCATGGTGGGGACAAGATAACTGTCTCTTTCTTTCTATACTGTCTTGCCTACTCACTTTGGGGATTCTCTGTTTTTTAAATGAAATCCAGTTTTTTCATTCATGGTCTTGTCTGTATTCACAAGCTGTCCTGGCTCTTCTGTGTTGCTAGAAGGAGAAGGAGGGGGGAGTTCCCTATCAAAGGTTTGGCCAACTTGACGTCCTTCTGCAGGCCAGAAATGGAATTGAGGATCATTGGAAGTAACAGGCTTCAGCGTGGCTAACTTTGGTAGCTGCCACTGTCAGTGCTGCTGGTCTGTTTTCCCCTGGAGAAATTCACACTCCCTTTCTTGAGCTGTGTAGTGGTCAAGTGTAGAGCCACAAAAGCTTACAGACCTCTCTTTTCAGATTTCTGTTGGAATTAGTCTGAATGTGGAGGAATATTATTCAACTCCACCCAGAATCGTCTGCCAGTTTTCATCTATGCACAGATCGTATCATGTTCCTTCTCTGAATACATGACATGTAGAATTCTCCCAGGCAGATTAACAACCACATTTTAACGTCCCGGATTAACAACAAGAAAAGCAAATGTTATACAAATATTGTTCCCAAGTTAGCAGAAGCAGAGCTCCTGAAATTCACAAGATTTTACACAGACCAAGTAAGCAACACAAATCAGAAAAAAAGGTTTTAATGTTATTTCTGCTGTCAGCAATGTCCAATTCCATTTTGAAAAGATATTGACATATTAAATGGGTCTGTCAGAATGCATTGACAAGTGAAAATCTCATGTAATTGAATATCTCCTTTTGGACTAGAGCTCTGTTTGCTCTTATCAGGACTGATTTATCAGTTCACATCAGAGAAGTCTCCAGTACTCTTGGAATAATATGTTGTCTTTTATTATCTGTTTGAGCACATATGGCATCTCAAAAAACTCAAGATGAGAAAAGTATTTTACTACTGTACATCACCAGTGGTCCATCTGTTTGCAGCAAAAGTGCGTCAAAGAGATTACTCAACCAAACCAACTCTTCTAAGTAGGCTTCATTTGAAATTTTGTTTAATGAAAAGCATAACCAAACAACTTGTAGAACAGGAAAATGCCTAACAGTGGACAGCACCATCTCCTGCCACTCAATGATGAGGTGTATGGCCAAGCGTGATACTTTTCTTTAAAGGGGATAAAGATAAGAACTGCTTGTGGGATTACTCACAAACTCTAGGAGGAGGGGTTTTTTTTCCCAAGGGAACATGAAAAGAAAATGTCCATGCTGGCAGAACCTCCATCGCTGTTTTCTTCCTTCTTCAGATCTCCTCAAGGTGATCCCCAGAGCCGATGTGAATCTTTATGATCTTCTGGACGTTTTCTGTCTTCCCACTTATGAATATTTAGAGCCACTTTATTTACTGATGACTGTGAGAACCTGGGAAAGCCTAACATCACCGGCTCAAGAGCCCTTCACGTATGCACAGGTTGAAACTTCAAGGAGACCGAAGAACTGCTGAAGGATGGAAAGAAAATCTTCAAATAATAGAAAGTAAAAATTAAGCTAAAAAAAACAGGAACAACTTCCTGGTCCTTCAGCCAAGTGCAGTTGTGAAGTAGATTGCCAAGGGACACAATGAAAACTCCATTGACTACAAAATCTAAAAACAAGCCAAAGAGAACATGTGACAATTAATTCCATTCTATGATTTAGTTCATACCCTCCATGCATATCTCCTACAGTAACTTTAAGTCAGGCTAGCTCTAAATTCAGAAAGTTCTGCTGATACCCTCAAGTCAATGTGGAAACCAGACATGTTCTGGTAGATGTCATGATGCCAGCAAAGCCATTACTGTGGGCAGTTGTTCCAAAAGAAAAGATCTTTATATAATTCAGGGAGCTGCCAGAGAAATTTGGCCAGCCTTAAGCATCTCCTATCTGCTTGATCTGGGTATACACGAGAGGCTCTGTCACTGGAGACACACAAGTGTCTGTAGAGAAGGCTTCAGTAGTCAGCCCTTGGGGGGAGCTGAGCTCACAGGCAGTAATGTTAACCCATGAATAAAACGCATAAGACTATAGATTGACTTGCCAGCATGGTACAGTTACTCGTGCACTGAGTTTCACTTTATTTGTTAACAGTGAAAAAAATATGCCTGGTTTTATGCAGTCCTGTAATTCATCTTCAGCAGAACTACAGCTTCGTTTTTGCACATGAACGAATGCCAAGCCCTGGCATTTTAACATAATCACTTTAATCTAGTCATGATTCTAGCAAGACTGGTAAATGTGTACACATTTAGCACATAAACAATGAAACACTGGCGAGAGCTTATGCACACAGTGATGAATTTATAATCTAAAGCCAAGCTACGGTGTGCTAGTGTAACAAGAGTTCATAATTCTTTCTGCAGGCTACGGAATGTCAATAGGCTGCTCCATAAAATAATGAATGTTTGTAGTAATAATTTCATGGGTTGACTGCAATTTAATAGCCTTTATTTCCAATATAAGTTCATGAAGGATATCAGTAGTAAACAGGTTCTTATGAAATATGTTCTGTCAGAATTACTATTAAGCTGTCGTTGGTGTGTTTTTTGCAGTTTTTACATGCTGTTACGGTTTATGTGCCGATCCCGTTTCATAAAACTTTATGCACCAATTAAAAGCTGGACATTTGCAATACCTTTACTGAATATTCCTATCGATCAGTTAGGAGGTGGTGTGACTCTGGGTTGCATCAGTTTTATGCTTGTCCAATACAAATTACTTCTGAGTGGCTTTTGATTTACGCAGCGCAAATCTGTGGACGCTTCGCATTCTTTCCCGCCATCTGCCTGTGCGAATTGGTGGTGTTGGAAGGTGTCACATTCACTACCCAGGAGATTAATTTCCTAGTTATTCAACAGGGACAAAGCGAGCAACAGCATCCTACACACAGACCTGCCAATGCGCTCAGCCTTGACCTGCCTCTAGGGCAGAGCCAGTAACGCATTCCCTCTGCTGTTGCCTCTTTAATAAGGAGCACTGAGAAGAGTGAAAATCAGTGCTATCAGCACTCTTCCGCTAAGAAAGGGACTTCAGATCTTTTACTTGTGATTTGAACAAGTGACCTAAAGATAAAGACTTTGCACGCCTATATTGAACCTTTGAGATATCTGCATTCAGCATTTAAAACACATACTTGTTTTATATTCAGTATGTCCAGGACACAGTGAATTCGGTGATATATTAATGGATTTTTTTTCAGTAGCAAAGCTGGCCCGGGCAGTTCTCACTGCCCATTGCCACTCCCTCCCTACATCACACTCTCTCCATTGTGTATCAACAACGGTTTGTGCAGTGAACCAGATTTTAAAATGGAGTGAGATGAAAAAATTGCACAAGAGAACAAAGTGAGAGCTACGTAAGCCAGGGCTGATGCCAAAAGAAAAATCTGTGCTACCATGTTTTTTGTTCATCCTCTACTAGTTCTGATGAAGCTGGCCCTAAGTATTTGAAGCTGGCCCTAAGTATTTGAAGCTGGCCCTAAGTATTTAACTATACTGGATAGTATAGAAGTTATTTTTACTTTCCAAAGCTTGCAGGATAAATCTGTATAATGAAGTAACAAATCGTTCTGCAACTGCTGTAAACTTATCCTCTGTATGCAAACAACAAAAACCAAACAATAAGTTTTTAAATTGGTAGTGAGGAAGATGCAGCAATGTATGACAATGACAGCAGGAGACTGACCTGAGCTCTGACTCAAGTCTATGCAAGTCATTTACAAGTGCTTCAATTTTTCCTTTAAAATGTAAGTAAAGAAAAAAATCACCTTTCACTGTTAAGAACCTCTGAGCTCTGGAGGAGATGAAAGGAGTTATATAAGTGCAAATTACTGTGCTTACTCATTTATATTAAGAAAACGTCAGTTTTTCATTAAATGTTTTGCTTTGTTCGGAAGAATGAGATCCATATCTTGATGTAACAAACCTTATTCAGCCCACTCAAATGACCAGAATGTGTGATTCATTCGCTGTGTACAGCAGCATTAAGCTTTGCAATAGCTTTTTCTGTGCCCCATAGTGAGATGGGCTATGATCTCAAAGTCTGGCAGCTTAGGGCTTGATTAGAGCTTGGATGGGAGATCTTTATGAATGCACGTTATATAGTCTTTTTGCTTCAGCAGGTGTCACATTTCCTGGAGTCAGTATTGAATTAAGACCTTAATTTGGCATTAGGAAGCAGTGTGCTTTTGGAGGTGTCCTTTACCCAATAATAAAGCAATACCAGGAACCCAGCCTCATGGGCAGACTTCATTTTCTGTGATGGTGTTTTATCAGGGGTACATGTAGGGCTCAGAACCCTTATTAGCTGCAAAGCAACATCACGTACTTGTTTTCTTTTAGAGAAACACCAAATATTACAAGGTCTTATCTTAACTACTTTATCTTATCTTAATCCCCATGGAAAAAATATACAGGGTCTCTACACTCCTGGCTGTAAGACTAGCCAGCCTGCTAATTCTTAAACAGTGTGCCTGGCCAGACGGTTGCTCAGTGTTTCAGAGGCTGATAATCATTCTCTCTTGGTCTATTCCATTTTTATTGCTGTCTCTCATCTCCATTCCTATCAGCAACCCTTAGATTTGTTCCTCCCTAATCCACTTTGATGTAACACCATCCACTAACTGACTCATCAGTTAGCAACCACTGTCAGATAAGGTCCTGGTTTTGGGGCAGCTGTTTTCAGCTGTCTGAAGTAGGATTATCTGTTGGGCCAGTCCAGAAACATTTATGGACTGTGCATTCCAAGTAGTCGCACGTTGCCTACACATACCTATTTTAATTTACTATTCAGCATCCTCTAACGGGATGAATAATAATTGCCAACAGTAAAAAGGAGCTCTACTTAGTAGAATGGGGACAAGAGGCTGAAAAACTGAGCCAGCCAGAAGGGAAAAATAGTCTCAACCTGCTTGAATTAGGTTTGAACCTTGTGACCTGCCCCATTGAGATGCTGATCTCTAGCCTAGTGCATCAGAATAGCCTCAGAGCTGCTAACATCAGCCACTCACAGCTGCAAGGAGAGAATCTACCCTCACTGGTGACATCCTGCTAATTTAAGATGTGCCCACTGGTCCAGCAACAGAAAAAAAAAAATCTAGAAGCTCTGGATCACCTGGAAATCCAGCAGTGAAGAGAGATGCTCTGAGGGGAGAGAAACACTGCACAGGGGATTCATGAGTAGAATGTTGTAAAGCAGTCTGTATCTGGCCTATAAATCTCTAATGTAAGTGTTTCAGAAAAAAAATATATAAATGTAATGTATTGACAGGTTTCATCCAGGGTTACTTAATTTCTCATTTTTTCAGTTTATGCTGTAAAAGGTAGGAGATGTGCTCAGTATGCTAACAAAACTAATTAATGTCTACTTGTCATTTCCAGCAACTTGCTTTTGGCATCCAAAAGCGCATTGTGCTCCATGAGTTCTAGCAAGTGTATATATTACTAAAGACTTCCCTATAGAAAGCTTGTTTATCGGAGCAAATAAGGCTTAGCTGCTTAACACTTGCTGTGCAAGTTGTTGAGCTTTCTAGTTCTTTCATACCAAGATCAAAAGGGATCTAAAATCCAAGCTAACAAAGGCCAAACACCTGCAAAATGTTCAGCGTCTGTTATGCCAATGGTGTTGATGTAACCTCCTCTGGATCCACTGGTGAGGCTTTTGCAAAGGCAACTGAAAGATTGCACTCCTTATATGCTTATGGCTGATCACTTCCTTGAGATGCTCAAATGAAAATTAACAAAACCATCCATGACAAGATTTTCTAAATTTTGTATGACTGTACATCTCACTTCTGAGGTTGGAGAGGGGATTTATACTTGAGCTTTGAACCCAAGTATGGGAAATTGTATGTTATCACAAATGATTTTTAACTTAAATTACATTAGTGATGAATGTAAACAATTTTTTCAAAAGGGTAAATGGAGATAAATATAAAAAGGAATATTGCCATGCACCTTAGTTGCATGGAGATCCAAGTCCGGAGTTATAAATGAAGTTCTGCGTCAGTTGCCATCTGAAGTGGATTCTGAACTGAATCCAAATCTGAGAGGTTTCATCTTGTCCTCCCCCACATCTGCTTTCGTCTCTGAAATTTTGTGAAGTCAAAAAGTAGGTCTCAGCATCATTGAACCCAAGACTATGTCCTGAATAGGCTTCAGACTCGGACTGCTTACCCCAGAACAGCAGAGCTATGAATGCTGACTCCCTGTGCCAGAAATACCACCAGGGTTGGGAGCAAAGTGGGATTGCTTCTATCAACCACAGGGCTCATTTATGGCAGTTTAAGATGATCATGAAATTACGGCATTTTTCAAAATTTAGTCTTCAGTAGCTGTAAAGTGAAATAATTGTATTGCGTGAGTCAGGTAAATGGTTGGGTAATGATCTAAATAGCTGAGCTTTGCATCAAGACTATAAGTTTTGTTAAGGAATTGAGTTAACAAGTTTCAGCTCAGCAGGGCAAACCAGGTATGAGTGGAAGCACCTAAATGAGTCCTAGAAACAGCCCTGTCCCAGGGCAGGATCTGTAAGTCTTCACAGGCCAAGTGACCCACCAAGCAAGAAGTCTGAGGATCTCCTTGTGACTGAGGAGTCCGTGACTGAGGAGTCTGTGACTGAAATTGCTGAATACGCCGCTGACTGCTGTTAAGCACGGTTGCAAGTTGTGATGCTATTAAGTTGATTCCCTCTGCCAAACCTTTTGGACATGTTTTGGACTAAAAAATAGTCATCCTTAGAAGAGAAGCCTGAGGCCAGCTGACATGGTTAAAAAATGGTTTGTGAGCACATGCACATGCCACTTCAATGACTTCTCTTTCATTCTTACTGCCAGCAGGAACTTGTCAAATCAATATGATTCAAACGTATCAGTCCACAGACTTGTGGGGTTTATATTTTTATTAGGAATACATATGTGTGCTCCTTTGTCCTCTCCTTAGCTCATTTTTTTCACAGTAGGAATTCTCTCAGCATATTTGGCGTGGAGGCACATCAGCACAGTACCACCTCCAGTGAGTACCAAGAGGCTTTCCAACACGAAGCTGATGAATCCGCGTGACAGGAAAAAAAAATAAATGTGAGAAGGGAAGCGCGGTTCTGTTTCGTCGTGCCGCTGGCTTTGGAGATCATTTCTCAGGCAGGGGTTTCCAAGAGGCTGCTTGGCCCATGTCCCCCGCTGCCGGAGCACCCGTGCCAAGCTGGCTCTGCAGCTCCCGCAGCACCAGCCCCCTGCCGGGGCATCACGGCAGGCAGGGGCGGTCAGGGGGATAGGGGTAATTACTCACTAGCAGTAAGGGAAATGTCCACGGAGAGACCTCTTTGCAGCAGTTCTTTGCCTTGGGGATGTCCTGTAGCAGTCACTGCAGCGGAGGCCTAATTTATTGCTGCCCTTAGGATAAGTATTTCTGCCATGGGAATGGTGTTTGCTCCCCGCAGGTCCCAAGAGAAAAGAGAGATGACAGGCACCGGCTTCATCTTTAGTCAGTTCTTTCATGTGTCACCACACTCAGTGTGTGTTTCTCTGCCCAAGCAGTCCACGGGCACTTCTGAAAATTCCGGTCAGTCACTTCCCCGTTCCTTGCTGGATCTTTTTGTTTGCAGTCTGGTGTTGCCGCTTCATTCTTTGTATTGTTTTCTGCAGTGAGTGGAAAAGGCGTGTTACTCTGCAAGCTAAAGGTGGCGCAGGCTGTTCTCAACAACATACATTTAACATAAACCTATACCGATAGAAGTTTTGTTATTTTGTTTTGAGCTGCAGGGAAGTTTCCTAGTTTTGCTGCTACGAAGCCTGCAGCGCTCTGAAATGGCTGTCTGCCTGCTACAAGCTTGCTTTCGGGAGACGGGAACTGGCATTTAACATTCGTTCCAGTACAAGACTTTAAAGGAGAAGGTGCTTTTTATTTTCATTTTCACATACAGCTTTTTGTTTGTCCTCCCAGACTGAAAAGGTTAAAATGAGACAACTGCAAGGCAAACATGCCACTTCACTTGCATGAATGCTGTACTATGCTTCCACCGCTTACAACAGATATTTTTCTGCTGACCACCTCACATGAAGACCCCCAGAAAATAAATGACTGACTTTTTTTAATTGAAATTGTCTTTTTTTTTTTTTTTGGCTTGTGTTTTCCTCTTAATAGGGAAAGAAGGCTAGAAAGAGGGAAATAAAAATGAGTCAGAAAATGATGAATGACATCTAAATTAGTTGCATGGGAAAGTTAGAAAGTTCCAAAAATAAGGGCACTGAATTAGGATCACATGTGTTAAGAAGTAAGTGTAATAGAATTAAAGCAAGATGTAGACTAGAAGTTCACATTTCTGGGGTATAACACAAAGGAAATGATAAGTGAAACAAAGATTTGAGGAGGCAGCAATGTATGTTAAAGTTACTATTGGTTGAAGAGAGAGAAAATGAACCGCTAGGCTGAGTTTATTTGGACTGAGGTACAGAAAGAAAGACAGTGGTTTCTGATTGTGGTATGCCTTCCACAGGAATGCAGACAATTGAGGATCTGAAAAAGCTGCTACGCTGATCACAAGGCAGGAGGATTAAAAAAAATTTGCTGTATTCTACTTGCCCGTCTGCCACTGAGTGCATAAGCCCTGGCTGATCCCCTGACGGCACAGGTTCAACACAGCTGTGAAAGGTGCAGGAGGAAAACAAGCCTGGGCTCTAAAAACACATTAAGTGCTCAGGGGGCACACGCAAAACAATGAATCAGATCTTTTTTAAAGGAGAAAAAGAAACATTGGTCAGGGCAGGGAATGACTTTCATTTGTATCGTGGCTGGCTGGCAGTTGTGTTTAATCTATGGTTAATGTAAAACCTTTAGACAATGTTTTCAATCTTAGGTGTTTAAATGAAGGCTTTTAGGTCCATTTTCAGCACAGAAATGAAGGAGGCCTGGTTTTCAAAGGCGATGACTTCAGTGAGGTTTATTGGTGCTCTGTCAGTTCCCAGCTAGCTGCCAAAATATGGATTTAGGAGTCCAGCCATAGTCAGCCGAGTAAAAAAATTCTGGCCACAAAACCTACTGTTGGAGTCTGGGCGGGTGCCTTAAGAGTCTAGAGGAGGAATCCGTAATACAACAACCTCTTGCTTGTTGTCAAACTAGCCGGGCTGATTTAGACGGTTATTTTATGCATGTATCACACCAGTGTATCTGCACACGGGTGTGCAGCAAAACTCTGATCGGTCAGTCCCTCTGAGCAGTTGGGTTTTCTCTCACACCCCACCCCACCCCCCCAAGTCACCTTAAGAATTTGGCTCGTTAAAAACCTAGGATGCATCTATTTGTGAAAAAAAAAAAAAAGGAAAATTAGTCACCACCATGCCACAGTTCAACCCCGCCAGCTACTCTCAGGGCAGTGGGGGGCAACGCGGGTCACCGGGCAATGCCAGGTGGAGAAGGCAAGCCTTGGACCAGCGCTCCCCAGTACAGGGCTCCATCCCCAACCCAGGCTGCTTTCTCACACAGCTCTCATTCCCCTCTCCTCATGCAGAGCCTGTTGAGGTGTGTCAGCAGGAGAGAGAGAAACTCGCCCACAAAAATGCAATGCATTTTCTCCCCTGAGAGACGGTCAAAATGACTGACTTACTCCCTGCCTTTGCCCCGCATGGTGTCTAGTGTAGGCAGATGTGTTGGGGGGGGCAGGAGAAGGGAGAGGGGTGAAGCAAAGGGATCTGTAAAGTGTTCATCTGTTTGAAGTTTGTGCCCCTGTATTGCCTACATTGCTTCTTTTTAATATATTCACTTAAATATTCCTTTGTTTGTCTATACATAGGCGAGGTACAAACGGCTCAGGGCGTAAATTTAATGGTTATTTTGTTTCCTGAATTTAATTTTATTTCCATGGCTCTCTGGTGAATAAAAGTTCCTGTAGGCTTCCCTTCTAATCAGAAGGCGAAAGTCTTTTAAAATATTGAATCATTGACAAATTAAGTGAAAATATTTAAAAAATACCAACACCAAACAGAACAGAGGAAGTATCATTTAGTTCTTCTGAGACAACTGCCATTAATTTATTCTACCCCATTAAACTTTGGCTTGTTAAAAACCTAGGATGCATCTATTTGTGAGAAAAATTAGATTATCACTCCTTGTTGACTCATGATCATTGGCACAAACCCTTGGTTGAAAAAGAATTATTAAGTTTTTTATAGGTATTTCTAAGGTTTATCTGAAAGCAGTGTCCAGTTCAACGCTTTTTGATATTAATCAGTCTGAAAATCATTGAAGAACATTCAGCCAATTAAAGTCAACAGTAGGTATGCTGAGGGACCAAAGCAAAAAAAAAAAAAAAAAGAAAAAAAGAATTTGGTCCTTGGTAGACAAGGAACATTGTACACGTTGTTATTCTCTGGCAAATTATGAGATGATACCTTACTTACAGGTTCCGAGCAACACTATAAAGGACCTCATGGGTGTTATGAAGCCAGCTGCAGAACAGCCTTATTGAGTATGATGCATTTGATCAATGAAAAGCTGTCAGCCTTCATACTCTGGATTACACTGGTGTTGCTGCATCTAGGCACACCTTCCGCGATCCTTTAAAGGTCCAGATTAACATATTGCTTTTATATATCAGCATTAGAACAGCTCTTCATGAAAGGGGCTGGAGAAAGTAAAGACCACCAGAAAAAGAGAGCAAAGAAGTCCAAAGAGCAGATCTAATTGTCCTGTAAATAGCTGATAGAGGCTTTTGATAGAGACATTGTCTACATAAGTGCATTAAAAGCCACACTGAATATCCTTCAGTGTAACTAGCTGCAGGATGAATACAAGTACCAGTTGAATAGACGGTTAGCCAGGATGTGATATCCACGTTTGAATCCCTGGATTAGTCCTGCAGTTTACATGAGGCAATCCCTGAGGTCCATTTTGTAACTGTTTCTCATCATCCAAGGATTTCCTTTGGATTAATTAAAAGATTAATGTCTGGAAATCCTTTGAATTTCCTTTCAGCAGCATAAGGAAGCAGTGAAGTTATTTGCCCAATTAAACATCTCCGTTTGACTTTCCACCCTTATTTTTAAAGTTGTGATTTGGCAACACAGATAAATGAATATTAATGACAGTTGTCCGCCCTTCCTTGGCTTATCTGTGCTTCATCCTCAGCTGCTGCTGTTATGATGATTTGGGATTTTATTTGTATTTAAACTTATGTAAATAGAAGTGCAAATCAGACACGACATTGCAGTTCCCGACATGCAACCTATAAACCCCTCATGCCAAAGAGGCTTCTTGTTAAACGCACAAATGTGAATAACTTTCTTTTCACAAAGTCCTCCCTAGACAGTGAACTACTGCGCTCCTTCACAAATTTCTATCAGAGGATCTTTCAAACAGCTGACCGCTTTAAAATCCTGCTATTGTCCCTACCTGCTACAAATAGCTTAGCCAACTTTCAACCAAACTCAGAATCCTTTCACTGGATTATGCATTGCAAAAGGCTTTGGATTATTTTGTATGACTGGACCCCTTATTTGTAACAAGAAGATTATGGTATTAAACAATAAAGAATTTTTGGACTCATAAGGATTCAGATCTTTTAATTAATTTGCTAAAAACTTCAGGATAGAAGGCTCTTGATAATCTTCTAGTGCAATTGATACCATAGTAATTGGTACATTTCCGAACACTTTAAAAATACTATGCGCAGTTCCTCTAATACTATCGGTGGCAAAACAAGTTCCACTCACTTATGCTATGTGGATACTGACTGCAGCACTGAGGCTTGTTAACTTGGCTACTAGGTTAAGAAAACACTTGAGAACTGAAAAATTTTAGCACCATTTTAGCACTATTTTATTCTCTTGCTATCAGCATTTACTATATGGCTGTCTGTCTCCCAATGTTTCCATTTATTCCTGGTTATTTACCCAGGGGATGGGTAAATCGGATGGAATTCACAGTGGTAGAAGAGGGTCCCCAGTGACAAATATATCACACAGGAGCTTTCAAAAGCACCAGACTGCTGAAGCTTCATTTTCTGTGAGGTGTTCTCTCATGGTTGACTGTCTTTGGCTTTTTCATTCCTAGCTTGAGGTGAAATTTCTGCCATGGATGGACATTTATCACAACCTCTGATGTGTGCATTCTCATATTCATAACAAGATAGCAGCTTAAATCATAGCATTTACCACAAAAAAGCACCAAAAGGGTCTTCTTCTGTGACCACTTATTTTCTTAAAATATGTAGGAACTGAATTATCTTTTAAACTTGTACCTCTCTTTCAAAGATTATTGAAATCAGCCAACTAGTTCAAATCTACTCAATGGAAGGAAAAATGCAGTGGGATTATATTATCCTGTTTCCATAGGAAATGGAGCTAAAATTTAAGTGGCCTATTCTATACCAGTGATGCAGATGAAGTATGGTCCAGGACCATGACCCTGATGAGGTGAGGAATAGGAAGTGCTGGAGTCAGACCTGGTGGAAACAGGGGGAGAAGAGGAAACCTGCAAGCCCTGACGATGGCCCGTATAGCCAGGCTTGTATCCACCCACGCGGCTAAGGACACGCGTACAGGTCTCTGAGGCTCAGGTGGTTTCTGCGAGCCAAAGTTTTTCTCTCTCTATTTTCCCCAGGACGAAGTGTCAGAAGAGACATTAGGGGAAGAACTAATGGAGATCAGACAGGCAAAGGAGGAACTGACTGGGAGTGAATGCAGTCAAGCACTGCTTACGCAATACGTGATTAAATTGGTACCCACAAAGGGATAAGCACTTGCGTAGTGGCAGGAGAAGGTTTTTTCACCAGGAGTGAGACAGCATAAGTGTATATGCCCTCCAAGAAAGATGACTACTTCATTTATACCACCGTTGAAGTCAGCCATGACCCCTTGCCCCATAGGAGTTTTGGTCCAGCCTTCGCTTTAGTGAGTTTGGCCCACACAGGACAGTAACCTGGAGAAATGTCTTGTAGCAACTTGCTGCTATGTGACACAATCTGCATTGCCTCACAATCTTCTCCTACTGTAACAGCCAGCGACCTTGGAGTGGTTTGAACTGTAAATAACTTCTGGGGGTTATCAGACAAGGAACAGCGTGGAGAATAATAAAACTGTTGCTGTACTTGATACTCTGAGAACTCCAGGTTAGCCTCACCTCCAGCAAGGCAACTACTTACCTTCTCACCAAAAATAACAGGAGCTCCCTTCCCCGAGACAAGGATCCCTGCTCTGAGAACAGATGGTGCTACTTTTTATGCCAAGCGTTCTGCACTTCACTATTTATTAAATTGGCCAGAGCAGACTGTAAGACCAGCTCTCAAACAATACACGTGAGCCGTGATGTGTGCACTGTGCACGCTGAAACCGCCTTTGCTCTGAGGACCTTTTACGCTGTTAAGGAGTGGAATACGCACATGACTGGAAATCAGGTCTTCTGGGATTTTTCCTCCAGCTGATTTTTTTAAAACTCTGTTTCTATTTTATCCTTTGATTCCTTTTTATTTAAATCATTGCTGGAAATTGCTTTATTATGCCCCCAGTACAGATGGTGTCAGTGTCTAAAGCTGGTGGAGAGGGAGCACTACTGCTTTGTCTTCGTGTCTTTCTGGCATCCCATTTGAATGCCTCCTGTGGCAGGTACATAGTTCTTGATGATTGCTCTACTTCCTCTTTAGATAAGTGCCAAAACTGTTTTCAACACTAGTATGCCCATAGTTTCCAGCAGAGTAGAACTTCTAGCTTTCCCTTGACTCACCTCCTCAATAGTGACCCAAAACACTGAAGTCTGGGACGCCCTACATACGCCCTACATGGGTTACAGAGAGTTGCTGTTCTAGAGGGAGAAATTGAGACGTTTAGATGCTCAGTATTTCTTGGGATTCAGCCTAGTTGCTGCCATATTAATCGTCTCAATTTCAGTCGCCTTGTCAGCACTGTAATATACCACAGTATTATGATCCACACAGAAAAAGAGGCCAAGCTGAGCTAATCTCTGTGAAGGTGCACTTTCTGGAAAGAACCATTCCTGTTATTGATTTTGGCTATTTGATATTTTTGTGTTTTAGAGATTGCTCTGAAAGGAAAGTACGACCCTGAAATAGAAGTTTAAAGCACTTCACAACGGCCTCAAGTACTTGACAAATGTAGTTATGCATAACCTGTAATCACTGTCTATGGGGGGGCCTAGTCTCTGCCCTCAGCTGTGAAAAATCACACACCATGTTTCTTTACGAATGCCTGCAATCGCAGTGGCAAGGCTCCTGAGAGAGGCAATATGAGCCACAGGCGCTGGAGCTCTGGCCTGCTCGTGTTGACTGCCAAAAGATGAAAGTTGTTTAACAGACCCTGTGCCCTCTGACCACTTTTGCATTCACTGCCTAGGCTTCTCTTCTTTTTCCTTTTTTTTTCTTAAAATAAAAAAAACACAATTCTGCCTTCTGTTGCATTAAATACCATGTTAGTGTTTTCAGTTGGAAGACTGAAAAAGGACCTCGTTACAAATAGGCATACATTTCTGGACAAGCTAGCTCCTTAAATAAAGGGATACCAAGCCTGCAAAGATCAAAGCGGCTAAGAAAATGTTGAGTTGAGGAAGTTGTTTAGTGGCTAAAGTCCTAGATTTACAAGCTGGCGGGTCCTGCATAATCAAATCAGGTCTCTTACAGTCGGTTCCAAAGTCACACCAGCAGGCGGGTTTGAGGACCTGCAGGATGGGTTTATTGAAAGTCCACAGTCCCTGGAAACAGCAAGCAACAGTGGGGTGGCAGGGAGAAAGGAACCAGCCAAGCTAGCAGGGAAGAAATAGAGGAACTCTGACCCAAGATCGCTCATTTTGTTTTCTGTGCAGCTGGAAGCCATGTTTATTTCAGCTTCGTTAGTCCTCACTAGCCAGACAACTTCAGGAAATCAGCTCTATTCTTCTTTAGTCAGACCCTGAGTAATGCACAGACAGAGCATTGGACAGTGTGCTTGTTAAAAGGAAAAATTATGTGCTGGGATGTTGGCATAAGGTTGGGCCTGCATGGGGAATCAAATCTTCCAAAGAGGAAAATCAGTTGTTGCCCAATGGCAATGGAGGTGTCTGTTGCAAGGGTCCTTGCAGCAGCATCTTCAGATGGATCAGGAGAGATCCCTCAAATCACGGTTTTGCTCAGTTCTTATAGTCCAAAAGGCCATAGTTCTACCTGAGCAGCACAGTATATAAGCCATCATGACTCATACGCCTTAACTGCATAAAAAATGTCTCTTAAATATCCTAGCTACAGACATAAGACTGACCCACATGGCCATTTCTGGAGGAATAGTTTCTATTGTCTATTTACAAATGTTTTATCTATGTACAGCCAATCTTTTCTGCAGCAAGGACACTTTGGGACACTCCATCCAGGATGTTAATAAACACATTTAGGCATAGAAATTAGACTAGACTCTAGCAGGAGTCTCCTCGGGGTCAATTTCTAGAACTGCTCAAAATTCCCACCAGATGGGCTCCTGTAACAATCAGTCAGCTACTGTATTGTGAAGGTCCAGTCAATCACCTGGTTTCAAGTTGATACATCATCTCAAGCCAGTCCATTTTCTCAGCTATGATGAGATGGTTGGGATATTCCTGAACCACCCAAGGAATTAATGATTTGAGAGTACTTGGTGTGCACACAGGCATAGCCGTGCTACCCACCTACACCAAAATTATAACTAAAGAACAAGCTTGATTTTCCTATTTATAACTCACAACTGAAGTCCCATAGCTCCTGCCACACCTGGCTGTCTTGGATGTGGGATGGAGAAGATGTGGAATACTTTTCCTGCTCTTGATGATAAATCCCTTTTCTGAATTAGAATGTCTCTTTTCCGAATAATTTTTTCAGCCAAAGCTGAGAGTGGTCACTCAGATATTTGTCTGCCCTCCTTCTAGATAGTGGTGGGGAACTGAACTCTGAGCTGCAAGTTGGAATACAGTTTCTGACCTGTATTTTGAAGGGAAGACAGCAGTTCTAGCATACCTGTTATTTCCTCTACTTTGAGAAAAGAAAGAATTGAGAGCATGATCTGGACTTTCCTTAGGCTGCTTTAATTAAAAACATATTGAATCTTTCAATTCTCAGCAAGGCTGAAAGAAAACTCGAATTCAGTATGATCATTTTTCTACTGGAGATACGACTTATTAGTATGAAGTTAGCTTCTTTGTATTTGAGAATTACAGTATCCTATGAAGCCTATTACTCTTGATACTCATATTTCATAATGACTACATTTCTAAAGAGAACCATCCAGAAAATGGTCTGAGGAGAGAAGGAGAGTGCAGATGTGAGGGCGAGGGAAGGGAAGGGAAGGGAAGGGAAGGGAAGGGAAGGGAAGGGAAGGGAAGGGAAGGGAAGGGAAGGGAAGGGAAGGGAAGGGAAGGGAAGGGAAGGGAAGGGAAGGGAAGGGAAGGGAAGGGAGAAGATCTAAGGGGGGGAGGGAAAAGGGAGGGGAGAGGAGGGGAAGATCTAGGGGGAGAAGAAGAAAGGAAGGGGAGAGGAGGGGAAGGGAGGGGAAGGGAGGGGAGAAGGGATTTTCTATATATTTCAATGTATTCTCACTTATTCCAGCAAAACAATACAGTTTTACACTGAATGAGAATCTAAACTGATGTGACTAAATCAGTGCATAAACCCACGACTCACCTAAAAACTGAAAAAGCTAGGTATCCACTGATCCTGACACGTCCTGGTTTTATATGCATTTGTGTAAAACAATGGTTAAAGGTTTTTACTTTTCTGCGTTTTACTGCGTTTACTGCTTCCTCTCCAAATAATGACATTCCTATGGTAATCTTTCTTATCTTCAAAGCTTTTATCCCAGCTTTACAGGATTTCTACTGTACAACAACAGTGTTCACTGAAAGCTACCAGCAATCATACAGCTCATCTGTAGATAGTCCAGTAAATGTTGTCTGGTACAGTCACCTTTAACATGAGAGGAAAGATGTAGCGAGTGGAAAAATAATATGAACCTCATCCCTGCAAACTCGTAAGCACCCTCAATATTAACTGATCAACACAGGAACGTACAATATTCAGTTGCCTGGTGGAAGTTATCTGCAGCTTACAGAATCAGATACCTTGTTTTAATGTTAAAGTGTCTCAAGTAATACACATGTAGACAAATAATGTTCCCTATTTCCAAATTGTATTATTGATTTGTATCAAAACAACATAAAATGTTTACTTACAAAGTCTTAACCATCGGTATTCAGACAGCTTTGTCTTTTTATGTGAATGTTCATCACAACATCCAATAGCTTTCCTGGAATATTAGTGACTCTTTACTCTGTGGTTAGCTAATGAAGTATTAAAATAAATTGCTGAACTCAAAATAAAAAGAAGAATAATTGGCTAGGGGAACATACTTCAGTGATAAGCGTGTCATTTGCCTGGGTGAAAAGATTCCTGATAGAGTTTTGGGGAATAACTCCACTTCATTCCTTCTTTCTCCAGCAGTCACCTGAACAGTACACCAGTCCGTGAGCAGTGTTACGCGTGATTTCACAGACCGTGACATCAGCTTCTTGGTTTTACTTATTGCCAACACCAAACAATGGGATCTATGCATTCACTTAAAATACAAATTGGAAGTAATTCTTATCTCACCTTAATCATTGGCAACATAATCACACAAGAAGAAATCATTTAAAGCTGTATACCTCGCTTTCTAAAAATGTCTGTGTTGGTTCAGCTATGAAGAAATTACATTCAGATATTTATTAAATCACTTCAGGTAACTGGATGAAGTTTGCTGGAATGAAGAAACATGGTCTCAGTAAAACACAACAGACCTCAATGTGCATCTGAAAAGATGCTTTTATTATTTTCATGTTTTTATTCTATGAATAAAGTGGTTTTCTTATTGTATGTTTTATACTTACAATTGGTATAAGTGAAGGAGATCAGAGTCCTAGCTAGACAGTTGTCTTAACTAAAATTTTTTCACCAAGCTTTTGGTTTCTGCTTTTCTGTCCTTGTTACAACAAACATCTTCATGTTTGAAGTAATAAAATACCGTGCATTCCCATGGACAAAACCAGAGCTTAAAAAAAGCTCAGAAAAGATTTTGCACAGTTCACATGTCAGACAAACTTGTACAGGCTCAAATTGCAACAGAAGACAAAGATCAGAAATTCCTAGTGGTCTGTACATATGCATTCACTGAAGTTGTCTGTAATTGTTGAGTAATACCGGTACAATGTTGTACAGGCACAGAGGAAACAATGAGCAGTTTATAAAAATCTCCTTCACTAGGAGTTTGAGAAGACAAAAGCAAGCAAACACAATGAGAAGCCTGCATGCAGATTCCAAAGCTATTTCAGTCATGGGAATGCAAACATGGGTCGTCTTGTTTTCACTAAGATGTAATGAAGTGACTCATGATACAGAGACCAAGCACAAATTAGCATGGTATTACAATGACATAGATACTGAAAATGTGAGAATTGCATACAAATGTTACTAGGTGAAAGAGAAATCTCAAATTATGTCAACATTATCTGCATAAAAAAATGTGAGTATATGTGTATGTACATCATGTGCAGCCTCCCTCCCCTTGGCTTCTAGCACAGAAAATCTTAAACATAATTTATTTTTTCTCATACTCTTTTACTTATACTTTTTCTTATGCTGGGTCACTTTGTACACCCTCCCGCTCCTCCCCGCCCCCCCCCCCAATTCCCACAGAAAGGTGGAAAAGGAGGCTCCATCAAGAAAATCCAGTCACATTAAACGGAATGATGAACAGAAGTGATTATCATCTAGCAAAGAATTTACCTAAGGTTTACTTTCCGCAGGCACTAGCTCTGCAACAGACATCATTGAAATGATAATTGGGTTGGGGGGGGGGGGGAGGAGAGGGGAGTACACAGGGACACACTGTCTTTTCTGTGACTACGAAGTTGTAGGTGTGCTTCAAAAATGTGGCCATTGTAGCGCTGAGGCCCTGTTTGTAGACCGGACCCATCCCACAGGGAAGTCAGCTGCCTCCCTGGGGCCAGAATTAAGGACATACGGAGAAAACTCCCTTCCCTGGTTCAGACATCAGATTACTGCCCACTACTGATATTTCAGGTAGGTGATGATGAGATAAGTACTAGAAGTCTAAGGGCAATGAAGAACGACTTTAGGGCCCTGGGACAGCTGGTTAAGGGATCAGGAGCACAGATAGTGTTCTGCTCTATCCCACCATTTGCAGGGGTTGACAAAGGGATAAATAGGAGGAGCCAACAAATTAACTCCTGGCTCCGAGACTGGTGCGTCCGGCAGTACTTTGACTTCTTTGATGATGGGCTGATCTACAGGAAACCAGGCATGATGGCAACAGATGGGGAAAGCCTAACCCGAAGGGGAAGAAAGATCCTGGGACAAGAATTAGCAGGGCTCATTCATAGGGCTTTAAACTAGGTTTGAAGGGAGATAGGGATGAAACCAGGATTACAAAAGTGGTGCCTGGGAGCAGCATACCAGTGCTTCTGGGTAAAAGCGTTAGCAAGGTCTTGCAGCCTGTCTCAGTGACGGCGGGGGATGGTGATTTGTGTGGCAGCAAAGACATGAGGGGCAGTGATAATTTGGTAACTACAGAAGTGTCTGAGCACGATCAGGTGCGAATTAAGGCTTGTCCCCCCAAGAAAGTGGCAGGACAATTAGCCCAGCTGAAGTGCATCTACACTAATGCACGCAGCATGGGGTATAAACAGGAGGAGCTGGAGGCCATTGTACAGCAAGTAAACTATGATATAGTTGCCATAACAGAAATGTGGTGGGAAGACACACACAAGTGGAGTACTGTGATCGATGGCTACCAGCTTTTCAGAAGGGATAGGCAAGGAAGGAGAGGTGGTGGGGTGGCCCTCTATGTTAGGGGCAATTTTGAATGTTTAGAACTTAACAGTGCGAATGACAGCGTTGGGTGTGTATGGATAAGAATCAAGGGGAAGGCCAACAAGGCAGACATCGTGATGGGAGTTTGTTATAGACCCCCTAATCAGGATGTAGAAACTGATGAAATATTCTATAAGCAGCTGGCAGAGGTCTCACGATCATTTGCTCTTGTTCTTGTGGGGGACTTCAACTTCCCAGATGTCTGCTGGAAATACAACGCAGCAGAGAGGGGACAGTCCCGGAGGTTCCTGGAGTGTGTGGAAGACAACTTCCTAACACAGCTGGTGAAGGAACCAACTAGGGGAAGTGCCCTACTGGACCTACTGTTTGTTAACAGAGAAGGTCTTGTGGGGGATGTAAAGGTTGGAGGTCGTCTTGGGCACAGTGATCATGAAATGGTAGAATTTTCAATTCTTGGTGAAGCAAGGCGGGGAGCCAGCAGAACTGCCACCTTGGACTTCCGAAGGGCAGACTTTAGCCTGTTTAGGAGCATGGTTGAGAGTGTCCCTTGGGAGGCAGTTTTGAAGGGCAAAGGCACCCAGGAAGGCTGGTCTTGCTTCAAGCAGGTAATCTTAGAAGCGCCGGAGAAGGCCATCCCCGTGGCTCGAAAAATGAGCCGACAGGGAAGAAAACCAGCCTGGCTAAATAGAGAGCTTTGGCTGGACCTCAGGAAAAAGAGGAAAGCTTACATTCTCTGGAAAAGGGGGTTGGCAATTTATGAGGATTATCAAGAGGTAATGAAGCTATGTAGGGGGAAAATTAGAAGGGCCAAAGCTCAATCAGAACTCAGCTTGGCCACTGCAGTTAAAGACAATAAGAAGAGATTCTTTCAGTATATCAATAGAAAAAGGAAGACTAGGGAAAACGTAGGCCCACTGATGAATGAGATGGGTGCCCTAGTGGTGGAAGACACAGAGAAGGCAGAGTTACTGAATGCCTTCTTTTCTTCGGTCTTCACTGCTAAAGCTGTCCCTCACGAATCCTGTACCCTGGAGGCAAGGGGGAAGGTCTGGAGAGAGGAAGGTTTTCCCTCAGTTGAGGAGGACCGGGTCAGAGACCACTTGGCCAAGCTGGACATTCATAAGTCTATGGGCCCTGATGGGATGCACCCGCGAGTGCTGAGAGAGCTGGCAGATGTTATTGCTAGACCACTCTCCATCGTCTCTGAAAGGTCATGGGGAACAGGAGAGGTGCCTGAGGACTGGAGGAAGGCCGACATCACTCCAATCTTCAAAAAAGGCAAGAAGGAGGACCCAGGGAACTACAGACCGGTTAGTCTCACCTCTGTCCCTGGGAAGGTAATGGAGAGACTCATTCTGGATGTCATCTCCAAACACGCTGAGGAACAGGAAGTTATTGGAAGTGGTCAACACGGATTTACCAAGGGTAAACCATGCTTGACCAATTTGATGGCCTTCTATGATGTTGTAACTGGTTGGCTGGATGAGGGGAGAGCCGTAGATGTCATCTACCTTGACTTTAGCAAGGCTTTTGACACTGTCTCCCATAACATCCTCATTAGGAAGCTGAGGAAGTGTGGGCTAGATGAGGTGACAGTAAGGTGGATTGAGAGCTGGCTGTGTGACAGAACTCAGAGGGTTGTGATCAGTGGCACAGAGTCTAGTTGGAGGCCAGTGGTGTCCCCTAGGGGTCAATACTCGGTCCAATTTTGTTCAATATATTCATTAATGACCTGGATGAGGGGACAGAGTGTATCCTCAG
This sequence comes from Alca torda, assembly GCA_008658365.1. Classification (NCBI taxonomy): domain Eukaryota; kingdom Metazoa; phylum Chordata; class Aves; order Charadriiformes; family Alcidae; genus Alca; species Alca torda. The sequence goes on from CM018076.1 coordinate 96,901,427, forward strand.
CAAGTTCGCTGATGATACCAAACTGGGAGGGGTGGCTGACACTCCAGAGGGCCGCACTGCCATCCAGCGTGATCTAGACAGGCTGGAGAGCTAGGCAGAGAAGAACATAATAAGGTTCAACAAAAGCAAGTGTGAGGTCCTGCACCTGGGGAGGAAGAATGCTAAGCACCAGTATAGGTTAGGGGCGGACCTGCTGGGAAGTAGTTCTGAGGAGAAGGATCTGGGGGTCTTGGTAGACAGTAAATTATCCATGAGCCAGCAATGTGCCCTTGTTGCCAAAAAGGCCAATGGAATCCTGGGCTGCACAGGGAAGAGTGTGGCCAGTAGGTCGAGGGAGGTCATTCTCCCCCTCTACTCGGCGCTGGTGAGGCCACAACTGGAATACTGTGTCCAGTTCTGGGCTCCCCAGTTCAAGAGGGACAGGGAACTGCTGGAGCGAGTCCAGCAAAGGGCAACTAAGATGACTGAGGGATTGGAACATCTCCCTTATGAGGAAAGGCTGAGAGAGCTGGGACTCTTTAGCCTGGAGAAGAGAAAGCTGAGGGGAGACCTTATTATGGCATATAAGTATCTAAAGGGTGGGTTGAAGGAGGATGGAGCCAGACTCTTCTTAATGGTTCCCAATGACAGGATGAGGGGTAACGGGCACAAGTTGGAACATAGGAAGTTCCGTTCAAATACACGGAAAAACTTCTTTACGGTGAGGGTGACAGAGCACTGGAACAGGCTGCCCAGGGAGGTTGTGGAGTCCCCTTCTCTGGAGACTTTCAAGACCCGCCTGGATGCAGTCCTGAGTAATGTGCTCTAGGCAATCCTGCTTTAGCAGGGGAGTTGGACTAGATCATCTCTAGAGGTCCCTTCCAACTCTGAAATTCCGTGATTCTGTGACCTCTCTGCTTTGCTTGGTTTACAAATTCACGTTTCCTAGGAGAGTTTCGAAGGATGGAGTTTTAAGCTTTGTCTCTGTTCTGGCCCTTGGGTGTCAGGAACCCCTTCCTGCCCGCTGGGTGAGGTGACCTGCCACGAACTCCCATGCTTCCATGCCGCAGGAAATATTGCAAAAATTATTGCTGCTGCACGCTGCATAAGCAGCTTTGCACATCTCCTGGGTCTCAGTGAATGGCAAGATAATAAAGTGTTTTTCTGTAGAGTGCTTGAGTGTACTTTTGTATTTCCTACAGTTATTCTGAAGTCCTGGACATAACTGTGATATAATTGATGGTGATGGCAACGTAAATTGTAGTCTGGGTAGAATTTAAAATATCCTAGATAGAGATTGTGTTTATTACTGACGTGGCTTCAAAACTATATCAGTATGGTTTCAGAGGTATGATAAATATCAAGACTCACTCCAACACTGAAACTCCAATGCCTGCAATGGCCTTTTAGGTCTGGCTTTTTAGCACAAGGTTTGCAAAAGGAACATAAACTGAATTCTTGAACTGCACTTCTTTCTCTCATACATATGGGCATTATGTGGTACTAGACACTGAATTTCATTTTCAGACTAGTAATTTTGCAATCTGGCCACATAGTACTTCATCGTGAGGAACATAAATTAGACTCATAGCTTTTACACAAGTATGCACCATAATATTTATTATTTAAAAAATTTCTTATTTTCACTTACCATCACTGTGTGGAAGTTTGCAATTCTGTACAGTCAGTACTTTCAACAGTAAGAAACCATCTAAAAATATATATTTTTTAAAAAAGAATATCACTTCAATAATAAAGATGTTAGCTGCTATGCATGAGAGGAAATGACCCAAATTGCAATAATGAAAAGAGGCATCTGGGGTGATGCACATAACAGAATTATTGTAATGTACTGTGTCAAGATACTGATTTAGCATGAATTCTGGGGGGAATATGGCATGCATTTAAACATCAGTATTCTCTATTTATTTTATTTCTAGGTCTACCTTTTAGGTTTCTGAGTAAGCAGTGACCATAAATAGTAATGGGATAAAAAATTTTAGAGCATACGTAAGTAGCTATAAGATATCCAACCAAGACCTCTATCCGAGGCAATATTTAATTAATTCTTTATCCCAGCAACAGAAGACCTTTTCTGCTGAAGTTGCCATGCTTTCCAGAGAAGCTTATCCAAAGAACTCAAGCTTTTGGTCACCAATGATCATAAAAGTAACCAATGAATTAATTACAAGCATAAATTCCAATATTCTGGTCAAACCCTATTTTATGAAAATATGTTTCCATTAAGTCCTCTCAAATTTTCCATTGGGTTTTTATTTTTCACTTCCACTTTTAAAATATATCAACCATGCCACCGCTTCCAAACACCCTAGCCTTAACTCTGTTAAGTTGGTCTCATAACTTACAAGACAACTGCTGAGGACCTAGACACCTCTGAAACATTGCCATGTTTGATTGTAGTTTGGTAAGTTTTTTGATTATACTTTTCCTTTCTGTTATTTTCTTTGGTAGTTAGGTTTTTTTCTTCCATAGAAAATGTCTGCACTCTATCAGTATGTCAAGACATATCATTGCTCATCTTAATATAAATCTTAATTGTGGTAAAATGGGGAAAATGTTCCCTTTTGGTAAATCCAGAAAAGATGTTAATCAATGAAATCAGCTGATACTGAATCACTGCTGTTTGGTATGGGTACGAAATTTTCCTAATAACCTGACAAGTGTTACATGGCTCAGGTTCAGGAACTACAACTCAGTGTCATGCCAGAAGTTGTTGTGTATGGCACTAAGCTGGAAAAGAAATCCGTAGGGGGGTCAATAAAAAATTACTGTGATTGTATGTCAATGTGCATAGATCTCCAAAATGTTAGTCTCTCGTAAACTTCATCTTTCAGTGGAACTAAAGGGTTTGTCATGTGGATTAAAAATGCAGAGGTATGTTTTGTAAATTACTTCCCTAGTGGTGTGCCAGAAAACAGAGAAAATGCCATCCAGATTTCACATTTGAGATGGATGTCCCTAAAGGGAGAAGCCTCAGAGTGGAAAATGGGTTTGTAGCACCATTTTTATAATTAGTTAAGGGCAAATCTCAGGAAAGAGTGATTTTAGACATAAACTCATGCACACCTGTATGCTTATGTCCTTATACATGTGGAGAGAATAGTACCAGCACAAACCGTTATACCAACATCCAAACAAGCCTGTGTGTACCATAAACCCTGACACCCCTGAAGGTGTGTAATTTTAAAAGATGCGTATACAAAAGATGCATATACATAGTTATGTTTGGGATTTGTGTCAGGGAAAACCTCCGCATGGAAAGAAGACTGATGGCTATTAGAGCTTCCAGGGTTTCAACGCCCTGCTGTTAGTCACTTCTTGCGTAGCCCATGAAATTGTTGGTCTCGGTTGTTTGTCCCTTGGTGCCAATGGTGTTTATGCTCTAGCGGGACAGCAAAATAAGAAAAAAACCTGACAGGAATCTAACTTCTGTTAAGTGGAAAAAAAGTAAGCATATTCAGAGCTTCAGAAAGGTAGAGCTACTGGACTGCTTGTGCATCTGAGAAAACGGGAGTCATTTCTGGCAATTAGTGGAGTTGGTACTCCATTACAGAGCTGCCTAAAGATTTCAGCGCTGGGAACCAGATGGAATGAAATCCTGCACTTTCCCACCTGCAGCTGTTCTGAGTCTGGGTTAGTTACACGCATGGTACCTACAACTGGCATTATTGCACAGTCAACAACGCATGTACCTAGTACTGACCACAGGGCATTGTAACGTAGTTAGTCAAAGAAGGTGCGATATCTCTTCCCTTTGTCTTGTAAGCTATTGCGCTAGTTTTCAGTTAAGGTATGCTCAAAGACTTTTCAATTTCCTTTTCACACCTGTGCAGAGGGCATTAATTTTGTCTCCAGTCACATAAAGTCTGCTTTGTTCATTAGAAAAAGATGTAAACTTCTTATGTAAATGATTTGCATAAATTGCGATGAGTCAGTCCAAAATATATTCGTAAGGACTGGACTTCCCTGTCCATAATTTATATGCCTATAACATAAATTCCTACACTTCAGCTAGTTAGCTCAGTCGTTCTAAATGTTCAAAGTGAGCAGCAAAAACTTTTAAGGGTATGTTCATCTACCCTACTTTAGGTGTCCACTTTAGGAGGAGATGAACTGCACTAAAGAAATGCCTTTTCCTTTCCACTGTCTATGAAGGAAATCCAGACTGGTGACAATAAATTTACTTTTCATCAGATGAATCCCCCTATGCTTTTTAAGTCCAAGAACACCTTGTATATGATACAAGACATTTCCTTTAGGTGTCCATGCTGTCCTCCTGAACCATGGGGTCTTTATGTAGAATCCACGTGAGAACTGAGTGGACTTATTGCGTTTTTCTTTTCTTGTTGTGAATTTTTTTTTCCTGGAGGGTTAAGTTTAGGGTGGGGGCAACTCCTTGTTATATTACTGAATTTTTAAGAAAGCTATGACCTGTTACGTGACTTCCATGGAGCCATATAATAGTCTATGATGGGAGGTTGTCATAAACTTCCGAAAGGAGGCTAGACATAAGCTGCGTCCGCATTGCCAAGCACCTTTGCAAGGTCTCCCAGTGGCAGCTGGAAGTGCCGTAGGGATGCAGCCCGTAGGTGGGAAAGCGCAGTTGCTCTAGCTCTGTGTTCTGCTTCGCCCCAGGAGGAAGAAGCTGCCTCAGCCGTTCAAAGGCTGAAACCACATCCGCTGTGTTGCTGGGGCTCCATTCATTAATTACCCCAAGGACCATGTCTAAGGCCTTCAGCTGACTTTGGAAGTGGTCTGGAGCCAAAGGAAGGAAACAGACATGAACCTCTTTCATTTGCAAAAATCTGAAGCTAGTTGGTGTAAGGTGCTACATTTCACAACACATGAATTTGTCATCTGCACATACAGCTGCAAATTCTGTGAGTTACAGTAACCCTACATGGAGGTGAACAGTGCAAAAATCATTGTTCTATGTTTTTTAATTAGTCCAGTAAATTTTACTCATATAAAATATCAGGAAGTTCCACATTTGCAACGATATGGGTATTTTAATATCATTAGTTATCTACTCTGAATCTGGTTCACTACCAGCTGAATTTTCAACAAAGAGCAGCAAAGAAGTTCTTTTTGCTAGCAGGAGACCTGGTTTTGAATGTTCACATTCTTGTTTGGAGTGATCTATGGGTAGTCTGGAATCCTACCACAGGACGGATTTTGCAGAAAATAGCTGGCTGCCTGATAGAGTAAAAAAGTAGCTGCTGCAGCAGTAAATCTCTGCCATAGTTTTGCATAAAGGCATATCTAAATGGCAAACTGAGTATTATATTTAGAGAAACACATATGAGAAATGAAAGTGTCACAAGTGACAAAAAATGGCTATTTCACCTGGGAAGGGATACATAAAAAATCAAAGCTTGCCATGAAATTGGATTCTATGATACATTTCAAAATGGGCAAAAAAGCAGCAGATTAATGTTGTTTGTATATTTTCAGCAGTCCTGCAGTCACCTTGTACTTAGCATTGGCCATGAACTGATGGCAGAATCAAACTTGGTAAATATTTATTTAGCTCTAAGGTATTAAGACTAATCCCCTCAGTTTTCCCCTCTGTTTCCCTTTCACACAATCGTGAAAAAGTTGGCACATGCAAACTTTAATTCACTGCTGATAACCCAAGGGGATATAGAGCCATTTCAACTTATAGAGGTGCTTGCATAAGCAGTTACAAAATAATTAGGGTTTTGCTGTAATATAGGAGAAAAAGTTCACATTTTGCAGGGCTGTGTCTCTTAATTGACTGGTGGAACACAGGTCTTCTGTACAAAGGCCTGACACAATGTCCCCAGACCCCATCAATTCACGGGAAGAATTTTGTACCGAGGATTTCTGTGCTGCAACCAGGAGCCAATAGTTGCTTGGTGAGGCTTCACTGGATCAGCTTTACATTAGTTCAGGAAAAAATAAGTGAAAGAACATCATCCAAATCCATTTATTTTTTTCCTGTTGCATCAGCACAGCTTCTTTAATAGTTAACACTCGTACGCCCTGGAATCATGCCATGCATCTTAACTCTTCTTTGCCCAATTTATGAGATATGCGTGTCACGCTTCCGTGCCAAAGCTCTGAAGTGGGGCTCTGGTGTGTTTCAAACACGTCTTCCAGATATTCACTTCTGAGCACAACCAGCTTTCTGCTCCTGTAGCTGTCCCATTCTGCTTCTTCAGCAGATCTCCAAGACCTGAGGAAATAAAGAAAGCCCATGCCTTCCCTTATATCTATACATACAGGATGGCCTTCAGCCAGTCCTTCAATGAACTCTGTGAGCTCTTGATGAGGTCCTTACCATGACAGTTTTTTCCTGCAAAGCAGCCTCATCATACCCTGTATGTCTATCAAAGGATGGAGTGAAATAAGCCAGGCCTTTTCAGAGCCCTTGCCTCATTTCTTGTTCTAATATACTTCAGTTCTCAGGACCTGCTTAGGCTAGTCATGTATTCACACATGGTGTAGCCACCTTTACTTCATTGTGTTACCTGGGAGCATTGAAAAAAACATATTAATTGCATTGTCACACATTTATGAGGTTTTTTGTCCTTCCAAAATGTAACTGGATCTAAACAGGTATGCGCACACTGGGTTATTGGCACCTACAGTCATTACTAATACAGCAGAGAAAATTATGATTCTTTTAGTTAAATAATTACAATAAAAACTAAGGGGAAAAAATCTTCTGCTACATTGCAATCAAAATGGACTTTTTTTGTGTGGTTTTCATTGAAATGTTGCATTTTGTTCTCAGATTATGTACCTCTAATTATTTCGTCTTTAAAAAATATAGACCACTCGCCAATGAAAAATGTTGTTTGAAAGGAAAAGCCAAAATGATTCATTAAAAAAAATGTCAAAATAAGCAGTTGGTGTCTCTGAAATGAAACATTTCAGGTCTTTTTATACTGCTTCCATATTTTTTCAGTCGTAATTATTTGCCAAATTACACTCATTGGTGTGAACAATTTCGGTCACTTTAGAAGTGTACTTTTCCAGTAATTGAAAAAAAATTATCTATCCCTGCTGTTATAACAAATAAAGGATGTAAAAATATTCGCTTTAAAAGGGAGCAGGAACAATAGACGCAGTCATAACAGCTGAATAAGAAACCGTATTTCTGTTTCAAGAAAGTAACCCAGTAGGCATTTTCCAAGCTGTCTACACTTAACAGTCGCGAGTGGTCTATACCTATATCTAAAAACAAGCCTTACAGCACCTCACGTAAAACATTCCTTCCTCTCCCAGGCTGAGATTCCTCTCTTGTCTGAGTTAGATTCTGTATTTGGGTCTCCAATAGCATATCCCCACATCAGTACTTTAGTAACTTCTTTCTTTATCAGTGCTCATGCCATCTTCTCTCTCTACTGAAGATGTCTAATGTAGTAAACATAATTCAGTAAACAGGGTTTTACATGTTTCGGCTCACTTTTAGTCTTGGAGATTCTCACTCGCACCAGAAATTCCAGCCTTTTTGAAAATGGTGTTTATTCTCTAGTGAGAAAGTCTGATTTAAATTCACGACCGTTTTCTAATTAAAAAAAAAAAAAACCCAAACAAAAAAAAAAGATGAAATTTCCCAACTCACTGTAATCAAGGCAGATCAGGACTTCTATATTGCTGGGGTTAACACATAGGTTGAACTATACATATGTCAGTGACATTGTTTTGGTCTCACCAGCCATACAAAATAAAGCGTATGCATAAGTCTTTGCAGGATCAGGTCACTCATAAGACAAGTCACATCTAATATACCTATTTAGATAAATATATCCATACACAGGTAGATAAATGCTACATTTTAGACTGTATTGCAACCATAATTCTATTTCGCTTAGAACACAAGAAATGCACCTCTAGTAACATATAACTAGAAAACCATAAATTACTGTCTGTCTTCTACCTCTGTGCCCTTAACTCTTAAAAGACATACTTATGTATTACTAGTGAGGGACATATTAATATTTAATGTCATAAGTCTCTGCTCATAGTACACCAAAACTAAGAACTCTAGCATTTTTCCTCCTGAAAAGGAGTTGCACAGTCTGTAATTTATACTGTTTTCCACACAGATGAGAGAGTGTGCAATGTCTTCTGTTTATCGACCGAACTGGCAGAGACAGCACGAAAATCACCTCCTCTTCTCATACAGCCTGCCAGAATGCCAACACTCCGGTTCTTACACAGTGTTTATATCCTTACAAGTGAAAATGTTCATTATTGTTTCACATAAGTCAGGTTCCTTCCTCATTTCTAAGATTATTTATAAGGATATTATCAATAAGAATAGAAATCATTCTGATTTTGGTTGGACAAGCTTTTTTATTCTGTCTGTCTTTCCAAGAGCTTATGACCATGATGAAGGCTTCTCATGGAAAACTTGGTGATACAACCAACAAATGATGCAGTTAAAAATGTCTGTTGGGGTTTGGACTGAGTATTTTAGATGTCTCAGAGAAGGATCCCTGGAAAATTTGATTACAATTGGTTATACATTTTGTGCTATCGAAGTGTGAATAGTTTCTGTCCTGGTGAAAATGCTCCTGCTTTCTCATTGAAACTCTTCTTTGGGGGCTAATTTTTATGTTGGCATTTATTCTTGAACACTCCCTCTCCCCAACAAGATCTGTTAATATCACTATGCTACTCATATAACCACAACTATTTATGCAGGTTATTTAAACCCTATTCTAGTAAAACCTTTCTAAATTATTGCACTATTATTCAGTGCATGGAAAACCATCAGTTCCTGAAACGCTGAAAAGAGTCAGACTTGAGGTGGCAGGGGTTGAGGATCATCAGGACTGTCTGTTACTTCTCTGTATTTCCTATTTTATTTATTGTGAGTTTCATTCAGTTGATTGCAAGCAGAGGGAGAACGTAACTGATAAAATTAAAGAAGCTCTAAAACTAACATTGAATGGCCATTTCAGCTTGAAACTATTAAGTTAAATATCCAGCTCACTCAAAGCTTACGGCAGAAGCCTATATTGGGAACATGGAGTCTTCACTGAAAACGCAGCTCATGAACTGGATGCTGCCCTTCCTGAACCACGTGAAGTCATTTACACCACCCGAGTGTAAATATTAACAAATTTTCATGTTCATATAACTATAAACAGGTAACAAATGAAGGGACTAACAGAAAAAGCACGCAGTTCCACAAACTTGTTTCTGACCCTGCAGAACCATGAGATAATGGGGCTGTCGGGTCTCACTGCCCCAAAAGTGAATACAGCCACCGTTGTAGTGCTTCACGACCGGGTAACTCCGGGAGAAAAATCCGAAAAACAGGATTTGTCAGGTTGGCATCATTCTTCATGCTCATCAAATTGTTTAGAGAGCTTAGCTGAAGCAAAAAGTGAAACAGGATAGCAGCTGGTGCAAAAAGATCCTTAAACAACATTTGATAGACGACGTACGTGAGAGAAAGCATGGCTCTTTGGCTGAGGGAGGGAGAATTGCAACAAAGACCTCAATTTATTTTTGCCATTCTACCTATTATACCTAGGATTACCGCAGAAAACAAAGAAATAATGGCGTTGTTCCTTTCAAGTGCAAAGCGTGACTGACTGAGTTTCATTCTGCTCTATTCCTTCCGCAGATTAAAGCCCAAGAGTTACGACTATATTTTCACACCAAAATATAGTTACATGAATAAATCAGTAAATAAAAATGATCGTCTGCTGCAGGGCAGATGTTAACAAAGCACTTGTGGTACAGAAGTGAAATTGATATCAAAAACATTTGCAAACAACTCTAGGACTGGCAACCGTCAAAAGCCAAGAGATTCATATTTAATGTTGGTACTTTTCTCTAATTCAGATGTATTAAAAAAAGAGATGCCATATGCTCAGGGGTGGGAACAGGGTGGGTATACCAAAGTAACATTATATAGAAACTATAATAAAATCACTGCTGAAGAATTGATCCCAGATGACATGCTGTTGAACGCACTTGGACGTAAATGAGCTGACAAAAAATAGATAATTAAATATATAATTAGGCCTTGGAACTTGCTGTTGAAGGATAGTACTGAGGATGCAACTAATTTTACGAGGCATTAGCAGGAGTGTGTTTGGGGGCAAGAGAAATATGTTTTACAACCTTTGTTTCTTAAGGTATTTACATGTGCATGCAACTTAGAGCAAGTTTTCTTTCTTTTAATTAGGTTCTTCTCATACTTAAAGTTACACGTGTGTTTTACCAGTTAAGCCTGTATTCTTCCTTGGTTGTGTCTGCTAAAGGATGACATTAAAAGAATGTCAGGTGTTTCAGTATTATACACCTTACATAAAATATTCCTTCAACTGATTTATTTTGTGTAAGCTGAAAAGAGGACTTTTGTATTTCTGTTGCAGGGTGGCCTGTTTTGGATTGCTTAATCCTTTCTGAGTGGATTACTATAAATTAAGGGAAAAAAATTCTCAGGCCTTGTGAACTCTTAAATAAGGTGTAGGTGTAGCCTTGTTCTCCCCCCTCGCCACCCTTCTGACAAAAATAATATTACTCCAAACCTCGTTTTTGCAGAATCTGAAAACATTTGTGAATTTGGGACAGTTTCCAGCAAATGGCAAAATGTCTCATTCTGGAGGACTGAAACACCGAAACAGTAAGTATTTCCAAAATGAAACGTTGATACTTCACATTTAAATGACGCTTTTGTTTAGAAACTGACCTAATTTGAAGGGGTAAGAAATATTTATAAAAGCCAAAAAATTGAGCAATATTTTTTTTGGCACAACTGACGTTACATTTTTCCCATATTTTGGCTGGGCGACCAAAGGAAAAAAAAAAGATAATTCACTATTCATATGCCCTTGATCTACACAGATTTTTTTTTCTTTGTTATATAACAACTTTGCATCATGAAGTGATTTCTAGGTAAAACAGTTACATAATCGCACTTTAGGCATAGTTATTATCAATAAAGGCGCTCTTTTCCCTTACAGGAATAAGGGCGTTCATTTCCGTATAAATGCAGCTTTCTTTTGTATATGAGAATAGTTGAAGTGGTGCAAGGTATTTATGCAGATGACGACTTCGGCCTCAGTAACTCTTTCCACGTGCCCCAGTGCACTTGCCTTCGTGTAAAGACACACCTTGGGACGGACCAGTGAACGCTCAGGTGGAAGCAGAGCTTTAGAGATTTTCTGCCTGCTCCTATCAGCATCTATTAAAAAGCTGTATAGAAATGAAGCGCTCTTTGTGTGCAGCGACTTGTTTTTAAAGTTTAATAAGGTTCCTGTTTGTAAACACAATTTTTTTTTTTTTTTCAAAGGATCAAAAGCATGTAAGTGCATTCCGGGCTGCTCTTTTCAGGTTGAAAGCATAAGGGCAAATTCTGAATTCAATTATACATTTAAAAGTGTAAAAATAGCTGTCTAAAATTAATAGGTATTCCTCTTCGCCACTCAAAGTTTTAAAAGACTTGATCTATAAGTGACTTAAAATGTGCTCAAAAATCATTCAAAGACTGAAAATTTCATTTAGTTTCAGGCCAACACTCATTTTTATAGACATTCAAAACTGGCATAATAGAAACTGCAACGTACACACGCTTCATACGGCAGAAACTGAAAGTATAATAAGGTGACTTTTTCTTAGTGAACCATGGCATGTTTCAATCTTACGCTGGTTTGCGAATTCGCAGAATATGGTTTCAAGTGCAAAACATGATGTAAGCGGGAGGAATACAGCATGTTACTGCAGTTACCTTGTGACTTTACCCTGATGCATCTTTCATATATTATATACCCAAGCTGTGTCCCTAGGACACAGGCAGGCACAACCTTTGGGTTCGTGTACTCCACTCATCACGCTGTGGAAAACCTGCTGCATTTGACAATCAATCCACAGAGGAAAAGACAGTGGAAAATAAGAAAAGTAAAAAAAAAAGAAAAAAAAAAAGATTACGCCATTTATAGTAGTTAAATGATCTCGCCAAGATGTGCTCATTTCTAAGGATAAGAATAAGCGCTCTCAAGGAAAATTAAAAGACTAAGGGAGGAGCAGTTGAGAAGATGAAGAGAGTAAGTCTGAGAAGAAAAAACAGCAAGTTCCTCCAGGGAATTCTAAACCTGCTTCTTCTCCCATAATTAAGTGAAGCTAGTGTAACAGTGCTGATACTAAAAATGAATAAAGGCTCCTATTAAAATGGATGTTAAAACTCCCTTTTCCTTGAATCAAGAACTAACCTCCTGCTGGGGCTGGGATTGTGTCAGTGAATCGGGGCAATGAAAATATCACTGTGAATTGTAGGTATGCAATACAAAATTGCGACCTCATTGGGATATACATTCTTTTTTTCAAGAACTCTTATTTGTTCTTTTTGACCCTGTAGAAAAGCACATTCATTTCGGTTTTCTTTAGTCACTAGAAACACATCTACCAGGACAGCAAGAATCCTCTTACAGGGGTGAGCCAGGACTATCTTCGGTAACTATCTCTTCTCCACCACTGTCCCATGCAGGGGATGGACGAAGCTCAGCCGTGTAGAGGCAGGTCAGTGGCTCTCTCTCGTGTAGGGAAATCAGTCAGACCGTAGAGATGGGGCTGGAAGGGTCTTTGTGGCTGCTGGAGAGACCGCTGCCAAGGGCAGGGAAGTGAGACTGCAGCACAGGGATGTCCAGTTGGCACCCAAGTGGATTGGCACGCTCTTCTCTACCCGTTCATGTTTCTCTCTCTCGCCTTTCCGTGCTCTCTTTTTGCTTAAGTATCTCATGCGTGTGCCTAGAAAGAAATGTAACGGCTTTAGAACAAAATACACAAACTGTGCCTTTGTCCATACAGATACATAAGAACCAAGGGTGTTTTGTATTTATTAGTATATAATATCACAATTCTAGATAAGTATAGCTAAATAGTTGAAGAGAGAAAGGCAAGAACACCAGCATAGAGAAGGACAGCAAGAGACTGCAGTAAAGGGAAGCAGAGCAGAAAGAAAACAGAGGAAGCATTGTCTGTCTTGCAAATATTCTTCCAAGATGAATCCGTAAGGTTTCTGTCCTCTTTTCCAATGAGGTAAGTGGCAATCGGAGAGATCTAACTGGAAACCATACCATTTCCTCACCTGTTATTTTTTTGTCTCTCAGATGCATAAGGAATTTACTCAGCTGGCTGGGAGTCTTAAACCTCTTGGCCGAGACAAGGGGAATCTCGGTTGCGTTGTAGACTGGATGATATGTACTCCTGACCATGGGTATGAGACATAATGTCGAAGGTGATTATTGTCAGTAACCGCATTACTATTTTGTGGAAAAAAAGCACGAGCTTTGGCACTTTGCTGAGACACATAAAGGTTCTCGCACAAACATGTGAGAGCAGAGCTACTCTGAGTGCAAGAAAACCACAGTTTTCTCATTTTAATTTGCAATGAAGAGGGAGTCGGTCACTCAGATTTCTCCTTAAAGGGATAGTCCTTGATTAAAACAAGATTTAAGTATGTCATCTTTAATAAGCAAAGCATTGGGCAAATGGGTTTTAAAAATATCATATATCACACGACTGTATGTATGTTATTCTTGGCTAAGCTTGCTTATGATCTGAATCAAAATATTACGATAGATTTTTCTATGAGATGACAACCCAGATCATTTTGCATTATACTGTATGCAAAGAGCTGGGAAACATGAGAATAATCCAACTTTACAATATATTCTTAATCTTAGTCATTTCTTGATAACAGTCATGGTTACGGATCATCCTTCCCCCCCCCCCCCCGCCCCAAACTCCTAAGTGTAACCAACTCTATGAAAACCATAATTTACCAGCGATAAGCCAAACTCTGTGCATTGTGGGGTGTTGCCTGAGCCCTTCACAAACATGACCATTGACGATCAGAGCACCAAGTCCACCTCTGGGAGAGGGGACGCACGCACATAAATATGCAGCCCACGTTCTTTGGTCCTGCCGGAACCGCTGTCAATCATGCCCACCGCACAGCCTACAGAGATGCTTTTGCATGTTTCTCTCGATAAGGAACTGGACGGGCACCTTTCTCCATACAGCACGGAAAACAGCAACTCTGGTTGCAGTTTTGCGGAGGCAAATTCCGACTTCGGCTGCAGGAACGCCGCAGCAACAATGTCACTCGCTGTGGAAACGCAACCACCTGTTGGCAAACCGCAGAAACTCTGTGCGATAACGGGCTAAGTATCTCATCTAGCTGGAAGCGCGTGGAAAAAAAAGGCTGGTTTTGTTTGGGGTTGGTTTGGTGTGGTTTTATTTTAAAGGGTCATAACGGGTGGTGGTGCGCAAGCATCGCCAGGGAGGCCCCGTCGCATCCGTTCAAATGGAAGCGAGAGTTTTCAGAAGAAGCACATTGTTCTGCTACAGATCTATTTGCCGATTCCCACTGAACTGAATAGCCCTTCATTCCAGCGAGAATTTGTGCCGTCACTTCAAATGTTATGCATATAAGTTAATTTCACACTGCTTCAGGACTTTGTTTTCAAATGACCAAAAGGGTTAAGAAGGGAGAAGTAAACGCTTGCCAAACACCCCCGTCTAAATTAAGGGTAAGGGCTGTTTTTTCAGGAGGGGGAAGGGCAGGTGGGCGGACAATGGCCAGAAAGAGAGGAAGATACGGACTGGAAATAAAGCACAGTCTTTTGTATTTCTACAGCTCAAAGATGCTTTTGACCAGGACTGCTGCCAACTGTGGAAAACCATCTTTTTATGGAAAAAATATGCCAGTAACAACGGATTTACAAGAACTGAGCCAGTGTGTCCTATACGCATTTATTCAACATTATGCAAGATGAATTGTTTGGAGCATCATATGCCTTCAGGAGTGTTCTAAGCATTGGGGAGCCAAATTTAGCCTTGATATCATGAAGTCAAATTTCCTTTTGTATCACAGAGTCCCCAGGATGCCTGATTACAACAGTGCTGAATCTGGCACTGGAAGATGTTACCTACAGACTGGGCACAGTTCTGTTTAAATATGACAAACTGCATTTGTTTCCTTAGCCTGCATGAATCGATGTATGTATTTTGGTGCTAGACCTTCAAAACATTTTATTTTAGGCAGACTTAATGCCTTTTGTTGTCTTGGAATGAGAAGAAATGAAAATATTATAGCAGATGACAATTTGATTATAGTTGTCACAAATAGGATTTTAAGGGTTGCTCTCTCAATTACTCTACGGCCCCATTATACTTCCTGCCCGTCCTAAGAGTGCCTTAAACTCGGTGTAAATGTAATTATGAGATGTAATTTGGTTCGACTGTTAACTATAAAGGGGGATTTATCTATATAGGACTCATCTGCACAGGGAAATGGAATAATTACACCCAATTAAAACATCTACCTGGAATGTTACATCAGCAAAGCCATACCGGTATAAATTATTCTACTACAATTACGCTCATCAATTTTCCTCAGTAAAAAGGCTCTTAGCATAACTAAAAATTGGGCTGTAATGATTAAGTCAGTATTATATTTATCCAGGTTTATTGGCATGGTGGAATATATTGGTTTCCCCAGAATCAAAATGACAAAGAGCCTAACACCAGAGTAAAGAAACAGGCTTCAAAAGTATCAGCAGAGTGGGAAAACCTCTTTTTTTCCTTTAAACAAACTGTCATATAAATCTGTTTACGCACTTTTGGACAAGATCCTGTGAACCACCTGAGCAATCCTGCGTCCCAACCCCTGAGCAAATTGGCATGAGAACATTTTTGTACTAGCTGAGGATTAGATTTACGGAATGACATTGATTTCACAAAACTTTGAAAGTCCTCTCAGTTATGTTGGTTTGCATAGCAAAGTGTTGATGAACATCGAATGTCCCTCACGGCTAGCACTTCACCTCTAGTAACTCTTCTCTTGAATTCTGTTTTGTTTCACAGTTACAAGTTAATGAGGGCAGTTAATTGGCAAACATTCAGTGAGCTGAAGACCGGATGAATATACTATTGTGAGCATCTGATAAACTTAGCCATGCGTAGCTTTGAGACAAACTGCTGTTCATGCCCACCATTGAAGGATATTATCAAATGTTACACTGTTTTGCAGAAAACGTGGGGCTCATGTGAAACCTGCTCCCAGTAGATGTCTCAGCAGCAGGTATGGTATAGACAGCTATCCAGTATTTTCATTGAAGTTTTGCAAGGATAGTGCATCTGAAATGAAAAAGCACACCTAGATTGTAAAGCCGCAAGACTCAAAACCTGATTCTTTCCAGCTTCTGTATTATGCTGTCAAAAACCCGATTTGAGGATACACCCATTGACACACTGCCCACAACACTGACGTTCAGATCGGTGCTGAGAATCTGCAGCAAAGAAACTCTCATTTCCTGAAAAAAAAGTCACCTTTAATTTTGTGACCTGGTTACAAGCCTGCTCTAATTCTGAGCCAGCCCTTAGCTGGGACCTCGGGCAGAGGCACGAATCCCCTCTTCACGTCCAGCGCGGCCGCCTTGCCCACCCAAATCCCCTCTTCACCTCCAGAGCAGCCGCCTTGCCCGCCCGCCTTGCTCTCAGCATCGGTCTCTGCCTGTGTCTGGGGCACCATCGCTCCCGGCGGAGCGGCTCTGCCCTCCTGGGTGATAGCCTTACCCAGAGCAAAGCTATGTGCTGTGCCACAGCCAAGAATCCCTGCAAGGCGTTAGCGTGACAGAACCCCTCGCAGCCGCCCCCCGGACCCCGCAGGCCCCTCTGCCACGGCCGCACCGGGCCATATTTGGTATTCCTCGGTGCTTTCTGCCCAGGGCTCGCACTGCTCACAGGCGGTTTCGGACCCCTCGGCTCTGCCAGCGCCAGCATTCGGATGCGGCCGCCTCTTGCGGGGCTTAGGATGGGGCCCGCATCTTCTCCTAGCCCTGCGCTTCCCGCTCCCCTCCGGCAGGCTGCCGGGACGCCCGCACCAGCCACGGCGGGAAGCGGCGTGGATGCCGGTGCCCCTGCCCGACACCTGGGTGGTGACCGGGTGGGACGTTACATGCCCCTCTCGAGGGGTTCGCCAATGCCACAACGGCGGCAAAGTTTGCTGTCGGTAAAACCACGGGGCCGAATGCCGCCAGCGGCCCAGCGCAGGATGCAGGCGGCCGCCCCCGTGGAGGCCACCGTGCCGGCCGGCCCCCGCCGCTCCGGGCATCCCTCCCGGACTCTCCCCTATCGGGAACGCCGGTGACCGCGCCCGGCGCCTGGCAAAGCCGGCTGCGGCCAGTCTCCCGCCGCCCAGCGGGGGACACGCTGCTGACCAGTCCCCAGGCCGCGGGGCAGCCGCCGCCCAGCCCGGCCGCCCCGCTCCCCTCTCCCGCCGGCTTCCCCGCTGCCTCAGAGGGGCCCGCGGCCGGCGTGCGCCGGAGCCTCCCTTCGCCGGCAGAGGCGGCCGGGGCCGGTGGGCCCAGGGGCGGGAGCGGGGGCGTGCAGGGAGCCGGGCCGGGCCGGCGGGGCGCGCGACGCCCCCAACCACGCCGGGGGCGGTGGCGGGGCGGGGAGAGGGGGGCGGGGCGGGACGAGACGTACCAACAGCCCCCGTCCCCGAGGGGAGGACACTGAGGCACCCTCTCCCACCAGCTCCCCGCACCGCCCGCGTTGCCAAGGGGAACCCCCCTGCGGGGCGCGTCTGCGAGTCCACAGAGCGGGCCGGGAGAGGCGGGGGGGAGGAGGCGACTCGCTCCGGGGCGGGTGGAAGAAGGGGGGTGGGTAGGGCGGGGGTCGAAGAAGACGCGCACGGCGCACGCCTCCGTGTCCCCCCCCTCCCCGCGGCGGGGTGGTGTGGCCCGCTCTGAGGAGGGCGGGGAGCGGCGCGCAGCGCCTCCCTGCTCAGTGACACACGCACCCGGTGTGGGGCGGCGGCGGCTGGTCGGGGAGCGGGAGACGGGCGGGCGTCGTAGCGGCGGCGACTGGGAGCCGAGCCCGGAGCATGGCAGGGGCTGAAGCCGCTGCGGAGGCTGCCGCTGGTTTCTCCCCTTCGCTGGCTCCTCCCGCCCGCCGGGAACTTTTTCCAGCGGCCGGCGGTGGTGCCTCCCCCCGCTGGTGGTGGTGGTGGCGGTGGCAGCGGCGGAGGCAGCAGCGGAGGTTCCGCTCGGCGGTGCCTCCCGGGCCGGGGCTGGGGCTGCTGGGGCTGGTTTTCTCTCGCTTCTGCTGCAGTAAGTGAAACTTTTTCCCGTTGGCGGGCGAGGGGGCGGGTGGAGGAGGAGAGAAACCCGAGCCCCGGGGGACTCGGCCGAGTTGGGGAAACTTTGTGTGCGCGCCCGGCGGGGCGGGGTGGCGGTCGCCTTCCCGCCGGCCTCCCTGCCGATGGGGAAGGTGGGGTGGGACGCGGCCGAGATCGCGGGAGCTTTCCCCGGGAGCGAGGGGGAGCCGGACCCCGGGAGAGCCCTGGGCACTTTCCCCCGCCTCGATCCCGAGAATCCCCCCACCCCCCGCTAGCGCCGCCGCCGGGACGCGCAGACGCCTGGAGGCCGCCGGCCGGAGCGGGTGCCGGCCGTCCCGGGAGGCCGCGGCGGGGGCGGGAGGGCCGTTGCGCTGGCCATTGGGTTCGTTGGCCGCGGCGGGGACCGTTACTCGCGCGGAGGGTCCGGTGGCGGGAGCCGCCCCGCCGCGCGCCTCCGCCAAGTTTCTCGGGGCGGCCGCAGCCCGGGGCGGGGAGAGTTTGACCGCCGCTGGTCCGGTGGCGGGGCTGAGGCTTCCTCCTCCACCCAGCCCCGGCGGGCGGCAGGTTATCCGCCGTAATTCCCGTCCTGAACGGCGGGTTTTCGCTTGTTTGCGGAAATTCGCGGCTGTTTCCCCACCCCCCCCGCCTCTAGCCATCGGGAAGGACACAAGGGTGGGTCTTGGTGTTCTCCGAGCGTACTTTGCTCTTCGCTTTTGGTGCTGTTGGCTTGCGTCGTTGTTTCCTCTGAATTAGGGTGAAATGGGTGCTGGTTGCGGTAGGCTTATGGTTTTATGTCGCCCGTCTTTTTTTGGGAGAATGGGTTTGTGTGCTCTACATCACCCGCATCCTGAGTAGCTGCTGCCGGGGGCACTGCCGTGCGGGGACACCGCGGGCTTGGTGTGACCGACCCCTCGTAGGGAAATACCAGCACCACCACCCACCCGTGCTTTTTCCTGTGGAAGAAGAGGAAGCGACGTAGCAGTTGGAAACTAAATCAGAGCGGGATTTTAGTTTTGTTTCGTTGTTGTTGTTTTTTTTTTTTTTTTTTTTTTTACTGTATGCAATGCCGTGTGTGTAGTGTCGTTTTTACAGCAGCGGAAGATGAGGGGGGAAAAAAAGTGGACTTGAGCAAGAACACATCAAAACCCATCATCCTGCTGTTGTATTCCCAATGCAGTAATGAATAGTTGGCAAGGATATTTTATTATAGGATATACCGTGTCCTTTCCCTCTTGAACAAGTTAGAGGAGGTAGTCTCTGGAGGTTCATGTGATAAAAATACCAAGGAACTTGCAAGCCATACCACCATAAAGCAGTTTATAGTATCTGAGAAATCCTTTTTCAGGGAGGGAGCTCAGGCACTGCTGCTGTAAGATTGTGCTCTTGTATGTAATAGTCTCCCCCCTCTGGCAATGATGTAGCTTTCAGAAAAGATGATTGTTACTAATTTAAGCTTAAACACATGTATTTGCTGAAAAACACCCCTGTTAAATTGCATATATTGTAACTGTCCCTAAAGAAAGGCAACTGGGAAAGACAGAAGGGTGGGTCTTCATGTACATAGGGTTTATTTTGGAGGAGGAAGAGTAGTTTGCCATCATTCCTTGTTTTGATGGTGAACCTGTTACTGTTTCAATTTACTGAGAGCTAGTGTGCTCACATAAATTTTGTTGAGAGGACAGATTTGGTCCTAGTGAAGCTGAATAGGAACTGCAATGCTTATCACAACAGAAGAGTTCTGCAGGACTAGGTGACTGTCTCCTTAGCCAGAGATTACTGCGATGCTTCTTTAGAGAAGATTAACTGTATGTTAGAGAAGCAGTCTAAAAGTTGAATTGCTTCTCCAGAAATTTTTCTGTGTTGCATAGAGTATGTCCTGGCCACAGGATTAAGTCTCTAAATTGACAGCTTTCTTGTTTTGTTTTGGTTTTTTTTTTTTAATAGATCATCGGCTATTAAACTAAGTTGCTGTTGAAATAACGGAAACAAGATCTTTTGACTTCTGGCATGCATGTTCTTTAGAGCTACTTGGCTGAATGTTTTAAAAAGCATTAAAGACCTATCTTTTTTCCTCTTTAAAATACATCCAACAGTCTAATTTCTGATACGTAAAACTTCGGAGAGCTTAGTTAATAGCAAACGCTTATTAGACAGTACTTGGCTATTCATGGTAAATCGACTTTTTCAATATTAAGAAGGCAACACATTTCAAAACCTTAAGGCTTGAAGGCTTAGTTTTCATAGGGTTGGCAAACTTCTTGTACTAGCCGTTTTTTCCCCATCCCTCTGTTCGGGGGGGCTTCTGCTCTTTTGTGATTAAAAAGGTGAAGTTGCAGACTTGACATGGCCTTGCCAAGCTATTTTTACATGTAAATCTGAAGATGATAGTAACAATGAAGTTAAGAGCATCTGTGTACCGAGTCATGCTGTGCCTTACTATTTTTGTTTTGATGAGTGTAATTCAGATGTCAGTCTTCCCAGACTCAAGATGTGAACTGTACTGATAATGCTTCAGAACGTTTGCCGGAAGTGGGAATGTTGTGTTGAAATAATGTTCTTTTTCAAGCACAAAGTTTTGAAGCAAAGTGTGTAGATAAAAGGGGAAACTTAAGAAACTACTAGTGTGACTTTTGGACTGTGAGGTAAGAAGTGCGGGAAGATGGTTTATGGTCAATATCTAAGTTTTTACATTACTTTGCCCCTGAAATTTCCCACAATTGTTTTCCTGACCCCTGTAACTGTCAAAGGTGAGTGTGAAGAGAAAACAATATAATGATTGTAGCTTTTAAGAGGGCTGGTAAATACATTTTGAGCATGATTTGATATTGACAGAACCCAAAACTGCTGACTACTTCTGGTCAGCATACTTCCTAGTGGTTGGTCAACTCTGATAATGCTAGCGAAAGGAAGAATTGAAAATGGCACCACACACACACACACAAAAGCCCTGGTGGAAAAACTTCAGTATAAAATCAAATCAGTTTTTATGCAGTCATTTTGACTGAGAGCTGGAAATGATGATTTATTTGGTCTATAATTCCTGAGAGAAATATTACCAAAGAAACCCCCACCACTCAAACCAAAAACTGAAGGGGGAAGGAAGAGAGGAAATATATGTGGAATATGAAATAACAGCAGCTTGTGTATTTTTGAATAAAAATAAACTTGCTTTAATAAATACTGCTCTTCTTAGGAAAGTGAGACTACTGGGTTCAGCTTACATGTACAAGTAATTCTTCCACTTCATTGCATGATGCACTGTTTGACTGAGAAGTATGTACTAAACTTACATGGTCAAGTTTAGTGTATCTGTGAATTAGGGGAGATGTATGGCATCCATAAGGAACATTGTTATAACCTTTAATCTATAAAATAACGTAGTATACCTTGTGGCAAATATTTTTCAGCTATGCTGTGTATGAGGACCTGTGTGCTACTAAAATATGAATTCCTCATAATTTCATTGCCTCATTAGTTTGCACGAAGTGATAAATTTTGTGCAAAGTTTGTTGGAATGTAAGCATGAGTTAAAAACTAAGCAAAATTGTAAAGTGAGGTGAAAAGAAAGGAAAAATGTACAAGATGCATTTTTTCAGGGACTTCATTGAGGAAATACATATTTTTTTTTTTTCCCAATTTGAATTATTGTGTTAGGTTTCTCAGTAAAGCTAGAAACATAAGCTTTTTGTCGGGTTTATGTTTTTTTAATTTCCATTGAATGGGGTTTTTTTCTTAAAAGCAGCCTGGAGTACAGAACTCCAGACTGTAGTGGAGCTGGAAGGGTTGGATTATAAAGATGTGGATAAAGATAAGTATACACTGTGCAACATACAAACATGGAGTTGCAAATTAAAAAAAGGAAATTCAAAGTAACTATTGACCAAACCAGCCTATTTGACTAGAAACTTTTTTATGGTTTTCAGGTTAAGTCATTGCAAAAATATGCCATCAAAGCAGACCAGGTTACTACCTTTGAAATGGGAAAGTGTGGTTGAGTGTTCAAAAAGACAACAGAATGAATTTTTTTCCTCATCTTATGTAAAAAGCAATGATGATAATGTAGACATTCATGTCTGAATATGCATTTGTTTTTTGAAAATGGTATGGAGGAAAATACAATTTTAAGTAGACATTAGTTGAGCCAATACAACAATAGTAAGAGAAGGAGTAGGAATACTATAGAAGCTATTTAAAAAGTTGGAGATAATGAAATGCTGGTGAGCTATGTAGTAGGTAGGGCAGTGGATGAAACTGTTGTGTGAAGAAACAGAGTAACTACACTGGTGGAAATAACAGAGTAGTTTCAAATAAAGGGAGAGTTAAACCTGGATTGTTTGATAATCAGCAAAAAAAAATGAAGCCAGAAGTTCATCAAGCTCACGCTTCAGGATAACTCAATATAATATGCGGTGTGCTGTTTTGGAACAGTTCTTAGTTCTGTTTCATTGTGGTAGGTCTGTCGTGTTTGAGATGACTGTTAAACTGTGGTGCTCATATAAAATAAATACAAAATAACAAAATGTAGATGCTAAAAATTTAATAAAATATATTGTATAGGCTTATAATTCTTGACTGAACTATTTAAGTATTAGACAAGACAAATTCAATTTATCTGTAGCATTGCATGGAAATAGTAGAAGGTGCTTTGAAAAAAGGAAAAAGTATAAAACTTGCATGCATGGAGTGAAAGCAGGTTACAGTAATCATAGATTTTCGGATGAATGAAAAGTGAGGATGCCAACTAATGTTTTGGCTGCTGGTGTGCAAGAACTCACATATATATGGAAGTGAAGTGTAATGTTATTTGTTAAGATCTGAATGCTTTGAGTGTTATCAAAGAATTGTGATGGTTGTTTAGGCACTTGTGCTACATAAATGTTGAATAGTTTCATGATTTAAACAATGTGTTTCTCTCTTCCTTCCTTAAATAACTTAATCTGTCATGGAATATGTAGATTGTTTGATATTGAACAAAAGAAAGCTCTAGCAAGATTTATTTCTTGTAAGGTTACAGAGTCAAATATCCTGTTTGGAAATATGGTCAAATCTAGGTTCTCTTTTCCTTTCCACTAGTAGTATTGCTCCCAGGATGATATTGGGGAAATAAAGGACTGTTCTGTAGCAGGAGAAGCAAAAATATGTTGCCTTTACAGAGCATCTGTACCAGCCAATTACCCTTCAGGTGCTGGTGGTAGAGCTTTTAAAGTATGCAAAATCACAGGTGTGTCTGCTGGGAAAAGGAATTGCGGGGGGGGGGTGGGGGTGGGGGGGTGGGGGGGTGGGGGGGTGGGTGGGCAGGGGGTTGTTGCTTCAGTTAGCAGTGTGTGGGGCTAATGAGTAGCATTTGTGGAACTCCAAGAAAAATTGAGTTAGAAGCTCTAGAACCAAAAGTCTAAATCTCAATATTTTTTTTTTTTAGAAACAAATCAGTAGTGAATGGAAGTAGGGTAAGAGAAATACAAAACCTGGTATGCAAACTGGTAGAAGGTAATCTTAAGTGCCAGCTACCTGCAGTGCTGTTAGTAAATGTTGTCCTTTTTTAGTATTGATTCAGTTATCTGTTGAAGAGCAATAAACTTGAAGAGTATTACTTTCCATCCTGTGTTACACCAGATTGTTGCTGTGGAGGTAGCTTGACCAGCTGTCCTGTGGTTGAATGCAGCTTGTCCAAACAGATTTCTTTATCGGAACGGATGGCTACAGATTGGTTAGATAAGTCTGCTACAAAGTGAAAGCACTGAGATTGCTTGTGTTGCCTGCTTGCTGTGAAGTCCTGGTATGTTGCCTCTTAAAGGTGAGCTCTGTGATGACAGATTACTTTGCTCTAGCACTGTTTGTTTGTATTTGGACTTCTTATTTCCAAGTTTGAATGAATGTGTTGTATTTAATCAGGATTATTTGAATACTTTTTTTTAACCGGGTGGCTGCTATACTGACTAGTATATACATACTAATGCAGGGAGTTCCTGTCAGGAATTTTCTTAGGGACCTGCTAATTGGATACTAACTGAATGGCCAGATTTTCTTAGTTGTGTAAAGAGTAGCTATAGGTGTAATTATTTAACTTTTATTATTTGATGGTGTTGGTTTTTGTTATTGTTGTTTGAAGAGGAGGATGTGTATATGATCTTTAAAGATTGCAACCCAAATCATTCTATGGTTCAATGTGGGGGTTTGGATGCATTTTTGTTTGGTGGAGTTAGTCTATCTAAAGATTTTTGGAAAGTACTCATTTGAAGGATAGTTGTATTCAGTGCCTCAAAGATCAACTATTTGAAATGCAGTAATGTGCTTTTATTGAGAGTATGGAGAAGATGATGAATTACTGGATTAGGTATGAGATAGATTGATCAAGCTTTCTCGTTAGAGGTAAAGGGGTTGTTAGTGGTATTCTCTATTCCTGGTTAGAAAGCAGATGAATTGCCTAGAAAAGAGTATCTGTCATATAAGTATGGGAAGAAATCCCGAGAATAGTTAAGAAAGAAAAGATGTGAACAGCCAAATGAGTATAAAATACAAGGAAATAGATGAGAAGCAACGAAACAGTGAAATGTGCAGTAAAGACAGTGTCAGGGAACATGACTATTGTATTTCTGTCTATAAAGTGAGGAGATAAGAAAAAGCTGTTAGGTGAGAGCTTGTCTTACTCCCCTGGATGTGAAAAGACAATGAATGTGTAAAACAGTGGGTTAAAATGAAGTGTATGTCTGAGTTAAGATTCTTGAGGGGGCTCATGGCCAATATTTATCTGGGTTCTGGAAATGCTGTTTTTTGCTTACTACAGAATTTAGTACGCAGGCTCATGGTGAAGAGCTTTGAGGCATAGCACAGTGACTTCCAAGTCATAGTAAAAACACCAAACAAACTTTTTTTTATTATCCAATAGATGAATGCTTTGGGTGTTATTTTTCTCCTCATTCTTTTCAGATAATTAACTTTTAGACTTGGGACTGTTTCAAATGGACTCAAAAATTGGTCTTTCTGTCCATGAATTACCAACAGATCAAAATTAGCAGCAAAAGTAAACGAAGGTTTCAAAGTCTTGAAACTTCAGTCTCTGTCCTCTGTCCTTTTACCTGTGTTTTCCCAAGTGTGGGAGGCTGAGCTGGTAAAGTTTAACATCAGCATGTCGTCAAGAAGGTCACTATTAGTTCAGGTAGTGAAAAGTAACAAGCTTCCAGACTGTCCTCTTTAATCATGCTGCATTCTTCTGTTCATTATTTTTTGCTTCATTTTTCAAGTAGTGTACAGAAGTAAAAGCAATTTTTGTAATACCTTAAAATCGCATGTTTTTGGATTTTCAATGTGAAGGCTAGTCAAGTGTAGCTTGTGACTGGTGTACTAGGATTTACCTGCAGCAGTAGATGGCTCTTGCTGATTTACACACACACACCCACACCCCCCATCAGATTTTCATTATCTGATATTTAAGATACCTTTGTATGTCTACAGGGGATCATTGTTTTCTTCTTTTCTATTAGTCAAGGCTGGTATAACATGATAGGTTTTAAACTTGTTCTTAGTATCTTCATGGGATTAGTTTAAACAGAACAGAATGTTTTCCTTAAGTAACTGTTGTTTTAAATACTTAAAAGGTGCTAGTGCTATCACCATAATGCAATGGTGCATGCAGAATTTGAAGCCATTGAAATGGCAATCTCCTGCCAAAAAAAATTACTTGCTAAAAGGTGAGTAAAGGCTAGTCAAACAGGTCTCCGCAGCTGATATATGTACAGATGATTGGAAGAAACAAACTGAGCTAGCCTGATGAATTTGTAGCTACTTATGGATCTCTTATTTTCACTAGCCCTTGAGTTAAAGATTAAAAATTTAAGTCTTTGACTTAAATTTTTCTTAATCCTGTCTTGTGTGGGCATTCTTTGCCCACTTCTGTTGCTGCTTTGTTACTTGCAATACCACCCATGCTGTGTGTGGTTAAGCTGAAAACTAATTATTGCTGGGACAAGCACTCTTTAAGAACAGCCTATTGGATGAAGGGATGCTGGAGATAAGGTGTGAAAAAGTTGAGATTACATTCAAAATGGGTAACTAGTTTTACTTAATTTCTTTTCAGTGTACATAATCTGGTAGAACAATAGTAAGTTTAGTCAAGTGTAAGTTAAATTACATCAAACTCAAGAAACTTCTTCATAATAAGAGTAATTGAGGGGCCAAACTTTTGACTTGGGGATTTTTTTTTTCCCAAAATTCCTTCTTTAATTTCTCCTACATTGTCTGTTGGCCTTTGCCACAATAAAAATATACTTAGTCAACTCTGCTAAAGATGATTATTAGAGGTCGGAGACGCAAAGATCAAGAGCTGTTAAGCTTAGTTCCATTTTTTAACATATTTGTAAAGATTGATACTATTTGCATTATAAAAACCCACTGCTTGGCCCTTCACCAGTGATGCTACTTTTGCGTGTTAAACACTTCAGTGCACTTTTGACTTCTGTTTCAAGAAAGTTTGTCTTTTGAAGTAATGTTATGATTTCATTAAGGTACTTTAACATTTAAAGAGGCACTATAGATCTAAAGAAATCAACCATGAGAATTTGATGAGTGTGACCATAGCATTAATCACTTAGGAAATTTAAGTGCATCCTGTTGAAAGTTTCCATGTGTTGTTGGTAGCTGAGGTAGCATAAAATAGTCTACCTCCGGTAATTAGCAAGTGCAATATACCCCTTTATCCAGGATATCCTCTATAGGAAGAAGTATACCAAGTTCTGCATACCAGTGTTTCAGCAGTTTGTGGTGCAGAGGCTTGAACTACCTCTGATACATAACTTCTATGTCAGGGAGTTGGAACTAGATGATACTTAAGGTCCATTCCAAGCCAAACTATTCCATGATTCTATAAGACAACTGTTAAGTTCAATTACTATAAAATAGTAAGGTTTTTAACTATAACCAGATTAATTATCACAGCTGATGCATCAGTGTTTTCACATAACATTTAATAACACATTACCTTCTGACAAATCAGAATGTAATCAGTTGTTGACAAATAGTTTTGTGTAAGCTTCATGTAAGATCTTTCAAAGATTCTGCTGAGAGTGTTCTGCCTTACAGAAGGAGGTGAGGACTGTGGAACTGTTAGTCAAAGTTCCCTTGGTGACGTATTTTGAGACCTACTCTACAGCTGTGTTTTCCACAATTCAAGAGGCATGGCTTAGGTGTGATAAATTGATGTGGCTGCAAATGAGGTGAAAACTGAAGTAAGTGAGGAAAAGGAGCTGGGGTGTCTCCACAGTTTGAGACTTCTCTGAAAAGAGGTCCTGAATTGATTGCTGTTAAGCACATAGGACAAGACTGTGGACAAAGGAGGAACAGTGAGTGTTATTAAGCTTGAGAGGCTTTTAACAAGGTTTCCTAAGAATGTCCTTGTAGCCAAACTGGTGAGATATGGTTTAGGTAAGTGGATTACTAATTAGGTGAAAAATTGTGTGTACTGCTGGAGGTTGTGATCAGCTGTAAGAAGTCCACCTGGAGGCTTTTACTGGTAGCATGTCTTAAAGGATCTGTGCAGGGGCAGTTTGTCTGCATTTCAAACCCTCTTCCAGGTCAGTAATGTACTTTAAGCAAGTTTATGGATGCCATCAGATTGTGAGGGGTAATTAGTATGCTGGAGATTAGGGCTAATTGGGTGGGGCGAATGTGGGCTGGAGAAATAACTGGCAGAAACCTCATGAAATTCAACAAAAGCAAATAGCAAGTCTTTCTGGGGCAGAATGACCCCAGGCAGCAGCATAGAAGCAGTGCTAACAGGTGAAAAGCAGGTCTACAGGAGAGAACCTAGGGGTCCTTGTGGGTCAATATGTGCCTTTGTAGTGTAAAAGGTGAAGAACATATTGGACATGGTCTGCCAGTTGAAGCAAGCAATTAGTCTCTGCTGTTTGGAGCTTGTGAGACTGCATCTGGATACTGTGCCCAGTTTTGCGCCTCCAAATACGAGACAGATGCTTAGGTATCTGTGGAAGGCCACTAAGATAATGGAAGTTGGCAGCACGTGATATATTAAGAGGGGCTGAGAAGTGAGTTTTTTTGGCTTTCAGAAAAAAAGAAGACTAAAGTGGGAGAGCCTAATTGCTGTCTCTGACTGTTTACTAGGAGGTGAGAAAGAAAATGAAGATAGGCTCTCCTGAAGACAGATATGCACAGGGAAAGGATAAAAGGCAACAGACACAAGCTACAACAAGGCAAATACTGATAAAGTGTTAGCAATATTTTTTTCCCCGCATGGAGAATGAAGCACTGAAACAGGTTGTGGAATCTCTGTACTTGAAAATATTCAGAACCTGGCTATGGTATGACCCTGAGAAACCTGATCCGACTTCAAAGTTGGCTCTGCTTTCAGTTGGGGATCGGATTGTATAACCTCCAGAAGTCCCTTTCAGTCTAAATGACCCTCATTTTGTGCATGGGTAGGCAGGAGCTAGTATAGTATAGTTGCTGTCCCTGGAAGAAAAGTAGAAGTGGCTGGAAGCCTTTTTCTATTAAGATTAAAATGCCTAAGTAAAGTCTGAAACAAGATTTAGGATAAAGAAATTTGACTGCTAAAGGCTTACTTTAAAACTGGATCCCGTTGTTACCTCCTAATGTTAAGTACTAACTTTTAGAGGATCTCTTAAAAGAAAGATTTGCCTGCATGTCTTCTGTTACTTCAGTAAGTAGCCAGTAAAACCAATCCCTTAGAGCACAGAGCTGAGTGGCAGTGTGACAAATACTGAAAATGTAGTTTGGCAGTAAATAGAACAGCTATTATACAGCATTAATACGCTTAGCTGTTAAGTTACCTAGGCTTACTGTCCTGGTGCA
The DNA here is from genome assembly GCA_008658365.1 of Alca torda. Taxonomy (NCBI): domain Eukaryota; kingdom Metazoa; phylum Chordata; class Aves; order Charadriiformes; family Alcidae; genus Alca; species Alca torda. Next base: position 96,930,366 of record CM018076.1, read on the forward strand.
GTTCCTGGACAAAAAGGGTTAACTTGCTGGAATAGCTTGTAGTGGAGGGTGGCCTTAAGAGCTAAAAAAAAAAAGCCAGCAATGCAGGGGGCAGCAGGCATCTGTGTAACTTTAATGTAAGTGGTATCTCATCAGATCTTGTCATGGACAGCTGAGATTTAGGCATCATATTATATGATTTGCTGCTCCTGACAAAATATGTTCATTTTATATTTTATACTATGGCTGCAGTTGTTAAATATTGACAGGTAACATTCAAACTTTACAAGTAATTGAAACTGTGGGGTTAATGTTTAGCTGTCTTCCTGAACTTAGGAGACTTTTCTACTTTATGTAGTGCGAAGTACAACCTCCCTTCTCCTCCTGCAGACATCAGTTCTTCCCAGAGTAGGTGGTACGTGGGAAGACAAGATATAAAAAGTAGAGGAGTGGCCAACTTAAGGGGACAGGGGCTTTCCTTGGGATTTACAGTCTTGTTCCTTCACATAGGACATGACACATCAGTGTTCCTGACCTAATGGTTTTCTAATTTCAGTGTAGGAGATGCAGTTGTGGGGACAGGGGATGCTGAATGCTTACAACTGTTGTTGTATGCTTAGCAGAATTTCAAATTCTTCCTTAAAATTAATTTCACAAAAAGCAACCCTTGCGAAATCCTGATACCTGGGTGCTTATTTCAAGAAATTCAGAGTTTTCACTTGCACAGAATTTTTTTCCTAGCTTATCCCAGAGCTTTCTGTAAGGACTGTGTACACTTGCAACACCAAATGCATTGAGCAATCTCTGGGTGTGCCATGTTCCTTTCCCCATTTAAAGTTGGAGCAACATCCATTTCTGCTTGGCATAAATTTTTGCTTTAATCTTCCTATGTAAAAGTAACATCCTATTAAAGACAATTAATAAACATGTTAATATATTAATGTATGAATCAACATGTTAATATAACAGTATTTTTCCATTGGTCTTGTTTCCCCCCAAATAGCTTAAATACCCTAAGTCAGTGAGCCTAAGTCAGGAGATGTTATTTGTGCTTAAAACTTCATTCTTAGTTAAGTTTAAGAATTTAAATGTGCACTGCTTTTCAGTATGACACACCTTTAAATGGCCATCATTTCAGCTTGTCAATACCGGAGCAATAGGGCTGGACACAAACCATCCAGAAGATATCTGGAGTGTGTTAAAGACAATTTGTTGATGCAGGTGATCATGGGCTGACAAAGGAAGATTCCCTACTTGATCTGTTATGCATAAACAAAGAAGAACTGATTGAAGATGTAGCAGTGGAGTTTGAAATACTGAGAAAAGTGGTCAGGACTGATAGTAGAATCTTAACCCTGGGTTGTAGAAGAAAAGGCTTCACCTTTTTGGGGGATCTGCTTGTAATGTTCTCATGGGGAAACTGTTCTGGTGGGCAAATGAGCTAAGGACAGCTGCCTGAGACCTCTTCAAACTACAATAAATGTTCCATGCAATGTGCAGGAAGTCCAGAAGATCAGCATGGAAGAACAGGGAATTCCTCACTGAGCCTTAAATGCACAAAGGAAGTCTACAGAAGGCTGAAGGAGGAGGAACATAGAGGCAGTATCTGAGACTGTAGGTATACAGCTGGAACAAGTAAGGGATGTTAAGGGTGACAGGAAAGGCTGCTGTAACTACACTGTCAGCAAAAGAAAAACTAAAGGAAACGTGTGCCCACTGCTCAGTGGGACAGGGCACCTAGTGAGGAAGGACATAAAAGATATGTACAATATCCAGTGTTTGCTTTGATTATCACTGGTAAAGTCTGCCCTGTGGTTTCCCATTTCCTTGAGTCTACTAGCAGAGTCTGTAGGATGTAGCATAACCAGCAGAAAATAAAGATACAGTTTGAGAGTGCTTAAGCCATTGGATGTATTCAAGACCATGGATGAAAAAAGATGCTTCTGAGAGTGCTGAGTATGTTGGCTGATCTCACGTTCTGTCACCTTTGAAAAGTCATAGCGACTGGAGGAGGTTCCTGATGAGTGGAAAAAGGCAGACCTCACACCCATCTTCAAGAAAGGAAGAACCAGGAAACTACAGCCTGGTCAGGTTTGCCTCAGTCCCTAGAGAGATTATGGAGCAAATCTTCTTCTAGGCCTTCTCCAGGCACATAAAGGGCAAAAATAGGTGGTTGGGAGCATCTTGAAGGATGGAATTCAGTTGTACAGAGTCCAACTGTTGGCTAATTGTCAATTGATACTGTGTCAGGTAGTTTCATGTCTTTGATGGCAGGATATAGTGCACTCAGTAAGTTCGTTCATTATGCCAGACGAGTACAGCTGATACACCAGGAGGCAGGACTGCTGGTTTGAGGGACCTGAATGTGCTGGAGAAACAGGCTGACTGGAATGTTATGGAGTTCAGCAATGGCAAGTGAAGTCCCACGCCTGTACTGGAATAACAGCCTGAGCTGTGGTCCAGTGGGCTGGAAGGCAGCTTAGCAGGCACAGATATGGGGTCCTGGTGTACAACAAATTTAACATGTATCAAGATGTTTGCCCTTGCAGCAAAGGAACATGATCTTGTCCTGGGCTCTGTTAAGTGTGACAGCAGGTTAAGGGAAGGGATCCTTCACCTCTAGTTTGCACTGGAACACTGCTTCCAGTTTGGGGCTCCCCAGTACCAGAGAGACATTGAGGTAGTGGAGCAAGCCCAGTGGTGGGCCACCATGTTAGTTAGGGGCTGGAGCACAGGGTGTGTGAAGATGGGTTGCAAGATCAACCTGGAGAGGGGAAGGCTGAGGGGAAGTAGCCTTTATTGCTGCCTGATGGGAGCATGTCAAGAAGGTGGAGCAAAGCTTTCTTCAGAGGTGCAGCACAAGAGGGAATAGGAACAAGATGGAGTGTGGGGAATTCAGAGTCAATGCAAGAAAAAATACTTCTCTGAGAAAGATCAGACACTGGAGCAGGTGCCCAAGGTGGCTGAGGAATCAATCTCATTCTATGGCAATAGTCAAAACTTGACTAGGTGAGTCTCCAAGCAGTCTGATACAATTGGACCTACTTTGAGCAGGACTGGGTGGCCTCTAGAGGTCCCTTGCCTCTTACCTATGTGAAATCATTATTCTCTAAATCAATATTAGAGCTTGTTTGCCTTTGCCAATGAGAAATGCATTATGAAGAAATGACAACCATATAAATTAGAAGGGAATTTGTTGTACTTTGTGTGTGTCTCCTGGAATACCAACCCTCATTTTTGCAAGTTTGTGGCTAAGTGGAAGAGGCCATGCTGCTATGTCGTTGATATCTCGCAGATTTTGAAGTGAAGCAGGAGTGATGGGTACTAACTCTTCAGACTTCTGTGATATTTAGTGCCCAGCCCCCAACCCCTAATTTTCCTCTTACTCTAAAAAAAAAAAAAAAAAATGCTGGCTGGTATTTTGAAAGCATTAAATAACGTTAAATTGCCTTTCCAAATAAGGAGTAGAGACACTTGGAGTCTGGAGGGAAGTATGGGAGGTTGTTTAACTGCCCAAACCTTCAGTTAGCAGTCACTATGGTCTTGCTAGGACTTTTTTCTGGAGAGAATTCATATAGTGGAAGCTATAGTTCTGGGTGGTGCTAGAGGGTAGTAGAATCTTGTCTATTGCATTTCCTGGAATACGAGATACCCTAATTAAACATAACTACTTGTTGCTGGTAGCAAGTTGGAATAAAGATGAACTAGACTTACAGAGGACCTTATGGAACTGAGTGATTGAATAATGAAACAAGCTGAAGTGTAGGTAAATGTTCAGTGATACCCGTGAGGCCCCCTTTATGGAGGGGAGGAGTAAACTTCATATATATGTGTGTGTGTATATATATTATTGCCTCTGAGCTGACTGTTTGTATACCTGGAAACAAGGCCTTGGGTATGTGATGGTCAGTTCCATGCACTGTTATTTTCTGTGTTACTTTAAAAGGCTGTAGTGGGCAAATTGAGTGTTGGAGAACAAAAAGAGAATATACTGTGCTAATGTGTAATTAGGTTGCTTGCCTGTTCTTCCAATACTCTGTTCAGTTTTGGTCCTGTGATATTAAAAGCAAACAAGAAAAAAAAAACCAAAAACACCTTGGGGGTGAAGTACGTTCAGAGGAAGGCAGCAAGGATCAAAGGTATGAAAATGGGCTTCTACGTGAAGTCAGCTAAGATTTCTCAGTTGAGAAAAGAGACAATTTCTTGGGAGAAGGGGAATAGAGGGAGGAATATGGTGGAATCTGAAATCATAAGTGATGTCAACAATGTGTATGTATACACTCTTACAATGCAAGAAGTAGGTGCTCATCAAAAGAAACTAAAAGGAGGCAAGTTGCAAGCAAAGAAGGTGTTTTTAGAACTAGTGACAAGTTTGCTGGCACTCCTTGCCAGAGGATGCTGTGGATGCAGAAAGCTTGTGGAGTCAACAGGAAATGGATCAGTACTTAAAAATCAGCTGAGGGCTAAGCTGATAGGTCAGATCAGGCTTGGGACAGCTGAAAGTATTAGGAATAAATGTTTGTCCTGAAAAAATGCCTCCCTGCCCCTGCATGTTATTGCCTCTGTTTCTGCACGTGACTAGTCTTGGTAATTTTTTCCTTGGTGGGAGCACAAATCCTTATTATGACAAGCTATGCCATTAGGTTTCCAAGTGATGGGGAGGTATATGTGGAGTGCAGGGAAGGAATTTCAATCTAGAACTACCATGGCGATCAAAGCGTCTTCCCTTATTGAAGCATTTTATCTAAGAGTTATTGAAAGGTGAGGCTACAGAGATGGTATCAGTGATTAGCCCACCCTGTCCCAGTTCACAATAATGTATGTAAAATGTTCAGGTCACACATCTATTTTGTAGTCAAATATCAATCTTTTGATGCCTTTTTTTCATCCATTCAGTCAATTGCGTAGGCAATCCTGCTGAAGTCAGGTGTGTCGTTGCCCTAAGTGCTGCTCTCACCTGAAGGAAAATCCTCCAGTAAGCCTTGCCTCCACTGGCACAACTGGGCATCTCATGTGCAGTTCTGAATGGGGTAGAATAATGGTGATTTATGGCAGCTTGAATGTCTCATGCTTGTCTCTGAAGTTTGGACTGTGGACTGGAAGCTGTGTTGTCTTCTCAGTTTTATGTTCTTAACGGGAAAGACGACTGTCTTTGCTAGAGGTCTTGCATGAAGGCAGCTGCACATAGAAGGTATGAACTAGCTAGTGTATTGTTTTGAAGCATGTCCTCTGTCTTGATATTATGTTGGCGTCTGCTTTGAACTTAAAAACATAGTAATGGCAGGTTTGTAACTTCTAGACTTAGCTCTGAAGAGCATACTAGAATTGAAACCAAAAGGTTTCAATTGAACTTCGTTCAAAGAATGAATTAATGTCCAGAAAACATCAGTTCTTGTGTAATGTACGTAGTTGTCTGTCTGTGTCATGAAAGGCAGTTGTTAGTAGGTGATGGAACTGACTTCAAAGCAAATGAAGTTCTGTCTACTTGATTTATAGAAGGCAGAAAAGTTGAAGCACTAGCTGACTGATTAGGTGTTACTCTGTATCTCCTGAGTGGAATTTCTGTCATCGCCTTGAATTCACAGCCCTGCAAATAAATAAAGAAATGGAACTTTTAAAATAAATTTTCAGCCAGCAACACTAAACATGTGTCTAAACATCAGCTTATAACAACTTATTAATGAACATACTTAGAATGAGTTATTTTCTCAAAGCTGAAGGCTGTCCGTTGTTTCTCCAAGTCTTATTTGTGGTTGAGAATGAGAAAACTAGCCTCCAAGGAGTGATTTGGATATGTCACAGTGGCTCACTTGAGGACAAACTGGTTCTAATAGAGATTTCATGTGGATTCATGTATGCAGCTCTGAAGAGTTAAAATATTTAAAAAAAAATGACAAAAATGACAAAAGCTGAATATCTGCTTGTGGATCAGAATACAAGAAATAAGTAATAGAGAAGACTGATTACCTGCTGGGAGCTGGCTGTCCCTCTGATGAAGAAGAAAACCTTTACTGAAAAGAGTATCTGGAAAGGATACAAATAGAAGCAGCAAATGGTGAAAAACATTTGGTGAGAAAACAGTTATCTAATTGAACAGATTGAACATAACATTCAAAGTTAAACCCCAAATGCAGTAGACCTGAGGATGAAATAAGTAGTTGAAAGTACTCTGTCTTAATATGTGCTGGATAAAAGCACTGGTGCTCTTGAATACAGAACATTTGGTTTCATAATTATTTTTTTGAAGTGCTACTAACTGAGCATTAAAAATGAAATTAATTGGCCATCCTAGATGTCTACTGAGTTAATTTCTTTCTGTTTTAGGTGATTCCTTCATGTATAACTCTTAGCTCCTTGATTTGCAAAGCAAGTGAGGATAGTCTTGAAACATAGGTGGAAAAAATGTGAAACAACAGTTAGCAAGAAAGAGGACTGGGGATGGGAAAACTTCTAAAAGCAATAGTTTGAAATCTTGGAGTAGTGAGGTCTGGGTGAACCAAACGGTCATGAGAGTAAGTGGTATAAGTACATGTGTCCTGGTTCCGGCGGGAATAGGGTTAATTCTCCCCAAGAGACAGTATTCCATGCCATGTGAGCCACGCCCTCACTGAGCTGCCGGGGGAGGGGCCAGGAAGTCACCGCTTATAAGCGGGCTGGGGCGGCCCGGGCCGGGCGGTCCGGGAGCGGTCGGGGAGCGGCGGTTCTGTAATCGGGTCTGTATATTCCTTTATTTGTGTTATTGTTGCTATTTTTTTTGTTCCCTCTGCTGTTCTGTTAAACTGCCCTTGTCTCAACCCAAGAGTGTTGCCTTTTTCTTTCTGTTTTGACCTGTATTGGGAAGATCTAAGTGAGTGACACGTGGTTCTTTGTTGCCGTCTGAGGCTAAACCACGACAGTCCTTTTTGGCGCCCAACGTGGGGCTCGAAGGGTTGAGATAACGACAAAATCCAACTAGAGCTTGTAAAACCGAATTTACTGTATACGTTTATTTTATTAGGAAAATACTCACTGTTTACCATGTTGCTTGGTTTGTTCTCATGGCTGTGTTATGTAAATTCCTATATGACTTATGTACTCCCTGTGATCATATTTGCTACTTCTGGGAGGGGGATGAGGATTATCATTTTACTATCCTGTGTGATATCGGCATATGATATGATAACATCACTTGTTAGACACTTAGTTTGGGGTTTTTATGTGGTATTACTGTCTTGTCCATACATCGGGCACCGTCTCTCAGAATTTATTAATAACTACACCCAGTCTATGGGGGAAACAGGGGGGGACACCTTCCCCAGCTTTGAGAATGTTGAATATCCTTGGGATGCTCAAACCAGCATGTTTGTAGTGTTATGTCTGCTGAATATGTTCCAGGTCCTGTTTAGGGTTAAGCAACTATTTAAGACTACCACCCAGAGATCTGCTCCGAGGCAGGATAGTCAGGGATGGCATGGCATGTGGGAGAACATGGGCAGGTACCTAGAGAACTTCTCGCCTCCAATGGTCTGGGACTTCACCCCTGAACAATTACAGGACCCTGATAAAGTAGTAGACTATCTGAAGGGAAAATGCTGTGGCTATTCCAGAGAGGCACAACTCACTGCCCTGTGCTGGGCCCTGGCCAGTATCTACCAGGCACTGCTCAGTGTTATGCAGCACCCTCAGGAGAAAGAGACTAGACCAGCAGGCACTGCAGCTCCTGCGGCCCCTGTGACAGGTGCTACGGCTCCTGCGGCCCCTGCGACAGGCGCTGCAGCCGGCGCTGCGGCTACTCCAACCCCTGCGACAGGCGCTGCAGCCGGCGCTGCGGCTACTCCAACCCCTCCGACAGGCGCTGCAGCCGGCGCTGCGGCTACTCCAACCCCTGCGACAGGCGCTGCAGCCGGCGCTGCGGCTACTCCAACCCCTGCGACAGGCGCTGCAGCCGGCGCTGCGGCTACTCCAACCCCTGCGACAGGCGCTGCAGCCGGCGCTGCGGCTACTCCAACCCCTGCGACAGGCGCTGCAGCCGGCGCTGCGGCTACTCCAACCCCTGCGACAGGCGCTGCAGCCGGCGCTGCGGCTACTCCAACCCCTGCGACAGGCGCTGCAGCCGGCGCTGCGGCTACTCCAACCCCTGCGACAGGCGCTGCAGCCGGCGCTGCGGCTACTCCAACCCCTGCGACAGGCGCTGCAGCCGGCGCTGCGGCTACTCCAACCCCTGCGACAGGCGCTGCAGCTGGCGCTGCGGCTCCTGCGGCCCCTGCGGCAGGTGCTGCGGCTCCTGCGGCAGGCGCTGCGACAGCCACTGCCGCTACTCCAATCCCAGTGGCAGCCACTGCCGCTGAACCAGGAAACCAACCCATGCCAGTATCAGTTGCTCCCATACAGAAGAAGAAATACACAAAGAAATCAGTTCGCTTAGTAAGAGATGACGATGAACCAGGGCCATCACAAGGACAGGAGGAAGAGACAGAACCAGAGATAATTACCCGATCCCTATCCTTGAGTGAGCTGCGGGATATGCGGAAAGATTTTAGCCGACTTTCAGGTGAGCACATTGTCACCTGGCTGCTTCGGTGTTGGGATAATGGGGCCAGTAGCCTGGAATTAGAGGGTAGGGAAGCCAGGCAGCTGGGATCCCTGTCTAGGGAAGGTGGCATTGACAAGGCAATTGGAAAGAAGACCCAAGCCCTCAGCCTCTGGAAACGACTCCTGTCAGGCGTGAGGGAGAGGTACCCCTTCAGTGAAGATGTTGTATGTCAACCAAGCAAGTGGACCACCATGGAAAGAGGTATCCAGTACCTGAGAGAACTAGCTGTGCGGGAGATGATTTATTATGACTTGGACAATGCAGACTTACCCACAGACCCTGATGAGGTGCATTGCACAAGGCCCATGTGGCGGAAGTTTGTACGGAGCGCACCATCGTCATATGCCAACTCACTGGCAGTGATGGAATGGAAAGGCGAAGAGGGACCAACGGTGGATGAGGTGGCTGGCCGGCTCCGGCGATATGAAGAAAGTCTCTCTTCCCCCCTTGTCTCAGCTGTGGAGAAACTGTCCCGTAAGGTCCAGCAACTTGAAGAGAATATGTCCTACTCCCCACCTGTACGGGCCAGCATCTCAGCTATTAGGAGCAGGCATTTCCCCACTCAAGAGAGAGAGTACAGAGCGTACACACCACGAGGCACCCTGTGGTTCTACCTGTGTGACCACGGAGAGGACATGAGGAAGTGGGATGGACAACCTACTTCGATCCTGCGGACACGGGTACAGGAGTTGCAAGGAAGGACAACCACAAAAGGGGATCCCTCCAGGAAAAGTGCCGCCCCGGTTTCTAGCGAGCAGCTCCCCAGACAGAGCAGAAGGCCTGATCTTGCTTCTGATCCTCTTGAAGGAACCTCCAGGTCATTTCTGCAAGAAGTGAGTACCGGATACTATGACCAGTATTAGAGGGGCCCTGCCTCCAGCCAGGTGGAGGAAAGGGACAACCGGGTTTATTGGACAGTGTGGATTCGATGGCCTGGCACATCAGACCCACAGGAGTATAAGGCTCTAGTGGACACAGGAGCACAGTGCACTCTGATACCATCAAGCTATAGAGGGGCAGAACCCATTTGTATTTCTGGGGTCACAGGGGGATCCCAAGAGTTGACTGTACTGGAGGCTGAAGTGAGCCTAACTGGGAATGAGTGGCAAAAGCATCCCATTGTGACTGGCCCAGAAGCTCCATGTATCCTTGGTATAGATTATCTCAGGAGAGGATATTTTAAGGACCCAAAGGGGTATCGGTGGGCCTTTGGCATAGCTGCTTTGGAGACGGAGGAAGTTAAACAGTTGTCTACCTTGCCTGGTCTCTCAGAGGACTCTTCTGTTGTGGGGTTGTTGAGGGTCGAAGAACAGCAGGTGCCGATCGCTACCACAACGGTACATCGGCGACAGTATCGCACTAACCGAGACTCTCTGATTCCCATCCATGAGCTGATTCATCAACTAGAGGTTCAAGGAGTGATCAGCAAGACTCGCTCACCCTTTAACAGTCCCATATGGCCGGTGCGAAAATCTAATGGAGAGTGGAGGCTAACTGTAGACTATCGTGGCCTGAATGAAGTCACGCCACCGCTGAGCGCTGCCGTGCCGGACATGCTAGAACTCCAGTATGAACTGGAGTCCAAGGCAGCCAAGTGGTATGCCACGATTGATATAGCGAATGCATTTTTCTCAATCCCTTTGGCAGCAGAGTGCAGGCCACAGTTTGCTTTCACTTGGAGGGGCATCCAGTACACCTGGAATCGACTGCCCCAGGGGTGGAAACACAGCCCCACCATTTGCCATGGACTGATCCAGACTGCATTGGAACAGGGTGAAGCTCCAGAACATCTGCAATACATTGATGACATCATCGTATGGGGAAACACAGCAGAAGAAGTTTTTGAGAAAGGGAATAAGATAGTCCGAATCCTTCTGAAAGCTGGTTTCGCCATAAAACGAAGTAAGGTCAAGGGACCTGCGCGGGAGATCCAGTTTTTAGGAATAAAATGGCAAGATGGACGCCGTCAGATCCCAATGGATGTGATCAACAAAATAGCAGCTATGTCTCCACCAACTAGTAAAAAGGAAACACAAGCTTTCTTAGGCATTGTGGGTTTTTGGAGAATGCATATCCCAAATTACAGTCTAATTGTAAGCCCTCTGTACCAAGTAACCCGGAAGAAGAACGATTTTAAATGGGGTCCTGAGCAACGACAAGCTTTTGAACAAATCAAACAGGAAATAGTCCATGCAGTGGCCCTGGGGCCAGTCCGGGCAGGACAAGATGTTAAAAACGTGCTCTACACCGCAGCCGGGGAGAATGGCCCTACCTGGAGCCTCTGGCAGAAAGCACCAGGGGAGACCCGAGGTCGACCCCTAGGGTTTTGGAGTCGGGGATACAGAGGATCCGAAGCCCGCTACACTCCAACAGAAAAAGAGATATTAGCAGCATATGAAGGGGTTCGAGCTGCTTCGGAAGTGGTTGGTACAGAAGCGCAGCTCCTTTTAGCACCTCGACTGCCGGTTCTGGGGTGGATGTTCAAAGAAAGGGTCCCCACCACACATCATGCAACTGATGCTACATGGAGTAAGTGGATTGCACTGATCACACAGCGAACTCGAATGGGAAATCCCAGTCGCCCAGGAATTCTGGAAGTGATCATGGACTGGCCGGAAGGTAAGGATTTTGGGATGTCACCAGAGGAGGAGGTGACGCGTGCGGAGGAGGCCCCACCATATAATAAACTGCCAGAAAATGAGAAGAAATATGCCCTGTTCACTGATGGGTCCTGCCGGATTGTGGGAAAGCATCGAAAGTGGAAGGCTGCTGTGTGGAGTCCTACACGACAAATTGCAGAAGCCAGTGAAGGACAAGGTGAATCAAGCCAGTTTGCAGAGGTGAAAGCCATTCAGCTGGCTTTGGACATTGCTGAGCGAGAAAAATGGCCAGTACTTTATCTTTACACTGACTCCTGGATGGTGGCAAACGCTCTGTGGGGGTGGTTACAGCAGTGGAAGCAGGGCAACTGGCAGCACAGAGGCAAACCCATCTGGGCTGCTGAATTATGGCAAGATATTGCTGCCCGGATAGAGAATCTGGTTGTGAAAGTACGCCACGTAGATGCCCATGTACCAAAGAATCGGGCCACGGAGGAACATCAGAACAACCAGCAGGTGGATCGGGCTGCTAGGATTGAAGTGGCTCAGGTGGATCTGGACTGGCAACATAAGGGTGAACTATTTATAGCTCGGTGGGCCCATGATACCTCAGGCCATCAAGGCAGAGATGCGACATATAGATGGGCTCGTGACCGAGGGGTGGACTTGACCATGGACGCTATTGCACAGGTCATCCATGAATGTGAGACATGCGCTGCAATCAAGCAAGCCAAGCGTTTGAAGCCCCTTTGGTATGGAGGACGATGGTTGAAATATAAATATGGGGAGGCCTGGCAGATTGATTATATCACACTGCCACAAACCCGTCAAGGTAAGCGTTATGTGCTCACAATGGTGGAAGCAACCACTGGATGGCTGGAAACATACCCTGTGCCCCATGCCACTGCCCGGAATACTATCCTGGGCCTTGAAAAGCAAGTCCTGTGGCGACATGGTACCCCAGAAAGAATTGAGTCAGACAACGGGACTCATTTCCGAAACAGCCTCATAGACACCTGGGCCAAAGAGCATGGTATTGAGTGGGTATATCACATCCCCTATCACGCACCAGCCTCTGGGAAGATAGAACGATACAATGGACTGTTAAAAACTACACTGAGAGCAATGGGTGGTGGGACCTTAAAAAATTGGGATGCACATTTAGCAAAGGCTACCTGGCTAGTTAACACTAGGGGATCTACGAATCGGGCTGGCCCTGCCCAATCAAAACTGCCACGTACCGTAGAAGGGGATAAAGTCCCCGTAGTGCACATGAAGAATATGTTAGGGAAGACAGTCTGGGTTAGTCCTGCCTCAGGCAAAGGCAAACCCATCCATGGGATTGCTTTTGCCCAAGGACCTGGGTGCACTTGGTGGGTGATGCTGAAGGATGGGGAAGTCCGATGTGTACCTTATGGGGATTTGATTTTGGGTGAGAATAGCCAATGAATCACCCAAATTAAGGACAGATGGACTCTGATGAAAAATTGAGTAAAGCACAGCGGTGATGGGATCAGAACTGATCTCAGCAGTTGGCGCCCAGCGACTTCCTCAAGATCTACATCTTCAGCCCATGGACTGGGTGTGTGTGTGAGCCACGCCGGGTACACCAGTCAGGCTCTGAAAATACAGCATGCAATAGGCCAGCACCACACACCATCGCACCCGCCCTGAGAGACTGTTCTAACAAATGGAACCCTGTAAGATCTGGGCATGGCAAAAATGGTATGGAATAAGGGGTGGATAATGTCCTGGTTCCGGCGGGAATAGGGTTAATTCTCCCCAAGAGACAGTATTCCATGCCATGTGAGCCACGCCCTCACTGAGCTGCCGGGGGAGGGGCCAGGAAGTCACCGCTTATAAGCGGGCTGGGGCGGCCCGGGCCGGGCGGTCCGGGAGCGGTCGGGGAGCGGCGGTTCTGTAATCGGGTCTGTATATTCCTTTATTTGTGTTATTGTTGCTATTTTTTTTGTTCCCTCTGCTGTTCTGTTAAACTGCCCTTGTCTCAACCCAAGAGTGTTGCCTTTTTCTTTCTGTTTTGACCTGTATTGGGAAGATCTAAGTGAGTGACACGTGGTTCTTTGTTGCCGTCTGAGGCTAAACCACGACAACATGGAAAGAATGGTTGCAAATAAGCTAATGAAAGGAGAGCTTGTAATTAAGTCCATCAGCATGTGTGTTATATCAGCTAACAAGAATTTGAAGGAAGACCAGATTATTACTTTACTAAAAATGTCTGTCAGTAATCTTATAGTAATTAGGCCGGCAAAATGCTTGAACGACAGAACATGTCTCTAACCCAGAGTAGGATCAGCTTAGGTTAGTTTGGGTGCTTTGAGTTTTTATAATTAAACATCAAACCTTTCTAAAGGTTGTGAAAGTTTACTGGTCTGACCAGGGTGTTCATTTGAGGAGTTAACTTTCTGTAGCATAAGAGGTTTTCTTGATTTCAGTGGGTTTTGCTGTTGCTTGTTTTTGTGGTGGTGTTTTTTTTTCTTGCTTTAGTTTATCTCCTTTCTAACCTCCACAGGCATATTCATCAGTGCAGGCATTCTCTTTTTGCAGTGTAAGTACTTCAGGACCTTTATTGGGTTGCCTTCTTTGAGAACAATAATCAGTTCTTTCAGTCCTTCATTGTACGTCATGTTTTCTAGCCCTCTGAGCATACTTTGCTTTCAGACTCTCTAGGTGGCTAATATCTGAAGTATGATGTTCAAGCTCAACAACCCCTCACTGATACTGGCTAGAGCAGAGTTTACTCCTATATTAGCATATCCTAGAGTGGCACTTTGAATTCTTTAAACTTAATCACCATATACTTGCTGTAACTTTCAGAACAGTCTTTGCTCTATAACCAGCTATTTAACATCCTGTTTCTCTTCTTATACTTGTTCTTGCTGACTACAATTCTAATTTGGACCCATGAGAACTTGAAGCTTTTTCAAGCTGACTGGGAAAGATTTGTTATATGTAACTTCACTTCTTTTTCTGTCTCTAATGCAGTTGGCAGCCCCACTAAGATTCTGAACAGAAGTGCAATGATCCTTTTGACCTCCCACTATATCTGTTAGATATTTTGGTTATGTGTAAACTGGATGCCACATAGGAGGACTTTAACCTTTTCCTGTTTTGTCAGAACTATTGACTCATCTTTTGTGTTTAAAAACATTTTGAAGATGGTCTGGAGTTCTTTAACAAATGTTCCAATCGAAGGTTTGAGTTGCATGAATAACTGCTTTTCTTGATCTCTTTTGCATTTCTTTTTGTGTATTTGTACTTATTGCTTCTGATACTTGGGGATTTAAATTTATTTAAATGGGAATGTGAAGCACTTTGTGGTGTTTAGGGAGAGGAAGTTGTGTATGTTTCTGTAGATAACTTTTGAATTACTTGTTTACTCTTACTACTAGTTCTTTGAGGAAGTGGGACTAAGGATGAGATGTTCTCCTCCAGTCCTGCTTTTGAGCATGACCCATTTGTTGGAAAAAGAGTACCTTGTGTCTCACTTGTTTCCTTTTAAAGGGTGTGGGATTGGGAGGTTTGTCTGGTTAAACCAAGGTTGGAATATTCATTGCAGAAGAACTTCCAGCTGCTGCATAGCTTGCCTCACTTATTAGTTCAACATGTCTTGTAAACATCTGAATTCTTAGTATCAGGATAAACACAAATGTCTTAATTTGCTATGTGTTAACATACATAGATGATTATAATATAAGGGCATGTAAAACAGATGCTGATGCTAATATAGTTTAAGTTGAAATTCCAGATGAAGCTTTAAAGTTCATGGGACTTCGTAAACATTTTTGGTGAGTTAAATTTAAAGCTTTAACCTTATAAAATTGGCTTTCTAAGAGTGTTGTTCACAACTCAATTTGAATCATGAGTCTAACCTTTTTTAAACTTTCCTCTAGTGTCTTAGATTGTTAGTTTCCTGCTGCTTGATACTAAAGGTCTACGCAGCATGGCAGGAAGCAGAGTATGCAGGGGCACAGTCTGTATGTGGAGGTAGTGAAACTAGACCAGAAGCACCAGTTAACATGTGAAGAAAGCAGCATTGTGAAATAAGAATAGTGGGTCATAGCCATGCCTGACTTCAAAAAGCTCTGTGCCTCTAACTCATGACTCTTAGTCGGGCTCAAACTATGTTAAGGTTAAACTCTGAGTTTAACTACTTTTTCTTCTTTGACTTCATGTTGCACAGGAGTAAAATACCTTTTTGTTTCCTTGCTTTCTGTGATGAAAACATCTGTCTTGCTGATAATAAGTGTTTATTGTGGTGCCATAGAGGTTCAGGTTCGCATACTTTGTCATCTTGACTCATTTATATTAGGATGAGAGTATTTTGACCAGTATTGCATTATCTGGCTTTTTAACAGGCAGTATGACTCTTTTCGCTGTGGGCTCTGGCTGGTATCTTGTGACTGGTATCTGTAGCCTTCCCCACAAATATCAGTGTTCCTAGATTTTAAATATGTGTGTTGATTCAGCAACTAAAGGAAGATAATTGACTGTCCCTTCCATCAGCTGTGGGGCATGAAGGAGTTGAGTAAGATGAGCTTCTTCTTAGGAGCAGCAGGTGGAGGTTCAAAGTACTTAAAAATTCTGCAGAACATCCTATGATAGCACTTAACTGAGAATTTGTCTGTCTTGAGCTTGATGTTTTGAGTAAAACCCTTGCTTCACCAACAGTTAACTTTTGAGACAGTACTGAAACTAAGAGACTGACCTTTTCATGTATTCTCAAACTCAACCAGTTCTTGTGGCTGGTGTGTTCAGCTTCTAGGTTGCTTTAAAAATTTTACCTTTGTGTAACTCTTTTTTACAATTTTCAACTAGCAACGAGGTTTCCCTTACTATGGCCTTTGTAAGCATGTAGGCTATAGTCACCTAAAGGAGAGCTGCTTACATGTTAGGTAAAGTTAAGACTGGGACCTAGTTTTGGTCCATTTGTAGTATAAAAAGTTAACATTCAGAAGTTAATAGATTCACTTCAAGTGATGAATGTGCGTAAGCCACAGTAGTGATACATAAATGCAATAGGAGAAACCTAGCAATATGTCATTATTTAAAAAAATTGTCATAATGTTCCTTGTTTCCTTTTAGTATGAGGTAAAGTTGACCTCTGGATTCAAAAGATTGAGTCCCTTGAACATTGATAAAATGAAAAAGCAGCCTGAGATAGCTGTCAAATGCATAGAAAGTCTAACAGGATTTCAGTAGCCTCAGCTTCAGACTGTTCAGTTGCTATGCCTCATTTCACCAAGATTTTTTTTGCCTTCTGGTAACCTTTTGCATGCCTGTTACACAGTTGTGATAAACACTGAACAAGGTTTTAAAAATGTTAGCCCCCAACATAAGAAGGACATAAACCTGTTGGAGCGAGTGCAGAGGAGGGCCATGAAGATGATCAGAGGGCTGGAGCACCTCCCCTGTGAGGACAGGCTGAGAGAGTTGGGGTTGTTCAACCTGGAGAAGAGAAGGCTCTGAGGAGACCGTATAGCGGCCTTCCAGTACCTAAAGGGGGCCTACAGGAGAGATTGGAAGGGAGTGGAGCGAGACGGTGAGGGGTAACGCTTTTAAACTGAAAGAGTGGAGATTTAGATTAGTTAGGAAGAAATTCTTTACTGTGAGGGTGGTGAGGCACTGGAACAGGTTGTGGATGCCCCATCCCTGGAAGTGTTCAAGGTCAGGTTGGATTGGTTCTGGAGCAACTTGATCTAGTGGAAGGGGGTTGGAACTTGATGATGTTTAGGCTCCCTTCCAGCTGGAAATATACCTCTGGTTTGCTTTTTAAGAGGCAAATACCCTATTACAAAAGGGAACTTGAGCTGAGTCTAGTAAATATAATGCTTATAGAAGCCAACCTCATGCCCTATTTCTGCTCCCAGACCACTTCCCCAAAAAACTTTAATGACTGACAAAATAGCACTCTGCTTCAAGTGAGGATGTGGTAAAGCAGATCCTTAGGCGAGAACAACACTAGGTTGTAATACTATCTCTTTGATGTAAATGCAGTTTTTTTTTTCCTAGGTACTTGCTTAACAATTCTAATCAGAAGCTAATGTTGAAGCATTTTGTACTACTTAATCTTGAGTCTCTTCCATTCCTTGGTTCTGATCCTTTTTTGACACAGTAATTTGATTGTGCTCTCATTCTTAAAAGGCACACATTGACTTCTTCCTGGTAATTTAAGCATATATTTTTATAAAGCCTCAAGTTGAGGTTTCAGGCTTGTTTTCTACAGTGTCCTTAAGTGATTTGATTTTCTGGCTAAACAAATCTTAAAATGCCACTAGAATATGTGACTGTGCTCGTTGCCTCTGTTGCATTGACACTTGTGATTGACTTAACAGGGAATGAGCAATTGAGAAGGCTAGATCAGGAAGAAAATAAGTGAGTGTTTTGTAGGTTGGGCTCTCCCTTAGGTACCTGATGAGTGCTCATGCAGGAGAGGGAGGGCTGGAAGAATGAGTCTAAGCTTTCTGATGTCAGCTAAAATTAAACTGACCTAACAATAATGCCTAGCCTGACCTTAAGAGTGTTTCATGGGAAGTTCTGCTGACATAGCAACTTGATGTCACCAAAATGGAGTTGTTCTTATTGTTCTGCTCTGCTCTTGATTGGAACTGTGTTAGTTAGTTCCCTGTGTTAGTGTGTGCTAAGGCCAGATACACCCATGAGCTGAGTAACTTGCTGAAGTAGGGAAAAACTTCAGGTTTTCTGCCCTTCTGCAGTTCGGCTTTATTGTCTTGTGGGAACAGTTGACAGCTGGTGCAAAATAAGTGGCTAAGAAGTGGCAATGTGATCTCTGTCTTGCCAGTGATGTGCTGTTAACAGGCCATGGTTCCATAGCAGGTAACAAAGTGGATTGCTTTTGTAATTAGACTTGTCCATGGCTGTTCCATATAGAAAATCTCTAAATCTGCTGTTCATTACAACAAATAACAAGGCTGGAAATAGGGAGACTACTCTCTCATTCTGTAGCATGGGCACTTTGTGTTAAAAAGGTCATTATATTTTCAAGACCCTGTATTTCCTCAGTATCTCTTTTTCAGTTAGTGAGAAGTTTGGCTAAGAATTACTAGTGAACAACTTGTGTTATCACAGACAATATTTGGTAGCGCCTAGTTCTGTGGCTTTTAATGCTAGTAGTGAGTTTTAGGGATTTCCCCCCCCCCCCCCCCCCCCCATTTTGTTTACTCTTCGAACTGCTTTTTGACAAGCTAAGTGATAATGGTAAATGTTGCTGTTTTAAATAAGATTCTTGCAATAGTCTGAAACTGGAGAGTTAGCGAACACAACGTATATCTGATAAAAAATTTTTGTTTGAAAAAATGATGAGATCTAGTGGTTATCTGAAATAAAGCAATAGCTTGTACAATTTGGACTGAAATACATTTGCAGTACTGGGCCTTGAAATCTGGTCTGTGTGGTGATGTGAAGGATGAATGGGGAAAACTAAGAGATACTGCAGCTCATTTCTGTGAAGGAGCAGGGAGTGTCGGAACTCAAGGGGCCAAAAATGTGACCCTCTAGAAGGTGTTTTACCAAAAATATTAGAACAAGAAGGTTATGCTTTCCCTCCTTGCGCACTCAAATGAAAGAATCCATTCTTCAGCTTTGAAATCATTTTATCTTAATACTTTCAGTTCAGGTAGGGCAGTCTCACAGCATTAATAAGCAAGTGTGGAGCCATGAAGAGTAAATGGCTGCTTTTAAGTCCTCGAAGTTGGTAAAATTAAGAAATAGAGAGGAACTGTTGAAGTTTGAGAAGCTGAGGACTGTGGACTGTCAGTGTCTGCATGCAACTAACAATGTTATCACTGTATGATCAAAACATCAGTTAGTGTGTAGGGACTTCAGTAAAACTGAAACATCTAAAGGTACTGGAGGTGGCAAGAATACCAGGCTGCATATGAAACAGTACTGGACGGGCTAAAGGTCTTGGTAAAGATCCAAGGTAAATCCGCTGTCTGCCTGTGCAGTCTGACCAGTAGGATGAACTGTTTCATTAAAGGAGGACGACTGGCTGGCTGATATAGACAAGGACTTCTAAAATATTTGTACAGGCTGAATGATAGTTAAGTTCAAAGCTTTGAAATGAATGAGATGGGGTGCCGTATCACAATATATTATATTGTGATATAATTATTGTAATAATTATTGTAATTCACCAGTAAAAGTCATCTGACAGTGTCCTCAATTAAGTGGCATATGTGAGAACCTCATTCCATGTTTCAAAGACATGTTGGAACATATAATCTGTTAGAGCACACATGGGTGAGGAAATGAGAGGAAAGACATAAGCAATTTTTTCTGTCTTCCAAGTAAGCAAAAAGTAAAGGGAAAATAGATCACAAAAACTTTGTCAAATCTTAAAGAAAAAGTGTAAGAAAAATCCATGATGCTGTCTTTGCCTTGAGATGTTACAAAACAAGATCTTGATTAGCAAGTGAATACAAATTGTTTCCTTAAGGGATGTTGAGAATGGTAAGGACTTCAGTATTGTGACAATGCAAGCAAAGGTCAGATTTCCATATTAGATTTCAAGAGGAGAGCTAGGGTTTATTAAAACCATAAATGTGTCCTACACATCAGTACCTTGGATCAGTTAAGGAGGTGAATAATGTGGCCTTGAAATGTCTTGTTCTTTAGAATCTTATGCATTGTAAGCCTCCAAAGCTTTATTTTGGAGTAGACGTGTAGCTGTTACTTGTTATTGAAGTACAATCTGAGAGCAAAATATTGACTCTTAAGTGGAAGTGCCTATGTCAAAGGAAATAACTATCTTTGAGTCCTGAGTCTTGGTGAGCTCTGAATATCAGCATAGTAAATAACTTGCTAGTTTGAACTGTTAGCTTCAGTATTTAGCAACCAAAAGTTAGTTAAATAATGATAATTCGCTGAAGATTAAAACCAGAGATGCTATTGCAAATTTAAGATGTGGTTGTTCTCACTTGAGCTTTAAAGTATTTTTAAGCCTTTAAACACTTTGAAGCATATATATTGTTATATAAACTATGTGTAAGTTCAAGTTAAATGATTAGTGTAGATGAGTTGTCTTTGGAATCTGAACATGTATCAGAGATAAATGTGTAAAATTTGGTGTAATGATCTATTGGCTCTACTTTCTATATTGTAGAAGGTGAATGAACAATAAGATGTAACTGATTAATATTTTATAGTTGCAAATGTTATGTGTGTGTATGTATATTTATATATGCATGAGACCTACTCAGTTCAAGCTGTAAATCTTGAAAGTATCAGCAATAAAAAAGTTTGACTTCTGAAAATATTCATGCAATTCATTTGAGAACACAATGTTCTCATGGCACAAATGAACTGTTAGAAGCATTCCTTGGTGGAAAAAAATGTTTTATTTTCACATCTTCAAAAAAAGGGATAACTGTTAGTTGAGTAGCTAAAGCCTCTAGTTATTGGAAGTTGAGTTGTCAAAAAAAAAATCAAAAGGAAATAAAACAGCTTGTGTGTCCCACTTGCTAGGATGACGTTCCAGTTCAGTTTATTACCTTCCCAGAAGTCCAAGCAGCTTTTGTGTAAGTTTACTTGTGGGGCTTTTCTGTACTAAGTTTGTTGGAGTTATGCATCTGATCATTATGTTAAGGTTCAATACAGGTTTAAGATTCAGTAGCTTTAAATATTGCAAATTGCTCATTTATGAACAAAGGTAAGGTATTTTCCTTTACTTAAATGACATCACAGAATATGTGTATTCTTTACATTCTGAAATACAATGCAGAAATGTAACTAGTGAGCCTTATTTAGATATAAGGTAGAAAGCAATAGTTAAGTACTTTTTAAGGAGCATTCTACCTCATGCTGAAATGTAGCAATGGCAAGTGAAGACCAAGTTTGGGCAGAATTCTGTGCATTTCTGTTAGTCTTCAAATGGCTGCCCTCTTTCCAGTGTCTTTCAACAATAGGTATTAGTTGAAGAGGCATGAGAAGACTAGACAATGTTCTTTCATTACTTGTGGTTTAGTTATGGTAGATATTCTGTATATAAATCTCATGTATTCGTTCTTTTTTTTTTTAGTTTTTTTTCTGGCTATTTTTCCCCCTCACCTCTTGGTGACTGGCATATCAACAATCCTGGCATAAAGTTCTGGCTTAGTTTGATTTATTTGTGCAATTGAATGTTCTTATACTATTGGCATTAGTCGGTAGTTTTATACTGAGGAAATCCATAGCTGAATCTTTTAATCGCTTGTTCAGGTGAATTCATTGACTTAGTTATAGTTTGAACACTGAAAAATCAGTTGATGGGAAATGGAGAGCTTTCAACAATGGACTCATACATAAAAGCATATAGTGAATTTTTTTCCTGAACACATGGCTTCTCTTTTGTGGGAACTTGTTGACTGAAAAGGCAGTTAATGTCTCAAGCTGAATGACCTTTTCGTGCATGTGAAAATGAGGCTACTAAAATTTAGACTTGAATATTGTTCCATGGGTGAACTTCCTCAGTAACAGCTTGAGTACTGGTTTGATAACTGAAGAGAAAATCAGAGCAGTTGAAATGGCTGTGTTGAAACTTAAGCACACAAAAAGTAATACTGTGTGGACTAAGACTTTGATTCTTTTTCATCATGTTAGTCATTTGTTCTCTTAGAGTAAACTGAAGTTGCTGGAGCATCTATTTGGCAAAACAAATTGTGATCCTGTGGTTTAATGAACTGCTTTGTCGTGGTGGATTTCCTTTCTTGAAAGGAGGTGGTATAAAATGCTGAGCTCAGAATGCAGCTGCTGCTGTGGAAAGTATTTTAGGTATTAAGAGGGAATACATTGAATCTTAAGCAAACATTTGACTTATACCTACTTTTGCGTATACTGTGTTAAACAAAGATCGCATATGTATGATAGCACATACCTTTTTTTGCAAACTGGGATACTGAATTCTTAGATTGTCACTGTGAAGATGGAGGAGTATGTGGGGGTTTGAGGCTTGTATTTTTTTTAATTTTACTTTGCTTTTTATGTAGTTACTGGTATGGTAAGTGGTAGAAGTTTCACTTAAGCATTTCTCCTTAAATTAACTTGACTAGTAGTCTTTATCTTTTGAAAGTAGAAATAAGTGCAGTAATTTAACTTAAATTTTTACCTGATGCTCTGGATCAGTAATAAGAGTGCTAAAGTGCTATGTCTGATGACTGTTTTTTCAATAAATCTCAATGCACACAATGCTTATATCTAGTTAAATTCCCAAAAGATTGATACACCAGTTACACGATTATCAGGTCACTTTTATAGGAAGTTATGTATTAGTGGCAGTATTCTCTGAAGAATGGTTGATCTACACCTAGCTTTGATGTCTCTGATTAAAGCATGCTTTTATAGTGTTTCCACACTGCTGTGAATAAGCTTGAATACAGTTATTCAGAAGAAAGTAAGAATTCTCTTTGAAAAAAGCAAGCTAATTACTGAAGAAGGCTGAACGTGAAGACTTAGAGGCATAACCTTCTTGTGTACCAACTAATGATTGCTTTATTTTTAGGTGCCTTAGCTGGACCAATTGTTGATCCACATGTGACAGCAGTCTGGGGGAAAAAGGTTGCACTGAAATGCATAATTGATGTAAATGAAACAATAGCACAAGTTTCTTGGGAGAAGATACACGGTAAAAGTTCACAGACTATTGCTGTTCATCATCCTGAATATGGAATATCTGTTCAAGGAGAATACCAAGGAAGAGTGTCATTTAAAAACTACTCACTCACTGATGCAACAATCATCTTAAAAAATGTAAGCTTTTCTGATGCTGGAGAATATATTTGCAAGGCAGTTACATTCCCACTTGGAAATACGCAGTCATCAACAACTGTAACAGTACTAGGTAAGTCAACTTCTTTATGAAAGAAAGTGAAATTAATAGCACAAGTTTGTTAGTGAAATTCTGCAAACTTACTGATATGTTGCATTTTACCTTTTAACTCAGTGGCAATACAAAAAATGTATTCATCAGTCTTTCGTAACACATGTCTTGGTATTATTGCTAACTTAATTGAGGAGATTTCTTTTGGGTCTTGCTTCTTTACAACTCGCTCTTTGATTTTTCCAGATACTAAAAATGAATAAGCACTTCCTCTTTAGACATTGTGGGAATCTAAACATTCGGACAGTGCTTTAGAACTTGGACCTGGCAATGCTGATACTAGGGACCTCTGTGTGTGTTATGCAAAGCTGCCAAACACAACTTTAGCCTTCACCTTGCTTAAATTCCCTCATAAATTTGTTGCTAATACAAGTTAATGTAGCTGCTTGGAGCTGGTGATGTAAATTGTTCTTTGCGCAGTATAAATGTAAAGCAAAACTGCCCAGACTACTACTGGGAGTTGTAGGAAGAAACGGACAATTTAAGCTCTTGACTGCTTTTGGGTAGTCATAATGTGAAGCTTATATAAACTCAGTTTTTCACATAAACTAATTTTGTCTATCTCATTGAGGGTTCAGTATTGCTGTCAAAAAGGACTAGTACTGAAGCACAGGTAGACTTACGTGGTAGTGTAGTATGAGGTAAAATGATTACTCTGTCCTGAAACCCCATAGGCTTGCCCTGTCCTTAGAGTATTATACCCTCTTATAATAGAGTAAGCTACTTCTATATGCACTGCAAGTAGTCAAGTGATATTTTCTATGGATAAGGTGGTTCTCAATGACTCCATTTGTGTAAACAAATGTTCTTTTTAGGATCTTGGTCTTTGATCTCTGCTTTCTACAGTAGCAGAATACTATGAGATTAATCAGGTGGCTTTAGCACAGTATGTAAACTGGTTTTCACCACAAGGTGGGGCAAAATAAACGCATCAAAATAAGTGGCTTAATCCAATTTGAAACAAGTAACTTCACCAAAGTTCAATGTGATACACAAAGCGTGTAGCCTTATGGCTCTCTTCCACCTGTCTTCTGCCTGTACTACAAGCGGCTATTGTAGCAGTCTTTTGACTTCAGGTTTCAGCTATTGTGCTTTATCAACATACAGTGGGAGGTTCTTACTGCTTTTCCTTATCTCTTCTAGACAGTCCCAATTTCTAGTATATATTGTTTTTCAGATCACATTAGTAGTTGGATACATTTTGACCTTCAAATTTTAGGTTTATGGAGAACATGAGGAGGAACTTGGAAAACAAATGTATGGACTGTGTGTTTAGTATTCTGCATTTGAAAATGTAGAAGGACCACAACTTGCTTGATAAGATTCATATTATCAAAAACTCCAGTTGGAATAGATAAAGTATTTGTCAGGCATACAGTGGTTGTGATCATATTTCTTTTCAAAGTTGGTGATGTAGATGGTTCTGATAGTTGTAAGCCTCTCAGTGACTTGGTATCAACCTCTGAATTGCAAAACCCAACTACTACTTGCGATGATGCCTTTCTGTCCTAGTTATCAGTTGCTTGGCTTGCATGTACAGCTGGGTAGCCAATTCTGTTGGACTTACCTATATTCTGTGGCCTCAGGAGAGCATTTTCTGTCCTTCTGAAAACTGTTTCCCAATGTGAAAGTTGAGATGACAATGGCCCTTTGGTTTTGCTTCAGGTGCTGGGACAAAGTAATCCTGAAGGATAGACTATAGAAATAAGTATCATAACAGCAGTAGCTTTCCACTTTTTAGTATGTGGCTATTTTTTTATGTTGTAGTTGGTGTGTAGTCCAAGAATCGTGATTTATGGGAAGATGTGACATAGAAGCCTAACCATTTGTGAACAAGAAAAAAAAACAACAAAAAAACCCCAAACCAAACAAAACCACACCCAAAAATCCCTAAAGCACCAAAACACATGGTAATAAGTATATTTCATAAAGTTGATTAGTGTGGAATAGTTCAGCTTTGTATCTTTATGACAAATGTAAATGAGTCCATATTCTATTATCTGGCTACTGTCACTTATACTTGAAGACTTTTTTTCTAAAAGTGCGGTAAGTGAAGCAGTGTACTTGAGTAGTCTGCTTTGGGTCTGGACTTCTCTGCTACCTTATTTAAGATCTCTTGTTGAATTACGTATCCCCTCACAAAGGAGTAGAGGAAAAATTATGGAGTTGTGTATTATTTTTTTTTCAGAGGAAAATTCAAAGGAATAGAATATGAAACTATTTCCAGCTGAAGTGTTTTGGGTCTATAAGTTCTATCATGAAAAGCTAATGGTAGCTGTTAATTTAATTGATTTCACTGCGATGGAGATCAAGGGGGGATACAGCAAAAATAACTATCTTTATCTAAATGTGAATTTGGGTGTTTACTTCTGCATTTCAGGAATACCACAGAAGCCTTTGAAAAGGTTACTGATAGTGATCTGGGGGGAACAAGGCAGTAATGTTTATGTTAAATTGAGGGAACTAAATTGTGGGTCAAGTGATAAAGCTACATAATGCCAAGTTCTCCATGCTAGGTTTCAAAGGCTTTTTTTCGGATGATAGAATAACTCATATGTACATCAGTTCAAATAATCCAAGTTTATTGCAGAAAGTTTTAGTTGTTGCTAGTGTTGAAAAGCAGGGAATCAAATGTTGAAAGAAGCTCTGTTAGATGCTTCAGGTCTAGAAGAGTGAATGTAGGACTTGGTGGAAAAATCCTGCTGTTGGTTTATTTACAGTAGGGTCACTGACAAATCACAGAGGCTAGTCATTCAGAGAAACAAAATAGAAAATAATCCACTCTCAGTAGCTGCCCAAAAAAAAACGAACCTTCACTTTAGTAATGAGGTATATTCTTTAAGCATTGAACAGAAAATACATTTTTTTTTTAAGGTTATCCATTTAGCACTTGCCTTCCTTTTTAGTGTAATTGAGCAAATAAAAAACTGCCTTCTTCAGACACGACCAGTGTTAGACTAGGCAGAAAACAATCAAAACCTGATTCTGGCTCTGAATTCACTCAAGCTGAAAATTTGTTGCTCAGTTACCTCTTGAATGTATAGGTAGTCAGAGAAGTATCTTGCCAGGTATTGTGCACTCTGCTCTATTTCATTTCAAGATATGTGGGTAATCTTCAACTTCTTGCAAAAAAATTCTGTGAATGAAACTTCTACTCCTTATAGGATACTGAAAGGAACAGAAGTTTCAAGAGTTGTCTGCTTTGTGATTAGTGAGGGCTGGTCCACAGAGGTGAATTCTGAAGTATTATGGTGTGTACTGATGACTTCACTACGGACTTTGATAGCCTTATTAGATCAAAAGACGAGGATTATGGAATAGGCTAGTATGCTACTCAGAAACACGTGTTTTCTAGTATTGATGATAGAAACAGGCCATCCTAGAAAGCAAAACCTTGGTTTCTGTCTGAAGCACCAGATGGTATTTCTGACTTAGGCTGCAAGTAGTGGATGGCTTGTACAGGGCCGAAACAGATTTCTTAAATTAGAAGCAATTTTTTTTAAAAAAGATTTTCAGTCTATAGCCCTCAACAGTAGACTTGTGCATCAGGAAGTCAACTTCCTTTTAGGAGACAGTGTGTTCTCTAGGCCTCTAAAATTGAGGTGAGCAATGGGTTTACGAGGAGGTCACATCCTTCCACTGGCAGATTTCTTGAGTCTTGGACATAGTATTGAGTTCAAATTTTTTACTTCTATACAGATTCATTCACAAGAATATATATAGACAGAATTTTATTTATATATAGAAACAATTTATTTGTATACCAAAAACATACACAAATTTTATATAAAAATTGTGTATTATGTATGTTTGTGTGTACATATTAGATTTTTTATGTGTGTGTTTATAATAAAAGTACTTTTTTTAGATGTTAACTGCCCTTTTCAGCATGGAATCAATTTGTATTGTACTGATCAACATAAGCTTGAACTCTTAATGTTGGGTCTTAAAACACTGAATTAAGTGTCATTGAAATGACACAAACTGATAGTATGGATTAATACTTCAACTCTTGAAAGTGCAGCAGAATCTAAGCTTTTTTTAAAAAAATCACGGTATAGTTTCAACCAAATATGTTAAGCTGTCTGTTGTCAGGCACTGCAACTGGAGCACTGTAGTTGGCGTTTTGAACCTAACCATATTGGAATTCCCTGTCAACTCATTGATGAGTGAATGAGCAGCATTAAACCTTGAGTGGACAGAAGTGAACAGTATCAGCAGGCCAAAGCTTTGCAGAGCTAACATCTCTGATACATGACGTGATCTTATTTCTACGATATCTGATTAGCATGGTCTTTTGCAAGTGGATTAGATCTTATCTAACTCTCTTACATAAGAACAGTTTCAAAGATATGGAGTTTTTCTTGTTTAAACTTACTTTTTCTTTTCCTCCCTAGTTGAACCTGTTGTGAGCTTAACGAAAGGACCAAACCCTCTAATAGATGGTGCAAATAGGACAATAGCAGCCACTTGTACAGCAGCCACTGGAAAACCTGCTGCAGAGATTGACTGGGAAGGAGGTCTTGGTGAAATGGAATCCACCTCTACTTTGTTTCCAAATGAAACGGTGACAGTTGTAAGTCAGTATATGATTGTCCCTACACGATTTGCAAGAGGAAGGCGTATAACCTGTGTTGTGAGGCACCCTGCTTTGGAAAAGGAGATAAGATACCCTCATGTGTTGGACATACAGTGTAAGTATTCTGTAGAGTAGTTACTGACTTGGTATATATCTTATATACACTGATAAAGAGGGTGATTACCTTCCACAGGAACAAGATAAGCACTTAATGCTTCAGAAAAAAAGGGAAATTAAAACTGTAGGGGAAAGCATGTGATAAGAGATAGGTCAGGCAGGAGTAGAATCCTAGTGTCTCTGTATTGAAAAAAAAAAAAAGGGGGGGGGGGGGCAAACAAAAAAAAAATACACCAAAAACCCCCCACGTAAAATCACAGAATGGTTTAGATTGGAAGGGACCTTAAAGGTCATCTAGTTCCAACCCCCCTACCATGGGCAGGGACACCTCCCACTAGACCAGGTTGCTCAAAGCCCCATCCAGCCTGGTCTTGATCGCTTCCAGGGATGGGGCATCCACAGCTTCTCTGGGCAACCTGTTCCAGTGCCTCACCACCCTTACAGTAAAGAGTTTCTTCCTAATAGCTAATCTAAATCTCCCCTCTTTCAGTTTAAAACCATTACCCCTCACCGTATCGCTATGCTCCCTGATACAGAGTCCCTCCCCATCTTTCCTGTAGGCCCCCTTTAGGTACTGGAAGGCCGCTATAAGGTCTCCCTGGAGCCTTCTCTTCTCCAGGCTGAACAACCCCAACTCTCTCAGCCTGTCCTTATAGGGGAGGTGCTCCAGCCCTGTGATCATCTTTGTGGGCCTCCTCTGCAATTGCTCCAACAAGCCCATGTCCTCATGTTGGGGACCCCAGAGCTGGATGCGGTACGCCAGGTGGGGTCTCACCAGTGAGAAGTAGAGGAGTAAAATCACCTCCCTTGACCTACTGGCCACACAGCTTTTGATACAGCCGGGATGTGGTTGACTTTCTGGCCTGCAAGTGCACATTGCCAGCTCATGTTGAGCTTCTTATCTACCAACAGCCCCAAATCCTTCTCCTCAGGGCTGCTCTCAATCCGTTTTTTGCCTAGCCTGTATTTGTGCCTGGGATTGCCATGGCCCATGTGTGGGACCTTGTACTTGGCCTTGTTGAACTTAATGAGGATTGCATGGGCCAGACTGTCAAGCCTGTCCAGGTCCATCTGGATGGTATCCCTGCCCTCCAGCGTGTCAGCCACACCACACAGCTTGGTTACATCTAGTCACAAAGCTAGAATACCATTGTATTTCTACAATTTGTTTTGGATATTGGCTCATATGTAAGCATTCTTCATTTTTATATGTAACCTTGAAAATATTACAGACAAAGTAACAAACTCAGCTGATCCATAAACTGATTATAGTGTCTTACAATTTCAGCAGTATTCAAAAAGAATTCTAATGAAGATTCATGTTTGAGTTGACAAGTTGAAAGTAGGTTTTACGGGGGTCAGTAAGTTATTTTCAAATTATTTGCTAAGCTTTTTCCACTCTAATTTGCATAAGGAAACAAGAATATAATATATACATTCCTAACATTTGTTGTTCTGCTTTAGATTGCTGAAAATTTGAACCTGTAATTCAAACCTGTACCAGGCTTGTTCAACAAATTTGTGACTTTAAAACATATGAAGTGAGACGGTTTACAGTGCTGCTTAGCTAAAACCAGTTAAGACAAATAAGCTTTAGGCATGTAACTATTTTTTTGTTAGAGAATGCATACATGACCAAAATGAGGTATTTTTAAGTTCTTCCTTTAATATTCTGTCTCAGCTGTGTGCTGCTTTAAATATCCTAAATCATAGAAGTCTGTCAATTCAATTAGAAGAAATATAGTGCCTGGAAAAAGTAAACTTTGCTATTTTGATTTAACTAGAATCTCTTGTGGGTTTGATTTTTTGTTCTGTTTGGTAAAGAATCACATATTTGGGCATAGAATAGTGTTTGTTACTGGTTTATTTTGTCAGTGTTGAAATGATGTTCTAGATCAAAATGCTGTTGATACAGAAATAGAAATAAAGATTATTTGTTCCCATTATTGTCTTGAACAGTGAATAAGAGAATGAAGTTCTGTATTTAAAGTGAAATGAGGGCGCAGGTTGGTCTTAAACTTATTTTTATATGAAATTAGTGCTAAGGCATGTTTCATAACTTTTAACAAAATTGTAGAGTAAGCAACACAGCAGCAAGTGAGAAGCAGAGATTCTATGTCTGCGTTCTCTAGTCTTCCTTTAGTCTTCCCTTATGCTTACAGCTTTTGCAACTACTCTCATCTCTGCTGTAGGAGATTGTACCAGATCATACTGGTGGTTCTGTTCTCTGGGTTCTGGATATTTCAGCTAGGTCTCTCTGGCTTATCTGAAGTGGCCTCCTTGCTTTTTAGAGCCATAAGAACATAATTCTACGTTATGATGCCAGCGGATAATTGTTAACCTTCATAACTGGCATCTGTGAATGTTTTGATGACTTCCTAATTACCTGCCTTCTCAAAATGCTGTTTCTGATCCTTTGCTGTATTTTGTTAGTGAGAAGTAGCTCTAAATTACCATTCCTCACTTGCAGAAATATTAAACTGATTCTTTCCTTCTGAAGTCCTTTCACTTCCCCAAAGTGCTGTATGTTTGTTGAAACCACACAGTGGGACAGTTGCACCAATTAAAACAACTTACTCTTCCTCATCTAATCCACTACTGCATATTATGCTATAGCTTGGTACTGTATTGGTGTTCTCTGTGTATTTTGCTGTTGTTTTTAAATTAAAACAAAACAAAAAAACATTAAACCAAAAAACACCTTCTGCTCCACTGGGCTGACCATTGCACACAGCTCATATTCAAATAAAATGTTGTGGTTGTTGATAGGTTAAATCTTTTTTTGTTAGATGCCCCAGAAGTTTCAGTAACTGGCTATGATGGAAACTGGTTCATTGGAAGAGAGAATGTTCAGCTCAGATGTAATGCTGATGCAAATCCATTACCTATGGAATTTACATGGACCAGGTAAATACTTATAAAAAGGGACTTGCCACATGGTTAAAGTGGTACAATCTCTTATCTCACAGTAAACACCTGGTTTGAAAACAAGGAATATGGGACTTGGGTTGTAATGGTATTATCCAGCCTTTTAAAAGGAGGATTCTAGATATGTGTATATATGAATATGGATGAGTGGATATCTTGTAAATTTACAAGCCTGAACTGTTTGTCATTACTCTCAAGATAAAATCTTTTGTAGTTACTTTATTAAGTAGACTAAACTGTGTGTTGCAGTAGAGAGCAAAGCCTAATAAATGTAGTAGAGACCCAACTATCATTTCATTACTTCTGTTTTATTACTATGTGAAGTAGATTGTAAACACTTGAACAGACTTTTCTCTATCTGCATTTTAAAATCTGGAAATTACAGTTGAGATGGCAAATACTGCATACTGAATTATAGAATTTGTCATGTTTTTCAAAAGTGCTCAAGTAGTTGCCAATACAGATAAATGTAGTGATGGAAACTAGGTCTTAAACATATGCCTTTAGTGTATAAAAAAAAAATTCCACAAAAAGTTCTTACACAACAAGCACGTTTCATGAATATATGGATTGGGTGGGCCCTACTCAAATTTACTGCTTTGCTTTTTCAGCCAAGGATGTACTTTGGGCAAGAGACAGAGAAAGACAATAAAAGCAAGTGTAGATCAAAACCTGTCCTGTGAAGAAAAAAGAAATTAAATAAACTCAGCTATTTTAAATTGATTTGTTGCCTGTAGAAACAAAGGAAATAACTTTCCTAGTGACACTGTAAATTTATATGTAGCTATGTTACAGTGCTTCTGTTGGTAAAATCACAGGAGTATTCACTGATGTGAAGCTGGAATCCATTTCCCTACTTTATCAATGGTAGATACAATTTAGCATATAGGAACAGTAGTCATAAGGTGGTTTGAAAATGTTGTATTAATGAGTTTGGAATTGTTTGATGGCAGTTTCACAGGGAAACAAAACATTACTATAACTGACTCAATCCTAAAAGCAGACATTGAAATCTTAAGTCAGTATTGTAGCTAACTCTGATCAGAATAGCATGGCTACACTAAAGTACGTTTAGTAAAATTTTTGCTTTACTTATGTGCTACAGTAGGCTGCCATCCCCATGCCATGCTTAGCTCAAATTCAGTATGATGAGATTTCAACACACAAAACTTCCTATGTTTGAAAAAGCATGCCAGGCTCTCCACAGCAGTACTGCTTGTTTCTTCAAATAAACTGGGTTCTCAGTTCTTGGAGTTGAATTTGAGATATATGTAAGAACTAATCCATACAACCTCTGTTTCCAATTCCAGTAGAAATATACATATTTAAATATATTCAAAGCACTTCAAGCTTCAGAGGTTACTTTTAAACTTCCTAAAGTTAAAACTGAACCAACTTTTACAAGAAAAGCTCAATTTTCTGGAATAAAACTAGTGTAATTTTTTGTTTGAGCAACAACAAAACCCATCCAAGAAGCTGTAATACTGAATACTGAATTACTGAAGCTGTAATACTGAATGATGAACTTCAAGAGGGGGGGAAAAATTCTATGCAAAATGAGGATACTTGAATGTTTAAGGAAATGGGAACTAGCTGTATTGAAACTGGGTGCTATCTTAATGGTTTCAAATTATAATAGCTTCTAGAACTACTACACCAAAAAAAATCTTTATCCCTTGGAAGCAAAGGTGACACTGTATTTGCTAAGATATTAATATTTTCATGATCAATAGTATTTTAAATGTGCATATGAGAACTTCATTAGAATAGAGCCTTAAAACAAATTGACTATTTTATAATGTTTCTTGAAATAAATACTTCTGGTACTATTATGAAGTATATGCTTAATCACTTATAAACTTCATATGGCTGAAGAAATTATGGGCAATAATCACTGTCAGCAAAGCAATGGGAATGTTGTCTTGAACCTACATTTGTTGAAGATCATGTTTACTGCTAATTGTGGGGTTTTTTTATCATTTGAGTTCCTATTTTGAAGTGTCAGGAGTGGCTTTTTTGTTTGATACTATTTATAAAATCATACTTGCTAAATAT
Source organism: Alca torda (assembly GCA_008658365.1). NCBI lineage: Eukaryota > Metazoa > Chordata > Aves > Charadriiformes > Alcidae > Alca > Alca torda. The sequence continues at coordinate 96,963,089 of CM018076.1, forward strand.
TTCCCAGATACTGAGACCTGGTCGTCATGTGTTTGAATATTGACTTAGTTCTGCTTAGGTGTTAATAGATACTTAGATAAAACCAAAATGGGATGCAATGGCATGAAATTATACAGGTGTTTAATGGGCAGTCAGCAGCTCTGTTAAAATAGTTCCAGTGCCTCTGCCCTTTCCCCTTTCCCTGTGCTTACACAGTTGTTACTGCAATCACATGTAGAATGGTACAGGGAAATGGTAGATTTGGAAAAGCCAGTTCATTGGAAACAATTTTTAACCAGTTTCCCCAAATGTATCACTAAGCACCAAATTTGGTTTCAGTGCTGTAATTTAGATGGAAAACTGATGGGAGATAAGGAAAGGCAGGTTGAGAGAGAAGAAACTGCTTGAACTCTTGCTTGGAAATCCTAGTCAGAATGTCCTGTAAATTAAGTGTGTACTGACAGAAAACAAATTTATTGTGATAGCTCAACTTGATGCAAAGTAACAGGTAGATAATCCTGACAACAGTATAAGTGCATCTTAGTTTGACTGTTAGTTATTAGAGTTTGAGTTGAATTGTTCCTCCAAGTTCTTTTGAGATAATATTTTCTTAGTTGTAGTATCTTTTTTTTTTTTGTAGACAGCATGCTAGTGCCAGCAGATTTGACATTTAAAGGACTTGACACAGAAATTGAATATTAAAAGTTCAGGTGGACACTGAGAATGTCCAATGAAAGCCCACTGACAACATCAGAGCACAGTCTAGAGAGTGAACTTTTCACTATTGCAAATATTTAAACTACTTATATTTAAACTTTAGTTGTAAAGATTCACAGTTGAAATATAACGGTTTTGTTTTAGATTGGATGGACAATGGCCTGAAGGATTGCTATCTGTCAACAATACTCTGCAGTTCAGCAGCCCACTGACTTACAACTATACTGGGACTTACGTATGTAAAGTGACTAATTCCCTTGGTCAGAGAAGTGATCAGAAGACTATCTACATACTAGGTAAGCCTTACTTCACAGCACAGACAGTATGTTACCTCAGAATTTATTTGGCCAATAGTTGAAATAGCAAATTAAAGAGGCATTTGATGTATAAAATACTTAAGTCTTTTAATTGTATGAAAAGCAATTGAAAGTAGGGAGTTGAGAGCTACAGTATAATTTGGGATTAAACTGACTCTTCAATAACAGCAACATACAGTGGAAATTCTTAAGGTTGAAGTAGTTTCCATAGTGCTTCTGAGATGATTACTTTCTCTTGGTAGGTGAACTTTGTTTTTCCAGTGTTAACCTGTGTTTTGGCAAGACACATTCACTGCAATAAACAGTACCTTGTCTGTAACAAATTGAAAAAGCAGATGTTAGTAGGAGGGGAGCAACTATATTTAGGAAAGTCAAAGATGCTCTGCTTTAAGGAAGTTAGGGTTATGTTCTGAACGCATGCATTGTACTCCAGTTACTTGTTGTCATCTCTTCTTGGGATGCAGATATCCAGTAACCATAAAGTATCTCATGCAGAACACTTGCTGATCTCCTTAGTGTAATATGGCAAATTTGTGTCTGTTTTAGCACCTCTGCTGTTGGAGAATGTCCTCATATCTATTAATGCAATGTGATCAATGTTTTACTATGACACTTTCTTTGTGAAAGAACAGCATGACTTAGGGTATATGTGAACAGTGCTGTACAAGTGTGAAAAAGCTCACTGAATTTCCGTGATGGATTAGCTAAATTAGCTAATCCTAGCTTGATCAGTAAGTGCCCATCTATTATAATTTTTTAAGGAAAATAATAACAGACATGAAAATTAAAAGTTCATTCTCTTGTATGGTACTGTGGCTCTTTAAGTTCTTGACCTCAGTTATTCCACAATGTGAATAAGCATCAGAGGGCATGTTGGCCAGTTACATGGAAAGAAACGTAGATGACTTCTTCATAATAATTTAAAACTAAATATGAACACTTAAGGCTTGAGATGACAAGGAAAACCTAAGACTGAAACTGAAGGTATGGGACATTTGAAGCCACATCTGTCAACTTGTATTTGGTAGTTCCCTGCATCTTTAGAAAAAGGAATGGTGTTTCAGTCAGTCTGACCTAACTAATCTGCAGGCCATTGTGGGAAAAGTAGTAAGTTGTAATTAACTGACTAGTTAATAAGCTAGTTAACTGGAAACATCTAAATACTCTGAGACAGTGGAATTGTATGTAAACAGAACTTTAAAATTACATAAAATTCTAGCTATTAAAAGACTCCAGTGCTGTAAATTATTACAAAAGTCACTTCTGTGAGAAGTTACTTTTGGATGCTTGGTTCTAATGCTTCCTTTATGGAGAACTCATGGCTCTGTAACAGTCTCAAAACAGTTATGAGGGGTGTCACGTTCAAGATGTATCAAGTCACATAAAATTAGAATTGCATTATTACATGGGGTGAAATATTCTCCTGGAATGTAACTTTCAACTATGCTTTAACTGTATTGATATTTTCTGAGTATAGCTCTGTTCTGAGCCCTATTCTAACTGTAAGGAGGAGGTAAGTTTTTTTTCAAGTCCGCTGCTTCTCAAGTTGTCAGTTCTATGAATATGATCTGCTCTAAGTAGAATTCATGCCTTTTAACATGACTGTCATGTGTGAAAGTATAAAGCTATCATTCAAATCATGTTAGTGGCTAACAGACTAAAATGGGCTAACTAAAAATTCTTATATGATGTTTCCTAAAATGAATCAAGTTTTTGAAAAAGCAGAATAGAAATACCTACTAGTTGAGCTGCGATGACAGCTTATGTTCTAGCCTATGGTAAATGCAACTTAACTTTAACTTACAGCAGAGATTGTTAAGCTGCAGTAGTTGGTCTTTGGTGTGGACTGATGGATGCCGCTTACGTGTGTGCTTCTCTTCAGCTTTGTTCAGCAACTTTGTTTTGCTGGAGTAACTTTATTGCAAATAGCGAAACTTAGCTGGTTTTAGGGAGCACCAAAAATTAATCTCAGCTACCTAGAGATCATAGAGCATCATGGTTCTACAAGTTACGTGCACCAATAAAAATACTTTAGTTGACATTAATGTCAGCTTTTAAAAACTGCATGTTAATCTTGGAGCATGTAGCATGACCAACATTAAGAAAGTACAGGTGATTTTTAGGCAACTTAGAATAAATCCAGTGCCATGTCACTACAACTAACGCTCAGGCAAGTCGTATTCATCACTGTAATGCTGAGACAAGTATCCAGCACTCTGCTCTAGGTACCTTAGAGAAGATTATACCAAACTGATTAAAAGCATGGTATATTCACTTCTAGCATGTAGGAGCCTTGATTAAAATGAGAGAGATAAGGCAATCATGAAGTATAGCAGCTGTATTGTTTTCAGAAATTAATATTAAACCTATTCTATTGTAACTCTTAAAAATAACTTTTCAGTGTGACTGGTGCTCTAAATAACTGAATTGCCCTGAAAACGATGCAGGATGGGTAAGTGATTATGAATTAGCAAAAATGTCCACCTAAAATAATAATCATTAGGTTACTCTACAGAGGGGACACAGGCTGATGCCAGGAGTACAGAAAATAAGACTGAAGTAGTAAACTACTGAAGTAGTAGAAAGTCAAACTGCTTACCACCTTAATACTAGACTTAACTGAGCAGATATTATCTAGTAATGGTGAACGTGGCACTACTGTAGAGCAATCATTTAATTAGCTTATTTTTCTATCTTAGCTGTTTTCCACTGTATAAAACTTGGCAAAAACATAGAGAAATTTTGAAGAGAGCAGACAAGGCTGCCACTTATCAAATTGTTGAGGTTTATGAAGCTGTCAAAAGACTGAGTCACACATCTTCACTATTTCTTACTTGTTCAGTGATGTAAAATATAGCTGTCCAGCAAAAGCAAGTTGTGCTTCTCATGGGGTTCAGAGGTGATCAAGTGTTGTTGAAGTTCCTGACTTAGTCCTACAGCAACAGGTTTTCCAAAACAAGCTCTCAGCTTGATACATTAAGCACTTGATCTTGTAATACGGATTTACTCATTTTTTTACACAAGGCATTGAACTTTATTTTCTTGGCTCTGTGTCCCTTTACCTACATTCTCTTTACCACAGCTTCCCTTTCTCCATTTGCAAGAGAGAGGTGACCTACAAGACTCGCATTCAGATAGGGACATATTTGCTTCCTCTCATCTTTGAAAATGACTGCCTTTGGAAGAGACTATTTCTTGTTAAAAGTAAAGCCATCCTTTGTTAGCCAACAATCCTAGGAATTCTAGGAAGATGAGACTTGTAAGTACAGAGTCACCTCCTTGTAGACTGGGTGTTGTCATAGCAGAGCTTGGTCATCATTTTTGCTTTCGTTACTTCATATATAGACCTGTTTTCTGAGAGAACATTGTGAATACAGACTGTACTGGGTTTGTGTGGCAAGGTTTTGGTAGTGGGGGAGCTACAGGGGTGGCTTCTGTGAGAAGCTGCTAGAAGCTTCCCCCATGTCTGATAGACCCAGTGCCAGCTTACTCCCAGGACGGACCCGCCAATGGCCAAGGCTGAGCCCATCAGCCTCTGTGGGAACATACTTAAGAAGGGTGAAAAACAAAAAAAAGTGTTGCAGCCAGGAAAGAGCAGTGAGAATGTGAGAGCCACAACGCTGCAGACACCAAGGTCAGTGAAGAAGGAGGGGGGAGGAGGTGTTCCAGGCACTGGAGCCCAAGGTGAAGACTATGGGGAGGCAGGCTGCCTCCTGCAGCCCATGGAGGACCCCACACTGGAGCAGGTGGATGCCCAAAGGAGGCTGTGACCCTCTTGGAAGCCTGTACTGGAGCAGGCTCCTTGCAGGACCTGTGGACCCATGGAGAGAGAAGCCCACACTGGAGCAGGTTTGCTGGCAGGACTTGTGACCCCTTGGGGGACCCACACTGGAGCAGTCCTTGTCCACCCCAAGGAAAAGACAAGCTGGAACAGTTCATGGAAGACTGTCTCCTGTGGGTGGGACCCAGTGCTGGAGCAGGAGAAGAGCAAGAGGAGGAAGGCTTAGTGGCAGAGACAATGTGTAATAAACTGACCTCAATGCTCATTCCCTGTCCCCCTGCAAGGGGAGGAGGCAGGGAAATCGGGAGTGAAGTTGAGCCTGGGAAGAAGGGAGGGGTGGGCAGAAAGTGTTCTAAGATTTGATTTTATTATTATCCTGCTCTGATTTGATTGGTAATAAATTAATTTCTCCAAGTAGAGCGTGTTTTGCCTGTGTTGGTAATTGCTGAGTGATCTCCCTGTTTTTATCTTGACCCATGAGCCTTTTATTGTATTCTTCTCACCCTGTCCAGCTGAGGAGCAGGAGTGATAGAGCAGCTTGGTGGGCACTTGGCGTCCAGCTGAGGTCAACCCACCACACAGATGCTTTTGTATTTTCTAAAGTATATATTGAGGGATATTGATAAGCTGCTTTTTTTTCTGGTGTACAGGAAAAGAGGTCCCAGAATATCCTTACTGTTAACTTGCATGCTGCCTTGTATAGCAGGCTTTGAACTTTCAACATTGTTCCTAAATATTCCTTGCAAGATTGGTTATGCTAATAGTAACAGTTGTTCTATGTCCCAAAGAAATGCCAAAATTTTTTTACTCAGTGCAGGGAAATACCAGCTAGAAACCGCAAAAGTACACTGAACTTTGAAAATGGATGATTGATGAAAGAAGTTGTCGTCTGCTTCAGGCTGATCTCAGTCTTCATATCTTTCATGCTGCCAGAAAGGAGGGAACAAACTGAAGATAATCTGAACGAAAATATTTAACTCCATTGCAGAAACTGTGTACACAAAGACTTTGTGGAGAGAGGGTTACACAGTGTCCTTACCCACTGCTTGACTGTGGAGTGGGAATGGTTGGAGAAACAATGATGAACTTCAAAGCCATTTAGTTTCAGACATTCAGAAAGCCGCCTTTCATGGAAAAACTACTTTCCCTGCTGTTACAAGGGAGTTACAACATAAGCTTTTCAGCAGTTGAAAGAAAGGGCTGTTTTTACAACGCCCAGCTAGACAGAGTTATCAAGTACTTAGCATCTAAGGGAAACTTAGAAATAACAGCAGGTCAAGAAGCAGAGGTACATATGTCTCTGTGCAACTGGTGTGTAATACATATCCAGGCACACACTTTCCACTCTGTAAAATGAGAACTGGAAAGAGAGAGAGATCGATCTTGTAATTTCTGCAAAGCCAACTCACTTTTGGATTATAAGTAACTGATAGCAGGTCCTTGTCTTGCAAAAGGCAAAGAAAGGGATGTGGGAGTTGAAGTGTGGATCTTGAATCATGTGGGGTTTGTTTTGGTTTTTTTTTTTTAATGGGGAGAACTAGACTTTATCATGGGTTTTGAAACTAGATGGACTTTGATTGTATTAATACACAACAACTAGGCATGGCACTTTCCCTTCCAAAACTTTGTTTCTGTAATGCTTAAGTGACAAATTTTAGCCAGAGGAGATGTGTGCCAGTATTGAATTTTCTTCTTCCTTATTATAGAGCTGATCACCTTACCCCTGAAATACTTCATAGTGGGCTAAATCCAAAATGGTTTGTAGTTTAAAAACATTGTATTCTCTAGTTGATTTTTACGATGGTGTGCTTGTTGATACCAAGATAGGATTTAACCTAAGATTGTGAAGCTCATGGTCTGGTTCTAAGGATGATCCATCTATCTCTTTGCCCATTCATCTTTCTGATGCTTGGCTGCTTCTTGGCTTTGAATTCCCATGGGTCCTGGACATTTGAACAAGGATATACTGCAGGGGGATTGAGGGAGGAGATGAAGTGGTTGGGGTCATGAGACATGTCATATAGTTGGATGTCTCTACTCAACTTAATTGTAAAAACTCATCTGCCTGTAAGTTTTGTATTGCAAGAGCTGGGAAAACTGTATTAAGAATAGTCATTTAAGGGAAAAGTAAAAATATCAGACTGAAGCTGTTAAAAGGTGGTACTGACTTTCATCAGAAACATCTGTAAAATAAGTAATAGAGGGAAAACTGGGCATACTGTACAAGGACTATGGTGCTTTGAGAAGTATTAGAGTTTAATTTGAGGGAAAGAGCAAATCTTGCTGTTCTTGGTAGAAAACTATCAAAGGCTTTGAAACAAAGTAGGAAAACTAAGAAAATAATCAGTAGGAAATTGATGCTTTTGAATAAAGTGCTATCTGAAATAATTAACTTAAAATGATGTGTGCTTTATATTTTGTGGAAAGCATTAAGAACTCAAAGAAACAGGTATTGGTGATGATGTGAAATGTTATAATTAACCAGCTTGTTGATAATGAAAGAATTCATACCAACAGACAAGAGCGGTATTTTCTTAATTTGGAGATAGCATTTGAGATGTGATTTGAAAGCAAAATGTTATGGAGTAGAGGTAAGGAATTCTGGCATTCCTGGTCTTAATGTTGTTTTCTATTTGAGAAACTTGCTTGGTGCAGGAAAAAAAAAAGTAAAAAAAAAAAAAAAAATATGGGTTTACATTCAGAAAGCTCCAGGTGACATTAGAAGTTAACTTCACATGTTCATAGTTGTAATTGGCCTTATAAACAAGGAGGGAAGACTTTAATTTTGTCATTCTTCAACAATAGAAGGTACTGACACAAACACTAGAAGTCATCATGGTTATGTATTGTAGGTATACATATAAACAAACACTGAATTGATACTATATTTGCAATGAATTTAAGATAATATCTTAATTAGTGCTTGTAGATAATGCAGCTGGACAGCATGACAACTGCTGGATGAAACAAGTTTTGAAGGAAAAGCTTTTCATAAAACATTGTTATTTTAATATATTAGTAATACAGTGTAAATGCCGCTGTATTTATTTCACATATGTAATGATTAAAGTTCCCAGGATGCAAATACTATATACTTATGAATGTGTATTTTATATTGTGGATGTGGAGGATGACACTTAAGACATCAGTACCAGAGAGAAAGAGATGAACAATTACAAAGCCAGTTTAAAAAAATCAAAGTGTATATATACCCTGGAAGAAGATATCACTGGTACTATCTGAAATTGTATTTTAAGCTAACAAATCTTGTGTCTAAAGCAAATACATTTTCAAGGAAGAGGGTTTTGAGTTTAACTTCTTGACCTATGGATTTGTGGGACATGGGAACACTGGTAAACTTGTATTCCTTAATCTCTATTTCTTTGTTAAATTATTAAACTCACTTTAGATCAGATTTTACTAAAATCATAATTTGAATTTCTCTTGTTCATTTTGGTAGTGCATCTTCCTTGTTCAGTTTCCTGTCTTCTGTCAAATTAATTTCATTTCTGTGGAGCTCCCTAACAAATCACCACTTTTACATAGTCAAGTAATGTAATTATGTGCTTTGAAAATCTGTGAAACCTTCTTATGTCAAGCTTAAAATGCTGTGTTCAGCAGTGAGGTGCAGTCCAAAGTACAATTTGTAGTGATCATGACAAATGTGGCAATTCTGTCTGGTATGAGGGAATTGTGTATGTCAGTCTGTGAGTAGTAAGATTAAAAACCATATTTATGAATCTTTAAAGTTATGATTTGTCAAATAACTGGAAGCTTGACAGATCTCCAGTTCTATCTGTTTTACTTTTTGTGGTGGTAAATTTAGGGTGCCTCTGTTATATGGTAGTAGTAGTTCCATGAATCTTGCTTACGGGCATTAACTAAATAACATGACATAATGAATTACTTGGCTGTCCATGTAATATTCTCTCTAAAAGAATCAAGCTATATTAACATGTTAAGTGTTTGTTGCTTTACTGATTTTAAAATTACCTTGCATTGGGCAGGGCAAAAAGGTGGTTTTATTCAGTGCAACGCAGAAATAAAAACTGGAGTCACATATAATACTGCAATTAACTGGGATAATCTCAGGAGGCTTTCTCAATGTCATCAACCCCTCACTTGCAACCTTGTCTTCAATATAGATGCATACATCTCCAGTAGACCTTATGAACAAAGGAAAACTGAATGCTGGAGAAGCTTGGTATCTGGCAATCTCTTGTTTAGTTGCATAATCTGACATGAAATCAGTTGATATTTTATATTGAAGAATGAATATGGAAATTTCTTTGTGTATGAGGGATCAAATTGCTTTGAGAAGGAATGCATAGAAATCACTTTTACTTCAAATGTTCCAGTTTTTTTATTTTAAAATCCTGAAAGCTCCTTGCTCAACATAAGTGTTATTTTGAGATTAATACGTGCCATTTTTAACTATGCTTCTTTCACTAATCCCAAGGTGAAGCTGAGTAAACTGTATTAATGCAACAAATATTTTTGGAGAGAATAGCTTAAAAATCAGTAGTTCATGTGCTGCTGAGTGCGCACACAACTCATGGTTTTTCATTCTTATACTCGGTGCCCTGAACAGTTTCTGAAGTGGGAATTTAATATGGAATAATTGACTCTGTGGCATAATCAGTTAATTTAATCCAGTATTCCTAACTGCTGGGTGGAAACATAGAGGACTGCTTGGGTTTTTCCTAATAGACAGCATTCTTCCATGGGGGAGGTAAATAATGAACTAGGAATGGTGAACATCTGAACAGAAAAGCTGCATCTCCTTACTTGGAGGAGAGCAAGATGTCTACTTAAAAATTATTTTTATTCTATTTGCTCCCCATACTTCCTATCCTGCTGCAGCATAGCTCAGAACCACATGTAATGAAGCTCACTTAAAGCCTGTGGAAAGTGTAAGACTTCTTGTAAAGCCATGAACTTGAGAATGAAAAACTATTCTTGTAGAACATATCCATCAACTTTGCCTTCTTATAAACCCTTAACTGATTTAGCTTGCATTGACATTCTGTGCCTTTTCTGTGTCTTGTCTACTTCTTTGCTCTTTCCATTAGATCCTCCTACTACTACCACTCGACTGCCCACGGTTCCCTGGCATCCTTCGACTGATGGCATCACAGGTTTAGCAACAGAATCTAGAATAATAGATTTCCCAACATCAACCTTTCCAGCAATGCAGGAAGACACTTGGGGTACTGTCATCGGTAGTGCGGTGGGTGGGGCTCTCTTCCTCATACTTGTCAGTGTTCTGGTTGGAGTTATCTGCTATAGGAGAAGACGGACGTTCCGTGGTGACTACTTTGCTAAGAACTACATTCCACCGTCAGATATGCAAAAAGAGTCTCAAATAGATGTTCTTCAGTCAGATGATGTGGATTCTTACCCTGGCAGTATAAAAAAAGAAATAAAGCATCCAATGAACAGCTTAATATCTAAAGATTATTTAGAAGACCCTGAAAAAACAGAGTGGAACAATATAGACAATATTAACAGGTACCAGGAACGTTATGAAAGACCAATGGATTACTATGAAGGTGGAACATTGGGAATGAAGTATATGGGTGGTGAATGTTATGATGACAATGAAGAAGACTTTGTTTCTCACATAGATGGCTCGGTAATATCTCGGAGGGAGTGGTATGTGTAGTAACCACTGAAAATTAAACGTGTACCTGCAATTCATTTCGTTGGCTGATCACTTTCAGATTGTTTATACTTACACAAGAGAAGGAATAAACTTTTTGAAACTGATATTTTTTGAAGGTTTTTATATTGTGACTTGACAAATGGAAATACTGAATCTGGGGAAAATGTATTTGAGCTGCTTTTTTTTGCAATGCTGTACTACTGTTTAAGATTTGAGGTTTAATGCAGAGTGCTTATATTGGTCTATGTCAGAGGTAAAAAAGGCTAAATTAAAGTTGCCATTCAAAATTGTTTAAGAATAAAAAGTGGCTGTCTCGGCTTTCTGATTTAAAAACAAGTTTACCTAAGGCAATGATCAAATATTATCCCTTGGGGCATTCACTTTGCGGATTGTGAATTACTCCAATTGAGACACCATTCGTGTTAAACTTAATGCTTCTGTATAGCAAATACTTTACTGATTAAAATGAGTTACAGCAGAATCAAAGCTTTATTTTTAGGATTTTCTGCACAAAAATGAATACCTCTTAGCATTTTAATGAGCCTTCTTGTAACTATGTACTTAAAAGAAGTCATTGCACTGAAACTAACTTATGAACAAAATTTTGAGGAGTAACTGTGTAAACAGGTCAAAGGTTTATCTTTGAATAAGATGAAAAATTTTTTTATAGTCAATTTGTTTCTAAAGCCTTATGCTAGTGTGTATATCTATACATACAGTAAGATATTTTGTTAGGCCTGTAATTGGCAGGATGTCAAAACTCATTAACAAAGACAAGACTCTTTTTGCAAGTACACAAGGTACAGTTTTAGAGACCTGTTTCTGAGGCTTTTTTGGAATCTTACCATTGAATTTGAAAGCTGTAGAATTGGAAGAAAACTAATAATTTCAAAGCTGGAAGCTAATGCGAATTTGCTTATTTTCCTGTGTGCCAATAAACATTAAGCATGCTAAGAGGTGTCAAAGCATTTGCTAGAATTTTTATGACCAGAAGTTAAAACAGCGGTTTTACGCTGCTTCTAAGTTACAATGCTTGCTTTGAAGAGGGTAACTAGAATTTCAGATTATTAGTAGGGAAGTGGACACTTGCATTGCTACTTCATATAGTGAAAACACACTCTCTAATGCAACTACAGAATCTATGAAACAGGACTTTAGATAAATTGTGCAGTCTTGTACCGCAGTGGATTTCTTTTCCCTGCAAATAATCAATACTGATTTAACAACATATTCATGTTCCTGTTCTTTAAAGTGACATTGTATGTAGGACATCTCATTTGACATCTGAAGTTGTTCTACATTGTCTTGAGCAGGTTCACCAGACTAATTCTGATGATTATGTAGGGAGGAATGAAATACCTTTAGATGAATTACAGAACAATGGTAGAATAGTAGATTCTTTGAAGTGACATTTTTAAGAGTTTAGATCAAGAAAATGATGCTGATAAGGCTATTAGTATTTGAAACCTGAAAAGGGAAAAATCTCTGCCACCTTTAAAATGATATAGGCTGCATAGTTATGACCGCTTCATGAGCGCTCATGCTGGAATTTCTTTTCTATCCTCATGATCTTTGGTAGCTTACAGCATTTAGAACTTCACAAAAATAGTTGTGTTGAGCGTTGTAGACAATACACTGTGATTGCATATGACTGCATGTCTTTAAAACAGATTAAGACAACAGCTTTATTTGAAATTCAAATGGAAAAGCATCCCTAAAGAACTTAAGTTTACGTTTGGATTAATGGAGTACTGGTACATGATTGACCAAAGTCTCAAGACCAATAGCAAATGATATTGTGTTTCTCTTTAGTTTGAGCGCAAACACAGGGAAAGGAGTTAAATTTCTAGCAGAAGGTTCTGATCCAAATTATTTCTGGAATAAAGAGATAATACCTCTCTTCAAATAAAAAATACTTGATCTATCATCTTTAAAAGATGGTGTTACTTGGAAATAAACATAACCATAAACCTGTTCTCCACATGGGATATCTTGCTTTTGTCTCTGTGGATTTTTTGTTTTGATTTTTAAAAATATAGATTATATATATATTTAATTCCTATGGGTTAAGAAGTTGAAATGTTTTGGAGTTGAGGTTGATAATAGGGATAGGGCTTACGTGTGTTGCAATGTTTTGTACATTATGTCTGCTGTAAAAAGAATTGATTGTAAGTACAAACGGCTGTTGTGTGAATAAACTTTTTGTTACATTCTGGAACGTAGGTAGTGTTCAAAAATGGTTGACAGATATATTCTTGAAATTGAAGATTAAAAAGCATAATAAAACCAGAGGCTGGGTAGAAGGAGCTAAAGTATTTAAGCTGTTGAAGATGGGCTTTTTAGCATTTTCTCTTGGAGATCCTAAGCTTATAAAACAAGTATCTTTAGAAACTATTTTAAAGAGTATGAACCTTGATAAATAGATATAGTTGCTGTCCAAATAGTTTCACTTTAAGCACAGCTGATACGCTGTCTAGGATTCACATTCTTTAAAAAGAAAATATTTTTTTCAGTTGTTGTAGCTCTGCTTAAACGTATTTCTTGAAGTGAATCAATTCCAATTTATTTCTCACCAACTGGTGAGAATGCTGTGTAGCTGACAGCATTCATCGTAGGTGCTCTCTGACTTGTTCAGCTTGGTACAGTGGTCTGTGTTTCTGATCATTCCTTTGGTTAGACTGATATAATTTTTGTGCTTACTTTTTTTGCTAAAGCAATTGAAGAAAGCAAATTAAGCGAGCCCCATGGTAATTGCATTTCCGCTCAGTTCTTGTATGTTGCTACAGTTGCTGGCATATTGCTGTTTTTCCTGGTGTTCAGAGGTAAATGGGCGGCTATTGCTATCTCACCCAAAAACTTTAACTGAAAGTATAATACTTTATGATGTTTCAATATTATAGCAGAATTTACTAGAAAAAAAAAAAAACAGCACTTTAAAGTTAGTACAGTATGAAACAGTCAAGTAACTCTTCTGGTGAAGTTGTGATCGCAAGACCAAGCGTCTTCATGAGTTCTAGACCGAACAGTGTATATTAGTTACCTGCAACTTTCTCACTTAAAGAGGGAACCCAGTGTAAACTAAACTTAAGCTAATTAAAATGCAGCGGTTAAGTGAGCCTTCCAGGGATTCATGCGCCCATTCTTTATGAGAAGATGGGAATGGTGGTTCTTAAGTATGTAGACTGGTATTGACAGACAAATGCAACTTATGCCAAGAAAGCTGTTCTGTAAAATAAAACAATGATCACTGAAGGTGGTAAGTTATTGTGATCTTCCAGAGTGAATTATCTTCCTGCAAGTTGTTAATCTATGACTTTATCTCTTAACTTTTAAGGAAGTCACAAAAATGCTTATTTCAGTTTTGTTCAATCTGCTTAAACATACCTGCATGAGTGATCCCAGGAGAGTATTGCTGTCAGGCCTTTTACATGCACTGAGAGGACGGGAATACCTTTATCAGAATGGAAACAAGATGGTTTGGGGTTGGTTGTTTTGGTTTTTTTGGTTTGAGGTTTTTTGTTTTGGTTTGTTTGTTGTTTTTTTTTTTTTTTTTTTTTTTTAAACAAGGGATGAGAAAAAAAAAGCCTTTGTTCAGCATGCAGGCAGAGCAACATTAGAATTGTGAGGAACAGATTGGATAGTTGTCTTGGGTTTTTGACCTGTGAATAGAATACATAGCTGGAGAAAATACCTAAATTTTTTTCTGGTAAGAGATTAATTAGAGGATGGTTGTTGGCATTTGGATAAACACAGCATATGATTCTTTCTGAAGGAAAATAGCTGAAGTAAACTGCATTACAAATATGTTGCAAGTAGCATAGAGCTGTGTTTAATTTTAAACTACTTTGCTGTTACCTTTCTGATCCGGTAATCAATGTAGATCAGATGGTTATTTCTGTAATTTACCTATATTTTACAGGTAAAAGTTTTAGTGAAGCTAATGTGAATTATTTGATAAGCCATTTGTTGCAGGTTTGAAACACTGAGATTGATGATACTGAATTAAAGCTGTGAAACTTGTTAGCATACTTTATGTGATTTAAAACTTTTTAAGTTCCTGGTATAGTGAAATGGGTGACCTCCAAAGACTGACAAGTTTGTTAATTCAGTATGCGAGTTATAAAACGATAGATTTGACAATGCTGAGGTCAAAAGAAAAATGCTTCTTAAAAAAAAAACAAAACAAAAAAAAACAAAAACAAACAAAAAAAACAAACAGCTTTTCTCCCCTTGTTAAAATTATTTATAAAAATTACTTTTCTTCTAGCTTAAAGTGTAAAGTCCTAGAGATGACAGATGGTTTTAGGGGTTGCTTTGATAAGCGTAAGTGAAGTATTAGTGAGTTTGCGTGTTCATCGCTCCTAGTAGTACATCTTTTTTCCCCTAATTTTAAGTTTCCCTTTTTCCTTTCTGCGGACTTCAGTGGCTTTAAAGAAAGATTGCCAATAAAGCCATAGTTATCTAGTTTTTTGAATTAACACCTTGTTTGCTCATGTAAGTGCAAAGCATGTGTTCTGTAACTTCATCTTGCCTTGAGATCGAAAATAAAAGCATGCAGCTAGTGTTTATTAAAAGTAGACAATGAAATTTTTAAAACTATATTAATGATTCATGAGCTCTCTTAATTCAACCAGTTTTGCAATTGGCTGATCGGACTGCAGGAGTGCTAGTGCAGGACGAGGCTTTCTGTTTTGTCACGGAAGGAAGAAACATTTCTCAGAGCAATACTGAAATAGCTTATCTGAGTGTTGAAATTATGGGAGCTTCTTAAAGGTGTAATCTATGCTATCACATTGCAGATGTGCCATTTAAGCAGACATCTTCTGTTGCTGTAGCAGGGGCTGTGATTGGAGCAGTCCTTGCTCTTTTTATCATTACCATCTTTGTGACAGTGCTGCTGACCCCAAGGAAAAAAAGGCCATCCTATCTTGACAAAGTGTAAGTATGCGTTGGATTTTTTTTTTAATTGAAAGCAATATGCAGAAAGCGTTTGTTCTATACAGGAATTTAAAGGTCTCAGTTTCCTTAGCAGCTGTTCAGCTGTCATCGTTTCAGGGTTGTATTTTAAGATTAGACAAATATAAAATCACTTGTGTTTCTGAAAAAGAACTGAGGAAGCTAAGAGTGAGTTCAGAGTCGTCATAATTCTTTATCTCTTCAGAAGTGTTTTTTGAAAGAAAACTGCACATCATTTGAACTGGAGGGCAGGGGAGAGGTCCATCTTGACTGACGCCACAGACTACTACTTTATCATAACTGTAGGTCTAACGTGAGCAAACAGACCATGCTTTGCAGAGTGAAAGTCCACTAAGAAAGTCCTGATATGTGTATAAAATGATGCTTTTCTAAACATCTGATACAGTCAAACAAAAACAAGATTTTGTCAGCTAAAGTGGATGATGTCTAGACCCTGTTTAGAACGTGCATAAAAAAAGATGGCTTTGAATATCTGTAAATAGAAGTCTTTTCACACATGCTGTGTACAGTTAACACTTAAACTGAATGAGAAATTAAAATGTCTGTCATGACTGTATATATTTAATGAGGAGTAGAATAAAGTGACTTATAGAATTTGGCATAAAATAAGTTCCAGCATTTGAATCTCTTGAGCTAGCAAGATGAGTCAAGTGTTTTCTTACAACTGAGTAATTTCTAATGTGGTTAGAAATACTGTTTTCTTGTTTATTTCTCTTAAATTCTGTAGCTGAAGTGTATTTACATGAATAGTCTTAAACATTTTAATTCTTTTATAACAATTTGCTTTCACTGAGAAAGTTACAGTACAGAAGTCTTGTGTGTAATAATTAATTCTAAGGCTTTCTCGAAGGTTTTTCAAGCTGTATCTCATAACCTAGAAATGATAGATGCTAATAGTCTCTAATCCTACTTAGTTGGTGGGGGACGGGGACGACACAGGAGGCAGGGAGTTCATTCTACTTAACACCTTATAGGACAAATAAATTATAGGCAGTGCTTTTCTACAGAAAGTGTGTGGCTGAATTATTGCCAGTGGTGGGTATATCAACGTTACAATACTCCATGTATGTTTCATTGCTGACTGAAAGGTGCATGTCCCTGAGCGAGTGTTGGATGATTTGGGAGCTAATCATAAGCATGTCATACTTCATTCTTTATTACAGGATTGATCTTCCACCCACTCACAAACCATCCTCATGTGAGGAGAGAGCATTCTCCATACCACAGAAAGAAGCTATGCTTCAGGTGAGGAAGTGCTTATATATATATATATATATATATATCTTGAGGTAAGAAAAGTGTTAACTTTCCTTTATTTTGTTAATTTAGTCTGATTTTTCTTTCCTGGTAATATATGGAGTTTTTGATTGTTGATTCACAACCAAGAGGTTTCCCTACATACGTGATATCTGAATCTCATGTCCTTGGTGTTAAAAGTCACCCTTAAGGTCAGGAAGCTGGTAGATAGATGCTTTTCGTATCTCTAAGTGTTTGACAGACTTTGCTCCTCCTGAAGTAGAAAAAGCTATAGTTGAAATTCTGTGGTGATGAAGAGAATATACATAGCTTTATAAAACAATCTTCATATGGGGGCACAAATATACTTGGTAAGCTTAGCAAGTGACTTCAGCGTCATCATTGTCCTTGCTAGTTACAACTGCCGTTCTTTTAAGCTGTTAAGGTTTGAGTGTGTGGGGATATATTGGGTTTTGGGCTTTAGCGTGGCTAATTTACCAAAGTATGATTTTGATTCCCAATGAACATCATTAAATCCCTTTTAAAAGCTTGCGGTTATGTAACTTTTAATTTTATCTCTTTTCTTGAATTTTTCTTTAACAGCCATAGAAGACTCTGTACAAATTCTGTGACAAGTAATTGAATTTTTAGTACATTTTCACGGGTAGCTTCATGTGATCTAAAGTAATGCTGTCCAAACAAGACAGCAGTAGGCTGTGAGCTACCTTACCAGCATTTAGTGTTTGTGTGAGTGTAGTCCGATATAACAGGATCACAAAGGTGATACGCTGGAAAGCTAATTCTAGCAAATGAGACAGTTAAAATAAGTGGGGATCAAGGAAGGATAGGATTGCCCTTAGCTACAGCATGGCTTTGCACTGGATTGGGCTGCTTGTGAAACTCCAGGTGAATTCAGAAGGCTTGTTTTGAGCTAGGCAACACAGAAGGGTCCCATTTATGGGAGACAGCTTCAGTTAACAGCATTGATTAAATAAACGGTCTGTTCATGAAAACTATAGATTCTGACTATAGTGTGGTATTTTTTTGGTATATATTAAATCAATCAGTCTGATCTTTACATTTCTGCTTACACTGAAGAAAACTTCTATCATCTATCAGTATTAGTGAGAATTAAATTGTAATTGTTCTTAATGGGATTTTTGTTCCAACTTCAGTACTTCGTATAAATAATGTGATTCTAACCATTGATGTGCTGAATTATAAGCCTGAGGTAACTGAGGCAATCATTTATTTATAACTAATATTGTTTTTCCAATACTCTGGTGTACCTTTGCAGCTTTAAGGACCTATAGAAGCCTTTTTTTGTTCTGATAGAGAAATGCTCTAGGAAAAAATCTTCACCCATACTAAAAGATGGATTTTGGTGGAGTAATGCTGAAAATATTCTTGTAGATTTTCTTCATGTGATTGCTGGTTACTAAAGTTCACCAAATATGAGTTGCCAATAAAAGCTTTCCTCTTTCTCGTGAAAATAGTGCACGAAAAGAATATTGAGTATTATAAATAGTACTTTGAGTAATACTTGCTGATATTGTTGCTGAATGAAGCAAGAAACTTTTCTGAGATCTACTGCTACTTCTACTAGCAGCCTGATGATTATAATATGAAGGAATAAAACATAGAATTGGCAAAAAGCATTATAGGTTTTTGTCTTCTGACCTTGAGGGTGGTATAACACCTAGGATGACACAAAAGAAACAATGCTTTTCTGTGCTAACCAGGTAGTAACTCTTTCTTCTGTCGCTACGATAATCAACAAATGCAATATTGATGACTCATGCTTCTGCTAATACATTTCTATGCTTTAAGTATTACAGTAAAACATTATCTTGCTTATAGAATCAGAAGATGTAGACTACTTTGTTATTGGTGCATCTGTAGTGATGCTAGATGGCAAAATGACAACAAGATTATTTATCCTTTACAGGGCTACTCAAAGCGTGTACCTTATTGTTTTCCTCTTTTGAACTCTGTTGGCTTTAAATTCTTTCTTAGTTTCACTTAGTGTGGCTTCTGTTAGTGAATACTTAAGAACTAAGAAAAGATGAAGCTGACTGTAGTCTTTGTTGAACATATAATAAAATGTTTTATCTAAATCTATTTTGTAACTAGAGAAAAGACCCTAAACAGGCTGAATCAAGTAGTCATTTCTCTCAAGGTGGATAAATACAGTTTCAAGTTGTTTTGGGAAAGGGAGGAGAGAGATCTAGTTATTTTTAAGGCTAGATGTTAACTGTGCTTTATTTAAAAAAATGGTTGTTGGCATAACATTATCAGTGTACCTGTTTTTCTCTTCTGGAGAAAGAACTGGAGCTGGAGGCTGAGTCCTTCTAGCTGATACTGCCTGTAATCAACTTGTACTCTCTGTTATGCTTGAGACAACAGCTTCTGCTTTGTCTAATAGAAATAAGTGTCAAAATGGTAGCTTTAGCCAAGAAGGGCTTGGTTGCATTGTTTTCGTGTAATAAGCCAACACTTGAATAGCTGTAAAGAGGTAAAAGAAGCAAGTTAGCAGCCTGTCACTATGTCCTGTCCTGTTTGACTAAAAGTCTGTACTAGCCATGTAATTTATGTTTCAAATGCTGTTTGAACTGTATTGTCCAGTCAATAAATGAGAAGCATGCTGATGTAAGCTTCTGGTTACACTGAAAAGAACTGCAGGTGAAATGTTGCTGCATTGTCAACAATAATAGGTGGTCAAATTCAATCTGAGTGGAAATGATAGGCTACATGGAGGTGCAAAGTAAAGTTAAAGGGGAATGAACTTAAATGGTGTCTTCTGCATACTCAGAATAACTGACAATTAAAAGTGGATTGATTCAATTTAAGCTGATTCTGGTAAATTGTATATAATATGCAAATTTTTAAGTCATCTGTACGGTTATTTGTCAAATCATGCACAGTAGCTTTTTTGGATCTTGTGAAGTAGTCCAGGTGCAACTGAATGAGCTGAAATTTTCCTGTTTGAGTCCCAGCAGTCAATATTTAACTAGATTTTACCCATATCTGAATAGATGGGTGTTGGTATTAAATTGAAGGGGGATGTTTTAGACATT
This sequence comes from Alca torda, assembly GCA_008658365.1. Lineage (NCBI taxonomy): Eukaryota > Metazoa > Chordata > Aves > Charadriiformes > Alcidae > Alca > Alca torda. The sequence goes on from CM018076.1 coordinate 96,982,838, forward strand.
TGATAATACTGGGTTGCCAATATCTTTCATAGTTACTCCTTCAGACTTTAAAGCTTTAGGTATGCTTTAAGTATACATTAGCATTTAAATGCCAACATTAAACAATAAGCTACATGTATGTAAAAGTAGTGTGTAACTGAGTACTTATAATAATTTCTCTATACTGGTATTTGCAGATACCCATTATATGTATTCATGTGGATCACTTAAGAATCAAGAAGAACCAGTTCACTTATGGCCCTAAAAGAGAGAGGCAGAAGTCCAAAACATAGGAATGCTATATGGAACAAAGGAAAAATGGCAATGTAAATAGTTTTATTTACTGTGAAGACTGTAGGTTCATCTTTATCAACTTTGTTAGCAACAAAGCTATTGCTTTTGTCTGTGTGTATTTTTTAATAATTATTGTCAGTGGAAATGCTATTTTGTTACTCAAAACTATTTTTTGCATGTAATATGGAAGCGCAGTGAGCAGCCTGAAGGTTGTGTCCTTGGTGAGAGAGAGGTCTCTGCTTGGCAACTGAGTTTCGAGGCAAATCGAGAGGAAGTTGAGCAATGGAAGAATTCCAGTGGCTTAAACAGGAATTCCTCTGTTGCGTAATATTTATAAAAGGAGTGGGAGAGGGGGCACTAATTCAGGCAATCCTTTGAATCATTAGAGTTATTTTCACTGTGTTTCAAAGAATATATCGCTAAGAAGCAAAACTTCTTTACTAGCCTAGAAATGACTGAGATGGACAGTCTCTGACAGTGTGATGGAACTGAAGTTATGTCTAGCTTGACAAGTGCTTCTGAAAGAAAGGAAAAAATGTTTTGTATAATGCAATGCGTGAATGTTCAGAGTTCTTGAAGCGTTCAGAAATTAATAGGGCTTTTTTTTGTACCAACAGAAATAAGTGGAGGAGGGAAATACAGCCCCATAGGTAATTCTACCCATAAGAAGGCTGACTTTAGACTTGCAACTTGTAAGAATACCTCATATACTTCGCCAAGCAACCTGGTCGAACACTAAAGCTCTTTAATGGTGACATTTATATTCCTATTCAAAACAGGAAAGATGGTGAAATTGTATTAGCACAGTTAAAAGCATATGACACCATTTACTGAATGATGGTATTCCTGAATCAAATTTGAAAAGATCACCTACAGTACTCTTAAACATAGCATAATATTGATTCATTTATAGATTATGGCTCTCTTGTACTCTTCTAGTTCTTTTCCTAATGGTCTTAATACATGTGGGAACATCACTTCCTTTCTGAAAAAGGAAGCATTATTGTTATAATTTGCCTTAGACTGAAGAGCTGTTTAAGCAAACAAGACTGAATGGAAGGAGGCACAAAATGTGCACAGATAAACTCATCTATATTGATGAAGGATCTTACAATGAAAAAAAAAAATAATTAACCAGATAGGGACTGGAATGAGGCACAAGTGTTTTTTTTTTTATTAGTGGATGCTTTTGTAATAGGATTTCTAAATTGGAAAGGATATGAAAATGCAAGATGAAGTTGGTGAGATAGTTGATTTAGGCTTTTAAAGGACTGTGAGAAGGAGCATGTTTAGAGTAAAACTCAATGCATTTATGAAACATTTTGTTATTAATATTTATACTTATTAAATAATTATTTATTAATTTTTATAATTACCAAGCACTGGAACAGGCTGCCCAGGGAAGTGATTGAGTCGCCATCTCAGAAGGTCTTTAAAACATGTGTAGATGTGGTGGTGAAGGGACATAGTTTAGTGGTGGACTTGTCAGTGCTAGGTTTACAGTTGGACTTAATGATCTTAAGAGTCTTTTCCCACCTAATTGAGTCTATGATTCTGTAAAATGTAGAGGTAAGACAATGGAAACTGTTGTAAGTATCAAAGCTCAAAACCCCAGACGTACTGCATAGGAACACTGTTGCCCAGCACCAGTTTTCTTTGACAGAACCTGACAATGTTAGTTCTATCACTTGCTCCATGGCAGTAAAAGGTGCAACCCCCTTTTTTCGCAAGGGTGTGTTGTGTTTTCGTGCCACGTGAGATCATTTCCTTTGTCTCTAGTTTTAATTGAATAAATGAACCCACTGGAATTTCCTGTTCTGGTTTCCAGTGTTTGTCTAAATCATGTCTATGTCCATTGTTGGTAGAAATTCTGGAGCAGGCAGATTTTTTTTTGCTCACAGAACGTTGGTCTTTGGTGATGTCAGCGTTCTTGTTTGCCATATGTGTTTCGCTTCCTTGTGTGGTGAATTCATGCTCTTAGCTCAGGTGTGAAGAAAGAGCAGTGTCTCCTGGTAAATGGTAAATCGCATATTCTCAGAGTTGATGTACTGGTTGCAGTCTAAGAATTGAGGAGCAAAAGCAGTGTGACTTTTAAAGCGGGGGGGGAAACGCTTTTAATGTAATTATAAGACAGAAAACATGACAAACAAAACTTTGAAAAATATGCCTGTGAAGACAGTAGCAAAACTGTTGGAGGAGTTAGGAAGGTATAAAAGATGAGTTTTCAACTTGTTTCACAGTGAATTTGCAGGTCATGTTAAAAGTCAAGTAACTCAAAATCGCTTAAAGTCTTGAACTAAATAACAAATGTGGAAAAGTAGTAAGTGAAGGGGAAGGTGGAGAGAAGATTGAAACATTACTTGAGATTGGTGGGGTTTCTGCTGTAAGGCCAGCTACTTAGCTACTTTGTGTTGTTGCTGTCACTGTGGGGCTGTTGGGAAAAGCAGAAACTACAAAATGGAAGCAAATGTGCAATTGTACAAAAGCTATTACTGTAGGCTGTTGTGCCGCTGTGCTACTAACTAAGTGTGGCATAGAGGGAAGAACTTAATTAAGAGTGATGGTACCATAGTGTAAGCTGTATCCTAAGTCATAATTCTCAGGTAGCATTGCTTGCTATGAATAAAATTGTCCATCCTTTAACTCAGTTGGTCATTAACTGCATGTTTGGAATTAGCCTGTTTCAGTAACAATGTTACTGCATCATAATGATGACAAAAAATTTTGGAATGGAAGGGAGGTTTTGAATCCCACGTTAAGTAACTGACATGATAATATATTATATAGCTCTGTCTAATCTAAAAGTGTGGTGTTACATTAACTTTTTTAAACTAAACTAGTGCTCATAAAGAATTATTGTTGAAAGCTAAAATGATTTTAGAAACAGAATTATTATCCAAAAATTTATGCTAATATATCTGAAATGGAACATCGGGGTGTCACCGGTATGGTTCTGTAGTTCTGAAAGCCATTTGGGGTGTGAAGGGATGAGTGAGCTGACTGGTGGAACTGGGCAAATGGATAAGAAAAACCTGATTAAACTCAAAGCAAATAAATCAAAGTGTTACTTCTGAAAAGTTTGTGAGAATTGTATTGGCTCTTGGAAATTTCATAAATGAATCAAACTACTACAGTATTAGTTCAATACATGCAGACCTCTGTTTACATTGCAGATTGAACTAGAATGTATTTTGAGACATTGCATTTAATATTCAGGAAAAGATTTATTTATGTTTGTCTTGAATTGAGGCTTTAAACTCTTACTTATTCAAACTTTTTTTGCTACTGAACAGGGGCGGGGGGGAAACCTAATCTGTAATGCCTGATTTGTCTGAAGGTCTAGAATGAGACAGCTAGTTATAGTTGTTCTTCTGTTTTCTCCCCACAGTGCCATTAGGCACTAGTGTAACTGTAAAGATATTGAGTTTACTCTATTTTTAGTGAAGTGTTACTTCCCAAAAAGGTTTAAATAACAGATAAAATGGTTAGGATCAAAACTGGCCACTCTGGCTAAATCTTCCCTGGAAAAAATACCTTTATTTGCAGAGATGTAAATGTATAGTTGCAGTACAGTTTTGGGGTTTTTTTTAAAACTAAGGTTAAGAAGGGGAAAAAAGTGCAACATTTAGATACTCTACCACTTTTAATAGTTTAAAACCGTAAACATCTAAGAAAGAAATTAGTTCTTTAGGACTTGAAAATATGCATTCAAGTGTGCTCTCTGTAATGCGTGCAGTGTATTTACTAGATGGAGCCCAGAAAAAGGGCAAGGAAGCATTTCTTCCTGAAATGGGTAGAAGTTGCTCTCAGAAACAATAAAGTTAGAGGTAAGTGTATAAACATACACAAAATGACAAGTTGCATTTTAATTAATGGTTTTGTGAATAAATTGAGTTTTAGTTTAGTTCTTTGATCTGTTTGGAAGGTTCTTGTATTGCCTGTCCTCTTGAGGATGCAGTGCTCTGCTCGTTTTGTGCTTTGGTTGGTTGTTTAGGGGAAAATCCAGGCCTAGATTCTTCAGCTTAGTCCAAATTCAAACTTATTTTGCAAGTTCAAGATGTGTATATAAGCTGATCAGTGCTGTAACTACTAATTGCATGGAAATATTCAGCAACTTCTTGTCTCCGGGCAGGTGTTGAAAATTGGTTGAAAATTGACTTAACTAGTGAAGAAAAAAACATATCCAACTATTCTCAGTCTGAGTAGGTTTATTATGAAGTGTACGCTCTTCATATTCTGTTCTGATATGAACCTGGTTACAGAAATGAACTCTTCTTGGTGTGGTGGTTAGCCTTCGTCAATGATTTTTGTTCATGCTGTTGCTCTTAATGCAGTGCAATTGCCCTCTTTTTTTGGAGGTAATTAGAGGCTCTATATGTTTATCTGCTCTTTGTCTTCCATGTTGTTTTATTATCTTATAACTGTTAAGACTGTGTTCTGCTTGTCCATAAAACTTCACCTTTCAAGTCATCACTGATATCTCAGACCAGTGACTGCATAACCTCAAGATACAGGTTTGTTCCCTTTGGCTAGGCCTGAGCCTGTTGTTTTCAGCTGCTGTAATGTTACTTGGTTTTTTGCTTAATTAGTCACCTTGAGGTTGTTGATGGCGAAGCAATGGTAAAGCTGTGAAATTAGGTAGTGACAGACTGGAGCTAAAACTAGAAGTATTAATATGTAGAGTTGTCTGTTTTCTGAATAAATCTGATAGCTAGTCATTGAAGTCTCCCTATACTTGACCCAGATATACTTAGTTGTATGTTACTATAAAGAAAACCTTCTACTTACCTTCTTTACACAGCATAAACAGGAATTATTTGTTTTCCAGGAGTTTTGCTGTCCTTTCCAAAACATTCCCAGAGGTTGGTAGAGGGTTGATTATTTGTTTAGAAAGATGATGTCTGAGGGAGGAGAATGGATTAGAGGTCTTGAGCTTTACAGAGTAAGCTTTGAGTTAGTGGGGAAACAACTTAATTGAGAAATGCTGCTAGTGAGTCATGAGTCAAGCAGTTAAAGTCCCAAGATCCTCCTAGGGTGAGACCTGAGGAAAATCAAGATGGTGCTTGTCTCCTGTTGGATCAGTGTGGTGAATTGCTCAGATCAACATCTATTCTTGTCGTCTAGCAGCCACTGAATTTAGCAGAAGTTTGCCTTTTGAGATTGGACCAAATTTCCACTTTAAGCACTGAGAATATTGGAAGGTATTCAGGGCATTTTAACAATGTTTATCGTGATTGGTACATGAATAATGACTGAAGGAAAAAATTAGCCATTCTGAAAGAAATATTGAAGGACGTGGTGTTCTTCCTGCCAAGTGAAGGACCATTTTGAAGAACAGAAATCTACTTGATCTCCTTTGTCTAAGAAAAAAAAAAAAAAACCAAAAACTAACCTAAAAACCAAAACCCCCAAACTGAAACCAAACAAAAAAACTTATTTGTGGAAATGAGTTTTTTGTGTTAGGTATTAGAAAAGCTTGCTAATAGAAGAACAAAGAAGATATTAAGTTGCCTGGGAAACTTATTTATGATCCAAGCTGCTTTTGAATGGTATCTCCATACACTGTTCAGGGAAGACATCGGTATGGGTGATTCTACTTGAACTAAATGTCTGGGTGAACTGTGGCAGAAGTTCCTTTCTGCCATATGTTTCTAGCTTGCTTTCAAGAGCACAGCAAGTGTACTGATTGATATGCCAGTAGAGCTGGTTTTCTAACAACAGAATCTACCAATAAATGTTACTTCCTCTATACGTGCATGTTAACCATACATTGTTAAGTACAGATAAGGTACATATAGGTCATTTTTCTTCAGGTGTATACAATGGGCAAGAATTCCATCTGATATTATTTCTTAAAGTTAGATTATTTCAGTCTAGCTGGTTATGAAGCATTTGTGTATTTGAATATGGTTTGGTTGCCATTAATATGTGAAGTGTATACTAAATAAGCCACAACTATGTCCTCCTTACAATATCAGGAGTACTAATAATGACCAGCTGTTCCAGAAGTGATACCCTTGACAGGCTGGAGAAGCTTTCTAAGATACTATTTTTTATCCAGAAGTTATGTGTCTTCAGTCTTTAAGCTGTATATATTCTGATGGACAGGCGTAACATCTGCATTATGTACATCTTCTATGTACTTGTAATTTTATTGACATGCATTTGTTCTCTCAAATTGAGGGCTAGTGCAAGCACTTCTGTCAGGCCAAAGCATAGTCACTCTGTTGGTAACATTGGTGTTTGCTCTGTGTGTTCAGGCTCAATGTGTTAGCTCATAAAGCTGTCACAGAGCCCCAGTACATAGGGGAACAGTTTTGTTAAGAAATGTGAGAGGTATGGGTAGGGCAGAGAGCAATGACCATCTGCTACCTGACAACCTCTGTTTTTATTATGGAGTTTCTGGGAGACCTGACCAAAGAGTTAAGTAATAGAGACACCTCTCAAATGACAGATCACTGTCAGCTTTAAGACTTTTTTGTTACTGTAGTAGCTATGTGGCGCTAATGAGTTTTGAAACTCAGTATTAAGCAGTCTTTAAAACTATATTGATCTTGGTGGTGGGACTGTTCTTTGGGAACCATCAAAAAGCAAATAATTGCAGAATAAAGTGACTTTCTAAGGTTACTTTTGCAAGCAGAGGAGGGAATCTAGTAGCAGGACCCAGCCAGATGGTAAGTTGGGTTTTTTCCCCTATTCTAGCATAGCCAATGCTCTGAGGGACTAATGGGCTTAATGAGTCAAGCAATGGATTCCTATTTGAGATACAGAAGAACTTACTGCTGTATATGGTTATGTTTTTATTATCAAACCAGGCTGAACAGTAAGTTGACATTGAGAATTTAGAGTGTTCATGCGATACGTGTTGGGGGGGATTTTGCTTGCTATTAGCTCTTATCCTGACCTGTGAAGAGAATGGTAAATAGTTCCCGATGTACATCTAGCTATCAGGCCTTGCTAGACCTCTGAAATAATATTTTGGAGAGGTCTACTTTGAGAAACAGGTTTTAGGCCTCACAGAAAATGTTGATAGTAAAATATCTAGGTCGTGTAGATTGACAGAAAATCAGTCAGCAAAACAAACTTTTGTAGACAATTTGTTAATAATGAGTTTAATTTTACTGAAAAGCATTTTCTTCTGTGTAGTCTTGTTAGAAGTTTTTCATTTTCAGAAGGAAGTACTTTGATTAATTTTGTCAAATTAAGAAACAAACATTTAGCCCCTTCTACTCTTAGGGTAAAATTAAATTCTTTTTCAGTTCAATACTTCTATGCAATATCAGACTCAGCATTTATTCATAAGATGCTTGTGAAAACTTTACACTGATTTTGGATTTTACTTTGGTTTTAACCTGTGGCTTATTTAAAAATAATATCATGTTAAAATAAAAACGCTTTTTAATATTTCTCAAACATGCTTATACTTAAATAAAAAAGTCAAAACTAAATAAAAAAGTCAAAACTAAATGTGTAAATAACACTTCCTAAATTAACAGCAGCATCTTATTTCTGACAGAGGTTAGCTTGTAAGAAGTATTCTTAAATGGTAGTCAGGTAAAACACTTTACAAGGCAGAGTGTATTTTGTAATGACTAGCACTTCTGTATAAACCAAACCTATTATGCAGTGTTGAATTTTGACTTGTTTCCACTGTAACTTTTCTTCTTTCAGAAAGAACATTTTGCTTTGCAAAACCAGTACAGAGAGAAAGACGTTGGAAACTTGCAGCACATGGTAAATAATACGATGCCTGGAATTGGTGATTGAAACTTCAGTTTCATCTTGTTCCTTAAAATAAGCTTATAAGGATGATTTTAATGAAGAGCGAAGTATTTGTCCATCCTAGTCAGTGACTGTTGGATGTGTGGGTTTGCTATCCATAAAGCGGAATGTGTCGATATCATTTTAATAGCCTGTATTTCCCAGGTAGTTCTTCTGAATAATTTAAATACATAAACACTAGAGCTTTGAAGTCCTAGTTCAATAAAACAACAAAGCTCGTGAGTGCTGACAGGCTACTTCATAGTTTGTATTTTGCTTTTTAGGTTTATTCAGCCTTAAAATCTAAGTTCCTTTGAAACAAAAGTTTGAGGTCAATTCTGAGTAGTTACTAATGCTTCTGTCATATGTCTGTTAGCGATTAGAACTTTTCAGTTCATGTTTCTTGATTCATAGGACTGTTTTGGAGATCATGTACCTTTTTATTTTGCTTAAAGCTTTAAGAAGAATAGGAATTACAGGCTTTATACATGAACGATGAAACTGTTTACTTCTTGTGTGTATTTAGAAAGCTGTGAATGGAAGGCAACTTACTTGTGAGGCTGAAGAGCCACAGGAACAAGAAAGTCTTCAGCATATGTATCCGGTTTATCAGCAAACATACTACAAAAATTGGAGCAGCAGATACCCGCAAAACTCAGGACCTGGAAGAGTCTACATCAATCCAAGGGAACATTATGTATGATTCTGTACCCAAATGTCTTAACTTTCAAAATACAAAGGTTTTAATACCCATTGACTGTATTACCAATATGCCTTGGCTTTCCTCTCTAAAATAATTGATCTTTTTTTCTTGTGGGAAGAAATTGCATGGAGGATTTTATATAGGTAAACCCTATGGAATTTGAGACTTAACTTGCTTCTAGTCTTTGGTATGTATTTGTTTTTGTAGTTATATCGACCTGCCAAAAGAGGAGAGCCATTTAGCTTTATTAACCTTCATAGCTGTAAGATGTATAAATGATGAATTGGTTGACTTATGCCAAAATGTAGTTACGCTATTTCCCTGGTTATTTCTGGGAGCATTCTCTCCCTAAATGGATATTTTACAATAACCTTACCTATGTAAATGTGAGTAAATATGAACAAGACAACTGAATCCACGGTGACATAAGCAGTCTCAGGCTGAGAGTCATTTTTTTGCATCTTAGAAAACTTCAGATAATTATCATTTTGACTGGCCCTAGCTATCGATTTCTCAACTAGCTCTACCTCTCCCAGTCAAATGAGCAACCAGACTACCTCTCAAATACTGACTTGCTGTTTCATAACGTATGTTGTGTGTCTTCTCACCTTGTTAAAACTAAAGCAATTTCCTTACATCAGAAACTTTTTTCTTTTATATTGATCCTGGCTGTCAGTTGATGTACTAGCTGGATGTAGTTTCACAGTAGGTCTGTAAGAAACTTAATTGCAGGAAGTAGATGACTAGACAGGCAAAACTTCTTGAAAATGTCATGTGTAGCTGCGTCTTACTTACAAATTGCTGTTTAGCCATTTTTCCAAGTATGGCTCCCATGTTAAGTGTCACAGAGTTTGTCTTGCTTGGTAATAAATACATCTCATGTTCTCTTTTTTCTTCTCAGTTTGCAATAAAACTGCCTGTGATATGTTCTTATGCCCTAACAAGAAAAGGAAAACTTCAGTAGACCTCAGGTAGTTTTCAGCACTGTCCTTTAAGATTAACCAGTCATGTGAAGTCACTGGAGAATGTTCTGATGTTACCAGTTCTAAATTCCACATGAAATTTTGAGTGTGGGGTAATGGTTAAAAAATGTACTCAGGATCTTTTTAGAAAAGTAAGTTTTCCTTTGGAGTAAAAAAAGAAATATTTAGCAAGTAAAAAAATAAAATTATGTAATCTATTAGTGCTGAAACGAGCTCACAGGACAATCTTAAAATATTTTAAGACAGCAGGAAGTAAGACACTGACTAAAACTTGCTGGAGAAACTTAACTTATGTGTATTCTGTACACATAAGTAGAGAATAATGATTTTCAGTCAGATGACCTTAAGACAAAATATTGAGAAGATCGGCTATGTCATACTGAACTAGCTATTGATACAGAATTAAACATTACTTCTGCGATATTAGTGTTTTCTTTACAGATGATTGGATTTTTCAGACAGAGGGAAGAGTCATAGTTGTAGAAGCAATAGAATCGAAAGCTAGTATAGTTAAGTGTGCTGCAGGCAGGATGCTGTTATAAAACCTATATTCAACAGTCATTCATCTCCTTTGTAGTAAAGTTAATGAGATCCTTATCCACAATAGGGCTAGGTAAAAATATTTCTAGTTTGTTACAGGTAGCAGCTAGAAGACTGTGGCTTAGGTGCCCATGTTCTGGGCACTGTGCAAGTAGACATTAATTGTTCTCTTGCTAAGCAACTTTCTGTTATATAATGTGAATGAAGTTGATGGCAGAAGGAATGGCAAAGAAAAAGGTTGGAGAGAACCTGTTTATCAGCAGCTTTCTTTGAACCACTGTCAACTTGCTTTTTTCTTAGGGACTGAGCACATTTACGTAAACTGAGAAACTGTTTTCAATTTTAAAGCCTTCCACTGTATTGGAGACTTAAAGAAGGGCTTGTGTGCCCCAAAAATACATCTTCCAATATTATCAATTTAAGCAGCTACCTCTTTCCACAAGTGTTGCCTCACCTATCCTTAAGTTACTGCAGCTCCAGAAAACACATATTGCCAAACATGGAAAGAAAACAATGTATTGGCCAAATGTTAAAGCACATAGAATGACAGAACATTGAGGTGAAGTATACTGCTTGAGATAATTTGATCAATATCACTGAGCAAAACTTCATACAAAAAATATTTAGTTATGCATTACAGGGTGGTTCAAAACAGTGTTATTGTGATAATGCTTCCCCTACATTCATTAGTACAATGTGATATTGAGCAGATGATCATTTCAGTTCCTATTATGTTGGCAGATGATGTAAAAACCAATTATTTTGGGTTCAGACCTCTTCTACTGCTTTTTATTCTTATTTGCAGATAGATTTTTGAGTAGTTGAAGCTTTGGGGGAAGGAGAGAGGAAGGAAGAATGTTATCAACAAAGCTATAATTGCTTTTTGGAATTTGTAAAAATAGCTTAAAAAAATGTAGTCCAACTATGCCCATGTTATATATCAACGAATACAGAAAGCTTGAATTGCAAACCATCCATCAGCACATAGTTTGCCCTAAAGTCATTAGGGAAATATGTTATCATGGTTATTAACTGTGAGAAATGTTTTTTGTGTAATCTGTTCAGGGACATTTAGAGCGTTAGTTTTTTTGAAATGTTACTTATAGTCATAAGTGTGGCTGAATTTTGGGGGAGAGGATTTGGCATAGAAAGCTCTGAAGAGAACAGAGAAATGTCTGCTGATTAGGATTTCCCACAGAAAGGAACACACATATAGAAGTAAGTTTGATCTGCTTTTTTAAGGTGTAGAAAATGTCCTTTTTTATTTTTGTACATCTGCAAATGTTTGTATTTGTATATTGATTGGAATAAAAACATTCAAAACAAAAACTTTTCATATGTTCTTTAGATTTAAGATCGCTTAAGGTATGGGAAGTGCATCCAATTTCTTGGTGATATGTTTCTTCCTCTCTGGTTGTATATGCAGAGCATGTTTTTTTTTCCTAACAGTACCCCTTTCTTGAGTATCTTGGTGTTTGATGCTGAAATTGAGATGTCCTTTCAACACTTGTTTTATTTGAGGGGCATATAATATTTTGTGAAAATCCAGCACTTATGTAAACTGAACACCCAGAACCACTGTTGAGGGAGATAGTAATTCATATCTCTAGCTTTGATAAATATGAATTATCCTCTGCTCAAGTATCTTTAAATTCTACAAGCTAGTCTTATTATAGAAAATATAGGTTTTTGCTATGTCCAAAATGTTTGTGCATGTAATACAAAGAAAAGCTAAGAAAATGTACTAATTAAAAGGGAAACACTTAACAATTGATTATTAAAGGACTACTGTTGTTAGGTCACAAAATGATCAAATGTATTGCGTATCCAGCTAGAGGAAAGCCCGATAAAAAGGTGTGATAATTCATGAAGAGTGGAGGGAAGGTTTTCACCTTCAGAGTTCTTAACTTTAGCTGCTTTTTGGCAGTGTTACTACCATTTCCTTCTCTGTGATACAAATTTGGGTGCAGAACGCTGTAATGTTGTACAGGTAAGTAAGTGCTTAAAATACAGTATAGTAACTCTTTTGGTGCAACAGACCTAAAGTTACTCTTTCTGTCTGAACCACTGCGTTGTTTGAAGGCTCTGCATGCGCGTGCTGTAGTAACAGGTAGTAAATCAGCAGATTAAATTGTTTTGACAACTTGGGTCACTTCAGAGATTACTGGGAGAGCTTAAGTTCCAGGCAAAAAAGCTAAAATGGCCTTGGTAGTTCTTAACTGCTCAGTTGCCTGGTGGAAGGTGGACTGGGGGTTTTTACCCACTTGTGGTACATGTCCAGAGTATTGGAAGACTGGGTTTGGCTTTTGGAAACATGTTTCATTCCAGTAGCAAAACTAAGACTTTATTGCTGATTAAACATTATAACCCATCTTACCAATGTCATCAAAACATTAAGTTTGAGATTAATCAAGCTAGCCTGCATTTTTCATGATATTTCAAAGCTATGTTACCTGGTTTCACGCGACTGATGATGTAGATCTTTGAATACTGGTGAAACTTAGAAGAACCTACTTGGTACGGAAAGACCTGGCCAGTTGTTGTGGAAGTGGTTAAAAATAGTTAATGAAGTGCTAAAAGATTATGTAAAAGTTATGGTGAACTGATAAGGTGGTGACTACTGGTAAAAAGCAAAAGCTGAAGAGAGGTTGAATCTCAACAGAATGACACATTTTTTTTTTTTTTTTGTCTACCCATGCAGAGGTAGACGGCTTAGGTTTTAATGATGCTGAATTTTCTATCAACCTTCTCCCCACTCCACCCCACTTAGTTGCTGATCTCTTTTGAAAATATTTGTGAGCAGTGAGAAACTGCTACACAGGAGTGACTTTGCTGAGAAAGGACCTAATTGGAGAGTGCTTTCTATAAGAACTTTGGCTTTTGTAGTTTAGGCAACTGTTAGGTTATGCTGTTCGGCTTTGTGCTTCTCTAGTATCACCGGCTGCTTTGAAAAGTAGAGGCCTATGATTTGATCCGTAAGCAAAAACTGGGCTTGTAAAGGAGCCTACCCGTCAAAATACTAGTTCAAAGTTCTGATAAACCTCATAGTTCCTTTCTGACAAAGTAAAGATTTGATGTTTCTCTATTTACTGAAAAGTATGGCATTGTTCTTGGTCATCAGCTGAATGATACTGAATGAAAATGCACAAAAAATAGGTTTGTATCTTAGAAGTAATTATTCAAACAATGAAACCCAAGTAGAGCTTTTCCTAGTCTTGTTTTGTGATCTTACTTGAGTTGATTTTATGCTGTATCTAAATCTAGATCCTTCAATTGCCAGCAGAAAATAAATTCTACTTAGCTTACAAGTCAAGCTGTGATTCTTCTTTGTGTGACTGGTAACCAAAACCGTACAATTGGAATTTAGCTCACTATTTTGAGACTGAGCTGGAGACAAAGTAGATTTCAGGTTGCTCACGAGCTTAGATGAATTTGAATTTGCTATGCAGGGCTACACACAGAATGCATAGAGTATGTTAAATAGATTAAAAAGTCATTTTAATCTGGCTGAGTTTAACCACAAATTTATTATATTCCAACTTGAAATGTACTCTTCCACTGGGATAAATTATAATTAGTCTAACACACATTTACAGGAAATAGCTTTTTTTTTTTTAATGCTGATTGCCAGAAGTAATAGTTTAAATATTTGCTGTTGCACCACAGCTGAATTTGTTCCTGTTCTAGTACTTAGTGGATTTTGAGTTTTCATGATGCCTGTGATGGTATATGAGATACTCTTACTGTTCTTAATGTAACTTGATAGTTTAGATGTCTTTGACTAAATCCTTGTCTGCCACTTTTTGCCTCTGGTTCCAATCCAGTGCCATGTGATTTGCGTATAGAATGCTGGGAAGTAACTTCATTTTTGCATCTATGTGAAAATAATGATCCGGCTGTATCACTTAAGGATTGTAAGCAAGGTCTTAAGAGATGCTACAAAGGATTCAACTGTCTTTTCACTTGTCCTTTTCATGATGTTCATTTTTATTTATTACTGTCTTGGGTCTCTGAAATCTTGCTCCTAGTGTTCTTTCTGCATTTGATCCTGTCTCTAGGGATGGTGTGTTTGCACTTTCAGTCTTCCTGACACTTCATCTTGCTTGTCCTACAAAGAACTTTCCTATAGTTCTCTGTATGACTTGAGATATTTTGTGCATGAACAGCTCCTTAGTTGACAGCAAAGTATTTTGGGACATTATTTGTTTGTTTACACCGTTCAGCTCATAACAAACTTCAGAAAGTGAAGCTTTTCTTGATGATCTGTGGCTTCATGCTGTATTAGGTCATGTGCAACACAGCAGCGTCCCAACAAAAGGTGCTTCAGTCCTGCTGGTTGCCTTCTGACTGGTCAGGGGAGAGGCAGATGCCTATTGAAAGATTAAGTGTGCTCTCTCCTGTCATCATAGTGTATAGTACTTGTAAGAAAAAAAGAATCCACAGATCTCCCTAACTTTTCTGAACTGCTGTAGTAATTTTGTAATAATTACTTTTAGGTATTATTTGTGACAAAATCTGAATTCCTTGCCAAGTATGATCGGTACAAACAGAGCAGTTGGATTTCTGTCTTCTGTTTGACTAAATTGGCTCTTTCAAGACCAGTCTTCACCTACTGATGTGACTGCTCCTATTAAGCATAAAAACTGAAGCTGCCTGAGTTTAATTCCACAACTAACAAAGTTCTTTCCTTCTTTGACATGAATTGAAAGGAAAGAGAACTTCCCATGGGCAAATAAAATGCCTTTGTATTGATAGAGGTAGCTTTAAAATCCAGATTAACTGGATAGCATCATTTGTAGATTAGTTCATCCAGGTAGGCTAAGCAAATGGACAAAAGGCTTAAGGTTGCCTGAGGAAGACTTGTACATTTTCTGGGTACAATGCTTGGTTACTAGAGCTCGATCTGTTTCCTGTGGCCAGGAATATGGCTAGAAGCTCTGGATTAATAACAAATAATAAATATTAGGTAAGGCAAAAAGTCTCATGTGTTTTGTGTTGGCTCTTCAAGCATTTCAAAATTGGGTCCTAAGAGTCCCACTACCTTTAACTATCAGGTCAAGCCATCTGCTTTACAATTCCCCCAGCCCTGGAGATCAAGAACTCTTCCTGGCTGGACTGGCACAGATGTGTCTACATACAACAAAGTTGAGCAGTCTCATTTCCTAGAGTTGGCATGGCCATTATCAAGGCTTGTGCCTGGACAGAAAAATGACTTTCCAGAATCTCTCGTTGTGGGATTGTTCGTTTGATCAGCCCCTGGTGTCCTCTGACTTTGTACAGTGGGTAGACGAGCCTTTACATAAACCAGAACCTGCAAGTTCTTCCGCCTGCCCTCTGCAATGTTGGACTGACCTCATTTCTGTTCTTTAAAAGCGAGCTTTGCAGATTCACACTGTGTTTCCTTCAGTTACATTAATTAAAGTAATTCAGATAGAAAAGGGCTCAGCCACCTTAAAAAACCCTACTTTCTTTCTGTTAGTTCTGCACTTTGTCTGTCTCCGATCCCTTCCCTACAGCTTTGCTCCTACACCTATAGCGTTCTTCTTTGCCTGGTCATCTCATATCTCTTTTTTTCCAGCAGGGAGAGGCAACAGTCTCTCCTCTAGGATTTCTTGTATATTCTTGGCTAATTATTTCCCACTAATATACCTCATTAGGTACTATTTATTAAGGAGAAAATATCTAATGTATTTCTAAGATGGAGAATAGGTTCTATGTTGTACCATATTTGTCTCTTAT
Organism: Alca torda; assembly: GCA_008658365.1. Taxonomy (NCBI): domain Eukaryota; kingdom Metazoa; phylum Chordata; class Aves; order Charadriiformes; family Alcidae; genus Alca; species Alca torda. The sequence goes on from CM018076.1 coordinate 96,998,837, forward strand.
CTTTCTCTGGCTTCTTGGGACACTGTTAACTAATTTTCGACTCTGCGGAAATGGTTGAGATTCAATGTTGCATAAAATTTTTTTATCTTGTGTAGTGGCATGAGGGATGTGGTGTTATGTATGTACGTGTATATGTATACGTTTAACTATGAAAAATTTTCAAAGTGGAAAATGGGAAACTTTTCAACATCAACTATCCTCTTTGTAGCTGGAAACTGCTGTCAAGATCCCAGAACACAACGTAGAAAACACTTAAACTACAACTGAATAACCATAGCAAGGAGTGACATTGGCTCCTCTTGTGGAAGCTTCAGGTTTCAGATAAAAGTCTTTCTTTTGAAAGAATATAAACGGTCTTGTCTGAAGAGGATTCCAGACTTTGCAAGCCTTTGTTTGAAAAGGTCATCAGCCTTTTGCATCTAAAGACAAAGCCGTGGGAGTGGATACACGCAGATGGAGATGAATGGATGCTGTAGGTGCTCACTGCACCTTTGACTTTTGTCTCTCTTACTGAACTGTCTGTTCCTCTTCTGCTAGGCTACCTAGTAACTTCAGCAGAAGGACTTCTGCAATTCAAGGTCTCTTGACATCAGCAGTTGTAGTTGGTACCACATTTAATTTTGGACTTCCCTCTGCCTGGCCCCTTGCCCCTTCCCTCCCCCCATGCCCTCAGCCAACAATTCTAGCAGTATTTGAGGGATTTTTTTTTTTTTTAATGCTAATGTTCTAGAATTAAAGGAATTGATGTTGGTGCACTTCTGAGATGTTGATTTAGAGAAACTATGGTAGACCAGAGTATGATTATGTACTAGCAGGCTAATGGATGCCCTGAAAGTGTCTGGAGCTGCTTTGGACCTACTCCAGCACCATTAGACAAGTACCGTCTGAAATAGTCCTGACTTGCATTGGAAGGAAGAGATTCCTTATGAAACCACAGGGAGTCATAAAGGTATTAGTGTTTTTTTCTGCTGTTGATGTTTTATTACAGTTCACAGTGCAATGTTAATAGTCAGCATCTTAATTTGAATGCATAAAATTCATGTCTTCCCGTTCCTGAGAAGGCTTTCAGTAAAGAGAAAAAAACAAACAAACAAACAAAAAAAAACAACAACAACAAAACCACCTAGGTGGTATGCAGGTAAACTTGAATCTGAAATGACCACGTTAAGTGTTATACTTAGTTAATGCAGTTTAAATGGATGCTTACTGTGTTACTCTGGATATTTTAGACAAGAGTCTGGGAAGCTGGGCACTTACCGTTATTACTTACCAGATATATTATACCCTTACCCAGATATAGATATGCAAAACTTTGCAAACTGTCAAGTAACTGTCTTCAATACTAAATGTTCCTATAAATAAAGTAACAGGATAATATGGCCTCTCAGATATTTTTTTCATGCATGTTGGACTCTAATACCAGCATAAACACACACTTGTTTTGTAAATGCAGATGAATTAAAATTTCTGGATATTTATACAGATTCACAGGCCAGCAAGGCCAGCTTTTCTGTAAGGCTGGAATTCCAGAAAGTCACCATTTGAAGTCAATTGGACCAGGTATAAAAGATGGAATTAAACCTACATGTAAAATGTATTTAACTTGGAGTAGCTGGAACATTAATACAGGTGAGCTGTTTGCGCTGCTGTTTGGATTCCCCCTAGCTAGTCCCAAAACTTAAGTCTGCAGTTTAGGCAAAAAGCATCAAAGGTAGCTTTTGTGTGCTTCCCTCTGTGAATTGCTTTGCTGTTATTGAAATGCATTTTGTTGACAAAATATGTTAAGTGAACACATGGGAATAATTGCTATTAATACCTATAATACGTTTTATTCATCTTCAATTAAAACAATAAATATCAGGACAAAGTTATGGCATCTTTCCCCGTAGGCCTGTGCAGGGAGTTGCAAAAGAAAGCTGACAGTTGTTGCCAGGTACGCGGTCAGTGCTGCTACCCTCTTTAGCTCTGGGATCGCCTGGCATAACTATCGTGTAGTTTTCCATTTGGGTGGTCAGTTATAAGATACAGAGAAATATAAAATGATATGACCATCATGATGTAATGCTGCTGCACCCTTCCAAGCGAATTTTCTTACTTTGTGCATAGCTTTTCCCTGCCTTTTCCTATTTGAGAGAACACTGCATGTACTGTGGAGTTGCTTAGACCAAACTGAATTACCCTTTTGTCTCCCAGACTGCAAACCTATGAAAAAACACTGATGAAATTCCAATTTCTTTTTCCAAATCTTTTTGAAATGAAATGAAATTCTAAAATTTTTTTCAAGACAACTTTTTCTAAATCTTTCTGAAATGAAATTCTAAAATCTTTTTCAAGAGAACATAGGCTTACTTTTAACCTTTTTGAAACCTGACGATGCACAGTTTTGTTGTGAAGTGAAGCCTAGTTGCATCTCAGGGTCTTGTGCAAATTCTGCATACCAGATTGCAAGAAAAATAAATGCCCTGGAAGGGAAAGAAGTTTGAGTTTTATTTCTGTACTGCTTCACATTCGTGTTCTTCATCAGTATCCTCCCTCGGATGTTTTTGCCTCTAATAGCTGTGTCTCAGAAATGTGTTCAGCTGTGATATTTCCTAATAAGTCAGAAATTTTTCTCAATTTGTTTCGGTGGATTTTTTTGCTGATAAATGAAAGTAATAGTCTAGCCAGAGAATAGATCTCCGGTTAGTTATACATTTGTTGATAGTGCTTCTCTCCATTTGTTAGTATGAGTGCGTCTTGGGATGCAAGTGTGAACCGAGGAAAGAAAATGAGCCTTTTGCATCAGGTTTGGACACCTTCAGCAGCTGAAAATGGTTATTGCAATAGACTCTTTGAGCATTGGAACGTGCTCGTCCATGTGGCGTAGTCTGTCACAGGTATAGTAGCTGTGAGACAGCCCAACAAGTGTGTCTGTATGAAGTTGATAGGACAGCAGGTGGTGTTGCTTAGTATGTCACCAGTGTGCGCCATACTGAATGCGTATTGTTCATCCCGCAAGTCCCTGCTAAACACTGGGATGGGCTGTCTGTCAGTCCTGTGCCATTGAAGCTAACCACATGGCGTGTGAATGTAATTAAAGGACTACTACTTCTTTTGCACTTGCCTGCTGTCCCAAGTGGCTAAAAGTGCCCTGAATACTTAAAGAATTGCTTAAAAAAAGAATGAAGATCATCTTGGTGAACACAGGAAAAACTGAAAGGCTGCTCTCCTCAGATAGAATTACATATGGTGCCACAATAGCTTCTGGAGACTGAAGTGATAGACTGAATTTACAGATGGGGAGAAAGTTTTCTGGGGAGAAAAAAAAAAAAAAAGGTGTCCTGCTTTAGCTTCAACTGTATACTTGCTTCATTTTGGCAGTCTGGAACCTTTTTGTCAGCCCTAGTCACCGCAAGAGGCTTGGCAACTGCTGTCTTCTGTTGGGAGGGCCAAGAGTAGGCAGAGTACTCCACATGGGGCTTCACAAATCCAGAGAGAGGGAAGTAATCATTTCCCGTGACCTGCTGACTACACTCCCACTAATACGGCCCAGTAGGCAGCTGGCCTTCATTGCTGTGAGGGCACGCTGCTGACTCATGGCCAAGTTGTTATTCACCGGGGCCCCCCGATACCTCTCTGCAGAGGCCGACGCTTGCTCTCTGCTTTCTCAGTTCCTGTGTTTTTTAACATACGGATCAAGTTAAGCTTCTGTGACTGAGGGACTGAATCCCACTATATACTTGGATTAATACATACCTGTACTACGGGTGTAGTTATGATGGACAGTCGTTTGCTCAACTTCGACCTTGATAAAAATGTTGACTTTCTTATAAGGTGAAGATTCGATTTGTGTGTTTGGTCACACTGTGAGTTTGTGGTTTAATTGTTGTCACACTGCAGGGTTGTGGTTCACTCTTTGCTGCCATGGTGATGAATCAAAGGTTATCTGCAAACCAGAGAGTTGTGGTAGGCACAGCTTAGGATGAGCTCAGTCACTTAATAGTGCCTTTAATACTACTTAATCATCTCTAGAGACCTGCTCCAGCTAAAACATTTTCTTTAAAAAAAAAAAATGAAACCAAACAACTAACTATTTGTGGGTAGAAAAAGGAGCAATGATGCAGTCAACTTTATCGTTCCAGTTTCTTCATAAATTCTGTATAAGGACAGAATCACTTGAGAGAATCATCACATAGCATGGCTTACTGTAGCATGTAGCTTCGTAACAGGATGATGTTTAGTAAAGATAATTGATTTATGACTCTAACTGGTCTTTTGCTTTTATCCCAGGTTTTTATTGGGTAATCAATTTGTAACCAAGACTTTTCATGCAACTTTTCCCAGTTTTCAGGAAGCTGTCCTCGACTTGGTAGGCATATAAAACTCCTTGTACAATAAAATGATCTTTCACATTGCAATACTGGAATCTGCAGGATTATTGTTGTGTTCAAATCTGCAAGGGGGAGGTATTTGAAAGGCAAAGCAGCCTGACACGGTGAACTCCATCTGCTATCCTGCAAGCGTCCTTCCCTATTGACACAACTTGAATGTTATCTGGTTTAGGTTGAGACACAGGTGGGTTTTGCTCTGAGTCACTGGAGCACCCAGATCCAGGTTTTATGGAAAAAGGAAGTCATGTTGAGGGTCAAGGATTATGAGTGAAAAAGGACATGGCTTGCTCTTTGTCATTATATAGACTGATGCACCTCTTTATGTGCGCCAAGTCTAGTTTGGGGAAAAAAAAAAGGCAATGTGCTATATACAGACACCCCCATACCCTAGTCCCTGAAAACTACCCCAGGCAGCAGCATGGTGGGGTTTGGTAACAAATAGTAAATTATTTGGCCTCAGCAATAATTAAGTCAAGGGGGACACATGGTCCACTTCAGAACTGTGTGATTTTAAACTATGCTTTTTATTCTTTTCTCAGCTGTTGATCCATTCTGCAGTTTCTGAAAACGCAAGATTTGATTTTCTGCTGTCTTGACCAGCAAGGAAAGAGAGTTCAAAAGTGCTGTTTGCTAGTTAGGGTTAGTGACTCGGTCTGAAGTAGACACCTTCATCCCATTTGTAATGCTGGCAGTGGAAGTTGGCTCTTCCCAGACTTTACTAAGTCTGCCTTATACTGACAGTGCAAACAAGCTTGTAAATGATGTGCTGAGCAGTGAAAGGGGGACGAGGATTAGTTTTATATTGCTAGTTAAATGTCCTAATGTCCACACAGACTTTGTTGAAAACTCACTTACATGCCATTTATGAACCTGGGGAAAAATGCTGTCTGAATTGACAGCAGCAAATTAAAGCGTGTCTGCTGAACTAGCCAAGCTGTAAATGAAATCAGATAGAACACAGGCTACTTGTTGCTTTAGGTTTAACACATCTTACACTATCTATCTCTCAAGTCTTACAAAGTGCTTAACGCAACTATGAATTGTTTTGTGTAGTCCCAGATATTTTTATCAGTTGAAAACTGAAGTAGTGGCCACGCTTCCCAGAGAGCTGAAATGCTTTCATCTTCCTGTTTTAGATGATGGGTAGATCAAAAGCCTAGAAAGCAAAACATCTCCCTGTTTTAACAAACGCTTGAGCTCCGAGAGGTTGGTGACTGGGGGAGGTGGGTATGGGAAAAACGTCCCAGTGAAATCTGCTGGGACATATGGAGCACTTAAGAACTGAAATGTAAGACTAGAAGAGTGTCGCAGGCTGTGAAAGCAAGCTTCCACGCTGTCACATCTAGTTGCTCTTACATATGCGCTTTCACAGACTGGGATTGCTTCATCTGTAAAACTGTTGTTTTGTGAAAGACTATTTAAACACCTGGTAGCTCTGCTGGCCAGGGACCTCTGATTTCCAGCTTACAGGTATATTTGGTAAACCCATACTATTTACTCTTAAGTTGAATTGTCTTCAGTTTGAATTCTTCCTTTCTGATGTCATGACTGTCACCTCTTAGTGCATCTGTACACAGTGGCTGTATTTCTCCCTTGCCCTTCCTTGGGCTGGGTTTAAGTTGAGCGCTCTTTGGTAATACTAAACTATCGGGTGTCAGCACCTCAGAGACAAATAGTTCCTGAGCCTTCCTCTGTCCTGCTTTGTTGTGAACACTTGTTACTTAGGCTTTCAAATCTCATACCAAATACCCCATCAAATCTCACACATAATATCCGTGTTTTAGTAGTGTTAATTATTAAAATGTAGAAGAATTGTGTGGGGTTTGTTTTTCCCCATCCAGACACATGGGAAACAGCATGGAGTTCCTTAGCTGCATGTGGTTCCTTTGCCACATGTGGTGGCATTGTAAGTGTTCCCAGTGGCTGGCAGAGTAATTAACCTGGCTTTAATTATTTGAAATGCTATATTTGAGGATACATAATATGAACATTGAGGCATTAGGACGAAATTAATTCCATCAGAGTGGCCAGGAAGTCCTGTAGAGCAGACTTCTAGTGCACTTGACATCCTACCAATTAGTGCCGTGAACTCTTTGGGCGCTGCTGGTGTCGCTGGCTGGTGGCTGAGCAGAGCACCTTCGGTCAGTCAGGCACTGCTGGAGCTCTAATTGCCTGTTTGCTCCAGCCCGACATTCTTCTGCAGCCTGCAAGGGACCTGCTGCCTGGGGGTTAGTTAATGATTTGCGCTGCTTTTAAAGCCTGATGATTTTTGCATCTGAATTAGATACTTTTGCGTTCACCAACAGGAGGGATGGGAAGCTGGAGGTTGTAACAGCAATGGTGTCTGTGGATAAGACTTTACTTCAGCAGTATGCAGCAGAAGCTGAAGCCCTATTGCTTTACTCTAACCCGTTTAGACAGCTCTGCTGTTGGCAGGGCACAGGGGGACAAAATGCGCTTCCCTCCCAGCATTTTGCACAGTAGAGGTACATCCAGAGGAGAGCCAGGGGATAACCTGCGCTGGGACGGTCTGTAGGGTTTCTGTGGCTCCCCCTGCCAGGGGCAGGAGAGGAGCCACAAGGCCAAGGACCGCTCTGAAACCGGAAGGTTTCTCCTGGTGATGTGTTGTTTTATACAAATAATGAGGTGTTTGCTAGACAGGAGAGAGAACCCACCATCCTCATTAAGCCAGCTGGTGGGCAGCAAGCAAGGTTTCTGTCCCTGCTCCAATTACTTTTTCAAAAAAGAAAAACTTCAGTAAGGGATGTTGGGAGCCAGACTAGAAGAGACTGAGTAGGCATTACTAATCTCCATGTTGAAACACCCTTGTACAATGGAGGCAAAAAATATTTGAAGGTGAAGATTTGGGGTTGGCTTTTTTGACTCCCTGGTACATATTCTCATTTTGCTTATTAATTCTGCAGATGATTTGTGCTTGCAACAGGTCCCTGACTCATTGAAGAATGAGAAAATACTGGTGACTTACAACTTTTTCAGCATGGATAACTCTTTCCAGCCCAGAGATAGTCATGGTAAATTCTGTCTGATTTTGCTATGTCAATTAAGTCCTTTGTGGCAGCTTTGTCTGCTGCCAAGCACGTATTGCTCTGCCACTCCAAGGTGTCAGTATTTCACTGCTGAGCAAGTTATTACACGTCTTGACTGTGCTTCACCAAATGTACAGTATAGTATGTCTTAGGATCTTCCAACATAGAAAATGGTCTAAAGCTTAGGTGCACCTTCCTATTATTACTACAAAGTAGTAGGTGTCAGAGGCACGGTCGAGCCAGGCAATGGGGAAAATTTAAAACAAATCCTGCTGTAACATGATGAGAAATAAATGGCACCTCCCTCCCCAGTAGCCCAGATCTGTTTAGATGCTCATGGAACCTGAAAAGTTGTAAAGCCCATGCCATTACTTTTGGCTGGTTTTCTAGTGTGCCTGAAATAATGAGTCAACACATGACTAATCAGCTGCAAGCCCCGTAGCAGAGGGCCAGCTAAGCACTGGTCGACGCTAAACCTGCCAGTCGCTGAAGCGCAGCACGAGTTAGACAAACCGCTACTGTCTCGTAGGATTTGCAGCCTGAGCGCTCTCGCTGATGGTGCTGCCAGATATGTTGAAATCTGAGGGTCTGCGGGTTTCTTCTCTTTCTGAAACTAAACTCCACAAATCGATGTTGCCATGGAGAAGTGCCATGTAATCATCAAGGGCAGGCAATGGACTAATTAATTGTAGAAATCTGACTGCAGTAGTGATAATACCCCTGGGATATAAAACAGTTACCATTAAATTCAAATAGCCATTTTCAGGGAAGCAGTATTTCCTTCAATATAACATCGTGCTGGCTGATCGACTGTGACACACGAAAGTTTAGGCAGTGACGGATGTGTAACCGAGGATGTAGATGCTCAGCTAGTCATGAATGAACAGACACATCTGATTTCTGCCTTCTTTTGTACAGATGTGTGGGCATAGGAAAGTGTATAAAAGGTCCTTTTATGCCCAGAAACATGCATGTGCTTGGTTGACAAACTTGTCAACTGAAGATATGTAAAAACTTTTTTTGTTGTTTGCCATTTTATTGGTCTAAACATGATACTCTGGTGAAGGGAACTTGCTGATTGCCATAGGATTTCTACGTAACTGTTCTCCCCCACCCCCCTTTTTTTTTTTTGCTCACCCTATTCAGTTTTGGTTAGGAAAATCCTTAGTCCTGTCTTCCTGTCCTAAGCTGCTTGCTGAAGAGCATTATTAAGGAGCAGAATGTGATAAAAGTGATGAAAAATAGTTCACAAAATGCATAAAGAAGTTAAATTAGTTTGGGGAACTGCATATAAAGTGTGAATTCTAAGGATTTTGAATTGTGTTAGCATGAAGAGACTGTTGAGTCTCATATCAAGGGCACAGCAAAAATCTCAAAAGGCTGGAGAAAGAGGTAAAAAATCAAGTTGTTTGCAATTTGAGAAGGAATTTTCAGTTGTTAAGGAAAGCAATTAGGCATAGGAGGCAGCCTGCTTTGCCAAGGGAAGAGGAAAAGGGGAGATGCCACAAACAGCGTATGGCTAGTACGTCAGAAGGCAGCTGGGATGCCCTTTTGGTGTACTCTGTGCAGCTCAGAATGTGTAAGCTCATCAGTCAGTGCAGAAAAGGGCAGAGAGCATTTCTGACCTGATGTTCAGAAGGGCCTTTGAAGCAAAGACCTGGGCTTTTTTAGAAGGAGGCAGGGATGTGTCCTTTCTGGGTATAAATCTGAAGTGACAGATGTCGTGCTTGTCCAGGCCTGGTTATATCCCCTGCAACTACTCCTGCACCTCAGTAGGAAATGTCAGCCTGTAGTTACAGTGGAGCCTGGATTGGCAGCATGGAAGAATCTGGAAAACAAGCGTCCAGACCCATTACTGGGTCCCAGGCCCATGAATAATAAAGAAAACTTCAACTAATCAGGCGGTCTGCAGGAAATCCTTCACAGTGCCGTGGCATGCTGAGCAGGACGCTTGTAAACCTCTTCCAAGTGCTGGGTAAATTGAGAATTTACCCAGACTGGCCAAAGATGCGTTTCCGCAGCCGCTTCAGTGTTTGAGCTTCACTTTCAATTCTAAAGGCAGATTTGTACGTGCCTAATGAGATCTGTCTGGTCTCCAGCTGCGTGTGCCGCCACAAGCAGTGCTGGCCTGCCTCAGCTCGCTGGCTCTAAGGAGGAAAGCAGAGCTCTAATGAGGGGCTTGGCTGTGGTTCCCACCCCCCTTCTGCAAGCGGGGGGCTGCCCGGCCGGGCAAGGAGGGATGCAGCAGCGTGGGCGAGGGAGGGAAGCTGGGTGCGGGGGGGTGGTGTTTGCCATGAGCATATGGAGAAGGCTGCTGCGGGCAGAACTTGGACCTTGGGGAGGAGGAGGAGGATGTTCTCCTCACTAATGTCTCTAGCGGGTGCCTTGATGAGACTCTTGAATTTTTTGGGAAGTATATTCAACAGGGAGGGCAAGTCTGCTGTGCGTGGACACTGCCAGGCTGCAGTTGTGAGGACAGGAGTGAGTGCACGCAGACTGACTGGCTTCAGGGGGCAAACGTGTTGTGCTTCTGCATGTATCTGCAGCGGGAAGACCTGGCTGTTGTCGCAGTGAAGTTACTGGGCTGGATTAACCAGCAGTTCCAACTGGTGAGGCAAATGCTGCTTTGTCAAGGCTGTTCGTCATACCAGTGCTTGAAAAACTGGTGGATTTGTAGTGAAGTAGAGCTAAGGGGGCATTTGAGGAGAGCTGGCATTTGCAGAGCAGCAGACCTTCCTCTTTGTAGGTCATCTTCTAATAAATCACATTGACATTGGAGAAAAAAAAAAAAAAAAAAGAAAAGCAGATGCCTATTTCTCATAGTTGTCTGGTTATTTTGCCCAGTTGTTGCAGCAAAGCCACAGAGAACCCTGCCAAAGGGAGCTCATTTACACAGGATTCCTGGTCCTTATTTTCTATAGCCATGAGCTGGTATATTAAAGTATCCATTCCTAATGGAGAATGATAATGATAAATCAAGAAGGATGATGCTTGGGAATAAGTGAAAAAACTAGTGGAGTCACTGAAATACTTTGAGGGTGTTTTAGCCACAGACAACTCTTGAATGCAGATAAGTAAATAACAGCACAAGAAATCTGCAAGAGGCTGCTGCTTGTGGTTAAAGAACAGTGAAAAGTCAAATTAGCATAGAAATGAAAAGTAATAGATATAAGGAAAGGAGGAAACTAAAGTTGCACCTGTGCTAAACTGAATGGGTAGGGCCGAGTGTTTCTGTTGACCATGAAATAAATAAATCAGAGTTCCAAATAAAGTGATGTTGAAAAACCTAGAGGAGAACATAGCCTTTGTGCTGCCGGAATAGCTCTGTTGAATTCGAAGCTAGGAAAAGCTAGCTGCCCTAGATGAGCTCCTTATAGAGAAGAGCAATAGAAATGCTGAACACAACCTTGCCCCAAAAGTCCTATGGGACCGCATGATAATACGGTAACAAAGGGAGGTTGCAGTCCCTGTGTGGTGGTACAACCCTCTCCTGGGCTACTTGGTGCTTGGCACAATTTCCCCCCATCCGGGCCACATACCAACCTAACATAAGTCAGGCATGAATCGTGAAAGGCAATGGACCAGATGATTGTTATGGCTTACCCTTAATGCACCTGGCTCCCGCAACGCCTATGGCTTGGAAACAGTAATGGCAATCAATTGCCCTCTGACAGCCCAGTACACTCATCCCTGGATTGTGGCCTAAAGCGGGTGATACTAGAACTTCAAAATCAAGCAAGTTTTGGGCTTGCACAACTGGTGGAATGTACCAGAATATTTCATTGTCCAAGTTGGTCCGCAATGGAAAAAGTACCTGACAAAAGTCAATTATCTCAGACCCTATAAATAACAACCCTAAGCGAGACCCTTTGAGCTTTCCTGGATCACAGTGTTCTGTAACCAGCATCTGCCCTGAGTTGGGATGCCCCTCAGGCATAATGCAGGGCCAGGGAGAAGTCAAACTTCTCCAGGCTCGATTATCTCCCGTTGAGGAATGCAGATTCTTTGTGAGTATTTACTCTAAACTCAAGAAGAGGGAAATTTTAGCTACAGGCTAGGCTCTCTCATCCACCTCTCTACCTATCTATGTGTTTGAATATACACATTGCCTCCCAAGTGTGGGTGTCTATATATTTCACAGAATCCAAATATTTCTGTCTCTGTGTATGTGGAGTTGAAAGGGGCCACCCATCGTCTCACTGGAGCCACCCACTGCAAAGGGACTTTGGTCCCAGTAGTTAAAGACTCGGGTGACATGTGTGCAACTCCTTGAATGGGGTGTGGGTGTGTGTTTTGTGTTTATATATATGTACATACATATATTTTGATTGAGGATGCCCTTTAGTAAGTTAATGTGAATCTTGTCATTTTTTGAACCTGTAATTAAGTCGCTATTTTAATTATAACATATACTACCAAATCACCATGTTAGCCCTTAAATTGGTTAATGATTAAGTGCTGCTAAAATTCAACCTTTTGATCTACCCCAAACCATTAATAAATCTTGAGTTGCTGCTAAATCATAACTTTGTCAAATATTTCATCCACGACACCCTGCTGTTGTCTTGCCCAACAAGACAGAGAGTTTTGTCCTACTGTGACTTCTTGAGGTTAAAACAAGTTCATCACTGTCTCACTGTGCACCGGAGAGATCTCCTGGAGATCTCTTCTGCCTCAGAGCTGTCCAGGCAGCTAGCACACTCCCAAAAATCTTCCATGGGAACTGAAAGTCCTCCAGTATGCTTTAGATCTGGCCTTGCATCATATATGCTCTTAAAAGATTGTTCTCTGCACAGAGTAGATCTGTACCGGCAGGTAGGAAAACCTGAAGACAATCCTTGGCCAGTTTGTATTAGCAGAAAGAAATTCTTCACAGGAACAGGTGGAGTCCTGCAGATGTTAAGGTAAAGATGTTTGTGTGGGTTTTTTTTTCCCCCTGTTAACAGATGATTTATTTTGGTTCTTGACATAATTTTCATAGTCAAGTAACATCTTTAAGTATAATTGACTTTTTCTCACCCCTTTTCAAGAAAAGCAAAAAAAGCTTCTTCAATAGAGAGGAGAAAGGTACTCAGGTGGTGTGGGAATAAGTTTGAATCTGAAGCACTGAGGTCTTTGTGATGAAGTGGGGATTTCTGAGTTCTGATGCTCACCCATTAATACATCTATCCTGTTTCCAAATTCTTCATATTTATGACAAGATACCTTCACCTCATTTGACTGTGGGATACAGAAGTTGCTATTTTTTAAGTTTAAATAATGCCGTGTTTTCTAATATCGAATTTCTCATATGTTAAATGCAATTGTGATCAACTCCATGGAAACACTCAGGACTTAGGTGTATTCTCCACTGTTTTTACTTCATGTAAACATCTTAGACCAAAATTAAAACTAACAGGCTCATCTCTCCCTGTAACTAACCAACTTGTTATAAATTCTTTCATCCTCCTGCTCTATCTCCACCCTACCACTTTCCCTGTCCTAGCAAAAAAAGCCAAGCAAATTTCTTCATCAGGTTATAGTTTTACTAATCTATGTCCAGACCTCAATTCTTCGCTACAGGCAGCTGTAAACCTCTTCCCCTTCCTCTCCATTTGTTGACTTAGCACAATACGAACCATAGTTTTAACTCAACTCTATAGCAGTGATTTTTGAAAGAGGCTGTACCAGTTTCCCAACTGCTTGCTTCCACCATGCATCAAATACAAAGGTTCATCTTATCTTGCTGTTAGAAAACTGACAGATGAGTCAACTCCAACCTACTTGTGCTTACTTCTGGGGGGTGTAGTTTTTTTGGCTGGACCAACGATTTGCACTGCAGCCCCCTCATTGCTCAATCCAGTCAATGGGAAACTGGGAGTATTTAAGTAGGAATGGGTATAGTGGGGGAGACAGACTACCTGTGTGGCAGTAGCCTCCTGTTTGGTTGGATTAGGAATATTCAGTCCGAAATCTCTAACCGTTGAAACCTACCACCTTGTATTAACTTGGGAATTAAAATATATGCTTAGTAGAATAATTTTGATTGGATACATGCAGAGATTTCATTGCTACTTCTTGACAAAGATTGGAGACAAATTAATTGCTCCTCATTGGAATGGCTGGCCCTCAAAATCTTCTGGGGAGACCAGTAATTACTGAAAGAAAGAGATGGAGCATGGGCTTGAGCAATAAATGTCTATAGAGTTAGTCTAGTTAGTTAATTTAGTTAAGCTTTCAGGAGTTAATCTCTATCTCTGCTAGAATTTGAAAATACTCCATACTTTGGCAATTCTTTAGAGGGCTAAAAGTGGATCCACTTCTCCAAGTGAACAAACTTCATTGATATAATAGTTCATTTGGATTTGTGTTGCTGTACCCAAGAGAAGAATCTGGCCAGGAAATACAAGGCCTTGTACTAAGTGACAGAAGAGACTGCACAATACACAGACAGGTGGAAACAAGATGATGAAATGGAGAGAAAAAACAAGTTTCCATGGGCAGTTCTGAACCCTTTCAGAAGTTCTGGTTCATTTCCTCATAGGGGGTCAGTGGCAGAAAAGTTAAGCATGTGTCGGTGGCTGAGATTTATTCCCCATGAAGAAGCTGTTAATAGCTCACTGTAAACTGCAGAAAAGCTCTTTAGAGGACAGTAGTGTCACCAGATGATGTATTCTGCTGCATAGACACTGGGTTTGAACATAATCCTGCTACCTGTGTGAGTTTGATTTAAAATACGCTTCCCTACCAAGGAAGCAAATCTATTAACTTGATTTGGTTAGGGTTGAATCTGTAACAGTTATCATCTCTCCCAAAGCTTAGCAGAATGATCCCCACTGAACTCAAGGGAACCCAGAATGTGATTGCTGTTTTACAGGACATAGTGGACCCCATGGATGGTGCTCATGGCAACGGTGCAGCATTTTAGAACATGCAGCTGTGCATGTAAACAGGTGCTTTTTGTCAACAGCACTGAAATACAAGTTAACCAACTCACTCTTTGCACAAATCATTGGCTGCTAGCATAGCTGTCCTCCAAAAAGTTTTCCCATAATCTCCAGTGAGCCTTTCTCTTTCATGATAAAACAAATCTTAGCTGAATGGCACACTTGTCATCTCTCCTGTTGAATTATCAATTCGCTTCCAGCACTGACTTGCCCATTTGAAATCCTGCGCTGTCATGTATGCAAGGAACCTGTCTTTGTTTAGTCTGAGCAACTGCTTGGACCGTCCATATCCAAGCAGCCTGCTCTTCTTTGGAAAGAGGATGTTTTGGAACAGGTGGTCTTCTCCCTCCAACCCACTTTGGCCTCTTAGATTTGGAACCAATAAGTAAAGCAAGTGGAAAATATGATGTGGAAGAGCAATAGAATTGGGTTCAGAACGGAAATAGCGATTTTACAAATGTTGGATCCTGCAAAAGACTGAGGCTTTGCTAAATTCATGTGCATCAGTATTCTCGTAAAATGGTTATGATGGTTACATGGAAATGCCAGGAGAAGAGTATCTATCAAAGATCAAGCCTGAGGCATGAAAACTCACCCTGGTATCATAGTTGCAATCGTGGCTTGGGGTTTGGCTGGTACTGGTGGTAACTGAGTGACAGGAAAGCCTTTCAGGGTACAATTGTTGCTGCTGTTGTGAATCCTGCTGTCTGGTGCTTTATTACTGTGAAGTTGTTACAACGATTTTTGGTCTAAAGGTTGAACCTGCTTTCTAGTTTTCTGCTTGTTTATGACTTGATATAGGTCCATTTACTGCTTTTCTGGCCTTATTTTTCACCCTTCATTTAAACACTGTCTTAGCAGCCCAAGTGCCTGTTCCAGAATCTGCCATTTGTTAAGACTAATGTGATGCATTTTCCCTGCACATCAACCATGTCCATTCTGTTTCCTTTTTCTAAGTCAGCATGTGCGGAAGGAGGGATAAATTTTCCATAGTGTCTAGGTAAGTCCCTGAGGACAGCGAGTCTCCTGAAGTAGGAAGATGTTCAGCCTCTCACAGGAGTGGCATTGCAGTGTGAAACCCCCAAGAAGATGTCCTGCTGCGTAATATGGAGTACTCTGTACTCCTGTGTATTGCAGCAAGGTATGTCAGGGATTGTGCTGTACCTTTTTTCATTACCCTGCTGCTGAGTTCTGCAGCACCATCAAAGGCTAGAGTGAAAAAAAGAGCTTAAATGACATAGTTTGAAGGGGGAAGAAGAAAAAAGAAAAAAGCAATTCATATCCTTCATTGGCTTCATATTCTTGTTGCCTCTGTGCTGTTACTTGAGTGTGACTGATTATTGCAGGCATTTAAAACTCATGTGGTCTCAGGACACTGGTGTGGGGAGGTTGATCTGCAGACTGACAACCCACGTTGGTGTGGAGGCTGTGGATGGCCCTGGGTTGTCGTGGTACCAGAGAGTGCCAGCAACGCTTGTAGATGAAGTGCGGGCTAACAGCAAATTCTCCTTGTTTAGGAGAACCTGGAGTATAGGAACAGGAGTTAAAAGGAGGGCATTAATAATCAACACTGTCGAATGCGAACTGTTGAAAGATGAGATATTTCAGACTTCCTACGGTTTCTGTGAAGGTTTCCTGCCTTGTTGGGAAAAGTAATGCCATCAATTAAACTTCACTGGCACTAAGAAGGTACTGTTTGTTATGCTGGGCTTGCAAACAAAGATTTTTTCATAGAGATACTGGTTTAATTCCCATTTCAATAATCTTATTTTGGAAAGATAGCAGAGCAGTATGTTTTTCTTTTCATTGAGTTAAAAATTATTCCCCGGTAGAAGTGGAAATGAGGGAAAATTATACTGGCATAAAAGCATCTAAAAATAGCTTCTACCTGGAGATAGCAACCTTTTTGGTGTGCCAGATAATATTTTGCTTTGCCAAATTATAGGTGAAACGCCCATAAACCACGCTGGAAGCTGAAAGATTGCCTCTGGGAGGCAAAATGTCACTCAGCAGCCAACGAGCAGTGCGTTGCCTCTAAACGAAGGCAGGGCTCCCAGCTAACCTGAGTTCAGAGCATGAGCGAAGCTGGGGGCTGCTGCCTCTCCCCACATGCCACGGCTTCCACGGGTGTAGCGTGTCACCCTGATCTCCTCACAGGCCGTGTTGGGCAGAGGCGCCCAAGGCAGCAAAGCCCGGAGACTGCTTTGACTGATCGCTGTTGCGAAGCTATGTCAAGAACAAATTGCAGCGTGGGGGAACTTGCCAAAAATGCAGATCTCGGAGTTCATATGTGCGGTTGCCTCTGTGGTTGCAGAGTCAAATAGATCTGGACACTTAAAGAAACAATTCAGAGAACTGTTGCTCAGGTCAGGATGAATTTTCCTGTTAAACCTTAGAATTCATTTTTTGGGAGAAATGTAAGCTTTTCAGTTAGTGTAAATAATGACATGGAAACCATAACAGGCAATTCCAAAGTCCAGGCACAGGTTAAAAGGGATGAATCATTGTGTCTGGCTTCTTAAAAATTATTATATTAATACTCAGCATGTATTGACATAATCTCCAGGAAGTTTTCCAGCAGTGTTTTATCTCTAGCATTTTTGGATCAATAACACAAAATTAGAAATGTTAAAGCTTTTTTTCTAATGGCTACTGCTGACTGGCTCAAAAACTGTTCCAGTCAACTAATTCTATTCAGAAGCCATTGTCTGTAATTGTAAGATGCTGATTAGTTATAATAATATGCTGCCAACAATTGACGAGTCATGCGAATAGTCAGATCAAGAGGTTTGAACAACAAATCTAAATATAGCAAATACGAAGAAATTGGAGAAACTGAAGTCTATTACCAAGGGCATTGCTAGCACAGCTGTTGGAATACATGAGGGAACATAATAAAAATTGTTTGCAATATGAAAATGTCAGTAAAACCCTGTTGTTGCCTCTTGCAGTGATTGATCTGACAAATAACTTGGAAACTTCTTACTCAAGCATTCTTTTACCTGTGCAATGCACGCTAGTGCCAAGGTATTTATTGTGTGTGAAGTTTTATTTTTGCTGCGGAAGGTCAGATTGGATTCTTAAAAAAACAGTTGTCGTCTTCCCCTTCTCCTTTTCTATTTCATTTTTTCCATTAGTAGAAGGGGGCATGAAGACTCTTTCCGGCTACTTCTCAGCCTCAGAGCACATATCACTGTCATGGTATCTGATGTAGAGCCAAGAGCAGTTTGTAGGAGGACTCATTGGCTTTGGCGCGGTTTAGATGTTTGAAAGGGGCACTGCATCTGGCCAGCAGCTCCCTAGAGTGGCAGAGGGACACGGCTCAGGTACACAGATGTCCTAGGCAGCTGTGGTAGGTCACAGTCCTACAGATGGAGGCTGCTGGTGGATCTGTTGCGCACCACCTGATAGTCTCTTGCTAAAGAGGAAGAAAGAAATGCCAGCTGCAAAGATTCAAGGGAGAAGCCTGGGAGAAGCAGAATCCAAATGTTAATTTGGTTAAGAGAGAAGGAGCAGCTGAACTGCTGGGCCAGCTGGGAAATACGTGGGGGGAGGGGGGGGGGGGGGGGGGGGGGCAGGGGGGGACATGTCTGGGAGGACCATAACTGGTGAAAGAGGCTAGAACATGGAAATGCACAGCTTCCTCTAGCAAAACCTCTATTTGCCAACCTGACCAAACATTAGGGGAATCAATATATCTAAAAGGGCTGTATCTATTCACTTTGATTATCTACCGATATTTTAAGTAAGGGGGTTTTGTGGATCCAGATGATGCCTTTGGTGCCAGTTCTTTTATATGTTTTACAAAAAAGCTAAGGACTTTATATGGAAACCTTTTTTTTTTTTTTTCCTTGATATTCAGAGTGAATAAATGGCCCTTAAAGTTGGTTGCGTAGTTCCTTTGGATGCTCTTACTGTCTGTCAACGCTCGGCGTCATTGCAGTAGAGACAACATTCTGGGTGCCATATGAATAGTGAAGAGAAATCTTATTTTCAGGAATTCTTTTTCTTTTCAAGACAAGATCTGCTTATGATTTTTTTGGTGATTTACCAACACTCAGTGTGTGAGTGTGTGTTTTCTGGGCTTTTTATTATATCCTGCTTTTTAAAATAATAATTTAAAAAGCGACAACTACTCAAATCATAAGGTATCCTTTATTGGATTCACCTGAGTTTATACCTCGTACAAGTTATTGCATCTTGGTGGTTTGATTCATTAGGAGTGTCCTTTTAGATCCTTATCTACAAACGATGTCAGATGGCTTACAGCTCTGTCCTGGAGTCATGCCTTCAGCTCTCAAGTTCCCTACTTTATTCCTTGTGCAAGCTGCTCTGCTGGTAGTTGTGTAAGTGTTATAATGGGGGGGAAGAAGAATCAGGTATACCCTGAGTGCCCTGCAGCCGTAGTGAATTTCACAAGGTACACAGCCATGTAAATACTTCTATTTCAAATTCTTGAAGAGATGCCTACATCCAACAGCTTTGTAAAGGACAATAAAGTAATGTAAAAGGTTGGTTTCTACATAGATTTAGTACATGAGAAGTGCCGGAGAGAAAATATTAAAAACTTTGCAAAATATGATGATGTTTCTTGTGAGTGTCTATATCTGTCTTGGCAAGTGAAAATGTTGCCAAACAGTAGATTCACACTTTTGCTTATATGACTGCAAGAGAAACATTTGGCTGTGGAAAAACTTTGCTGTGAGCATGTGTTAGCTCAGGTTATCTAGCACGGGCTCAGGATTCCTGCAGCCCGTCTCAGAGAGGGCTCGGAGCAGCCCCTCTGCTTTAAGGAAATATTCCAAGGTAAGTGTTTGACAGAACAATGATTTTTTTAACTCTAGAAAAAAGAGTTGCATCCCTTTAAGCTCCGTTTAGAGAATGGGACTTGCCTGAATTTGCGCCTCCATTTCTACTGCTGGAGAGTGGTATTTCCAAGCCTTTCTTCCCTCAGCTAAAGCGGCTGAAGAATTTGGGCAAGATCCCAGAGAATTGGAAGCCTGAAGTGAGCCTGTCTGCGGAAAGAGTGTGTGTCTGTGCACCGACTGCTGCACAGCAGCATGACTCGGTTCTGTGAGTGTGGGCGCTCTGGAGGATGTCATGGAGTACAATTAGCTGGCTGGTGCTCGCAGGTTGACACTCCTGAAAGGCAGAGAAGGTTCTCTGAAGAACTTGTAGCCCCAGTATAGACAATGACCGATGTATTGAAAAAAGGCTACGTGTGACTATAAACAGCAGATGGATCAGGACCCTAGGCACTCAAGCCATGGGAAGTTTCCTTGCTCAGCCCACTGGTTACATACCAAGTGGGTCAATGGTTTATTGTAGCTGTTTCATAGCATGTTGTTCAAACCACTGGGTTATATGAGGGAGGTGAGGATTGCCAAATTGCTTTAGACCATGGAGGAATTACTTTGGATGTCATATGAATTTAAAGGTTCGAAGGACTTGTGGGTGGAGGAAAGTGTGATAATTTCAACACCAAAGCTCCACTCAAGGGAGAGAAAATGTGCTCATTGGATAGCCACATGCCTCAACAGGTCAGAAGCATATTTGTTTGATGTAGATGATGTTTAGCTTTGTAGGTAGAAGGAAGAAAAATTAGTACTAAACCACTTTCTTTGAATGTTACATTCAGCACATGTCGCCTTATATAAAGAAAAAAGAAGATGTTAAGGCAATAAGACAAATGTTAATCATCATTTTCTTTCTTGGATCACTGTTAAGCAGTTGTCTTATTCATTACTTCATTTCCACTAGGGGCCAATGAACTGGAATTACAGTACTTTTATAGCTGCATCTGCCTGAGCCCACTTTGGAAATGTTAGCTCATCAGCAGGAAGCCACTCTAAAATGCTCCACCTTGCTTGCCTCCGGCTCAGCACAACCAGTATGCAGAGAAAGCACAGATATTTTTTTTTCTCTCAGATAAACTGAAAAAAGGACTGCTGTTGAGTGGTACTGCTGGCACACGGGTCAGGGAGCATGGACTCGCCTCATGGGATGTGGTGGATTGCAGCTTGGTTGCAAGCAGTCTTGGAGGGTGAGTATTGTCTGCGTGTGGGAGGGTCCACACAGCTCGACTGGAAACTTAAAATCAAACTGTTTCATAAGGTTTCTGTTGTTTGCTTTTTCCAGCTGGGATCTCCTAGCTAGGATCTCCTCTTTAGTATTGCAACATGTGTCTCCCTCATTACTTTCCTCCTCCACCTCTGTGACTCAGCAAAGACTTGTATAAAGAAGAAAAGAGAATTAACTTGGCAAGTACTCAAAAGTTCTTAAGGTTGAAGAAGTGATGGAAGTGCGTGTTCAAATGTGCGTAATCCTGGTTTTTGTCCTTTGTCTGCAATGGATGTTGCCAGCCCGGTGTTGTATCTGAGCCTGAAGCACAGGACGTAAGCATAGTGTAGGCATAAGGCCATACCAACCAGGGAAGTTATTGGCTGAAACCAGGCCTTGAGGGTTCCTAGGTCAAGATTCAAGGTAGTTTCAATTCCCATTGGAAATTTCAAGACATGTTCTCGGCTTCTGGATCAAGAGGCTACATCACTGTGCATAAACCTACCGTGCAGGCAGCCAGGTGTTCTCAGGCTCACTGGAAATAGTTTATACAGAATACTGTAGGAATAGTGTGTCAGGTATAAGGGAGGCTGAGCCAGTTAGTTGCCCTGAAGAGCTTTCCAACTCTTCGGAGAAAAGTAAATTATACAGAACTCCTCAAGGGCAATCAATGAATGTCAGTTGTAGCACAACGTACTTGCTAATCCAGCCATGGTGTGCCATCAGCTGGATGGGACATTTGCAAATCTTCTGGACATAGATGATCACTGCACATGCTCACAGAAATGAGGACTCACTTTCCTGCATTTGATGGGGGGAGTAAAGAAGACAGAGCCAAACTTCTCTGGGGTGCCTAGTGGCAGGACAAGAAGCAGTGGGCACAAACTGAAATGCTGAAAATTCCATCCAATTCCATAAGAAAATATTTTTTTTACTGCTTGGGTGACTGAGCACTGACACAGGCTGCTCAGAGAGACTGTGGAGTTACCGTTCATGGAGATATTCAAAGCCTGACTGGACACAGTCCTTTGCAACCTGCTCTAGCTGACCCTGCTTGAGCAGGGTTGGACTAAATGGTCCTTAAATCCTCCTTCACACCTCAACAATTCTGTGGAAATGGAGTTGGGTTGTGTCAGACATGGAAGCTTGAATGAGGACAGCTTCAAGTAGAATTTGGATTAAGGTGTATTAGCTCAAAACAGAGCACCTGTTCTGGGTTTGTGAATAGATGTAACAATAGAGGATCTCCTTATGATCTTCAATCTTCTACAAGCTGCGCTCTGTGTGGTGCTTGGCGTAATGAGGATGTATCACTGCAGACCCTGCTGAGCATTGAAGGGCATGCTCTTCAATGGCTTTCTTTCTTTGGAGGTCTCAAAAGATAGCCTTAGGCAATTACTTGCTTTCACAAATTGGACTTTTCTGGATTGCACCAAGTATTCCACTGTGCAGGCTTTTCAATGTGTATTAAGGGGCTGTTTTGCCTGAAAATGTGGCTTTTTTCTCTGACAGAAGGTGGTAACATCTGCTCCTCTAAACTACATTATACTTGGGGAAAAAAAAACTATTTCATTTGGTTTATGCAGTCAGGACTTGACTGATTTTTTCACAGCCTAGTAGATTAAAATCCACTATATTTAGTCTCTGTGAAAGCCAGTTAGTCTATGCAAAAGAGAGAAAAATCTGCAAGTACTTTCCAGACTTCAGTTACTGTCCATGGAGCATTGTATTCAGGGGAGGAAAGTGGACCAGCAGTTTCCCCTCCCACTCAAACTTGAAGATGGACATTGAGGGGATGCTGGAAAAGAGGCATAGGCTGGTTTTGTGCTCTACTAAAGCTGAAGTTTAGTTTTTCATGGCGTATTGCAACAGAACTGATGACAATTTTGACTGAAATTTGGCTGCAAACGTGTAAAGTGAGGCCACAATGAGGTGATGAAACCTTGTCATAATGAGCACAAATGATAAATGCATCGATAAACTTCCAAGATCTTGAATCCAGCCATCAGCAGAAAAGATTAAAAAAAGTGCAATTGGCTCACTAACAAGTGTAATAGGTGCACAGCCAGGAATAGTATACATCTGCCTGGCTTGTGCTCGGTGTTTCTAGATCACCTACTTTTGAGCGGTTGCACAATTTCCCCATTTCCAGCTGCTAAACTCACAATCTCCCTCGCTTTCAATCAGATCTATATTTGTAGAAACAAAACCAAACCCAATGAGTCTTTGGAGCAAATGTTGCTAATTAAGGAACCTGGGGCCTTCGCATTCATTTATAGCTGGATGTGGAGTGGTTGGGCTTTTTTCCTAAATCATTTTTTAATTACCTCCCAAGCATTTGCCTTGCCCATGAAGGAATCTCATTGATCTTATGGGACTGCAAGCAACACAGGGTTACTTTTCAATGGTTGCAACTGTGCACAAAACTTGAGGACACTGAGACTTGTGTTTTGATGCTTTGGAAAGAGTGAGGTCTCTTGGTCATTTTAGCCCTGTTAACCTGCTCATTTTGTGAGCTTAACCACTTTGTAAGGCCCCAGGACTAATTCTTATTAGGCTTTGCCTGAATTTGTCTTAGCCAGCCTAGAGCTTTAGTTTTGTTGGTTTAGCTGCAATAATAATGGGGTTTTTTAATGATAAGGAGGCTATTGCCTAATTTCTCGTGCTCTTGCTCCATTTTGCATAAGCATGAGGAATTACCATAATTTTATACAGGCAATTGTAACACGTAGTTATAATGAAACATTTATGGCCACAGCGTTACGTAACGTGGGGTAATGCAGGCGTGGTGCGACAGTAGAAGACACCAAAGAAGTCCCAGGATGTGGTGTAGAGGAGTAGAGGCATGGGACAATAACAGAAGGGGCAAAGGATAATACTGGAGGCCTTGGGGCTCTTGGCAGTTTAACCATGCTCAGTTAAAGAACTGCAGAGTTGGACAAAAAAAAATTTTAGTGGGAACAAAGAGAAAAGGAACAAGTATCAGACTTATGTAGAGAGAGAGTTTCTTACCTATAGCAAATCAAATGTAATATCAAATTGCATATCAGTGAAGCAAGATTAAAGCATAAAATTGTGTTAGAAAGTGTATGGAGATACTCAAATGCGGGCCCTGGAGGGAAAAGGAAGAAACCATTGGCAACATCCTCCTCAGCAAACGGGAGGAAGAAACCCCATCAGGAGCAAGATGCTCCTCCTAGCAAAAGGCTGGGGATGCTAACAACTTGTTGCCACCCTGGTTCCCTGTTCTCCCCCACCAGCTGATTCTTGACGCTGACTTACTGTCACGCTTGAGAGCCAGAGGGGCAGGGTAAGGGCGAGGAGAACACCAGAGAACGCTTTTGTATAGCAATCTTTGACTGACTGACTGAGCTGTGCATTGCATTGTTTGGATAATTTGGACTCCAAAGGTTAGCATCATTGTAACTGCTCTGTAATAACAGTTTATTGTATTTCAGTTAGGCTGTTAAGGTTTTAATTAGTCTAACAATAAATTCTTGGCTTCCCAAACGAAGTGTTTCCCCTTTTGCCCATAATTAGACTCTGAGTGTAATAACTTGTCACATAGGTATTGCTAGGATTGAAGAATGACAAGTGTGTTCGCAGAGAACAAACAAAGGACTGTGCTGATGCACTGAAAGAAATCACAGAGAGGAAGAGACAAAGCCAGAATGATCTTCGTCCTGATGACTAATGAGAGAATACTTGCACTGTATTACTTATGTTATTTTATCAGTCTCCTGAGAAACCCAGTGGGAAGTGTTCCTGGTGATGTATGAAAGAAGCCAAGAAAAATAACAGCTGTCTGAAAGAATTTTCCTGCGTTAGGTAAAGCAGGGATATGATGAGGGGAAAAAAATGTTCAGTTGAGATAGCTTGCGTAATTCATGCCAATTTCTGCTCTTACTTTAGTTCACAGTAGATTTGCTTCATACCGTTTTCAGGGAGGGGAAGCACTAAAGGTCTGATTCTTTAATGTTCCCAGTTTATTCTTGGTAAGTTTTTTTTCCAGCTGGATAATTTCTGCAATGTGATGGAATTGGGAAATTGCCATGAAGCTGGCATCAACTCGAGCCAGCTACAAATTTAATCAAAAGCAACTGACAGATTAGGTCTCCTTACTGTAATAAGACAGTAAGGAGATGTGAAAGAGACTCAATCCAGCACAGTGCATGTTGTTTCTGACCTCCTTGAGAAGTGCTCCAACTCTCAGGCCATGCGTCTTTCTCATGAAAGCCCTATTGTAAACATCTTCCAGTAGCCACAATATTTTAGGATGATTTAGGTCATACATATCTGTCTTTACCTAGTGCTGGCACCTGAAATTACTGAGTAAACAATTATGTCAAACAATTTATTGTTATGTATTGTGATAATTCCTAAGCAGCAATCAAAGCCTGTTGTGTTATTTGGGTGTAATATAATGCCTTAGGCTTCTCAGAGAAGCTAGTTTTATGCTATATAGCTTTACTGGCTTTCTCTGAGACACCTAATGGAAACTGATGATTGTTACTTAGGGCCAAAGGGGGTGAAAGGTTACTTGCTTACCTTGGAAATATTTTGAAACTAATTATTCCTTATATTCTCAATATCCGATCTGGAGTTTGAGGAGGGTTTCATGCATAGAATATAAATTTAAAGAAACCCAACAACAACAACAAACCTCAAACAGGGACAAAGTAAACAACTAAACATAAATAACCAGAAGACTAATGAGAATGAATTTGCTGGTAAATGAAAAATGTAAATTTGGGACTGTAACTTGCATCAACACTTGGACGCTTTCTTGCTGCTTGTAGTTAAAGAAATATATTTCATATATATTTCTTTCTATTATATATTTTCATATATTTTTCATTGTATATATATATATTCATATATATTTCATTCTAAAAATCTAGCAGTTCTAAAAAGTGTTAAACTAAAATTAAATTTTAGGGTTTTTTCCTCATAGTAACATGAAGAAAGCTTTTTTTTTGTGTGTCTAGTTATTTTAGTTTCTTTTGAAACAATTTTGGGGGGAGAAGTTAAACGATTTGATTTTCTCAGTCTGCATTTTCTGTGTTCACCCCAGGAAAATATTGTCCGTGTTACCGGGGATAGGAACCACACGGCAGTGCAGTAGTGTTCCCAGCTTCAAGCTTTCAGTAAAGGTTAGCAAAACTAGAAGCGTAACAGCAAGCTGCGACCTAGCTGCCAAGCAGGAAGAGAAATGAGATTGGAAATGGTACAGAAAACTCCCATGGCTCTTCCACAGCATGCTAGAGCAGAGGGAACACATTGAGATCATGTTCTTCATGAGCACTGCTTCAGACCCCGCTTCGGTGCTGGCCTGGGAGGCTCACGCTCAGGACATTGGTGGCCTCTTCTCGAGCAGCGCATCGGGCAGGATGTAAAAGACCCCACTGCCATACGTGCAGCTGGGAGTGACCTGGAGGAACAATGCTCAGCTGTCCTGTGGTGGGCAGCAGCTTGGTTTCAGGGACACGTGTCAGGCTGAGATGGGATAAATCCTGTGCCGCAGTGCTGCAGGCAGACTCCCTAGACCTTTCCCATGGTATCATCTTGAGCCAGGAGCCCTTGGCACAGAGGAAGGATGAGATGCAGAAGGAGGGACGGGTGCAGCAACTCCAAGTACTGAGCTGGGTCTGTCTCTTTGGGGAGCTGGTGGGAGGGCTGAGACCCCCTCTTGGCTGCAGTGGCAGCGTCTGAGCTTGGGGCAAGGCAGGGACACCCCAGGAGCATCACTTCCCCTGGGATGGGGGATGCCAGTGTCCGCCCAGGAGGGGTGGAGGCATCCCGGTATGCTTCTGAACACCGAGCCTGCAAAAGGGAGCAACTCTGGATCAAACGCAACATTTGTATTGCTGGAGCATATGGGAATAATGGTGATTAGTACAAAAACATGGGAAAGAGCCTTGTGCTGCGATAGAGCTCTGCATCATGCAGGTCCCAGCACCCTGCATGCCAGAGTGACCTGAGCTCCACAGACCCAACTGTGACAACACTTCAGGCTCTGTTCTTGGAGCAGGAGGGCTGCTAGGATGTAAGATTTTCCTCTTTGCCTACAAAGCAGGTATTTTTCTGAGGCACAAAGGAATTGATCCAGTCTAGCAGCAGGAGCTGGCACTTCCTTGTGCTGCACTGCAAAAGTCTTTGGTCAGTGTGTGTGGAACAGGGTCGGACAGACCCGCTTCGGCGACTGGTAACAAAAAAAAGAAAGTGCTGATTTGCTTTTACCTTGTACCAAGATCAATAACGTTGGTGGAGGGTGTGGGGGTGATGCATTTTTTTATTTGTTTGGTTGGGTTTTCCCCTAGTGCAGAGACGGACTCTCAGGTCAAAGCTGCGAGGTAAGTGCGTGCTCTTCTTCTGCTATGAAATGAAGTGCTGACCTCAAAGTCTGGGGTGAGGTGATCTGCAGAATGGCCTCCTCATGAATTTTCTTTAGTCTAGAAAAGAACTTTCACTTTCCAGCGATGCATATGTTTTGCTTTCCAAAGTTGTCAGCCACGCTGATCGAGTGCGTTATTTGGTGCTACAGGAATGCGGTTTGAGAGAAAAGGGACCTTATAAATGATTATTAATCCTTTGGCATCCACAGGTGCAGGTAGGTGGTAATTTGGTCTCCTCCACTGCATGAATTATTCACAGATTTTTTAGAATTTATAGGTAGACATTGAATGATTCTTCTGTACCCAGATGAGACGAATGATTGAAACAAACATAAAAACCAGGAAACAAAAAAACCCCTTGCCTCTTCTCCAAAGTGAAAAGCCAGTATATATTCTCATAATGATTTGGGGGGTTATATCTTAAATCTTTGAGTCGTGATAATCTGTCTAGTGAATTTAAGCAAGGGGAAGGAGTTTAACATGATGGGGAAATATAAAGGAAAATCTAACAGGAATAAATGAGCTCGGTACTACTTGGAGGCTGGTGTGATATAGGTATATATTCCTCCTGCAGATATTTTCTTGGAGAAAGAGAGTCTATTTCAGATGGAGGCGGTTAGGCATAAAGTATAGCATTAAGTCTTCAGCCTGGAGGTGTCATTGATTTATTTGGGGATGATGACTGATTATGTTCTAATGATGTTTTGGAAGACATGAAATGAAGTGCACTCCACTACGTGGATGACCCTTGGCTTTAAATTCCAGCAGATGACAGCTACTGGCACATCAGTGAGGGGAGAGAGGGAAAATGCACACTGTGCCAGCATAATCACTGTGAAGCTGTCTCATCTGTTCGAGTTCAGTAGCAAACTCTGCAAGAAGTCAGAGGAAGCTGTAACTAAGGGGTGGGTGGGAATAGATTAACAGAAATGCCTTTGATGTTCTTTATAGAAGTAGCTTTGATATTTTTAAATGTTCTGGTCTTTTGTTGGGAAGCTGGATCATGTAAGGTTATCTGTTCAGGTTATCTGTTCTGCTCTTTGTCCATTTTTTGTGAATCATTCCTTCTGGTCTGTGATACATGCATAGTTTGGTTATCCACAGTTCAATTGCTACTCCTCTAGCAATTACTATTTTGTTGTTGTAATAGAAACTGCTTTGCTTAGCAGCTCTGTGCCTGCTCCTCTTTCCTACTTCATTTTCTGAAGATAAAGATGCCAAATAAGCAATAGTTGTGATTCTTGGAGACCTCTGGGGATGTGCTAAATCAGAGATATGCTTGAAGACATGGATTTCCTTTCAAAATAGTTGCTGAACACTCTATTAAAAAATTAGACATACATCTCATAACTCCCTCCCAATAGTGTGACAACCAGTGGGAGCAAAATTTGGGAAGTCTTCACTGTTGTAAGTCATCTCTCTCCAACAAAAAGAGATAGCATTAATGAATCAGCTTGTTGAAATACCGAGAGTCCTTTTAAAGTGTGAGGGTAAAAGCTTTTTAATCTACCTCTTTATAACGTGAGATCTGATTTCAGTTTACACAGATCTGTTGTACCTTCACTTGCACTAATGGCGACAAAGGTGCAATAGGCAACGGTGTAACCACAAGTATTATTTATAAAGGCGTTTGATGTTAGCTCATCTCTCCGCCTGCTGTGCAGCAAGAGTACTATATCCAGATCTGAACATCATACATTTAGAAAGAGAAGGACCAATCAAGCCTTGAGGAGGAAGATGAGAGGACAAGGTCTAGGAAACTTGTGGTCACCAACAAGCGCCTCAAAGAATAGACTGAGAGGGAATGTAACAGTAGTCTTCAAATATGTAAGAAGATATTGCCATATAAAGGGATACATAATTTTTTCTTTGTGTCCTTAGTGGAGAGGTGGGAACATATACTGAACACAGGAGATTCAGGATGGACTTGAGTAAAGCTGGCTAATGATAAAGACAACAAAGCCTCAGCGAAGGTGGCATGCAGTGGCACAGCTGTGGAGTCTACATTAATGAAAGTTAAAAAACAAACCAAGAAGGAGTCTGTCTGGAATATCTATAATTAATAGGTGTTGTTAACTCTGCCTTGCTGCCTTCAGTCCCTTCTTAAAATTTTATATGATATTTCTATGTTATATATAATGTATTTTTCTGTTAGAATGTTGTTAGTAGATTGCGTGCATTCAATTACAGTCATTTGTCAGTAAATTACCCTTCCGTGTTCTGTTAATAATAGTATTATGCAGCTCTAATATGTGAAGGCCATAATGCATACCAGGAGTTTTAGCAGGCTATAAAAGCCTGTAGGAAGTCCTCAGACTAACAAGCCTGCAACCTGAACAATAAACAGGTGAAAAGCATGAGACAGAGTATAATAATTTTTGCAGAAGGCCAAGTTTTTGTTAAAAAGAGGTGACCTGAAAGATGTCTTTTGAGTCCAGGTATCAATTTGCTGTTTGTGAGTGGAGGGAACTTCTAGTGAGGCTGGAGATGATAGGTCTTCCAGGGTTTCTTTCTGTTTAGTGGCTGATTATAGCTTAAAAATCTTAGCAAACCTGAGCTCAGAAATTATCTGTTGAGAGAGATGAGAGAAAGGAGGTTTTGCTCGTAGCGTGTGAGAGAGAGAACGATGTAACTCAGCCATGTGGGCTTTGTTCTTACACGTGTTTTGGCTCTGTGGGGGACACCATTCTCCAACCTGTCAAAGCTCAGCATACAGCAAAAGTTCTGATGTAACTGATATTCTTCTTATGAGCAATCAATTTATCTGGAGCCTGAGCCTTTAAACCCGGACGACAGGAAAATTCTCTGCTGAGAGCTGACTAGCAGACAAACTGCACTGGAGTTTTAAGTATTTCTGATATCTCTGAAGGATTTGGGCTTCCTTTATAATATCTTAATTATAAACGTTATGCTTTTAGGATTGCTGTTAATTAAATACACTTGTTTAGTTTCTTCCTGGCATGTGGATTTTCCAACTATGGTCAACACTGGCTAGCCAGAGGAGTTCCCTGCAGACAGAAAATCATTTGGATAGTTTATTTTACTATATGTGCTTAACTCTTTGTATACAAATGCATGTATACATGCATTGAATCTATCAAATGGAAATATCAAATGTAGTTCAATTTGACAATTTTTATGGGTGCCTTCCAGCTCGAGATACTATATGATTCTATCTTCTGTATAGAAAAATGAATTAAAAAGATGACACACAGAATCTGGGATCCCAGCTCCTCCCCTTAAATGCTCTTTCAATGCTTGAGATTCCAGCTCAGAAAGATGGGTGTGAAAATTAAGACAACCTTTAACAGGAAGTATTTGCCTAGTTTGCAAGTCCTTACAGTGCTGCTCAACAGTACTTACAGGAGGGTAAAGAAATGCAGCCTGTACTTGAGACAAACACTGCAGCTAGAATGAAATGCTCATGGT
This sequence comes from Alca torda, assembly GCA_008658365.1. Classification (NCBI taxonomy): domain Eukaryota; kingdom Metazoa; phylum Chordata; class Aves; order Charadriiformes; family Alcidae; genus Alca; species Alca torda. The sequence continues at coordinate 97,029,064 of CM018076.1, forward strand.
GTCTTCCCTTGGCACAGCTTCCTTTGTGCTGGCACAAGCGTCTGATGAACAAATGTCTCTAATCCCAGGGGGGAAAATTCCATCCCATCTGGTGCAGCTCCACAGTCTTAACTGTGAAACAGGGGAGTAAAGATTGCCGAGTAGGGATGACCTTGCCTGTGGAGCTTTCTTGTTAACTCAGTTTACTTGTCTTGCTGCACCTTCAGCAAAGACTAACCTCTGAAACACATTTTTATTAAGTCATCTATGGAGGAAGAAAACAAATGTGATTTTGAACAAATGTTTTATCATTGAGCATTAACTATTTGTTGTAAGATGGAGAGTCCTGTCTGCTGCTGCTTTTGGTTCCACTTCCTTAACAGTTTAGAGCTTGTATGCAGTTGTGATGAAAATATTACTTTAAGTTCATCTTAGCAGGAGTAATATAATAATAGTTTTGTCTTCTCATCAATACATTGTTGATGAAAGAAGTATTTGTCTTTCATGGTTGGGCATGCATGCTGAAGCCTTGGATTGAAAGCCTTTTGTTCTTCCTTTAAACATGGCGAAGGGAACAGAAGATGGGAAAAATAAAGTAGATTTGATTGCAGCAGAGTTGTATGGTTTTATTGCTTTGATTTTTCCCACAAATTGACTAAAATGGAAATGAAAACTGACTCTTGTTTTCTAATGTGGTCAGTAAATCTGCAAGAAGTTTTTTTGAAGTTTCATGGGTAATGAATGCACAAGAAGCCTTGGAGTCAGTCATTCTTGTGTGATACTTCCTCTCTCCAATTCTGCAGTGAAAAATAGTAATAAAAAAAAAAATCTGGAACTCAGTGTTGCTTCAGATGCTTTTCTTTTAGCTCTGAATAGGGTACTAATTGCAGGGATCTGACAGCTCTTAGGTGTTAATCACTTGTACTTGCTCTTACTTTAGATATTTAATTTAGTTGAAAAATAATTATTCTTTAATTTGTTCTTGTAATAATTGCCATTAATAACCCAGCAAGGTAGTTGTCCTTTGGCATTACATCAGGGCAAAAATGATAGTAAGATAGCTCTTGTCTGAAGACTTAGAAATCTAGAGAACATCAGGGAGCTGAGGGGTGGTGAGGAAGAGGAATACCAGAAACAAAATGTCATGACAGGCATCTTGGGGTCTTTGCAGTTGGGATTTATGCAATAGGCTTATGCAATTTGGCTGTACTTCTTTATAAAGGAAGAAGACAAGGTGTCAGGTGCAAAAGAAATAATAGGGAGATGAGGAAGATGAAGGAAGAAGAATATGAAATGACAGGTCGTTGGGACTATTTTAGAAGCAGAACAAAGGCATGTGCTGACAGTGGTATCAGTTGTGGCCAATGTGACAGAAGAGCAAAAAGTATTTTTTCATAGGTAGGCTGCCCATTCCAGCTAGATGAGTAAGTTATCTTAAGGTGTGATGTTCCAGACAGTGAAATGGGTTTCCTGAAGAAGTAAGTCTAGCAGTAGCTGTATCCCTCTCTGCTGATGGTCTGCTCCTGATGCAGTGACCTGATGGAAGGCACAGAGAGCACCAGTGACCTTGCTCTGAGGGTGCAGCAGGAGCAGGTTTGACGCAGGGTTGACCCAGTGTGAGGGGGATCCTGAGCTGGAGGCAGTGGTGGGGTCCTTCAGTGGCCCCAGGGAGTCTGGTCAGGGCAGCAGGGCCAGGCACCAGCATCCACATGGCACTGTTTGGGGCAAGCCTGGGGGCCTGGCCAAACCAAAATTTTCTCCCTGGGCTTGAAAAGAGCAGGGTGCTAGGGGGATGATGGGGACCAGGGTAGGGATGAAAGGCAGGTCACAGAAATTAATGTTTGTCAGTGCTCCTGCAGCCTGACAGGGTTGACCCTATCATCATAGGAAGAGTTAAAAGGGAGACAGACTTTTAGCAGTAAATGTGACCCACAACTACATAGTACATTGTCTTCCTTTTTTTTTTTCTTTTTTTTTTTTTTTTTTTCTCTGAGGCCAGCTTTTCCTCTGTTTTTCCCCTGGTGCTGCCTAAATAGCAAATGATTTTGAGAAGACAACTCCAGGACGTGGTTATGAATAACAAAGTACAGGGAGAGTGTGTGTGCCAAAACCAGATGCTGCTGCGCCAGACAACTGCTGCTGCAGCACAGCTGCCTACGCTGCAGCTGGATGGGAACGTAACTGAGCCATAGACTGGATCTGTAGGTCAACAAGTCACTGGGCCATTGAGTTCTCAGGAGTTCCTTACTCACATCTCTGACTCTGATGATCTTCAGCCTTCTCGGGCATGGATTGACTGTCACGGCCTTTGAGTCAGCAAAAGCACTGTTTCTGGCTTGTGATTTTGTTTTAAGCAAGGATCAAGATGGTTTTCCCCTCCTGCCCTTCTCGCTTGTCTTGTGCGACGGTTAACAAAGCAGCCTGAATACAGAGAGGAGGGGTGTAAGTGTCCATCACATACACTTATTTCGCTGGTCCCTGCAACAAAACTAGTACGTGTGTTGTGTGTGAGATGAAGAGAGGACAGTCTTGTCAGACTGTCCCTGCAAGTTAAGCCTTATCCAGAGTCAAGCCTTTCCCTGCCAGTGCTGCGGCTGCTGGCGGTGGCACGGGGCCTCTCAGCACCTCGGACAGCGCCCGCTGCGCCCTCAGCCCCTCACCCTGCCTCTGGCCTCCCACCTGTGCGTCCAAAAGCATAAAGCCAGTGGCCAACCTGGTCGCAGCCGGTGGACTGCTCTAAGTAATTTCTGCCTCTGAACTGGAACTGAGAAGCGTCTTTCCTCACTCACTGGGGGGATCAGAAAAATATTTTCAGGAATCATCTAGTTTTTCTTCTTCCTGGGAGCAGAATTTAAATTCTATTCTTTACAACAAGAGTTTGCATTACTCGTTCATAGAAATTAAAACCTTCCTTATTCACTCAACGTGGAAAAAATTCAACTCTGCCTATCCCAAGCTGTGAAAGCATGCAAGAGCGGTGAGTGTATAGAGATTGTAGGCACTATTAGAAAACATTGGTGTCTAATTGCTTCAGCTTGGACCGCAAGGGAAGGTGAAAGTTATCTATTCCTGGTGCTGCTATTGTTTCATTTGTCGATAAGAAAAACATCCTTTGGCATTCCTTTTGGCTGTGAATGAGTAGGATTCATTAATAAATGTGTGTTCTTTTGTAGACTGTTGCAGAATGTTGGAGTATTTTTGTTGTAAATTCTTATTGGAGGATCTCAGGAACTTTTTTCCTCACCGATATGAGTGGAATAAAAGTATATTTCTACAGTCCTCAATACTTGGGCTGTTAAAGCCTCTGTATATCTCTTTTCACTTGCAGCACAGTCATTTGAATATGTGACCTCCAAGATCTATAGAGAAGTTGTTGTTTCAAAGGAACTATAACAATCCAAGGGAATGGTGAGATGGACTATGTACAGAGGAATTTAGCAGAAACGAGTCACTGGCTTTTCAATCCAAGCTAGCCACTAATGCCTTATTTTGCCTGTTGAGTTTATGAACAATAGAAAGTCAATGGTTTTGTTTCAAATAGGATGCAATACCTTGATAAAACTTGTTAATGCATCGCTCCTTGATGTTCTGGAACACACTAAGTGTTTAGTATGATCTTCTTCCACCTGAACAAATACTGCCATTTTGCACTTGGACATGTTTAATTTGCTTCTGCATAATCTGTCTTTCTTTGCTTCTACCCTGTTCTACTATATGTCAAGCATCCCTTGAAAAGGGGCACTTATTGAAACAAAGGTCTGATCAGGAACGTGACTCCTTAAAGAATAAGACTTTATGCTATGGGAGAAAGTTTGCAGCAGATCAGAGCAATGGCCTGTGTAATTGCCAAGTCAATCAAGCTATGAAGCAGAAAGCAAAGGCTTTGATTTTACTGCTCCCATTTGCAAGTACCCAATGGGCTGTCATTGCCTCAGTTGCTTCAGCTGCTATCCTTAAAACCTCTTGAGCTGCCTCTCTGCTGGCAATTCATATGTTTAGAAGTAAACTTGAAATAAGAGCATTGATATGTATTTTGAGATCCCACTCATCAAACGATTATTCAGATAAAAAAGCAAGGTTTTAAAGGAACAAAATTTTCTCTCCTGGACATTTGACAAGGGACCCCTTGTGTGTTTTTGTAGACTTTAATGTTTAATCATTAGAAGACATACGTTTTGTTTTCTTGTCATTATTTTTTTCCCCACTGAGACAGACAATATTATCGGTTGATTTCTTTAGGGTATCAAGGACATGTCTAAATAGAGGACAGTTTTTTGAAGGAAATTTAGATATAAAATGTGCTGCTAGTGGCTGATCTTTGACATTCAGATAAACATAGTTTACAGGTTCTATCTTCACCTTTAGAGTGATTTGTGATTCCTTTCACTCCATTATTTTTTTATTCTTTTTTTTAGTTCTTGTGAAAGGAAAAAATGACAAGTTGGTCAGTGATCCAGAACTAGCTCAAGTCAGCAGAAAAATACAGTAATTACTGCTTTACTCCTGTGATCTGTTGTGGCCCCAGCTAAGTTTTTAAGGGGTGATGCGAAAACTCTTCAACATTGTTATATTTTGTGATAGTAAATCTGCTCCTGAGCAATCTCACAGAGTAGACAAAGGCTTTTTAGTGACTAGTGAAGTAAAACTGTCACATTGATGACTTGAGAGCTCATTGCCCCAGACTTGGGAAGGGGTAGTGCTGCGAATCTGTTTGATTCCTTCTCTGAGAAGAAATTGGAGGTTTTGTCTGTCATTCTAGGTCTTCACTAAACAATCTGTGAGTAAAAGGTTACTTTTTTTTGCTGCTTTTTCAAGGGATGAGGAGGGAGTCGCTGCACTTCTAATGAGCTTTGAAAGCTGTAGATTTCCATTGTTTGGACCAGAGTCACTGGACTAAGGCAGGCAGCCTGCGACAGTGCTGCCATGTGGATATGATTTTGCCCATTACACAGAGAAAGGCTGAGGTTGGAAGGGTCCTCTGGAGACCATTTAGTCCACTCCGCTGCTCATGGAGGGTCAGTTAGAGAAGGTTGTCCTGGACTGTAACTCCAAGGATGGAGACTCCACAGCTTCTCTGGGCAATACGCCCCAGTGTTTGACCACCCTCACAGTAAAGCCATTTTGTTTCTTCTGTTCAAGTGTAATCTCCTGTATTTCAGTTTGCACTCATTGCCTCTTGGTGAAAAATCTTGAAAACTTCTTACGTATTCTGATGCAACTGCTGAGGCTATTTTTTTTTAGGTTTTATTTGTTTTTAAAAGGCCTTTTTCTTTAGTTTTTCTTTTGCTCCTTGCACTCCTAACCTTTTATTTTGTCACTGGGCTTGCTGATTCCACTTGTTCTTTGAGGGCTGCAGTCTTACAGCTATAAATTTCCTTTGTTTTGCTGGGCATTTCTTGCCCTGTGAGGTAAGGGCCATAGGGTAACAGAAACTGTAAAACTTAACTTTTTCCATGTATGAGAAGCAGAACTTGAAGGCCTGGTGGCTGCAAATGAGTTAGTAACATACAGGAAATAGCTGTCTTGGTTAAACTCATTAAAGCTGCTTCTTTGCCACTATGTTTCTGCTTGCCCTTTGTTTTTACTTTTTTTTTTTGTTTGTTTGTTTAGTGCTTACCTCTCTGTGTTACCTATGATTAGACCTCTGTGTATGGTCATCCCATTTTTTTTCTTCAGACTAGAAGAGATTTTAATTCTCACTAGTACTGGGGGGTCCACCTTTAATTTTTCTGTATGTGGCCAGAAGTATTTTGAGAAGACTTCTAAGAGTACATAGATCACCCTGAAGACTGAGCATTCCAGGGAACTTATTCTCATGTTAAAAAAAAAAATCAGTTTAAAAAAGTACCTGGAAAAATCCTACTTTTTCTCTTGAGATCTTTTGGAAAATAGTTGTCCTTTCTTGGACTGGAATAAAAAAAAAAAAAAAAAAAAAAATTTAGAACTTTAGATTTTGTTAGAGTGATTCTGCAATGTGCTAAATATTTCTAGAAAAGTGGGAACAGGTTCAGCCCTTATTCTAGGAATTACCTCATATTTAATGAATGTAAAAGTATATATTGATTTAAAAAAAAAAAAAAGTAATTATCCTTACAGAAGCCAGAAGGATTGCTGCCTTGACTTTGCATCCTTTAAAATCCTAATTACAAATTTGATCCAGCACTCCATTCAAATGTAAAAAAAAATACTTATCAGTTAGTTTGTAACTAGATTTGCGTTTTCTAGAAATGCTGTTTCTTTTTGCAAAAAAAAAAAAAAAGGCAATAACTTTTCTTTTTTTTGTAGTTTAACTAATATTTCCCCATCTGTGCTTTGCTCATGTGCTCCCTTCGTGGGAAAACTGAACTCACAATCCAAACGCCTGGCAACAGAAGCAATGGGCTTGATATTTATATTAGAACTGTAACACATGGGCATCTGTTCTCTCTACCCTTTAAATGATATTACTTTCAAAGACTAATATTTGGCTTTTTCAGCTGTGGGCTGCTGCTGTCAGATGAGGTTGGTGGGAGCCTGGGAAAGGGCTCTCCACTGTTGCCCATGGGGTGGCCGCTGCCCCGGGATGGGTGGACAGGCAGAGGTGTCTCCGTCCAGCCCTGGGGCTGGGGCAGCGCTGGGTTGGCCTCCTGGTAAGTGCTGTGGTAGAGCCGAGTGACCCAAAGCCCTCTTTCAAGTTTGCTGCTGATTTGCTGAGAGATCTGGAGGGTAATCCCTTCCTTCTGCCTCTGTTTCCTTACACATAAAATGAGGATATTGAAACCAATGTAATTTGATCAAATATTTTGAGCTCTACTGAAGGAAATGTGCTAAGGTCAGAGCTATTCATTGGTAATACATGCACATATAAAAGATAGAGGACCAAAGTAATTTCAGTAGTGCAGAACAATAATGACAGGGAGGATGCATTAAACTAGACACCAGTATTCACCCTTCAAATGCGTGTCTAATCAAGATAATTATTTTCCTCCTGATTTAGGGTGAGATGTTTGTGGCGGTCAGTCTTCTGTTCAAAAGTAGTTTTGAATGAACAGGTGGGTTGGCATGTCTGCACTTTGCCTTTTCCTTTGGGAGTTTAGTGTCTGTTATCACAAAATGTCAGTACCCTGTGTTAAAGGTCTTCATAGGAGCTAAGTCTCCCTGATGCTGGTTTCAACTCCTAAACACACATATTCTTCTAGCAGTTGAATTACAGAGAGTTGCAGGTGTGGATGTTGCACTATTTCTTATCTTCCTTCTTAAACAGTGTAAAGGCTTGAACCTGGCTGGACTGTGATGATAAAAATGCTTCACAGTTGATGCCAGGGTGAGATGGAAATATCTCATGGCTACCACTGAAACTCTGTTGCCGGCCCTTAGAGCAAATACAGCAAAGATAAGCCTGTTCGCTTGTTAAAGAGGCGTTGGATAGTTTGCATACCTAGTTTGCATACCTACTCCTGCATTATTATGTGGGGGTAATAGGCTTAATTACCCAGATGCAAAACAAAAGTGATGAGAGAACTCTGTGCATAGACCATTTGATAAGGGAAAGCCAGGCTGCACCCAAACAGAGCGCTCCTTTTCTGCCCTCCCACAGGCTGCAGATTGATTTTGGCTTCTGGAACTTTCTTTGTGGCATTTCTGCTTAGGTAAGGGCATTTTTCAAGGGGTAGGCTGAGAGGTAGGAGGTAGTCATGGGGAAGCTGGGAAGAGCGTTTCACCCTGTTTTCTTACCACACTTATTTTATTTCATTTTCAAATGCCATCTCCGACAGCGTTAAGGATATTTGTCGTGCAGGGGTTAGCTCGTGCTGCCTGTATTCCTTCCCTTCTAACTACAGCGCTGTACGTTTCCACCAACTCTGCAGTACTCCCTGCCTTAAAGTGGAAAGCCGTCAGTCTTGAATGAGCTGTAAGTTAATGCACTAAGCATGGGGATGGGGGGAGGCGGAATTATTTATATGCACTGAGAGGTGGGAAAGTTAAACTGCTCCTGTATTGTACAGCTTGCTTGCGACACTTAGGCAACAATACAAACAACAGTAGGAAAGAAAAATGCTGCATAAAAAATGAAACAAGGCATTTCACAATGGCTATGATTCAATGATAACCTCGACCTGAAATGTCTGGGAACTGACTCATGATGGATCCATGACTCAAACCGCTGGACAAACAAACACCAAAAAAAAAAAAGAGTTAAGAGATCCAGGTTGTTCTGCGAGATGACGTTGAGAGCCCTGATGTGCTGCTTTTCACCTTGGAAAAGCTTCCTCTCCTCCCCCATACACACCTGTGCCAGCTGGTAATAATTGCCTGAGCTGGAGATGTGCCATAGCCTGTCACTTCACAGTCCTTCATCCAGTTCAGAGGTTATTGATCCCGAACCGAGTCTCCTAGAAATTAGAGCAGACAATGCAACGAAGTGCCACGGTAGCAAAACGTTCTGTCATGGTTTAACCCCAGCTGGCAATTAAACACCACACAGCTGCTCCCTCAGTCCCCCTCCTGCACCTCCCACCCCTCCGTGGGATGGGGCAGTGAATCAGAAGAGTAAAAGTGAGAGAACCGGTGGGCTGAGATAAAGACAGTTTAATAGGTAAAGGTAAAGGCAAAGCCGTGCACACAAGCAAAACAAAACAAGGAATTCATTCACTACTTCCCATCAGCAGGCAGGTGTTCAACCATCTCCGGAAAGCAGGAAACCATGCATAATGGTTACTTGGGAAGACAAACGCCATTGCTCCAAATGTCTGCCCTTCCTTCTTCCCCCAGTTTTCTATGCTAAGCATGATGTCATATGGCATGGAATATCCCTTTGGTGGGTTGGGGTCAGCTGTCCCAGCTGTGTCCCATCCCAGCTTCGTGGGTGTCCCCCACCTCCTTGTTGGCAGGCCAGTGTGAGAAGCTGAATAGTCCTTGACTGCTTAACAACAACTAAAATATTAGTGTGTTATCAACATTATTCTCATCCTAAAACCAAAACGCAGCACTATTCCAGCTGCTAGTAAGAAAATTAACTCTATCCCAGCCAAAACAAGAACATGGTCCCTTCCCAGCTCAGAGCCTTGGGGAAGGAGGAGGCAGTGCTGATGAATCAGGGTGCTGTAATCATCCCTGGGGACTGAGCGATAGCTCTAGCTCTGGCTCCCTTGTCAAGGGGAGGCCTCAATTCATAGCCTCTTCAGCATGCAGCAGAAGGGCTCCCATGTTTCCCACTGAGTCTTCCAAAGCCTGACTGGATAGGGGAGAAAGGGCTTCCGGCATCAACCTCGTCTCTTTCCTTTCTTTGTTGAATAATGCTCATGGAATTTTAATTGCATTGTATGGGTTTAGAAACATGGAAACAGAGCAGTGTGTTTCAGCACAAAGAGAACTTGTTTGTCTTATTAAAAAACAAACAAACAAAAAAACCAAAAAAACCAACAAACCGAAAAAACAAACAGCAAAAAACCAAAACAATAATCATTCTAATTAGGGAAAAAAAAAAAAAGAATTCCTTAAATTAGTAACCAAACTGAGAAATCAATTTTTTGTGTAGCCCTATTTCATATCGTCGTTACTGTTGCTGCCAAGCAGTTTTAGTTCAATTTCATTAGCACAGAGTGTAATCTTAGCTGTATTAGTCTAGGGTTTGCTGATTTTTAAACCTCTTTTGTAATTGGCAAAGGTCTGAGGAAAAAGACTATGACAGAAGCTTCCAATAAATTTAATTGGTTACAGATAGCTAAACAAATCTCTGCCTGTAACAGGTAAAGCTTGTAATAGTAAATGAATTTAAAATGGTGAGTGGAAACTGTAGATTGGCTAGTTCAGCAGATGAACAATTTAATGAAACAGTTAATTTAGAACTCTGTTCACAAAGGCTTGGACAAAAACCATCATAGGAACTCTGCATGCATTGATGGCCTTGGGCATACTAATTTTGTCTCTGTGTAGGATTGCATACCTGATGAACAAAAGAAATTTAACTGATACAGTTTTCTTGGGTTTCTCTGAGACATTTGGCCATAAATGCCGTATACTATTGGACTTTTGTCTTCAACAAAAAACTCCAGAACAAAAATAACCTTCTCAGAGCAAGACCCTGCTTAAGGACATGGTTTAGTAGTAGACTTGGCAATGCTAGATTAACAGTTGGACTTGATGATCTTACAGGTCTTTTCCAACCTAAGCAATTTTATGATTTATATTCTATATACAGTGTTAGCAGAAAATGGATAAATTCAGAACTGGTCTCTTTACTGGCATACCTCAATGTACTTGTCAAAGGGAGGACGTTTGTGAGTTCTTAGCGATGGATATTTTCCTGATTCAGTGTTGCCGAATATTTCTGACATTTTGCCAATGATTTGAAATCTGGGCAATATATAACTTGTAAATGGCAGAGTAACAAACATTGAAGATGAGGTTACTGAGGCACTAATCAAGATTGTCTACTTGTATGGTTGTGCTCTGGTGATGCGCCTCTTAATTTAGCCAAAAGCAAGGTGATATGTACGTGTAGGAACTGAGAGCAAGGTTTTGTTTAACAGCTTAACTTTCTTGGAAAGCTAGAAGGCTAGAAGACAGAAGGAGCTTGGAGAGTGCTTTCCTAGCTGGAGCTCTTGAGGAACATCTGTGGCAACTAGAGGCTGGAAGGCTTTATAAAAAGAAAGAGAAACACCAAGGAAGATGGTTCCACCTTCTGAAAAAAAAAAAAAAAAAAAAAAGAAGACTTTTTGCCCAGCTACCCAGACTGTGGTTCAGTTCTGGTTGTATTAGCCCAACAGTGCTCTAGATAACTTAGGGTGGCATGATAAGTTTCCCAATAAGACTTGACAAGTCATTCAGTGCCATCATTGGAAGATGGTGAGAGGTCTGATGTCAGAGTGCAACGAAATTCAGCGGCTGACGGTCCCTTTACTTCATGGCTGCAAGTGGAGCGGGCTTTTATGAATTGCGCTTTGGTATGCTTTTACCTATTGGATCACTTCATTAAGGTGAGGGTCAGGTCTCCCAAGCTCAGGGTTTCAGGAGGTAACTCCCCAATGTAGACCTTCCTCTGAAACACTATGCATTGGCTGTGGCTGGAGATGGGGTGCTGTCGAGAAAAATAGTGGCTTCGAACTGCAAAGTATCCCTTCCCTTCAGTTCTGCAGCTGTATGCAGAACAAGCTGCAGCTCAGGGACTCTGCGTCAGACCGAGAGACTAGGGCTATGGAGGGATTTCCCGCAAGGCTGGCCTGACAGTGATCTTTGGGGTTATTGATTTCTTCTGCGGCACAGTATGTATCCTCCATTGGGATCAGATGGGTGTGTTTGGTCTACTCAGCTTTCTGCCACTGTTGGCCCTGTGCCATGTCCTGCTTTTGCCTCTGACCTCCAGCAATTCAGACTTGTGGACTGACTAACGATTTTAGTCCTCCCTTCCCCTCCTTGCATGGAAAAATGTTCTGGAAAGCTTACTTATATTTGCTCGCCAAATGTCACTATTGTGCAGGAGTCTGTTGAGGGATGTAGAGAGCAGATAAGAGGGTTGTGGTTTTTTTTTTACAGATTTCACTTCTAGGCAACCTTTTGGAATATTTTGGCATTGTCCTTCTAACACTTGCTTGGTTTACAAATAAAGTGTCTGCTTTGTGGGAAGACTTACGTATTTTGCTTGTGACATCCAAGATCAAAACTCTGCTCTCTTAATCTCCAAAGGCCCTGCAAATGCCTAAACTGAAGGAAAATTCTTACATTTTCTGCAAGTTGGAGACTTTGTAGCCAGATAAGAGAGAGAAACAAAGATTATGCAGCTTTGTTTAAAAAGATGTGATAAGTTTGGGGATTTTTTTTTAATTGTTCTCTTTTGTCCTTCCCTTCAAGTGATCAGAAACAAATGTTTCATGAAGCAGGCTGATGACAGATGGCTGAAAGGAGATGGTGCAAATCTAAGACTGTTTCTTTTGAGAAGCAGACTTCTAGTCACTAGAACACTTACTTGAAGTCACAGCTGCACACCTTTCTGCCTCTTTCTTTCAGCGTCTGGTGTAGTTAGGTTATTTTAGTGAATCATTTGCTAATTTTCTACAGTTCAATTGTGACTTACTAGGTAGAAAATATTTTTAGAGGGATATGACCTCTCTGAACCTGGTGACTGCAGCTCAGGACCAGTCTGTTGCTGTGACACATAAAATACATCTTAGTCCATTAAGATCAAATGAATTGGGGACTTGCTCTCAGGGGCAGCGTCTGCAGCCAAAAGTATTTATGCTGATTAACTGCTTTTTTAGAACCCTCTGCTTGAATTGCTAACCTTCAAATAAGTCACCCCTTGGGAGTTCATTGATGACACAGCTACTTGCCTCAAAATTCAGCCGCTTGATCTTTATTGAACCTGATGAGCAAACATTTAAATGATAATTGAGACACTAATTAAATGCTGTGCCTGGACTCCTCATTCAGGATTCAAAGGAAAGACTAAATTATTTAATGGTGATTTGGGGAATTACAGGTCCAGACCCTCAGCAGACTAGTAAGAAAGAGGGGGTTGTTCAGATGTCTGAACTTTGTCTGCTACTGTAGCTGCTGCCTACTTCTCTGAATGTCTCAGTTGATCCCCTGGCTTTACAAGGGCATCGCTGCGATCCCACTCACCTGAGCTTCCTAGCAAGTGTGAGGACGTTATATTTGCTCTGGTGAGCAGAATGGAAGTGTGGGACTTTGACTTTGTTCTGCGCTTTCTTGTCATTCTCATAGTGCAATCTTGATGCTATTAATCCATGTCTGCATTTGTGAGTTCGCCTACCTTTAAAAAACATGATCTGGCTCCTGATTACAATTGAGTTGTTTAATTTTATATTTTTAATTCTTCCCTATTTCCTTCATTTCCATTCCTAGTAAATTAGTTGCTTCTTTTCCTACATTTTCCACCCTGCCTTTTATTGCCGCTCATGCACATCACCACACTTCTGCTCTTTTTCCCTACAGACATACTTATGGCATCTGCTAAGGTAGTTAGGGTATTAGACCTTATCAAAATGTCTCAAGCTCTTTAGTAAGTCACGTATAACTCTATTCTCAAATGACAGTAGATGACTATCCTCCCAACTTAGTCACGTATCATTGCTACCCTATCCAGGAACCGGAGAAGTGAGAATCATGCTTGGCACTTCCAGAGGGATCTTGGAGGCAGGCAAAATTTTCATTATTGCCAGTGATTTGTGCCCTGTGCAGAACAGATTTGTGCAACAGGGCCTGCGCAATACTTACGAGCTTGGCACGGCGCCAATTTTGCTTCTTCCTTTCCTATCCTTTCAGTACTGACAGCGTGCAGCAGAGCAATTTCCTTCGCTGGGGGGAGTCAGGAACTGCTATGGGAACAGATGCTAGCAAAGCAGATGGGGCAAGAGTTGATTTGGAGCAATGACAATTCCTTAACCTTTCAGCGACAGCCTGAGATTGCAACTTTCCCCATATTCCCTTGCAGAAGGCAAGTCCCGGCGCAGGCGAAGGTACAGGCTTAGCACTGCGCTCGAGCGGTGGTAAGTGGCAGCTGGGCTTCTCGAGTGTGGCAGGTTGGCCCTGAAAAAGCAGCTGGTGGTAGAGAGGGGCTTTTTCTGTCTTATGTTACATAGCAGCCTTTATTGCAGCGAACACCTCCCTCTCTTTAAAGAGTTTAGCCTGGCAGGGCTTATCAGCCTGGCAGAGATGCGAACTCTTGTCTTACAAATGCTGAAACAGACACTCTTTGAGAAGCAATCAAAAGTTGCTTCTCTAGTAAAGGACATCAACTCCTACATTGCTTTGAAAACTTGAGAGAGTTGTGTGCCCCAGGCCACCCCGAAGGTCAGGGGCTGAGCCAGGCGTGAAATGGAGATGCACAGCCCCCCAGCCATGCCGTCGAGAGGCAGCTCCCCATGTGGAATGTAACTGGGGTCTCCTCCCTTTCCATGGGGGCAAAGGCAGTTGAGGGTTTTGTTTCTGTTTGTCTTTTGTTAAGGGTCAGGGGGATATTTGGTGTTTGTGTTTGCACAGTTTGGAGGGGGGGGAAAAAAAAAAAAACGATCTGGTTCTTCACTGCGGTTTATCTGGATGGTTCAGAGTATAGTGGAGAACTTCAAAAGTCTAAACTACCTGACAAAAATTTCAGTCTCGTGCAGCATTTTAGATGCTCTTCTGAAACCTCCAATGCCACAACTTGCAAACGTATGCTGTACCTCCTATAGAGGAGTCATGAAACCGGTCTAAGGAAGTAAGTCTGCAGCAGCCAGTTAAAATTTACTCTTTCAGCTGGGTAAAATCCTATTTAAATGTACTCAATTGCAAATGGGGTTTTAAAACACCTAATAAGGCTACAGTGAGTTTCTTCTTTCAAAGTATTTATCCCAGATTCCCTGGGTGGTTTCTTCAGGATGCTTTCCAAAAGTTTAATTGTGGCAAACCACAGGGTTAAGGCTGAATAAGTGCTTTTTGGATCACATATATATTCTTTCTGGTGATTGATATACAATAAGATTGTGACGATTGATAGGTCCCCAGACTTTTGTTTAAAAATGTACTGCAGACCTGGCCAAGTGACCATCAAAATAATTAATATTTTTTCAACCTGAGCTTTACCTTGAAATATATTTTAGGTAATGGAATTTCCTGTTCTGAAGTTGAATGACTGAATATGACCCAAAAGCTGCCTTCCTGTGTATGATTTATTTAACAGGTAGCCAATGATAACATATTAGCACATACCTGAAGATGCTTGTTCCCGTTGTGATGAGAAACCTTGAGAACAATGGCGTGGACGTGATGGGACTGGAAATAAAATGAAACATAATTGCACATGTAGTGCATTTGTTCAGAGAGCTCCCGGAGATTTTCTTTATTAAGTGACTGTCACTTGAGAAGCAGCAGAAGAGCAAAAATATATGACTTTGTACAGCAGATCTTGGTTTGCTGCATTACTCTTCAGCGTAAGATTTTACCTTGTGTCTCAGAAGGACATGAAGGGTAGTGAAGGGAAGCTGACAGCTTCCTAATACTCTTTTTACTGTGCCTGTCTATCCCTTTTTCCCTCCATTCACCCCAAAACCAAAATTAAACTAAACAAAACTCCAACCAGGTACTTGACTGAAGCGCTTGCTTTTCTGTTTAAGTATTTAGACCTAAACCACAGGCTTTTTCTATGATGCTGTGTGTTGGGTAACTTGGAATAAAAACACTGTGTGGCTGATGGCTTGTGCTGGTGGTACCTGTAGTCTGTATCAAACTTCATGTTTCTCTTGGTCCTAAGTGGAAGGTGAATGTAAAATGTGCCTGCCTGTGTTACCAGCTGTTAAACCGAACTTGAGAAGCGCGATTGAGGTATCTGACTGGAGGAAGCTGTTCTGTCAGCTGGGTCACAGGATGGGGAGGCTGCATTTTTCTGTGGTGGACAGAGACCAGGCTCCTCTGAGGAGACGTGGCCAGAGCAGGGCTTTGCAGCCCGCTGCACTGGTCGAGGTCCCTAATGTGACACTTCTCACCAGCCAACTCAGAAATAGTCTCCAAGATGGGAGAGCAGTTTGGAGAATTATTACAATATTATTACAATACCTGGCACTGTCACACATTGCGCACTATTGATTTACAGCTTAAAAAAAAAAAAAAATCTTAATCTGTTGCTTGAGAAGAAGGCTGGTATCAGCTGATGAAGCTGATCTGTATCATTCTGAGAAGCCCAGTCTCATCCAAAAAAATTGTGGAGGAGCAGGGATGGGTCAGCAGTTGGCTGTTTGGAGAAGAAATGTCACAACCTATGAATATATTTTCTTACGTCATGACTGCTAGCAGACAAAGATGAAAACCAGCTGATAGGTTGGAGCTAACCTTTACAAAGGAAATGCTGGTTGTCAGAAGAAGGGAGGGAAGCAACGCCAAGGTCCAGAACACTTTCAGGTGCCGCAACCACTGTGACGACCTGAAACCTCCTGGAACCACTCACCCTGCTCAAACTGCTTTTAATAAGCAGGTAACTAAAATTCAGGCGCTTCCTTTATAAAGCTTTTTTGAGTTCAGAAAAGTGAATCGCTGTCTGAAAGTTCGCTGGGAGTGTATTCTTCCAGGATTGCTTCACTCCTTTGCGATGATGCTCGGTGAGCAGCTCAACACGCTGGCAGGCCGTGTCAGCCAGGCATTTACTGTCACCAGTGCCACCTGCTCTGCTGCAATCCCTGCCTCGCTGAAGCCACCGGCATCTTTCTGCTTGATCTGCAGGGCTAGCTCCCTCGTGTCGCGCTTGGCTGCTCCCTTACGAGAGTAGCAGTTTGCTGAGCCCTTTGGCTAAGCAGCACTTGGCAGCATCAGGGAAGCGAAGGCATTCAGCTGGGCAGTGAACGCACGTACGTTCAAGGAGCGCTGCTGTGTGCCCTGTCGTGTGGCGTCACGTCGTACCTCGCGTGTGCCTCCGGGGCCCTCGCTGTGCGGTTGACACAGCCCTCAGGCATCGAGCAGCTGGAACAATTGCCACAGAAGGTTAGCGAGGAAACACGTAACAGCCACAGGCGCAGGCTGAATTGAGATATCGGTGGGGAGGCAGCTATTACATTCCAGCCCTTTTAAAAAACCCTTCTGAGTCTTGTAAGGTATTGTGCTGTGCTTCTTGCTGGATTTAACACCGCCGACTGCCAGGCAGTGAAGGTCACTTTGTGCCTTCCTCCTGAAGGCAAGTTGCCGCTGCTTACATTAACAAGGGAACAGCGGTGCTGGCTAACTCCTGGCATGTTAACCCACGTCTCTCCTGGGGAACAGGTCTCCAGCGGGCTCCCCTAGGACCTGTATACAAGTTGGAGAGCTGTATATCATCTCGCTGTCAAGCCCAATCAGAGCTTCCTTGTCAGGATGTGTTAGGGCAGCTGTCTGCAATTTGTGTGACAGTGCGCATCTCTGCCAACAAAGTACTTTTGCTCTCCGTTGTGCTGTGTCTGCCGGCTGCAGCACTGCTGGGAAAGCTGCCAGCGAGAGAGAGAGAGAGAGAGCGCAACTGCATGCACAAAGGTGGCTGGGTGGCACCTCTTGTAATCTGTGCTCTGCACGGCGCGTTGATTGGCTTTGTGGATGGATCCCAGGGGGTGAACACGAACATCGTGTACCAGAGTATGACATTTTAATCAGCGACAGGTTTAACTATTGGAAGCAGCTGGGCTAATGTCTACTTAAAAAGAAAATTGCACCCAAAAAAGCCCCATATGCTGGTTATCGCTTAGAAGTTATATGTAGTTAAATGTAGGATAAAAATTAGTAGCCCATGAGAGGACTGAGAGCACTTTGAAGTAAAGCTCTAGTAAATGCAAAGTGGTAGTACAAGTTAGACGCTCAAGTAAGCTTTTTGCAAACACCATGGCTACGCAGTGCAGCCTGCTCAGCGCAGCACCATTCCCAACAGGAGCACTGCTCCTGCCAGCTCTAAAATCACTTGGCTCACAGGATAGAAAGGTGTCCATGCCACAGGAGATGGGGCAAGAGACTTAAAAGGAGAAGGTGGCTGGAGTTTTCTCTGTATTTGCAATGGTATGGAGCAGTGAGGAAGATGGAGCTCTTATGGGGTTGGTGTGCCAGCTAGCCCCACTAGCATCTTGAAAGATGACCACCCCAGAAACACCAGGGAAGGTTATCCTCCCTCTCAGCCTGTAAATGCCGTATAGCAGAGGACTTTAGCCTTCTGTGGTAAATCTCAGGGTTCCAGAAGAGCTCTGTTAACCCTGAAGGTCTGCATAGTAGGTTACTTCCTAACTGCAAAATACAAAGCACCACTTATTCACAGGCATGAATGACACCGAGTCTGGTCCAGAGGTAAACTTGAAAGGATAATCATCTACTGTTTGTGGGAATTTAACTGAGCAGAAGCTTCTGAAATGTCAAAAGAGAGAGAATTGCAAAATTATTCCCAAAGTGCTGCCTGCCTTCTAATTGCTGGCCATCTCCTTTCGTGAGAAGAGGTAAGGGAAGCAGTTCACACAAGCGCGAGTGCTTGCAGGCTTCTCTTCTGGGGAAACCAATCGTCTTTCTTCTCTTGTTTTCAGGTGCTTAAAATGAGGAAAACAACATATCGGAGTCGAGAGAGAGGAAAACCAGTCAATGTTACCTTGGTATCTGATGATCAAAGCTATGTTCCCCCTCTCCTGTCCCCTGAGAAAGGCAGCAACCATTTCCCAAGTGAACGGCACTTAGTTCAGAGCTGGATATGCCCCTTCGCTCCCCGTGTGGCCACACAGACCTGGGGCTCCCTGCCTGCCTGCCTGCCTTTGGAGAGCAGAGGATTTAATTTTTCCCTGTAGAAATAGGGCAGCTTAACCTGTTATCCTCTGCCAATAAAAAGAAGTAAGGAGATGAGTCTCAGAGAATGATTATTCCCTGGGTAGTGACGTGGCCGACGTATTTTCTTGTGAAGAACCACAGTGGGCTACAGCTATTAAGTAGCAGTAATTTAGGAAATTCATGGGCAGTTTTACCATTCAGCTTCCTTTTGTTGATTTTAAAGTCTGTGATTTTATTCTGACTACTATACTTTAAGTGCAGAAAATAATAGAAGTTAAGAGAAAAGCTGGTTGTTCTTTACATTCAGTTACCATTTTACTGTGTGCATTTTAACGCTCAAAATGTACTAGCTGCTGGCTGGCATTGCCATCATGTTCGAGTGCCTGTATTCCTCTCATGTTTCTAATGAGGCACAAAGTATAGAGAACATAAATGACAGGAAAAAGGCAACAGGTTTTTTAATGACCAAAATCATATATATTTTAAAGCTCTAGCCTAAGGTTATAGCACAACAAAGCAGGCAAAGTCTCTTTCATCTGTGGTTTACTTAGAAACTAGGACCAAATTTCTGTCTCCCCAGGTAACAGAAAACAGCAGAGAGTCTCCAGTACAAAAGCAAAGACCCAGTCATGTACCATCTGGCACTGTGGAGTCAATGCGAGTTATTTTGCAAGAATCCAGTGATACCTTTCTTTGTAGGAGTAAAACAGAGAAGGGCAGGACAGTCAGAGAGCCAATGAGACAAGAGAAAACGAAAATGAAGAAAAAATTAAAAGGAGTCAATACTGTGAAGCTATTAGAAGAGGGCATTACAATATCTGATGTGAGAGAGCTTAATTGGGCCACACATAACATGTTTCCCCCACCTCACTGAACAAAGTGTTGCACTGACTCTGCCATCAGGAATTATGAACAGCATTGGCTCTTCTAAGTTCTTAATATACATCACACCTTTTGTATGAATTTTTGCAGGAACTCTAGGGCAATTTTCTGAGATGAGAATTATTTTTTGCCACCTGCAAATTGCACTTTTGTGAGGAGCTGTGCTGAGGAAAAGATAGGCGAGGTGTTGTCGGGGCGAGCCGGCGCAGCAAGGCTGTGCGCCGACAAATGAGATTTCTGACAAGCAGAGGTGTAGAGGAAAAACTAAAAGAACAAAGTTCAATTCCTGGTAATTCTAACAGACTGGTGAAATTGCAGGCTGCCACTGGGAAAATCCTGTTTCTCAGATACAAATGGACAGGGGACACTGACATGAAAATGCCAGCGAGAGTCAGTCTCCAAATCATGTTAGGTGCAAATAGGCTTTTCCCAGGCCTTGGAAAAGGGTTGGGAGTAGGGTTTTTAGCAAGCTCACTGTTACTGCTTGCATTACAGTAGCATTTAGAGGCGTGTTCAGGACCCCTTCTATCAACTGCAGTTTTCACAGGCATCGAAGGTATTGTGTATGTGTATATATGTGTGCATATATATGTAATAAGACCCTCTGAGAACCATATAATCAGTTTGGAGAGACAAATGGCGAGAGAAAGGAATCAAAAGAAATGGCTCATTTTCCATATGGGGAGCTGTCCTTGAGAAAAATGAAACACTTACCTAAAGCTCCAGGGAAAGCGTGACAAAAGCCAGGAAAAGTTTCTCGGCCCTTGCGCTCTCGTCCTGCGTGCTTTACCAGAAGGTGTTATTGGAAACCTTCAGTGGCAAAGGGTCCGTGCAATTTTCAGGGCTTCTCTTGCGCTTTCTGTGCACAGCACAGTTCCTGCATGATGATGATGGAGCAGGAGCAGCCCGAAGGCTTTTCATATTATCTGGACACAGGGAGTCAATACACAAATTTCTTCCTTGGGCTCAAACTTCCGTTAAGTCAACTCATGCTGGAGTACTAAAAATGTAACAAAATTTAATTTGGAGAAGGTGAAACTGGTAAGAGGTTTGCTGCTTCTGGGAGTGTGGATCAGACCTTTTCTGCGGCACAGTTGCAAATATTACCTGAATGTTGAGTGCACCGAAAGCGCTGATCACAGAGACGGTGAACTTCCCTGCTTTGTTGCAGAGCTCTGAGCTGATAGTGGGGAGTTCCTATTTGTTTCAGTACTTAAGCAATTTTCTGCAAACTAGCAACAAAATGAACTACCCAAGATCCTTTTGATAACTTTCAGGCAGACAGCGTACCGGGCACTGCAGCTGTAGATGTATGTTCTGATATTAAACGGTGCTTTTTTTGAGATAGTGTGGTGGATTTAGCTTATATTTAAGTAACGCCTCAGACTATCGTTTCTTAGATATTTTCATTTCTACCTTTGATCTGAAATGTGTTAATCTAATGAGTGGATAGAGGAAATGAGTTACTATGGGAACAACGTCTTTCTCTGACTTACTGCCCCAGTTGGCTGCTCTAGCAATCGGAGCACGCTGCAAAATGGAGCGAGGCCACCAGAGACAAACATGGGTTTCAATCTTAGAGGGAGCTTTTGAGGTCGTCTTTGGGGTACAGAGGATAACAGTAGACCTCTGGGACCTGTATTGTGTGTTTAAAACAAAACAAGGGGGGGAGGAGGAGGGAGCTGTGATCCAACCATGATGAGGAAAAAAACCCTACAAAGTGAGAGTCGTCTGGTGGGGAGGAGACAAAAGCTCTGCTGCTGCATTTCTTGGGATGTAATTGATAAATGATTAAGGACAGTTGTTGAAGCGTGAAGCTTTTAAATCTGTTCTAGTGATTGTTAATAAGGTAATTTATCATGAAATACGTACTTGAGCTGCCTTTGCTTCCTGTTTTCTGCTGTAGGCTCACAGAAGGAGCCATCAGTACTGAAAATACAGGTGTGTCTTCCTCTAACCTGGAGCATGGTAGTACCTGCAGTCGTGGCTGGTGACCTCTGGGGATGTGCTGCTGGCTGGGAAGCAGCACCCCACATTGGTATTATGTCTCCTCTGTTTGTACCTCCCTAAAAATTCCTATACGATATAAAGCATGTAGAGAGGAAAAAAAAAAAGCTAAATTCCTTATTGTTGCTCATGTAATTACGGGGAGAACTTTTCTCTGAGTGGAAATGTTTTAATCCTCTCTTAATTGAATCTTCTTTTTGGCCTATTGCCTGCTCTGGGCAAAGGGAAAAACACGTGGCCATCCTACTTCCCTTCACCTCACAAGCTCTCAGCGGTGTCTGAGCATCAGGTGGGTGCTCGCCCCGACTTCAACACCTACAGGTGGGCAGGAAATATCTCCTCTGGGCAGTTTGTTTCTCTGATACCGTCATTCCTCACTACGCAATGTGTGTCATTTATTTCGCTCACTCTCTCAGGAAAAAAGCTGTCCAAATTACGTGGTTAAATCCAATCAGGATCAAATAATTTGATTTACAATTTTTAAAAATGTAATTAAAGAACAGTAAGTGAAATACATGTTCAGGGTCAATATCAACAATATAAACCACAATCCTAGACATTAACAAAACATTAGCAAGGCACGCCTACAATATGAGCTTCGCCTCTTTGGTGCCGTTTCTGAAGTTTAATGCTCTGCGTATAACTTGACTCCTTTATTCACTAATTTTATGCGTGTGCCTCTCCACTGGAAACCTCAGGGACGGGACTTGCTTAACTTTCAGCTGGCCTGCCCACGAGCACCTAGCTGGGGTCAGCTAAATTGCTTTTTCACACATGTGTATGCGGTGAGGGGAGGTGTCTCTCTGACTGTTGTTGTGCCACCGTCACATCCCAAAGCTAGGTAGGGTCACGCTGGGCCTAAGCGTTTTGAAGCGAGGATTTAAAACAACTGAGGCTGCTTTTCTTCCATTGTGAGCTGCGCTAATGAAAACGATAGCAATACCTAAAGCACCCTGAGCTCGGTGCGCTGCAAAACCTGCTTCCCTGGTCTGCACACATGTAACAGCACCGTCTCCCTACCTGCCTTCGGCAATGGTTCCTCTCCACCTCTGGCGTGTTCCCAAGCTCTTCTCCAGACAGCTTTCAACAGTGTGAAGATGTCAATATTACAAATAATTAATGTCAAGTGGCTGTCAATAATGTCTAAGTCTAAAAACATAACACTGAAATTTGAGCAGTAAGCATGTTGGGAGGGATGGTATGATGACAATGAGCAATGCTTGTTTTTTCCAGGGAAATGTTGAGAAGCAAAGCCGCTTTGGCACAAGTAAATCCTTACTGGAGTTTATCATCTCCCATGTTCTGCTGAAAATTGACTTTGTTTTATATTTGATAGTTGAGGGTATAATACTTACTCTACAGGAAGTAGAGGCATGCAATCATGATATTAATTTCTTTTAATGGATGCATTTTAAATTTAAAAAGAAGAATTACATAGAAAAGCAGTAAATGAGAAATTATATTTTATCTCAGCACACAGATGTTTTTTTTCCTGTGGTCTGATCCACGTTCTTGCTATTTATCATTCATATTTAGTCCTTGCATCTGGCATGCTTAGTCTAATCCAGTCCTCTGCTCTCAGAAGCACTTCTACATCTTCTGAATGAGGTGGAGGGGCAAGGACCTCATCCTGGCACATACAGACCTTGAATGGGGTTATAGCAAACACGGTGCATCAGACCAACTATCTAACACCACCCTGACAAAATAAGCCTATGGGAAAGTTCTCTTTCATATAGAAATATCGATGTTTGGGGGATGGGAGCTGTTGGGGTTTTTTTCTCTGATATTTGTAAGGTGGATATCTAACAGCATCAAGTTTTGTTTTCTATGTTTCAAAAAAATTTTTGCAAATGGGAGGGTGAAGGAAAGAGATACAGGAATGAAAACAAAAGCTTTAGAAAGGTCCTGATTTTTAATACGTAGAATAATCTCACTAGAATGAGCAAGGAAGAGATAAATAGAGGAACAGGCTAACGTAATTTTACCTTTAGAATAACAAAGGCCTGTTCAATCTGATGCAGAAAGTTTTCCATACAAGTTGGTTTTTTTCTTTGCATGCTCAATCTGACCCAAATCTAGGCTGTTGCTAACACCAGTCCTTGTCTCTCTTTCCCTCAGCTTCCCTGCCAGTAGGTCCAGGATCGGGCAAGAGTGCAGTGAAAACAATCTCCTTGCTGAAGGCAGTTATTCAGAGCGGTAGGTGACCATGAATGTCAGTGCAATTACGGGGTAGCGGGACTGACGTGGTGCAAAGAAGCTGTCAGGGCTTCGCTGGTTGGTGAAGGCACTGGGCTTGTGCCACCCAGTGACCACCCCATGCTGGATCCCAGGGTGCATGACCTGAAAGTCTTCCTTTATCCAACAAGGAGCATCGCTGCTTAAGAATGTGAACAGGCGGCTGGGGAAGAGCTGGCTTTTGACCTCTGGGACTTCTCAGACCCAGGCACACAAGTGTCCCCTGGAGCAAGCAAGCCCCCAGCCAGAAGCTGTCCACCTTCATCAGATAAGGAGAGAGGAGCTGATGAGGGGTAGGATCCTGCCTGGCCATGAACATGAGGGAGCGTGTGAAACATCATGTTCAAGCACATGGGTCCCGTTGTAAGGAAACGAGGCTTTTTGAGAGAAGGGGAATTGCCTCAGGTTTTCCCACACATCTTCCTCCTGTTCTTCCCTTCAACTCCCTGGCTTCTACAGAGGAGGAGAGGACATGGCAGATGTCCAAGAATGACCTTTTCTTGGCAAGCATCACTGTGAGAAGCTGATAGCTGAAAACTTCATATCTGGGAGAGGAAAAACGTAAAGGAAGAGCTGGATAAGGAAATGAAACAAAATATCTATAAGTAGTTAAGAGTTAAGGAGCCTGTTAGGTGCCACCCAGCTGAAATTAGCTTTGCTGCTATGGAAATGAGAAAAGTTCTCCAAAGCAAGCTTCTCAATTTTGGTTGTTCTGGATATTCTTCCAGCCAAGCAGCACAATTTGTCGGGCACAACAATTTCTCACAGATTACTCTGTGGAGTTCCCTTTGGATGATGAGAAACTGAGCAGTTCTTCTTCAGTCTCTGGTGGAATAGCCAGTGTTATCAAAACACGGTGAGCTGCAGCGATTCCTACAATTACCCATGACTGATTTATCACTTGATTGTAGGAATTCAGTTTAAATAGTTGTTTTTTTTCTGTCTCCTTTGCTCCCTAATTGATTTTTTTTTTGAATGCTGAATCTTTGACTTCCTCTCATAAAATAGATTAGAGTCATTATAGCTGCGTGCTTTTTAATCATTCTGCTGCATAATTACTGTTGCTGCTGTTGTCTTCTGGTTTACACTGTTTCTTTATTAGCAGCTCTTATTGCCAGAAGCTTTAAACATTTAATAATCTGTCAGGGTGGTAATTTGGTTTTTTTACTTGAAGACCTTTCCAATGATATCTTCAAGCACCTGGTCTGGTCAGATGCTTTAATATTCACTTATCTCTGTCTGGTTAGCCTCATGTTATTTTTAATTACCCCGCTAACCAAAGTATAGAAAATGTAAGCACGTCACATGCAACTGTACCAGGCAGTAAGAAAATATACCCTCCAGAAACAGTAATGAGGCTGATGGCCAAAGATGACGCATAGGTAAGCCTGTATCTGCTGGCACTACCAAAAGAGCCTTATTGCAGCTGGATCCAACATTCATAGTAAATGCAGGCTGTAGTGGTTTCCATAACACAGAGGGATTATACCACCAGTTCTTCTTTTTAATGTTTTTTGAGTTTTCCTTCCAGAGTCCCTGCAGAAATACAGCGATCCTTCTCCCCGAGCTCCTGTAGGCATTTCCTTATCCAGCATGCCAGCTCTGGAGCAGCTTGCATTTCTCAAGAGCCAGATAAAGCCAGACAGTTCATGGGTGGTATTTTATCTCTGTTAAGGGCTCTTGGATCTCAATTCTTGCTGACTTGAGCGTAAGCCGCAGGGCTGTGGCTCCCTGAGGAGTCCTGTGAGGCTGTTCCCCAGCAGCTGGTGTGTCCATCAGCCTTCAGTCATCACTGATAGGCAGGGCTGGTGAATGATGTCGTTTTGCTGCAGTGACAGACAGCAGTCTCCTCTGGGGTCAGAGCTGTGAGCTGCAGCACTACCCAGCTCACGTGAAGTGCACAGCCAGGACACCCTGTCTCCCACTGGGACAAGGCACTGGTGGTCCTGCCGCAGCAGCTGCTCCCTGCCCAACATGCCTGTTGAAGCCAGCAACGTGGCTACTGCGTGTGTCCCTGGGCTCCCACCAAGGGCATGGAGCTTCAGAGGTGGGGCAGCACTATGCAAGGCAGCTTTTCCTGTGTGTATGGAGTGATCAGGAACTGTAGAGCATTGGGAAGGGCTGGAAGAAGCGAATAGTCCAGCACAGATTACTGAAACTGGGGACACGATGGCCTGTCGGTAGGTAAAGGACTGCGGCGGTGAGAAGATGCTCAATTCTCCCCATCCTCCAGGGAAAGGACAAAATGTAATGGGTTTCCCTGGGCTCGAAATAAGAAAAAACTTCTGTGCTGAAAGATGGTGAGGCTTGGGGACAGACCACCTGGGGACCTGGTGGCATTTCAGCTGCTGGCAGTTACCCAAGAGGGCGTGAGACACAAGTCTGTCAAACATGACATAGATATGATGGAAGCCTCCCTTCTGGCAGGGCAGGGGGTCAGGCTGTCTCTTAATTCTCTTCCTCCTCCTGCTTTCTGTGCATGGAAGTGCAAGAAGGAACAAAATGCTGGAATTTACATGTGCTAGTGTGCCCAAAAGCTGGAAAAAAAAGGCAGAGTAAAAGTTGTGTCATGGTTTTGATGTACACAGGAAAGAACAAAATCCAAAGGAAGGTAGCAATCATTTAGGACTGAAAAGAATGAAGAGTCAAGAATTACTTGTGGAAGAGAAATATTTAATTATATTTTAAATAACATCTTACGCATTTATATCATCTTTACTTTATAGTTTTGTATCGGAGAATTGATTACTTTTTTTTTTTTAGGATTCTTTCAGCCACTTTGGGGTAAGCTCTTTCATTAATGGAAATGACTGCATTTCTTTTAGCACCTTGTCTGTGCCTTAGTTTATCTTGACAGGGGAAACTGGCAGATATTAATTCTTGGGGTTTTTCTTGTCTATATGATAGTCCAGACAAGATTTTGACAATTTCAGTACAATAGCCTCCTCTCAGGAAAGCTTTGATTGCACTAAAACATACTCTGAAGTGCTAATCTCTTAACCTTCTAGAGTTCATTATTTGGACAGATAAAAATTGAGTTTAAAGTGATCTAAAAGGTCTTCTTACCAAGATATAATTTAGTTAAAATGTTCTCAAATTGAGTTATGTGGACTGCATACCATGTATTGATTAAAAAAATCTTAATGGAGTCATATAATAAGACTCTTGACATGATGTTTTTTTTTTTTTTCCTCCTTTGATGGAGTCAGTTTTTAACAGAATATTCAGCATTTTGTTTTGTAAAGCTGTCACCAGCTTGATGGCTTCTCGGTCAGATAAAGCTTTGACCTCTGGGTTCCTCAAACCCTCATTTGAGGAAAACACAACTACAAAATTAACTGGTCCTGTGCCACCTATTCATAAGTTTCTCATATTGCACTGTTATGAAGAAGCTGAAGGCTGCTTTGGATTATCTCCTGGAAGGACTGGTGTTATGGCCTTAATTCAAGATGCATCCTTTGCACTTTTGAAACAGAAATTTTGGTAAGTGCTGCTTTCAAATGTCCTTTTTGCCATGATTTATAATTCTTAATTCAGTTCTTTTTCTGACCAGAACAAAACCAAACAAAGGAGTAGTTAAGTATATTGAGGAGATACCTTCAGCTATGACCATGTTTTCTGGAAGGTGGGCAAGGAGTCAGGCAAGTTGAAGTCTAGAGTTGCTCTGTGGTGTTGGATAAGGAGGAGGGCCCCAACTTCATCACTGCCTTCTCTGGTCCCGTCTATGCCTTTACTCTGTAAAATTTTTGTTTTGTGGATTTGGGACCTCTACAACCGTAGCCTCCTGTAGGCCTTTATGTCCCTGAGCTGCTGTCGTGGCTTAACCCCAGCCAGCAACAGAGTATCGCGCAGCTGCTCGCTCACTCCCCCATGGCAAGATGGGGTAGAGAATCAGAAGAGTAAAAGTGAAAGAACACGTGGGTTGAGATAAAGGCAGTTTAATAAGTCAAGAAAAAGCCGCATGCACAGGCAAAGCAAAAAAAGAATTCATTCACTGCTTCCCATGGGCAGGCAGGTGTTCAGCCGTCCCCAGGAAAGCAGGGCTCCATCATGCGTAATGGTGCCTTGGAAAGACAAATGCCATCTCTCTGAACATGCCCCCCTTCCTTTTTCTTCCACCAGCTTTCTACACCGAGCATGACATCATACAGTATGGAACATCCCTTTGGTCAGTTGGGGTCAGCTGTCCCAGCCATATCTCCTCCCAACTTTTTGTCCACTCCCAGCCTAATTGCTGGCAGTATGAGGAGCAGAAAAGGCCTTGACTGCTTAGCAACAACCAAAAACATCAGTGTTTACCAGTCTCATCCCAAATCCAAAACACAGCACTACGCCACCTGCCAGTACGACAGTCAACTCTATCCCAGCCAAAACCATGGCAGCTGTTCAGTGACCTCTACTGGAAGAGCAGGAAGAAGTCTGATGCCTCAGCACCAATTAATTGCTAAAATATGTGGTAAAAGAGAAACAAAGGGGAAGTGGAATCTGGATGCCTCTGCAGGGACAGTGTTTTAAGTCTTACTGAGGACCTTAGAGGGAAATTTGAACTTGTCCAAGAATGATGAGTCTTTGAACTCTATCTGACCTCCTCCAGTGGATTTGCTTTTAAAGAAGGTAGTTTCAATAGTGATATTGGTTTTTCTGGTGCTCTGTGGCTCATCTACAAAAACTTCTCATCTGTGTTGATTGAGGAGGAAGGGAATAGGTTGCTTTGTGTTAAAAAAAAAAAAAAAAAAAAAAAACAAAAAACAAAAAAACAAAAAACCAGCCGGAAAAAACCAACAAAAAAACAAAACAAAAAAACCCCAACAAACAGTTTTATTTTTTTAAGTGTTGAAAATCTAATGCAAAAAGCTTTTGTGGTAGGCAGATCCTAATCACTTAATTGAGACAACAACTTGGTTTCAGTAAAAATAAAAAAATAAAAATTCAGTTGTACGTTTTTTAAAGATATTTTGCAGCATATCTGAAGTTGACAATATTTGTTCAATTCATTGTAATGACTAGAAATGCTTCATCCAAGCCTTCACGATACCCCTAGGGACTGCTAAGCTTTAATATAAGCTGTTTTTCGCTTTATCTCTGATTTTTCTCTCACATGATTTTCCCTTTTCTTTTCTCTAAATGTCTAGTTTTTGTTGCTATAGCATTATTTTTCTCACTTGAAAAGGTAACAGCAAAGCAACAGTGTTTCAAATCTATTATCTGAATTTCTAGTGTCCAATTCTTTACATAGAACTAAGCTATTTCTTGCTAAAATTATGTTCCAGGTTTGCTACTGAACAGGCTTAATCAATCAATAGTTCCTGTTTGATAGAGTAAATAAATGATGTTGTGGTATGTGATAATCTCTGAGTTTTCCCACCACCTAACAGAAAGCTCATACTGAGGTGGGAGTGTGGAAACGGAGGAATTGACAGGCCCAGACAAATGAACAATTAAGTTGGTGTACTGAGGTCTGTGGCAAGGCAATAGAATAAGGTAGAATACGTGCTTGGAATATCAAAATCTTATATGCTAGTTTAAAGTGTCCCAGGAGAGCTGCTGGACAGATGTGTGGAAAGCGAGCAATACTCTCATTACAGCAGATTAGGTTGCTTATCAGTGGCCTAAAACTTGGAAATATGGGAAAATGAGACCAGAACTGTTTGAAAACAGGAACATATGTGTATATACATATATATTGCTAAAGCAAAATTCTCTTTGTTTTCAGGAAAGATATTTTGAAGCAACCTGTGGTGGAAGGGGAAGAGGCCTGACACGTTGCAAGGAGCAAAGTGTGGGATTTTTCAGCGGGAGTTCCTTCGATCCCAGGTTGCAGCCTGGCTGGTGGTGCCAGTAAGTCGTACAAGTTTTACAAATCACGGGTTTCAAATGTCACTGTTACCTAGCCATATCTGCAATGTCACAAGTGGCAAAATGGCACTGAGAAGTGGATATACTGAAGGTATCTCTCGCTTCTGTTTTACAGCCATACTGTAAAATTTTTGCTTTTATTAGTTCTTATTTAAGTCATTTCCCACTTCAGGAAAAAAGCAAACACATGTAATACCCTGCCCTGCACCTCCTATTTGGACAGAAGAGTTGCATCACCAAATGCTTGAGCAGATGTAAAAGCATTGCTAAAGAAATGGACCCCAACAAAGATCCGATTTCAATTTTGGGGTAAGTTAATGTGTTTGCTTTGGGATTACTTTTTTTTTTCTTCTGGATTTATTTCTTCCCTTAACGCCAATAAACGGCAAACTGGTTGATAGAAAAGAAACTGGATTGTGAGTTGTAAATAGGGTTATTGACTAAATACCAGTTGTAGGATCTACACTGCGGATGCGTGAGCCAGAAAGCACATCTTGACTGTACGATTTTATTTCTATTTTCATAGAAGCAGCAGTTAAAAAAAATTAAAAAAATCATTATCACTTGCGTCTGAGCTGATTGTGTTTGATTTGGAAGTCACTGGGATGCAATAAACAGGAAACCCCAGGGTGCCATTTTACTCAGACAGTTTTCAGAGAGGAACCACGGTTTCTGCTGCAAAGCACTGTTGATTTACATGGATTTTCTTGTCACATGTTTTGGCAAAATGTATCAGCTTGTGCTTCTTAGCATCAACAAATAATACTTGACTTGCAAACGAGCTCCTTGGCAAGTACCCAGCCACAGGAGGCTTGGAGACTTGACTGAATAAAAAAGACTTGCGTTTCACCAATTTGTGAACTGGCGTTATCCCTGCCACGGTCATCTCCAGCAGCTCTACGATCCTAGCTCTTGATTCTTGCATATTGAAGCTATTCAGCCTGTTAGCTTTTATCGAATTCCAAGCAATGGAAATTAAACATTTATTTTTTCAATTTCCATGTAAATGCCTTAAAGGGCTCTCAAGCTCATTTGTGCTCTCGTTTGCAATTCATCTTTTCTACCATGTGACACTGGTATCTTTTCCCTCACTATGTAGGCCTTTCAAAATGTTCACCTTTTAAAATAAAAAAATAAAAAAAAAATAAAAAAAAGCAGCTTACTTGGTATTTTTCCTGTACAGCCTTCTTGTTCATAATGAGCTTAAATATAAGGAACATAAACCCCATCTGGATATAAAATTATGTGCTAGGTTCACTAAGAAAAGTAATTACATTATAATCAAACTGTCACTTTATGAAATAGTGGGAGATGAAATACACCATAAGCTGACAAAAGAAGAGGACGGCTTGCTCTTTTAAATATCATCCATGGCACAAAGCAGTGAAGAAACTCTGAATTACATACAGCATAAACAGTAAAGCTTTTGGAGCCAGGCCGGGGGGGCACAGCACTAGGACAAGCGAGACAGATACGCTTTCTTCTGGGGGAATGGGGGAACCTTCAGTTACGTGCAGACCAACGGATGTGCAGGCCACCACTGTCAGTAGACCAACAGCCCAAGGGTGTTTGGACAGAGGGTGGGAAACACTGGTCTGTGATTACAAAATACACTCCATTCATTTATTCTGTTTTGCATGGAAATCCAGTCTCTGAAGCTGTGGCAGTTCTTGAGTTATCATCCTTGTTTGCTTCTCCCGAAGCACTTGTGCCCCATCAAGCCGGCAGCCTGTATTCAGCAGAGGCTGCCTTGTGTCTCAGGTTGAACGTGCAAGTGAACTGGGAAAATCTGAATGTGTGAGGGCTTGTCTTTGTCCACGTCTTGCTGTTCCTTGTGGCCCCTTCAACCTGCATTGCCTTAGTGTGAGTGGAAATGCCTTGGTTTGAGGGGAAATTCATGGTCCTCTGTAGCCACTGAGTAGATGGCAGCATTCAGGTGGGAGCGATTTTCTTTAGTCCTTCAGGCCCTTGTCATGTGGGTTGTTGTTGAGTAAAGTCCTTTTTCTCTCCTGACGTAATTTCTTCGAGATTTGAGTCTGTTCTCTGCTTTCCTTTCTCTGTCAGCAATGGATGCTTTACACGGGCAGCCCCAGCAGTAGTCCTTGCTGTGATGCTTGAGAGCAGGCTGGTGGCAAGCGGTGGGCAGGAATGTGGGGCGCAGGGAGAGGGAGAGGAGCTGCCGATGTAACTTTGGATGCCAGCCTTGCCGTTCCAGCAGGGGCCAGGGAGGGGGCAGGTGGGTGGCTACAAGTTTATTCTCATGGATGAACTGAAGCTGGTGGAAGACTGGCACCCAGGAGAACCGCTCTTGATGCCAGTAATGCATCTAATGAAAGAGAAATTTGTTTTCATATAGGGCCTTTCTTCTGGTAACTGAAAAAAAGCTTCAGGAATATGAATGGATCAAACTTTGTGGTTTTGTAGTCCGATTTTGTTTCTATTCTGGAGATATAAATGGTGACATACCAGGAGGTCCACGCTGTGGAAGTGGCACAGCTGACACCTTTATTCAGTGTCTTGCTTTTCTCTTTTCATGCTATGAATACAGCGGCAGAGCAGCACAGCGTGCTGTGCTGGCCGTGCGCGGTGTAATTTTCTATGCGCAGTGGATAAGACCCACTTTGTGTACTCATGCCACGTGTCTATCTGGCAGGGTACTGTGAGCCTCAGGAAAACAGAAACTGGGGGAGCCCACTGGAGACTTCCCAATACTACAGCTGGCTTTTTCAAATCTAAATCTCTAATTTGTTTAAGTACACTTAATTTCATTTTTCTAAGAAAACTGGTGAGGTTTCAGTTCCAAGAACGTGCAGGTGAAATGAAGCTTCATCAAAAAGAAGTAATAATAAAACCTTGTCCAAATGCCTATGTAACAGTGTAGTCTCTGTTTTGACAGGAATATCTTTTGTCAGAAACAGCTTTTGACAGTAGCTCTCTCCCCAGATAAAAATGACAGTTTTAAAGCTACTGTTTTTAACTTCTGCCACCAAATCTCACCAGAAGCAACCCCACTAATGGACTTCCAATAGTAGACTACTGATGATCTCTAAGTTATGTATTGAAGGCCTCATGGGCTTAAATTTAGCATCATCCTCATTTCATGTTATGCTGCTGCTGCCAGCAATAGGCTTGGTTAAAATGTCACAGTTTTCTTCTCAGTAAATTCATGCTCCTATAACCACCTTTATCATGTAAGAAATGTAAGGTATCTTGAATTACAAAAAAAAAAATAACACCTCAAATCAGAACAAAAAAGCCCACAAAAAATTCTCATGACAGAAGATGCAAGTAAGGTTTTCTTCGCTTTGATTGTGCAGGTACTTTCGTGAGGCCACTGTGGCCTGTTGGGCATAACCAGGCTATTTGAAATAGAAACTGTTCCGATCCCAGTGTCCTGGGTAGTCTCACTTTCCTCAGTGTTGTTCTGCTGCAAGGACGAGGACAGGGATGCTGGTTCATCTCCCTGCCCATCTTGCTGCACACAGCAAGGCTCACTGTTAAAGCCCCAAAGACACAGCAGAGTCCTGGGTGGAATTTGTGATTCCTGGTGGATTTGAACCCTTAAGGAAGGAGGAGGACTAGCACGTGCCACTTGGACTGACTCCCTTTTGGGACCCACTGCCTTGCTGGCTCTTTCTGGCTATCCTCAAATTGACCCCTTGAGTTGCAACAGATGTTGCAAAAAGGGCTTCTAAGTAGATCAGATGGTTCTTTTTTTTTTTTTTTTTTGCCTTTTTTTTTTTTTTTTTTAGTGTATTTAAACAGCTGGGGCTTGAATTAAGTTGCAAGGGTCTGTTTGTGGTACAGGCAAGCTTCATTGCTTCCGCGGGGAAAGCTGAATTGAAGAAGCGGTATAATAACCTTTTAGAAAACAAGCAAAACCCTTGAATGTAGTATTGCTTAGCCCTAGCACAGAAAGATGTAAGGCTTTTACTTCTGCTCCAAACCAAAGTGCATACACAGAAGATATTTTTTTACAAAGCTAGCAATTGGCTTTGGAGAGGGTATCAAAGAATTGGCAATACAGTATATTTACTCTCTGGCTTTTGACTTAGCCTAAACTGATCATCGTTTGAGTCCCATAAACAACTACATCTTTCTGCAATTGAATCCTCTTTGCCCTGTGAAGATCAAAGCAATGCAATAATTTAGCTCAGATAGATATGACACTGTAAGGCTAAATACTCTGTTTTACCTGTCTGCAGCAGCTGCTGCCTAGTGACCTAAACACTATGCGTGGTAAAGAGGAAAATACAAATTTTACCTGAAAAGTGATAGGTTTGGTGTTTTTTTGGTAAGTGAAGTCATGGAGGTGTGTAAAGATAAAATGACCAAACTGGGCCTGGCGCAATATTCTTGGGATGTATCACAGTTGTAGATGATAGTAGGTGACATAACTGACTCATCTTACCCTGAAAGGAAGGGTGGCAAAACGGCCCTACTAGGTTGATCGTATCGCATGTGTCTAGGGACTCTACACACAAGTTATGAATTCTGGCCTGACTCAATGAACTTTTTAGATCTTCACAATTTTTTAATATTACTTCTCTGCAGGGGCCGAGGCACAAAATTTCTGGCACAGCTTGACACTGAGGTATAAGCCCAAAACGTACTAACAGAGCAGGATTATTTTCTAGTCACTAGATACAACTTTTGTTGGAGGTGCTGTAGTTCCCTCAACTGTCACCAAAGGTCTATGCTTTTCCCTAGTAACCAGGCCTGCGTGCACTAGTTTTTTTTGAAAGCTGAAACTTGCACCCTCGTTTCTGAAATGGCTGAGCACCTCTGCCTCTTCGGATCATGTTGCTCTCCCTTCTTCTCTCCACCTCAATGCCAAGATGTATCGTATGGGCAGTATGACTCTGAAACTGTGTTACTGTTCATTCTTCTTACAAGAACCCATGTGAAGAGTGGTGACTCGAGTAGCTTTTTTCTGTTTTTTTCTTCAAGCATGCTGAGACTGAGGAAAATTAATATCACACTTCTTATAAACCTGTCCTTGTGGCTGATGCAAACCCTCCTAAAAGCATGTCAAAACAACTTGCTTAAGCGTGACAATTTGCTAAAAAGTAATGATGTTGGAAAACAGAATAAACTCATATGAAGACTTGTAGGAAAAGAGCTTTGGCTATTTATAATCTCAAGATTTTAGATAGAATATCAGCTCAGAGGTCTGTGACGAGTTTTGATTGTGGAGAAATCATAGACAGAGGTTTTAGGAATCAATCTCCGATGCATTTAAAAAAAAAAATAAATCTGTGTAGTGTATTTCCTCTGCCTGAAAGAAAGAAGCCTTCCGTGGCATCCTTGCTCTTCAAGAAAAGGCAGCAAGGCTTGTTGACCTGGATAAAATATATCACTGGTCTTAATACAACATTGGAACAAAATATGCTTTAAAATCTAACCTGTGTGGGTCTGAGACAGTTGGCAGCTTTCGCATGCACAAATGAGAAGCTGCTGATCTGCTTGCTTGCTTGCTTTTCTGCTGTAATTATCCTCCTATTTGTAAAAACATATTATTCCATTTTTCACTCTGTAGGTTATAGCTGCAATTGCTAATAATCAGCATTTTTGCTGTCTCATCATAAAATGCTCATGGCTTCATTAGAAGCAATGTGAGCTCTTTACAATCCTGACCTGACTTAAAATGGATGTGTAATGCAAAACAAGCACAATGGGAAGATCTCGCTCATTCTCTCTTAGTGTGTTTGATGAAGAAGGAATACCCTCCATTATAATACTAAATAACAACTTCAGCTAAAAAGTAGAGGCTTAAAAAAAATCCAACTTTTTTTTTTTTTTTGCATGGCTCCAAACTTTCTTGGTCCTATTGGCCAGCACTGACACTGAGTTCTCTGTAATGTAAATTCCATTACACAGCACTTGAATTCTGGCCTTAGAAATATGTGGAAACCTGACCACAACAACATTTCACCTAATTACTTACTTTGTTAGGACTAAATCTATTTTTTCCAGTGAAGTCATTGCACTGCATGCAGGCACATCAATGCTGGATCCAAATTTCCTTCTAGAAAGTGGCGTTCCCCTAGAGTTTAGCATGTGTCTTCAGCTCTGTTCAGAAGCCTGTGCTTACCCTGTCCTTACTCTTATTCTGATGCAAACTGAAGTTCTTTGCCTCCACAGCTATATCTGACCAAGGTGTGGGCATTTGCCCTGAGTTATCTGTATCAATGCAAAGGCAAGAAATAAGCTCAAAATCTGAGACATATATGTTACTGCTGTGTGGGTCTGTTGTTGGGTTTGGGTTTTTGTTTTAGATTTCCCCTCCCTCCAGTACTATTAATTTATTTGATGAACCTCATCATGCAGTCTTTCCAAACTGACCACTTACCTCAGTGCATGATACCTGCTTGTTACAAAGCACAATTTGTCCCCGCATACCCCAACAGATCATTTCAAGCACAACCATTCCAAAAGGGGAAATGTAATAAATAGAAAGTTAGAGAATATTCAGAAGTCAAAAATAAAACAGAGCTTACTCAGAGGCACAGAGTCCCAAGGGACCTTTTTATACACAGAACATAAATCTAGCAAGTTGTAGTCACTAAGACACATGGATGTCAAGGCTGAGGAGGAGTGACTTGCTAGACCATTAATAACATAAGCAAATTACACCCAGACATGAAACTGCAAATAGAGTCAGAGCTCTGCCCTTAAAAACATTTTGCACATTAACTCCATAATCTTGAAATTAATCTTTCCTCTTTTAGCATTCTGATATCTGTTTCAAGTAAAGTTGTCATTATATCCGCTGAACTATCGTTCATGTCAATGCTCTTTGGCAGCTGTACTGTGAAGATGCTGATGAAAGAAGAGAGGTCATTTTATATGGAGCTGGGATACCAAATGAGTGTTGCTCTGATTGTGTTCAAAGGAAAAGCGTGTGTCTTGATTTTATGGAAGCTGCCAACAGACCTTACTGAAAAAATACAGTATTCTGAAAGATAGCCTCAACTTTCTCACGGTCTACCTAATTAAAAAGCTAATTGAAAACCAGCTCAGAATGAGCTTTCTCCCTGCAGACATGATCTTTGCTCAGGCTTCAAGCGATGCTTTTGAAGCATCAAAATATGTAGACAGTTGTCATGGACAGAGGCTGAGCACAGACAGCACCCATTTTAAGACTCTCAAGGATGCATTTGAGAATGAACGCCTGGACTGATTCAGCCTTTATTTGTCCTACAGGCAACTGGGAAACTTAGGGCAGTTTATGGGCTTTCCATCACTAAGACAGATCTTAGAGTCATTGGCATGGAAATTAAATTTCAGGTTACAATAATGAGGAATATATCATGAGGACATGATAAGCACCCAGGAAAATGCATGAGCTTTTTAATGGGCCTCTGTAGGAAAGGTCTTAGGGGAGCTATAATGTCCTTAAGGCTCTGCATCAGTGAAGGTTCACATAGCAGCCAGAGTGAGGTTAGATGGTAGAGCCACCAAGTATTTTTAGGAAAAAAAAGTGACAGAGGACAACCAGTAACAGAAGCACAGTGTTACTGCTGTTGCACACATTCTCAAATGATTAGCCCTGGTGAAAACCAACCAAAGCCATGTCAGGCTGCTTCTTGAAAACC
The DNA here is from genome assembly GCA_008658365.1 of Alca torda. Lineage (NCBI taxonomy): Eukaryota > Metazoa > Chordata > Aves > Charadriiformes > Alcidae > Alca > Alca torda. The sequence continues at coordinate 97,065,855 of CM018076.1, forward strand.
TCCCCAAGTTAGCAGCCTGAAGTGCCCCGGTATTTCCTGTCAGCAACGTGCCTTTTCATTCCCAGCTGCATCCATGTGCAGGTCAAAGCCTGTTTCACAGCTGAAAAAGGGGTTGGGTGAAGGGGGTGGTTGACCAAAGCATCCTCCTCTGCTAATATGTATTGCCTGTGCAGTAGGTCCGTGTATTTTCTCTCCCTCACCTGTTAGTCTCACAAATCGCTTTATTTGTACCAGCCCCAAAACAGTGCTCCCATTGTTATTAATTTCCTGTTCCACTAAAGCTAGTCAATAGTTTTCAGACCGGTCTGAATCCCCAGCTGTAGACATCACACTCGGTCCCTGGCTCCTCTTACCTCTTCCCAGCCTGGCCTGACACATCCTTGGTGACGTGGTGACGCAACAGCTCTGCAGCCTCTCCCTGCCTTTAGTTCAGGCTCTGAGCCCTCTGTGACTGCCCATTTCAGGCAGGAGGCTGGAGCAGAGACCCCCAGGGTCCCCTCCAGCCTATGTTATCCTGTGGCTCTGTCTCAGATCCTGCAGGGGCAATGCTGGCTTGAAGCCAGGTTGGCTTTGAAATTGGCACATTTGCTTGGCATAGCGTAAACATGCCGTCTTTCTGGGATATCACTGGCCAGAATAAAAGGCTTTGTCAGGCTCGGTAGGAAAGCTGGAGGGATCCCATCCTGAAGGAAAGTAGAGGGGAAAGAGGAACTCAGATTTGTCTGTGGGGAGCTGAAGGATGGAGAGGTGAAGCTAGTTGCCCAGGTTTACAAAGCTTGCGGGAGCTGAGAACAGAGTTGGGGTATTTGGAGTCTGAAAAGTATCCCTGTGTTTCTTTTCATAGCTACACAGAAAACCAGATATTTTTTTTTCAGGAATACCAGCTGCCCTGGCTTGCTTGTGGCAGGACAAACTGTTTCTTGAAGCATGTAAGATAAGATCATGATTTGCAGCTGAACTTAATGACTGATCTTGTTATTTGTTAGTTACCTTATTTAACATTTTTTAGAGGTACTGTCATAATGTCTACAGAGAGGACAGATGCGTAACAGTCAATCTGATTTATGCAAATTAGAAGTGGGGAAATGGGCTTAGGTAATGGGAATGTCATAAATATCCCTGAGTTATGAAGTGGCGTGTTATCAGAAAGGTCAGGAGCAGGATGCAGTGATTGCGCACGACCTCATATTCATCATGAGTCCCTTCGCTAATACCTTTGTGTTGGTCCTTTTGTACCTTTGAAAAATACACTGATAAGCAGATAGCTGGAAATGGAGTCTAGAGAGGATCATACCATGAGTTAAATTAACTCTACCAGAGGTGGATAATTCCGGTTCTAATTCTTCCCTTTGTACTGGTGTTACAGCATCAGATACGGTATATATTCAGATGGATTTCTCCAAGGAAAAATGAGGCCAATGAGTGATTGTTGCATCATGTAATCAAATAATTGTTTTTCAGCCTGCTGTAGATTACTATTGATGGCAAGAATTGCCAGGAGTCAGTCGTACAGGGAAAGGATCAGTGTGTGCATGAGAGTCGCTGCAGCAAAGCTGAAATCTTACCCCAGAGCGGGGTATAAACACAGCAAGGATGAGGGGCGTCTGTGCGAGCAGCCCCGCCATAACTCCAAGCTGTCTTAACGTTGGAGCTTTCTTTACTGGATTTTTGGGTTAGCTTTCCCGGGCTGCTGATCTGAGATCTCAGGAAAGGCTGCAGTGAGGGTTGTACTCCCCCCACGTAGGGGCTGCGCGTTCAGGTTTGCTATCATGAGCTTGGTGAAGGTGATGGCTGTAAGACCCCATTTTTTAAAGGAGTAACTCTCACTTAAGGTGCCTCACTGTAAGAAAGGAGTTCAGATGGGGGAGGTAGAGGGCAGAGATTTCGTCCGCAATTCACAAATGGGAAGCTGGGTCAGTAGAGCGCATCAACATGTACGCTCACACACACTCATGTCTTGGGAATGCATCCGACATATAAGTGCATTAGATTTGGATGCTCCTAATACCCATCACAGATATCCAGTGCTGGGCCGTTATCAGACAAGTATCTTAGGATAAATGTGCATTTCTAATGTTTATGCCACAGACACAGGGTGCAGAACTGAGGAAAAATACAATAATTACACATATTTAGAAAGAAAAAGTATATGGTGATTAATAGGCAATTGCATTTTATCTTTTGCTGCAGTGTACTAATTAGTAGAATCTTTGTAAGCCTCTGGAAATCCTGAGATATGACAATACCTGTTCATTTCTTCTGATTTTTCCTTCATTGTCTTTTCCCAATTATTTAACAGCAGGGAGTACACAGGGAGCATCAAGTAAATCAAATGAGTTAAAACAGCGTGTGGATGGGCACACATACAAATAGTTCTGTATTTGAGAAATCATTTTTCGGACAAAATTATTGAATTAATTAACTGTAATTGTGGAATAACTTTGTTGTGTTTATGTTTTACAGTTTATCTTGCTCAACTAAACTTCTTCACAGTCAATAAGAGGTCTCTCAGGTCTCACTGAGGGGTATGACATTGGTAATTATTAACTTTGTCTCCATGGGAACAAAATCACTTCAGGAACCTTGAAGTTTATTTTAGGGTTAAGAAAGGTAACAGTATTTAGCTCTACAGGGATCATCTTGTTCCGTGTCAGTCATTAAACAATTAGGAAAGTGTGGACTGTCTTTGAAAGGAGCTATTCTGTGGGCTTCTAGACAAGAAGCTGATTATGAAGATTTGGTGCCTAACATTTAGCAGATAATTCATTGTCAGAGTGATTGATTTTAGGCTATGGAGACATTATTTATAAGTTTCAAATAACAGGAAAGAGTGACATTCCAGGAAAGTTTCTATTTGTGATTTTTGTCATTACCTTGTTGATGGTGGCTTGCTATTGAGTATGATTTATCATACATAGATGCTGATGGTACAGAGGATATGAAATAGAGTACTCTTCTGTGAAGTTCTGGTTCAACAAACTTGTCACTTCACATTTCTCAGTTCTGTTTTGTTATAAAACTGTGATGCCGCTTTCACAATCAGTCCAACTTGTTTGACTAATAAAATATTTAGCATGAGACTTGTAGCATATGCACAATCTTTATCTGAACCAGACGGAGAAGCCATCCAGATGAGTGAAGTATGTACAATCCTATTGTACCCAATTGTTGCAGATACGGACAGAATGCTTAAAAAAATCCAAATCAAAACAAAAAAAAAATAAATTGAAAACCTCCTATCATATTAGAATCTTGGTGTAAAGTTAATGGTTGTGTGGGGACTCACATCTCTTGAACAGGATGGTGAACAGGATGGTAAACAGGATTGTTTGCAGTCTGGATGGCCCTTCATTGCAAGGGCCTTTGTATTAGCATTGCATCTATTGTTACTGATTTTCTTAAACTACATGCAAAGCACCTGACTGTTCAAGAGATGGTGAGCACCTCTGCATCTGCAGGAACTATTTCTACTATTTCCAAGTGTCCCACCTATGCAGAACTTGGTCTATTCTGCAGCAGGAACTGCCTGGAGAGTCCCTGGGACAGCCAGATCCCCACCTAGGATGCTCATCAGTATACTAAAGCACAGAGATTGCTCTACCCATAGCAGGGATCTACCTGGGGGAATCTAGCATTTTCCAAAATTCCCTCCTGAATAGTTCCTGAGAACATTAGTCACATGTTTTGCTGTGATGGTGACTAGGGGTTCTGTCAACACCATGCCTCACATCCACTTTTTGTCTTATCAGTCCACCGATTCTTCTGTGCAGAGACTAACCAGGGATCAGCTAAAAACCTGGAATTCAAGGAATTAAGGACATAAATGCACTGGATGTACAAACAGGCACAGACTTGATTACACCACAATTATGATTATAGAACAAACTTGAGTTTCTTCCTCTCATCTCACAAATAAATTAAATGCAATAGCTCTTGCCACACAATATACATAACAGTGATTTACAAGGTGTATTTCCATCCTTGCTGGTGCCCGAGGAAATGGTAGATGCTTGCCTCCGAGCTCGTACATCAGGAACTCCTTCATTTCTGTCATCACTAGTTAAAATAAGTCTTTTACATCACCAAACTGAAGCTCAGTACATCTACATGCAAAAATATTGTTGTCTGCTCAAAGCACTGCTCTCATAGCCTCTGTAAATTGAAGACACAGCTCCTTCTTAAGCTGTGGGTTGAATTTCAATATGAAGTAAATAAAAGCAGCAATATTTTCCAGGATATTAGCTTATAAACGTAACACTAGCTACTTCACCTTTCATTTCTCGTTACTTGTGACACTTCTGCAACGTTAGCAGTTGTTTACAATGGTTAGGTTGGTGAATAAAAACTAAGATTAATAGAGCTTTTTCTGATAAGAAAATATAGGAAGAAATTATTGTAAATGTCCTGACAGCGAAAGCATCCAATTTAAGATGCTTCATAAAATGTTAGTAATCATTCAGTATTTTTGATCTGCAACTTCATGTGGCAGGGGAGTGAAAAGCCAAGCTAATGTTAAGCAGCCTTTGGCAAACATAAATGGATGCGTAGAAGCCACACAATTCAAATCGACATTTTCTACAAACAAAGGCAACTCTACACTGTTCAATAATTGAAAAATCCCCGTGGCATGAACATACATAATGATGGGCAGCGAAAATACTTCATCTTCCTTGCAGTGCTTGTTGTGGGTTTCATGACTGGAGCTTGCTGAATTATTCACTGGAAACAGTTCTTATTGTGGACGTGTCTCCTTTTTGCATTCAGAAGTCAAGAGATGCTGTGGTTCAGTTAAAAGAGCCTGTGATATGACACCCACTGGGTCACCTCCTGCACCCATGTACACTTTGCGATGACAGAATCAAAAGGTCCCTTTGTATAATTACAACTGTAGCTTTTAAAAATTCAATTTTCTCTCTAATTGTATTTAATCAGTAGTTTATCATGCAATTAGGTGCCACACAACTTTCTTTTCATCCTATGTGCTTCTCAGCTTGCTACATGAACTTGTTGCTCCCTAGTCTGACACCATGTCTGGACACGCACCTCTGCTCATTCATGGATCTTCACGTACATTTAGTGATGCGAGTGCACAAAAAGGACCGAATGCAAGCTGTGAAGCCTCACCATCATAGTGTTTTCCCAGCTAGCCTCCTGACCAGTTCGAGGCCTTCTTTGATAAACTGAAAGACAGACAAATAGTTCTGGCAAGTGTGTATGAAACTTGGTTTCAAGTAACCAGTCGCTGCCATGCCTGTTCCAACTAGTCATTGAGAGTTTTGTTTTAGTGGGCCACAAACATTTTTGCTCGGGTCACCAGCTTTGGAGCACAAGTTCCCTGTGGCAAGTAAAATGTTGTAGAAACTTCTTGAAAAAGTATTAGCAGTGTTTTTCTTGGCATCAAGCAAGCTATCCCAGTCAACTACTGCACAATCAGTCTCCAAAGTGATGAATCATACAAATCCACAGTTCCTTGTGACTGTCATCATCTTTGACGAAGTACAACTAGATTGTGGCCATCTTGTATATAGATAGCACATTCATTCAGTCATCACTGTTGTGGGGAAGAGGAGGAAGCCTCATACTTCCGGTTATGATGCCAGTAAAGGGTTTACGTATGTTCACCTCTGCCATTTTAATTTGTAAATAAATAGGCTACAAAAGCCAGATTCTTGCTTTGTGTAGAGTATTGTAAATCATAAGCAAACCACGGACTAGAGAGAGAGAAGCCTGCCCACTGGGTTTTGATAATTCTTGTGTGTAACATTTTTTTTTCCCCTAGAAAAATATTTCTAAAAGTGTTTAAAAACTTCTACCATTAAAATTCACCGGTCTCTCTCTGCACCATGACTTTTTTAAATTAAAAATGCTTATTTACTTTGGCACATTATTGAAAGCAGGCTTTTTCTTTTAGTACATGCTAAAGTGTCTTGAGAACTGCATGCTAAATTACATTAATCTGCAAGGTACCTGAATTTCCAGAAGAGTATTTATGTTGTTCTCATGCAGAGTCAATGAATGTTGTGGGGTTTTTTTTTTATTTTTTTGCTGGTGGGGAGGGAGAATTCTCCATTTCTCCCAATACTTTTTTAGAATTTGGTAAGCCTTTTGAGGCTTGTTTTGCATTATAAGCATCAAAGTTTGGTACTTAAGAAGGGGAAGGAAAGGTAAGCACTAATAAATCTATATGCTATAAATTCGAATTACAACTGTAAAAAATTACTTGTCTGCTCTAGGGATGGAGAAGAGCAAGCGCTAGAGAAAAAAATTCCCAATCCCAGGTATCTCTGTTTAAACTCTAAGCATTCAAATATGTTCCTTCCAGGTTGTGTGTTCCCTACTGGTTGTCCTATAATTTTCTGTGCTTAGTTTTACAGTGCACTAAGTATGTTGTGTCATATTATTTTCCTTGAGCCAAAAATCATAGCTGCTCATGTACACATTTGTCAGCGAAGCTGGCATGTACAAGATGTAAGGATTCAAAAGAGAAAATCAAATAAAAGACAGGAAAGGGAAAGACACTTCAGCACTTGAGAAGTATAAGAATAAAATTTTTTTCTTTTTTTTTTAATGTTATTAAATGTTAGCAAAAGATTCATGAAAAGTTTCAAATGAATGTTTGAATAGTCCAAGTAATTTAAAGATGACCAAAGTAATTGAGAAATTCAGCTTTTAGTTTAATCTAACAAAGGAAAATATTTGTACAACAGAATGTTACTTTTCAATATGTGAAAAAGGAAATTACCATATACTACTTCAAGCTCCAGCTTCTTCTAATTTTTAAAACCATCCAAAACGTAGAGTTTTCTTTATGTGAAGTAAAATTAGTTCCTTTTTTTCCCCCATTTGTGAGTGAAATGTGTGAACAAGGGAATAATTGTTTTCCAGACTTCATTAGCCAGCAAAAAAATGAGCAGGCCCAGCTTCAGTTCCGACACCTCGTAGACGAAACCCAACTAGAGCACGACTCCAGTCACGGCGAAGCAAACCTATAGCTCCTCCTTGTGCTGGTCACACCTTGACAGTGTGAGATGAATCATCAGGAGCCAGCTGTGAAAAACAGCTCTTTGACATATTGTTGGTTTCCTCATCTCGTCGTCCCTACAGCTCCCTCTATCATAAACACCATGACCAAGGGATGTGGAGTGGCTCCTCACCAGGGTTGCTTTCAGAGCAGCTTGTTCTTGAGGTTTTCTTGTCTCAGGACTTTCTGCTCTTGGCATCGAGCTCTCAGATGCCTGGGGGCTTTCCCTGTGCTCAGAGCATCACTGCTGGCATGGAGGGAGGCCCTGAGCCCAGCTTCCTGAAGTCAAACAACACAAAAAAAAACCAACAAGAAATGCCCCAGGAGGGACCTGGTACCTGAAAGCAGTGGTGTGGTACCCTGCTATATCAATCAGTCCCCCTGTGTACCTCCTAAATCTTTTGTTCAACCTCAAGAAACCAAAGGTGAATAAGCAAGTAGCGTAGTCCATGTAAACTTGTGAGTGTAGCAGCTGAAGCTGCCTCATAGGGGACCATAAATCCAATAGCCAGCTACATTTAAAAGAGAAAAAATAGTAAGGTCCATTTGAAATAGCAGCGTGTGCCAATACCAATGACTCTATATATATCAGGAATGGCTTTTGAACACCATAAATCAATCCTCTAGATTGCTAGAAGGAGAGGAGGATTGGTCAGAAGATGTCAAGAGATAGCAGGCTACAATAATTCATAAAAGCACCTGCCTCATATTCACAGGTGGAACATTTCCAGAGATAGATATCAGGATAATGGAGTCCTTATCTAGGCTTTCTTGTTGAAGAGGAAATCTTAAAGAACTGATTTTATTTTTTTTTTTTTTTGTCCCCAAGATGCAGGAGAAGAGATATCCTGCCTCTCGTGCTGCAAACAGCCTGCTGTAAAGGTGCATGTTTGTGTTCAATGCTTCAGTCGATGCTTTTGAAAAGTGAGTTTAGTTGCTATGGAGAGGGAAGTCTCTTCTCCCCTCGCCACCACCTCTCCTCCCCACAAGAAATGTGGATAAGCAGTGATCAACGTGACTTTTTTCACCCCACCCTTGCAGCAGGTTTCAGCACTGTTTCTAGGTACCAAAGGTATTAATTCCCATTTTTGTCATTTACCGACAAGCATAATATGTTGGAAGGAGTGGCTACAGATCCCAAGGTGAGGATACAGGGCAGGAGACTGCCAAGTCTAAAGTCTGGACATCTCCAAGAGAGCTCCAGTTGAAGCCATGGAACAAAATGCAATAAACTGGTTGTTTTCCACCGTATAGTAAAACGTGCTGCAATCTTCACGTGGTAAATCCAGGTTCTGGTGCAGTAAAATGCCACATTTTTGAAAACAGGACTTGAAACATACTCAGTCCAATCCAGAGGTAAATTAAAGTCATCACCTTTCAGTGACTTAGATTTGGCCAGCGTCAAGTAAGTTTTTTGGAGACAGGTGGATCCCTTATAGAAAGGGACATGCTATTGAATTCTCATTGTACAGGAAATATTATTGATCCTCGCAAGCACTCCCAGAGAGATGTCATGAACTAGAGCAGGCCCTCAAGACTGTATTTACTCTGACCAATTCCAAAAATGGTTCATTCAGGGTTAGGATAAAGGCATGTTATTGCTTTTCTGCTGCTTTCTTGTAGGGTAAGTGAAAGATTTTTTACTTCAAAGCTGTCAGTCTAATGACTCTTACCAGAATTAATACAGCTTTTATGGAAAATACGATTTTGTTTAATTGCACCATAAGGAAAAGGGGAAAATAAAGGGGAAAACATGATGGTAAAATGATACCATCACAGATATAAATGTAACATGTAACATTTCTAAAGAAGAAGGGAAATAAAAGAAAAAAGTGCTTGCAATTTTTCCTGACAGTAGGATTAAGACACCTGATTAAATCTGTGAGACAGATACGAATTTTTTTGAGTCAGGCTTCAATGTTTTCTTTAAACAAATGTTATAAAAAAAAGAGTCCTTATAGGAGACATCTCAGAAAATTACATTTTGGTTGGGTTTCCCCTGATTAAGGGAAAATTGAACTTCAGAAAAGTGGTTGGAGCTGCAGCATTCCTGCTGCAGGAGAATGCAGGGTATCTGAGACACGTTCGGGTCAGCTGTTGAATTTACTAATTTTTCAGATTTTTTACATATAGATAAGTGTTACTTCAAGACTTAAAATTCTGACTTTTTGTCACAGCCCAATTTTTTTAACCAATTGTGCTCTATAAGGAGATACAAGTCTACTTGAAGACTTTGAAGCAGAAGGTGATAGTAATAAACAGGTTTTATATAGCTTTACAAGTTTCATACATATAAAGCGTAAGTGGAATAAGAAAATGAAGGCAACACCTTTCCTTTTCCAGCACTATTGCAAATAAAATGATTGTTTATCAATAAATACATAATGCACTTTACAACCGCATTATAAACAGTGGGAGCTGAATGAATTTCAATTATCCAGACCAACGATATTGCGCCATCCATTATATAAATCAAACCTAGGCATAGGCCTGTAAGCTTTTGCTGCTTCACTGATTTTTATTGCCATACAAAATGATAACTGGAAACCATATAGAACAAGGCAAATTAAGAATCTATTGGGGAGAAAATGCAATTGGAAATGAACATCCTCCTGGAAGCTACATTCACGAGCCAAATGCCTTGTGAGATTTTATCTTCCATGCACAATGTGATGATATTCCTATGCATATATGGTTAAATTAATTTTCCCTTATCAGCATAAAAATGTAGCTGGCCAAAATAGATTAGAGCTGCATAATATGTTGGATCACATTTTATTTAGGTGGAGAAGAGGAAAATATTTAATTTCAGCCTGGAATGATATTGAGCAGAATAAATGATTGAGTTCAAACAAAGAGATCGTGCTTTCCGGGTTTTTTTTTCCTTTGTTGCATGAATGAAATGAGCTGTAAATTCATGACAAAATGATGATTTTCTCAGTTGCAGAACAGTGAAAAGAAAATAAAATGATTTCTCTGTGGTCAAGCAGAAACTTCTGATCCTGCTGGGGTCTACTCTCACTCTTTGAAGGATTATTCAGTTTTTTGAGGTTCAGTCAGTCCAGTTTGGTGCAGTTTGATGCTAAGGTGGGATGAGGCAGTCTGTGTCCTGCAGGATTGTCCTGTAAATGAACTCATCTTCTAAACAACTGCAAAATGCCCATGTCTGTTAATAAAACCCACCTTGGTCCACAGAGGATGAGCAGTTGACTTCAAACCAGCCCAGTCAAGGTTACACTATTAACCTGCCATTTGCTAGTAAATTATATTTCCCTTTTTTAGCAGCAGTTTCGGTTCACCTGTAACTACTCTGAGCAAGTGGGGTCAGGGCCACCAGCCCAGGAGTGCCAGGCTCATGCCTCTGCTAAACACAGGCAGCAGCGCCTGGGACCCCGAGGACGCAGTCCCCTGTACACAGCCCCACTGAAACTCATGAAATGGAAGACCATTTATTTGTGAGTTAGAAAAAACAGTAGGAGAAGGGTGGTATTTCTGTTTGTTTGTTCATTCTCTAATTCTGTTGTGTGACTTCTCCTTGTCACGTTTCTTGAGGTTGGTCAGTTTTTACTTTTCTTTTTCTTCAGCCACAATGCTATGGAGAATTATTCAGCCTTCAGCTATTTTTTATTAAAACTTTTGAAGAAGACATCTAGGGTGTGCCTTAGCTTCATCTTTCAATGACAAAAACCCCTTCAAATAAGACAGGCAAATATCTGCAGTAGAAGGCGATTTATTTCAATGGCTACTTCTAGTTTCAGCCATGTAGATATTTTTTAATCCAAAATTCAAACATTATTGAATTGAACTGGTAATGACTTAACCTTAAGACAAGATTTAATTGATTGCTTTTTGTTATTTAATTCCTTATTTTTGAAGTTAGGTATTTCACTGTACTTCTTCAGTTCACCAGATCTAATTCATACCTGTTTCTACTCGATCTTTAAGTTGAAAATATTTTGCGTGCTGTGCTAAATATTTCGGCCAATGTGCCCTTCTAATGGCCAGGACTTGCTTCTCTCTATACCCTGTGTGGTGGAAACCTCCCAATGGCAGGCTGCATCACATAAGCCCCTCAGAGGCTGATGGCACCACTCTCACATGCCTGAGCTTCCCACAGACCTGAATGGAAATCTCAGCTGTTTGGGAGCGTGGGAGCTGATCTCTGTTCACAGCACCTCCTAAGGATTGAAAATAGCTTATTCAAACTACATTTAGTTTGAATTTAGACAGGTTTACCCTGAAAATGCCTTGAATAACCCCTATGTTACTGTTCATTATGCAGTAGTTCATGGAGTACTGTGGGTGAACGGAGCCTCCTGAAGAAATACACATCCTGTTACATACACAATGGAAAGAGATGCAATTTCTCTAAACGTTGCAATGCTATCTCCATGCAAGGCCACCAAAACAGTGGTAAGATGTCTTCACTGTCATGAAAGGGATGACTTTGACGATATTCAGGGAGATGGATGTTAAATGGCTTAATGAAGGGAAATGATTCCTTCAGAATATGTGACTTTGTTGAAACCATAGAGGGACTAGATACCACTTCTCTAGAAATTGTTAGACTAGACTGTGTTTATTGAACAGCAGAAGAATTTAGCTTAGTAAAATATATAAGCTAAGAACAACAAAACTGAGGTTTGTCCACTGTAATTTTGTTTTTAGAAGTTTTGTATATCATAATTAAAACTGTTCATAGCTTCTTACACTCCATACCAGAAGTCTTGTGTGCCCAACAGTGTGCCTAGCTCTTGGGTTTTTCTACGGTTGTATCAACCGGTTTTGTGAAAGACATTCCCTTTCCTTGCAGATCTCCCTTATATCTGTAGACCACCAAGTTTCTAAGAAACAGTTGCACCTTATTAATTGAGGCATACTCTATTTGGGCAACCAGATGAAATGAGAGACATTGAAATAAAGAGTAAATAATGATAGTTCACTAGGTATCTATCACCTGATTTTACCAGTAATAGCAATGTCTTTTGGTAAATGTAATAAACTAAATCTGGTTGAAAAAATTGCCAAAATAAATTGTTCAGTGTGAGTTCTTTGTGATACAGATCAGACGTTTTAAACAGTCAACACTTACATTAGCAGAATTTTAAATGTCAGTTTCAATGCATAATCCCTATATTTTAGAGAGGAGAAATAAGGAAGAAGATTCTTCAAGGTATCAAAAGTCAAGTATAGAAAAGTAGAGTTCATTTTAAAAATTAATTAATGGAAAAAATTGGAAAAAATCCCCACTCTTCCCCCTCCACCCTCTGGCCTACCTCCAAGTGGAGAATGGAAGTGGCCGCTATTGTGGTAAAACATTCCTTGGGCTGTCTATGTTGGAGGAAATGAAAAACCATTAAATGGATAATAGAATAAAAGTGCAATGAGATGTTCAGGGAATCCATCAATAAAAGGATGGCAGGCAATTGCTAAAGACAGCCCTTTCTCAATGTAGCTTTATTGCCAGAGGATGGAAAATTGAGAGAGAATTTGCAAACAATTGAATTTATGGTAATGGCATATAAGTGTATTGTACCACCAAAGCAAAGCACAGAGCAAATATAAAAGACAAAATACACCAATGTCCCATGGAAGCCCTTGTGTTTCGCCTATTATCTTTTGGTACTGGAAACTGTAATATTCTGATATTAAAATCAAATACATTGCAAAATGCACTAGGAGGCAGTGATTAGGTGATAATTCTGCTGTGTGTCTGCTTTAAGGTGAATTGTTGGACTAAAAGCGATTGAAGACATGAGCAAGGAGGAGCTTGCTCTTGTGTACTCAAGGCAGATTTGTTCCTTAGTTTTGGTGATACCTGGGCAATCTGATGCTCTTACGGTGGCAGTTTATGGGTAAATTACCTCGGGATAATTTGATTCAATTTGAATTTTAAACCTGATTGAAAATGCACTGTCAGTAGGTCTATTGAACTGAAGCAGAGGTGACTGCTAAATGACAGGCAGGAAAAAAATAATCAACTGATGGGCTCAGAGATGGAGCCTCCCAATAACCAGACAAACTGGAAAGGGGGAAAAACAACTTCTCCCACAGGTCACAGGTATCTCTTCTGGACAAAGCCCCAGACAAAGACTGATAATGCTAAAACCCTGTGGTTGAAAAACCACAGGCACCGGAAAACCCTAAGCTTTGAGACAGCCTGCGCTCGGCGGGCAGGGCAGCATTGAGGGAGCGACGGGGAAGGCTTTCCTGTAAGGCACGCTTTGATTTTTCTGTGCAAAGAAACTGCTGGCATGTTTTCAAAGAGGTTATTTATGTGTGGGTTTTGTTCTGTTGTTGTTTTGTTTTTTTTTTACTCCACGTCCCCACCTCGTGGTGCCAGCTGCCTGCTTCAGCAGCCGTGCTTCTCCTGGTGACCATGGGGGCTCCAGGTGTCCCTGCCCCAGTAAAACCAATGCGGTACTGTTGGCTGGGTCAGGGAAACGCCCCAGCTTCAAAGGCAGTCTGGGAACTTGCGCCAAGGGAGGTGTAGGATGGATATTAGGAAAAATTTATTCACAGAAAACGTTATCAGAACATTATCAGAACATTAGAACAGGCTGCCCAGGGAAGTGGTTGAATCATCATCCCTGGAAGTATATAAAAGACAGATAGACATGGTGCTGAGGGACATGGTTTAGTGCTGGTTTTGGCAGTGTTTGGTTAATGGTTGGAGTCGATGATTTTAAAGGTCCCTTCCAATAGGGACGAGTCTGTGATTTTTTATTGTTTTGTTTTTTAACCTGTAGTCCCTGCTACCGCCAAGCGGAGTCAGCGAGAGGGTGCTGATGGGTGTTAGTAGGAGGGGAGCAGGCATTCAGCCCTTTTTTCCCCCCTTTGGCACACCTCACTGACTACAGAAGCAGCAAGGCAGGAGGTGAAGAGCAGCACTCTGCCTCTGCCTCCTCCTTCTGCCTCTGCATTTCCAGCCAGGCTCGTGGCTCCCGGCGGCACCAGGCTGCGGCGCGGCCAGCCTGCATCCTCCCTTTGGCCTTCATGTGGATGGTCTTTCCCCGGCAATCTGAGAGCAGGCAGGGTGTGTTTGGGTGTCTGTGCGGACAGGGAAGCGGGCACTGGGGGAGTTACCTGACTGCGTTGAGAGTCTGGACATAATTCCCTGCAGAGTACTGAGGGGGTGGAGGGTTTGCTAGGTTTATCTTCTGTAAGGTTCAGGTTGAGAATAGTTCTTGGAAACAGAATAAGTGGGAATAAAATAACCCAGGTCAGTACATGTCATTCAGGAGCATCTGCTCTCCCTGAGATGGGCACAGACAGAGCTAAGCCTAAATTCAGTTAAGCTGATTTGTCTGTATGTCCTCTGCAAAGATTGAAACTGCAAACAAGCTTCCCGTATTAAAAATTCCTAGCTTGGAGGAACAGAAGAACAAAACCACCTTTGTAAAGAACCAATAAGAATAATTAAAAATCCAATTTCTGTTAATTATTTCCCAGGCTTCAACAGCAATCACCAAGGATGGAAGAGGGAAGGTTTTGAAAATGGTAAGAAATTGCTATAAGGTAACCAGCAGTGAGGCACTCACTGGTTTTCAAAGCAGCATGGGACAAGGAGAGACCAAAGAAATTAACTGGAGAAATGAAAGGAAGTTGGGGCAGCCCATCTCAGCCTGGCCCTGCGGAGAACAGAGCTCGGAGAGTGCCACTCTCAAGAGCAGCCAGCTGATAGCCCTGCTGAGGTGGTGAGACAAACTACTGCCAGGCAAAATATCTCTAAGCCAAGCCTCTGTTTTAAAGAGAAAGCCTTGAATGCTAATGGCTTGGGCTGTGACACAGCCTTGTGTCTCTGTCCCTGAAAACATTTGCTAAAAATCTAATAAGCATGTATTACAGTGCTGCTGTTATTAATGACTCTACCTTTCCTGAAGTGAAATATTTCTGATTTATGGGAGGTTTTTTGTGTTACACTGTTGCACCTGAAGCATAACAATTGCTGCATCTCTGGAAAGCCCATAAATGACAGAGGCACAGCAATGTGAGTTCTGTTGAAAGATTTAAGCCTATCATTCCAAGGAGCGTAGTTGTCTTGGCAGCAAACAAGGATTTAAATACCTGTGAGATATCTGCCTTTAACTGTGGAGGAACAGCATCACCAGCTGCAAAAAAAAAAAAGGTTTAACCCTCCGAAATGCTTGTCTTACTCATTAGCATCTCGTTGAGGCACTGATTACAAAGAGGAGGGCTGGAGAGGTATCTCTAGCATTGCTGCCTTGCCCAGGGGGGTCAAGCAGAGCCGTGAGCCGGCTTCAGGAGGTCTCTGGGACCTCCAAATAGTTTGTTTCTTTGAGTAACTAAAGGTCTGCAGTGTGGTTGCTTGAAGTCACAGGCAGCGGCTACCTGTATCTTAGCTGAGAGGTGGAAAAGTTCAAGGCTAGTTGCTAAACCTGATAAAGCTGGGAAACAACTGTGGGGATGTTGAGGGCTGGAGGCTGGACGTGTGCCTTTGTGAGGCACAATGGCTGGAGTCATGTTGTTTCCCCCATCTTTGTCTTGGGCATCCAGGAGTTTGATGCATCTAGTACTGGTGCCACAGGAGCAGCCTTGTAAGTATAACAGTGCATAGAGAGCAGGGGGGGGAGTATTTTGGTTTCAGCCTGAGCACCTCAAGAGCTGTACTATGTTTTTCTGTACCACTAGAGATCTTGTGATAGAAGGTATATATACCTGGCAAAATTTAAAAAAAAAAAAAAAAAAAAAAAAAAAAAAATTAAAAATTCCATTTTCTCTGATTACTTTTTATATTAGGAAAAAATTAGGTGGCCTATCTACATTTTTTGGAAAGCCACAATAGAAATTAACAGACATAAAATCGTGATGACTGAGCTGCTTGTCTAATTATGAACTCTTTAAACCTTGTTTGTCAGAAAGCTGTGCTGGACTTTGCAAGCACTGATTTGCAGCCACGGCTGCTGCTTTCTCCCCAGGAGCCGCCTCTCCCACCAATCACTACCAGCACAGTGGTGCTTTGACGAGGTCTGCCAAGGATGGCTGCTTGAAATCACCAGCTAGTCATAACGAGCGCTCAGCAGGCTGTCCTTGCCCCTTCTGCCTCCTCCTATTCCTCAACCAGGAATCTTAATTCACTCAGCTGTCTTTAAGCACAGGTCTGATTCAATATTGTATTTTTCATCCCCAACTTTCTTGATTCAAGTAGGACAGCTGAAAAGTAGCAAATGCAACACAGCACCCGGTGGGGTCCGGCCCTGTAGAAATGCCTGTCTAAAGGCTGGAGTTGGGCTCTCCTTTTATTTAAATTAAATAAGTTCTTTACAGAGGGAACTGTGTGTTTCCTTGTCAATCACTGCCTTCTGCCAAGTGCTCAGCTTTCATTCCGAGTCTGTTCACCATCAGCCCTGTCTTCAATTTATTCCAAATAAATTGAGATGCTGTAATTGGACTTCTCCATGTCTGCACAGCCTTGTCTTAAAGTACCCCAAGTGTCTTATCCAGGCTTCGACTATTCCTCTGACGGACTACAGGCATCCTGCTTGTTTGTTTATTAGGCAGCTTCTTATCTCAGTTGTAGTCTTAAGAAACTCATCATTTCAGTTGCACAGCTCTATTAATTAGGCTTCCTGCTTTTCTGGTCTGGCTGGTGCTACCTTAGTCTATATAGAGAGAGCGGAAGAAAGAGGTGTAAGAAAGAAAATGTTACACTGGTGGCAGTCGACAGTCTAAGGTAAGAAACCTGGTCATACACATTGCATGCTGAATCCTGTAGAGCCGGGGTGTTGAGCAGACCAAAAAGATGCTGACACAAGGCCAGAGACTGAAAAGATGAATAAGATAAGACAGATTACCTTTTCACAAAAACTACTTATCGCCTTTTTCCATTGTCAACCCGTACCAATCACATATTCACTGGTAAGATGAATTTGACTTGGGGTTGCAGATGTATGTCTGAATCTTCATGAAATGGCAACATGTGCCTAACAGGCTGCTAAAGTACAAATATTCTGATTTTTCACCTGTAATAATACCTGAAGTTAGAAAAAGATTGAGGATTTATAAATGCTATTTATCCCCTGGAGAAGGGAGTCTGACTTGAATGCGTTTGAATTAGAAATGTTTTAATCATGTATTCTCACTGGTGAGCGCACACAACAGCAACAAATATTTATCCAGATGGATGAACGCAAGAATCGGTTTCAGCCTTAAGCTGTCACTGCTCCTAGCCAGTCACATATTTCACTGGTGGGTCTTGCTGACACGCCGCCTTCCTTGCCGAGAGCATGGGGGTGTCTCCAGCTGCTTGCCAGCCCTTCCCTCTTTTCACTGGGTTGCTCCCAGTCACTCGTCAGGCTGTGCCAAGTACACCGGCCACCGGAGCTGGTCCATCTGCTAGCCTTTCACAGGGGAACAATTTGGGGTTCTTCTTCTGGAGGTCAGCAGTACTGCCAGGATCTTGTACAACGTGACGCACTACGGGCACTGCAGGAGCCTGACAAAAGGTTAAATCAGACACTTGTCTGGCACCATTTTAATTACTCACTAGGACAGTGCAGGGTACTGCCTGCCCGCGCTGCTGCTCTTTTAGCCACCCTTAGATGCTGTTCAGGCAGGAAGGAGTTTTAATAAATTATTGCTGAGCAAGGAGCGTGGATATAGTGCTGTGTCATAGAACAGGATGTTTTTAAACTAATTTCAGTCTTTCTGGGTCACAGTTCGGCTTCTTTCCTTTGAACTCCTGTGGGGGAATTCAATCTATGCTCAGTGTTAAGGGTGTTTTGTTTTTGTTTTTTTTTCCCCTTTGGCAGACCCTTGAATGCCTTCATTTTTCATATAGAGTCTGATCCCGTAACTCAGATGAGGAAGCTGCCTCATAGGCATGACACAGATCAGCAGGGGGAGATAGCCTTTTTGTCCAGTGTTTGAGACCCAAAAAACGTGACGTACATACTTAGCTTCTGTCCTCTTGACAAGTAACTGGTTTCTGTAGTAAGATGAACTCTATCCGGTATCATTTTAAGGCTATATCCAGAAAAAGTCTGGAAGGAGGCAGATGAAAATGAGTTGTTAAAAATGCAATGGAGTATTACAGAAGGGCTTTCTGAGGATGATGATTGCATTGGCAGCAAAACTGCATCAGGGCTAAGTTGTCAGAGCAACTTCAGCACAAGTTTTTGGTGCCGGCTTTCCAGCTGCAAAACAATGCACGTGCGCTAGCAACATCTTTTTCAGGCCCAGAACACCAAGCACTTAGAAGTGACCAAGAGTTACATAGTTATGGATTAATCCGTACAGGCACAAAATATTTCCTTCGACTGATTCTTCACGCAAATAGTAGGGACCGTGGGTGCCTGTTGAGCTTTCTTGCTTGAGAGTCACAAGAGACTTTGTGAAAGGTGATGCTAAAGGTGCCTGACCCAGCCTTGCTCCCCACTCCAAAGCGAGAGCATGCAAACTAGTAGCTTAAAAAAAAAAAAAAAAAAAAAAAAAAACACCAAAAAAAAAAAAACAACCAAACCAACATCAGCTGCATAATTCAGAGCCCTCTCCATTACTGACACCTCTATACGGTATCTCAGGAAAGATTGGCAGGGTGCTGGGTCTGAAATGCCTGAAAGCCAAGGGGGCTGTGACAAGCCCTGACACTGCTGGCCAGAGGGGGTGGCCGTCTCCATGTGGCAGCGGGACTTGTGCCAAATGGGCTTTGGTGGCAGCAGCTTGTCCCCCGTGCCGTGGCAGGCAGAGCAGCCCTGCGTCTTAGCTGATCTCCCGGTTTACTGCTTTGCACATGAAATTAATAAGATTTGTCATAAAAAATATGCACATTGACCATCTGTGTTAATAATTGACTTAACGAGGATCTAACCGCCTCTAGCCCATCCCAGAGAAGTTAATTGAAGGGATTGTGTTTATAATCTGCCTTGAGAGTCCTAATCTTCTGTTCCGGCGCTGCCAAGCTGCGGATTGATTGATTGATTTTGGTCTCTCGGAGCAAAATAACAACCTCCTGAGACAGACCTTGGCAGTTTCCCAAAGAGAAATACACGGCGTGGGGAACCATGAAAAAAATATAGGCTTCTTCGTGGTGCTTAAATGTGGGTTGCTAAGTCCTGCTTCCTAGAAAATGCGAACCAGTAAATGTTGTGCTCTGAGGTATGCTTCAGGCCCTATGAAAAAGCTGTCGTTGTTAGCAGGGAACTTGTGTCTTTTTGTATAGACGATGGATGGCGAAGTTTTTTCTGAGAATTGGTGTGAGGGGTCTAAATAACAAAATGAAACAGGAGGTCATCCCTGCTTTTTGAGGGGTGGCGGGCAAGGTCTTACAGAGGTAACCCTCTCCTAGGTCTGGGGACCTCCTCGCCGGTGCCTCCTACTTCAGCTACTGTGTGAGGAGCAGGTCAGGGGGTGGCAAAACATGTTTCTGGTGAAAGAAGAAGTCAGCCATAAAGAAAGACTGCTGGAAATTGCCACTGCAACTGAAAAATGGAAAATTACAGGAAAACATGCTGGAGAGCCTGTCAGGAGGTCTAATTCTTCATTTCATGCCAAAGCCAGATTAATTGCACCTAAGCTATTTTTTGGTTAATACTGTTTATGGATAGTAATTCTATGCATAAGATAGCTAATATACTTGCTCTGTTCGATATTTTGTCCGTTTTGATACAGCAGGTTACTTCCCTGAAAAAAATCCTAGTTATTTCCTGTGGGTAACTAGTGTGTGACACAGGTGTTGATCCCATAAAGCTGTTCATGTACTTCTGTTCAGGAAAAGTGTGCAATCCTCCCTAGGATTCAAAGAAATAAATTTATTGCATCCAGTGTATTCAAATACAGGCAGCATCCACGCTGGTATAATAAAAGATTTTTTCTGGGTGAATGGACCCGTCCATAGACTGCTTCTTTCCCTTTTGGTTTCATATACAGGTTGTTAGGTGTTTCTACTGTTCAAACCGCTGAACTATATATGAATTTTCTTTGAACTTACATTTCTTTCATTATCCGCCCTGCCCTCTTCGGCTTCCTGGGAACCAGAGCCAATGCAAAGCAGGAAGCCTGCCAGGGAAGTCCAATATCTGAGGGTGATATGAGATTACAGCCCAAATCTAATAAGGATAGATTAGTTTTATTTCCCATTTAGCCACGAGCGTTGCTGGTAGAACAAGATATTAAATCAGACTTCTAAAATTGTACCTGTACTCTGAGCAGCTGGTCAGCTGTGCTGATCCCCAGCCCTGGTACTTTCTCTTGCCTCCTGAAAGACCACGGCCAAGACTTTCCAGAAGCACTGCAAGCCAAATGCGTCTCTGGCGTATTCAGGTAAATCACTGAAATGAGTCTGAAACAATTTTGATCCAGCCCTCCTGCAAACAGATCTATGGCGCTTCCAAACTTGTTTTTTTCGTGCAACTCTGTGGTGGGCTTTTTTTTCTTCTTGACAAGCGCGGCACTGTACGGCAGCGTCTGATAGAGAAATACACCATGTGAGTCAGAGTAATTTTAAAGGGAGAAAGGATGACTGGTAATGGCTGCGGCTGCCTTAGTTTGCATGATGTTTGCTGCTTCGGCTGCCGTGCAGCTGAGCAGGGGGTAGGGGAGGGAAGTGTCCTCTGGAGAGTCTGATTCACAACAAGCCAACTTGGTTCAGTTCTGTAATGAGAGATTTTTCCTTATTTGCAATTAAAATGTCAAATAACGTTAGAAGTACTTGATTTGTGCTCAGTCACAGTGCAATTCTCCAGCTTACTGACTTTAAGGAAAGTCTTGCAAGATGCTGCTTTTTTTTTTTAATCCAATTATGGTAACAGCCTGAAATTAATTTACTGAATCATTGATTTTCCAAGGGGCAGAAGGTGGCTTCAGCCTTTTGGGAAACAAGACTTGGGGAACACAGGTGGCTTCCCTTGTCTACAGAGTGGTGCTCTTTTTGGGGTACACAGTCTGGAAGCCCACAGGTGCCACCCGTCGACTTGGGCAGTGCTCTGGTAAGGCCCTTAAACCCACTGAGCCGCTGCATAGTCATTTTGAAAATGGAGGCAATCATGCAAAATAGAAGTTAACTGCTCCGGTAGAGGTGTCAAATGATTTCCTTGCCATTAGCAGCGTTGCTAAGCTTAATCAGCTGTGGAGCAGTTAAAGCATAGCCTCATTTCGGGCAGGAGGGAGAGCGGTGTTCAGCTGAGTGGTGCTGCTGGGCTGGTAGGTCAGGAGGATGCTCCCAGGAGTGGGTAGGTCACACATCAGTGACTGGGATGGAAATACTGGGTGACTCTTGGTAAGCAACAAAAACTCCAGGCCAGGTGACACTTGGGAATGATTTTCTTGATGTGATCGCCCCTCCCTACACTTTGGACAATAAAAGTGTGATCAGTGACTCTCTTAAACCCCTGCTAGTTGGGATACTGTGTCCCTTCCTTCCTAGTATTGTTTCAGGAGGTGACAGATTCAGCTAGAAACCGAACGTCTATTTTATGTGGCCAGTGATCCTTCCAAACCAAGCAAAATCTAGAAATCTTTCTTAATTCCAGTGGTGGTTAAAACTTCAGGAACTCATATTGAATGCTGAAAGAAGTATTATCAGTTGAAAACTATCTTAATTCCTCATCCTTTTCTTCAGCTACTTGGCCAAGAGTGCCCTGGAAGGACATCTGTGTGCAGCACACGTTGCCACACTAGCAAGCCTTGCAGGCTCACATTATGCCTTCGAGCATGGAGTGAACCAAAAGGATCCACATCTGAAGTAGCTAAATGTTACTCTGCTTATGGTCTGGAAAATAACATTATGCAGAAATACCCCAGAAGTTTCCATTTTACCTTCTAGCTACTCCTGTGATGTATTCACCCCATCGAACTGCAGGCTGTTAACTCTATTGAGGTACCAGATTTAGGAATGCAGTTGCCCTGTGCTGCCCTCATATAAGGTGCACTCAGCTCTGAATTGCCCTCTGGAGGTAACACCCCCTCCCTCTTCCCAGGACCTGGCTGAGGTGTCCCACTCTGTGGGGCTCCAGGCGATAGCACTTTGGGACTCCAAACATGGGCTCCACTGGGGTACAGTTTCCTCTGAGCCCAGTCGGGCTCAACATGAAAAACAACCTCTGCTTTGTTTTTCTCATTTGTACTTCACCACCTTTTCTAAAGACATGGGGAATTAGAGTGCAGTGGACAATTCAATAGTTGATGGATGTGATGGGAGAGATGTCTCACTTCCAGCTGGCTGCTTCTGACATGATGATAGCATGAAAGGTATTTGTAGGGCTACAAAGATACTGTGTACAAACAAACTCATTAACATCTGATGCTTTCAAAGTATTCTGTCAAAAAAAGTAAAATCCAAGTTATGGATCTCAATGTCACTGTAACCTGGCCTATTATTGCTGTAAGTTATTTGATTTTTTCTAATAAAAAGGCAGTTGCTGCCCTCAAATTGCCACTGCTACTGTATCTGAAGTTAACTTTCACACCTTTAATCTTTTCTATTTGATGTATTTCTTCAGTGGTGAATTGTAACCAGTCTGCTGTGTTGAGATCTGGCCAGGCGGCTGTGTGTCTGCGAGATGGTATTTGCATACAATAGTATGGAGAAATTTAAATTAATCAGGGAACAAAATCCATTAGAGATGGTCTGCACAGTAAAATGAGCTGTACAACCCATCTATGTTTACAGCGCTTTGGATGTGAACCTAAGCTTTTCCTTTCTGATGGAGTGGTCTATTACTTGTCTTGATAACTCCCTCTTTCATGCAGACCTCAAGATAAAGCCCCACAAGCTGTGTTTATGAAAAGCCCTTTCTCAAGCGGAATCTTTGCACAATGTAATGTCCCACAGCTTACACTGACAGACCATCATTGCTCAGAAATGGCATCAAATGAGAGCAGAGGACAACACAGGGACCTCTGGCTGGAATGGCCGGGAACGTGAGGGAGCTGATTCTCTTCCATTTTATTCCCAAGAGTATGCTCTCTTTCTCTGAAACGTGTACTCTGAGTTAGGCCTTGTAATTAGAAAAAAACTGCTGCCAGCTTTTGCAGTCCCTTCCTCATATCATAGAAATGGAGAGTTAGAGATCTGCATGCAGAGGAACTCAGCAGTAGAAGAGACTTCCCTGTGATCCTTGTGCTTTCCCAAAAGACACCCCGTTGACTTATCTGAAAGGCTCTGTAAACACGGAGCAGTCACGAAGAGATTTTTCCCACTGACAGCAAGAAGAGAAGATTTAAGGGCTGTAGTCCTTGCGTAGCCATTCATTTTGACTCGTAGTCTCAGGTGAGGCCGTATAAAAGCAAGTTGCCACCTTACAAAGTGAAGAAAGCAATATTTACCAGTGGGAAGGGTAAAAGGTGTAATTAATGAGCCTGGTTGGATTTGGCCTCAAAACGTCTGCAGGACATAATGGCAAATGAAATGTTTGTAGAAAGGGCCATCTTGAATTCCGCTGGCGGTGGCAGAGCTGGGGAAGGTGATGGAGCCGCTGCCGGGCTGGAGCAGGGAGGTGGCTGGGACTGAGCTGTTCTTGATTTTTTTTCCTGTACTCTGAGCTGTCAGTGAGGGAGGAGGGATGAAAAGTCCATTTGGATCTTTAAACATCTTTGAACTGGAAAAATTGCTGTTGAGAAGGAAGTGTGTACACCTTGCCATGCTGTTCAAGCACCTGGGCTGAAAACGGGGCTGCCTTATGTCAAACACAGCGTGGTCCACATGTAGCCATGAGGGAGGAGGAGGAGGGAGAAAGCAGGGTGAGAAACCTTCTTCCCCTCTCCTCCTCGTGCAGAAGAGACGGTGCTGCAAGCAGGTGAGAGACACGATAGCAAAGGGTGGGAAGGGGAGACGGAGGAAGCAGGGGGTGGCTGAAAAAGCCCAGTGGGGGTCCCACCACCACCTCAGTGCCCTGTCCCCTGCCACAATGCCCACCCAGCCCCTGCCACACACTCTTCCAAGCCTCCGTGAGGTGCCGCGGTCAAAGTTGCCTGCTGGCTACAGTCATTAGTGCCATTTTCAAAGAAGTTCAAAACCAAAACACAAGGACAAAGTGGGAGTTTCTCTGCTAAGTGAACCTGAAAGGTTAGTTCACCCTTTAATGAAATTCCTGCTTCAAAGTCTCCTTCTCTTTTTCACTGGGGAGCAACGCTTTCTTTAAGCAATGTTTAGAGGACACCAGTCTGCAAGGGTAATCATCCTTGCCTCTGGCAGGAAGAGCTCGTGCACTAGCATTTCTGAAAAGGCTCTCTTTGTGAATAATTGAATTTGTCTCTGGAGTTCAAGATTTCTTTTTCTGTGGGACTGACTGCAGCTCTGCTTCTTCCTTAGGTGCAGCTTACTGTAATTGAGGCAGAAGAATTGTATTGCAGCTGAGGGTTTTGTGAGCGTGACACGCAATAGGGGCAATTGCCACGGAAAAGAGTCATTTGTAGTGCTAAAAACATGCCTCCTCCAGTGGCAAATGGACCTGCAGAAAATAATTAGAGGGCCCCACACTGCCACCTCTCACTCCCACCCAAGGAGAAAAAAATTAATGTCACATGAAGCAGCAGAGGTGTCCCTGAGCAGGGGGCAGAGCCCCACCAGGGACCCATCCTGGGTGATGCTCAGAGCCCATCGGTTCCTGCCAGTGCCTGGGACACAGGGGAGGACCAGCCAGGCCAGATGCTTGTCCAGCCCAAAAGAGAACGTTGTGGTTCCCATATCCCCTGACAATGTGTATGCCTTGCCTGGGCAGAGCTTTTTTTCCTTTCAAACCAGCCAGCCTTGCAGTGGTTTCTGGGCCTCTCTGAAAAGGCATGTGGAGAGTGACGGAAAAACTTGTGCATCTTGACTCTGAGAAAAATATCCCTACAGCTGCCCCACCAAGGAAAGACCCATTACAGATGTGTCCTCCCTCCTGCTACTGAGGACATGTGTTGGTACCTCTGCTGCCCCAGGACATGCATCAGTACCTCCTCTCATCCCCGCCATCCTTAACCTGGTGCGTAACATCCCACCATGGCACCTACCAAGCTGCCGGTGAGTAACTTTTCAGGAAAGGGATGGCAGGGGAGGAACATCTTGTAATAATCTGCACTGCTGTGAGTGGGACCTTGTGTCCAGCTCCAGGGAAAAGCAGGCTGACATAAGTGGCGCATCTCAGAAGTGTTTTTTTGATGCCATATGCAGAGGCAGGACTTAGCTATTCGCACACATGAATGTCAGCAGCAGGGTGAATGACTACTTTTTCAGACTTTGGGCTTAAGGTAGGAATTGGGGCAAAAGACAGCTCTGAAGTGAACAAAAATCCATTGAGCTGGGAGGTTTCTTTCTTGTCTGTCTTTTATCACGAAGCGCAGCAACAACACTGGGTGGCTGCATTCAGCCAACACAATGTGACATGGCAGCAGTGTATTTTTAGGATGTTATTTTTTGGGGGGAAACAAATTCTGAGGGCAAGACACAGCACTCTAGTAACTCAAACAAGCTGCTCAGGGATTTCTGTGGCTATTGAATATACCACATAGCACTTGGGCTGTCTTGTTGAATTGCAATGGATGTTTCAGATCAATAAAGAGGCTCATTTGAGATTTTTTTTTCCCCCATGTTACACAAAATACATTCTCTCATGGTACAAAGCTTGCATGAACTGATCATCAGGAGAAGCTAAGGTAACTGCACCCATGAATGAAAGCCCAAATTCTAGACTGAAGTCTGATTTTCTTGGACTTTAGCCTTTGCAGATAATCCCCAGGTTCTTTGTGGTCCCTGCTCTGAACTGGAAAAGAGAACATACACCTTTAATATTTTTACTCCTTTCTGTGGCTGTCAACTACAATGGCTTGAATATTCTGTTCATCCTCAACTTCAGGACTTCTTGATCCTTGGAGACAGGTATTTCTCTGTCAGGCTTCTGAGTGACAAGCAGATATTTCATCCCCAGGGAGTATTCCCTCAGCAGTAACCCAGGTATCCAGTGTACCTACCACGACTGTGTTTCCTCAGGTAGGGGAGCAAGGCAAACAAAAAAGGAGCCATGCAGCAACACTTATCCTCCAAGACGTGTCTGGAGGCCTGACCATAGCCTGGCCAGCACGACCAGCTGCTCCTGCTGGAGACGTTAGCCTGATTAAATGCACTACCAAAAGATTGCCCGTGCACAAATTAGGGAAGTGGTATAGATGTTGTTTGCATTTTGCATCTGGTAGTGCATAAAATAGGGAAATGACCAGTGACGTCTTTCTTCTTTACCTTGAACTCTGTGCCTTCACTGGAGCTATGGGGAGCTCCATGGCCAGCAAAAGTCGACACTTGGGGAGGAAATGGAAAACAGTTGGGAAGAAAATTGCAGGTGGTGACTGTCAGTTTCCGTAGGCCTTGCCTAAGCAGCAGGCAGGGGTGCCATAAAAGAAAGAGGCTGACAGAGGCACCCAGGCCCCCTAGGAATGCTTTCAGGAGAGAAATATCAGGGTCTGGATCACCCAAAGACAGACGCGCTACCCAAGGGAGGCCACTGCTGGTGGAGAGAGGTGTCCATTTAAGGGACTGTGTCATCCAGGCCACTCACTTTCTCTGCTCTGGTGGAGGGGCTGTAAACAGTTCTCCCCAGAGTCAAAGGGTGGATTGTCCTCGGGCCCCCAGGGAAGGAGTTATGGGGGCAACCAGATTCCTGCCCAGCTGGGTTTCCAAATTCCCATCCCATCTCAGGAAGAGACAGCAGGTAATGTCCGCTCATGTTGTGTACGTGAGGTGTCCTGCCCTGCTCTTTTAGTTTTGGGGAAAGAAGAGTGGTAAGCAAGAACTCAAACCTGTCGTCTTTCTGAAAAGCGGCCAGCAGCAGGTCCAATTTGCATAAGACCTGCCTGCAATGAGATGCTTGGCTGGCAAGTGTATGCCTAGTTTATGGAAATGCAGTATGCTTCAAGGACAGTTCAGAAAGATTTGAAGGTGACCTGCAGTAAAGACAGGTCACGGGACTGGCTAGAGCCACGCGCCAACAACAAAGCTACCAGCTGAACAGAGTGAGGTGCGGGGGTTAACCACACCGAGTGATGCTGTCACGTCTGACGCTGTAGTTCTTCATTCTGCAGAAAATAATTAATGGTGTCTTCTCAGAAAAAAAAGTAATTTAAAAAGTTAACCCTCAATTCACTCTATTTTAATTTAGGGGAATTACGTTTGTTACCTTGTTGTTTTCTTATAAGATAGTGAGCGTAGAGAGTCTGGTAATAGTGTATTATTATTTGAGCTATTTTTGAATGACATGTGAAGGGAATGAAGCAGGAAAAAAAAAAGTCAGGTTTTTTGTATGCTATGTACTAGATATTCAACTTTAGACATCTGACAAGTTTTCAAGAGAGTTTAACCCAGTAAAGTGCTTACTCTGAGCTTATCTGAAAAGTCAAAGGAAATAAAAAAAAAAACCAACTAGTCCTGAACATGGGCTTGCAGTATAGGTAGTGTTTTCAACATAAAGGTTTCACAAGATGTACTAATTTTATTGCTCCGACAGGAAACTGAGGCTTTCACATTTAATGAAGCGTTTCTTTGAAGTCACGCTGAAATGGTGATCATGACTGTGTTGCACATCTGCCTGTCTGCACAGGGCAGACCGTTTCGACTTCCTTTTCCGAGGCGCTGCCGGGAGCAGGCCGAGAATACTACATATTTACCGAAACTTCATCCAGCGAAGATGGAAAAAAGGTGGCTCTTCTCCCTCTTTTGTTTGCTCCTGGTGCCCAGCGTTGGAGGTAAGCCTGTCAGACAGACGCCTTGACTCAGTTTACGGTGGAGGGTGGCGAGGGACAGGGCGGCATGTGCAGGCGAAGGCTGGTGTGTCTCACCAGGGCAAGCTGTAGCTACTGGTAATGACTTCTTGTTTCCTGACAACTTTCGAATAATCCTAGTTATAATGTGCAGGTAGTAAGGAGTAAATGGCTTGTGCTGACTAGCAGGTGAGTTTATTCAAAACCCCTAGCCTGTTTTCACCAGAATAATCACTGAGATGAGCTCACTTGTATTTAGGGCAACGTGTGCTCGTCTCCAATGGGCAAAAAAGGAAAACCACTGTTAAGGAGCAAACAAGTCTCTCTTTCACACACACACACACCTGCGTATGAAGAGAGAGGAAGAGTTGAAACACTTAAAGACAAGGATAAATGGTATAGATGCAACCCCTTATAGATTCTTCCCTTCCCCTTCCCCACCCAGCCCTAGGTGCTACGTTAAAGGCTTGAGGAATGGGTTTGTCATTGGGAGTAAAACTTTCAGAAAAATTGAGTAAAGGAGAACTGAATCCCCATCAGAGGGAGTTTAAACCAAAAACCAAGAAAAAGCCTGATGCTTACAACCCCCTCCCTGCCCCCAGAAGGCTGACCATGCTGAATGCAGGAGTACTTATTACCAGCTAGGAAGAATTTCGTAGGATACGCCTTTTTCCAGTTAAGAAAGGAAAAAGTTCATGTATTTGATTGGCGTGGTAAGATGCATTTCAAAACTGGCATAGGTTGTTCCTATTTTCTATATCATTGAGGCAAACTGGATTTTAAAAGAAAGAAAAATATTTTGTAAGTGTATTCATAGAAAATAAAAGTTCTCAACTGCGAAGAAAGAACTAGAGGCCTTAAGACACACACGTGCAGGAAAGCAATACTATTTAGGGAAAAAAAGGACTGTTGTTTTTTTTTTTTCCCCTGAGGATGTAATCCTCACTGAAGTCACTCAAAGGGGAAAGAGGACACCACCATGCCTTTTGTGGACACCAGACATCTAAATGTCTGGGAGTTACTCTATTAAATTTCAAATGGAGCACAAGTATGGGCTAATGGGCAGCATTTGATTTGGAAAAATAAAGTTAGCATAAAATGAGACTAATTATATTGAGATGATAACAAAAATTAAGAACATTTTTGCATGAAAGGGTTTCAGTTAAAATAACCTACTGTTAGGCTACTAACAACCAACACAAATGTTTCTACGTATGTAACTTTTTCATCTTAATATAAAAATTCAAGTAATTCTTGGTAGGCATTCTTTACATGGTTCTTTGACAGCATCAGTATGAATATGAGAGATACCTTGCTAGCTCTACTTTGCCTGCTAGTCTGATCACAAGATTGCTCATCACTTTTTACGTAACTTTTACTGATGCAAAACTTGCAGTGAAATCAGTGAGCATTTGCTATAATAAGCTCCTTGGACTGACAACAATAATTTTCAGTAATTTTTCCCACAGCACTTATCACGCAGGCTTACTTTTATTTACCTTCTTACGTCATCTCATCTCTTGGAAGTCAATTAAAAGATGAATAGAGCATGAATGGACCTGTTGGAACGGGTCCAGCAGAGGACCACGATGATGACGAGAGGGCTGGAGCACCTATGCTATGAGGACAGGCTGAGAGAATTGGGGTTGTTCAGCCTGGAGAAGAGAAGGCTCCAGGGAGACCTTATAACAGCCTTCCAGTACCTAAAGGGGGCCTACAGGAAAGATGGGGAGGGACTCTTTATCAGGGAGTGTAACGATAGGACACATGGTAACAGCTTCAAACTGAAAGAGGGTAGATTTAGATTGGATATCAGGAAGAAATTCTTTACTGTAAGGGTGGTGAGGCACTGGAACAGGTTGCCCAGGGAAGCTGTGGATGCCCCATCCCTGGAAGTGTTCAAGGCCGGGCTGGATGAGGCTTTGAGCAGCCTGGTCTAGTGGGAGGTGTCCCTGCCCATGGCAGGGGAGTTGGAACTAGATGATCTTTAAGGTCCCTTCCAACCTGAACCATTCTGTGATTCTGTGTATGCACAGCAATAAAACACAGAGATTCACATTGGCCATGGCCATTCAGTACCTTTGCTCTCCATGCACCTAGTCTCTATGTGTTCATGTCACACTTCAGAGGTTAGGTACCAAATCTCAGGCAGCTCTGCAGGCATGTGGAACTCTGCCCTTGCTCTTCTTCCCTGCCAAACCGGAGCTGCGGGTACGCCAGCTCCCTGTCCCACTCCCAGCTGAGCTGGCAAACCGTGGGGTACATCGTCCCCCCTGCTGGAACCGTCAAGGCTACCTGGACCCTGGCAGGGCATCCCCTGGCTCAGGCACCCCAGACCCTTTTACCACACAGCAAAGCAGACGTCAAAGCAAAGAAATTGGTACCTACTTTTTTCAAGTAAAGAAGATGAGCGGTGTGCGCTTGCTGCCATGGGGAGTCAGCAGTATGGCTGGTGGGGCTGCGGGGGCAAGTTTCCAAAGTAAATTTACAGTGATGTTTTGATACACAAGGAGCGTAAAATCCAATGAAGATGAGGGGTGACAAGTTTGTCCCTAAGAACATTTGCACAAACTCATTTTTTCTGGGGACCCGCATGTCCTTTTGAAAAAGGTCCTTTTTGTGTATGGCTCTGCGGGTGTGATGGATTACTTCTCTCACTACAACTCCCCCATCCATAAATTCTTCATCTCCTTGAGTTTGCCAGTGCCCTGCATACAGGGGTTTGGGGACTGCAAGCCTCTTGTTCATAGGAGGGAGAGAGGGAGAGAAATCAATTTTACTACAGCAAGTCGTACAGGCTCACGTTGAAAGCCCCTTCATTTCACCAACCCCTTACTGCTTTATATGGCATGCTAAGGACTGCCAACATGCTTTATGAAATTAATTGAGGAAGAAACCACACTTACCGGGCGACAGCTCACTCGGACACTGAAACAGACAATCACTTAGGCCATGCAGAAGCTGTTTAATAACATGGAGGTAAAAGAACATCTTTCTCTGCTGAAGCAGCAAAGGCAATGGCAGTGGGCAGGGGGAACAGTGTGGGGCAGAATTAGCCACCAGGGGTAGCTCATTTGTTCTCGCAAAAAGAGCTGGGGGATAAGTGGCCCCAGCTTCTGCTTTATTTATATCACTGTAAAGGTTTCCATTTTCAGAGAGGCTGTCAGAGTTCCCATTTCTTTCGCACGAGTGCAACAGGAGCTCTGCACCCTCTTCCAGAGGAGTGTCTGTTTGCTCTCCAGGTTCCCTCTCCACAGTTTGTACTGGTGGAGATCTGCTGTAAAGCTCCTCACTGAAAAGCCTGTTGCCACAGTTATAGGGTCTTCATGGTTGTCTGTGGCTAAGGCACCTAAGCATGTCAAAGATGGCTTAGGAGAAAGCTTTGTTTAAACATTACTTGTGCAGAAAATGGTCCTGTTTTTGTTTCTAAGGCGAGCCTGAAGACGTCATTACGCAAACAGAAGTGGTCCATGTTTTGCCGGGTACTGACGTGACCCTGATGTGTACCTTCCCAAAACCACTCGCCACCTACATTATACAGACACAGTGGTCCAAGACTGATGACAACCAGCTTACCAGAATAGCTGTTTATCACCCTGTTTATGGCACCCATTATTTCACGTTTCCTGAGGCTTCTTACAACTTTTCGGTGTCCTTCAGCACAAGGAAGTGCTGCGACTGGGATGCTACAGAGGCGTTATGTTCCCCCAATCCAAACGTCACATCTGAGTGCAGTCGCTGGGCTCTGCATCTGAAAAACGTTACCGTCTCCCTTAGCGGGCAGTATGAGTGCAGCTTTGCTACTTACCCCTTTGGGACAAAGGCTGCAAAAATTCAACTTATTGTCAAGGCAGAAGGTAAGTGATTATGAATGAGATGTTGCTTTTTCATAACAGGGACAAGGGAAGTAGGGGTGGAATATCAGGTTAAGCGACCATTTCTTGGTCGGTGATGGTGACTTGTTTGGGGGTTGCAAAGGTGCCACTGAATGCCACTGTCTACACAGTTTCCTATTTACCAGTCACTCTTTAGCTGTTTTTATCCAGCTTCTGATTATCAAACCTTATTTGTTTGGAGAAATATGAAGTTAAATAGCAAGGAAAAAGGGTGGTGAGATGGGCAGTTTCCACATTTTCATTTTGGAGAAACAGGATGCAGAGAAGACTGGGCAAGCAACTCAGGATATGGTAGGACCAAGGATGCTGGACCTCCAAACTCCAGTGTGCTGCTGCTATGGCCGTGCAGCGCTGGCGACACAAAAGAGAAAAAAAAAACCTTATCTGGTTGAGGCTGAGGGACATCATCTGCAGGGCGTGCTGCGTCTTAGCTCAATGGAGGGATCTGTGTCCCCGCCATCAAAAACAAACTGGAGCAAAGCGGAGGATTGCTTAGGACGAACATAGGAACAGAGACATGGCTGCTTCTATCAGCCAAAAGGAAGCTGTAAAGCAGCATGACTGCTCTTGGTAAGTAAGCCTCAGGGGAGAGCGTGAACTCCAGGGGAGGATGTTTAAATTATCCTGGCAAAGGAACAAATGGGTTTAAATAGGATGTGAATGGATTCGACTACAAATTAAACAACGGTGGCAACCATTAGTGCAGCAACTTTGGGAAGAGCTGTTTAATGCCAGCTGTGAGGGCAAAAGTCCAAATTGCCATGAAGATGGAGCTGGGTGGGGATGTTGGGCAAGCTTGGCAAGCTTGTTGTTGTGCACGTGGGGGCCTGGATTTGATGACCCCAGGTTTCTGTTAACAAGCCAAGAAGGATTAAAGTAAATGCAACAAACCTGGTGTGGTTTCAGTTTGGAGCTGCAAGGCTCCTGCTTGCTGGTGCTCACCCTGCTTGTGCCCAGGGCTGTAGATGCAGCAGATGTTCAGGGGTTAGAGGAGGGGTGGGTGCAGGTGACATAAGGGGTAGCAGAGGGCAGCAGAGCACTGGGGCAGCAGCATCCATTGGCATGGCACTCCCACCGCCTCTTTGGCCTGCGTCCTGAGGCCAGACCAGTGGCAGGGGGGACATCGGTCCTCAGGCTGGATCACACCAGTCCCGCAGCAGAAGGAGCTTTGACTCCATGGGGTCGGGGACAAGGCATGGCTCCTCAGCAGCCGCAGCAGCAGCCTTCCTCTGAAGAAGGCTGGCCACTCTGGAGAAACAAACTCCAGTTCCTATGCAAGCCTCATACGCAGAGATGTTTAACCCAAACTGCCATCTCACCTCCTGATGGCCCCTGCATGGCAGTGCCTCCAAGCGTTTCGGTGCTGTTATCCCAGAGTCACTTCTCAGGGGCAGCGCAGCGTTACCTTCCTGCCCTGATGAAGCTGTAAAGGCAAAATTAGATCCAGCATCTTTGCAGGTCCCATAGAGGGTGGGTGTGTTTAAGCAGTACATGACGGATAATTGTGTCAAGGACAAAGCTGCCACTTTACCTGCTGTACAGGCGTGCTGCGGGAATTTGAGAATTTTCCTGCATTTCAGAGGGCAGAAGGGATGGATGAAGCGGAGAGGTACAAACAGTGCTGGTGACTGTGTGAAACCCTCCCATACTTTTATTCTTCATGGGATTTTTCTCTGGCTCTTCTTTAATATAGTAATAGTGCTAATCAGGCATTGCTCCTTTTCTCTTGCTGGTGCCCTTGATTGATACTAACGTGTTTGTTGCCATTATTGTTGTCTACATGCGAAATGTGGGCAGCTCTTGTTTATATCAGCATCATTGTGGCTTTTTTCAGCAATTGCATGACGTAGCAAGCTGTGCTACTGATAACTGCTTGCTAGAGAGAACTAAAAAGTTTGGTTTGCAACATACCTCTTGCAGATTTGTATTTTAAGGTAACCAGATCTTTTCCAGTGAACCTCTTCCACTCCAAAGAAGGCCTCAATACAGCCTGCAGGTGGGATGGAGAAGGGTACTAGTCATTGATGAAGTACAGTTCCCAACTATATCAAAGTGAAGTGAATCCAGATGGATTCAACTCGTAGATACTGCAAAAAGCCCGCAGAGCGGCAGGCTGACACAGGACTGACAAACACAGAGGGCCTTAGCCAACAGGCTGTTAACGGAGGTGGTAATCAAAGATGGGGGGAAAATAAGCAGCTGGGACACTGACTGTGAGAACAGGCCTCTGCCGCAGACTGAGCTCCTGGGTGACTACTCATCTCTGTACTTGTCGTATGCCACACAGCACTTTTGCACGGCAGCTTGTCCCAGCAAAGCCTCCTGTGCAGTTTTCTTCCTGGGGAAGCTGCAGATTTGCTTCCTTTGCCCTTTCTTTATCCTTTCTGCACTATCCAGCCCCTTTAGGGCTTGTGCACTCCGTGTCCCACTGTGATAGCTGGTGTTTTGCTCCGGTGGAGAGTGGAGATGAGCTGCTTCTGCCGCTGTGTCTCCCGGGCACCATGGTGGGTGCTGCCTTTCTTCATATCCCTGTGGCACTGTGTGCTGGCACTGTCACTCTGTGCTTGGGTGCCAGACAGAAAGGAAGTTACAGTCACCAGAAAGTCCCCACTGCCAAATAACCTAACAGCCTGCGACTGCTAGATATTCTTCCTCCCCTCAAGATAAAAAAAAAAAAAAAATAAATGAATAAAATATATATCCATTCTATCTCGACACGCAAGCCAGAGCTACCAGAGGAACAAAGTTCAAAAGTTTTCCCCACAATGTTGTGCCTGCCTACACTGGGCTGAGGGTTGGAGGCCTCAGGGCTCACCAAGGCACTCGCAGCATCTCCCGGCCATCGCCGCTGCTCTTCCTGTTTACATGCACACACACACACACACACACACACACACACGCAGGCCCAATGTTTGGACCACAGCTGTGCTCTATTTGGTGCATTACTCTGCCCTTCCACAGAGGGACTGGAGCCCTGGGTAAGAATGGGTAGCGTAGGAGATGCTAAAATGCTTTTTTTTTTAAATACACGACAAAGGAAAGAGTGACAAGTTCTCTGCTTCTGGTAGTGGGCAGGTTGGAGAATAACAAAAGGAGCACTTACACTGAAAAACGGGGTTAATCTCAACCTGCCTGACATGCTGAACGCCTTGCTTACTGAAAGGAAGGCCTGTGGGTATCTTCAGAGGAAAGGAAATACAGGTGCACAAAATTGACATGAAGGTTTAATGCCACGGAAAAAAAAGTTGTAAGAGAAAAATTGAAGCTTCACATTATTCTCAGCTCCAAAAGGAGACATCTTGATCCTGCAGTTAAGCTAAGGTTTTTATGAATTGCCCAAAAACTCAGGTAAAGCCATGAATTAGAGTCATGAAACTGCAACTAGAATCAGATACAGGGCTTTCACTTAACAAAACTGTCTATGGGTAATGGTTGAAAATTACAGTTCCTTTCTAATCAAAAAAGCACCTGTTCCTGTAACAGAAGAGTAGACAGCATTGGTTTTTAAAGCACAATGAACACCATGTTTCTGATTTTCCTTTTTGGGCTTTTTGTTGTTGTTGTGGTTGCTGCTGCTGTTGTTGCAATGACAAAAGAGGAGCAGCACTACGTGAAGGAAGTGTGGTTAAACCAGACCTTAGAAATTCCATGCCTTGAGGACACGACCTCAGAAAATTTGTCCAATTATCCTTTGAAATGGCTAGTGGTAAGTATTTTTCATCTCAGGTATAAATTTCAGAAGGGACTACAGGGTATTTTTGCAGATTGAAATAGAAATGTTAGACTTAACCGTGTCCTGCAGAATTTGCTAAACAAAAGGTATCGGTCATGTTGGACTGTGATAATAAAGGGGAAAAGTACAAACATGGTTTTGCAACATAGACACCACAAACAATAGCTGTTAAAGAAACAAAGAGGGAAAATTCCATCTTAATTGCTGTTAATTTTTCAGGAGCACATGTAGAGCGCATCCGTGGAAAGTGGCAAAGAACTTAGCAAATATAACAGAGCTAAAATATTCCTTGTGTTGGATATCGCAGGGATTTTTGCTGCAGTGAAGCTTTAGTATATAAAAAAAAATGCACAGTTACTGTGTAGGGTAGTGAGATATCAGGCCGCTTTGAAATAGGAAAAAAAAACCCAACAAACAAACAAAACAGGCTGACTGTAATGGTTTTGGTTTTGTTAACCTCACAGAGGCAGGCCAAAGACATGAAAACCCAGTTATTTAGCTAACCACATAAAACGCTGTTTTTAAGCTATTTGCTGTGAGATATAAAGCTCTTTATATTTTTGTACTGCATCTCACTTTCTGGATAAATATTTATACGCATGTTTTAATGTAACCTTTTAGCATTCATTTCGGTATGTAGAGATAAGTATCAGCCAGCAGCGTCCTTGAGCTCTGCCTGATAATTTCTGTCTGGCGTCACTGAGGAGTCGTAACTGTTGAGGGTTTTCTTAAAGGTGATTTTCAAATATTTTAGGTCTTTTAATTATTTGCCCCAGCTCATTACCTATTTTGATCTCCCCTTGGCAATGCATTCTTAATCCTTAAAATTTTTTGTAAGGAACATCCTTGTCCTTACTATGTTTTAGTGTTGCTAGTTCACCCTACAAAGGAGCAGAGGAAGGGGAAAAAAACAACCAGAGGTCAGCACAATGACATATGCGGGTCACCATGCATCGTTCAGAGTATGGCTTGCAAATATGTACTGAGGCACAGACGCCCAGGATGTGCCGGCTGCACTTCTACCTAAGGGTGGGTGGCACACAGGCATTAAGAGATGACTTTTAGCTATTATTACCAGGTTTTCACTATTTAAAAATCTAAACCAGCAAGGATTTTCTTGGAATTTTGGTTGTATTTAATATCTATGCGATGCAGCATAACTTAAAGATTGCTGCAGTGAGAAAGCAGCTCTGTTGCCCTCTCTGCAGGCTACAGAGACCAGGACTCACAAGACACAGTTGTTCACTCCACAGTTTATTGGTCAGATGGTGACTACTATCGGTTTTGAAGATCTGGGGGAGAATGTATTTCGAAAAAAAATAGATGTTGCAAATGTCCACCTTCTACTGTGCAATGCTAGGAGTGCAAGGGAAGATTTCCATAGTGGGAATAGAGCTGGTTTACGAAAATATTTGGGGAGGGGCTGTCTCGTCTTCACACATTATGTGGGTTGCTCTTTTCACAGGGGGAAAATGGCAGGAAAGAGGAACTTGTGACCAAGGAGCCCTCCTGGCCTGCGGTGTACAGGAACGGCAGCACACTGGACAGGCAAAGAGTCCACCTGGGTTTGAATAACACTCTAAAGATTTTCCCCACCAAAATCACGGATGATGGCAGGGTGTTTTCCTGCCACGTGCTGTACCACCCAGAGAGAGTCCAGAAGAGCAGCACCACCGTGAGAGTATTCGGTAAGGGGCTGATGCCAACTGCCCATTTAATTGCACTTCTAAAGGTAACATTCCTGTCTGGTTCTGAAGGCAACAGTTTTTGAAATACACTGGGGTTTTTTATGTATACATATTTACATTATATTTTTTTCATCTGCAACAAGTTAAAATGTTAGTAAATAACCCCATAGTTCTTAGGAAGAATTTGGGGCCACTCCTTCAATTTCTAGCGTCAAAAACTGTAGCTCCATTGCGCATATATCAACCCTGCTGGCATGCACATTGCCACTATATCACCCTGATGTGTAAGCTTCTGTTGGCACTTCGCAGGTTACAGGTAAGCACCTTGGTCATCAAGATCTCTGTGCCCCAGTTACAAAATGACCATTCTGCCCGTGCTTAGGAAATCATGGCCAAAATCTAGTAAGCGGAACTACCGTTGTTGCAAAATCTCATCCTCGAAGGCATGTGGTGTTCAACTGCTGCCAAAGGCTCAGGTTTTGAAAATGAGGTCCTGCCTGGGTGCTCAAACGGGTCAGGAGTGGCAGGGCCCACGTACCACAAACATGTGGGCTGGCATTTCGTGCTGGATGCCTTCCCCATCTTTAGTTACTTGCTCTGTTCCTTTTCTGGTGGCTTAGGAACGACTCTACAATCGCTGAGGTACAACCGAATCAGAGCAGTGCTGCCCACTGACAACCGGACTGCATTTTCTGCTTAAAGAGCAATGAGTCTGGAAAGCGTATTTCCAATGCTTCTGCAACGGATGGGTGTTAAACAGTGGGTCTGTCAACAGTCCCTTGGCTGTAGTTGCTTCCCCAAGGAAGCCCACAGATTGGGGATGGCACAGCCATGCGAGGCTGATGCTCTGAATGAAAAGAAAGATTCAACAGGCAGCAGTAAAAAAAAAAAAAAAATAAAAAAAAAAAGGCAAAACCTGTGTCTGGGGGCTGTTGGTCGGTCACTGACGCAAGAGGCATAAAAATAGAAGTTAATGATCTGAAATTTCCTCTTGCGTTTGCATGAATCAGACAAGGGTCTTACTTTTAAAAATCGACGTTTGTCAAAAAGCTACCGTGTTACCTGGGTAATCCTTCAAGTATACTGACACACTTGAACTCTCCCTCCCCTCCATCCCTGCTGATGCTCTCACCTTGGTTTGTATATCTGTTAGCCAAAGAGGTTGCTTTATTTGGCTGCTTCTCTGAATTACTGTGCCATGTGTGGTTGTCTGTGCATGCACCCGCGTCAGCATATTAGCACAACAGGGCAGAGAGGCAAACAAGAGAAAGCAACCGTGGCCCTTGGTGTTGAGCAGCATGTGGTGTTCCCAGTAAGTGCTGTCGGGCTTTGAACCGGGGTGCTGTGCCACCAGCCTCTCTCACAGAGGTCCTGAGGGCAGAGGTAGGTGGAGGGGCTCCCTGAGAGCTGGTCTGTGGTGGGTACGGAGGAAGGTCTCTCAGACCTCAGGCCAATAGAGTCCCAGTCTTGGAGGAAGTGCATTTTTTTCACTCTTGGCCCTTTCACATCTGATATTTTGTGGGTAAAATAACTATTTTGCATGCGGTCTCACTCTTTTCTGTTACCATTGGCTGAAGTCACGCTGCTTATGATTGCATCATATCAGCTTTTCTCCATTTACCTCTTTTGTGCTGCAGCAGGAGGGGAGACCAAGAGCAAATGCACCAGCCCATACCCCCATGCACTGGCAGGGAACAGGCAGAGACAGTGGCCAGAACAATCCAGCAATCTCCAGTTGACATCTGGGGACAGACAAACAGCCACTTCAGATGACAGCATCCCTCTTGCTCCTCATGCCAAAGCTGACCGAGAAACAAACATTTATGTCCTAGGAGGTAGACCAAGACTTAAATGGCCTGGGCAGGATCTAAAGCATGATGATAGTAAGCATATAAAACATCAACAGCACGTTATATTGGTTATATCTGTCATCCTGGGCACTAGAAAAGACACAGGTAGAGATCCAAGGCCAAAAGAAACCTGGGGAGATTTTCCCATGCCAGCAAGCCAGCATCCCCACCGTCACCCAAACACTTGGGCAATCGAACCCCACAGGCTGGGTGCCATGAAAGAAGGGCAGGGAGGGCAGGCAGGTAGTACACCACAGGGCTGTAATGGGCAGGAGGAGGAGGAAGAGGAAGGTACTGTCACCTGGGGAAAGCTCCTTGTGCAGGATCCCTCTGACAAATGCTTCAGGGCTAAACACAGCAGAGACAGCCCAAGTCTGAGGGGAGGCAGCGGCACTTCCCCACAGATGCTAGAGGTGGCCTGAGTGTGACAGAGCCGGGCAGGGGGGATTGGGGAAGGCAGGAACCAGTCTCTCAGTGAAGTTGAGAGACTTGGTAGGTTGAGTAAAAACAGATATACAATTGAGAGAGCTTTTTGTAAGAGGGTGCATTTGGACCAAAATGCTTTAAAATATTTCTTTCCTAGAACAGAGTTCTTTTAGATACAAGTTTCTGAGAAAATGTATGGCCTTTAGACATCTAACTTTGCCAAATATTGATTTCTCCTTTTTGTAAGAGTAAAAGCTCAGCAGCAGAAACTACTACACTAAATATTGAATTTCTGCTAGACCTAAAACGTTGGTAAATATCCTAGCAAGACAAATGAACGTCAAACTGTTAACAGGGCCTGAGATGTTAAATGGAAAAGATCTATTAGATCATTCAGAGCTGTGCTTGAGAGCTGCCCACCAGAACAGTTACCCAGCAAACAGGTCTTCTGAGAAAGCAGAGGACAGCATCCAATACAGATGTGGAATATCATACCTGTTGCCATCAAAAAACAAAAGGAAGAGCAGGCACTAGGCTAGATGTTATTTAGTCTCTCAGCCAACTTTTAGCTGAGATGATTAGAAGATCCAGTTTACCAGACTTTTTCTTACATCTGAAAAAGTATGGCTGTCTTCTGCCAGCCCCACTATCATCTGTACAGTTTTGTCAAGGCAGAAACAAGGATGAAATCTGAAGATGTTCATTTTCATTCCATGAAAACAAAAAAAAAAAAAAAAAAAAGAGAAAAAAAAAAAGGAAATTGCCCCCCAAAAGTAGCCTAAGTCCAGAAAAACATAAGGCCATGACAATTAAATATAGGTCACTCCCAGGCATAATCCATCAGTAACACTAGGCAGAAAAAATGGAAATTAAAAAAAAAAAAAGAAGGCAGGAGAGTCCTCAGTGGATTTGCTATGTAAAATGAACAGGGAAACTTAAGCAGTTCAACTCAGAAGGGAATGTAATGAACAGAGGTGACCGTATATCAATCAACAGGGTTAGGAAAAAAAGAGAAGAAAATCGTCTTAATGTATATTAATGGTAGAGAATAAAGCGGAGTTTAGGTGAAAGAGGAAGAATCACAGATCTCCTAAGTAATCCAAGAGCTGCACTTGTTCCCAGTCCAGTTTTAAGGCTCAGAAAGGGCCAGAAGCACAATTTATCCAAGGTTTTGGAGATTTGCTATATATTAGCACAGTTTCAACAGCCCTTCCTTAACAAGTCAGTTAATATTACTGCAAACCAGTGATCCCAATGGCTAGTTTAGAAATGCCAGCTTAGAGAGGCTTACGGTACCTGATAGCTTTTATCTATACAGTCAGCTGCACCTGGAACCAAACCGCTGTGAAAACAAAAGAAAACACTTTTTCCATTTCTTGTGGATGTGGCCATCAGAGACCCACTGCTCTGATGTGAAGGTGAGCTCTGGGCTTCCTGGCAAGGCAGGAAGCGCCTGTGGTGTGACACTGTCATTACTTCTGCCCAGGTGTCAGCACGCAGATAGCTGGTAGCCAAAATCAATCAGTGTTTTCGGGGACGGCTGAAGCCTTTGCAGATGACTTTGATTGGCAAACACCTGAAGGAACCAACAACTGGGGAGTGTTTTATTTCAACAGGCCCGGGCAGGGAGTCATTGCTGCCAGTTTGAGCTCGCTTCTCCGGCAAAGCCACCCAAGAGTAGTTTAGACAGGCACTGAAACACATCACGGATCTTGTGGTAGTAGCTGCTGATATATGCTTCTAAACCACTTCCTTGACTTCACATCGGAGCTGTGCAAGCTTTTATCTTGCTAGGCATGTAGGTGGATGTAGGATTTAATTTCTACTCTTTTTACGAAACAAGGCTGTTAAATCTCATTAGAAGCTGTTACTGTGACCTTCAGTATCCATTTCACTAATACATTTTCTGTTTGCTTTCCAGCCTACCCTGAGATCTCCATTAGCCTGCAGGAGGGCTCAGCTGGCACCTCGCAGAAGGTGAGTGATTCTGGAGCAAAGAGTAATGCCCGTGACCGTCACTGTGCCACCCCAGCAGGGCCAGGCAGGCTAAGCTGAATCACACATAGGCGGGACCTCCAAACTGACCGAGCTCACAGGGCGACAAGAGAGTCAATGAGTTAATGATGTCAGCCGTTCGTACCCTTTCCTCTGAGCGATTCCAGCCCCTGCAGCAGTGAGCTGCTTCAGTGAGAACAAACTGGAGTTATCTACAGGCTTCTCCATGGTGTGGGCAAAAAGCCTCGAGCTGCCCTCTCCACACCCCATAAAATCCCTCTCTGAAGAAGGCCACCCGCTACCTGGGATGCTGGTCCGAGGGGGTAGGCAGTGGCAGTCCCCTCCTGCACACAGACCCCCAGGGACAGGGAGGAGCAGGTGCTCAAGGCACCGACATGGTCTAATGTGTCAATGGAAAGGTGATGATCTTGTCGGGCATAATGTGGCGTGCTGCAAGCAGAACTCAGCTGGAGCAATCGGATGCCAATGGAGGGGCTGGATCTAAGTTTGAGGGCCCCTATTTAGAGCTGAGCAGTTACACGTGTGTTTTGGGACCTTTATCACCTGTTTGGCAATAGCAAAACCTAAAGGGAAAGTCTGCTGTACTGCATTGGCTGTACTTAACATATTTGTTGCCCATATGGCTGACTAGCAAGCCACTAGCAAGCTGTGACACTTTGCTTCCTGTTGCATCCATCCAGGTTGAAGCTTTTGATCTGTGAGCGTCCCAAGTTTACAAAGCTTTTCTTGGAAAGAGTGCTTGTGGGCAGACAGAACCTTGTATTAAACCATACCCACGTATTGTCAGACAAGCCACGAGTCAGCCGGTTCTGCAAAACCAGTATGACTTTCCTGGTGACCTATTTCCAGGTGTGGTGTTGGACGTTGCAGGTTTTTGTCTGCACTGTCCAGCTGAGCAGAGCAAGGGGTGCTGCTGTCATCCAACCGGGCAACAGAAACTCTTCCAAGAGCCTCTGTCCATTCTTCACCTCCAAACAAACACCAATTCCTTTCCTTCTCTTTTCCACCTTTTCTTGCAGGGCTTAAATCTACTTTGTATTTCTTCACAGGTAGCATTTATAAAAATACTAGGAAGTAATAGTGCCTGAAAAATAAGGGAATAATGAAGAGAAAACAGAAGAAAGCCATTACACTACAAGTTTAGAGGTTATTTACTGTGGCAAGTTGAGTTTCAGCTCAGTAGTTTTGGCCTTCATACTGAATGATTGACTTCTGCTGGCTGCAATGCATCAAGCTTGCTTTCAGTTGAATGCGTGAGCCACTTTCTTCAAAAGTGGGAGCAAGAGGGCTTTGTGCTGCATGAGTATCACATGCTTTTTTCTTTTTTTTTTCTTTGTTTAACTGGGCAAGGCAATTTCTCTAAGCTGCTCTAAGTAAATGTAATTGGGAACATCTAGGCAGCACAAGGATGAGATCTCCCGCCCTGCTAGTGCCCAATCTTTCATCCAGCCTTGATTTTGAGGTCCTTCCCATCTATAGCTTGATGAGAAATTAAATTGAGCACAGATTTTTGGAGCAACTGGCATACAGCCAGGACTACTGCATCTAAAGCACACAACTCCTTGTGGCTTCTGGAAACCTCTTGCATATTGTGCCCTCTACAAAGGTATCTAATTTTGTATATTTTGTAACACATCATTGTGCTAGGCAGTTTTTTTCA
Organism: Alca torda; assembly: GCA_008658365.1. Taxonomy (NCBI): domain Eukaryota; kingdom Metazoa; phylum Chordata; class Aves; order Charadriiformes; family Alcidae; genus Alca; species Alca torda. The sequence continues at coordinate 97,108,833 of CM018076.1, forward strand.
TGGGATTTGCCTCCTTATCTGCCTAATGAAGGAAGGATTTAGATGGCAATCAGGAGGTGTCTCATTCTCCCCACACACACTGATGCCAGTGTTTCTCCATGTGGGTGTTTCTCACGGAGGCACTGGGGGTGGGAGGATGGACATGGATATCTCTCTGGACACGGCACAGGACTGAAGGGTTTTGGAGCCCCATCACCCCCAGGCTGGCCCAGGATGATGAGGGTGTCCCTGGGCTCCCATTCAGTGGTGTCTGCAACCAGAAAAATCAGGGGGAAAGAAACGCAATAAAGAGGAAGTGAGTGCTTCCTTCCTGAGTGGCATGGTGAATAAATAAGCTCTGTCTGTAAGGGATTTTGGAAGCCATCAGCCAGGTGAGAAATGCCAGAGGCTAATGACTCATTTTTACTGCCCTATAGCCTAATGTGAGCTGTGTCGTGAGGAAGGCATTTCCCAAGCCAAGTCTCCGGTGGTACGTGGACAGAGTGAGCCTGACGGAGCAGCATGAAGGTAATGCAACTTGTCAGTAGGACAATGGCACATCTGTAGAAGTGGTTCCCAAGAAAAGCGATGATTGCTCATCCGCTCCTGCCACAGGGAGCCTGTGGGTGTCCGTCAGGGTGAAGGGGAGGATCAGAACTCCTCAAAGGGAACAGCTGGTGAAGACCGTAGACCCCCACAATGGCGTGGAATAACCACGCTGTTCCTGCTATCTTTAATATTGTCTCAGCAAAGAAACCTGCTTGCTTTTCAGTACCAATATTTTGCACAGCTCTGATTTATAGTTTGGAGTGTAATGAGAGGATCTTGCAGATTTTCTTTTTTTTTTTTTTTTCTTTCCCCTAGATATTTCTGTTAAACAAGAAGATTTGCAAGATAGTGAAGGTTTCTATCATCTGAGATCAACACTGATGTTACAAGGGACCCGCCAGACACATATGATGTTCTCGTGTGCATGTCTGTTTTCCTTCCTTGGGAATGAAATGCGGAATATTTCATCACAAGAAATGTTTGTTTCCTTTGGTAGGTTTTTCTTATGTAGGACGCATCTGAAATGTAAAATGTAAAAAAACATTGAACACATGTATTCTCTGTTACTTAAAATACTGAAGAAATGCCAAGAGTATGGAAGCTTTATTGTGCAAGTTCATCACACAGCTTGAACTTTCTGGGAGGTTTTTTAGCTCAAGTCTGCTCAAGCCGCTAAATGAGCTAAGAAACTCCTGCACAAATATAAGATGCTTGCTGTTCATTTAGGCAGTATCTTGCTGCACTTCCCATACCTCAAAATACACTAGCTTAGCCACATGGCAGCAGTGAGCTATCATAATCATGTGTTTCTCACTGAGCACTCCTGGCAGAAAGTCTGCATGTGTGCAATGCAGCTCTCTGGAAAATCAAACCCTCAGAGTCAGGGCTATGTTGTACATCTTCAGTGAAACGTGCAAAAGGTCCCTAAAACAGTTGACCCATTTTGGACAATGGAGAAACTCCCCTATAACCTGTATTACATGAATCAGCTACACGATTAGGGAAGTGCAGAGAAATACTGTCTCAAGTAGTTGGTGAAAGCAGGAGACGCGGCGGTGCAGAGGTTATGGCATTTCTGAGGATGCAGGTTGGCTGGCGAGAAGGAAAGACTGATTTCCTTTAGCATCCTCTTGTGCGTGCCTCTTTTGGGGGTGCAAATGCATAATTATACCTTTTTTGTTTTTTGTTTTTTTTGTTTTTTTTTTTAATAAGTATGCCCCTTACTGCACAGATAATACAACCGAACTGCTGGCCCCTTAGCAGTCTCCATGGGTACATCACGTACCGTGGTGACTACTTGCAGCTCAGCTGTGTTCACTTGTGGCTGTGGATACGCTTATTGATATGCTTTTCCCACAAAGAAAGACTGCATCAAAAGCCAGAGCGTACTCCTCTGGAAACCTAGCTTCGGCGGAAAGGGAGATAAATGATCATTCTTCTCCAGAATGACTCATTTCACCCAATTTGCAGTTTTGTAGAAATATATTCAAGTCGGAGAGCCGTCAATTAAAGCAGTCTACATTCTTGCCTGCAGGCTATGCTAACGCTAAGATAGATCCACTCTGTATAAAAATGTTAATGTATTTATATGTGACAGAAAGGAAAGAATTAAATTAATTCTCAGCTATGTTCTGTGAAGGTGCCACACTAATGCACAGTATGACACAAACCCCAAACTAAATTTTCAGCCTTTATAACAAAAGCCTAACTACTTTTAAGAACTGTTTTCATCGTTCTTTTTTTTTCTTCACAGACAATAAATCTAATGAAGCCTCATCTGAAGCTTTTACGACCATAGCTTCAGAAGGTAGGATAAATTAGAGAACAAAATAACTCGGGTTAGGTTAAAAGTGAGTCTATAAATTCCTGAACCTGTTGCAGAAATAGTTTTGCAAACTTATTTCTGAATGGGTAGTAAGGTACCCCTTTCTGCAGCTATGACTTCAGGGAAAATACTATAAACAGATATTTTAGTGATATAATCTATCATAATTAAGCTCAAGCATAATTAAACTCCAGCCTTGAGGGGCACTTATTGTTATTTCTGATGCTTCAGCTGGCATTTGAATATAGCTCTTTCAGCACTGAGCTGATAATTAAAAATAACAGCTCTACTAATGGTCCTGCCTTCTGCTTAAGTACACATCCAAGATCCTCAACGCTTTTGCCTAATTAAAGAACTGATGGGATGTTTCTTCATTTGTGTAAATTTGGTAAATCCGCGCTCTGCCCCTGCAAGTTTGTCTTATTATTATCAGCTTATTGCAGACAGATAAATCGTTCCCTCCACAGCTCAGCTGAAGCCCTTTGGAGACGCCTCTCCTGGGGTGGCTTGTTCTGCTCCTCACGGGAGGCAGCTGCGTTTCAGTGGTGGGTTACATGAGCGCATCAGAGAAATGCTGTAGAAAAATGGCATGGAAAGAAGTGCGGTGTTCTACGTAAGCTTGCTTCTGTGAGTGCGGCTTGTGGCAAGCCCTGGGGGTTCAGCTAATACTCTGCTGGGCACCAGAAAGCCGTCCCAGGTACAGGGGGTCCCTGAGAGAGAGACTTTGTCCTCCTCTGGCCTCTGCAAGGTGATGTCTCAAAGCAGCCCCTGCAGCTTGTGTCATGTCACCACCCTGCTTCACCTTGCATGCTCAGCAGAAATGTACTGGGAGCCGGGCAAACCTCGAAGTGCCCCACTGGCCTGGTTTTTAGACCTGCTGCATCTTTGGTAAGGAGTCCTTCTACCTAACGAAATCCCTGTTAGCACAGGCGAGGCTAAGATGAAATGTAAATGGAAGAGCAACACTCAAAATAGTCAAAGGAGGTACAAATGCTCGCAAAGGAAAGCAGTTGGAGAGTTGATGAATACCTTTTTAGGCTAAGATCCCATCTGCAGAGGGTCGACTTCCCAACAGGCCTGACCAGGCAGAGGTACCTTCTGGCTGCCTTCCCAGATATATTTTTCTAATGGGGTGTGTGAGCTTTCATAGATCACCTCCTTCATAGAGCCCTTTGGGGCACCTACTCATGGGGTGCTTTGCCTCACTTCCTGGGAAAAGAAGAAAAAAAAAAAAATAACTGGCACATGTCTCACTCAGGTTGTAAATGCTGCTTGGATGGGACGGTGTCTCTGCTGTGCTTGGCTGGCTGTTAACAATCCTTTAATTACAAGGAATGAGTCTCTTCTTTTTTGAGGACTCAGTAAGGGCCTTTCAGTGCAAAGTGTCCCTGAAATTTCCTGTCAGGGTTGCAGTCTCTCAAGTGCCTCATGGATGGAGCTATGCAGGTGCCACTGCCGGTTCATACACGTTATTTGAACATGCGTGCTAATAAGATGCACCTGTTTGTGTGGAGTAAAACCATGTAATTCACTTTTGCTTTTTGGGTTGACGTGCTCAGGGCTCCAAATCTTTTCCCTCAAAACCCGTTTCCCTAGGGATGTCACAGCAGAGTTACCTCAAGTGCTTCATGCTTCTCACTGGACCACTTGGATGAGTTGCGCATTGAAAGATTATTTGGAAATTAAGTGCGATGCACTCCCTCACTCTTAAACCTTTGAATCATCCACTTTTCTAAAGCAGAACAAACACCTTTCTCTTCCCTGAGTAAAAGTGTTCGCTTTGATTTGTTATAGATGTTGGAAATTCAGCACTTCCATCAGCTGTCATGACTACCTCAGGTAAGGGGGAAAAAAAACGCCTTCTTTATTACTCAGTTAATATACGTAGGGTCTCTGGTTGACCATTGCTTAAATGTCATGTACACAGAGCCAGAGGCGTGCCAGGGAAAGGTCAGCGTGCTCTGGTACCGATGGTACCTGTGTGCTGCTGGGCAGGAATTTGTGAGCTATGAAGTTACCCAAGAAGAGATCTGACACAAACCCTGCTAAAACTGTCATGTTACGACAGCACGTAAAATGGCATGCTGCATATCGCATATTGTTATTATGCCTGTTTATAAAGTGGAATAAAACCCCCTACACGATTATAAATAAATTTGTCCTATTATAACAGAGAGATGCATATGAGGGAAAAGTTAAAACCACCACTTTTCCCTGACCCAATAGTAGCGGATCATTCCCATTCATTAATGACATAAGATAAATACCACTGCTTTACCAGAGCATGCATATGGATAGCTATATAAAGCTGTCTTCAGCAATTGAGAGGAAAACCCGCTAGAGTAGGCAATCTCCTGGGCTTATACGGCTGCTGCACGCTGTCAGGACCATTTCTGGCAAGGCCCTGGCTAGGTGGGGGAGCACCACCACCAAGTGTAAAATCCACCCCACAGCATTTAAACTGAACCCTGTGTATAAAAACATAAATAAATAATGCACACAGCTAGCCCGCATGAAAGGGTGAGCATTAATAACGTCAGCTGTCTCTGTCCCTTGAATTTGTGGGTTGTGTTTTGAGCATTTAACCTTAACTCTGACAGCGTGGCTCCTGCTGTAGAGTCTGCATTTACCCAACAGCTACTGCAAGCTCTTTGACCAGGTTGTTTCATGATTTATTAATGTTATTTTGAAAATACCCTAGTGACTAAATATGATACCATGTAATCTGTTTGTCTTTAGAGCACCAGTCGACATCTTTGGCCTCTCTAGGTTTCTCCAGTCAAGCAATCTCGGCTCCCGCTTCCACGACACAAGGTAATCAGTTCAGCCAAAATGTTTTCTCTATTGCTTCAAGAATGTAGGAGAAAGATACATAAATACAGTAACTGTCTTGCATTTTTTTGTAGCAAACAATTTAATGTCCACTGAAGCCCTTTTCTTGGTGCATTACACACGAGGAAGTTCACAGTTCAAAAATAAATAGATGAGAAAATACTGTCTTGATTTCACCTTTTTTAATGCTCCATTCAGGATATATGCATTAATTTCAGCACGTGAATAGACATCGAATACATATTTTTTTCCATACATATTCCTTGTATCTCTTCAATTAAGTATCATACAAAACCAGAATGACATTAGAGCTAGAAAAAAGTGCAGCCCAAACATTGGAGCACAGGAGTACAAATACAAAGCACCAATAAACAAAATATTTACAGCAGATGACTCAACTCGGTGCTTTTTTCTCTGGGCTGGTGACATCAAGGCCGATGGAGGGCAGGGTGACTCACTTGGAAGGGTTTAAGCTCACTTCCCCGGGGAGAGGTACGTGCTCCAGCGGCTGGCACGCACCCGACAGCGTGGCAGCAGCCTGGATCGAGAGCAGGCGAAGCTGTGAACCTCCTGCCTTCTGACCCCAAAATCAAGGGCTGATGCCTGCCAGTCCCAGCAGAGTGCATTTTCTCGCAGCACAGCCTGTCCGCAAACACTTTTCTCTTTAAAGTCTCTTTCCGTTTTGAAGCCCAGCTGTTGATCCCCATAGGACTGGCTGGTTTGGAGCAGCAGACAGGAGGCCGCTGGGGCTGCCCTCGCCAGCAGCAAGGTGTGCACTCGCTGCCACGCAGGCTGAATAAACACAGACATGGCACACAGAGACACAAGAGCCCATGCGAAACGGCAGCGCAGGCAGCAGGGGGAAGAGGCAAATCATTGTCAAATGCCATCATCCCCTCTATAGCAGCACCAAAGCTTTGGCTCGTGAAAGACCCACCACTGAGGCAGCAGCCAGCAAGAGTGGATTTGGCCCTTGGTATTTGCGGCAGTCTTGTTCTCCCAAAGAAAAAAAAAAAAAGACTTGCAACAGACTAACATTCAGGAGCCTGTGGGGCATTGGACATCCTCCTTAAGCTGTGTAATTCAATCTTCCAACCTTCTCTTAATGTAACCTATATTATGCTGTAGCAGTATTTCCCCACAGATGCATGACTAATACCATGGGCGGCGTGTGGGGTAATACTGGAGGAAGATGCTGAACACAAGGCTTTGTCCTGCCCAGCAGAGTGCTGTTTGGCAGCTGAATCGCTCAATGTAAAGCCCTGGGGCATGAAGAGGGTAGATCGAGACACGCCAGGGCAGGAACACAGATTGCAGCAGCACTGAAATTAAAGTTTGCTGCTCCTCCTGCTGCCTTCCCCATCCTCAATGTAGAGACACTTGCCCAGCCTGGCTGACAGCAGGCAGCAAAGCACTTGTTTATTGGACTGAAAGCCCTTCTGTCTCAACAAACAATTTCACAACAAAGGCTATAATTATACAGTGTAAACAGAGAGGATTCTCCTTGCTGGATTATATATCTTCACTGTGCGAGGAGGCACGAGGTCAAAGTCATAGTGTAAGCCAGAGCTGAGCCATTTCTCTCCTGTAATTAGCCCAGGAAACATCTGCCTTTTAACCAATGCCCCTGATGTGTGGCAGTTGTGGTGTGCCAACCATGGGCTAGTGCTTCTCCTCTCCGGTTCACTGCTGCTTCCCACCCTGGTGCCACCACCAGCTCCTTGAGCAGACCCTTGGGGCTGCAGCCGAGTCAGGATGCCAAGTCCAAGTCTGCCATTGTACAAAGGGGTTGGGTTCAGTGCCTTTTATTTTGCAAGTTTTTAATGAAAATCCAAGAGACGGTGGGGAATTGATATGAGGGAAGAGTGCACAGATACAGGCAAGAGAAGGAGGGGAAATGAAACCAAGACTGTTAAAACTGCAGCCTCATCTCTGCTTAGCTTCCACGATAGCTCCATCTCTGAGCCCAGAGATGCTCAGGCTTTGAGTGCTGGGTTACAGCTGCATTTCACCTTCTCAGGCTTGTTCAGATGGCTTAACGATACTTTTCTGACAATGAGACAGGTGTTGGGAAATACGGACTCTTTTTAGTAAATGTGAAATAGTCCTCTCGGGAAAATAGAGGTCTACTTGCTTGCCACCATCTGTTTGTGTTTGAATATCAGCTAGTTCAGCTTTAGAATACTTAGCACTTCAAAAATAGATTAAAGGAAAATGTTAAATAAGTTGGTATTTGGCACTAGGCATCCCTGGTGTGACTCCTGTACACTAACTTCTTCAAAACTTCTCTTTGCTAGTTGGGAAAACAGTTTTGTCTCATTGGAGCTGGTGAAACCTTGTCTAAATTCTGATTTATGTACATTTTTTTCACTGCTCTCTATTGGTTTCGGGTCAAGACAAGCCAGAGAACTCAGAACTACTGAGTTGCAGCTGAAACCCAAAAATACATGCTTAAATGCCCCGTATGTTTTCTCAAAGCTTATTTATCCACCTCACCAAAAGTCCCTTGAGTTTCTAGCTTGTGACAAATTTTAAAACCAGACACAGAATTTTGTGGTCCTTGTCTGAGGGAAGCCAGCATCTCAGGTAGTAGGTTACAAGTCTTTGACCTCTTCAGTCAGGAAACAGGGAAGAAAGAAGGGAAAGTAAAGAACAAGTGATGGGGTCCTCTACAGCAGTTTTTACAAGCTTGTGTTTTTCAACAGGAGCGCTGATTTCTACCGCAGAGACAAAAAGCCATGCCAGCACCACAGCAGTCAATGAGAGCTTGACGAGCGCACGTGAGTAGATGATGCGTCTCCTTTGCTTCATAGGACCGTAGCAGGGGAGTTACGTAGCTAAATACAGGTGCTGCCAAGTGCAACTGTGGCACCAACTCAGCGAGTGTTGGGTTGCAGATGTACAATAATCTGGAGTATCTTGCAAATAGCACAGCAGCAAGTACTCGGCTCTACATGGTCCTCAGTTTGTGGTGCCTTTGCCAAGAGCATTGGCTCTGCGGTGCTTATTTTCAGCTACTAGTTGATAGTCATCTCATCGCCATGCAAAAGTTATTACTAAACCTCAAAAATTTGTGTCCTAGGAGAGGCCAAAAGTTGGGTGCTGTAATCTGTACCACCTTTCCAGTACTTCACAGCAGCAATACCCCTGCTGCTGAGTTGCACTGAGTTAGCCGATAAAGACTTGAGTCTTCCAAGCCATCAAGGATTTGCAGCAGCAAAAGAGGAGCGAAAGGGTTGGAGTATCCTGGTTTTATTAGACGTATTTAATTTAATAATATTAAAATTGAGAGAGTTGCTAGGCAAACGTAGTGAGTACTGAGGGTAGTTTATAGATGAAATAAATTACTGGAGAAGCTAAATAAAATCACAGAACAGCAATGAAATCATGAGATAATGTGGGATAATAAAGGCTGGCTAATAGAACATCGAAAGACGGCCTCATTAAAGATCAATAAATCAATAAAAAAACCCTAGGGGTGGACATTTTTTCACAAATCTTTCCCTTTAGAAAATCTCTGCTCAGCAGCAGAAAGCCAGAAGATACTTTCTTTTTTAATATCTTGGTTTGCCTTTGTGCTTTCAGAGCAGGCAGGACCCGTCAATGCGCTTTCGCATTTGTATGGCAGTCGTCTTTTGGCTGAAGCACAAATGTAGCAGCCGCTTTCCATTTTCTGAACATATTTTTTGGCAGCCCTCCGGTGCTTATTTACCTGCATATAACCCGCAACCACGCATTTAGACTGAAACCTTGTGACAATGGCTAATGCTTCGCCATACTGCTCTTGCACAGCTTGCGGGTCGCAATTTTTGCTAAAAGCCTGCTGAATCACACGGCCGTTTGCGGGAGGTGCCGTGTGTTGCACCACTCATCCGCTTCCCTACAGCCGTGCCAGCCTGGCCACCAGCCGAAGCATGGCCTTCGAGGGTCCTCAGTCTGGCAGCTGTAGTTTGAGGGCAATTTAGAACCCCCCAGCTCGCTGAGATGTACTAATGTTTTTCCCTCTGTCCTCCCAGGGCCACCGCGGCTCCTACAATAGGGATTACCATTATCAGCTCAATCATCTGAGGCTCTAACACGAGCCATTATGTAAATAATAATAAGTAGAGCTCGTTGGCATGCTGTATAGAGCACAGTGTTATGGGATCTCTAAGTGTACGTCCTTTTTTTTTTTAACATAACTTTTTAAAATGCCAGATCTACCACGCTTATCCCCATAAAATTGAACACTCAATAAACAAGGAGAAAAGAAGAAATGAATTGAATTAGTGACCAAAACTCTCAGTGAATTTTTAGAGTGCCCTAAAATTGGACTGATTTTGGTAGGGCTTTTTAATACATACATATATATATACACACAGACACACATGCTTGAGGGCTCAGTTTCAATCAGAACCAGCCGCTCATGACAAAGAGATTTTCCTGACTCTGCCCAGTTACACATTTACATCATTTAAACAATGGATTATTTTTTTTGCTTGGGTTTATAAATCAGCAATTATACTAGAGACTTACAGGTGTCTCTGTTATTTCATTTGTTGTTTGCATCAGAGAAAAGCAAAGGGTGTAAAATAACCACACTTAAGCCTAATGAAGCAGCCACGTACAGGCTTGTAAGATAATTGAAGGATATTATTTCTTTTTGTGCAGATTTGAATGATTCCACCACCGAATCCCCTCAAAGCCTCAGGAATGCCACGCACTCCTCCGAGAATACAACCTGGGTGCATCGTAAGTGCCATGGCAGCTCTGGAGACGCTGTGCCATTGTCTAGTCAGAAATTTTAGCTATTATTTTGGAAGATGTGAACACGGAGATGGCTAGAAATAATAGGAATGCATCCTTAGGCAGCACTGATCTTAAACACAGGTATCTTAGCTGTAGCTGTATTAGGAAAGGCAAAATATCTGCCTACAAACAGATGAAAGATGATTTTGTGGTTCAGACACAATACTTGACAGAGGAGACTGAGGTTTTACTCAGTCACGGCCGAGGCAGACTCTTTGTGTTGCTGCTAAGCCACTTAATATCTTCAGCTTTTTCATTGCCATCAAAGAGGTAAAAAGCTTATCATTCACCCAGACCACTGTGCAGCTCAATGCTGGCTCGCTGGAACATCTTAATAGGTGTTTTCTAATCCTTCCTTCCTTCCTTCCTTCCTTCCTTCCTTCCTTCCTTGCTGCACCCTCCACAGCGGCTGGAAGAGGACTGTGTTCCTCCTCTCCTTCCTCCCCACAGCCGGGACCCCAAGGGCACCTCTTTCAGCCACCAGCACCCCTGAGGGTGGCTGTGCAGGAGGGGGGCAGTGGGGGGATCCCAGCACCATGGTGGGGAGAGGCAGCCGGGGTGAGGCAGGGATGCTGTGCCACCAGCAAGAGGCCACCCCAAAAGGCAGCTGCACCCCTGGCCAGATGTTTCATCAGGATTTGGTGTCAGCAGCATGAAAAATAAGCCAGAGAGAAGGAGGGCTGGGGTGGGCAGCTGTGCCTGGCTGCATCGTGACATGGTTCCTCTTCTGAGAGAAGCTCATGGGGGAACAGAGAAAATCAATGGGTTTTGGATGAAACGGTTGCCAGGCTGTGCCTGAATAATCTCGTCCTGTGAACTGATGGGTGGCTGACATCAGCCCGCAAACCCCGACAGAACAAAAGCAGGCTAAGCTCACAAATCAGAGCTGCAGCACTCAGAGTTTGGGATCCTCAGTCAAGAAACCTGGCAGTCGGGTGTTGATTTGGGGCTGCATTGTCACCCGTACTGTACCTGGGGGAAGAAGTGACCAACAGGCAGCAAGCGCGGATTTCCCTTCTCCTCCCGAGGATGTTCGGCTGAGCTCTGTCTCATATGTCCCTTCCAGGTGGCATGAAGAACATGAAAGCCAGTCGCTTCCCCTGGCCAACAGTGGTGGCCATCCTGCTCCTCTTCTGCAGTTTTCTAATAGCTTTAGGCATCAGGAAATGGTGTCAGTACCAGAAAGAGATGTAAGTACGAGGGAGGGGAACGGCAGGGGCGGGAGAGGTGGCACAGGGGACAGCACAAACTCTGACCCAGCTGTTTGGATTTACACATTTTCATTTGAGACTACCCATAGCACACAAGACCTCCAAGTACATGGATCGCTAATGCTGTGTTTTTCATACAAAGGTATGAAATGTGGAGCGTTCTCAGTCCTTTCATCTGTTCTGTGGGTTATCTATAAAATAAACTTGTAAAAAAAGAAGCTGTGGTGCAGCTTCAGGGTGTCAGGGAAGAATACAAGTCAATTTTTTTCCCCAGAGACCCCTACTTCTATTAGCCTCCCTGCTAGCTGCTTTTACTCTCTCATTTTGCATGGTTACTTGAGGACAAGTTTTAATGAAATTGTACTTCTAGGGCAGCTTTATTTGAGTTGTGAATAATATATGTGAAAGTAGGCTACCTGAAACTTAATCCCAGTCAAAGAAGCATTGAGTTTGTAATTGGTACCAAAGTTTAATTCCCTACTAAAGCACTCGGAGATCTACTGATGAAGTATCTAAGAGCCAATTATTTTTAATCTTACTAATGTTACTAAAATGTTTGAAAAATCATGGTGATAATGAATCATTTGTGGTTCTAGAAAACCTTTTAAAAACATGACTGCAAATCCTGCATATCGAAGGTAAAAATGGGATTGATTTTTTTCACTGATTTGGGATGGGACCTTTCTTTATCTTGGCCTATAAATTGCCAAAAAAAAAACCATTATGAGTCTTTAAATATAACTTCAGGGAGCAGTGTGAGCAAAAGATCTCTGCAAGGGTTTTGAATGGTTCACCAGGACCATGATCTGTTCTTTTAAAGCATGAATGAAGTAAAATCATGAGGTGGGAGCTGAGAAAGCCAAGTAAGTACCAGGAGGTGTGCTGGAGCTATAGAACAGAGACAGGGAAGTCGCAGTATGTGAGAGCAAATGGCAGGTGCTCTCGTAATGATTTACTGTCCATCTACCTCCTCCTGTGAACATTTTACAACAGTCTTTTATACGGCTTTTGTGTGATAGCGTGGTTTTTTTCTCTTCTATTTCAGTATGAACAGACCTCCATCTTTCAAGCCACCGCCACCTCCGATAAAGTACACCTCCATGGTGGAGTCTGATGGGACCCCCCCATCCTGCCACGAACTGGAAAACCTGTAACGTCGCCTACACCCCTTGTGTAGCGTGCAGAAGACCGACACAGTTAAAAGGCTCTGTCTTTAAAACAGTGATTGCAGAAGTTTGCTGTTAATGACCCATATTAAAATTCAGAGCGCCTAAATGACATTAATGTTGGAAGCTGAGCACTCCTGAGGACACTTACTTCATCCCGCCTATCTCTATGTATGCATTACGTTAACACCGTTGTGAGCGCCACCCTGAGATTACATGTGTTTCATTTTAATGGGGTGATCGACTGGGAATTTGCTGTCTCGTTAATGGGAGCAGATTAACACATCACTCTGCCATCCTGACTGAAGAGTGTTGAAGATTTTTGTTTTACTAAGTGTATAAAGACGACAGCTCTGCCGTGTGGATGCCACGATTATACTGGAACCATTGGCTTAACACAAGCTTTTTGATATCTACATGAGCCCTTCTTACAATGATTATTTTTTACCATGCAAATACTGACTAATCTGACCTGATATATAATTTCCTATCACTGTGACACCAAACAAAAAATAATCAGCACCTTACACGGAAAGAAAATAGCCTGCATCTGTCATCACCAGGGTTGCAGCACAGGATCACGGGGAGGAGCTGGTGAGACGAAAGGACACAGTGCAGGCCTGGTGGATGTACTCATGAAGAAAACTCAATTGCCATTAGAGAAGTCATGAGAACGAGTCAACTTTGGGCTCATGTACAAGCCACCTGCAGACCAGAGACTTAAGGACTGAAGTGAATAAGGACCCTAAAGATAATGGAAACTGCCCGTCCCTTTGGAAGTGCTGTGCCTTTGAAACAGTAATTACACTTGGGTCTGCTTTTCGGAAATCACATTTACGGCACACGTTAAGAAAAAAAGGAATACAATCATTTTATTCTCCCTTGGTCTTAAAGAGCTTCTGTCATTTGCTGTCTTTACATTTTTCAAGATCTCAGGGGTAGTTTCCCAGGTTGCTTCCCTGTGGAAGGGACAATCCAATCTTACCCTTATCCTGCCCGGGTTGCGTATTTCCTTGCACTGACACTAATGACTAAATGACCGTGCCGAGGGTGGGATCAGCTCAGCCCACTGCACAGCTCTCAGCCAGGCCAGCAGCAGCGTGGTCACTAATGCAAGGCACAAGAGCTGCAGCAGGAGCACAGCTTTTGGCAGCAGTGTGGTCTTACGTTACCTTCAGCCAGCCAAGAAACTGTCCCTCCAAGCTTGTTTTGCAAATGTATTGTTACCACAATGGCATTTCTGTAATTAGTGCGAATCAACTAAAATTCAATCATGTCAAGCTTAAAATTGGTATTCTGATTTAGGAATGGGATTTGCTTTATTTACTGCTAAGCACTGGTCGATGAGTATCAGGGTTCAGAGCACAGTACTTCCCGGGACTTTAGATGAATGAATGACTTACTGGAAAGAATGCTCTGACAGACCTTTTTGAAGTATTTGTTGTATTATTTACCTTATAGCACAAGCAGTTCCAAATCCATCACTAAGGGATTATCTGTGCTGAACAGAAAACACTTTCCTTCCTACAAAACTGTACAGACTTTACATGTGTGGAAGACTTAATATCAATTTGGGCAATTTTTGTCTGTATGGGTTTGTAGAAGCAAAGTAGTTTAACTTTTGTCATACTATCAGTCAGCGCAAAAGAAGGCAGCTGTTTGTTCTTAAAAAAAAAGAAATCAGAAAAAAAAATAAATTGTTAGATAGCCATATTCCAAGGGATGTGGAGAGCTGGGACTTTCTTCCTCATCATTAGATAAGGATGACTGGCATACCTGTTGAAGAAGGTTTATTTTATCATCTCGGATATTTTAAATCCCTTCGGTGGCTTTGAGTCAGAGATGCTCCCTCCGACACTGATGTTTTGCAGGGTGCCTTGGGAAGCGTTGAGGCTTGCCGTGATTTCCACCGCTGCCTGCTAACGCAGCCGGGCCGCAAGGAGAGCTACGGGGAGCTTTGTCCCGATCCCTGACCCATCCATCCATCCATCCCCCACGGATGCCGCTGCTTCTACCAACCTGGATCACCAATGGAAAGATCTCCGGCCTCTCCGGGGGTCGCTTCTTCCTCAGACACCCCCCCACGTGCTCCCGCCACCGACCAGCAGGTGGCGCTGCAGCACCGCAGCCGGCGGCCAGCGGGGACCGATCCCGGCCCGCCCGTCCCTGTCCCCGTTCCCGTCCCTGTCCCGGTCCGCGCCCCCCCAGCTCTGTCCCGCCGGGGTCGGGGAGGTGTGGGGGTGTGGCGGCTTCTCCTGCCAGCTCCCATCTTTCCAAAACCTTCTCAAGCCATTATTTTTTTTTTTGGCGGCACCAACAGCCCCAGTAACGTGGGTTTAAATCGTTCAACTCGGATTTGGGTTAGGGAAGAATTTGGCCCGGACTAAATCTGAAATTATCAGGTGCTTGAAGATGGCCATGGGATTGTCAGCTGAAAGCTTTTCTGTAAGAGTAAGGTGTTCAAAGATACCCAAAACTCTGTATCTTTTGGGTACAGAAAAGATTTTTGAAAAGAGCCTTGAGCACAACGTTGCTGAAGGCATGACACACTGAAACCTGTGAAGCAGACCCGAGTCAGAGGCTGAGGTCACCTGAAACACAAATGTCATTCTGTGAAGTTAGCTGGGTCTGCTGTATGTGGTCTTTAATATGTGCATTACACAGCTGTAAAAGCAACACACTGGAGAGCTAAGCAGCAAGGGGTTTTTATGTACCAGTGGTTTCACCTGCTTCGGGGGAGACAGCAAATGTTGCAGGGCGGGGAAGGATAAAAAGCAAGAAATTTGTTTTCAGTTACTAATGTGCCTTGTGAAGCCAGTGGCAGGGCCCGGGGACTTCAGTGGAGCGAGTGACTTTTCCCAGTGCTCCACAGTCTGTATTCCTACTGTTCGCATCTCTGCGATGCTGGGCCCCCTACCCGGGGCAAGGGAACGGCTGCCAGCCCCAGGCCCATAGGGTGCGTGGGGCAGGCGGGTGCCCTCAGCCTCTGACAGCAGAGGGGACAATGCGAGCTTAGAGGATGCCCTAGTCCTGGCATGCCTGACAGCCGTCCCCCCAAGCCTTAATCCTTTTGCTTCACTCTGAATCACCCCTCCTTTCTTAAGCAGCGTTGCAGTGGCTTCTCTTACAAGACACCTTTTGGTCCTGTAAATTAATTAAACTTGGCTTGTTTGTTTAAGAAGCACCCCTATAGTTTGCACGGTGTGCTCAAGCCATTGCAATGCAGGCGGTAGCGTTGGCGGTGCCTGGGAGCAGGCTGTGGGAGAGCACAGGTTGCCCAGCCATCCCAGAGCCGGACCCATTAGTTAAGAGTTGCTGATAATAGGCTTTGCCGCCTGGGATTTCCTGGGGAAACAGCCCATCTTAATATGGACCCACAGAGTTTTCTCTTTCAAGGAGATGTTTTCTTCATTGCAGCTGTGCTGAAAGCCTCATGAAGTGCTCCGGCTTCATTTTCATGTACGTGTTTTGTTTTAAAAAGCTGTGTGCAGAAATTATACCTGCTAACCAGAATAGGGCATTAGTTATCTTACACAGTCTTTGCTGGATTTATCAGAGCAGGCAAGCATCAGAAAGATCTGCGTACACTAAAACTCCAGAAGAAGCAGTATATGCAGGAGAAATTTTGTTTTATTTATTGTTCATGTTAGTAGGTAATTCTTCCTGACTCTGCAATTAACTTTGAGCAATAAGCCATTGGAAAGCTTCTAAAAAGCTCTGTAGGGAGATAATGATTACTTAATCCTGTCTAAGGAGATTTTAATGGAAATAATATGAAATGATATTATATTTAAAATGATTCCTTAAGGACAAGGCAAAGCTCAGGGAAGTCCCCAGCAAAGAATATTTGATTTCAGGGAACATTGGATTATGTCCTTAAAACTCCTCTTCCATCTCGTTTCTAGCATATGATGTTTTATTTCTGTCCTTTCAAAGTCTCCTCTACCAGGTTGCCCGGGTAAGATTTTTAACCAGTGGGGGAAAAAATGTATCTGCCCCTTGGTTCCTTTCCAAACAGGAGGACTTCTAAATTAACTCCGGCATCCTGCGCAGTTTGAAACACCCTCATGTGGTGTAAATGAAGTATTGAATAGCTCACTGTTGTCAAACAGGCGACTCACGGATGCCAGGGCTTGGCTTAAAGCAACAAGCAAACAAAGGCGAGAAACAGGTAATATATCACATGAACCGACACCGAGGCTGTGAGCGGTGGACAGAAAAAGGGGGGGAAGTCAATATCACAAATAGTGTATTATATGATAGGCATCTAAGTATTTGCAATAGACTTAGAAATGCCAAAAGTGCTGTGATAGTCACGGTGTGTTTCTGACTTGATGTAAAATGGGAAATGAACACCGCGATCTGGTCTACTGTGCTTGAAGTAGCGGCGTTTTAAATGCAGTGATGTCTGCAGAGCTTTGTGATTGAGTGTGTCTGATGGTTTTAAATGTTAAATAATTCCATTACAGTCAGGGTGAAAATGGTAATGAACAGCTTGGAAGAGTCTGAGTATACTTACATGAAATGTTGAGCAATTAGCTTCTCTCTGTGAGAGTGAATCCTGCAGTTCTCTTCTCATCAGTAGCAAAGTGACCTTTAAAACACGCTGATGACACAGAAGCCGTTTCAATAACTTATTTGATCTATTGTCTGCTGATAGATTGCGTGTAAGGATTTGGAATTTACATGGCACAGTAGATTTTGGACTGAAATGGAAGATTTTGAAAACATTAACTGAAAGCTTTTTAGCAGTAGCAATGCCTCCTGTTGAATAATGGGGCATGTGTTATCAGGGTATTCAACCTGGTCAAGAGCAGGAGGCTAAGCTCCCCGTAGCTAGCACTTGATATTATCAACTTGTTTTCAGTTGCTTTAAAGCACTTAGAAAAGTTCATTATTCTGGCTTTATATTCTGTATATGGCAACCTTAACCGCATGTTAAAATTGAAATAAAGCACATTTGTTTGTTTGGAATTGGCTAACAGCAAAACCCACATGCCTCTTAGTGCTTAAATAGCATCAGCCTGATCCTCACAGCTAATCTTTTTATTATGTATTTGAAAATAGGAGGGTTAAGGGTATGGGAATGGGATTTGAGCTGCTAGATCGTCTGGGCTGCCCATGACATTGGCTTATATTCTGCACCGAGGCACAAGGGAATAGCTGAGCTCTTTCAGTAAATCCACATAAGGCATAAATATGTCTATATAATCCATGGGGAAAAATGGATAGTAGGGGAAAAATGGAAAGTTTTAGTCGGCCATCCTCACTCCTGAATGTGACTCGTACGTGAATACTCCAGAAACATGGAAAAATACAACAACCTACTGACCTTGATATAGAATTTAAAAAAAAATAGGTCAGTAGTATGATGTTTTTCCTGCCTGCTTAGGCATTCATTTTTGCAGCCACCTAAACACATGATTGAAGTGGAGCATTTGAACAGTCTCAAGTGACAAGACCCCATATAATCTGTGGGTTTAGTCGGCGGAAAATAAAATTGTATTATTAATGTACATTTGTTCCCTCTGGCCATTGCAATTAATGTTCATCGTTGCAGGGTTTGGTACTGATTACAGAACAAAATTACAGAGTTTTGTGGAGATGGAAAGAGGTTGAGGTTTTGGGGAAGGGAACAGGCAGTTTAATGCTCCTCTTTTCTAGAAAAGCACGGGGAGGATTTTTTGGACCATAAGAAAGTTCTGCTAGCCACTACTGCTGGCAAGTATCTGTGCATCGCATCTGACGCTCACAGCTGAAGTCTCCCCCTGCAGTGCTGAACCGATGCACCTCCTCCTCCTCCTTTCAACGTTCTGGTTCTGAGCTGTCGGCGTCCCGCACAGTCTAAATGTCCTTTGCAGCTTCGAGATCTAGAAACCATCTTAACCGCAAGAGCCAGGGTGTACTCGTGCTGCACGTCACAGCGTGGGGATGCTGAAACTAGCTGTGAACCGCTGAGACAGTCGCTGTACTGCGGGAGCACTGGGGTACCCTGGTGCTGCCACATGCTCCAATACTATGAAAAAGTGACGGCAAAGGGTCAGAGACTTTTGGGAGGCCGTGAAAGGAGCAGATTTGAGACTCTCCCCACTCCAGCTTTTAGGGGGGCTAGCTCATCAGATGGCAGAGGATTGCTAAGACCTACTCTCCTGGTAAAGGCTACTGCCCAAGGCAGTGGCAATTAAACGCCTTTTCCCACACCAGAGCACACCCTACCCGCTCCCCTTCAGACTCTGCTGTCTGCCATACACACTTCATCTTCTTTATGTCATCTGAAAGACGGGAAATGTGGGACGGGGCCTGCCAAGGACACCAAGAGTACCATGTCAGTGCTCAACCCTACTAGTTTTGGTTCTAGACTACAGCTTTTGTGTTTACAGTTTCATTGGTCACAGTGCAATACTGCCCCAAAGACACAAAGATGTCCTCAAGAACATACCAGCCTTGGTGAAATGGCTACCCTTATGTCACACTAAAACAGCCGTGGCTGCCAACCGTGTCTAAGGCGCTCACACGCACTGGTTTGCTGGGCAGCCACAGGCTGTGATGGTGGGAAACATGAGAAAGAGAGTAGTGATTTAAAGAAGATAAACTTGCAGGGAATACGGACCAGTAGTGTGACTAGCGGAAAATGCTGGAGCTCCCACATAATAATCCTTCTTTTGGTTCAAGATATTAATTTAATCACAAGACAATATGTTTATGGTCCCATGCCTGTCGCTTTGCATAGTGTGGCTTGCTCTCTCCTACATCAGAGGCAAGTGTACCAGATGGTCTTAATGGGAAGGGGGAGCAGGGCTGCAGTACAGTTGAATGCCTACCAAACCTATATTTGTCCTTGAGAATGAGGAGTCCTAGGTCAGGAATGCTTTGCAAAAAGCTAGTATTGAAATTGTGCTGTTTTTAAGATTGTTCAATATCGAAGCTCTAAAAACAAAAAGCCTTTGTTCCCTTCCTTGAAAAGGAAAATGCAAATTTATGGAAGGATATAGATTCTGGTTGTATTAGGTGAAAATACATACTTAACATAGATGTATTTCCAGATACATTAAGTTTATACTTACTTTAATTATATAGTTCAATCAGCAGTTTTACTGTGTATTAATTAAAGCATGCTATGAATAACGTGCAAACTTTAATAGGTCAAATGAGTCTCATGGTTTGGGCCAGACTGGCCACCGAAACGAACAACAGATGCTCTCTGACCTCTCCCCCTTCAGAGAAGGGAGAGCATCTCCCTTCAGGGAGAGTATGAAGAGAGAGAGAGACTTGTGAGTTTAAAAGAAACTAAACTACTTTAACGAAATATTAATAATATAATTAAAAGAAAATAAGGAAATATATACAACATAGGCAAAACTGTAACAAGCTCCCAGGTTGATGATCATGTCACCAGAGGGCACTGGGAAAGTCACAGACTGGACTCAGTGACGGATAGGAACTGGATTCCGGATCTGGAGTCAAGAACGCACAGATCGGGATCAAAGGCAGACAAACAGACAGAGTCCTCCTCAGACGTCGGCCACTGAAGAAAGAGAGCTGACCCTTTGATCCTTCAGCTTTTACGCTGAGCATGAGGCAGATGGGATGGAATACTCTGTTGGTCAGTTTTGGGTCACCTGTCCTGTCCCGTCCTCCCCACAGGTGTGACCCCTCTATGCTTTTCCATTTCCGACCCTCCAACAGGGCAAATAATGAAGTTAGCTGACTTTGGTTGTTATAGCAATAAGTATAAGCAAGAGTCTTTCTGCATACCATTCCTTGGCACAAATTAGAAACAATCAGGTCTTATCACTCTGGGAGAGAACAGTGTCTGGACAATACACTGTTAATTTCAGAGAGTTCAGTTTGTTAGAAGAGGCTTAGCTGCAAAGCAAAATTACTGAAAATTGGTTCTGTTTTACCTCAAACCAGGACAATGAAAAATACTATTTAAAGAGTATTTATTTTAAAACACTATTTATTTTCAAATGTTTCCATACAGACAAAACAGGGGCCTCATGAAATATATACCCCTACTATTTAATATTGGGCCTTTAGTCATTTGACAGTGGAAAATGATCTTTCAGAGCAGAATTTTTTTTCACTATCGTATGATGGAGTAGGCTTCAGTGTTGTTTAACTAGTTGGCTTTATGTCCCGTGTGAAGAGTATGGAAAGAATATGTTTGTATGTATTTGTAAGAAGTAGTTAAGAAGAGAACTTGCTTACAAAGTGTCAGCCTTCAAAGATATGTAATAACACAAGGGAGAAAAAGTGTATCTTAGAGGATCCATCTTGTGTATCACTGCAAATCCAGAAATTGTTTTGGACAGAATGCTTTACCCAACAGCTAACTGCAGCGTAAGGCAGAGCGTGAGGCTCTCTGGAGTTGCTGAAAGAGCAGGCGGAAGACACTGAGGCTGCCACATCTTGATCCTTAAGTCTTCTGCCGCGGTGTTGACTCGTCAGGTGCAGCACGTGAATTGCTCCAGCTAATACATTTACTGACCACCCGACATCTTAAGACTGTGGCGTCGGCCCTTTACATTGCAGGCTGCTTCTCTGGTGCTAGAATAGGTGAATATCGGAACCTGTAGGGTGAGTACCGGAACCCAGGCTCCCAGCCGTTGCCTGGCCTACATGGGGTAGCCATGCCCGCGTCCCTGAGTGCGTGCCACGCACGTCCCCAGCGTGGCGGTAGGAACTTCTGGATATCTGCAAAGCCGCACAGCTGTTGCCCTCAACAGCCAAGGCAGAGCCAGATGGGCCGGGGCCGGGGGGGGTTAGAATTGCGGGCGAGCGGGACAGCCGGAGCCCCGTGTGGTGCTACCCGCGGCAAGAGGACACGCAGGCCCGCGGCTGGGGTTTCTCCAGCCCCAGGCCAGGCGGTTACTCTACCCCTGCTCCGACCCGGACAGACACTGTGCCGGTATCGCGACAGTCGGGCGGTGGAGGCAGGAAAGACAGGCCTGACCGGCGACTCCACCTCAGCCCCCACGGGCAGACCCCGGCAACGTAAGGGGCGGAGCGGCGGCGGCGGGGTCACCAGCGAGCAGCCAATGGCTGGCCGCCGGGGCGCCGTGACGTCACCGCGGCCGGCCGGGACGCACCTGTTACATAAGGCGGCCGGGCGGCCGCCGCCGGCCCCGACCCTGCCGGCCCCGGCCTCGGCCCCGGCTCCGGCGTTGCGGCCCGGCCGGGCTCCCCTAGGCCGGGGATGAGGCCGCCGGCCGGGAGGGAAGGCGGCCGGCGGCGGCGGTGGGCCGTGGGGGCCGTGGCGGAGAGCAACGCGGATTGGATGGGCTCGCTGCCGGCGGCGCTGCGCTCCTACCCTCTCTCCAACCTGGCCATCCCGGGTAGGGCGGCGGGGAGGGAAGGGGAGGTGTGGGGTGGAGTGGTTTGGGTGCCGGAGCCGACGGGGCCTGTCCCCGCTGACGGGGCCTGTCCCCGCCGGCAGGGCCTGTGGGACCTGGCGCTGGGGGGAGTCTCCTGGCGGCGGCGTGGCCCTGTCCCCCCACTACTCTCCCCCTTTAGAGAAGAGCTTA